>OZ016499.1:0-1397444 GCA_963966615.1 Tenthredo amoena | reverse complement strand
ACAAAAATATGTTTGCAGATCATTCTTAGCTAGTTATAAAAATCAGAAGGAGCAAAAACAAATTTTCCCGTCTTATTCAAATGGGAAATAGAAATTCGCGATTCAAATTTCAACAGGCGTATTTTTATACCTAAATGAAACTTTCGAACCTGTTTGAAAGCGAAAAAAAAATTACCCTGAAACTATGGAGTGCCTATGAGGGATTAGGTTCTCCTTCGATCCAACCGGAGAAAAATTTCTCGAAACAAAAAAAAAAGCAAAAACGATGTGGATATTCTGGCAATTTTCTCACTCATCTTGATCATCGTAGTCAAGAGTCTGTTTAATTTCCGTTAGTTCCATTAGTCTAACAGGCTGTACTTCGAAGACTGATGCGTGACTGACAATAGAATCGTTTTTATACGAGTATGAAAAATGCTTTGGAGCTTTCATCTCGAAAATATGCGTTTCGATATATCGGTCGGAGCGATATAAAGAAATAGGAAAAAAAAAGTAATACAGCTTCAAAAGATATTATGATATTCGAGGTAGGTACGGTTGTTATTCGAAATTTTCACTGACAATGAATATGTGCTTTAATCTACCTCCCTACTCGTGGAACAAAAATTGTTGTAAGAATTCGGAAAAAATATCCCCCTCACAGGTCCTCAGATCTAACATATTCGAAGAGAGAATATCTCTGTGGTAAATTCTGGTAAATTTGATCACGGAATTCTCTGTTCATCTCATGATATATCTCATATATATTTCATAATAAATCTCGGATAATAGAAATTTGGAAATAATTTCAACAATTTTTTCCGCTTTCGGTTGAAAGTTCCGACCAATATTTTTTGGAATTCATTGACTCGTTGAACTCGCCGGTTTCGATACGACACACTATCGGTATAAATAAAGTATAGTTTTTTCGAAACGATCAGATACACAACGTCGCAAAAGCCTTCATCGAATATCCTGTCAACAAAGCGAAAGACCATTTACCAATTTCACAGGCTTTTCAACTGTATCGTGCCAATCAATCAAACGTAATGGATTCCTAGTATATATTCTAGGATCGTGGATGCTACGGTACGTAGACTTCGACGCGACAACGCAGTTATAACTCCATTATTGAACAAAGAGGGTTACCGCTTTGTTTATTAATTCTTTTTATCCCTGCTTCTCTCTCTCTCTCTCTCTCTCTTTTTTGTTTTTTTTTTTAAATTTTTTTCTTTTTTTTTACCGCGATAGGGTATTCGTTGCCAGAAACGTGCAGAGTTCGCTCGCTGTTTTCGCGTTACAGACCGACTACAATATCACAAACATCCGATTGAATCTAAAATTCAAATGACTCACGGGGCGGTAATTGACACGCACCAAAACATGGCTATAGACCATGTTACAGTACGTAGTATACCTCTACCCTGACAATGAACGAGGGGGAAAACTTCGTCGTATATTCTATCTAGGCGTATCTCCACACACGAACTTTGGTACGGTTCGAGGATACAGCATGCTGACCGATGCAGCTGTCCATGAAGTGACAGATAATCGATCCCTCATACAGTGCATGCACATATAAATTTACCTCGATACTCAATACTTCGATATATAGATCAGTACATAGTTCAGGACTGAACGAAGCTACGATGACTTCGACACAGCTCTGCAAACGCTCATCTTATTTGGTCTCAGGTTGAGGGGATTAGACGAGCTCGATTATGCTTTTTCCAACTTTAAATTCTTCGATGAGAAATTTTCGAGGCTCCATTCGGCGGATAATTAAAGTTATGTATTGAAAAAAGGTTTGGCTCGATCAATACGTGTGAAAACGGTTTCTCATCTTGCAGCCCCATACTTTGCTTCCACTTTGAGGGATTATTCAATCTTGAAACGGAGTGCATTGCACATTTTCATTGACCAGTTATCGATCTCCGAAGCTCCTCGAAGTCCACGTGACAAATCGTTGGCGAAATATATTCGAATCGTTCGAAATCTTTGAAAAAGCTCAACGGAATTGTGAAAAATCTTTTAACCGTGGGGAAAAAATGAGCTGAAATAATGTGAAACGTTGAAAAATAATTGGGGAAATACCGAAAGCCATTCCCGCAATTCGATGTCGAAACGATTGTATAATTAAAATCGATTTTGAATATGGTTTCGAGTGATTTCATTTCAGATTTTACGGAGTGTAAGAAAGCCCAGCCAGCACTCATGACTCTTAAACTCTCTTCCAAGTGCGTAAAAGGTGATAAAACCGAATCATCGAAATTCTAAAGCTCGAAGAATCGTTCATCCCCTACAATATCTCCTTTCTACCTATATTCTAATCTATGTAGTAGTATGATGTTACACAGATGAACGCCTACTACACCGATCTCAGTTGGGTCCTAACGTGTCAGAATGCACCATCAGGGAATCAGCTGCAGCTCATGTCGTCGCACGCTGTACTGGAGATGTTCTGAAACCACGACACTGCAGCAGCAGCAGCAGCAACAGCAGCAGTAGCAGTAGCAGTAGCAGCATCAGATAGTGCATGTAGGTATATCTGACCCAGAATTCGATCTCTGCTGTGCAGTATATTTTGACCACACAGTTTACTACCTGTGTGAACTTTGGAACGATGTTTTTTTTTTTTTTTGTTTTCTTATCTCTTTGTTTGTTTGCTTGTTCGTTTCGTTTCGTTTTTTTTTTTTTGTTTTTTTTTCTGTTGTTTTACAGACTTTAAAGTACGACCAGAATTTTTGGAGCATAAATCTCTTTGTCCGCGATATCTGTAAAATGAAGAAAAGAAAAGGAAAAGATGTATAGATCGTTGTCAGTTCTTTTTGCCCCTCAGTTTTCCCAGAGCCAAGGTAACATTTCCATGAATAGTTTTCTGCAGGTCGAAGCGTGGAAAGTGTTTTCTTACAATCTCACCTGGTGCGAAAAAAGGGGGGTGATGTATTCGAGGGGTGTAAAAAGGGCTAGGTACCTACCTATCTACCTATCTACCTACCTACCTACCTACGCGATTGAAAGGCAATTTCGTTTTTATCAAGCTATCACACCCCAAGGCGATTCTGACGTTCGCGTTGGTGCGAAACTACGAGGGGTGAAAACGATGCTCTCCGGTACCTACTGGTCGCTGGTGAACTAAAGGGTCGACGACGACTATCGGGTTGAAGGGTGGCTGGTAGCTAGTAACTGGTGGCAGAAGTGGGATAACGCAAACACGGAACCGCTGTTGCATTTAAGTATAGTGTTACTAATGGACACCGGAGTACAAACAGGGAAGGCTCTCGGCTCTGGCAACGTCGATAACTCGATTTTTCCCCTAACCAGTCACTTTGTTAGAAAACGAGAGTAATTTGATTTTATTTTAAACCGATGGTCTGTTTGTCAAAATATATTTTCTCCCTTTTCTTTTTTCTTTTTTCCTCTTCTTATTCTTCCATTCTCTTTCACCTTTCCTTTTCTTCGCTTCTCTTCTCTCTACTTCTTATATTCTTTTCTTTTCTTTCCTCTTCTTTTCTTCGCCGATATAATATATAAGCGACTTTGAGGGGTTGCTAGTTCGGGCACGTATTCGAAAACGGCTATTCTATCGAAACTCCTTGAGCATAGAAAGCGGAATGGAAGCTGAATATGAGGAATGGAGTGAACAGGAAAAACATCAGTTCTTATATTTTAGCAAAATTAATTCATCCCATCTACTTTGATTCGGACTTTTCATATCACAACCATAAACTCGGTACCCGATATCCATTTTTTTTTTTTTGTTTTTTGTTTTTTGTTTTTATTTCACGGATCAGATCACGTCTTATAAAACCAATTAGGTTTCCGTTGAATATAAGCCAAGGCAATCCGATCCAATTCGATATAATTCCGCACTCAGTCACTTCGTAATGTCTTCTTCCTCGCTGCCTTTTCCTTATATATACCGCGTCTTTCTGCAGCTATCTCGTTAGTAACTTGATATTTTCTTGACAAGGTAGGTATACGTCATCTCTTGAATACATATTTTTTCCTTTTCGCCATTTTTTTTTCTTTTTTTATTATCACACTTTAAATTACACAAGTGAAGGTACATAATAAAGTAGTTGAGCAAGAGCCCGGAGTGGTGACAGGACCCGAAGGAAGATCTTGGTAATATGATGTCGCCCATTCGTTCTGCTACGTAACACTTTGCGTATCGCTTGTCATATTGTATACCTACTCTCCGGTAATAATTAATAAAGTTTTACAGCATCTACAGGGGTGACTTACGGAAGCTATAATTGGCGATGTAGGTACATCAACTATCGGGATAAAGACGTATTTTATTCTATAATTTTTCGTTGCTTCATTTCTTCATTCTTCTCGATGCTGGCTATTATCGTTTTCACTAAACCAGAATCAATTGAACGCGATTTATTCCGGCATCTTACCTGGAATCTCGCTTTTTTTGCAAAATTTGATTCGTATTGATGAAATTTGGTAGAAAATCGTTGATAAATTAACGAATTTCATTGAAAATTTGTTGAAAAATTCTGATCTTCGGTCTTTGAGTTTTTCGCACAGATTTTCAGACCAGAATCTTCATTTCCATTCTGTGATATTGTTGATAAACTTTGGACAAATTTCCAAACCTTATTGTATGAAAAACTCTGAAATTTGGTAGAACATTATTAAGAATTCTGAATTTTGGTCTGAAAATTTTCAAACCGACTTTCAGAGAATGATGTTCGTTTCATTTCTGTGAGATTGTTGAAGAACGTTGGACTTGTGTCGAGAACTTGTTGAAAAACTCTGGAAATTGTGTTGGAAAATTGTTGAACAGTTCTGAATATCATTTTTAGAATTGTTCAAACAGATCTTCAGGGAAAAATATTAATTTTCCGATTGAAATTGTGTTGGAAAATTGTTGAACAGTTCTGAACATCATTTTCAGAAATGTTCAAACAGATCTGCAGGGAAAAATATTAATTTTCCGATTGAAATTGTGTTGGAAAATTGTTGAACAGTTCTGAATATCATTTTTAGAATTGTTCAAACAGTTATTCAGGAAAGAATATTCATTTCCCGACTGAAATTGTGTTGGAAAATTGTTGAAGAGTTCTGAATATCATTTTTAGAGTTGTTCAAACAGTTATTCAGGAAAGAATATTCATTTCCCGACTGAAATTGTGTTGGAAAATTGTTGAAGAGTTCTGAATATCATTTTTAGAGTTGTTCAAACAGTTATTCAGGAAAGAATATTCATTTCCCGACTGAAATTGTGTTGGAAAATTGTTGAAGAGTTCTGAATATCATTTTTAGAGTTGTTCAAACAGATCTTCAGGGAAGAATATTAATTTTCCGACTGAAATTGTGTTGGAAAATTGTTGAAACACTATGTGAACATTGGTTTCAGAGTTTTTCGAACGAATTTCGACGGAAAAATATTCGTTTCCCGTGTAAAATTATTGAAGAGCTTTGCAATACCATCGGAAAATAGTTAAAAAAAAACAACAAAACTTCTGTTTTGTATTTCATTTCATTTTTTGACACAGCCCACATTTTTCCTTCATTCGTTTTTGAAACGAGACTTATGAAAAAACTTTAATCTGATCTCGAAACATTTACCGTTCGTTGAATGGGTTGAAAATTGTCGATTTTTCTGAAAAACTGAAAACCTTGCTTTTTATATGAAAAACCAAACCGTCATTTCCGGTGTCACCGAGATATGCAGCCTGGTAACATGACTCGTGGATTTTTTTTCTTTTTTTCCGTTTCGTTTCATATTTAGTTTCGTCGGAACTTTTCCCCGCGAAGTAAAACTCGCAATGATCAATTTGATCAGCGGGAAAAGCTGGGTATAGTATAGCTCGTCGCGTAAATCGGTTGCGGGGGTATAAGGAGGGAACCGCGGTTCTCTCCTTGGCCGTAAACTGTCCGGTGCGAGATCGCGGATCGGATCACTCCTGCAGGTCGTCGCCGCGACGGTCAGCCCCGGAAACCGCCACGGTGCCGGAGTCCAGTCCATCCCTACAGGATACACACGAGTCTCTGCCCGACACACCCGTGACCTCAAATTCCTTCAATCCCATAAGATTTTACGAGTTGACGGGCGATCACCTCGCTCGTACCAGGGGGCAGGGATAAACCTGATATACATTGGGGTGGATGAAATTTCCTTTCGGAAAAGCGAGCCTCTCGAGTATTTGGCAAAAAAAAATAAAATAAAATAAATGAATAAAAATAAATAAATAAATAAATAAAGATCGCCGCTCCTCGAGTCTCTCGAGTCTCTCCTTTTCGAAAAGGAACTCATCCTGTTAGACGAGGAAAATTTTCGAGTTGAATTATCTCTGCTTTAGCTTTTGGCGAAATTAGAAATCGGAATTGAAATCGTAGGGGAATATAATTCGAAGCCTGTGTGTAATAAGATTCTTGAAATGAGTTTGTGGAACGAAATCGGTCAAATTTTCACGAAAGTTTGAAGAAGTACGTGAAATTTGAGTGAAATGTGCGTGAAAAAATCTTTAGAGAATTTTATAAATCCCCGAAACTAACTGTAGGGAAAATTTAGAAAATTTTTAGAAGTGCATTGCCGATGAATTTTTATAGAAATTTAGGATATATCGATGACATTTGAGTAGGGTGAAAGAAAATCGTAGCGTTTTTGATAAATCCTGGAAATATGTGCTGGAACGAGGGTAAAATTTGATACGCAAATTTTTGAGTTGTCGGTGAAATCTTTGGAATGTTAAAGAAATTATGGAATCCTGTATGTGAAATCGTTGTAATCTTAAGATTCCTGAAGTTTAGTATCCTCTTTCTAATGAAAACCGGCTCACTTCTCTATGTATTGTATACACATATATAGTATATTTTGATTGAACATTTTTTGATTCTATAATTAAACTTTTTTAGTTTTTTAATGCATATTATGACTCTATTTTATTGTAAAAATAAAAGTCCGAGAGAATTTCGCAACAACTTCAAAATATCGAGAATGAGAATCAAATTTCAAATTTTCCGTGCCACGGTACTGACATAAAATAAATTTGGTAGACAATCTTCAGAAAAATGATTACGAATTGTATTATAATTTATTTATGAATTGTATTATAACATCAATTAGATTTATGGATTAATTAGTTTGGATCATTTATCGCGACAAAGAAATAATGAATTCGTAGGTAAATTCTAGAAACGGACGTGACACGGTACTGACATTTAAGTGATTTGAACCGTAAGTTTTCTCTGGACTGCAAGTTATATTATACGAAAAAAGCGATGAAATATGTTCACGAGGGTCGTATTGATAGAAAAATTTTATGAATAGATTGTTAATGGATGACCAGTGAGAGCGGACAGTACAGGACATTGATAAACACTGTTAGAATGGAATCACCCATATATTTATATATTAGGGTGGATGTTAAATACCATCTTGAGTAGTGAAGTTCCATAGTTTATAGACAAAAAATAGGAAAAAATTTTGGCCCCAGTGCGAGGTTTTTAAAATGAAATTAACCCGTGCCGGTAAGGTCTCAAAGTTTCCCATCTAAAACACATGCACTTTTACGGATCTCAATTCAAAAATTCACTGTGAAGCTAATTTTAATTCAAAAAATTCTAAACTATGTGAAAGTATCAGGTACGTGTATTACTACATGGAGAAAAATCTAGGATGTCATACCGTTGAATCTGCTCATGATTTTACTTCAAACTAAAATTCTCTTTATCGATGTTACGGCCTAAAATTCTAATTTTCAGTAAGTATCATACTTACTTACGGTATGATATCCTCGATTTTTTTCCATGTAGTAGTACACGTACCCGATACTTTCACATAGTTTAGAATTTTTTGAATTAAAATTAGCCTCACAGTGAATTTTTGAATTCAGATCTGTAAAAATGCATATATGTGTTTTAGATGGGAAACTTTGCGACCTTACAGGCACGGGTTAATTTCATTTTAAAAACCTCGCACTAGGGCCAAAATTTTTTTCTACTTTTTGTCGAATTGTTGAAACAAATCCCGTTTCATTCCAAGCATTTTCTGTAATTCGAAAAAGTTTTAGTCCAGTTTGAAATTCATGGGGCCTTACCAGCGACGTTGCCCTGTTGACGGAAGACCCTTGAATCTGATGCAGCACTCCCATCTTCGCTTTAGGTACGTACTAGGCACCTGCATACATGCATGTACATATTTATATATATATATATATATACGTGCATAGGTAAACTCGATGAATGTTCATACGTATGTGCATACATGTAGATGTTCTGGTACACGCACGGGTGGATAAATAGGTCGTTCTCGTCTCTGGTTTATTCTCTGGAGGTAGCTGTAGGTAGTCACTTCGCCGGATAGAGCCAAACGAGCATTTGGCCTTTCACGTGAGGAAAGCTGCAGCTTGAACTTGCGTGACTGTCGAGCGATGCATATGGAGCTTCAAGGTTCTGCTATTCAAACCTACGAAAGTTTCACTTCAGACGAACGTCAATTTTTATACCTTTTACGAAAACAAAAAAATCAAAAAATTTCACTCGAATTTTCGTTCACCTAAAAAAAAAAAAAAAAAAAAATAAATCAGAAGTTCAGTTCAGCCCAGAGAATCAGCTCCGATCATTTCCACACGGACGTATAGGTGATCGCGAGTTGTGTGATAGATTCTCCGTCCAAATGATATCTCGCGGGGAATAAAATGAACGGATTTTATAACCTTCCTCGTATCAATCGACGCTTTTTTTTTCCCTAACTTGAAACCGAATGAATTCTGTAATTAATAGACCTACCAGTGTCTGGATTGAAAGAAAATTTTCACGAGCTTGTTCAAATCCGTTTGGGAAAGAATTGCGTAGGGCGAACCTATCCGCTCATGTAATTATTATTATTTAAAAACGCCTCGAAAGTTTGATAATTATTTTTTTTTACTTCCCCCCCCCCCCCCCCCCCCCCCGATAACAATAGAATTCAAAAAGAAAGGGAAAAAATGCCTCGAATTTTTTTTTTATTTTTATTTCGGGGGAAATCCTTTTTTTTTTTCCATTTTTTTTCCCGTTTCACGTCCGGTGGCTAAGCTTTCGCCAAATTTCTGTCGCTGACAGGTTACCTACGGGAATATTGCAAAGAAATTTTTGGAAATAAATATCTGCCCAGTTCTGTACCGCAGGCGGGTGTAGGTAATATTAATTCAGGATCATTGCAGCGGGGCGGTGATCGAAATACAAGACAAAAGGATCCGGGGGGAGAATCCCGTGGACCAGGGGTGTGGTGTAGATGTCGATTCAAAAACCGAACGTAAACCGCGCGGTCCTTGTCGATAAGTTACAAATATATACGCCCTGCGGAATCGGTTGATCGCTTCGTAGCGCAACGTACCTACCTACCTACCTACCTACCTACCCGCCCGCGCGATACCGCGGTCGGATTTTTCGAGCAATTTATCTGCGAGACTTCCATTCAATGTTCCGCGTTATTTACCGGCTTTGAATTTATCCACCATCCGCGAGCAACTTCCCCGTCGAAACTGGACGCTAACCGTTACCTCGCAAAGTCAGAGAGGCTATAGCATTGCAAACTTACGCTCGAACGATTTCAAAAGGAACGAAAACAAATAGAGAGAAGAAGAAAAAAAAGAAAAAAAACGAAAAAAAGAAAAAAAAAACAAAACAAAACTGAAAAGGAAAAAGGAAGATTTACAAAAACTACGACGACGGCATATACATTAGTATAGTAATCGAAAAACTGAAATTGAACCTAAAGATTACGTGGCTATAGATTTGACTTTTTTTCAGTCAGTCATTTTTTTCATCCTTTTTTTTTTTTCTTCTATCAAAATTACGACTAATCCCTGTTCTTTGTTCTTTTAATTAGATATCCGGTACAAAGACTTTTTTCGCTGGAGGTATTGTTGTTTTTTTTTTTTCTTTCTTTCTTTCTTTTTTTTTGTTCCGAGCTCTTATATAACGACGGGATTCGCGGTGGAGTAACGCGGTAAAAAAAATGAAGAAATTCGTGGGTAACCCGGAGGTGATAATCACGTTCCTGCGGAATTGAAGCACGTCAGCTACTCGCGTAGGTGAAGAATACGCCCGTTAGTTTTCTGCCCGGAAACAGGGCACCCTCAACTTCATTAGGAATTAAAGTTAATCTCATTTCATACGGGTTTTGTTCCCGTGGATCACATATATATATATATATATATAAGTATTTCGAAAATTTGGGAATAGAAATTACGCGACTCGATAACACAGTCGTAACTTTTTGCAAAAGATATCAATATTTCTTTGATTTTCTTTGTGAACAAAGATTCAATTATTTTCATAATTCAGGCAAAAAATTTATAGTACACAACGTCGTTGTCATTAATCTTGACGCGAAAAAGAAAATATTTCTAAATTCCGTCCGGAATATTGTTGAAAAATTTCGGACTTTAATTTCGGAGTTTTTCAAACGGATTTTCCGGGGTGAAGTATTAATTTCGGGGTAGAGATTACGTTGAAAAAAAAACTTCGGAATTTTGACGGAAAACCTTAGGTAAAGTACGAACTTCAGTTTCCCAGATTTTCAGTAAAGAATATCCATTTTTCCCCCGAGTCATAAATTCAAACTACAATATATATTATATATATGCTCATCGATGTTTCTGAAAAATCATGCGATTAACTGTGACACAGGGGTAAAAGTCTGGAAGATTTTTAGAAAAACTTCCAAGTTCGATTTTCTTTAAAAATAATAAAAAAAAAAAAAACAAAAAACAAAAAAAAAAAAAATGTAATAATTTTGAAATTTCATCGCGCGTGTACCTCGGCGTAATATTTGTCAACGTCATTGTCATTCACCGTCTAAACAAACATATAGGTACAGGGCAGGGGACCGTCATTCTCCTCACCGCGAGTTCGTGGGGCTTGTCGAGGTAGTTCCCTTGGAAATGAATTTGACGTTTTAGAGGGAAGCATGGAATACCTACTACACGCCCGTACTATACCGCGGAGCCAAGTTTACAACGTGCGTATAATTACGAGGGATTCACGCGTAGTTGTGTCGTCGATATGCAAAGCGATATAGAGCGTGTGGTTTCCGTGGGGAAAACGGTATATACCATCTACCACTTATATCCAGTGTACATACCGTCTAACACATACAGGGTGTTCCATAAAATCGACCGAATTGCATTAATCCGCAAAAGTGCGACGAAACTACGGCTCGGGCTCTTCTTTCCATCCCCTAAATCACATTCATTCATTTTTCACGCGAATAGTGCACAGAATAGTATATTACGATACGAGTGCGCAAAGCAGGTCGTTCCCGCACGAGCGAAGCGAGGCTCCCAGGGCTCCCGGTTTCATTCCCGCACGCTAAAAGAATTCAATGGCGCGCGTTCAATTGCGTGCGGGAAAAAGGCACTTTGCGCACGCAAAACCGTGTGCAAAAACGAACTTTGCCCACGCCGTTAGGTAAAGAAAATTTCTGTGCACTATTCGCGTGAAAAATGAATGAATGCGATTTAGGGGATGGTAAGAAGAGCTCGAGCCGTAGCTTCGTCGCGCTTGAATTCTTTTAGCGTGCGGGAATGAAAGTGG
Organism: Tenthredo amoena; assembly: GCA_963966615.1. Lineage (NCBI taxonomy): Eukaryota > Metazoa > Arthropoda > Insecta > Hymenoptera > Tenthredinidae > Tenthredo > Tenthredo amoena. Next base: position 1,385,924 of record OZ016499.1, on the reverse strand, counting down.
GAGCCCTGGGAGCCTCGCTTCGCTCGTGCGGGAAGGACCTGCTTTACGCACTGGTATCATAATTTACTATTCCAACACCCAGATCGATGGGGCTTCAAAACACCCCGTACTTATGTACGCCGTATCCAGAGGGATGATGGTATGGGGTTGATATCAACGTGGCGGGTAACCAAGCATAGAAGTCTTGGGTCTTGCAACAATAACAAAGTTGCTATCTTCGCGGAGCAGCCTCTCCTCTTACTCTCGAGTTCGTCTTTACCCTGATTCTGTAGGGAGGCCAGGACCGGTGAGTGAGAAAGCGGACAGGGAAGTAGAAGAAGACATAGCTAAGAGGAAGCGGGAGTTATCGCTCTATTATCTGGTCCGAACAATGAGCGTTCAATTTTTAACAAAGTTCGTGAAAATTTTTTGAGAATTCTCACGGCTGAAGTTTATTTTTTGAGCTATCATTTTTTATCGACGGACGTAGATTAACGATTACGGTATCGGGTCAGGCTTCAACCCCTCTCTTCGGTCTATGGTAAAATCATTGTTTTGACAGCGGACACTTTGGCCGATGGTTAACGGTAATTAATTATCCGTCAAAAATTTCTTGTCTGACTCAGCAGCTTTCGAAATCGCGAACTTTGATACTGCTGCGCGGTAAGTATAAGATGAAAAAGATCCCGGCGGAATAGAATATTTCTATACAAAAGTAATTAGCTAGCTATCGTCGAATGGAAGGTGCAAAAAGTTTCCACGCGTCATGCACAGGTCTGTGTGTACATTGCGGCGAAATTTCGGCAAGCATATACACCGGATTTTCCTTGAATTCATTGGATATTGGTAACCTTTCTTGAATATCCAACGAATACCTTTCGGAAAAGCCCCACCCTTGATGATTATTTTTTTTTTAATTTGAACTTCGGACTCGTTGCGCGAAGGTTCAGTACCTACTTTACTGTCCCAGTGTTAAGCTACACGTGGAGAAACTCTTCGCAGAAATAATTCTGAAAACTAATTCCGCAAGAGCCCCCTGCAAGGCAACAATATCCTCGGTGGCACGCGGGTAATTTCGGCCTGGAAGTAAATGCTGGAGAGGGAGTTACACACCAGGCCACCAAAACTTTCCGAGTTTACAGCAGCGGGTTCGAGACTCGAGAATCTTGTATTAAGGTACAGCCAAACCTTGCCAGCTCTCTATAATCGACATCCACATGGTTCTCGACTTTATTTCTTGACCGTGTTCACGATTGCTCATGAAATCTAAGACTGATGCAATTTTAAACCTTAAATTATCTTCATTCTTCGTCGAATTCTGATCACAGATACCCGGACCGAGGTACCGAGAGACGTGCAGAATCTTATTGCACTTAGGGTTGGGTTCTTGGCGTTTGGGAAATCTTGGAAGATGTTTGAGTGCGGTGCGACAACAGTTGATCACATTTCTTGATGGGATTGTCGACAGAGCTGTAGCGCTAATTTTCATCTGGTATTATTCCTGGAGTGTCTGTCGCCCCGACGCCCACGCGAGTTTGGATTAGTTCCAGGTTTGGTTGTAATCAAGACCGCGTATACGAAATCTTAGTACGGTAATTTCTACCTCTAAGCAAAGGAGGAACACGGGTCTGTTTCAACTTTCAATGGCCTCGCAATGAAGTACTACATTGAGCACTCCGGCACAAAGACATTCGAGTGAATTCCGAGTCTGAAACACGGCTTCAGGATTCGTCGAAAACCACCATGGCATTTATGGGCAACTCGATCCGATCGCTGGATTGTTTTTCCAAGTTGACAGCGTGACCAGCACATGGCTGACTGGCAAAAACTAAGGAAGCGTTAAAAGGCGGAGAAAGAAACAATAATACCGAATGAACCCTGAGGCGACCAGAGGTGAAGGTGGGAGCGATGGGAATTCAGAGAGGGATGACGAAGAAGTTGAACGTGTTCGTTCAAGGCAGCTTGACGATCCAGAAGTTTTGAGTCAAGGCCAAGACGGCGTTGACCAGTACATGGAGCAAGTATTCGATGGAGAAGGTCTCAATGATGACGAAACGGAATCAGGAAGTGAAACGTACTCGGGAAACGAAGAAGAACACGAAGAGGAGGAAGAATACCCAGGGATTGAAGGTTGAGCAATTTGCAAAAAAAATGAAAGTTCAATTTGCATGAGTTTTTTCTTGAACAACGACTAACCTCTTAAATCAGGTCCAGACGAAACCGGGACCGAAGAGTCGGTGAAATATGCTGCCACATCGGAGATACCGTTGACAACTCGCAGCAGAAAATCTATCTACGAGCAAGATTCGTTCATCGGTTCGGTGCCGTCCTTCGTAGAGGGTGACTCGTCAGAGTTTGAAGTAGGGGCGAAAAAGGGATACCGGGAGTCGACGGCCCTGGCAAGTTTTTCGTGATGTTCCAATCGCTGGAATAATACTTCTCAGCTTTCAGCGTTGTGAAAGATCAGGTAAAACTTCGCAGGGCTTCGAGGGAATAGCAAGGATCAGTTTATCGCCCTTGACTCAAAGGATCGTGGGCTGTGTTATCGGAGAAAACGTAACGACCGAGTACCCATGGATCTACGTGAAGAAAGAAGTCATCGAAGACAACATTGACCTCCATGATCAGAGCAGTGATTTTCTCCCGATCAAAGACGCGGTCGGCGAGTTTCCCGGCACTAAAATGCTCATCGGTTATGCTCCGTCGAGTATCGAAGAGGGTCAATTCTACATTTGCGTAACGGAGGCCGGGCAGGACGCCGTCATCGAGAACATCGACGCTTTGAGAGCCGAGCAAGAGAACCGGGTGAGAAATGCCGTCTACAAAACCGTCGGTACTTGGACTCCATTGGGCAGTGAGATTGAGGTGAACTACGAGATCGAGAAGAACACACGGCCACTTTTAGAGATCGAGGTATTCATTTATGAAAGAATATTTCACTTGGTTCACGGCGATAATCCTGTGCAATTGATACCTGGTAGGTGCAAGCCACATCAAACATGTTGAACCAAGAGATGCACTTTTCCGATCGTGGTGCCGATGACCAGAGAGACGGTTACGTAGAACTCAGGTCGGACAGGGAGCACTTTGAGATTGTTACCCGAACCGTAATCGGTCGTGGTGACCAGGGAAAACCCTCCGTCATTGATAGAGAGGCACAAACTGATCCTTCAATGCCTAACAACATGTGGACTCAGTACGAATACGACTGTCCGATGCTCGTCCCTGAAGATTATGACGAAGAAAAGGCGGGCGCACTAGCTGACTTCGTTGACAAATACATGGACGAAGTTTGCGACTATGTAAGGGTCAACGTTTCACGATAATCGGCAATTTCCACCTCAATGGTCGTGTCTAGGTTACTGTAAATGAGAACTGGGACGTTTACTATAACGACTATGTGAGCCTCGTGTGTAACGAGAGGGATACTCATCCTCCGGAGGTGATAAAGTACCTGGAGCACCAAAGCTACTCGGACGGTAGGCTGTGCAAAGACCGCGTGATCAACAGCCTGGCCTGGCACCCTCTGTGGACCGGTACTGCGGCAGCTGCTTACACCCACCACAGCAAAGTGGAGACTCTTAGTGGACCGGAAGGCAAGGATGAGGTAAAACGACTCGATATTCTACTCATGATCAGCGACAACTCTGACTCTGAAATATCTCAACCCATAACTCGAGGAAATCGAAACAGGTTCGTCGCGCCTGCGAAGGAAACAACAAGGTGTTGATCTGGTCCTTCACGGATTGTCTCACTCCTAAGTTGGTCCTCGATTCCCCGCGCGAGGTAACGGCTGTCTCCTTTTGTCCGTTGGACGGAAACGTCATAGTCGGAGGATGTGCTAACGGGCAGGTGAGCAACGCCGCGATAGAATCAGCAATGAGATATATATGCTTGTGGTATGATGAGAGTGAATTTCAGATCGCGATTTGGGACATCACTGGAAAGATCGAGCAGATCGAAACTGTTGTGGTGCGAACCGCGGCTCAGATCAAGTATAGAGTTGCCATGCAAAGCCTGATGACATGGATGAACGAGACTACATCCTCGTCGGCAATCAGGCCAGCCGCGATGTCCAGTCTTCAACACAGCCAGGTGGCTCCGATTACTGGGATCGTTTGGGTTCCGCCGTATAATAAGTTGGACAAAAACGGGAGGATTCAAAGCCTTCCGAAGGACACACCGATCGCTGACCTGTACTGGCAGTTCGTCACGTCCAGCGAGGACGGGACGATCGCATTCTGGGATTTGAAGTTAGTGAGTCTCGCATTGAACCGGTTCCTCCAACAGCCATTAAATAATCTGAACCTCAAACGATCTCAGGTGTATGTTTCAGGTACACGCCTTCGGATTTGGATGAAGGCCAGGCCAAGACGAAGATCAAGAAGAAAGGTCCACGGCCCGAGCCGTTAATCCAGGCGATTTCTCCGTACAAACAACTAGACCGTATCTTCAGACCAGACTACAAGCTCACGGTGAAAAGCTCGGACGAGATTTTCGTCCCACTGATTGCCATCGACGTCTATTACACGAAGTTTCCCACAGTACAATTGACGGAGGAAGCGGGATGGATGAACATCACAACCCGGCGTTACCATGAACAAGTAATTGAAAAGCCGGACTATGAGATGGAGCCTTACATGGTGGTGGGTACGTCGGAAGGAGATCTGATGCGGATAACTTGGGATGGGTACGAGTTCTCGACCGGAATGCTCGTGAATACTGAACCGGCTGTGGTCATCGCGTGGAATAAAATTCACGATGGTCCCGTGACCGTCGTTGCTCGGTCAAAGTATGTTAGAAAAATCATCATCACGGTCGGTGGAAAGGTATTCGCACTGTGGCGAGATGACTCGATGAATCCAATCCTTTGGCGGAAGAGCATGACGAAGTAAAACGAAGCGAAATACTAAACAAAATACAAACTGATAGAATCGTTTCATAGGTACACCGCTTGCTGTTGGGGATCTTGCAGACCGACGGTATTCTTGTTGGCACAAAGTGACGGTACAGTTGAGATCTGGGACTTGATGACGAGGAGTGAAAAGCCGACCTTCACCCAGAGTGTTTCGGGTCAAACTATAACCGGCTTGGTGACCCACGAGCTCTACTTGAATCCCCGATGCATCGCGTTCACAGACTATAACGGTACCTTGAGGGTTTTCACCGCTCCGGATGTGCTGATGTTATTTGAAGAGGGTGACATAAAATGGTTGGAGAAATTCGTCGATCGGGAGGTGGAGAGGATAGATCAGTTCCAGGAGTGGCAGACGCAATGGAATGCTACCAATTTGGAGAACATTGAGCGCAAGAGAATCCTCGCTGAGATCGATGCGGAAAAGCGTCGGGTGGCCGAAGCGGATAAGAAGAATCGTGAGATGGCTGAAGCGGCGTTACAAATTGCGGAGAAACAAGCAAAGCAGACTCGCAGCAGACCAGAGGAGTTTTTAGCGAGGGCTAAGGAACACTGGAAGAGCATGGAGCTGCGGCGTATGCAAACTGTGATATTGGACAAAAAGGGATTGCGGAAGGACGACCTCGAGAAGCAACGTGCCCCGATGATGATGCTGAGGGAGGAGGTGCACCGTAAGAAAAATAAAATAAAAAAGATACTCCAGATGCAAGATAAGATCTTCGAGGACTCGATTGCGTTTCTCTTTCCTGATCAATATCGTGAACGAAAGGCGATTGAGTTTTCCGGAGTGGCAATAACCAAGACGAAATCTGGCGCGGAGGACGGTGACGACTTGGCTCAACTACTCCGAAATGAAGAGGGCCAAGTTCCGGTGGCTCACTCCCAAAGCCCAGAAGAGGAAATAATTCTACAATATCTCGAGACCCAGGCTGAAGCTCTCGAAATGGTTCGCCGCAATCCCTACAAGCCGACGTTCGTATGGAGGAAAGTTTTGACCGAGGGAAAATACAGGAGAAAAGTAATGGATCTACAACTCGCTCGACGCAACGGACACAGACGAGAATATATGGACATGAAGAGCGTTAAAGAAGCTGTCAAGACTCGCGCTAAGGGTGGCACCGTCTGGTTCACCCCAGTTGTCAAACAGTATAACGTGGATGAGGAGGAGGACCAAGGCGAGGAATCTGAAGGTCAGCTAGCACTATTTTCGGTCATTTTTTCAAAGCGTGTAACTTTGCCATTCCAAGAGATAAACCAAAGTCGAATGTGACGAAAGCTTTCGACTTTAACGATACTTTTCGAGCCACAAGTCGCGTCCGTTTTTTCACCTTTCTCGATGAACACGGCGAGGTTAAAGCGAGCGCGGTAAATATGAAATTGCAATTGCGACGGTAATAGGAATTATTATCCGAGCTGAATAAATGCCTTTGCTTTTTCTTTCACCGGGATAACCAGATGTGCCTCAAAGTGTAATTGAGTTACGGTTGTTTCCAGTTGAATTTAGAGTGGTTTAGTTCACTATTTAACTCGCTTTAGCGCGGGCTGAACTTCTTTCACTTATAGTATACGTTTCAGTTCATTCTGGTGCGCGTTATTATTATATCACTCGAAGTAAGACGCAGCAGGATGCAATTGTCGAACCCCTCGATACGTAGAACGATAATGATCCCTCGGTAGTATCACCATCCATCATAAGCCCCGATCTTTTTATTTATTCATTCATTCGTTCTCTCTGCAATTTTTTTTTTTGACTTTGATAAATGGGAAAGTATACCGCTAGCCTTGAAAACGGGTCTCGGTATAACGGACCCAATATTTTCCCGGGATTATGCAGATCGATAAATGAATAAATACTTAGATAGCGTTCGAGACGGCGTAATGACGTATTGACGAGTTCTTTCTGCAGACGTCTGAACGGTATCTCAGTAATTCAAATTCAATTTCACTTCGACAGGTGATGAAGAAGGGGAAAAAGAGCGAGACGATGACCGCTCGGAGGAGACACTTTCACCAACCAATTCAGGGGATGTACCGAATGCAGAAGTATAAACTGTATATTAGGGTGCTCCAAAAAACAAAAGTTCTTAGTAGGTGAAAAAATTTTTTTTTTTTTTGTTTTTTTCAAATAAAACTACTAAAAATTTTTTTTTTACAATTTTGATGGACATGTTCTTGTAGCAAATTAAATTGTCTACAAAAAAGCTCTGATATGATTTTCTCGTAAACCTAACGAGTAAAACGTTATCAGACTTTGAATACTCGCAACTAAGTGAATGGTGGTTTGAATTTTTTTTATTTCCAAAAAGAAATTCGACTGCGATATGAGCTAGTATTGAGACTTGTATGTCTCTTTTTAAACCACTGAGTAATTATTCGCGGTGTAAAAACAATATAAATCATACGTTAACATCCGGTGAAATACAAAATGCGTTCTAAAATCAGATATACGATTAGATTTAACTTGGTTGCGAGTATTCAAAGTCTGATAACGTTTCACCCGTAAGGTTTACGAGAAAATCATATCAGAGCTTTTTTGTAGACAATTTAATTTCCTACAAGAACATGTCCATAAAAATTGTAAAAAAAAATTTTTTAGTAGTTTTATTTGAAAAATACAAAAAAAAAAAAAAAAAAAAATTTTTTTCACGTGTTATTTATATGGGAAAAGGGGAATCCCTTGAGCTGTTCTTGTGGGAGAATTTTTTTTCATACCTAATAGAAACTTTTGAGATGATAGGACTTGAAGAAGAAAAAAAATAATGTTTTTTTTTTTGAGCATCCTACTGTATATATATATATTTATGGGGGAAGTGAGACGGTGAAACAGAGAATTTCCTGAATTTGTATGGTATAACGCGAGGCCACATGGGTGATAGTTTTTCATAATTAAAATGAATTAAAACTCGGAGACTCTGGTGTAAATGAATTTGAAATTTCCAACTAGCGCCATTTCGGTTCGCAGGAAACCTCGGTGCTGTTTTCCTGTAATACTGTTTTGCTTTAGTACTATTGCTGCCAGTGCATTACCGCATTATTATCAACATGCTATATACTCCCACTGACTGTCGTAAAATATACGCCTCCTACACCCGCAAACGGCTCGGCTACCCACTGCCTTTCATTTCCCAGGAGTCACGTATTTCCCACAGATTCTACACCGACTTATATATTAATATCTCTACTTGTTTCAAAGCTATGACACACCGATGAAAATTTTCCGACAACTTTTTTCACCGCGCGGATTGAGCTCTCTCCACAAAAGGAAAAAAGAAAAAATGAAAAAAAAAGAAAGAAGAAAAAAAAAACTCGGAAGTTTTTGCTCGATGTATTCCAGATTTCAAAATTTCGAGATAATTCCAGATCCGAATGATTTCATGGGATTTCCAAATAATTTTCTGAAGTTTCGAAGATTCTGAGGGATGGTGAAGATTTGAAAAGAAAAAAAGGAATTACCGAATTTCACGGAATTTGAAATGATTTGAAATCACTTCATAAAATTTTCAAAAAATTTCAAAGACCTACAAAAATTCTATAAGATTCGCGACGCGTTAATTGTGTACCAGATTTCATGTGGCCCAACCCTTTTGCATTCATCAATGTGAATTTGGTGATTTTTATATCTTAGATTCGGAATGAGGTTCTCCGAAACTTTCGATGACCAATTTTGATGCGAAATGGTCTATTTTTTTTCAAATTTCTGGATTTGAGATCGGACAGAAACCCTTTCGAGTGAGTTTCGGGAAGATCGGTTGTCATGAGATAAGTAAAGGCTTGGAAAGGTTAAATGAACGAAGAGAAATGGGTTACAAATATGACGATTTATCGTTCAGTTATTATAAGTCGTCCGAGGTTTGTGTGGGGGATGTTTTTTCGGGGCTGAAGACACGTCGGAAATATTCCAATAAACAAAGAAACTTTGGTGATCACGAACAGACCAACTTATAAAAAGGAGGTACGGGCTACCGCGTAGCCAAGGGGCAAGGAGAGACTGAACTCCCTGAACTCCTAAGGATATTTGCACACGAGGTGTTCGGGTAGAATCGGAGAGGTTTAATGCTAGGCTTTTATATCCAAGGGACACCCTGTGTGTTAGAGGTTCCTAGGGTGTGGTGTTCGTAAAAGATACGAAATACAGATGGCAGAGGTATAAGGATGTTTGAAACTTGGGCAATAATGTCCCAGTCAGTTCCAGGAGGCCAGGAGCCCAGGAGGGCTGCAGAAAGAGAAACAGCACGAAGCGACGACTACTTTGAGGGGTAGAATTGCGAGACCGAGTTCTGCAACTTGTGTCGTTGTGTTTCGTACACCGAACGCGAGTTTTCTTTTCTTTTTTTTTTTTTTTTATAACTCGTTTATTCTTTTATTACGTGGACTTCTGCAGTCCCTCGACCCGGCCAACATTCTCTCCCTTGTCGTGCGGGGCTTGCCAAGACTGACGAAATTAATCTTCGGATAAAATCCGGGCGATATTTAGAAACTGAGAAAAGAGAAAAAGTTTCGTTATAATTTCGTTAAAAAATCATACATCATCTTTACCCCGGAATGAATTTTCTTCTCTTCAAAATTTCATAACTTTCTCAAAATTCCGAGTTCGGAGTAAACGAGTTCATAGAATATCGGATACCTCCTACTTCCCAAAAATAAGACGCCCTACGTTTCGCAGCTCTGTTTAATCCTCAAGAATTTTAGGGCAACGATCAGGAAAGAAGTCCTTCGGAAAAGCGTCGGCACTTCTTCTCATTTCGGTCCGATGTCTGAAGTTTTTGACATTGTTCGTTTGTTCATATTATAACTCGTATATATTTTCAAGTACACTTGAAGATTTGAACCAACTCGAATCATCGAATTTGAATTCCGTACAATGAAGGAATTGCAAAGTACTTATAGCTACCTCGAAGTATAATGAAAGTGGAATCGTTTTGTAAGCCGGGAGTCGAAAGCATGAAGAGCTAATAGCTCGATTAAAAATGTTCAAATACATTTCATTGAAGATAAGATCCCGTTCCTATATCTGGTGCAGTGCTGAGTTGAATCGTACGACACGACCACAAAGAGGGTTGAAACGAACAGAGAGAGGGAATGAGAGAGGTGAAAAATGAAATCACATACGCAGCCCCTAGCCCTAAAAGCAACTCGGCTCGTTTGCGGGCGGCAGTTTTTTTATTCTTTTTTTTTTATTTTTTTGAACTTTTTTACTCTGTATTTACAAATGTACTCTGTTCGCGGTACTCGCGGTGGACTGCAAAAGGGTAGCTTTGATCGAGAGCGAGATCTTTCGTTTGCATTTAAATAAACCGAGCCAATCTCCACCTCTCGACCCACGTGTAGATAGGTGGTTAGGTAGGCGTGGGTGCGATCGTAATTTTCCTCCCGGAAATGTAATTTTACAGAAAGATAATTTAATTCCATTCAACCCGTCCTCATACCTCGTTAATCATCCCCTAGAGCTATCGCTGATACTGAAATTAATGATCGTATTAGTAATGAAACGAAAAACTTGGGGCGAAGATCGTGTCTAACGTGTCTTTACTACGTAGTGCGTATTAGACCAGTTCAAAAAAATCGACTATTTGTTGTTTTTTTTTCAAAACTACCACCGAAATACTTTCGGAGGAATGAGAAAAGACGTCTGTTGAAAGCAGAGCTCCTAATAATAATATTTAGAGATCGCTCATCGCGGATTTCTATTTTCCATTTAAATAAGATGGGAAATTTTTTTCTCTTCTTTAGAATTTTGTAGCTCATACACCAATGAACGTATCCAAAGGATACGTATATATTTTTGTAGGAAATTGAAGAATCTACAAAAAATTTTTCTCATCGTTTTTTGATAAATTGACTCCTTCCAAAGTTATTCAAGCTCGAAATTTCATTCATAGTAAATTTAACTATTTTTTTTTAAATTTCTGCCAAATTGTTCAATATTCTAAATTAAAAATTGTCAACGGACTTGTTTTCTCATAAAAAATCACAGACTATACAACCTTTCAGGAAGTTTGATGATATTTAGTAATGACTAGTAATAAAATTTACCAATTTGGCAGAAATTAAAAAAAAAATAGTTCAATTTACTATGAATGAAATTTTGAGCTTGAATAACTTTGGAAGGAGTCAATTTATCAAAAAATGATAAGAAACATTTCTTGTAGATTGTTCAATTTCCTACAAAAATATGTATGTATCCTTTAGATACGTTCATTGGTGTATGAGCTACAAAATTCTAAAGAAAAAAAAAAAAATAGAAATCCACGATGAGCGACCTCTAAATATTAATATTGAGAGCTCCGCTTTTAACAGACGTCTTTTCTCATCCCTCTGAAAGTATTTCAGAGGTAGTTTGGAGTTTTTTGAACTGGTCCGGTACGAATACATGTACGATTTTTCATTCTGCCTGGAAATAACCGGAGGGAATAATCCTGGAGCCGATCGATTTCCATTGAAAACCAGTTATGAATTCACAGAGAAATCGTTCAAAAATTTTAACCAATTTTTAGAATGCCTTTCCCCAGAACATGGAACCTCCCCAAAGGCATTGCATGATCTTAAAAATGTACGAAAAGATCAGATTCGTGTGCAACTTTGAAGATCTTCGTTCGAATTCCCCCCAAAAATCCCACATTGAAATTAGTCATCTCGAATCATTTTGCTTCCAGATGATTGGGTTGGCTAAAAATCGAATTTTCGACGTTTCGATAGTCCTGCACCTCTTAAAGGACCGCCGGGTCGATTTTCTGTTTTCCCTTCGCTGTTGCATTTGCTGAAAAAAAGGATGAGATCAGTTTCTGGTAAGTGAAGTAAAATTATAGTAGAATCATGATTATCATTAATGGCATAATTTTATTATTTTTCACCTATTTTACCATCCCTCGGATATTTCCGGCCTTTACTGGGTAAAATAATTACAACTAAGGGAGGCCAATCGTGCCTCGGATAACAATAATCGTTACGCTGACGGGGGAAACGAATGCGACGGACGTGGGGCTGGATGGGGCGATGAGACAGTGAAAGGAGTCATTAAATAAAATCATTATAAACGAAGAAGAGGAGCCATAACCATTATGATAATTATAAATCGTCTGTCTGAGCTGGAAGCGGGACTCTCTTCTGCAAAAAGCTCGAAGAATGATAGCCCTCTAGATATATCTTTGTATAAACCAGATACTCACACCTATATAATGTACACAGTTATCCAGTTGTGTAAGTTACGTTTATCCTCAAGAGATGGTTGATCTGTATACGGGGTGTACAAAACCTACAAAAATTTATTCACGATGAAAAACTGCGACGAAGTTTCATCAGCGAGAAGATTCAGGGTGTCATAGTTTTCAAATGGTAGCCGATTCAAGCTCAACCAATCCCAGCTCACGGCGCGACCGTTATTCTTCGACAGCGCCACGCCGTGATTGGTCAGCGCGGAATCGCTCCCATTCGAAAACGGCTAGGCTCACGACCTTTTCCGTGGTATAAATTCGTTCCAGTTTTTAACAAAGAATCCGATCCCATGACTGTGATAAGAAATTTTTGATAATTTTTGTACACGTTTGTACACGTCGACGTATATACACTGCAGATTTATACCCCTGACGGTGGCTATCAGAGAAAATATAATTGTACAAAATGACGTCGCTTTATTTCAGCCCTCGGTTTCCCTTGTTTTACTTCTCTCGTTCTACCTATTCCAGGGTAAAAGGACTCGCCTTAATACGCCTAATTCGCGCGTCGACCTAAGGCAACCTTATTCATCTTGGGTAGGTAGGTAGTTTGGGTATATAACCTAGATGATATTTACCATAAACATAAATAAGGTGGGTGTAGGTACTACATTAATACACATAACTACATAAAACCGGTTGAAATGGCCGATCGTATAAGTGATGCGGAGTTTCGGGCTTTAACGAGCTTTACTACCTTTCACCCCTTTGCAGTTTGGCTGCAGGGTGCTCGAAAGCCCAGTTTTCGGAAGTAGTTTCACGGATCAAAGGGAACTCTTTCTTCATTTAAAACTCGAGTAAGATTTCCGTAAACTATTTTGCGACTGAAAGTTACGGCACAAAGTCTAATACGAGATGCTAGTACATAAAGCTCTCGCTGTTAACGAAAAGTGGTGCTGCTGCAGCTACCAGGAAACTCTACCTCGGATTGCTACCTCATACTGTACCCCAAAAGCTCTGCATTCAGTGCCGTATTTATACTGCCTATGGATATATACATATATATATATATAGGTTAAGCCGTGTAACCCAGAGATGAGAAGTCGGACCATAAGTCAGAGACGAGTCAAATAAATCCTGGTTCGGTAGTCGAGTCACGTTCAACGGCAACTCGCAACTCTGGAATCCCTCAAACCTCTACCGCCTCCCTTCTCTCTTCGGACTTCGGGGGGATGATTCTACTACCCCTCCTCTTCCTGCCACCAGAAGTATTAATTCCTGGTCCACTTACTCAAAAAGTTTTTACTCTTGGGAACGATTCCAAAAAAAATATACGAAAGGTCTTGTGTCTTAGGTTTACAATTATTTTCGTTTTTGTTTTTCACTTGTCGTCATTCTTAGGGGATTCGTGATATGTATATTTATTATTGTGATTAAAAAAAAAAAATAATTTTTTTTTTTCTTTTTATCCAAACAGGTAGAAAGATACGCCTGTTAAAATTTGAGCCCTTAATATTAATATTAAGAGGTGACGCATCGCGAATTTCTATTTTCCATTTAAATAACATGGGAAAATTTCTTTTTGCTTCTTTTGATTTTTATAACTAGCTAACGATGCGTCATACGGAAAATCTACAAACATATTTTTGTAGAGAATTAAATGCTCTACAAAAAAGGTCTCTTGCACTTTTTTGATAAACTTATTTTAGAAACTCATTTTTTGTCAGAAAGGTGGTTCTTTGAACTCGAATATCATTTGAATGGCTAAGTTTATCGAAAAAGTGTAAGAAACCTTTTTTGTAGAGCATTCAATTTCCTACAAAAATATGTTTGTAGATTTTCCGTATAACGCATCCTTAGCTAGTTATAAAAATCAGAAGAAGCAAAAACAAATTTTTCCGTGTTATTCAAATGGGAAATAGAAATTCGCGATACGCCACCTCTTAATATTAATATTAAGAGCTCAAATTTTCACAGGCGTATTTCTATACCTGAATGAAACTTTTGAACCTGTTTGGAAGGAAAAAACAAATTTCGTTTTTTTTTTTCTAATCACCCTAATATTTATATACATGAAGCTCGTATTGCAGCCGTTGGAATAGTCGAAGTGGACTCTAAAATCTCCAGGGTTCACGAAATTGGACAATCTATTTTCGACTTGACGGGGGTCAAGTGGAAATCTGGAATTTTCGATTCTTCTATACAGCAAGAGGTTTTCTATTCCTCAGATTCCGTAGACAGGGTTGACGGAACGTGCTATCAAATACTTGGACTTCTCTTTAAATACTTTTTGCCTGGATAACAGCTGTGGGATTATAATTTTTTCTAAAAAAAAAACAAATTAGAGCACGTCGTGGAATTAAAAAAGAATGGCTCTAGGTGAATCCGATTAAATCCCGTGCTTGGATTTTGAACAAAAAACGGCTTTGCTGAAAAGCTGCGCTCAAAGTTTGTTGAATTTTTTAGAAAAATTTGAAAATACGGTTTCGCAAGGTGGTTTAAGAATTTTATTTCAACCCGACGTTCTTTGCTATGGGAAACGTAGATATATTTGAAAAATTTCTACTCGTCAACTCGGTAAGGGGGATATTAACGAAATACTTGGTATACTTGGTGGAATGAATTTGGGAGAACGCGGAGCCCCGTTAGACCGGACCCGCACCCTGAGCCAATTTGTGAAAATGCGAGGTTTAACGCGATATCTCAGATTCTATTACCATTTTTACAACGTAAGAAGGTATTACATTTAAAAAGATTTAAGCGATTGCCCGTAGCCGGGGAGCGGGAAATCGTTGGGTGCAAACCGCATACGTAGTCAGAATTGAAAATTAAAAAAAAAAAAAAAAAAAAAATGAAATTAAAGAAAAGTAAAGCGTAATTAAATCGGTTATATTAAATAAAGAACGAGCATTTGAAATTAGTTTTCATTCCATGAGAAAAACCGCGAAGCTTTATCATCAGAATAATACGAGTTTGGGAATTCGGGGAATTTACCTAAGGGGGTAAAAAAATGCGTTCTTGCATCGTTGCGTTTTCCGAAAAGTTTTAATCAAGTTTAAGGGTCTCTTGGCGGGGGTGGAGTCTGCATTTACTTTAGAGCTCGTATAATAAAGTAGGCCCAAGGTAGAGTCTCGGAGCTTTTGCTCCCGGATGCAGGAATCGGTGATTGGGAAATTTGCTTAAACCGATTCGCGAATGATCGTAGCGACCCGCATGGATCGGACAAAGCCAATTCAAAGACGAGGGAGTAATGGATGTCGCGAAGTACCGATTCCCGTGGTAAGATGGGCGGTTGTTTGACTTGTCGAATTATATACCTTAGTTCCAATTGATTCTTTAGCAAACGTCTCCCTTTCATTCCTATACTTCGTCGAATCGCGGTATATTTCATCTATACTATTTAACTACGATCGTAGCTTCTTCAATTTATTCGACGAGTAGAAACGAACGAAGACGATCCTCTTGTTGTTTTTTTTTTCTTTTTTTTTCTCATTTTTTTGGAAAATTCGGTAATTTTTTTTTCGAAGATTCGAATTTCTAGCCATTTAGAAATTGAAATGGAAATCAAATTGATCGATTTACCCGATTTTTTTGATCTGATAAGAAAACTGAAAAAAAATAAATAAATAAAATTCTCAAATCATGCGATTAATATCGTACGTAAAAATTGTGCGAATATGTAAAAGCAGACTGTCGAGGAAATTTCCGAAAAAAACCGCCCATGTATAGCCGAAACAATTTTTGTTTTTACTCACTGCGGTACGGTTTGAAAAAAAAAAAAAATTCCATTCGCTCAGGCCTGACTGAAATTTTCGATATTTTTTGCATGAAAAATTTAATTTTCATATAAAAAGAGGAGGTTGAATCGAATGAAATGAAAATACCACGTAATAATGAAAGTTTGAAAAGTAATTTCGTTTTCAATGCTGTTTATTGAGTTTTTAGTAGATCGACTCTACTTTCATGCCATTATAACTACTATATGGAATCTCACCCTCGCCTCAGCGATAATCTTTCGCCTCGCACAGATTCGGCTCGTAAAACGCATCGTCGACGACAATACTTGGGGATGGCGATGATTCGCACTTATACTTTCATATTTCTTTCATATTTCTTTAGATTCTGGTTGCAGTCGACGGTGTGAGAGGGTAGGGGTGGTGCGCGTTGGTTCTCCGGGCTGGAATCGATCGCAGAAGAATTTTCCCGAAGCGGTATAGGTATATACAATGGAGGAAACAGGGTAAAAATAAATGTAAAGGGTCGCGAGCTCCAGAATCCAGAATCCAGAATCCAGAATCCAGAATTCAGAACCCAGAATCTCCAGGAGCGAGAAATTTTATCTCGCGTTATACGCTCGAGCGATTGTCTCTCGTCGTCGATCGATGAAGCGTTTTATTTCGACTCAACGGAAATAAAGTTTCAAAAATAATATTTTAATAAAATTTTTCAATTTCACCAATGTTCTTCGGGATGATCTAATTATTTGTTTAATTAGTGTTTGAAGAATCCCTTCCGCGTCCTGTACGCAAACACCGTCGTTATACAGGTACCTAGTTCGATAAATGTAGCCAAATTCGTAACAGGAAAAATGAATACAGATTTCGTACTATATTTTAGAACCTAGTGCGCGAAATTCGACTTTTCGTGTCTGTTTTTGCGTGCGCAAAGTGCCCGTTTCTCGCACTAGTGTGCAAAGTAATTGCTTGATTAGAAACGGGCACTTTGCGCACGCAAAACAGACACGAAAAGTCGAATTTTTCGCACTGTTTCAAAGAATAGTACGAGCAACATGCGCGCATTTGTGATTCTGGACTCATGTGATCGTCAACGTCGCTTCGCTCGAGCGAAAAACTTCACACTAGTGCCAGAATCACCAACTTTACGCACTAGTTGCACAACGTACTATTTTACGACCGTTGTTACATATTTGTTGTAGTCTTGATGACTTATATATTTTTTACTGCCGTCTTGACGAATCTCGTTATATTTTTTATATTTTGCCACCTCGACGTAACAGTCGGTATATATTTCCGTTTGTTATTTCGAACGGCTCGACTGCAGTGGGTTAATTCCGTCAAGAGAGTGTCACTCGATTCGAAGAGTGGGTTGTTCGCAAGAGTGACCGGAAACAGCGACACGATTTCCCCATTACCGGCTTTCGTTATCCCGTTTAAGTCCGTCTAATTGTCAACGTTTCCCCGAAGGAACGACCCGAACCGATTTCGACTCCATTGCTAATGGGATCCAGCAGCTCGAATATATACAGTTCAGTTTTCAGAGATCACTGCAAAATATGAATAAATCGGAACAAAGTAGAAAATAGAAACGAGGGAAGAGCAGCACAGAGATTTCGATGTGAGTCACAATTGCCAAGTCCACGCGTCTCGTCGAATCCAAAAAAAAAAAAGACAAATTTTACATTTTTCCTCTCCAAATCGTTTCCCAAATATTATCAACGATCGCAAATACTCGAACACCATGTACGTGGCCATTATATGGACACACGTATAACCGACGTAAAGATAGCGATCTGACAAAGCATATATATATAGTATATATATATTTTTATGTATACGTATCATCTATATAAGTAAAATGTCTACAAAGTTGACGGAAGTGGTCGACGTTATTTAGATGGTCGGGGGATGATAAGGTGGAAAAAACCTTGGCACTTTCGGCTCAGGGGATAGTCGAGTATTTTTTTATTCTTGCTGGAGGCGTGGGTATAGGGTATACGTATATGGATGTAAACTAACAAAATGGACAAGAGTGAACGAAGGAAGAAAAAAAAAAGGAAAAAAAAAAAAAAATGGAATGAAGAAGAAGAAGCAGAAGGACGAGGGGTGAAAAATAGTGGAAGGATTTTCTCCCCTGACGGGGATCTTTACGACATATAATGTCAATTCTTTGAAACGGTCTCCTTTTCTTCAAGGACTCGATTTTACACCCGCTACGCACCGGCGTCTTGAAATTTTCAAACTTTTTTTTATCCTACCAGCTTTACTACATATAGCGCTGCACCTCGATAGATTTGCGATAACATTTTCAACGAATGTTTGGTCCTTTTTTTCAACGGTTCAATAGATACGCGGGAACTTCAAAGGAATGCGGTGATCATCGTTTCTTCCGAGTTTGCTGACTAATCGCTGCTTATATATATCTTTAAGCAAAAAGTTGTGATTCTTACTGCATGATGCATGAACTGATTAAAAAAAGAAGAAGAAGAAAAAAAAAAAAAACAACAAGCTAAGCGAATCTCCTCGAATTTTGAATCGAGGAACTGAAAATTTTGTGACGCGAATACCTTTTCGGAATCTCAATGTTTGAAACAGAATACAAAATGATCTTCGCATCACGGATTTCGAAGGGTTTCGATTTTGAGTTCTTTCTCGGTTCATTTTTGGATGAAAAAAAATTTCGAAAGATTGACGTACCCAGCTCTTTTCAATCCAGAAGCTCCACGGTCGAGATTCTGATCGGAAGTCGTTATACCGAGATGGTTATAGGTAAATTGTGATAAATAGTTTGCAGCACAGGGAGTTGAATTTATCTTACAGTTTAGCGTTTCAGCAACGTCGATAGATAGGCGGAGTCTATACGATAGACAGTTAGCTATCAAAGTTTTCTCGTTAGCCGATAGTCGAATGGTAGAATTTTATCCACCTACGATGTGGAAGGTGTGAAAAACCAAAACACACCTCGGGGTCTATTAATGCCGATGAACGAGTCGAACTAACCAACGAACAAACAAACGAGAGAATCAAACAAATCGAACAGAATGGAAAGAAAAAGTGAAAAGGTAAAAAAAAAAAAACAAAAAACAAAAAACAAAAGAAGAAGAAGAAAAGTTAAAACAATACCCCATAGCCGGTGATTGGAGTTTCTCGAAGACAAACAATATCCTCTTTATAACAACAGGGGACGTCGACTATTACGGGATTAAAAATCGGGCAGCTTAATCTGGTCGGTTCTTCAGAGAAATCTTTCGCTTAAATCACGAGGAATTAAAGTCGTGAAAGTGCGCGATGAAGAACGATATATATTGCTTGAGAGAATTTACGTGTACAAAGATTTAAACAGGCGATTATCAGATGAAAGACTTTGATCGAAGACGAAAGTAGTACATTGTGCAACTAATGTGCAATGATGTTGATTCTGGCACGAGTGTGAAGTTTGTCGTCCGGGCGAAGCGACGTTGTTCATACTATTTTTTAAAACAGTGCGAAAAATTGAACTTTTCGTGCCTGTTTTGCGTGCGCAAAGTCCCCGTTTCTCGCACTAGTGTGAAAATCAATAACTCTCGCGCAAAGTGCCCGGTTTTAATTGAGTAATTACTTTGCACACTATAGTGCGAGAAGCAAGCATGAAAAGTCAAATTTTGCTCACCATCGTTCTGAAAATAGAATTTTCGGCAAATGAGAACTTATAGAGTCTAATTTTTATGCAAAAGTAATACCACCTTCTTCGAATACTTCGGAAGCCTTTGAGTGCGTGTTTGTTTTCATATTCACTCTGGAAACATAATGTATCTAACTTTTTTATGAGTTACTTTATAACGTTTTTTATTTCTACTTAAAACTAATAGCCGTATTGCACATGAGGTCGAGGTACATAGAACAGAGTAGGTACATGCATTCGGGGTAGACGGCATGGTTGATATACATTGCGGGCAAAGCCCTAGCAGGCAACAGTAACGTGTTTGTGTTTATGCTACCCAATGCCCTCAGGAGTGGTTTGCACGCGAGGCAACATGGCTGAGGCAACATGTCTGGTTGGAGTGAGGTCACCGGCCCGTAGAAAGACTGAACTGCAGCTTGAAAGGGGTTCAACCAGATACCTTGGTTGCGAAGAAGGAGATGAAGAAAAAGAAGGAGACGACGAAGAAGAAACAGAAGAAGATGCTCCTGCTAGGAGCGACGAGGACCTCAGGGAGCTCTTCTTCTTCATTCCGCACAAGGGAAGACTAATTTTAATTCTAATTCTGATTCTAATTCTAATTGAATTCCTCCCCAGGTCGTCCAGCTCCTTCAGGTCCCGTTCCGGCCCCTCCTATAGTGCCACCATTGTCGTGAACGTCGTCACTACTTGACTTTGTTTGCCCAGAATAATGGCCTCGTTCCCATAGTCGACCTCCGGGTGATTTCACCTGGTCTAGGTGGGGCTGGCGATTAAACTGGACCTTTGTATTCGACTTATATGACGATTGGTTATTAGTCGTTATCGAACCATTGGACTAATCCGATTACACGGTGATCTTAGCAGCCCTTGGTCGCCATCAGGAATCCCTTGCAGGGAAAAACTATCGAGTGCAGCGAATACTGATATAAATTCAGTCAGAGCCTGGTATATTGGTCAAGAATGATAACGATCGTTTACGATCACCAGTGCTAACGGATAGTGGAAATGCCAATAGTTCACGAAAGTCTTGAGAACTGTGCGGATGGAATTTTCATTCATGTCTGAGTTATCGATGGTGAGCAAAATGTCGATTGTGCTGAACGAGGTGATCAAGTGGTGTGCAATCGATGTTATCAAGTGAGAAAAAGTTGATTAATGTTAATCGGAAGACCATGATGATTCGGAAACCGGACTATCTTACGTACCCCATTAAAATACCAATTCCATTTTACATCCGGTGAAAGATTTCAGGAATCTCTGCCTCCGCTTGGTTACATGGGTGCACACCTATAAGATGCTCAGTAATTGGGTATATCAGGTTCTTTAGATTGCGTCGGTTAACTCAGTGTGCGATCGTGTTTTCGTCGGACGTAGAATGGGAGTCCCAAGTCGGTAGCTGGGAAAAGGATAAACTCTAGTCGAGCTGACAAACGACTGGATTAATCACGGCGCAGTGAACCGGGTCCGTTTCCTTAACGGAGGACTACGAATCCGCGAACGATAACGTTGTAGGATACGTTCACGAGGTAATTGAGTCTCCGCAGCTCTCGCCCTACTCCCATTCTAGTTCCTCTCCAACTTGAGCCGAGGAAATTTGTTGTGAACAAAAATAAGTCGCATCACAATTTCTAGCTGCGTCTCGATCTCTAAAGATCTCCGATGTGAAATGTGATTCGATTTTTTATCGAAGTCACCCGCTTTTTCATTCCGTATCTAATAACTACTGCGGTGACTGTAACGGGTGAAGAGGACCGATGTCATTCATGGGTTCCGCCAGCTGTTTCAGTCCTGGTTTCAGATCGGGTGGTTACTTTTTAATGCCTCCCTCAAAATCGAGCTAATTTTTTTCCGATTTCAGTTCAAGCATTTTCTGCCCATCGACTGACTGACATTGAAGGGACTGAATGGGGTTCGATTAATTTGCGGTTCTCTTGACAAACTCTGTTTTATCAGTGGTGACATATTCTCGGGAGTGACTTGCTCGTAGAAAACGGTTGCGGTTGCCTGAGGGACGAGAAGATGTCAAGCTTTAAGGAAATGTAAATCACGTTAGCAGTTACCAACCTCGATAGACAAAGAGAGAGAGAGAGAGAGAGATGGAAACGGAGAAGGACCAAGGAGTCGAGCCAGTTTCCTTCGTTAGTTGGCCGATGCGCTGAAGCCTCCTTCCCTCCCATGAGTCCTACGAAGTCTGGAAGCTGTAGCCACCCCGGCGGCTGATTCAGTTGCAAATAAGATCGATTATATTGGACGCGCTTCGCCTCCCGATTGCAGGAATTAAAATGTTCCTTCTCCTTTCCGGCGCGCTACGTTGAGTCTGCCGTTTACCATCGACGAATGCGGAATCCGTAAGCCTGAAGAATCCCCGCAGGAGTGAAATAAGAGCGGTGATCCAATCCTGGAAACTTTAAAGCTGCTGCAGTCTGAATTTCAATAATGATATGAATAATTTTTTCCAGTATTTCTTCCCCCTTTTTTTTTTTTCTTCTTTTTTTCTTTTCTTCCCTATCCTAAAAAAAATCACGCAAAATCACGAACGGGATCCCGCGATCATTTCCGTTCTTCGAGGCACTCCCGGGTAGTTGTATGACGCAGCAGCAATCTCCGTCCGTGGACATAAAATATCTTATTCCCTAGCAAAAGCTGACTTGTATCTTTCCGCGAATATAATAAAATTTCACCCTTACCTTTTCCCCAACGTTCAACCCCCCGTCCTTTCCTCCATCTCTACTCCTCATTCCTCACTCCTCGCCCTTTGCTCCGCCGAGGCACTTGCAGAGAAAATATGGTCACTGTAATAACGATTTCTAAGGTTACGCTGCACGGTCTATAATCGTATGGTGGTAATTTATTGAGTGGCATATGCAAAACAGCCAAGGTACGGAAGATTGAAGAAGGGCGAAAATAGGGAAGAAAAACATTTCCATGAATATGTATATCGTTCAGTTACACACATTCTGTTGATTCGCATGTCATACATACTGATCTCGTTGGTACGGGTCTAGTTCTAGTCCTATTCTGTCCGTAGTTGAATCTCTCTCTGCCTCTCTTGTCCTCTCGGTCCATATATCCGCCTCTCTCTACCTTCTCTATCTCTTGGCCCATTTGCATCGCTCTGAATCCGAACTCGAACTGGAATTCGCGCGAACGAAGCGCCCGCTTCCAACTTTAACTTGATTCGTGAGTGCTCGAAAGGTATAGGTACTACATACATACCACCGCGTAGCTCCGAGCATTGAAATCAAAAGTTGAGAATATTCGTGAAAGATAGAGGGAGGCGAGCGGGGAGTGGAGGCAAAGAAAGCATTCTTTCTGGGGTGGAGGATAATTTGAGGAAAGAAAATTTCAACCAGGAACAAACTACCAAAGGCGCCATTACTCCCGATTAAAATACGATCAATAAACACTTGCAAATAGCTCAAAGGTTGAAGGTTTAATTCCAGCTTACAGCCCATCAAAGTCCATCAAACATGGGGTGGGTTTTAGACAATAGACATTATCTTGGTGTCGACATTCGGTAAAAGAGGGAAAAAAAAGGGAGAAACGTTGTGGCTTCGAGACACGGTATTTCTAGGCCGTTAATTACGATGATAGATTGGCGATAGATTAATTCGAGGGGGTTTGGAGTAATTACATTTCGCCCGGTATGACCTAGGTGAAAACGTGATCGTCGCACGGATAATTATCTGCATGAGGCGATTCATCAGTTATTGAAGCGAAAGTACCTCTACCTCTACCATAAATGATCCAATATACTACGGTCATCACTGACCAAAGCTGATACACGCACGAGGGTTGAGTTACGCGTCGATTTCACCGTGGTTACCTCTCAGGATAACGGTATACCGCTGTGGAATACGACAGTAATCGTCAGGTCGCGCCTACCCCTAGGCAGACTGGCTTATTCGCCTCTGAGATAATTGGAAATTAACCAACCGTTGGTCTGCGCGACCATCCCTCTGTAATCACAAATCGCCTCTCTGCACTCCTGTCATTAACACCATCGACGTATGTGCGTCCCGCAGGCTACATACTGCACAACTCACTCGATTTATAGTATAGGTTCGTTGCCACGAAGGGAGAGGGTGAATTACACAAAATATTTCATGGGTTATTTTCGGAAGACTGATGGAGGTTTGCGAAATGCATTATCGGAAGCCAAAAGGCCTGAGATCCGTGCATCGACATTTCTCGTTTTTCCCTTATTTTCTTCGTCAGTGTTGATCAGTTGCAAGGATGCAGCTACGGTGGTGAGGTAACGATGATGAAGCTTGATCCTATAGGTGAGAGATAACCGAGTTGGGTCATCTGCAGGAGTTCGCCAAGACAGGGCACCGCTAATTCCCTTCAGCGTCGGACCCGTTATATCTTCATTTGCTCACACTCCGAGCACAGAAAGGATAACAAATATTGTAGACACGTTCTCGTGTAGTTAGAGTTGATGTTCCCTCCCGGGGAAGAAGTCTTCTCCAACAGTAGGTGTTGGTTGATATTCGATATTTGCTATACTAATATTTGGGTACCTGTATCGATACGGTAAACTGTCAGAAGTAGCTTCCATTCGCCATTCTATAAAGTGGTCTATGAAGAGTGTCAAGACGTTGCACGATGCAGGATGTTCTTGTTGACTTAGCCAGTCTACTCCCCATCCCATTGCAGTTAAAGTATCAGAAGGTATGACCTACCGAACGCCTTCATGTGTCTTCTCAATTATATTAGTATATTACGACACGAGTGCGCAAAGTAGCACTATTAACAAATTATTATGTAAATCGCTCGTGTAGGAGTATACTAGACGAGTGGAAGATGCTTCCAGGGCTCTCGCTTTCATTCCCGCACGCAAAAACGTAAACAAACCATTCCCGCACGCACGCACACTAAAAGAAAGGGAAAAAGGCACTTTGCGCACGCAAAACCGTGTGCAAAAACGAAATTTGCGCACGCCGTTAGGTAAAATCATTTCTGGTCGTAGTTTTCGTGATCAACAAAGGTCGGATTTAAGTGGCCTCTTTCGCTCCATCAAATCGGCTAAACCGATCGCTGGAAGTAATGGAATAAGGTACTACATTGGCTTTCTCTGCTCACCTAGGCGGAGAATACACTATCTATAAAAGACGCTGTTAGACATAATACCAATTTATCTGTTTTTCAAGCCACGACAAGAATTCCCTTCGTCGAAGGATACTGCCTTCATTCAGCCGAGCGAACCCCTGCCGAAGAAATACCTAGTGTTTCTCTATCTCCAGGCGTATTATTGTTTCTATTTTGCTTTCGTAAATGAATAAGGCCACTGTGAAGAGTGAGGACGGTATTTTGTTAGGATAGCGACGTCAGATAGTTCCCAAAATTCTGTCCTCGGATTGGATAGCTGCCCCACAAAATCGATACACGTTACAGTTGCGACGGATTTCTGATCCCAAAAGCAAAGACAAGAGTCAATTATTTGACGTATAAAAAGATACGCTCTCTCCGCTTTTTATATTTGCTCATTTTTGAGGCCGTAATAATTGCGAAATCTTTCAAAAGGTCACGAAGAAAGCGGAAAGGAAGAAAGCAATAACTTCGATTACAGAGATAAGCAGAGACAAAGGGAGGCTGATACAACGGAATGAATATTTCGGCTGTAAAACTTGACATAAAAGATAAGGCAGAACAATTCCTCTCGACTTTTGTACCATCGGCCCTATCTAATCAATCAAACTCTCTTTCTGACTGTGTCTCTCGACAATTTCAGGAGAATTTATTCGATAACACTAATAAACGCATCAAAAACCGGGCTCGTATTTCCATCTCTGAATGAAAAAACCTTCGATATCGTGTAACACGAATGGATATACCTTGAGGAAATTCTTTTCTTCCACGCAACAGCTGGTTTTGGTTGGGCACAGATTATTTGACGTAATTCTAGAGATTTTTGAGGTGAAAATTGAAAAAAAACAAGAAGAAAAATTTGATTTCTTCGGCACCGCCTAACGCATACATTGACATAGTATAATCAGGAAGAAACTGGTTGGTGAGTGATTCTCTCAAGTTCTCTTTTGATTCTTTCGCAGGAAACCAGCCGGAGCAGCAATACGAGAAGAGAGGTGTGGAGCAAAAAGGTAATTGCGTTCTCCTTCGGTAATTAAATTTACCTATTAGGTGGCAGCGGGTCAAAGTTTAATCGAACGACTAATGAGCTGAACGACTACTGAACGAGGCTGAATTACGTGGCTTTCGGGGAAGCGTATATCACGATTTTTATTCCTGAGGATAACTGGTAAATTTTTTGGGAATCGAAATATGTACAGGACTGGATAAGTTGTCATGAAAAACCTGCAGGATGGTGAAAAAGAAGTGTTCCCCTTTTGATCCTTTAGGCCCAGGGCAGTTTGGTAGACTGGAACAATAAACAAGCCTCTGGAAAACGGCAGATTCATAAATCCGTTTTTGGATAGCGGGCAGCTAGATAGACTAGTGTCAAACAACATTTTCCCAGATTTGATGTGAGCCGCGGCGGTCTCGGAGTTGATCTGGTTATTCGGAAACCTATTATCCAGAGTGCAATGTCTGTCGCATAAAGCTCTTTCCAACTGGCTTTCACATCAGTTATGAAAAACACTCCCACTTCACATTGCTTCGAGTATTTGTAACTCGTTATTTATTTTTCATTGATTTGTTGTCACAGTCAACTCTACCGGAGAGAAAAATTAACCATTTTTATCTAACGAAAAAAATACTCTATCGGGGAATCCATTTCTTTTTCAATCATAGTTAATGCGAGAAGATACATCAGCCAATGAATAAGGATCGTGAGATATTGCAATATTTTACAGGATTGAAAACAAGTATTTCAATTGTTTCTCATCTTTTCAGAAGATCTGCAAAATTTCTCGAAAAGTTTCGAGGGATTTTGCGAAACCTTCATATATTTCAAAAGGCATTAAAAGATTTCCAAAATGTCGTCATCAGAATACAAAACATATCACGATCACAGAATGCCCTATTTTAGTGAAACGTTTTATTCGGTACATCATCTTGCATTTCATATGCAAAAATATTGAAAATCGAGGTCAGGGCTGTTGAAAAATGTTGATAGTCTGGTTTTTATATGCAAAACAAACTTCCAAGCGAGTCCTTCTTCGGTAAATAGCCTCTACCACGGTCGATCATTACCTTTTCAATTTGGACTATGCTGTAGGTCCTTGGAGGTATTTCGATATTTTTTTTTTTATCAACATTATAGCCACATATGAATAAATGATGGTGTCCCTAGAAATGGGATCCAGTTTAGCCACGTGATGTGTTCTGCATTAATGGGGACGTGGCGAAACTTTTGAGTAGGCAAAAGTTTGTCGGTTTGGACTAGGAAATCGACCTTGATGGGGCCACGTAGTTGGACGACGAGACGGATCTCCGTCCCAAGGAGTTCGTGGAGGCAGGTCGTGCGCCGCTTACGAAAAACGCGCGTCGGTAGACCGTCGCTTATCGCCCATCGCTCGCAATTTATAACCGGCTGAGATCTAACTCAATTTTAAGCTAGGACTGAGACAGGCTTGCCTGCGCCATTTTTTTTCTCTCACAGTTATCTTTCTATTACTTTTGCAATCTCTGAAGAGAAAACGGTGGAGTCTTTCCATATCCCCCCCCCTCCATTTCGTCGCTCCAGAACATTAATAACACTCGTATATACCCATCCTCGAAGTTCAGGAATTCAACAGTGAAATGGTGTGTAGTTAGTCTGCGAAAAGTAGCGGAAAATTTAGTCAATTCAAACTCTAATTATAATAAAAAGAGTTGACTATTTCTGTCGAATTCAAAGGTAAATGATATTGGCTAATCAAAAAGCGCGGGCTTCTCGGCTTCGCGCTGACCGAGTCCCAAGTGGTGGGGGTACCTCATAGGCCTAGGCGAGCCGTGAGTGGAACTTGTGGGCAACTGCAGTTGCGCGCAAATTGCCTGTCCTATACTTTGCTAATTTCCCGATTATTTCTCATCCGTTTATCCGCTTGCATCGAATTGGGTCTTCAATTGAAGATTGATAATTTCGCCGAGGAATCACCTCTGCATAATGGTGAATGGAAATTCACTCATCGCTGTGCCTTGTCGCAAAGATAGCCCACTTTCAAAACTGTTTTTTGTAAAACTAGAACTGAAATCTGAAATTCGGCGCAAGTGGCGACAGAGATACAGTCTTTACCTGAAAAATGACTACCTAGAAACTTGATTATCTTGAAGAATGAGACGAAGAATCAGGAGAGTCTGCAATTGTGCAATGACTAAGATTTTCGAAATGTTGATAAATTTGCAATCAAGTGAACACAATATGAGTAAGGGAAGATACACTCGGTATAATCGAAGCCTTGGTGAGCTTATCAGTTCCTCAGTATGATCATGCAGTATTCGTGAGTAAAAGTTATTAAGATGGGCATTATTAATCGTAAACTGAGTTGCCGCGAGGCAAAGTTATATCCCCTTTTCCCCATGAAATTTTCACGACGTAAACTTAATTAAGATTTGTGGGTAGAACTAAAAGGTTTTGTGACGAAATGGCAGTAACCTTTATTTATTACTACACCCAGAACCGGTTATTAATTTTTTCCCGAACGATATAAACCGTTAAACGAAATATATATATATTTATATGAATAATATTCAACTCCGATCATTTTCGGGCTACAGACCTCGCCGAGCCGCCCTTAAATCGCGATTAAATTTTACGTTTGAAAGTACGAGCTAATCATGGATTGCCGTTGAATATAGTTCATCGGAAATCATCGCTGTATCCTTGGAAGAAAATTCATGAACGTCTGTTTGTCGGGGGTTTATTCATCTCTGCGAATTAGCGGATAGACAGAATGATTAATAATAAAATTGAATGAGTTAATTAATTTCGCCTTAATTACGCTCGTCCCAAAGAAAGGAATTCCGCACGGTTGAAAGGGCTTTGATTTGGGCGAAAGAAGAAAAAAACGAGGAGACACTCCTTTGATCTGCCGCCGAGGGTTTGTATGAAAATTAATGGAAATACGAGAGCGCGCGCAGGACCTATCCAATCAGAAGTATATGCTTATAATTTTCCGTTTCTAAAAAGTGGGTTAACGAAGTGGCGTACGGGGGCCGAGCGACGGTGTAAAAAAAACGTGAGGCGTACTGAAAAAAACTGTCCAACGTTGTAATTCCGCGAGTCGAAAACTCCCCAATGAAATCGCAATTATATAAATTGGCGAGCACCGTTGCAGGCGCTTTGCAGGCCTTCCTTTTTCCTGGCAATAAAATAATCGCGGGATTAGCGTATAAACGGGCGGAATGGACAGCCAACCAACTACATACCCATCGCGGATACAGAACGCCCGCCTCCACCTCTGCTCCGGGCAACGAAAACGTGGCCCGAATTTCCGAGCGGAAAAGTGAAAAACTTCCCTCTTTAAGCTACATCTAACCCGTGTCAGAGACCCGCGCGTGACAACTTATCCCCTTTACCTGCAGAGCACCATGTAGGTGTATATATGTACATAAATTATACATAACATAGACGTAGGGTTTCAGGGTAAGATTATGTGTTAAGTCGAACTAATCTAGTGGAATATCTTACACAGCTATTCGGATAGATATACATTTTTTTTGCTTCAGGTTCGCCAATTGGAAAAGAGTATGTATATACGGACGTTTAATGCGACTTCCCGAACATAGATGATTGAAATCACGTTTTTGTCAGCCATTAGTTAATTGCTGAAAACGAGCTGTTCTACACAAGAAGAAAAGTTTTTTCGTTCGAAAAATAGTCGTATCTTTATTACACGTGAAACCATCTTTCGAACGAATTTTTTGTCCTAGTTGGTCCGGCTTGTAGGTTTGACTTTTTCCAAAAATTGTTCCAGTTTCAAGCTTCCTTTCTTTCCTAGCGAGATGATTAAGTTGATTAATTGATTTTCTGTTGACGAAATACGAAAAATTTACCTGAAGAGAAGTTTCGGAAGGTAACATTTGGTGGCTGCGGTGGGATGTTCAAATTTCCAAAGAATATCTCGAATCGCATAATTTGGTTCATGAAACTTCCAAATACAGAGCCTCTAGGTATTCTCATTCGGTCTATATTGAATTATTTCGACAAGGTACATTCATAAGATGCATGAAAACTTATATGGAGAATCACAACTTATATAAATAAGAGAATATTCAAAAATCAAGTGTTTCTTTTTCTTGTTGATAAGATTGAAGCTAGTATAATAAATATTATAATTGTACATAATAATTATTGAAATTAAATATATTATTTATACCAATTTTCAGACTTTTTGATTGGAAATCGATTATACTTTTTATATTATATAAATTTTTAATTTATTTTTTTAATATTGAGATTCTCTTCAGTCTCTTCAGAGTTTAAACAGTTTTGAGCACGTGATTCATGTCGCAAATGCAGGATAACCAAGAAAAGCGAATCTCTTAGACGTTTTGATTTTTGTTGATCGGCTTAAGAATTCCCTAAGGCTTCAAATTCCTTTATCTAGCTTTTGAAATGTTTTACAAACTTTATTTGGCAGAAATTTCACCTATCGTCAGTGCGACGTGAGATATATTCAACTACCATATGCCAGGGTGACCTACTAGGTTGTTAAAAATTAATTGCGGAGCATATACAGCTGCATGATGAAATTACCGGCTATCAGACAGTCGTAGTTGCTGTTCCGAATTGCGTCTCTATAATTTATTCATAGTAGTAAAGTTGATGGCCCAAAATCTCTATAATTCGAACCATGTATTACCACGCAAGGGCAGAAAAATGACGACACATCCGTTGTGAAAATCAATTACGCATTCGAGAAGGACGAATTATTTAGTTCGAAGGAAGAAATAAATAAAAAAGAAAATTAGAACGTAAACGCGATCATTACTAAAGTGCTTTGTTATCGGTCTATGGGGTCGGAATCATTATTTATTTACTGTATCGATCGTTTTGCTTATTTTTCAGCAAACCATGGCAGTCTAATTTTTACAATTTTACATACCTGACGTTATGGATTAGCAATTAAAACTCGAAATCGATAACACACGTTGTGACTAACGTTGGAAAACAACCACGTCCGATAGCTGGGCCTGGATCAATAACAAAAACACAGTGATGTCTCGCGGAAGGTAGGTAGTTGGACAAACATCACGAATAAAAACGACATGGTTAAAATTACAGAGCTTAAAAGCCCGCTCGTCGTCGCAGTCAGACCGAATAGCTATCTAATCAAAACAAGGTTGATAAAACGCATTTCTGTACTACGCAAGTAGACGTAAAAGGTAAAAACAGTATAAACAGGGTGAAATGATTTAGCAAAATTTCCCCTCATAGAATGTAATATAATTGAGGTGTTATCTACTCGCTCGGTATAAGCGTGCAGGAAAACATAACCGGCACTAATGGGCTTTCTCTCTTCCTCTCTTTGTTCCTCGCCCTAATCTCTCTCCCTTTATTTCTCTCTTATTTTTTCGCTCTCTGCCCGTTGTTTTTATTATTTCCTTTCTTATTTATTTTTCTGTTTTTTATTCCTATTTTTTGTTTTTCTTTTTTGTTTTTCTTTTTTCTCTACAGGGGCTGAAATAGCTCGGATGGCAATAAATATCAGGCCGCATCCACACCGCTCGCTCGGATATATAGTATCTCTATTCTGTTGCACGCGAAATATGCGCAGACGCAAACAGCCGCCGCGGCGCAAGACCAACCGCCAGCACAGATTGGGCTAACCCAGGATGGTGTACCTGCGAGATTTTACGATTAACGTACCAACATCTGCTTTCACGCTCAACTTCTGATTAATATTTATGACGCACGCTACAACATCGCCTAATTACTTGCTCAAGTAATGTTATACTTTAGACTTTGGATTATCCTAAATTAACCGAATAAACAAATAAGGCAATCGGCGGATAAACGGTACCCTTCGGTGTGAACCGTACGGCACTGAAACGATTTTACAATACTGCGAGTTTTCATTGCGTTTCCAATCATTCAGAAGAGTCAAAGAATGGTAAAAAACGTGACAGAAAAATTACAATTGTTGTTTAAAGATAGAGCTTTGAAAAATATCTCCATTTTAATGATTCAAAAATAGTATATCACGATTATAACATCTTTACGATATTTATTTTCTGTCTAGCTACACGTAGATTGAAATCAACGGTTCCGAGTCTCGAAGAATGACCCAGCAGAATATTCCTGATTCGATTAACAATATCGTATGCAATTCAAGATCCTGGGAATTCGGGCATTCGGGAACCATGTGAGAACTCGAGAATCGGGGGATTCGGGAATTCTTCGATTTGCATTGTATGTTTACAATGGAAAATAGAAAAGTGATTGTTTACACGCTGATTGTGGTACATCGAAACTTTCGAATTACCTACGTCGAGGTCAAATGAATGTCATAACAGGGAATTGTATTGCAAGTCTATTTATTGAAAAGTGGGAAAACTATTGATAATGATAATGAATGATGAAAAGGGTACAAGCTGTGCTATCGCAAATGTCGAAGATTCGTAAATTGTTCACCAATTTATAATTTGGTGCTCGGAACGAGAAGGAATGTGTATTAAAATGATCAGAGCAGACTGAACTCTGCGTTTTGGCAAATATGATCAATCGATTTCTATTTCACATTAAATTAATACCTCGAATTAATTTATTACTTGTTAATATGTGTTCGCGATTAACTTTTCTTTCACTTCATTTCGATCAGATTTTTCAATTTCGTTACAGCCATAATTTATAACCTGAGAACTTGACAGCATTGCCAGCACCCGTCGCAAAATCCATTATTGTACCTATACCTAGGGGTCTTTTGCAAGGCTAGATTAGATGATAGTGACTGGGTTGCCTGTCTGCAGGCACTGCAAATAGTTACCGGAAATTGTACCTCAGTATAATGTTTCTGAATCAAGAAACTAATGCAATCAGAAATTCGGTCGGCTAAATTCCCATCTCTAATTTTCTGAATAACACAAATCTGCAAACAAAAAATTACACGAACAGTACAAATGGAGAGTTTTCAATAGAACATGTATACAGTACTCGTAATCTTACAGAATTTGCACAGGATTCTTACGGTTTCTTTTCAGCAAAACGGTCTTTTGTGAAATAATTTCTGACGTCACAAACCGTAGGCCCTGAATGTTGGGGTGGGACTGATAGCTCCACTATTAAGTACTAGGGATTTATAAAAGCTTTGGCTTTCGTACATAACCCCTCGCGCGAAAGTTAGTTATTCGCATTCGGGATATCGTCTCTACGTTATTTTTCATACACAAGTTTTTGCAACTTTTCTCTATTCAATTTGCGTTCGCGGCGAGCTCCGGATCCTCGCTTCCCTCTCCCGCCCTCTCTCTTTCTCTCTCTCTCTCTTTCTCACTTCTTTCATCCCACGCAGAGCCTCTTGATGGTAATAAGATGTAAAACGTATGCGACCCGTATTAACATAGCTCGCTCGTGTACTACGGCCAATATACACTGCCGCCCCGAATCTCACACAAGATAATTCCGGGACACCCTTGCCTTGCATCTCGAGGCCAGGTCGAGTGTCTCGAGTGATGGATTATATATTTAGATATCCGTCTCACACTCCAAATCGGGAAAGTGCTTTTCCTTCTGACAGGGAATCTACAAGATATTCTCAGGTGTTGAATATACCGCAGGGTGGTGCAAGCTATCGCCAAATAGATTGAGCTAGAGTTTTTTTCATCACTCTGTATATCAGTCATTGGCCATTGGTCAGACCTTGACCACTAGTGCCTCATGTCTATCTAAGTTTGAATCTGGTTATCAGAAATGCACTCGATTATTACTCAACTTCGCCGCGTGCTCACCAGGTGGCTACAGCCGATTTCCTTTCGCGCGAGAGAAGTAAGTCGAACAGTTGATAGGCCCAGCGAGTGGCAGTTTGAAGTACCAAACATTGGCCGTAGCTGTAAGTCGAGTCGATTTCTGAACGAATTGTATCAATTGTAATGATACGATACGATGCAAGTTGGCACCCGTGCCTCGTAGGTTAAAATACCATCGCGAGACGATCTCACGGGCCAATAAAATCGAATTATTTGGCGCATGCGCATTCGACAGTATAGTTTCAAGATTTCCTCTCAGTATGTACAGTTTATTGAATGCACAAAGTTTGTGTGCGTATGTTTTGTACAGTGATAACCAACATCTCTGAGTACGAAAACATGTTCGCTTCAGAACTTCGGTCAAACTCTCTCTCGTCTATCTATCCACAGCTACTGAAGTCTACGCGCAATATGCGTAGTGCGTGGAACTAGTTTGGGAGCGCGGCTAATTCAAGTGCCTATGTGTATGTAGTACAGACACTAAAGCTTTTCGCTACTTCTCCTGTTGCGCAGTGAAATTCTATCAGCTCTCTTTTTCTCTAAATTTCTCCGTGCTTAATTGGATACAGCTACTTTATGCCGGGATAAATTGGCGCACTTTTTCATTCGCGTGAAACCGTTGCAGGTATATAACTACAAGCCACACCAGGATACGCTAACGCGGCAGATTCTTTCTGAAATGAAAATAATGTAAAGAGAGAGAGAGAGAGAGAGACGGAGAGAGAAATAGAGAGAAGGGTAGAGAGATGGACATAAAAGAAGAGCGTGAGCTTGGACTCACCGGAGGACACAGAGCCCAGATACACCAAATCACGTGGCTTGTAGTAGGTATACGTGTGCTTTAAAGGTATACGGTGCCAATTTGGCTTAGGCCTACCCCCCGTACGCTTGTTAAAATTAATTAATTCGTTCCAAGAGAGAGGAGATGAGAGGAGAGCAGAGGAGAGAAACGAGAGTCGGAGAGACAGAGCAGCGAAAAATTCTGTCGAGAATATAAAAATCGCAGAAGAAGAAAGGGTGGGAAAAAAATCAGAAGAAATTATTCGACATAGAAATAAGCACAAAAGGGTCGTCATGTTATGTTGATAATTCGCTTGTACTACCTGGGGGGGGGGGGGGGGGGGGGGGGGGGGGAAAGAATATGATCGTGATTTACGTCCAAAGAAGAAATATGAATTTGTTTTTATTGCCGTGAATTTTTTCGGGGGTTTAGTGCCGAAGATCGTATTAATTTCGCTTTTTTTGTACGGTGCAAAATGCCACTTTAAAATTCAATTACCGTGCAGTTTTACGAGCAGACGGATTCTCGATAGTTTTGAAAAAGTTCAGGGCCATGGTAACCGCAGCGGCAAGTTTAGAGCAGGGAAAATAAATTTTCCGCTATCAAAAAGATAAATGTGATATAAAAAAGAAAAACCGTGAATCAAGCGGGTGTATAAAAATTGCCAAAAAAAAAAAAAAAGCGAACGAAAATGAAAAAGAAAGAAAAAAGAACAAAGAAAGAAGGAAAATTCAGGGAGGGCTGTCTGCTGTATGCATGTATGCATGTACAAAAATATATGGCACACTGCTTTTTCAGATATACTATATATATATATATATATATATATATATCTATGTGTGCGTGTAAGACTCGAGCTGCACATAGAATTCCATATTGTATAAGGTGCAGTGTACGGTGTGAGGCGCAGTGGCTTCGAGATGGTCATAGCCAAGAAATTAAAGTTACAAAGCTGGCAAAACTTTTTAACTTACTATCGTCGTGCCGACGAAACTTTTGCCGTTATTGTGCCTCTCGACTATAACTTGAATGAACGAGTATAGCGTCTAGCTACGAAAATTCTATAACATTTCATATAATATTATAGTATATATATATGCTCGAGAAATTTATATTGAAGAAATTATGTAAGACCTATTCCGATAATCGAAGTTCAATCAATTAGAAAACCAGAACCGTCGACGCATCATTCATAAGTATACGAATACAATTATTCATTGATTTACCTATTTTTCGAGAGATCTGAGAAACTCGTTATTAGTTATTGACAATAGCGTTGATCGACCTTGAAATTTCTAATTTGTTTTTTTTTATTTTTTTTTCGCAGCACGTGCTTTATTTTCTGAACAATTTGCGATTAAATATTGAAATCGGTTAATCAACTTTCGTGATTCATGCAAAAGTTGGACAAAAACAAAGTAAATCTGAAAAAAAAAAAGGAATACTTTCTCTGAATGATGTCCTGCACGAATCAATTCATTATTACTTCGTATAAAAAAGCTGTGATAATTCTCAGTAGTATTTGATAGACGAATAATGAACGAGACACAGAATTCAAAGCCAAATTGAATCCATTTTTTCATTATTCCTTGCATCGAGGTCTCAGAAAATTTTCAAAATTTATAGTCGATAATTTAATAAACCATTCCAGAAGGAGAAGACATATCGGAGAGACAGATATTGATAAGTTACGATAAAGAAATTTTCGAAGAATCCCTTGAATAATTATTATAATCGTGTGAAGATTAGTCGAATATCTGCGACATATTTTTTCGCAAATCAATAGCGAAACTGTTCTGATCGAATGTGAAATGCTCCGAAATCTTGTAATATTTACGACAATCAGTCTAAAAGTGCAGCGAGAAATGAAAATAATGAATAAATGAATATAAAAACGGTTATTATTTGAGCCCTTATCTTATTATAATATCTTGGTTATTCCATGAATGAAACGCAGCGACTGTAATAATGAATACCGTTGGTTAGCCGATGGCCTAAGGCATGAGAGCTATATGAAGAGTTGAGTGGCGATATTTCGCGCGCGAGTTATCGCCGGGTGATATAAAGCGTGGGTAGAACAAGCCGCGTAAAGTTTTAATTATTTTAGGTAATATTTTAAGTTTCTTAATTACGCCGTATTAACTTAACACTGGCAAATTAGTTCGGCCTGGCCGGGGCCACAAGCGACGGGAAACTTTTGTCCGGTAGGTACCTACTAGCGCCAAGTTACCATAGGCAAACAACACGGTGCTGAAAAGGCGAGACCTTCCCTTCCTTTCCCTTCCCTTCCCTTCCCTTCCCTTTCCTTACCTTTCCTTCCCTTTACTTGGCGCAGGACAGGGGATGATGCTAGGCCAAGTTGTGACGAAGGCTGGTAAAATAACCGAACTTTTTTACGAGCCGAAACGCGCGCCCTTCAGTTAGATACAAGCCTCTGTACCCATTGTTCGAGGGTAAGTCCGGAAAATATTTCGTAATAATTGTCCCGGCCGCGCAATTAGTCGATTTCATTAAACACTTTTTTCTCTTTTTTTTCTTTCTTTCTTTCTTCTTTCTTTCTTTCTTTCTTTCTTTACAACCTTTTTTCTACTTTTATTTTGAGGAAAAAAAATTAATTCGGCCCTCGCGAACAGCTCCTCCGTGATTTTTTTTTTTTTGTTTTTTTTTTTAATTCGCTACATAATTATTCTCTCCCCTCACACAATTCTATAATGGGCACGAATTTAGCGGGACAG
The DNA here is from genome assembly GCA_963966615.1 of Tenthredo amoena. Taxonomy (NCBI): domain Eukaryota; kingdom Metazoa; phylum Arthropoda; class Insecta; order Hymenoptera; family Tenthredinidae; genus Tenthredo; species Tenthredo amoena. The sequence continues at coordinate 1,349,117 of OZ016499.1, read as the reverse complement.
CTATAATGCCTGCGGGAAAAAAATGACTTCCTATATATATATATATATATATATATATATATATGTACACAAGTATATACATGTATACGTAAATGTAGGTATAATTACTCAGATAATGCGGTACCATAATGAGCAAAAACCCCTCTGGTACCAAATTTTCAATAATGTTTTTAATTATGCCAGGTAACTTTTTTCATATAAATTTAACAAACCGGCACCACCGGAAATTCAAAATCTAAATGCGCGGTATGTTACACGGAGATATACAAACATTATATTATTATTCACTCTCTCTCAAAAAAAAAAAAAAAAAAACGAAAAACAAATTGCCTTTCTTCGTACGTTATAACTTGGTGAAATTAAAACCGCAAAAAAAAAAATGGAGAAAAGAGCATTTAAAAGAGGAAACTTCAAGCTTTGAATTCGTTATTGCCGAAAATCGCTGCGATTTTATTTGTTTATTTCGCACAAGAAACTTTAAGAGAACGTTTTTGCCATATATTTTCGCAACTCTTCATTAAAATCTGCACAGCTAAGTCGGAAATGATAGCAGACGAATCTCGAAGAGACGATCTTAGAGCTGGGATTACATACTTCAAGATGATTTGTATAACATTTGTTTGTATAACTTTTTCGCTGAGTCATAACGTTTTGGGAAAAAGAATTTCTCTGGAGGGATTCAGCGAGAGTGTCACAATTCGTTTGCCAAAAAGTGTATGATAATCATGTGGTGCGAATCTTTGTGAAATATATTGCAAAAAGTTTAATCGAATCTGTATAAATTGTACGAAGTTTTTGCCAGTACTTATGGAATTTGAGTAAAAAAAAAAAATTGAATTGGGATGAAGAATATGAAATGATTAAAATTGACAAAATTATTGAGAGTTCCGACCCAACCCCATCAACACTTATTGCAGTGAAGCATTCTCTATAAAGGAGCATTGAAAAGTATTAAAAAATACTAATATGCACGCGCATTATATTGAAAATGTGTATTTTCGAGTATTTTTATCACCTGCCGCCGATACCGAATGTTATTTAGCTAGAGTATCAGTAAATAAGTACTAAAATATAGTCGATCATCTAAATATTTGGGGAAACGACAATGTGTATTTGATCAAACTAGAGTTAGCATTGGTATTTTTACGCGACCCTAGCGTGACGAGGTTCGCTTTATTTCCTAACGATCGCAAACGATGTTCATTATTGTTCAATTTATTAATACCCTCAGCAATTATTTTTGCTTGTATATCGACCTACAGGTATTCAGCTTGTAATCCAGTCGAGTTTAGCTGCTGAAATTATTCCACTCTTTCCCCAACGGGCAATAATGGACGCATTATATATATCTACTGTATTACTGTGCTGGTAGCTATACAGAGAAACGGTATCAGTACTAAGAGTTTATCTAGTCATTAGCGTTTAAAGCCAGTAAAAATGGTTTATTAAATTTATCGTATAATCGTTCGAGTCAATTTCGCTACGTTTGTATGTGCGAACGCCTGCGGAATACCGTGTCAATTAAAACATTTCAACGCGACTAAACTCTCGTGAACGCTTGTCCATCCATTTTAATAGCATTGCTTATGGTTAGCTGAGCGCGCGCATGCGGAAGCTCGTAACTTTTCTTCTCATTTTAACGTTTTTCAAGATAATTCAGTTTTTCTGCAGTCATTTTACAGATAAAGGATTTATCTCTATCGCCTATCACGCCGGATTCTAGATTTCACTTTCAGTATCGCGGAAAACAGCCTCGAAATTGGATCATCTTTCGCGCCGATGCACAGCGACGAGTAAATTCCTTTTCAACATTTTGCGAAAGCCATGTCCGAAGGACATCTTTCACCTTTGATTGAAGGCCCAAATCGATGTAATCGGAGAAACGAATGAGGAGTAATCAGTAAAATAGCGAAGTAATAAACGGGCAATTTTTGCGCCGAGCGCGTACAAGCGCTACCATAGGCCCAAGGACGTCGAGACGCATGAGGTACCCCCACCACTTGGGACTCAATCAGCGCGCGCAGCCACGGAGCCCGCGCTTTTCGACTAGTCAACGTCTATTCCTCTGTTCCTGATTATGGGAATGGAAAATCAATTAGACAATAGACAGCGAGTGATTGATCCAATGTTATTTATGGTGTATGAAAAATATCTACTGTAATTGTCTCGAAAATAACGGATCACGTGTCAGTGTAATAAGCTTGCAGGCAGTCGCCGTTGGAGAAACTTGTAAATAAGTTTGGCACGCAACTTTTAATACCTTTCTGGTCTGCAGGGATGAAAGTGGTAGCAGGTAAAACTTCGTTGAGAACTTAACTTTTTTTTTTACACACGTACCATCTCATATTTACTCTTTTGCCCCTACTTACTCGGAAAGAACGAGCCGTCAGCTTCATTTACTCCACGTACACCTAATCTAAGAAGTTTTCTTTCTTCTTCTTGTTTCGTATACGAAATGAATGGCTGGTCATGGCTCGGATTTGTTCTTCGTTTTCCTATTCTGAATGGTATGGACTCTTCGAAATTTCAGGATGTACAATTTTAATGTCTCTGGATCAAATTTGACCGAACTTCATTCGGCAAGTACCTCCTTGAAACTAATTTTATAGTTAATCTTACTACATAAATACTATCCTACGTTCCATCTGCTACTTGGTCAAAGTATCAATGAAAGTATAGCAGCCGCAATCTAATCCAAATACGTTTAAAACTTTGATGCATCTTCCATTATGATCGTTTGATTGCAGTAAAATCGAATTGAAACTGGAACTGAAGCAGGCAGGTAAGTATATTGTCGTAGAAATTTCTGAAGAGGCAGTGTACGATCATCTGTGGCTTAGCCGCTGGAGGATAAAGTTTCTCAAGCAGCGATGGAATAACCAACATTTCACAAGGGAGCTTGCAGTACGTTACTTCAGATCACATCTTATCTGCCAGACAACAGCTATTCCACTCACTTTATTTGAGTTCTTTGCACAGAGAATTACATCGCCTCATCTCCCCTACAAGCTCGGTCTATTTACTCCCTTCGACAAACCTATAGCTTTTTTTTTTTTTTTCTTCATATCCCCGCCATTTTGATTGCGTATTATATACCATGTCCCCCATCCATGACTTTTGAATTCTTCCAAGCTCCTATAGATGTTATACAAGCATCTGGAAGCTTGAAAGGCTTGTCACGTTTCCGTATTTGATGTAAGTTGTAATTTATGTCATCGCTGTGATGTGGCTGGTTCCATTGGTCAACGGAGGCAAAATGCAGGGCCATCTTAAAGTGGGCAGAATGTCACACTATGACCTTTTGCCCATTGTTCAAGGGGTTTGGTATTTAACCGGAAGATGCCAGTCAGAAAATTTTATCATTCTGTTGTAAATGGTCGGGTACCTTAGCCGACAACCAGATAGCTGCATTCTAGAAGAACAGAAGCCTGAGAAGAATGCACGAGAGTAAAGCTTTCATCAACTGGAAATCACTTTTCTTCACCAACTCCGCTTACTGCGGTTTGGATTCTCTAGTTTCATATGAATACCGTCTTCGTTTCAACAAATATCAAGAAAGGCTGAAATCGATTTCAAGACTAATACAAACGGTACCTTTCAACGTCATTCGATCTTTCCTCACAATACGACTTTCTGGATCTGTGGGCGTGCTGGACCCATGGACTGTTTCAAAACCGCACTATATATAGTGCTTCAGATCAACGGAAGAGTAAAAATTGAGTTTGAGATTCAGCATATCTCATTGACATTTGACTTGGCTCTCGAGCGCAACCCATGTACATTCCTATGTGTTATATCCTATGGGTATAACAATAGTAGGTACCTACTACGCACTTAATACTCCCACCTGCATAAAGGCGCGAATAAAAGTTTAGCGCTCTATTTGCAGGGTGTTAAGTTTGTCAGACGCCTGTATCCCGCCGGCAGATATTTGGAGTCTAGAGCAGGATTTACCAGGTAGAAAACAGTTCTAAATTAGACTTCCACATTCCGCGATCATGAACAACTCCCATCGCAGCGAGACTTTTGATAATATTTTTATCTGTGTTCTAAACAGCTTTTTCCTGCACTGCGTGAGAAAGTGAAAAGTTTTTATCCCATTAAACTCCTCGGCAAATGAGCGAGTAACTAAAAAGAACGTGGGATTTTATTCTGAAAAAAATACCAGAGTGGCCACTTTGACTGGGAACAAAATAAACTCTTTTATCTGTCTATTAGAAAGTATAGTCCTTCTCTTTACTTTACTTGGTAGAGATGGAGGGTGAGATTCCTTACCAAAGAGAAAGCAGCAGCAGCAGCAACAACAACAACAACAGCAACAACATACGGAAGAAAAATAAGAAATCTTGAAGAGTGAATAGAGGGAAGATACTCGGTGAAAGAGTTTTGTGCGTGGATAACGAACTGGCCTGTCCAGTTTACTGGCAACCGGAAAGCTAACAGCTTTTGCTGCTTTCTCGACTAAGTGCAATGGCGAGTACCCGCCTACCACATAAAACTAAGTCACGACTTCAGACTAGGGTACGAGTCAGATATTTTGATATACTTTATTTTTTAATAGCTACTTTCAGCCACGGAGCATCCTGCAATTTCAGTTTCATTTTTTCATCGAATTTTGATTCTTGTGCTAGAAAAAACCAGTTTCATAGTTAGCTTTTTTTCCAGTTGGTAGAATGTATACAGTATCTTTCATTTTTCATTGTCCATTCTTTTTCCGGGTGACTTCACCGTCTTGACAATATTTTCGTTGAAAATTTTTCCACATCTTTTGTTATTTAATTGCCTGTTATTTTTTCGCTGTTTTACTGGTTGCAGGTTCGTTGTTTTTTATATTTATTCTTTCATTTTTCTTGTTTCTCAGAGAACCCAGGCTTCCGGTCACGCTTCAATGCTCGCGAAACAATGCTTCGCTCTGGTAACGTAGTACACAGTCGAGCGCACTGGGCAAAGATGTCACTTGTATAGCTGCGAAGTACAATGCTGCGCGAGTAGGTACCCACATATCCGTTTCACCTCTTCTGTGTGAGCCAAAGAAGACATCATGTAAGTGCAGGAGGGTGGTTTTCCAGCAATTTATTGAACCGATCTTGGAATTTTCCATTCGTTATTTCTACTAGCCCACATTGGAGAGCCAAGGAGTAGAGGTACACAAAGGTTCTGTGTATTCAACGATTTACTTACATGTACACAGCTCAACCCCTATACTCGCATTTAGCGAAGACTCTGTTACTCCGTTCCCCTCGGAATGGAAAATCGAAAAACGAATGCAAAATGGTAAAAAGGATCCTTGTTACAGCCAGCATGTATTTGAATATAAACAGCCCGTGAGAATGGCCTGCTCTAACTTCGTAGATACTGTATTGTGGTTATAGTAGGTAGGTATACAGAGCACCTATTTCCCCTTTAAGTACATACATACATACATACATACGAAATATCAGCACTGAGATGGAGCACGCAGTGTGTCTTACTTTCCTCCATCATTATTCTCATCTTCAAATCAGAGTAGCGCGCTGGTCCCATGAGTTTCATCCTAATTCGAAATTTTAATCATCCAAGAGAGCTGATGATTAATAATTAATTAATTTTAGTCATCGTTAAGTCAGGCACTAGATCTCTACAGTGCAGTGTGCTCGTTCTGCGGTCGTGCAGACCCAGCAAAACGCGTCCGTGCAATGTTCTGGTCGGGGTGTAGGTCGGAGCTTGAGACTATAAGAGCGCTTCTGAATTTCAATCAGTCACTTTCCCGGGGTAGACTGACGTCGCAGAGACGCCAAGCCGTTGCCTGTTCGTGAAGTAGAAGCACGAATACTGCACTGGATTTAAGGGCCTTCTGTCGACACATAATGGGCGAGACAAATTTATCCGTGAATAGTTAAAACCAGGGCTGCACTGCCAGAGACTATCCATTACCCTGGAGCACTTTTACATGGAAAGCTGGCGATCTTATCTGACTTTTAGTTTCTCTTACAAGATTTTGTCCACCTAATTTGATTATCGAGTTATTCTCAAGTGCGACTTTAATGCTGTAGTGACCGTTCTGATATTTTGCTCGGAAAACATTTACGAAGCTAGACTTCCCGATATCCTGCTTGCATTATTTCCGAACTCGTGACGTCCAAGAATCGGCAACATAACTATTATTAATTATTACGAATGCTGATCCCACCGCTGTCACCAGTTGTTACAGCCTTGCCAAGCTAATATCCCAAGAAGAGAAATTGAGCAGTTGACTAAATAAATTGAAATCAATAAATGGGTCACGATGCGAAATTGGTTGATAATAGATTCTTTATTCATAATTTCTGCAGCTTATATAATACCTACGTTGTTAATGAATTACGGGTTGAAATATTCGCTGCGATAGTTTGAACCGAGTTTTATCGATTCCTTGCAGAATCAGGAGTTAAAGTTGATAGTTTGATTGTCCATTATAAACTTCGTGTGGTTTTTTTCTAAGCTTGCAAGTAACGAAACCAATTAATTTCTAATTTATAGTCGAAGCAAAAAGTAATTTTCGAAGTTGTTGTCAGGCGCAGTTAATTCGGTGGTAACTTTGGAGTTAGAAGAACCATGTTTATCAAATCTAAAAGCCCGATACCTTTCCCAAAGTATTCAGACCAGATATTTCCGCAGAAGGAAACCAATGCCACAGTATTCACGATGGTATCTGACATTGTTTCAAAGATATATAATTAAAAGCTACTTTATAACAACGCCTCAGCCCATGAGAATTTCGTACAAAATTCTACGTGTCGGTTTCGACTTTCTCGCCGTTTGCGAGAGTGTCGCGCGAATTGGTTTGCAGGGGCGAGTGAAGGCGGGTGAGAGCTGGCTTATCGGAGTCCAATTTTGTAAAAAGCATTTCTTTATCTCGGCTAATGTTTCGGGACGAGTGATGCTGCCGGTTCTGGTTCTTTCCGTCTGTATATCCAGTCTTTTCCTTCCATATATATGTCAAAGCCACTCGATAAGTTCATCCAAATACAAAGAGGCGGTTGTATCTTATTCGCACTGTATATCAGCACCTGGAAAGAAATTATCAAAAGGACAAACTGAACTTATAAATATCGATCCATGTCGAAGCCGTTAGTCAAACCGAGTGCCACTCACATATTTTTGAGACTTGAGAAACGCCCTATGTAAATATACCTTCGCATAGAGCACAAGTACGTACTATAATGTCATCATTACATTTTTCTATATCGTATAATACAGAGCGAGTCAAGTGCTGGGTAAATTTAATGCTACTGAAACAGAGGCTAGGTTATCTGCAGCCTACAGCCGGATGCAAAAAAGATATGCAGTAGCTGCTGCAGTTGAAACGTTTCTTGGATCGAAAAATTTATGGGGCTCTCCTTCCCTCGGGGTTTCTTCTACTCATTCTTTGCCCGAAGACATTTTCCACACATCGATAAAGAGAGAAAATAAAAGAAAAAATCAAATACAAATATAGACAACTATGGCTTTGATCATTTATGAGAGTTTCCCATGAAAGGGAGTTATTTAAAGTTCGTAAATTATATGCTTTCTACAGACACATCGAATATGGAACTCCATTCTCCTGCTGCTTTGGCGTTGGTTCAGTTCTGACAAAGAATAAGGTGGAGCCATGAGTATGACAGAGTTTACTCGCTTTCTAGATGTAAGGACTCTTCAGTTTTTATCTCTTCCAACGATTACCCACTCACCTGGCTCCGTTCGTAATTAGTAAATGGCTTATTCATTAAAAAATTACTTTAATATTCGTTATGCGAAGTGAAAACAGAATAATTTACTAATGCATGGACGACCATGAAACATCGACACAGAGCTAGACTCCGCGAAATTAGTTAGTAACAAAATTAGCCACAAGGAACAGACAAGGATTGACGCCGTCTAATAATGATATGCTATCGTGTCTTCGAACTTCGCTATTGCAAAAATGTCTCGTGAAAATGTTCAGTCATTTAAAGGAAAAAAAAAAATTACGAATCTAACCAACTTGAATCACTTCCAGTTTTTTCTGGATACTGTTTCCCGACGCTGGCTGGGAGGATAAGGGAATGGGGAATACCCATGTTCAACCCATAGCTGTACAACATCAAGCGAGTTGGTAATTTTTACCGTATGGATCTACTGATTACATAAATAATTCAAAGCCTGTAGAATGCAGCTCGTTATCAACCGCCTAACAATTCCTGTCAATCAGTAATCAGATTTTCATCCCGCATTACGATTTTCCATTTCAGGTATCGCGTTTATTAGTAGAATGAAAATTGCACGTCGTTATGTAACATCACCGGGGTAAAAATTAGTCTGGACTTGATTTCAGAGTAATAAGAATGAGAATCGTGAGTTCTGACATTGTCTTTCGTTCACTTTTCTCTCCCTCCTCTTTTGATAATATCAGACTTTTTTTTTCGTCAACTTTTATAGTAACACGAGATTTCAAAAAGAGCCTTCTCTCCACTTCTGACGTTAATATACGTAGGTCCTCGTTTGTTTACGATTTAATTTGTTCTCGAGGATCAGCGACGAAAACTGAGTTGAGTGGATTCCTCCTTGAGATTGAGGAGAGCGTGAGGGAGAGAGAGAGAGAGAAATTGCTACTGGAAAATCAGATGCTTCAGTAGAAATTGGAGAAAGGCTGTCTCTCCTTCAAAGCATGTAATGAATTTTCGAGAATTTGACCAACGAATTCTTCGGGAACGTCTGTTTTATTAGATTTATTATTTGCGAAGAAATATACAACATTTTTTGATTGTTTTTTTTGTTTTTTTCGTTTTCCACAGAGCTGAAACTTCGGATCATATCAAGACGGTAAGGAGTTCTCGAAGTTCTGTGAAGGTGGATTAAATCCGTGCTCGGTGGCTTGTCGTCTTGTTTTGAACTATACCTAGCAGTGACACATAACACACGCCTCTCGCCTAGCGACAGAACGCGACAGCTGTAAATGCGGTTTATAGCTGCGAAATTCGCAACTTTCTGAAACGAAGGAATCCCTGGCGACGTAGTTCTGCAATCAAGTCGTAAAACGGACGTTCCAGGATCGCCTGATATGATGTATACCAACGCGACGAAGCGATAACTGACATTTCATGCACAGCTACTATATATAAGTTGGAATTTACAGTCACCATTGTTTTTCTAAATATTTCTAACTAATTTCACCTTTGTATATACAAATAAAAGTCACCTTTTACCTTCGAACAATCTCACAAAAAATTAACGTCAAACGCAGTATATTTTTTGTAATTTTTAATTTAGCAGAAATCGTAGTAATACGTCGAAGGAGATACAAAGTAACTTTCGAATTAGGATATTTTTGTTTTTTCTACCAATCCTCGATGTGATATTGTATACGAACCGTTTCGACAAGTCTTTGTCCGATATTAAATCGTGTTTAAAATCTGAAAATAAGTGCACTAGCTCAGCTCGAACGACTGCGATAAATATTTTATTGAGTTAAGTACTTCGACTTGGATAGAGAGGTAAAAACGGTAGATTACGTTCCTAAGAGGCGAAGAAAAGCGCGGGTACTTACCTGGAATAGTATCTCGGTACTGAAATCGATGAAACAACGACTGTTTACGTATATACGTATTAAATCGACGAAGTATGAGTAGCTTATTTTTGATTATTAAATCGACTGTAAAAAACTGTTGCCACTATTCGAATTTATACCAATAGAAAATCATACTACATCGTTCACTCTTCGTAGAGAAATGCAGTCGATTTTGAATCAGTAGTTAAATAGAAGTTTTTCTCCGCTGAGAAAGAAAACCTCTAGCAATATATTGTTTTCCGAAACGCTAATGGCTTTTTACTAGTGGATTTATCTCCACGAGATTTTAATGCATTGATTATCATTAGCATCATATGCAAGAAAGTTACCAGTGAAAAATTAAATCCTGGCAAATCTATCGCAAGTGGTCCGTAACGGCTGTGCGATATGCCATGGCTTATATTTGAATTGAAATTTGTTGAATCCTTCATTTTCCTCCTTTTTCAATACTTCAGGATCAAGTGTCGCAGTCAAAGAGTTTAAACATGAATTCTTAATACTTATATTCAAGTGACTCATTGCGGGAGTCTGATAAAAAGAGAGATATAGTTTTCAAGCAACGTTTAATTAGATATTGTCGTATGAAAAGACTCCGCGTTTATTTTATTTGCAAATTAGCTCCTCTGTGTTTATAATATGCAACGTGGATGAATGTACGTACATGCTTACATATATCTTGTGCTTCAGTGTTCTAATGAATGACGAAGCTTTGAATAGACGTAATTTCTCTACTGTATGAAACTCTCTGGCCTGTGAGTCTATTTCTAAGTGCATAAACCAACCATAGACACACGCTTCACCCAAAGTAGGTATGTACAAGCTAGGTGATAAATTAATCGGTTCTCTCTACGAACCATATCAAAGAACACTTTTCTCTGTGAAACATTCAAGAGGTACTCTTACGGGAAAACAGTATTCAGATACTCATATGTATTACCGTCAAGGTCAAAATCATTATACTCTGAATTTTTATACTCACGAACTGTATATCCTCGGTATTATTTTACTCGAATTATTGTATTCCGTAACGAGTTTTACTGCCTGTTGTAATAATCCTCACACAATACGGAATGTTTCATATATTTCACTCGTTATCCAACTCAAGCCAACTCGGTAATGACGTATATCTGGCATAGAAATATTGTACACCGATAGATAAAGGGTCGTGCGAGTAACTAGCAAGTTTTGGTTCAAACCCAGCCGAGCGCGTGTGTTGTACTTCAGGCTGGGTATTTATACTTTCGAGAGACCCTCGCGCCGCTCATCCACCTAGCGGGAACTACTGCGTGAGAGTAAGGTCACCCTTTTGCAATGTATCCGCCACGTATTTTGAAATGTAATTTTGGGAGTCACAAGCTCGATATAAGTAAAACTTACTTATCGAATATTAGAAAAGGTCGTGAAACTGAAAGCAGCTGTAACGTTTCTGCTACCTGACTAAAACATTCTGTGCCTTGTGGGTTGTGCAACAATGTACTAAACTAACAGATTACTACGAATCAGTATCTACTTTTGATAGTATCTTTGATGGAGTAGTACTGTTCCTCGTAATGTTCAACTTCAGATATTATTAGATCTGTTGTCAGAAACTTGCAACGCTCCAAGGGACTCCGTGGTGTCTGCACGGGTCACAATATGGTGTTCATAGTTCACAGGATAGGTATACCTAAAGTTTGTGTTTACACGTGTTTAACTGCCAGCGATATTGTTCTCGAATAGTAAATGGCATGTAATTCTAACCATGATGCTGTGCCAACGGTGTTTTTGGCATCCAGAATCGTTATAACATCAAGTACATATCCGGAAGTACTCAAAGCAGTACAATTATACTGGATGAACGTGAATTTCCTTTAAAACATACCGTCGCATATTTCTGAAAAAAGTTTTGAAATCTATAACTCAAAGAAAAAGAAAACAAAAAATCGAAATTCAGTTGAGTGAAGAATATTATTTCTCGCAAGATGTAAAACTCTTCGCCACGATCTAGTTTTTCAGACTTCAGTCTGCAATGAGCCGTGAAAAATGTGATTTTCTGCTCTGTATAGTTGCCTTAAAAGTTGCAGAGCTCCTTTCGTTGTGGGGCTTGAGTGGTTCATTAATTTTCTTGAAAAGCGTATTAAACAACTTAACGAACAGTTAATAGAGATCATTAGCTGGCTGAGGGACGGGTCCGTTTCTCAACGGCCTTCGAGCTGCTTGGTGAACGATGAGCAATTTCTTATCAGAACTTCATCTGCAGTTAAGAAAATTTCCGTAAATATCTGTATCCACACGATAAAATAGCACTCATATTTTTATCACGTGTCTAGCTCAAAGTCATACTCGGCAGAAAAATTTGCCGATTTTTCCCCATCTCTCACACGTCCGGTGAACTCAATTCCTCAGATGCATACTGCAGTTTAACTTCGCAGCTCTCAAAGTAAATCACCTGCCAAAGGCATCGGGCTAAAAAAAATTCACTTTGCCAATATGTTGCCTTTGACTACGAACTACGATTAAAGCAATAACGACGCGTGAAAGAACTTGCAAGTCGACACAATAAAATCTGAACAAGAATGAAGAGACCCAGACAATCGGCAAGAATCTAAATTATTTCATTATTAGAACGTTGAATATTTTATTTAAAAATTTAACTGGCCGAAGAGCTCGCTGTGTGTATGTCTGATTAACGGCGTCGCAGGTTCGAGTTAAAAGTTGCTAATTTTTTAATATCATCTAAAGTTCTTCCTTTAAGCTCGGTATAAGTATAAAACAGGTAATATCACGGAGATTATACATTAATTAGATAAAGTCACCGTCCGACCCTTCGAGTGTAGAGTCTAGAATCTGGATTCCGATTTATTTTTTATTTTTTCAGACATTTTAAACGGCGTTCTAGTCTCTCGGCTTATTTTCTTTGAATTCTTTAATTTTTATTGGGTTGGATATCGATTAAGCTTCACCGTTATCACCTTATTACGAGCTACAGTTCCACTGGCAAATGAAGTTTGATCGCGTTCTACCCCACCGAAAATATATATCCATCCTTTTAAATGCAGCCTAAATTAATCTCTAAAATGGTCGTAATTCACTTAAGCGAAGCCAGTTTCAGGGATTTTTCAAGGGTCTATAAAACAGACTCGATAGCTCCCCCGCTGCATCCCACACCTTCCGAAACCCCTCCATTAGTATCTTTAAATTGAGTCTTGTAACAGCTCCCTAATTTTTACGTACTCAGTGAGATAACGGATGCACGTTATAAAACTGACATTATGTGTGTATTATATCACGAGAAATTTTATTGACAAGATTTTCACCAATTTATCATCTCACCAATTCTCTGTTCTAAAATACGACCAACAGAGAAAGAAATTACAAGAATTGACAAAGTTTTTCAATTTTTGCTATTCGCTATTATGCCAATCGACTTGGCACTATTTTGCAACTATTCGTCAAGAATGAAAACGATTATTCGCTTTAATTTTGCTGGAATAAAAGTATGTCCTATTAAACGCAGCCCGCCAGTGCCGCGAGATAGTAACTTTTGGTGTAGTGCATTACTAGTGTTCCGATAGTATGAATTTCAATAGTGCCAATAGTCTTTTTTCCTCTAAGGTTAGTTTCTCTCCCAACGTGTAACGTAGACCTTAGTTTATCGAACGTTGGCTGACAATATCGCGGAGTAAAGTGGACTTCCGGTCCGCCAGGGGGCCGCAATACTCTGGAATGGAATGTCCTGGCTCGCGTGATAGGGAGCCATAGCCAGCAGCGTCTATCACACGGCACCTACGGAAATGCCAAACTGTTTCCATAATCTGTTGAGCGCGAGAGAGGCCTTTCGGTTTTGACCGAGATTCACGCCAATATCGAATCACACACCGTGTGCGCATGAGAGAATGTCTTTTTTTGCTAACCGTTTTCACTGCAGATACTATGCAGTAATATTTGTTCTCGAGGATAAGGTGATTCTTTATATTAGCTACTCTTCTCCGTGAAGAGTTGTGTGCGTCCTGAAGCCACCTACCGCGTTCTTATTTTCTCGTTGCTTGACGTGAATCGATGACCCCGTAAAATTGGTAATTGATTGGAGAAGCAGCAGGGAAGAGATGGAAGAGATGGAATAGAGAGAAACGGTGTAAGTGTGTTAGTCTAGGTATCCTGGGCGTGGATAGCACGCCATCTCTTCAACTCGCTACGGCCATTTCGCTGCAGTGTTACATATTCGCGTGTAAACAATTGCCATCGCATGGGTTTTCTCGAATCGATGTCTGCCCGGCCTCACCTTCTCCGTCCTCACCTCAACCATTTTACTGGCTACTTTCAACAACGTCTAACTGTGGGATTACGGACTTAACGATCGCCTATGGCTCATTCGAACCCATTCAACCACGTGATTTAATCATAGGACTCATCGCCAATATGCCGATTCAAGCCCCAACCATTGTCTGGCCTCCGCACTGCACTTTCTGCTAAATAAAAAGCTCTGAGATTGTCTTATACCCTCAAACTTCAAAGAGAATCCCATTTCCTTGTTGAATTCGCACCTAGATTATAAATTTGCCGGTTGGAAGGTCTTGGCTTCTTATTACCTTCGCCAGAATCTCATAAGCTTTCATTTAGTTGCCTTCTCATAACCGTACAAGATGTGGCCCGAAGTGTTTATCCTCTTTTGTGTCGTAGTAACTGTAATTCTTGGAGTCGGCGAGTCGTGGGTGTTGCTGTTATTGTTAGTAGAGACACATCAAGTTAGCGACAGTCTATCTATTCCATCTGTTCTTGCCAAGTTTCTATATTGTCTAAAATTCTTTGATAGACTCAACCTCAGTATTTCTTAAAATCCAATTAGAGATTTTCAGGTATTCTAACCGTTGCTAAACTAATCCAAACTCCTCATACTAGCCTAGAGTCGGGTGTGACCCTCACCGATTCTGAGTTCATGGTCGATTCAGAATTTTTTCGTTAGCGTGATGCGTACAACGATTTTTGTCCGAATAGAATTACGAGAGTCCTCCACCAGGTGGCAGAATAAGACGTTTGTATACACATGTTTTGATAGTCTATGCTGTAGTTTTATACTCTACGTTTTCACCGGCATATCCACAGAAGGAAACCTCGTTGTAATTCTAACATCTACTACCAGGCGTAGAAATGGAATAATCCATTAGCAACATCGTCAGGAAACAAACGAGGTCAACAACAAAGTGCAAGATGTAATCCTGTGCGGATTTTGAAAGTGTGAACCGAGCTCTGGACAGTTGACTGTAAGGCGGTTGGTTCTTCGTGATTCTTCCCTTTCCATCTTTTCCTCTCTTTCCGTTTTCGTCTTTCTCCTCAGACATGAGGCAGGGAAATGTAGTGAGAAAGAGAAAGAGAGAGAAATTGGAAGTATCGAGGACTTAGAGTTCCATTCGCTTCACGGAAGAGATGTTATAAAGAGACTTAAGCTTTATTAAGCTGCTTCTCCGAGACCTTCCTCGATGGAGACTTCCTTAATTCCCAGGTTCATATAGTTTGGTACGTTGCTATTGGCACGAGAATCTGTTTGTCTATTCGCATAATACTTGGCCTGGTTTACTGGGCGGTCTTGAAGGAACTGCAGGTGAAACTATTGGTCGCAAGCTCCGGGCTGGTGAGCATATACCACAAGCTACCGCGTGTGAATAATTGGGGTTTGATTATGAAATGCAAATACAAAGGAACCAAGTTTAGGCTTGCTAAGCCGCCCAACTCGCCCCATAGCCCACTACGACGTCTCCAGGCATATTAGATTATTAGCCCAAGAGCTCGTGCCTAATGCGCCTCATACATTACCACCGGCTACGACACCAGGCTAAGATCGATATTTGTTTTACCTACGTTTCTCACTATTCTCATACATGTTTATTACACTCATTCAATATTAAACTCCGACGGAGTTAGCCTCAGTGTCCAGAATCGATTAAAAATAATAGAATACGAAGTCCACCGAGTTACCTATCGTTTTTCACCATCGCATATAATGGAAGCCACGTAGTTTTTGTATAAAAACTATTAGAGGCAGCGAAAGGGTTGACTGAAAACTTCTAAAGGTCTTCAAGTTCTCGCGATTTCGTGGATTCCTAATGGTGATCAACTTTTCACAGAGTCCACTTGATCACTCAAGAGCATCTGAACATGGCGATGATTTTCATTCAAAAACCCCAACTCCTGCCTCTAGTTCATCCACTAGATTATTAATTGAGTGGCAGTCTAATCAAAATTTGTGGTCGAATATAGTTCGGTGGTTCACAGCATGACTCTGCTCTTGGTTGGGTGGTTTTTCAGGTATGTGTGAAGAGAAATTTGATAAAAATTGTTGCCGGGTACCACGGAAACACTTGCGTGATCGCACGTGTTCTAGGGTTCAAGGCGCCACGTAAATCCTAGTTATTGTTTTTATCCATAAACCATCGTGGAGATAATGCTTATCGACGTGTTCCCGTCGCGTTTCAAGGTCGCCAAGAGCCGAGACCAAGACCAAGAGTCGGTGGACACTGCGTGACACGACACATTAGATTTTACACCGTTCATGCAAATGTATTGTACGATCTCACGTAAGAGGATTAATGTCACTTTCAGGGAAGCTTTGCCAAAGTGTTTTAAAAAGCAAAAAAGGTAATACCTACTCTGGGTCTTAATGTATAACGAAAATGGCAAGAATAACATTTTTAAATAGCCTGTTGACATCAGACTTACCTTTATTGTTTTCCCTCGTTGTAAAAGAATGTACCAAAGTCGAGAAAACCCTGGTTCCTCTTTCTTCTTCTCGCAACACCAAGGCGCGCCAATCTGGCGTTCAGAGAATCAGAGCGGAGGGTGAAAAGGTCGCAGGATCTTAACGACGCGTCGTTAATACCGTAGGACAAGGCTATAACCTTTAAAGAGTTAATTGAGACCGAAATTGGTAAAGAGGACAGGTGCTGCAGAGGAGAACAAAAATCTGGAAAGCTACTCGTCCATTTACAGTCTGGTACTGAAAGGTCATGTTGGGTCTGATTTGGCACATGAACAGGACACGTTACTAGGACATTATGTCAACGTCAAAGGATGATGATCAAAGTAGTTCAGTCGAGTTCTGAATATGCATTGCAAATGTAGAGCGCTATTGTTTACACATATATGCATGTAGTCTTGCGGAACGGTAGATGACAGCTGTCGCAGTAGAAACACAAAGGCCGTGAAACCTGGCGTGGCTGACAACACACAATTTCCGGTTGCACAAATCCACCGGGACCCCGGCCCACCTTCTTCTTATGAAATAGGAAGCTGATGTAACTGTTTGCAATGCAGGTTTTCAACGATCCAGGATATTCATTGGATGAAACAACGCATGAAGTGATGGCACCCTCTAATTTACCAAAAATGGTGTTACTTCGCTGGACGCGGAGAGGAAGAGAGTGAGAAAGAGGAAGTCAGATTACCCGGGTATCGGATGATCTCTCAGTGTACTTCCTCACGGGACCAACAGGCACGTACATACCTACATTGCAGGAACGACGAAACGGCGACAGGATAGAATGGAAGAGAAAGAGAGAGAGAGAGCTGGTAAGGGTTGAGGGCAGGATTGCCCGCGAGGATGGCTCAAGATGTAGGGGACTTTGGAGAGTAGTACAGAGTATGGCGCTGGGAGCTAGGCAGAATCGCACTAGTGGGCTACCGGGGGTTGAGGTTGAAGGGTGTAAGAGGAACAGAACAGGAGCCACAGCTCCGAGCTCGGAACACAAGGATCAGTTATTTACGAGCCCTCCCTCGGGGACAACCCTGATTGCAACACGTCACAGATTAACTGCTCCGTTCTCTCAACCTCTTCAGTTTCATTCGCCATTCTCTCAGCCTTCGTCCGTCGCAGCTGCTAGTCCAACTGCTTTTTCTTCATCATGCATTTTACCTTTTCCTATGATCCCTCCTATGACCTGGAAGACAAGGTTACTCAGATTTTTTCAGACCGCGACCGAAGCACCGTCAATGTTTCTCTCATTTTTCTTTTCCTTTCGGCTTGACCACGATTTCCGTAATGGGGGCAAAACGGCTGTGCGCTAATTGTAAAACAGCCCACGTAATTCTGGCCGTGGAGATACATTTTCCCTGATCCAGATAGATAGAGGGTAGCTATTCGTGGGCCCTAGATCTCCATAGACAAGTCCGTATCTTTCCGCGTAAGCTGAGGCCTTGAGGCAAAGATAGAGACTACCCTTCGCGGTAATCCTGCCCATACGTTTCCCCATCCTCCCGTCCCGGTCCCCGTCCTCATCCATGTCCTGGTTCTACCTTAGCCCCGGCGTGATCTGATTCTTCTATATACCTACTCGTATCAATCTTAGACAGGAGATCCGCTACCACCCTAGCACGTGCGGTCTTGCTGTGCCTGCGAAAAATTCTACGCCTTTAACCGGCCTAAACTTGTAACGATATTTTGAACGAGTAGGAATTTGAATATACGTCCAGAATAGACCCTCTGGGATTTCAGATTGTCCAATTAATACTCGCCTGTCACCGAACTGGGGCCACACCGAAAGGACAACTTGAGGTGACCGTTGTTCATGGAACTCTAGCTGCCATATTTTGAATAATGAATAAAATTTGAATTCTGATTAACGAATAGCGGAGAAAGAATGTTCAATTTCACTCGACGTTTCGAACTATCTTCTCCGTTATTATCCGGTACATGATATAGTCGAGGAAAAGAAATTCCCTGGTCTCGTTCTAATCCCGTATCCGAATCCAGGGTGACACGTCTTGAGCCGGGTGTATATGGCCGGGTGAAAAAGCGTCGGATATGACGTGATTCGCGGAATTACACAAGTCGGGGGACATACTGATGCTGGCTTTATTACCTCCACGACGACGACGACGACGTACGTGGGTGCTGTATCTCCCCTGTGCTCGATGGTACCGCCAGCTATCCCGGCATAACCGTGGTGTCGTTGAGCGGCGATCTATTGTCCACGGTTAACGTGATGCCGGTGAATAATTTTTCGACAAATCTTTACCCGGTCCAAAGAGATGATATTGTATTGCGCAAAACGCCCGTCAACCTCCCGGATAACGACAGACAATTTCAAGCCAGTCGCCAGTTCATCGGAGATAAGCCTGGGCTTAAGGACGCCCAGGCTGCGGTATGAAATTGAATGAAGGTGAGATACAGATACGAGATATCAGAGGCGAAAATTATTATTTATTTACTTACCACTGTGCCATGCTTAACATTTCCTTACCTCGACCATGCGAGCTTCAAGGTTTGACGTCGTGTTTAAAAGTACTTCGGGTGGATTAGCTCTTGCTAGAATTTCCCTGGACGATTCACCGCGGTGAACAAGCACATGTTACGAATTCAACTTCCTCTACATTCGTTTTTGAATTTCCGAACCTTCCAGCCTCGCGCAATTTTTATCTGGTAGGGTTTCGGATCGTTGAACAAAATTCGTCTCATGGAGAGGTGTTATGGCTGAATTTGAACTTCCGTACGATGCAAAAAATAAATAAAATATAATAAAATAAAATAAAAGGTAGGAAAAAGTAGCGAGGAATATTTCGTTGGGGAGTCTTTCGTGCTTGGGAACGAAGTTGCAATCGATAAAGTAAGATACATAAATGTATTGAAATTTTTTATATCAACACGTTTATTTTGGTTATATGTATATATATATATATATATATATATATATATTTATATATATATATATATATATATATATAATATATATAATATTTCCATAATTATTGTAAATACACGTATATGGTCATCTTTAATTATCGTACAATTTATCTATCAGATATTCCCTTCGAGTGAAACTATCTTTCCGACTCTCAAGGTATTCCCGAACAGATTATATATATATATATATATATATATATATATATATATATATATATTATATATTAATAGTGAATTTACAAAAGAGCGCGTTAAAAAACTATCCAGTCCACGGCACAACCTTGACATACAAAATAATACTGGCATTATTTTACTAAAATTAAATCTTCCACTGCTGATCGATCATTCCTCGGAATAATTTAATTCGAGGCATATATATATACATATACATATATGTATATGTGATGGATAACTTATCTTCGCACGGTCTTATATACCTTTTCCTAATTTGAAACCGAGTGGCAGAAGTACGTTATAGGATATTCATATATGTAGGTATATATATATATATATATATATATGCGTGCATGCGAAGAGACCGCAGGAGGGAATTATCGTCCTGGGTAATAAAAAATGGAAACCAAATCTGGCCAGAGCACGTCTGAAGTTCCAGCCGACCTTTGGTCCTGTAAAAGTGGAATTAATTCCGTGGCTACGTGCCTAAAATACAACTGAATTACGTAAAACGAATGAAAAAACGCGGAAGATATATGAATAAGAAAAGTAAGAAAAAAAAAGAATAAAGAAATTAAAATTACACTATGCCGATAATGATAATAAATTATTTCTATTTTTTACATCGTATATATATAGTATATATTTTCATATCTCTCTCTCTCTCTCTCTCTTTCTCTTTCTCTTTCTCTCGTTTTATTAAAAAAAAAATTTCGTTTTGGTTACCCTAAATAAATATAAGGAGCCGAACGGACGCACATTCACATAAATAAGAATAATAATATATAGATCATATGTGGGTTGATAATTTTTTTTTCTTTTTCAAGTGAAAATTTGAATATGGATCTTAAAATTAGGTACTTAGAAAAAATATTTATGCTGTACAACGGGGGGCGTATTTTACAATTTCAGTTATTGTTATTCGTTAATTATTAATCCTATTCGGGGGATTTAATTTCAATCGTATATAATACATATCTGTATATGTATAATATATATTTATAATTATATTAGACAAGCGAACCATTCAACGTACGTTTCACAATAAAATCTTCAATATTTACAAATTTACACGGTATACCTACATTCGAATTGTTCCTTTGACGATACAATTATCAGTATTTCATTATTTTCATTTACTTACAGTTATATTAATTAAAACCTTCTCTCTTTTTTCCTTTTTTTTTTTTTTTTTTCTTTCTTTCTTTCTTTTTTTTCTTCCAATTATGCACATTTCAATTTTAATTTAAACCCGCGCGCTTATCGCGGCTCTTTATTTACATTATACCAATAAATATCATAGTCAATATATTATATCCAAAATCAAACTATTTATATCTCATTCAAAAACTTTAATATATATATATAATTTGGTTAGCCGCACTCCGAAATCCATCACCTCGGGGATATTATTGCTTATATTTTCGCCCTGAAGGTGAAAAACACTCGAAAAGATCTCGAAAATATTTCGAAAGGACTCGTTTTCTTCAGCTTTCGGTAAAAAATAAAATAAAATAAAAAAAAAACAAATAAAATATAAAAATTCACACGGGATTTCCAACTGTGAAAGAATATTATTGAAAAAATTTCAAAAGACACATGAAAATTGTATAATATTACAAAGATATCATCAGCGTTTGTTCCCTTCGCAATGAATTGCATAATAATGAGACACGTACTATTCCAAAAAATAAAAAGAGAGGAAAAAAAAAAGATATTACCAATAACCATTAGTGCCGAATAGTTTTTCGATTGATGAACCGATACCCCGATATAGTATTTGTTTATTTTCTGTGCCAATATCGAAGAACCTATATCCCCGACGGTGATCGATAACAACTCATCGTTTGTCTCATTTATCAGTTTTTCTTTTATCTCCTTTTTTTTTTCCCCTCGTTTGTTAGATATACAGATAGATTCTGAGTAAAGTTAAAACTCCCACGGTAGGCAATTCGGGTTTTTACTAAAACTGACAACGCTGTCGTATACGGCCATATTTACAGACGACGTACCGACAGCTGTCATGTCGTTAGGTTAGAAATAACTGTCGGAATGAGATATTTGACGTTGAACATAAGACAGTTAATAATAGAACGGAAATCGATAGTATTCATTCGTTAAGAAGTTGCAATGAATTAGTGAATTTATCGCAGATGTAAATTTCCGTTCGTTTGCAATATTATTTGGTAGAAATAACTGTAGGGGTGAAATTTACGAATCTGATTGTAAAAAAGTAAATAAACAAATGTGAAATATCCGACTCTGACATTTATTTCTAACGTAACGACATGGGAGCGTCCGTTACGTCGTATGTAGATGATACGGTCGTACGTCAGCGTTGTCAGTTTTGGAAGAAACCGAATTGCCTACCGTAGGAGTTTCAAGTTTACTCTGAATCTCTTTGTATACGCATATATCACTCCGGACAGGAACCTACGAAGCTGTATTTCGACCACAGCCTGAAACGACGCACCCCATAGTGATTTTCCCAAATCTTGAATACCGGCGTAGCTATTTCCATCACCGATTTTCATACGTAATACTCATTAACGTTGAGCGCGTCGCAGTCCTGCCCCTATACGCAGCTTTCCTGTGTAGAGATAAGGGGTGTGCGTACCGTGACCACCTCACGGGGGTGATGTTTCCCGGATAGAATTCCACTTCCGGGGGTTATCAGTCCCGCTTCTTGCTGCTGGAAACCAATGGGTGGTGGTGGTGGCCTTACGGTGTGGTCTATACAGGCATAAACCGTTGCCTCCTTTGTGTAAGGCTTGCCACCAACGATAACACCCATTTTTGAATCGAGTCCTGATGTTGCCAGGGTAGTCGGTCGGGCTAGACACAATTCGGCGTATGTCACTTCACCGGAAAGCTGAAACAATCAACGACGATCGCGGTTTGGTGTCTTTTCGTTTTACTTAGAGATTTTCGTTTCGTATTTTGACAAGGTGCCAATGATTCGAAACTTGATTTAAAAAAAAAAAAAAAGCTATTTTAATTTGAATAGCTGATCCTTTGGAAATGAAATTTAAACAGCATAGAATTCGCTCTCGTTATTGAGGAAAGACGCACTCAACGAGCGAACGAGGATCGCAGTAAACTGCGCTGATGAATGAATCGAGTGGCCAGTTTCAATACAATCGCGAATATTCAAGACTTCAATGCAATCTATTCAGTTTGAGGGTCATGCTGGCGCAGGGCATATAAAATGGGCATTGAATCCAAAGCGAGGCTACGACTGGTTGATAATTTCTGAATACGTTATAACTGGTATTTTCTTTGAGAGGATTTGGTAGTCGCGTGGGAACTTCGACGCGGACAACAAAGCCTCGTCTCCGTAAAATGTCGGTTTTTTTTTTTTTCTTTTATGAGACGTAAAATCGTAGTTTCTCGGTCGTTTCTTTATCCAAATTGTGTGGTTCGCCACTGCCGAGTGGCTTAGTATTTAAAAAATGCAATAAATTCAGTGCATCTGTGAATAATTCTAAGATTTCTCTGATGATAACTGAATCTGTGAAAATAATTTCAAAATTTTGACAAAACGAAATACTTAGTTACTTTCTGCCGAACCGAAGCAGTAATCCCCAAAGTTTCATTCCGATTGGTTGCGTGGTATGGGGAAAACTGCGAATCGCGTTTTCGAGGTGGTCACAGCGTCCATCAAAGCCCCTTGAAGGTATTTAAGCTATCATTGAAAAATAATTGTAACTTCAATCAGGTTTGATTCATACATCGTATAATGCATCTTTTTAATCCCTCACTGCCTTTTCAGCCTATCTTTGATTCATTCTGTTTTTAATAATACACTCCTGATGTTTCATTTTGGCAAAAAGTTCAAGCTCACAATGGCGACAGACAAGGCTTGGACGGAAAAAAATAAAATCAAAATTCATCAAATAATAATCTTTCAGACGAACATGACTCCTCGAATTCATGAAACATTTTTTCTTCTGTTATGAGGTAGGTGGGCGAAAATTATACGTCTTTCAAATTCTGGTTCGCCGGCGTTTTAACTTTCTCGCAATTCAAGGCGCTGATTGAAAACAAAAATTAGAGATTATGATTTTAAGTAAGTTATGAGTATTAGGACGGAGTTCCTAATTAGTGCTACTAAAAGGTTTGAAATACGGAGTCAAGCTGAGTGGTGATTGTTGATTGAGGCCAGAAAGTTGAAGTCTGACGTTTCTAGCTCGTCAGGAGCTCTCGAATTTTGAATTCCACGAGTTGTGTAATCTTGCAGTGGTGAGGAAGACTGAGACTCTCAGATTCTGAAATGGATATCTGGTTTTCGAATAAACCGAGCAAGACTGTTACGCACTGCTCGCTGGCACGAGGTTTTCTGGCCTATTAATTTTTAACGTTCCCTGCACGCAATCGGCGAAATAGATATGTACGAGCAAAGGTTACTCAACAGTGAAACCTAGAACGCTGGCAATCTTCTCTCCTGACAATTTTTACGTAACATCACGTTTTTCTGCTTCTTCTCAATTCACCGCGAACTCGGAAATTTTATGCCTCTAGCTCGCTGCGAAATTATTTCTCACACGGCTTCGTGCACATAGCAGAAGAGTTGACGGTGATCCACATGTCATTCTGACAATGATGCTTTTGAAGCTACAAGTTTCATCTGCGAAATGCTTTGTTTCGGATTTTTCTCCGAACTCTATTCACGAGTGAAATACGAGTTTCGTTACTCAAGTTTGAATAACTCGGTGGCGTAAAACAGCAGATCAAATTCTAAGCACACCATTTCGAAGAGAAAACTTGAAGCTTCGGAACCATCGTCGCAGAAATTTTCTGCGATTTATTTTGTACGCCACAGGGATTTTTGAAATATTATTTCTCCCGTGCACTTGCAGCAACTCTAAGTTCAAACCCGTACAGCTGTATCAAAAATGATTTCATCCAATCAACTCAGCTGACATATCCTTGACCGCTCCTCTCCAAATTTTCAGAAATGTTCAAAAATTTGACTCAAACACACCAAAAAGGCGGTACACGGAATTCAGATCCGAAAACATTGTAGAAACGAATTATTTGACGACCAAAAATCCTGCAGGAAAAATAGACCGTGATTTTATATAATAGAAAAATGCTGCAGGCTTGTCTGAAATTTTCGAAGTCTCTCATCTTCCGAGTATCCGGTTTTTGCCTCAAACTGATCCCTTAATCCGTAAACATTCTGCTCATAGTAGAAGTTTACCCATTTACAGAGGTGTAGTTGTTGTACGGGTATACCCTGCGCATATGTACATGGTATTCACTCTGTTCTATCAATTCTCTCCTAGTTGCAATAACTTTACAAATTCCCGTCCAATTTATGGCCACCGGGAATTCCCTCGTTAAATACCAGCTCGTCGACGGTATTGAACTTCACTAGGTTAGTGCAAGTTTTAACTATGTAAATATCTAACACCTCTAACTAGTTAATATCGAGTACGTCTAGCTGCCAATTGAGCCAATTCTCTAATCGGCCAAAGCAAAAGCTGAATCCCCCGTTAATCATCTCGGCAGGCATTCGTTCATCGGTTACCGTCACGCACATAACTCCTGTCTATACGATATTATGCATCAATCAATTCAATTCGGGTAATCATTCCTGAATTGTTCGTCAATCAACGCATATTTATTCGACGTATCTAATCATCGACAAATTTACTTCTCGACTCTTTTATAACAACCATTTGTTCAGCCGCTGTCACTCTATCGTGAGAGGAAGTCGAGGCATCGTTATGATCTGAAAGCATTTCTGAATGGGTATATAGGATGCATGTCGACATTAAACGATAAAAACGGTGAAAAGGTCAGAAAAAAGTGGCCAGAAACTTTCGGTTCATGCAATTTCACGATACCCAATTATCCCCCAACTAAATGGCTATACCCTCCTATATGACCAAGCAGTGGTACTACTCGCCGTATTTTATAGCTTTGGTATCGTTCGGGGCAGCTATCTGGGCAGATGATTAGGTGATTCGATTTGCTCGCAATTCTCTTTATGCGAATATTCACGACACAATCAGTAAATGGCATGTTTTCACATGAACAAAAAAAAAATAACGTTCCTCATTAAAGAAAGGTATGAAAGGAACTAATCGGCGATCTGTCTGATGTTTATTTTTTCAACACACAAAGGGTAAAAATTCTGTCTTTCTTTGGCACAGTTTATTGGAAAGTAGCTGTTCTTTCTTGGACGGAATGCAGCCTCTTTTCCCGGTCCTAAATGATGTGTTTGTATATGGGCACTGATTCATTAATCGTAAAAATGGGAATTCAGAAAATTCTTTTTCAGCTTGATATCGGGTGATAAAAAATCGACCTAGATTCAAAAAATCGTTGGTTCAAAACTGCTACTGGAAGGTTGTATGTCATATCGGTTTGATGCAGCAGGCCGCGGCCGCGTCGAATATGAAGATGTATGGAATAACGTGCGATAAACCGTAAGACTTTATGGCGACAATAAAGTTTGTCCGATAGGATAGCCGATAACAGGTGCCAGCCCATACCGCAACGTGTGGACTTTGGAATATAGAGAAGAGGGTAGGTAACCGTTGTCCAGGTAGAGCAACTCGATTACATATTGCGGTCCGGTAACGCCGTTATTTTTACAACGTCGATGCGCACGGCTATAAGCTACGCCGAGGACGTGACAGCTTCTGCAAATTCCTCGTTTTATGGTTGATGCAGTACTTTTTTTACAGCCCCATTCATCGCGCTTTACCTACCGTCACCAACGCCGTTTGACGTAACCCCGTTAATTGACCAAAAAGCCATAAACTATTACTCTTCCTCCGCAACCCAGCGGATACTTTTTCTCAGCTCTTAAAATCCATAAATTCTGACATACACCCATGTGTCCTTTCAAGGCCGATGCACACAAGGTTCCAAAAGCCATAAGAAGAGCGCGGAAGCCGTAGCGCATGCGTACTGTACACCAGCCTTCCGCAACGGCGCATGCGCTACGCCACCCGGAACCTTGTGTGCATCGGTCTTCGAGCAATGCTCAGAACCAACACAGTGACCAATGAATGGATAAATGACTCACCGGTAAAGTGGGATAATTGTTGTACTCATTGACTTGATAGGTGGGAGGTAGTCCTTGAAGATGGTTGATCTGGTGTGCCGGAAGAGTAGAGGATTGCCCATCAGGGGTAGTTTGTACAGCGAGTGGTGTGCCGGCCGTAGAACCGGTGAGCTGGTAATCTGAATCTTCAAGTTAGATGGTCGGTTCGCCTTTTCAACTTTTCAATAAGCATGGTACGCGCAATGGAGGGCAATGGGAAGAGCGGAGGTAGCATAGCATCGCCAGGATGTGTTTCAATGGGAGAAAAGTAAGACGACTAAGAAATCCGCAGCAGAATTGAAAGCAATAGCAAACCTGCATGGGCGCCGATAACACTCAGACAAATACGAACTTAAGTATAAATGTCAAAACGTCAGACGCGAGTCCTTTGAGAGGGATCTAGTCTGTCTGATGCTTAAAACAGTTGAGCGGCTAGAGGGTGAGGAGTTGGATAAAGTGTTGTCGGTTTCTGAGTGGAATGGATGGAATGGCGAGGAGTGGTGCAGGCATCGTTGAGTTGACTTAGGACGTGACATACCTGCCCCCTTGCCACCCTTGTCCCAACCCCATCTTCAACCAGCCTTGCACGGTGGCCCTTGAAACACAATGCCAAGGGTGACCGAGGGAGGATAGGGTGCTGGCCAAAGGTGGCCTAGGGGCTGGCGGCATACGCACTTCGCCTTGCCTCCTAGACGTCTTCAAAGAACACTTGATATTTACTATATGCCTGGTAGGATGGTACACGGAATGTTGATGAACATCCGTGTACGTCGTAGGCGGTTGAAGGGTTCACAGAGTAGCCGAAAGATAATACTAGCTGGAGGTTTAAAATTTCCGGAAATTCATTTTTTGGAGACCTCTTCAATTCCAAAACGTATGATCAAAGCTTGACGGTTCTTCCACTCTGCGATATAAAGAATCACTAGGTTTTCTCAAGGCTTTTATATTTTATTACACGTATAAAAACTTGTTTGCAGTATTTTTTTCGCCAATGCATATTGTACGAGAAGTTTGCTCCCGCTTCCAATTACACTGCAGTGGTAGTCCTGGTGGGACTTCGTCGATAACATAAACAGTATACAGCAGTTGAAACAACAAAATCACAATAGGGGAAACAAGAACATTAAGAAAATAAAAACAAAAATAAACGTAGAACGAAACAGAAACACAATTGAAGAGCTATTTTCTAACAAAATAAACGAAGAGGAATAAAGAGAAAGGGGAAACGGAGGGAGTAGTGAGACAGAGAAACGAGTTGAAGTAGAAACACAATTGCAACGAGATTTTCCAGAGAAATCGTTTCACCCTACACCACACTGTAAAAATGTGGTTGGACAATTGAACAGTGATATTCCAATCTTCTCTGATCACATTTCAGAATTCCCATCACCTTGATTATCCGTGGTACTTTGATTCTCGGTTCTTTTCACAATGTGACCTAAATGTAATACTTCGGAGTGAAAATGTAGTCGAAATGCAGAACCAAAACACATCTTGAACGGCGGACATTCATTCCCTTTGAAAATCTCGATCAATTCCTCTTTACCTCCGAGTTATTTGAGTGTTTTCTAACGATTTCTTGGTCATCTTATCAATTTCATACATTTTCATTAATATTTTCCACGAGAAATCTCACCTTTATTCGTCGGCACAACGTCCGGGTTTCGATCATCGGTGTCGTAGAGTTCCTCGGCACTAGGGGCGGTCGCTTTCTTCAAGGGTAGATCACCAGGCCGCTGTGCTCGCCGGTCACTCTTCAGTTTCAATGCTCCAAGGATGACGAGGGTCACAAGAACCAGAGCGGTGATAACACCGATCAGAACACCCAACAGCGGTGTAAATTCGAACGGTATCGGCGTTCCTGAGAACAGAACCCGCACTGCTCTCATGTTTTCCGCCGTCTGTTTTCACCGAATTTTTATCACACGAAACGAAATTCGACGAAGGGAATTATGAAGGATGGCTGATTTTTCAAAAGATACAACAAATGGATTCACTCATATTTTCCGTCTCTTTGAACCGCTGTTATCACATCTACTATCAGCTTTAAAATTCGCGAACCGAACCCTGGCCTCTTTCGAAGCCCTGCATAAATCATAAACAAACAAACAAACAAACAAAAAATCGGTAAGAGAAATCTTCCGTAGTCTGAGGATTTTTCTAAGAGAAAAAAAAAAAACAAAACAAAACAAAACAAAAACTTTTGAATCCATCAGTGGCTCTGTTTATCCTGTGTGAATTTATACGCGATTAGCTCTTAAGTTTTATTGATCAGCAAGGTGCTTTCAGGGTAGAGAGCGAGCACTTAACCGTCGCCACGGTAAAGTACTGTCCGACGTTAATTTTTAATGGTGCGTTACCGAGTCGGCGTTATAGCGGCATAATGTTTCATCGATGTCCTTACAACGTTAAAATAAGCGAAATTTCCGTAATCGTTTTATCCTTCTCCGAACGTTGATCATTTATGTTTCTAATTATTCAAAAGATTTTCTCATTTTCTCTTACATTTCTATTTTCTGTTTATTTGTTCGTTTGTTTGTTGTTTTTTTTTTTCAAAATTTTATTCTCTTTCCCGAGTAAGAATTTACCGTCTTTCGCGCAGGACTCTTCGAAACGAGGCTTTTGGCACAGAGCAAATGACTAAAGTCTCTCGCTTTCGCTGGAAGGTTTCGTTTGCATATCAACGGAACGCAGGTACCTATACATTCTCTCTCGGACTCTTTGAAATTCAATATTCATTAAACCGCGTCGCTCGTCTTGATTACGAAAGTGCCGTGCAGATACTGCCGGAGATTTTAGTTTCACCTTTACGAATCTCTAACTAAGCTATAATGTCTACGAAGTACCCGGAGATAGAGAATCAAGCAAAGGTCATAATTCATTAATCGCAATTGCGATTTCCGTTCCCTGTATATTTTCCCTCGTACTTCTGTCAGTTTTCTACTCATAGTATTACTCATTCTAGAAAGACTGAATTTCTTCGAAGAAAAAAAAAAAAAGAAAAAAGAAAAAAAAAATCATAATTGATTCGAGGATTTTAGCGAATTTAAAGGACCTTCTTATCCCTCGTAATATTATACTTACCAGTTTGTTTCTCGGCCACTTTGAGCGTGAACCCTTCAAGTAGCGTAGGGTCACTGCGTCCTTTAGAATTAGCAGCGTAGAGTACCATCCTCAGGACTTTTCCAGGCTCCAAACCTTGGACAGTAAAGGCAGCGTCCTTTGCAGTGATGTTAGCCTGCTGGATTCCCGTGTGCTGGTCGAAAACCTCAAGTAGAAAGTGCTGCGGTTGACCGCCGTCAAACCCGGCGGCACACTCAACCGACAACGACTCCGTTGTCTGGTTTGTCAACGTGCAGTTATACGGAGAATCCGGCTTTCCTGTGATTCGGAAAAATCAAAAAATCAAAAAATTAAGAACGAAATTGATTGAAAAAAATAAAAAAAAAAATAATAAATGGGATCTCTTGTACCTGCAGGAATAATGTGAAACACGCAAGCGTTTCTTTGTTGACCAGCCGTGTTGCTCGCCCAGCAAAATACCATTCCGTAATCCATTTCTGTGACCGGCCTGTAAGTGAGAGTGCTCTGGGTTCGTCGAGTCGAATTTTTATACCGAGCTTGCGGAACGTCGACCATTTCTTCAGTGTTATTGAATGCCCAACGGAAACTATCCGGAGCTGGGTAAGCTTCTACGCGACAAATCACCCGCGCCTCTTCGTGCCTCGCTACGCCGTAGACTCGCTTTTGGTCCGGGAGACAGATCGGCTTATCTGGAATTACAGAGTGATCGACTTATTGTAGAGTTGGTGTCCTGCCAGCCTTGGAAAAGTTTTGGGCAAAATCTATTCTACAGATTGGAAGAAAGAAAAAAAAAACAAAAACAGGAAAATCAGTCGTCTGACCTCGGTCGATTGATTTCAAAATTGAACCAGATTTAAGCTGGAGCAGATCCTATTGATCGAGACTAAAATCGTTAGAATCCGTTAATCGGTTCTCGAGATATCATCGATCGATTTCTTTCTTTGTTTCTCAACATGTGGTTCTTTGCACAACTGAAAAACTACCAATCCGATCAGATTCAAAATCTCATCAGTTCTAAGTTTGGAAAAACCGTTACGATTGACATAAAGAAGGATGAAATCCGCTGATCCGTTCTCAAGATATCGTCGGACCAAAAAAAGGTCACAGACACACCCGGATGTTCAGCTTCTTAATTTTCCTGATTTCAAAACGGGAAGTTGGAAAGCACAGTCTGTCTCACCATAATGAATTCTTTTGTCATAGACCAACCGCCCATGATAGCATTAATCTCTTCACCGGATTGCTATTGAATAATCGCAGTACCTACACAATCGACTAATCCAGTTTGAAGATACGACCGCTCTCGAAAATCGTCAAGTGCAGACCAATTGTGGTTTCGAGTACTGATGTTTCGCGGAATTAGACTGTTTGAAGAATTGATGTTTCCCCGGAATTACACGAGTTTGAAAAACTTCCGTAAAACGAAGAACCGAATCGCCTGACGTTGAGTAGGTATTGTTAAAATGGGTTCTCGTGTTAAGTAGGTAGGTAGGTAGGTAGGTAGGTAGGTAGGTAGGTAGGTAGGTAGTACATGCAAAGTAATCATGAGGTAATATTAACGTTCCATTTTCTCTCGCTCTGATTCCCAGAGAGTTGTTTTAATGCGGCCGTGAGTCTGTATTAAGGGGTTGTAGGCGGGTCGATTGCTAATTTAAAATTCAGAGAAACAAGGCTGCGTGGTATTCGCATTCGCATTCGTATTCGTATTCGTATTCGTATTCCTATTCCTATTCGTATACGTAACAAGCCAAGGCAATACCCTGCACGGCTGGTGTGGCACCTCCAGTTCTGACCTGGCTATAACATTTCCCCAATACCGTTGCACGCGAGGCGAAAATCGCCGGTCAGTTTAATTATTTCCACCGCATGTATACGGCGTATAACTATGTCTGCAGGTATAAATACGTACGCGATCTACACACGTACGTATGTACATACGTATGTGTTTATCCCACTCACGTAAATACATACTATATACGGGTTCCGGACGGGAACACATTTGTCGACGAGGGAAGCCTGTAAATCTGTCTGACTCCAACTCATTGTTAAACCCACCAAAAGCGACAACAGCTGGAAAATTTTATAGCCTCCCATCCTCACAAGCCGCTTATCTCCAATAGTTTTTAATTTATTTAAAACGAAACTGAGCGTACACAAAACTTTACACATTTTTTAACCACTCGAATAATAATTCGCATATATATATATGGCTATCCATGAATACAATTTTTTCGCAAATGTTTCGGTATCTCGTTGGTTTATCGCGTCATACAAATTCTGCCACAAGATGGACTCCGTATCTCACTTCCAAGAGGAGGAGAAACATGGATCAAATGTTTAATGTGTGCATCTGAGCACATAATGACTGGTCCAGAGATCGAGACATGGGTTTATGATTTCTGCGAGTAGAATAAGTTCATTTTATCTAAATAAGTTACTCTTATTTTTGACCAAAGTCTCAAGATCTCTTATAAAAAGACGTTACTGTTTTTGTTGATTGTTTTTTTTTAAGAAAATTTGTGTCTAGTTTCCATATTCAATATTTGGGTATCTATTCCATAAATATAGCTACTATTTTGTTACTTCAATTTTTAAATAAAAACAAATATGTTAATTAATATTAAAACACAAGACTATGACTGGGATTAGCCAAAATGTATGACTGACTGTGATTATAATTAAAAGCCTTTAATTCATAATAGTGTTTTTTTTTTATGCCACAAAAACAAAATGGTATTCCATATTTGGTCACTTTCCTCTATCGCAGGATTTTGGGGCCGCTGGTTTCAAATCTGAATTGAGAAAAATGACCAAATTTACATTGGTGGACACCAAGACTCTGAGTAGCAATTTTCATGCCTTAGCCAACTTTCTACAATTTCGATTCGTTATTTTGAATTTTCGTATTTCGACTTCAGATTTGAATTTTAGCATAAATCGCCATAATGAGCCTACCATTTTGGATTTCTGTATTTTGAATTTAGATCTGGAATGAGTAGCCTGGAAAACCTCTTCTAGGTGAGTTTGAAAAAAATTTGCATCTAGAGAAAAGTGCAGACTGCGAAAAGTTGAATAAACACAAAGAAATGTCTTGCGGCATCTCTTGGAGTTTAGATATATAGAGTATCTTTAGTGGGAGAATTTGTTTCGTATCGAAAACTATAACGTAAGTGGTGGAAATAGAAAAAAGAAAATCCATACCGTTGCAAAATGGTGGGGAAATATTATTTCGTACCAAATGGGCGACAGATTATCTCGCGGATTCTCTTATTTCTTGTTTTTGTTTTTTTTTATTTTTTTTTTTTTGCTGGAGGTAGAAGTTGGGATTTTCAAAGCAAACTCCAAGCGGTTTTAGGGGTAATGAAGCGAGAATGTACCAACATTTCTGTAAACAAGATTTAAAGCTTCTTTACAGAGAAATTAGACTCGAGAATTTTTAAATGAACCTGGAACGATGGATAATTACGGATTTCCGGTATTTATCGTTATAAAAATGGAACAGAATTTGAAAATAAGGTCTCCGACCGGAATAAAATTTCAAATTGGTGTTTTGTTGATGGTGAACGTGATTCCAACACAACTTCAAATTTGAAACGAACAAAATCCTGTCGGATTGTAGAACTAAAAAAAAAATATTATCTACAATGTGACCTGGCGTTTTTAAAAACAAACAAATTGCGGTGTAGGCAGTAAAAATAAAATAAAAATCATATCATATCATGTTTACCACCTAGAAAAACATATTTTTAGAAAAGCTGAGTCTAAAATAGGCAGAAAATATACAGCTATAGAAAAATTTCAAAATATCTCGTCTTCGTCTCCTATCGAATAATCGTATTTGATGAATGAGCTGATATTTACCAGCGGAACACCGTGTGTGGATATATTCGGTATGTTATAGGTGGTGAATAACACAGGGTAGGCGGTTAATGGGATCGCTTACTCTTGGTGACATTGTGTCCTATTTCTCCCCTAGCCTGATGGTCTCTGAGGGTTTGTGGTGAAATAGTTTTGCTGGACTACCGAACGATGCGATGGACTGAGCGACTGAACGACTGAACGACTGAACGAACGAATGAACGAACGAACGAACGAACTGGGGGTTGTGTACCAAAAACGGGGGAGATTTCGTTCCCGACGATAGTAATTGCCCGTAGAGTTTTGCCTAATTGCAGGCCATTCGTAATATCGTTCGTTACACGTACGCGCCCCGAAAAGAAAAAAACAAAAAAATAAAAATAAAAATAACACAAGGGAAAAGAAATAAAAAATAACTCGGCAAGGCTTGATCTGACACCGAACACTCCCTGCATTGCTGTATCAGTTACTAGCCAGCTACAACAGCCATTGTACTGTTTCCATTTAACGGAAATCTCGGACATTTCATCTCTTACATAGGGCGGTGTGAAACTCCATTGTTTCGCAATTCACACCGTGGTACTAGAGGCGAAAAATAAACGGCGTAGCTATACTCACTACCTCTTTTCAACGCATTAAACGCATTCATTTAATTAACTCGATTTTGTCGGCTGTTACACGTCTGCCAAGTTTCCAACATTTTTTTTCTGTTTTTCATGTCATTTAGGCATGACTGTGACCCTTGCTTTGATTACTTCGAGTTTAATCTCAGAAATCATTTTTCGACATGTCGATTTCCAACCCCAATATGTCCGATCACGAAGTATTGAATATCAACTAATGATACATGAGTGCATCGTATCTTAATTTAAGTTGGTACACTTGGCAATAACTGACTTGAGCGCCGCTACGATGGGGTGGCGGCACAAGTGAAGCTCGTGTCGCCATATTCGTTGAAACATCGGTTCACATAACCTCAGAAATCAAGAATGATTGAAAAAATTTGGTTGATCTGAAAATAACGTGATTCAAAATATCAATTGACATATTGTGCATCGAAACTGTTTGAAATTTGGAGGAAGTGTTCTAAAATGATGTCATTTCCGGGAAAACCGATGTTGTAAAGGAATAAGCTCAGTATTTTATCGTTGAGCGCATTTTTTTTCTTAACGTTTACAAAAAATGGCTTGACATAAAAAAATTTTGTATTTGGAGATTAAATTCATCTGATATCGTGGGGTTTTCCCCGAAATCAGATCAATGAAGAATATTTTTGCGAGATTTGAAGAAGCTTCGATGAACCATGCGACAACCACTTTTTCTTCGGTGCCATCCAATCTACGTAAGGCAAGTTCCATAAGATCTCAAATAATTTCTAATTACATCTGAAAATGCTGGTAATCAGCCGTGAAGAAATTTAGTCAACAGCATATTTCTTGTCAGCGTACCAGTGATTTGAAAAAATTCACTTCCTCAGAAGAGCTTGAAAGTTTTTTGTATGTTTTCTGTATTACACTGACTCTTGAATTTCACCTGACATCAAACAGTAGCTATATTGTATAAGATTAGCTGTTTTTCATTATGGTTGAGAAATCGTAGACACAGATTCATAGAGAGGAATTATTTGCGACGTCAAACATCGTCACGGTGGCTAATTACAATCAAGCTTCTACATTCAGAAGCTATTCCAGATTGTGCTAGACGAGCAAATACGCAGCAGCAACCAGGGGGTCTCTATTGATGGTTTTTGTACCGTGCCGTAGCATAGGCCTGTTTAGTTCATAACTCTGTTTTAGACAAGTAGTTGTATCCCTAATACACGCATTGTGTTTTGTATTATCGCTTAGACAGTATACAGGCGGTCCTATTCCGAAATTGCAATTAAGGTACTAGAAGCTAATTTGCAAGCTTTGACTCCCTCTCTAGCCTGCCTGGGCCTGCGTTGGAATTTAGCGACGTGATGTGACACGCTGATACTCGGCTAGTCGATTTGCACTGCTATTTCTACTTTGGCACACTGAACCTGAACAGGACTTTGACCAAAGACAGTTAGTGAGCTGAAAGTGAACTGGAATCGGTTTGAAAATTGAAGATTTTCTTTCTTTACTTTTTCATCCTTGTTCTTTCTTATCGAAAAAATATGTCGATCATTTTCACTCGCAATTGACGATGTTGTACGTGTTCGGTTCAATCTGGCCTGTGGAAGACACACCCAAAATGGAGAGAAGAGCATAGGCACAGGAAATTAGTTTTCCCATTTCCGTGGCAAATTAATAATTCGCAAGATCAACACAAGCTCCACGGCAGTTCCGGGCATATCTCGCCCACCCCAACAGTAGGTAGACCTACCTATCCAATACCAACACCGTAACCACTATAGCCACCCTGGAATTAACTCATCAGACCTAAATCTGACGGGATCCCTAAATAATTGTATCACAAGAAGAGGGCGTTAAGTACGAATTTATTTTTCCTTCATGTACATAATTTTTAGCATCAAATATTGCAGAAACTCGACTAAAATTGTTGAACTTTATTTTTCCAGCAGAAAAGTGCAATTTACTACGACGGGTTTATTTAAAAAAAACAGAAAACGGTGCTCTTTGAATCAATATGTGCCCAATTCCCGTTATACATATATAATGAGGAATAATTGTTAAACTTTTTGTGAAATAAGGTACTCACACATGATCTTCAGCTCCACACTGTTGCTGGTACCGTCACCCTCGACGTTGCTGGCCACACACGTGTAATTTCCCGCCTGGGATCGATTCACAGTTCTGAGAGCAAGATCGTACCTTTGTACAATCACGCCATTCTTCGCATTGTTTTGTATCACGTTCCCCTATATCGGACATAGCGGAGGGACGAGAAATCATGAATAAATTGATAAGGAAATAGATTCATTCATTCATTCATTCATCACATATTTTTGTTATTTGTCAACTCACGTTGTGCTTCCAAACAACTTTGTACGCTCCGGGGTTGGCGTGAACCTTACACTCGAAGTATACGTCATCGCCCTCCTCAATGTCCTCAGGGTTCATGTTTGAACCGAGTTCTAGACGCAGAACGGGAACGACTGCAGGGTATAGAGAAGAGAAAACAATGAAACTTGGGCCAGGACGATATTTATATAGGTTCATGACCGAGGGTCATTGATCGTCTAATACTTACATAAGACGTTCAGCTTCCATGTGTCTTCTTCGACGCCTCCGTCCAGCAGGTCATTCTCTGCACGACAGGTCAAGACTTTATCATGGTCTTGTAAAGTCGCTTTAAACGCCAGCGACGATTCGGTCATGTTTGTATCCTCGGATATCTACGGAATAACATTAATACAGTTCATTTACTTCACGAACGACCTTTTCTTTGCTACTGAGGACCTTGACTAGTCAAAAAGCGCGGGCTTCTTGCCCTGCTGCGCTGATTGAGTCCCCAGTGGTGGGGGTTCTTATACGCCAGGGCCGCCGTGGGCCCAGATTGGCGCCTGCGCGCAACTGTATTTCGCGCGCAATATTGCATTTTCAATTCTTCGTTACTTTACTGATTACCCCTCAGTCGTTCAACCGATTGCAACGATTTTAGTTTTTAATTAAAGACAAAGGATGACGCCAGAATATGGTTCTCGCGAAAAGTTTGAAAAAAAATTACTCATCGTTGTACCTCGTCGCAAAGATGGCCTACTTTCAACTTTCTACTTTCCCGTTTTTTTTGTAAAACTGAAGGTGAAATGAACATGCTTTAGTTGTAAATTGACTCCCTAAAATTCGATTGTCTTGAAAAATAAGAAAATTATAAAAAAGTCTGCGCGCGCGCGCTAAGCGAACCATGAGAAACGCCATTAGAGAAGAAACTTGCAGGGAAAGAACTGATGCAATTATTGACTCACATGCGAGTTGAATAATTCATAAATCGAGAGTCGGGCAGTGGCAATTATACGGTGATCGATACCCAGCGGAGATTGATCGAGAGTTGAATATACAGGAGAAATAAGAAACTAAATTAAAGAAATTATAGAACCCGGCTTGTGGATGAACGACAAAAGTAGAAAGAGAAATTATACGCGAATTGCGAAAGGCCAATGTAGCAGGAAACCGGATCTCACAATCGGAAAGAAATTACTTCAGACTTTAGCCGATAAATCTCGAGATGAGCGTGTCTCGGCTTCATTTCACCGACTCATTACGACGCACTATAGTTACTACGGTATATTTATGGCTCTATAGTACT
Organism: Tenthredo amoena; assembly: GCA_963966615.1. Lineage (NCBI taxonomy): Eukaryota > Metazoa > Arthropoda > Insecta > Hymenoptera > Tenthredinidae > Tenthredo > Tenthredo amoena. The sequence goes on along the minus strand of OZ016499.1, from coordinate 1,311,509 downwards.
TCCACAATCTACCATCATTCCGTCGTAATAATTGAGACGAAACGTCAAATATTTTAATCCCAAAATAACCGTTTCTCCATAAAAATCCAAAGCCCTTCGTCTAGACATTTATCTTCGGGAATAAGAGGGCAATTGCTATTGCCTGAATTGTTGCTGGACTGATCTGTTAAGTTAACGTTTGTTGAGCCCGACGTTAAGATATATCTTTATTGGCTAGTGCGATACACTCGACGTCGACTTTGTACCAGGACAATCCCTCTCTTACACGTCAAGAGATTTATGGTTCGCCATCCAACGCCTCTTCTTACCTCGCGTTGCACCAGCATTCTACCAGCATCTAGAACCTTTACATGTCCTCGTAGAAAGAAAATTGAATGAACTTTTACCTGTTTCTATTCTCTCAATCCTTTTAATTTTTTTTTTTTTTTTTTTCTCTACTCCATCGAACCAGATTCGAACTTTCTGATAACGGACAAAGAAATTTACACTCGTTCAATGTTGAGGAATAAATTTCTAATGGTACCTAATAGAGGCTTGGCGTGTCGAGAGTGCAATGTATTTATTACCTGAGTAATAAATATCGATTGCACCAGATGATCATTAGGTACTAAAGGAAAGCTGGAATTAGCAAGGAGTATTATGAAACCAAAATTCTCACCTTTTCAGTAAAGTTGTCTAAGCTCTTTCCGTCCAAGTACCAAGTGATCTTCGCCGGTGGCCTAGAGCCGAAGGTCATGCACTTGATGCTGTACTTTCGTTCAGCGCTAAGAGGTGCTAGTTCGCTGACTAAGACCTGGACACTGAGGGGTCTCACTGCAAGTAAATTTAACAACGTGAATAAATTGGCTTCGTCCATAATTATTTCGGAATTTGGGAAACGCCAGCTCCTCACTTTCTATAGTTTCACTTTCCTCGATTTTGAGAAAAACGTGTTGGTATAATTTTTTTCAAATTCTTTAAGATTATTCGAAATTTGTCGAACTTTCCGAAACCTCTGTAATGTAAAAACAGCTTTCCAAATCCTGGATGTGTTGGTGATTTATTTGGAGTCTCTAAGCCTCTGAAGTCTTTTGAATCTTTGAAAATCGTTCGAAATCTTCAATTCTGTTGTATAAGAAAAGTTCACTATTCAATGGTTAACGCTTCGAGTAAATAGAAATCGATGTTATACCTTTGTGTATTTTTGAATAGAATTAGCAGCGTCTAAGAAGCTTTTACTTTCCATTATACTACTTGGGGTTGCAGATTCCGTTGAATGAGGTTCGAGGGTATTCGAAGCCTGAAATTGCGACAGTCTTTTCTTTCTAAGTTAGAACTTTTATTCAATGTGGGATGGAAACCAAAAAAGAAAAGAAAAAAATAAACTGATTTCTCCACATTTCCGTTAGGCGCTGATAACTGCAGAAGTCGCAGTCGATGGAAGAGCTGTGAGCATCACGTCGCGTCGGGTGGATTCACCTCCCTTAATGAATAGTCCCATTATGAATATATTCATTCGTGCAGCTGCTCACTCCGCGCCCGAAGGACTAAGATTGCCCTGAGGAAAGGAAATAGTAATTCTCTCTATGAATTTCAAATTTCACGGAAAAGTTGAGCCGGTCTCGCCCCACGAACGAGAACCTTCTACTCTCGGCTCTCCCTTCCTCGCCAACTTCCACCTCCTACACGAACTCGGTTTATTTTAAGATTCAAGTATCTCGTTAAGCTAAAAGTCTGAAACCACTTGTCCTCTATAGGACGATCCATTTTTTACTCCCCTGCAGTTACAACAGACTGAAAAATCCTTGAAAACTCACTTCGCACCACAAGCACTGAGAAAAAAAAATGACATTGCTGCAGTAATGGATTTTCAAGAATTTAATACATCCGGTATCAATGTTCACCAACTTCTCTTAACAAGGTACAAAAGCGTCGTTTCCTGCCCCTATTGCCCATCGATATAAAATACCCTCTGATTCCAATTGCCAAAGGATAAAAACGGGCGAATCCAATTTTCAGCTGACATATTGAAAGCTGCTTGTAAAAGAGTCGCCGTGGAATATATGCAGATCGATGTCGTCCCGCCTGACTTCAGTCCAGGTTAAGTACCGACTCCTAGCGATGAGCCTCGAGGTCACATGACGTTCACTCGACAGAGTCTGAGTGGGCTCTTGGCTTTCTGCTCCCTTCTCTCAGCTTTTTACTTCCCGTTCTACTCCTGTCTTCAAAAGCTCCGTACGTACGTACGTACGTTCCTACATTCACATGCACGTTCTGTTCCGGCTAGCTCAAGGCACTCCCCGAAGTTCTGAGTTACAGGAAAGAGCCACAATCTTGTGTATTTAATGTCTCTGAAGACGTTCCACGAAAACTTTAAGGACAGATGTCGCTTGCGTCGACTAGTACCACCGGCGCCACCAGAGGTCACAAAATTAGCTCTTGTCTTCTTTCCACGACTCCATCGGCAAATGGATGGATGGGCTCAACTATTAAAAAGAACCATCGCATTTTCAGGGTGCCCAATCAACCGGCTCGTAACTCTGCAGTTAGTGGAGTCACCGTCGTTTCTTAGTGGGTATAAATCAGGCCCACTATATTATCCAATTTCACTGGGCTGACTCCATTACCAGCCAACTACCCTCTGATTAGTAAAGCTCCATTAGTCGCCAGTGGTAGTCGTACTTCCTTCTTCTCTCTCTTTCTCTCTCTTTGGGTGCCACTGTCTCTCTGTGGTCTTATGAATAATATAGTATAATTGCTCGCCGGTATCATATTGCCAGATAACTTATACCTCGTGGTGCACCACTGTCCAGGTGAGATAGGAGAGTCGAAATTTTTGTCCTGCTATTCTCTCACCCTCCAATATCTAAAATTCTAACAATATTTGTATTGAAACGATGCGAAGGACTCGGGGAATTCAAGTTCTGTTTTTTTTTGTTTCTTTTTTGTTTCCCTGGATTTACGAGAAGCCGCGGTGATGTCCTGGAATTTGCGAACGCCTTCACAACGTTAACCTCGTTTGCTGCATCTTTCTACGGAATTTAATATCAATCCAAGAACTTGAAGAAGCCGAGCCTTCGAATCTTGCGGAGCTTGAGAACAGCTCGAAAAGAATGAGGAACGACGTTAAACTATTGTCCCATATTTTCCCGTCATTTTTGCTTTCTCAGCTCGCACTTTCTACTTCCTCGACGAATCAGGCGTCGAGGATCAAAGGCAACGGAATCCACTTCTTTTTTGGTCAGAAACTAACAAAAAGAACAATGAATACTCGGTGGAAATTTAGTGGGTCATTATCTTTCGAGAAGTTCTATTTTATCTCAGGTTAATTCTGCAGCCTGGTTACGAGTTCAGCCACTCCAATCTCAAATCGATGCTATTCGTTGCTAATGACTCGTATCGGCTTTCCAATTTAGATATTGATCGCTTCACGTTTCTGATATCCGTATCTCAAAGGCTCGACTACTATTCGACTATTGCCACGTAATCGATAGCTGATAATACCCTACAGGGGAGCTGGCAAGAGTCGCTCTTGACAGGAAAGAAATAATGAAATTCCACCTACTCGGCTGTGCAGAAGCCGTTCTAAAAAAAAGAAAAGAAAAAAAAAAAGAAAAGAAACACCTCTCATACCCAGAAAGTGAAACTATTCCATTTTGGAAGAAGCCAAACGAATGTAGCACGACCGAGTCGTATACTCACAGTGCATCTCGATTTTAACCGAAGATGAGAGAGGCTGGCTTATGTTGTTGTTCGATGCTTGGCAGGTGTATTCCGCATGAAAGTCTGCTCTGGAAAGCTTCGAGACTACTAATGTGTTTCTTCGGAGCGATGGAAAAGTCCCAGGCTCGTCTTTAGAGTCCAAGACCATCTCACCTCCTCGCCACCATCGAACCACTGGCTGCGGTCGACCTGAAAGCACAAAGGCACAGAGAAAAGCTCATCAAAATTCACTTGACTCGATGGTGAATCCTATTGACGTATCAATCCAAACCATTTCCGGAATAAGGGTACGCAAACAAAATCAACCTTCTGAGAAGAACGCGTTTGAAAGCTTTTTTCGGGAATAAAAATGAGACGGCATAGATCCATGGATCCGTTTTTGGGAAACAGCCTGAACTTAAGCAAGTGGGTAACTAACGGTATTGTTGATTCATTCTTCTGGTCTGAAACCGACGAAGGTTATCATGAAATTTTGTCTGCAGCAGCTCGGAGTAACTACTGCTTTGATGTGAAAAACCATGATATTTGAGAGTATAGAATAGAAAGACTGTAACGTTCAACGAGATAATTGTTCAGGTCTCTACGGTATGACTGCCCATAAATTCATTACAAGCGCGTAAGACTGTTCAGAGTATAAAAAGACTGTAATAAAATCATGATTGATCTTGATTACGAGTTGAAGCGATGCTTTGCCGATGCACGATGCACCATCGCACCATGTGCAGAGAAGTACGGGGTCTGGAGTGGGTCATGAAGCCCACTTAACTACAAAGCCGGTAATTTTCGAGCGAGCTAAAGAGGCCTGGATTAAAGCTCCAAGATTACTTGGAATATTAACTACACGCGACAATCAGCACCGATTACTTCAACCACAAAAGAAAGTGAGGAAACAATCCAGAGTTACACGCAATGGAACCTTTGAATAAAACTATTATCAGGTGATTTTAAACGTCAGATTTTGCGCTCAGCCGAAATTAGCTTCGAGAATCTCTCATTCCGGCGAGCTCGATTCTCGTAGAAATAAAAATTAACAAAAAAAAAAAGAAAAAGAAAAACGAAAGAAAAGAAATTCTCACAAGAATGGCACTTCTTGCGACGTTCTTAGCATTCGATAGTGCGCAATGAATATTGATGCCGTGCACTCCGGAGCGTGGCATAGTCGATGAGCACTTCGATACTTAACAGTTTACGAGATCCCTATTCCGCGATCAGGTTATTTACTTTAAATACATTTCAACGTCTTGAAATAACAAGCGTTGTGATCACTTTTTACCCAGAAGCCGCTTAGCGCCGAAAGATGTCGCGCGAGTAAGACGTCGTCTTTTCCCTCGCTCTTCCATTAAAGCTTTTTCAAATCACAGCAGCAACAGTAGCCTCGAGATTATTCGTTATTAATGCTTTGATGAAGAACTCGTATCTCCGCTCCCATCAATATCGTGTCTTATATTTCATCTATATTTCAAGTCAAATACAGATAACAATAATCAGCGGACATATATTGAAAAAGATTATCTCAGTCGGTTTTGTCTTGTTCCTTTCGAAAGGTATGCAGGTTTGATTGAAAGGGCAATTTTTTTTCCCCTGGATTTCCATGACTACGACTAAGATAAACTAACTGTAAGAAAGAAAAAAAAACGATTGAATTAGCCAAGTCGCGTTCGAGATATGAAAAAAGAGAATAATTATCATCTCTGTCCCATCTTCTTTTTCACCGTTTGCAATAGATTTAATCGAATTTTATTCCCGGGATCAGAAGAATTTGTGATCAATTTTTTCAGTTGATTAAAAACTAAGTGCAACGCTGCAGCATCGGTTACTCTGAAAGGGTAAAAAATGATGTGCGAATGGTTTGACCGGAGTTTGTAAAACACATTTTATGTAGCTGGACAGCGCAGTGGAAGAGATTTTAAAAAAGAAGTTTATAACTCGTACTTTGAAACAAGAAAAAAAAAAAAAAAAGAAAAAGAAAAAGAAAAATGTTCGCGGGTGAAACGAAGCCGAATAAAAAACGCATAACATGTGCTGCAGATATTCGACGGTTAAATATATGAATGCAGCTTGTCGGGATTCGTTTGAAAAAAATCCAACCGCATGTTTATATGTCGAATTGAAAATTAGACAGTAAGAAGAAGAAGAAAAAAAAAAAAAAAAAAAGAACTCGCGAAAGTTCAAACCTGAGGAGAGTTAAAAATTGGCAAAACGGTCTAGTCGTCGTGGAAACAAGTTAAGTCAAACAAAATTGGCTGGCAACAAGCAGCACCTATAGTACATGGTGCGCTGCGGTGGCGGCAATCTGTAACCGAGAACTCCGACCAGGTCTAACTGTTGACTTTGCGTTTGCGTGGGTCTCGAGACCTGGCTACTCGGTGTTTGAGTCTTCCTCACTTTCAAACTTCGCCCAACCTCTGCAGTACGAGTTATCAAACAAGGTACCTGTCGTATTAAAAGTCGAAACTAGAGTCTGAACTAGAGCTGAGCGAAACCTTGAGACTACTAAGTGGGTATAATTCTCGTACTATATTTACGACTATAACGCGAAACGACAGAATGCATAGAGAGATGAATAGCGATCATCGACTAACTAAACTTTGGTAGATGGATCAAGAATGGCACAATTGGTCCTTCACCTTGAAAATCATTTTTTCAACTCGGTGGTATGCTTTGAAAAGATATTCGATTGATGCAGATTTTTCACAGCTGATTACTTGTGTTTTGAAACACGATTGGAAATTATTTGAGATTTTATGGACGTCGTCTTACACGGATTGATTACGCTGAAAAAAAAAAAACGTCGCACAGTTTGACTCAACTTTTTGATTTTTTATTGTTGTTATACTTTTTCTTTAGTGCTTTGGATTTATATGTAAGACGAAGTCGATAGAATCTCAAAGAGTTACTAATTATATCGCAAAAATACTGAGTCGATAGAATATTTCTTCACGTCGCGTCGTAGCAGTGATTTGAAAGAATTTAGTTTCCAAGTTTTTTCCCATTTTGGTATTCGGAACAATAAAAGAGAGAGAAAAAATGAACTTTCAACCCTTCAATTTTCGAAATTGCAGACTTTTCTTGCGAGACATTATCGAAATCTCTTACGCTGTTATCGTCAGAGGTAAAAAGTGTCTTTTTAGGGGTGAAAATTCATCGATTGATAAACGCTTCTGCATATACTTTCAATTCTCGATACAAAACGTTTTACATATCTTTAATTCCGATAATCCAATGTTGATACGGAGCCAATATACATGTAAATCGATAAATCCATCTCGATGATTTTGCAGAGACAAAAAGTTTCGGAGCTTTTCAGTTTTAATTACTAAAATACCGGCATCCCCGAGCCCATTGCTATGCCCAGAAATTTCTCTATTTGCATCGTTAGTAACACAATGTATTCAGTCACCTATTGTTGCTCGCTCCGTCCGTAGGGGTTTAATGAACGTTAGCACGCCCTTCTCTCTATCCCTTCGCTGTCCTCTTTCACCCTCTCGTTCTCTTCGGAGAAAGAGACAAATAGAGATCAAGAGAGACGAATAGAATATGCGAGGACCTCCTCTTTCTTCTTTCTTTACTAATTAACGTATCGAGAGAAAGAATCGTTGTCCAATTCTGCGGTCATTCTTGTGCGAATTTCATTCAGTTCTAACTTTTGCTCACAATCACCGAAAAAGTGCGATCCGTAGAACTGAGATCAAGGGAATGAAGGGATTCAATATAAATATCCCAACAATCCATGAAAATCTGTCTAATTTTTATATCGCGAAGATATATGTATATGTAGTACCCCCTTGATCCACATGGGGCTCGTTGATCTATTCTATTGAAAAGCTATACGGTTGGGCTAAAAATGTTTCAGATATAACCAAAAAGTAAAAAAAAGAGAGAAGATAAAGTCAGCTCTTTTTGTACCAAAAAAACTGAAATTGTTATTTTCTTCTTTGTCGGTACCGTACGAGAGAATTTAACTCACCTCCTGAGACGAGACAAGTCAGTCGCATGACTCCTCCCTCGATGTAGGGTCCAGCGACCATCGGCAACGTCCTTCCGTTTTCATCAAGGATGTTGGGCTTGTGGGGTGGCACTAAGAGAACAAACAGAAATCAGGTCGAGTGGTTAGTTTTTGGGATTTTGGGATTTTGGGATCGCATGCTATGTTCGGTTTGCTTTTCTGGCAGTTTTCCAGTCTTCAACAGTGCTTTCAAATTATGTATGAAAGCTCCGAAAGCTAGAATTCGACATTCAGACTCAGTTTTTCATTCTTTTTTCGAGTATATTCGTATACAAGTACAATACATATATCGTATAAATATCAGAGGCACAAAATTTTCTTTTCTTCTTTTTTATTTTTTCCCTCCGTTCATATTTCCGTCCCTATATTTTGCCATTTATTATATATTTACTACATTATCCGGAGCTTTGATGAATATATTATGCGAAATTCTGCAGCGCAATCTGTATTAAGCAAAAAAGGACGTGCGATAAACAAAAAACGAAAAAAAAAAATAAATAAAAATACGTTGCAACTATCAAACTCAACGAAAATGGTTGTTCATGTTTTTTTTTTTTGTTTTTTTTTTTTTTTCGTTACATCCTGCAACAAAGAAAACCCAAAGTGAGTACGCAGTGGAAGTTAATAAACGGTTTCGATTGAAAAACAAAAACGAGCCGCGCATAGAGCTCGGTTTTTGTTTTCCTGAAATAAAAAAAAAAAATAATAAAAAAACAACGGGAAAAACAGAACAGAATGTTTTCGCACAATTCGACAAACGTCGTTTGTTTGAAAACAATCAAATAGCGTGAACCCCCGATGTTTCGAGTGTTTTTTCAAAAACTCCGATTCAACCAGTTCCCAAAATAAATCCGTTATGTTTTTATCAAAGTGGGTATTTTTCGCGTCCTAGATTCTGTTCAATTTCAAATTCTCTGATTATTTAAACCCATTACGGAGTACAGAATTTAAATCCGTGATGTCCAGTCCGAATTTTCAACAAATTTTTGATCGCCGAATCCGCAATTGAATTCGTTTCAATTTTTTGGGATTATATTTATAATGTTTAATATATAATACTAACGGTGAACGCATTTTTTTTTAGTGGCTTTACGATTTTTTATCCCATTATTAACACCATCTCGGGTTATAACGATATAGTATTACTTGATTTCAATAAAAGATTAATTATTTTCTCACGGAGATAAATCGGCATCTAAAATATTGAACACAAACAACTATAATCGAATTGAAGAGTTGAAAATTGTGATCAATTTTGTTGAAAAAGAAAAAAAAAAAAAAGAAAAAAAATAAAGAAAACTAAAGTCTTCGACGTATTTGAATTAAAGGTGACTCTGAACAGTAGAAATACTACCATTTGAATTGTCCCGGATATTTTCACCCTTATGTATGTATATCGCCGAGTTTGTAGCTCGGCACGTCGCGTGACGCGACGGTTTGTTTGATATCAGATCAAAGTATAGCGACGCGTTAGGAAGGAGACTACCTACCACCGCTAGGTTTCAAACACGTGAACTGTGTGGCCTGAGTTTTCAAGCTTGTTCAAGATTTCAAATAACGTGTACCAATTAATTAAACAGTTTACTGTATAAATTGGACGCTTCTTCGATGCGACATGTCATTTTATCTGATATTTTCTTCAAAGGGATTTGAAACATTATTCAATAATAATTGTAACTCCAATTCTCATTATCGAACACGATGAAAAGATCTTCTGCAAATTTCAAAATCCTAAATCAACTGGTTGAGTAAGTTGAAAGTATTGATTCCGAGGAAAACGTCTCAGAAGTTCGTTTGTTTCCAAAAACGTCTTCTTTGAATTCGTTCGAAATGAATCTAAAAATAAAAAAACACTTGTTCTCAGAATCCATATAAGCCTCTGCATGGATTATAGACTTTTTGGTCTTTGATGATCCGCAAAGCCAACCTTTATCGAATATAAGCATAAAACTTTTTGACACTGTCAAAACAACTTGAGCGATCACCTTTTTTTTTTGTGTCAATATTTTGAAATTTACCAAATTCTATTCGCCATTTTTCAATTTACTCAGACAAAAATTAACGCATCGAAAGGTTTGCTTTATAAGCGATATTAGAGACAAAAAATTCCGAAACTCCGCCTGAATTTTTACAAGTGCGTTTATTTTGATTCACATTCTGATTCATAATTATTTTTTTTCTTTTTTTTTTCGGGATACATCAGTATTTTGAAGAGAATATATCGAAGGGCGTTCAGCCCCTTTAAACTTGATAAAATTGTCATATTTTCCGGACCTCGGTTTCTCTTTCGTGGTAGTTGAAATTAAATTGGGTAAAGAGCGAGAACCGAGTTTAAAAAATGATTGAAAATCGTTGTGAATAATTCACATCTTCGATAAACGGTATTCGTAGACATGTATCAATTAATGATAGGATTTAATTTGACTGGTAAAGGACGCGAACCGGCTTTCAGCAACCACTTGTTAATTCAAATAATTCCCAACGGAAAAGCTGACGTGAATTTTTATCAGAAGTAAAATTGAATTCGTCGTTGAAGTTCGTAACGTAAAAGGTTGGTGAAATTTATTTATATCGTTTTTTTTTATCATTTTTAATTTCTTTTTTGCTCATTTTTTTTCTCATATTTTCTTTTTACCGTTTTTTCGATCATTGAGTCCAAATTTGTCAGGATTTCAATTTACCGAGTTGAAATTCACCTCGCGTTTAGTGTCAACGTTTTTTTTCCGCTAATATATGGACCCATAACTTTTTCTTTCCAGTAGTAAATTGCAATAATTTTTATTATCTTCCCTATTTTATTTTATCTTCTTCTTTTCTCATGGATCGAGATCAGGCTCGAGCGCGGCGTGACCTTCGCGGTAAAATTTTTGACCATGCAACACGCCATTGTTAAATTTGGGTAATTTGATTTCCTCTTCAACCCACGTGTGAGGAACGTTCGCTCTGGCACGAATGCTCGCCATTTGTGGTGATAGAAAGAGAGATATAGAGAGGAAGAAAAGAGAGGTTATGTCCTACATGCGTATATATATATATATATAGCTATAGTCCATATATATATTATACTATACGTAGGTATACACTGTGAGCACTACTTTTAGTTGGTTCTATACCACCGTAATACGAGGTGTATTTCTGGGTGTAATTCAGCTGGGAATCCCCGTTATTTCGTGGGTAAAGGTCGTAATTACGTGGGTCGTTCTTTGTCTCGTTACAACCACTAACTCCCCTGCTCTCCTCCCGTTCCCCCTGTCGCCACCCTTCTCTACTTTATTTTTTGACTTCACCTAATTATTTGGTCGCGAAAACGAGAGCCTCCAGTCTTTACGGGCTTAAAAAAAAATTGAGCCGAAGAGAAAATTTCTGTTCGGTATATATACATGACTATACGAAAGTAAAGATTTTTCACAAAAAGAAAAGAAAAGAAAAAAACAATAATCGAACCCCTGATTCTCTCCCCAAAAGTATGTATTTTTTTTTTTCTTTTTAGAACCTACCTAGTGGTCACTTCGTTGTTTTGTTTTTTTTTTTTGAAGAAGAAGAAGAAGAAGAAGAAGAAGAAGAAGAAAGAGGTCAAATCAACGAAATTTCATTTCATATGCCATGAATGTGTTTAAAAAATGATAATAACTCTTTCGTCACATAAAAAAAAAAAAATAAATAAATAAATCGTGAGATTCTATAGCACAGATATTTTTGTATCACAAGAATCTGAGAGAAATGAGTCTTTTTTTCACAATTTTCCGTCAGAATAATCTTCTTTCATACTCTCTGGAAATTAATTGTCATGCCGCGCCGCATATACATATATATATATATATATATATATATATATATATATATATATATATATATATATGCATACGACGTTCTTTGTTCAATTTTTTAAATTTTCGCAAAAAATTAGAGATGGTTAATCTACACGGAAGATGATGAATCGAATAAAGGCTTCGATTTCGACAATTCAAAGGGATAATAATAATAATGAGAAAATTTTATTTCCGCAGTTATACGCTTTACGTATAGGTATAGGTATTCGAAAAGTTTTCTCCATTCTCGTGAGGGTGGTAATAAACTTTTTTATCATTCAAAAAAATATGGTGAATAGTATTTTATTATGCCCCTGTTTTGTGTCTCTTTTGTTTGTTTGTTTGTTTGTTTGTTTTCTTCTGGTGTTGTTTGTTTTTTTTTTGTTTTTTGTTTTTTTTTTTATTTGTCTTCTTCTGTTTATCCAGAATGATTCGTACTATACAATGGAATATTTTCAAACCCCTGCAGCTCTCGGGGGCCAATTGATTCAACAAGTAGAAAAATCGTGCGCAAAAAAATCATCGTGCAGAAAAAGAAATACGTTACAGGATGTTTTGTCGAAAATAATAATTATTACGTCGTTATTGGGCCGTTATTTGTGCTTTCAGAGCAATACGGGGACAGGGTTGAAAAGAGAAAAGTAGAAATAAAATATAACGTATTTATATATTATACATGAATCTGTGTGAAAAAAGCGAAAAAAGATACTGAATATATTTTCAGTCGATTATAATATACTATAATTGAGGTTATCGAAAAAGCGGTTCTGTTCTCTCCAGCGATTTTTTTCATCGATCGAACGGATTCGAAGGCTCAAGTGTTTTTGTTTTTTTTTTTGTTTTTTTTTTTTTTTTGCTTCTTTCTTTCTTTTTCTCTTACTTTTATTTTCCGCTCTGTGGTACAGATAATACCCTATAACAGAGCATCTGGAAGTTACAATTAGCGGAGTTGCTCCGTCTTCAGGTTTGAAGCTGATAGGAACGAGCCTGAGCCCGACCCAAACAGGATATATAGATACGGAGTAGCTATAAGGATTACGGTCAAGTCGCTAACGAAGGAGCGGGTTGATTAAATGCTCGGAGTCAAGGCGTGCTAGAGAATTATAAGGGCTGAATTTGTCGTAAGATAAGGGTGTGAGGCCCCTCGGGTTGGGACGGTTAATTAAAAATAATTAAATCCCAGGAAACAATCGATTCAACCCCTTTTTTCCCCGCGTATGATCGTGCCTGCAGCTATTTCACCCCCGAGAGACAGTTTTTCATTATTTTCATTCAATTTGCAAAAAAAGAAAGGACGTACGTTTCGGCGGAGGATGAAAAATCGAAAAATTAAACATAATTAAACATTTGGATATTTAAAACAGTTTTTCATTTAGAATTTGACGGTCTGTAATTCTCGAATAATTTGACAAGACTCCTCGAACTTTCACGTATTAACCCGTAAAAAGCAGAAGACGCATATATGATATCTCACAGAGCTTTCGAAGTGTTGAATTGTAGAAATAAATCATTGGAAATATATCAAGAATTGAGAACAAATCTTTTGAACTTTATTTCGTCGTTTGGCAAACCTTCTAAGATGTTCTCAAATCGCATATATCCATATGTGGCACGGAACTTCGACTTTGTGGCAAGAAACGACCCGCTTATAAAAACCTGTAATAAAGTCACACCACTGTCAGTAGCAGAGAGCGATTTCCGATTTTGGTTAAACGATGAAAAAATACCATCAAATATCAGCCAGTATATTGGCTCGGGCAAATCCATGATTTTTACACCCGTTGACAAGTGAAGTGATTATTTTTAAGAGACCTTTGGACTTGTGAAAAAGCTTTTCAAGCGGAAAGAAGAAGGGGGAAAATTTTCTTAACAGTAAGAAAAAAGCTGGAGGATATTTTCAAAAGAGGGTCTACACAAGCTGAATCAATATTTTGAAAAAAAAACGCGGTTGAAAATTTGTTTCGTGTATGAAAAGAAGACAAGAATTTGTCCTACGACGAAACTTTACGTCCGAATCTGAATAACAACTGATTTTCGGACAATTTCACGTGGGATAAAATAGTAGTTCCTGTTTTTTTGTCTTCTTTATTTATTTTTCTCTTGTCCCACAATCTTTCAGGGTTTCTATATAAGACTTTACATTATCGAATATATACGTTTTTAAGGGCGATACCACCATACCGTTCCGGCATAAAAAGTTGGTGGCGCTTTCATACCGCATCATGGAAAAGTAAGAAAGAAGGTAGAATAAAAAGAAAAAAAAAAAAAAAACTCAGCTTGCGCCTCAGCTTTCAGCAATCTTTTAAGTGCGTTTAAGCTCGGTGGTTTGATTGATCTGCAGACTGTGCGAACGGAAGCTGGTTATAACCAAACGGCTACGGCGTTTAGGTATAGAAATACCCTCGACACAGACACACGTGTGTAGGGTAAAACTTCGAAAGGCGAAAACTCCCAGTGCGCCGCACTGGAGGCTATGTATGTATAGATGCACACTGTGTACGAGAACCGCCTGTGCCATGACTTAATGTGGTGGAAAAGTGGTAGAGCGTGCGCCCCAACCCCAACCCCAACCCCAACCCCAACCCCAACCCCACATCCCACGCCTCACGCCCCATGCCCCATGCCCCACGCTTGGTGAACAGTATTCAGCGGAGCTCAGACGGGTAGAGGAGAGAATGCCGTGTATGTATTATGCATATACAGCTAGCCGAGTCCCGATGAGTAAACGTATCGAGAGTGAAAGCGGCAGAAAGTCTCTAAAAATTGAATTTACACCAGTGGTGAAAACACCAGAGCGTTCGAGCGGAATACGCGCAGATGGTTTACCACTTTTCGGGTGTATATTACATACGGATACGGATACGGGTAACAATTGCAGACTCTGTTAAACCGTTGGACTCGCAGGCTGATTTTTCTACTCGAATGAGGAGAAATTACTGTAGACACACGCCATGAAATTACTGCCTGGCAAACTATTCGGAAAAATTTAGAGCCTCGATGATACCATAGTCATTTTTTGCATGTTATATGTCGATTGAGTCATTATTCACGGGGGGGGGGGGGGGGGGGGGGATAGAACCGAAATTGAAAAGTGAATCGAAGAGTGTCAAGCTGAAATCGGCCAAGTATCAAAAGCACATTTTTCCGAGGGACATGAATAAACAGTGACTGAATAAACTGATACACGCCCAAAGGTCTTTTTTATTGAATCCCGAACAATGTCCAATACCGAAAGGGCGCAGAAATCAATTCCGAGTGCAAAAACATTTTTTCGTTGACAAAAAAAACACGAGGATACGGTCGTTTCGTTCTTCGATTACATTAATGCATTTCTAAATAAAAATCCTACGATTAAAAGTAGCTTGAGATCATGAGCGGGTGATTTTTAAAACTGATAAAATCTTTACATGAGATTAGAAATTGAATGAGAATTTTCGAAATTCATCATTACATGACGAAAGATAGAGAATTTGAAAATGCTCCTTGCGCGTCGATAATGGTTGAAGGAAATTCACGTTTCTGAGGGTTCTTCAGGACACTGTGGCAAAGATATTCAAACATCAGATGTAGGATTACATCCCATGTTTCTTCAAAGAAAACAAAAATGGATTTTTGGATTAAAAATTTTTACCAAAATTTATACAACAAATAATCGATTTTTGTTAAATTTCTAAGTAACAAGGCATTCTATCTGAGATCTGATGCTTGGATATCTCTTGACCTCAGTGTTCCGAAAATGATACTCAAACACGGAATGATCTTAAACTACTTTTAAGCCAAGAAATCATAAGCACGTTTCACTTGCAGTGAGGGGTTTTCCCTTCACGTTCAATTCTCTGTTGATTCGTTGAAGAATTTCTCCTCCTCCAAATTCAATAAATAATCGTTTTTTTTTTTTTCTCTGCTTCACGAGATTGAAACATTCAGGTCCCGATTTCGTCGAGTGATTCAACCCGAAAAAAAACTCGAAAAGCCCTTATCTCATTCCACCCAAAGTAAGGCAGTATAAAACGACTTTTTGAAAAACTCTTCGCCCTTAAATATGACTTTTCAATCGGGACTCCCCGATTTGTACCATTCAGTTATTCGGGGTGAACTCTTCGGTTCTAATCTTGACTTTTCTAAGAGGTGCTTACCTATGACCGTTAGCTGGATCCTCGAGTTTCTTGTAGGACTCTTCGTGAAGTCGACTCTGCACCTGTAATCACCCTCGTCCTTCGCCTCGACGTGGTCGATGTTGAGGGTTGCGGGCTCGGTAACTGTCCGAAACATCGCACGTTCGTTGAAGTAATCGGGGTCTTTCCAGTGTGGTATAGGCACTCCTTCAGAATATTTCGACCTCATGTCATAGCTGAAAGAAAGAAAACAAATAATTTTAAGAAATATAAATAACCGAACATTTTCGAACGTTTTTTAAAGCCAATTTTCAACCCTTGATTTCGTTTGTCAGGTACAACAACAATTATTGAGGTAGTGTTTTCCTCGTGAATTCGTCACGCAGTCGTCACCCAGACAGTGTAGTTGGCGCCAGGTGTATTTTGACAATGTTTGCTCAAGCTGTTAATTGCTTTCCGCCCGTTCGCTCGATCGACATCAGCCCGATATTAAATTTACGCGAATAACGACGCCAACTTTTGCCCGTACATCGGGTGGCGCGATAAATTAATAAATTTTATTTTACTTATTCCCTATAATTTTACTACGCTGTTATATCATGCTTCGAAATTTTTGACTCCGGTTTTGACGCGGCTTAGAATTTCAGAAAAATGTTGCTGTCGAAGGATACAGGTCGCATCGTCGATGGAAACTCCTTTAAACTTGGAGGAAATATTCGACATTGATGTTATTTCGGGGAATTTTATTTTTGGATACGAAATTTTTCGATTTCGAAATCATTTTAGAATATTCCTTCCAAATTTTTCAAAAAGTTTCGATTAACGATGCGACAGCTGTACCCTGCGACATTAATTTCTTCTTCGGTAGACTCGATCTATAAAGTCCACAAAAGTCCATAAGATCTCGAATGATTTCCAATTATGTCACAGAATACAAGTAATCAGCGGTGAAAAAGCTGAGTCGATGGAATATTTCTTCAAAGCACACCCCGCGTCGAAGCCACATTTAAATCAAGACGTAAAAACAGTGTTTCTCACATTAATCTTCGTCACCCTGGTCTCCCGTGTCATTACCAGAAATGATATTAAGTATTATCAGAATATTAGTCGGCAGTAAAAAATTAAAAGTCCACTTTTCCTTCGTTGAAGGAAATGTTGTAATTAAACGAGACATGGACATTCTTTATGCCCATCATTCGAATGTGAAATCCTGTGAATTTCAGATTTTATCGACAAGTCATTAAAGGTTCGTCGAGATTAGCAAAAGTCAATTCTCGATTGGAACTGATAGCTCTCTTGTCACCAAGGTAATGGAAAGTTAAAATCCACGTTCAGTTTTTGCATATGCAAATTTATGCATTTTTAACGAACGTTTAATAATCCCGTAACGAATGAATCCGAAGAATTACACAATTGGCAAAAAAGAATGTGAAGAAATGACTAGAAAATGGATAAATATCGTAGGAAACGCGAAATTCAATGTTTCGGCTCTTGAATTCTTCTCTCGCTCTTCGTAGTTTTGAAGATTTTTCGTAATTCAACCCCCGCGAAGTAAATTTTCAAAAAACAAAGTTTTCCTCGATTGGAACTCGGATATTTATAAAGTTAAACAGATTCATAGGTGCATGGGGAAAATTTCCTTCATTTTTCACTACGTTTTAAATTCAAATAGCCGTTGAAAAACTTTTATACAGGTAGTTTTGGTTGCTTACAGAGTTTCCGACGATACGCAACGACGAGGTTCCGCAGTCGCTTCGTATACCATAATACAGGAATCTCTTGTAGGAGGAAAACTATCCCGAGAATTTAGTTTCGGATTTTGGATGTTTCTGAAAGTCTGGCCCCCACGGAGGCATCCGACTTACATGTTTCGGCCGAGCTTTTCGCGTCAATGTCCTTTCCTGAAATTCTCTATTCCCATGAGACAAAATCACCGCGCACATAACCTCGCGAGAGCCGAGATACTCCAGCGCCCTCGAGTCCCCATTTATCCCTCGACGGCAAAAACAACAAACAAGCATAACAACCTCAGGATTTCCAGAGAACCTTTTATCCTGGTTGCACTATATTAACGTATTTCGAAAGAAAAAATTGTCGCCCACTTTTCCACCGTCGACCCCTAAAATCTGTTCTTTGGAAAGAAAGAAAAAAAAGAAAAAAAAAAATGGAAAAATGTCAATCGACGCCATTTTTGCAGGAATTCTTCTTCGTTGTAGAATTTCGTCGGGGGATTGGAACCGAGTTAATTGAGTATAGTGTAAAAGACGAAGTAATAGGTGAGAGATGTGAAAATCTGTGATGTAAATAACGTTTTTAGGCAATATACCTATACGTAGGTATATAGGTATAACGACCGGCATAAATCTGAAGCCTTTGTGTACACGCTATTCAGCTATTACTTACTTAAAGTCTCGGCATATGCTCGATACGACCCTCATGCTCCTTTGGAATATGAAATCAGCTTGTTAATAGTTCCTCCCCTTTTAATAACGCGGGTAGAAAACCCCCCGCGTCTAGGGTTTACACAGGGTTATAGTTACGCAATGACGTAGGAAAATACGGGGTAATACAGGCCAGTGGGCAACTCGATTTTTCAGTAAAAGCAAAAAAAAAAAACAAAAAATATCGAATTCATTCATAATATCGAAAGTCATGACACATTGCATTTTATGTATTTATTTTTATTTTTTTCTTCGACAAAGTCACGAGGTCCCCGTACTGGCTATTTCATTTTTGTTTTGTTTTAGGATTAGACGAGCAGCGTAGTACAGTGTGCGGTAATCAATCAGTGATAATCAATCCACTGACAATTGAAATACGAGAAAAATTAGTGTTACATATGTGTTGCCGTATAATTTTGAACACTTATCGTTTAATTGAAGGAAAAACCGTTCGATAAAATACATTTGTCACAGTATTATCCGGGTGAGAAACAAATGGAAGCCGATAAGATCTTTCACAAAACATGTGTTTGTCGTGGTTTTACACGTCGTCATACTACTATGGCTTTGATCTATAAACAGAGCGCGGCGTACACCTATTTCGCCCCGTTTTATAACTGCTTTTATTTTTTTCTGATATAGCTGATTAAACATCAAAGGTTTTACCCGAATGGATCATATTTTTTAAATATGATATTGAGTCGTTCGGTTGGGAATAATTAGGTAATAATAATTATACGTGGAAAAGAGACGTGCAAATATATGGAATATATCGATTGTAAAAAACAGTAACAAAAAATCGTCGAAATATTACCGAGTGTTGTCTGAAACTTTTTTTGTTTTTTTTTTTTTACCTCTCAGTTTCCTGGAATATTTTTTTTCTGAAAATCAACACGTCAAAAAATTTGCCTGTTCATATGAAAGAGGTTCGTTTCCCGTACAATTAGAGATGAATAAATGTAGAATGAAGGCAGCGGTTGACCTCCGTCCTCATTAAAACTGGCTCACTCACTCGAAGTCCATATCCGTGAAAGGCCGATGGCTTATACAAATCCTGACTGTTGCTAGATTATACTTCAAAAGACTCGGAAATTACTCGCGTAAAATAGTCGAGTGAATGAACTTCTCATTATTAACTTTGCTTACTATTTAATGAAATAAGTGACAAGTAAAATAAGACTTTGAGAATTTGAGGTAAGAAAAAGCAATGAAAAGGCAGTTTTGTAACTCCTTCTATCGACAAAAGTTTCATTCAATTTTTTTAACTCTATCATACTTTATACAAAACTTGAGGTATTTTTTTTTTAGTTTTCCGATTCATCGAGTATTCCCAAATTGATTCTATGGAGCATTGTCTAAGGGGAAAAAAGCCCTCAATCAACGGAATCGTTCCATCGATACTTCAAAATCCCGCGCAAAGTGACCCTTCGCTGTAATTCATCGAGGACATTGAGTAGTCAAAAAGCGCGGGCTGTACGCTTTCTGTACTGACTGAGTCCCAAGTGGTGGGGGTACCCTGTGCGCCTATGGTGCCTCCTGTGTCTAGAATGACGCTTCCGCTCAACTGCATTTCGCGCGAAACATTGCCTCTGTTCAACTCTTTGCTACTTTAAACATTATTCTGCAGTCGTTTATCCGATTGCATCGATTTGGGTCTTTATATAAAGGTAAAGAATGCCGCTGTAAATTGGCTGTTGCCGAATGTTGAAAAAAAAATTCCTCGTCGCTGCGCCTCGCCGGAAAGTCTGTCTTTCACAAACCTGAAAATGAAATCTGAAATTCTGCCAAAGAGCCCCTTGGGGGTGAAAATCTATAGATTGAGATATGCTTGATTATACTTCTAATTGTCAATTTCATTGTATGATGAATTTAATGAGTACGAAAATTTTGGAGATAAAATGGCGACTCTAACCCCCCGAACGACGTAAATCGTTTACTACAATCTTTTTCAAGAAGTAAATCCCTGCTTTGCTACCCTTTGGTAGCTACGCAACTCGTTAAATGTGTATCCTCATCCCTCTTGAACCCGAGGATGGATTAGTCAAGTGAGTACACTTCAAAGACATTTATGCAATTATCTTAATATCACAGGATCTCAACGAACATCAGGCCAGGAAGTGGAAGGTGGAAAGTATAGGTATAATATAATAGTTAGAATGTCACGGGTCATTAGTAGTCCGATAGTATCGAAGCGATTAGTAAGTTCAAAGGGAAACAAGTAGGTAAAAGGTTTTCAGTTCTATTACCGCCGGTGTCCCACCCGTTAGATAGCAATATGGAACAAGCCTGTGCATCAGCTTGAGCCCCACCAACCTGACCAATTAATAAATTAATCCCCAGTTAATTAGGCGGATCACCCGCACGCGATACCAGCCCAACCTCGCCCTCCTGGTGGATGGCCAGGACCGAATATTATCCCTATGGTTATGCATTTCGTAGCACTATAGCCTCTCCATGTACCCGTGGTATGTCCATGAGCCAGCGATTACCTCCAAGAATTAATTCCCGGTATACCCACTCGTTTCTACTATTATCCATTCGTCCAAAATCCAGGACTACATCATTTTTGGTCAGTTTAGTATCAGTGTTTTGCTTTCATGCATACCATGAGGCATGCACGTACAAGGGATGAGACAATTCCGATGATTTCCTTTACCATTTTCCTTGACCTTTCACCTTTGAGCTGTCTGACCTCGTGGCGTGGAACGGTGATACCCTAACCCGCTCTAGCAAACTCGTCGATATTTTAATATAGCGATACTTTTATGCTACAAACATGTATCGGCATATGTCAAGGACATAGAGGAGTATTGGGTAGGGAAGTAACTGTTTCCATTTATAGGAACTCGTAGCAACGTACGAGAAATACCTTCACGATATTTCGAGACTGTAGAGAATTTCGAATGTTTTCAAATTATTTCATTGAATTTCAAATGATCATGATAGATATTCCGCAGGGGTTTTCACAATTTTTTTCAGAGTTCAAATCTTCGTAAGACTCAATTAATTTATTGTTCGTAGATTAGAAAAATTTCCAAAAACTTGAACCTGCGGACCATCATGAGATGAAAATTGGAAATCCCAAGTCCTTTATACATTCAGTTATGTAAATCAAGCCCCATGAAGTGATTCCGAATACGGATTTAAATATATTTAAAAACTTTCATGTACAGCGTATTTCCGGAAGGTTGACCTTCGGTGTCACAGAATCTACACAGATCAATACCGACGAATTAATGCCGCGTTACAGTTGAGGAGCGGAGGATCAAAAGCAGACAAATCCACCGATTTTACGGTCCGGACGCCATTAAGTCCGTTTGTTTATGACTTGATTAAAAGCGGACAAATTTTACTCCACACATTTCATGATGGAGAAATATTCACACTTTTAAGTCATATCGCATGTTAAAAAAAAGACAGTGCTGTTCTCATGTGCAATCGAACGCCTGCAGAGATCTCCAAGATAATTTTGTCGATCATTGAAAATCTACCAATGAAAAGAATCTCCAAATTTTCGCCATAGAACAGCGACTAGGTTTACCACTCGTAATTGAAAAGTCAGATGCAATAGAGGCTCATAGCGAAACGTCATGTTCCGAGATAATTGAGAAAAACGTATCAGTCATCCAGTCATGGATATGTCGACATTTCAACTGCAGAATCAAATGTCATCGATCGAGCAAAATAAATTGTTGAAATATGAGCTACATATATACCCTTACTGCAAAAAATTGCATAGAAATACAACGTTTGGCGTCCGATACGTTAGAAAATCATAAAACTGCTACTAGCCACGAAGAATAAACCAGGCAGAATGATACGCTCTATGTTCAAGTCTGCATCAGCGCTGAACTCCGTACACTGACATTAAAAGCTGAGCTGTACAGGCGAGAGTGTTTCTGAAGTCATGTTGTGAATGTTGTAACGTCGGTATTGGAACTGATCAGCGCGTTGTCGTGGCATCTGGAGAAGAGGATGGAGTCCTGGACAAGTCGAATGTTACTTTCAACAGTTTTCAGTTCTCCCTTAGCTCCGAATCGAGTAAGTATAGTTTGTTAAGTGTGATCGTTTGTCAGCGGCGTTACGACTTACAGCGGTACGATTTGCATATTCATTTAACAGCTGTAGAATATTACGTGGGGACCAGGCGTACCCCTGGTAAGAACTAAGGACGTCTGCTGTTAACGACCAAAATTTAAGACAAATTTGCATTTCGACCGTTCTTTGCGCCGAATTCGCTACTTGATAACGACTCCGTTGCCCGCACGTCAGTCTCTACGTCTGTCTGTAATTAATTCCCAGCTTTCTCGACCGGCCTGTTATACATGTATTCCGCGGCGGGCAGTCGTTCCTTCGACAGAACCCGGTACCAGCACGGCCTTCAGCTTCAAATTATGCATTTTCTTGTCACGCTGCCAGATAAGAGCTAACTGAATATTAATGCACACCTTATAGTTGGCAAACTAGGCCTGCGCGAGTGAGCCACATTCTGCACTCTGCTCATTTATGCCTCTCAAGTCACGTATTTAGGTTCATGTTTTTCACGACGAAAATTAGCCATCATCAAAATACAACAAAACATAAGAAAATAAGCGGACGAGTCAGGTATTTCTGTTCGAATTCTACGAGCTCAACTTCAAGGGAAATTCAAACAGATTCAACTTCGAGCAAATCCTATCGATTGAGAGCATAATCATCGAAATCCGATGATCAGCGCTCGAGATATTATCTTGTACTTTGAATAACTCGGAAACTACTCGACGGATCAGATCCAAAATCCAAGCACTTCTAATGTAAAGAGAACCACATCGATTGATATGAAAAAGGACGAAATCCGTTTATTCGTTCTCGAGATATCGTTGGAAAAAAAATTGTCACGGGCTCCTCAGGACGCGGAGATCTGGTGAAAAGTAATCTTTTCATTTCCGAGGTGTTTGTAATAACTTCCCTTTTTTTAAACAGGAAGTTGAAAGAGAAAAAGATCACGTAAATTGAAGACGTGAAATGTGAGCTTCGGCGCTAACAGGGTTGACGTAAAGAAGGGTTCGGAATAGAAGATAGTGGAACATGATAACCTGACAGACTTGGTAGGGCGGGGAATAAGTAGATTCTTGCCATTGTATTCCGCGTCTATACCCTCTCATTTCAAGGCTCATTCTGTATTCTCTTACATTGTTCCGAGGTGGGTGTATGTAACCTATGGCCACCAGCTAATCAGGTTCTATTTTATTCATAGACTTTGTGATGTTGCAGCCGCCTATCATTTCGCCATATCAGTTACTGGATATCGAGCCTCCGCCTTTGAGTATTCGAAACTAATTGAGAAAAGCATATTTCTTCAAACGAATAACTAACCTCAAAAATTCTGCTCAAATATTAGTCCAGTCGAACAGGTGAAATTGGGAAGTATTACCCACGAAAGCTGTTACTCGACCATTCTAAAATTTCTGAACTCAAAGTGCGGTGCTCGAATCCAGTTTTTCGATAATATCTCAAGAACCGTCAATGTTATCAAGATGAAGGTGGGTATAAAAAATTAAGGTAATTCAATTTTCTATAAAAAAGGTCCAGTACATTTTTCTAATATCTCCATTAATTTTGCTATATTTCAAGGCAGAATATTTGAACATAATCACATGGTTATAATTGGTATCACATTCCACGTTGAAGAACAGCGAAACTAATGAAGCAGCGAAAGAAATGTACAGTACATTTTTTGACGAACGTTTAATTGACTTCATTTTCGATTCTCACCTTTATCTCGATATCATCGATTGTTCTCGAGATATCATCGAAGAACTAGTTTCCAGCATCGTGTTTTGAATATGACGGCTGTAGCACTGGATGGTCACTCTTTCTATCCGACAAAATTAGTTCCAATTTCGTTGGGAAAATTATGACTAAAATTCGTGCTTCGGCATCCAGGTAAAACAACGGCAAATTTTTCCTCACCCAATTCCCGATATAAGTTTCCGGTTAATTATAACAGGCCACGCTACTCTTGCGTCCAGGCAACTTACTGATTGGACTTAATTGGGATTAAGGGGCAATATGTAGAGCGAACTCTGCGCGGCTGGCTCGCGCTCAACGCCATTTAGAAATGCATTAATCTTGGTTTAAACGCCAACTCTAAGCCCGCAGAGTTCATCTCGCCCCTACAAACTCTGCATAATAAACTCTGGCTATAGACTCACTGGATTTTAGTACCTATAGGTATCCGCTTATTAAATAAGTACCATCGTGTTTCGTCCTTACTTGGGCAGGTCGGAGCTTCGGTCCTAATTGGCTGCCCACTTCTGAATCTGTACTCGTCAAACATTGGCAACGGGATAGGGTTCATCTAGGTCTCCAGTTAATTAGCCGCAATAAATTATGCAGCTTGCTTATCGCCGAGAAGGAAAATTGTAGTCAAATCGATTTTCTGGTGACAGCTGTAGGATAGCTCATATTAGTTCTAAGGGGAATGGCATATATGTCATAAATTATATTACCAACCGATATCTTGAATCTAGGTAGTACTATTTTCTCCTAATAAGCGTAACAAACCACAAAGAAAATCAGTATCATTGTGCGATTGAAACAGACGGGGAAATACTATTTTATTTCAATAATCGGAACCGAAAATGTTCGAAGAATCCCGTCTTATCGGTTTTCAGGAAACTTCATAATTCCTCGATATTCGAGACCCCGATATTCAATTGGAATCAATTTTCGGAGAATTTTATTCGCTGTTTGTTCTTTCGATCCCAGCTGACGGAAAGCTTTCTTCTTCGCGAGTCTCACCGCGTTTCGTCAGTATCAATATCGCGAGGAGTGCTTATATTAGGGTAATTGTAATCTGCCGGTGCAAGTACATACCTCTTATCTAACTTATGCCGAGAAGGTATTTTGCTGAAGAGGGTTTAGGAAGCTTAACGTGAACACGTTTCACGACAAAGCAAAACTTCTAAAATTCTAATTGAATTTCACCGATATTCTTCACACGGTGTGTATTGAAAACTTTGACACAATAAGTATCAGCCTAAACTCGAATTCGTTGGAATTAACAATACCAAAAGATCAGATATCGAAGGGGGTGGAATCGTCTCAGCATATTAGAATTATGGGGTGATCTGTGCTTTCCTCAGAACTCTGATGTAACATGTAAGTCCGTAGCCCAAATGTACGAGAATTTCATGATCGCACGTTTGCAAATTTGAGGAGAATCTAATTTCGCAGATTCTGTGACGTCAGGAAAAAAAGAAACAAACTTCGGGAATTCGGAACTTTTGAATATACCGATAAGGGTCTTTCTCACTATCAAACATCAATAGGCAAAGGAGTCTTTTCCGGTGAATATGACAGACTTGTTCCTTCCCTAGTTTTATGGGAGCCACGTAACAAGCAAGACTTTGTAGACACTATTTGCTAGAGCTGGTTCAAGGCTCATACAAGTTCAACCGAAATTCCTACATTTCCATTACAGCGAGGGTTGCTGTGTGATCATAAACTGTGACTGCCAAGAAAATTACCCCGAGCTCGTGGTTTGTATAGGATGGGAGGTCAACGGGGTTGTGACAAGGAGGACGAGGGTTAGGATGGACCAGAAACAGAGATAGGAAAGCAGACGGAGTCTCGGAGTCCATTTGGCATCTATTTCCGACAAAAAGTTGTAAAAAAAAAAAAAAAAAACAAGATAAAAATTCTGAGAATTGTCTGAAAGCAAAACGAGGAACGAAAATAATTAAACGAATTATCAAGACGGTGAATAGCTGCGCGATGGAATTGTTGAAGTCGTGAATTTCGATTTGAATAGCCAGTAAACGTGTCTCAATACTAAAGTCGGTCAAGGGGTTCGTTTAGCGCGACAAATGGAATAATTTCCTTTTCGTCGACGAGAACAATAGCCGGGTGGTTAAGTGGGTAGCGAAGGTGCAGAGGGGATGCTGTAGCACGGAAATAAAACGGGCGGGATCTGCTGCTGTAGTAAATTACTCCGAGTGAAAAAGCCCGCGAGTTTTTTTTTTCCTCGACTTTTTTTTTTTTCATTTTTTTTTTCTCTCTGTTTTATTTCGAAATAATCGAATTTCAGAGAGAGAGTCAAATTTCCACGTTACCTACAGCTATCTCTCCTGGTGAGATCAAGCTTGTTATTTTTCATCGTAAAATTTTAACGGGGCAGCTGACTACAGATAATAATTAATCGTGACGAAACAAGTGAGAAATTTATATCCCAGTTTTTTATTAAAACTTTTTGTTTTTTCATTAATACCTAGTTTTCAACTTCGGTATTTCAAGCTACGTCAAAAAGGGAGAGAAAAAAGTGTTGAAATTATTCGCCCCATCCGAGGCGTTAAATAAATAATCCCGACTTCTAATTACGTGAAAAAGAGTCGACAGTCTTGTTCTCTACCCTCCTGTCCACATCGCTTCCATTCTCATCTCCGTAGGCATTTGAATAAGACAAATTCACGCCAGTAGAGGAGGTGCGCTTCCCTTCCCTTCCCACTTTTCTCTCGCCTTCTACTTCCTCCCGGATTCTCTCCCTTACTTTGAACGAACTTCACTTTTCCCTACAAACCGTGATAAATCCTCTGCAAGCTATCCTCCGCGGTTTCGAAATTTCACGAACGATGTACGGATACACTGGCAAGGTCACTTTTACTCGGGCTGCAAACTTCCTTCAAGGATAGATAGACGGAAGGATCAGGAAGAGAGACCAAAAGTGGTTATGTGCAAGAGCAGCTATACCGGCAGGTACCTCATAATGAAAGCAATGTGTCTTCATTTAGTTCGTTGTTACGTAGAAACACACGCGGTGTGTATATGTATAATGGAACCTAACTTACTAGTGTAGTGAACGAGTGAGTCTGGGTAAGGGTATGTGCACACGCATACCTCCAGGATATATATTAATGAATACATAGAACAACAAGGAGTGTCGGGGTAAGGTGTCTGACTGGGTTACCCTCCGTGCCAACTCCTGGCACAGGGAACCCCCTGCGCTGGCTATACAGAGGGTTCATGGCAGCGGAGTTTAGGGGATGGAGGGACATGAGACAATGGTCTTGTTTCTACAATACGGGTCGTTTGTATCAACTAGCGACTCTCTTGTTTCAGAAACAGCCCAGAGCTTGGTTCCCTCCATGTTGGGAGGCTGCCCGTTCGCGCGATCCTCGTCAACAACAATGGAACGAAGCTCGGGTATTTCGAGGAGGAATCTTCTCTCTGGAACAGCCCACTCTGGTCAGCTTAGGGTGCCTCTGATTCCGAGATCACGGTTTTCAGACTTTTACGGTACTGCGAGTTGCCGTGGAAAAAATGCCCGGGATTACGGGAAGAAAATTCCGCAAAACTTCCCCTAGCTGGAAGAACAGAGAGATGAACAAACATGTTCCAATCTATGGATTCTCACTCTTCATTTTTTCCGAATCATAACGAAAGGATTCTTCTTCGGTCACCTTGCGCAGGATTCTATGAATGTTATTGGTTAAGGGCTGGTTTCGTTCGTGAAACGATACTCGTGGGATACCTCTTGAAATTCTCCATGGAATCAGAACTACAACGAATACGCATCAGGTTTTGTGAAAAAAAAAAAATATGTTTTCAACAATAGGAAACTCCACTTCATATCCTGTGACAGGGGAAAAATCAAAAACTACTTATGGGAGGTGTACCGATGTAAAGATTGAGAAACGCTTTTACTGTACCGCCTTGAGGTAGAATTTTCCTTTCAATATCCCTATCCGATGAAATTATTGCTCGATAGTTATCAATCAATCTCACGCCTGCCAGTAATTCGGATATTTTTTTCTATCCCACCGCTGTCACTAGAAATTGATGCTTTCTATTGGAAAACTATTTAATTCAATTTCACGGAAGGAGGATATCGGGGCTTGATATTTCTTCCAGGCGCTTTTTTGCACCCCGGATCAAGGCAACTTTATCGAACGAGCCTAGATTAAATATTAACCTCATGTTACCCGGCCCGGCTGAGCAGCCCGGTACCACAACGCCTCGTCGTCTGATAAGCGATAACGAATCGGTCATTCGTGCGACCTTGTGCCAAAAATTTAACCACGGAAGGACAGAGATATCGACCTTATTCTCAAGCCGCAGTTTACCCTCGCGAATTGTTCCTGTGAATTTTTCCCAGCGTGGAATAGCAAGAATTTCTCCCTTTTATTTTTGACCGATTTTGATCGTTTCAGGGGAAATGTCATTCTCGGTATCTCCCAGATTCTTCGCGGTAAGACATTGGCACGAAACTTATCTATCAGAAAATCGCATCAATCATCCGCGTGAGATTAGGCCCTGGGATAACGCGGACAATTTCAAAACCATGATCTTAAATTAGTTCGTTTCCGGACCCCGACGAGGGCATCTTGACTGTGTGAACAAAACCGAAAGTGACAGACGTACAGATTATAAACGTAATATATTTCAGGTATTCCATAAGCACTGCCTATTACTACAAAGCTTATTAACTCGTCATTTTCTTTCCTGCCTTTCTGATTGAATTTCTCCTCGGAATCCAATCCATGGCGCAACCTCAAAGCTTAGGGTTCAGTCCTGATGAAGCAATTTTCTGTGGAACAACAACTCGGCAAATTGGTCTTTTTTCAAGATCGTCGCTCGATCATCTTTTTTATTTTTTCAAGGGTGATCCGCACCAAGTGAGCAAACACATTAAACTTTGCTGATGATTTTTTCGATCGTTCGGTTCGTGCTCGTGGGGCGTTGCGGCGCTTCATGGCTGCCTTAAATGGCTTGTGGCTTGCGGCTTGCGGCCTCAGCTTCGGCTTTCGCTCTGGCTCTGGCTTTGGCTTTGGCTTTGGCTTTACAAGTCGGCGCTACTCGAGCGACCTATATTATCTTAAAGGAGGCTTCACAGTTTACGTATACCTGCGACATCCGTCCGATCTAGCAATACCAGATAGTGGTTAAAACTGCTCTGTTCAGATTACAACGTGTGAACCTCGCTTAGCTCAGCCTCGTGGCTGACGGTTGATCATTTATCCGAAAGCTCACCGGCCGAAACAGTTAAACCGCAGCAACTACGAGCCGCGGTTAGGACGAGGGCTACTAGGACAAAGATAAATCGCGAGATCTCCACCGGGCAAAAGAGCTGCCGACTAACTTTCCGATAATTCGAACCGCGGTATCGATGGTAGCAAAGTTTCAAAGGTTTCCTACTAGTAATTAGTTGGTAGCTATTGGGTTATTTTGGTGGTGGAAATTATTAGTGCTGCTCTAATAACGAATCGCTGCGAATCTCAATTTCAACTTCGTCAGGAAATCGTGTATCAGTTCCAATCGCCTCGAGCTCTTCCGTGCAATCCACGTGCTGAGGCTCAATGATATCAACGGCGGTAGGGACAATGCTGGGAATAGAAAAATCCACTGCGCTTTGTTCTCTTGCCCTATGTGCCGCGCTTCGGGTTAGCGTGTCGCATCCGTTTTTCTCGTTTCCCGTTTCCAGTCTGCGCAACCCTTCGGAGAAATTCCCACACTGAATTCTGGAATACCGGTTGAAACTAGATTCAGGAAACCGACTGTACCGGAAATGAATAGAAATATCTTTCATCCCACCGCTGTCACCAGACGACTCACCCATAGCTCAACTATCGTAAATCGACTTGCGCTCAAGATCTGAAAGAACGAAGAGTTTTCTCTCCGGAATTGTCGAATGAAAATAAAAAAACTAGTTTGAATTTGAACTTCAGGGGGGCTGATGATTTTCATGAATATCTAAAACGCAGAATTGAATTTCTAAATTCAGAATAAAGTTTTCTCCAACTTCGGGATGCCACTTCGAGATGAATTTGGTGTCTGGTAGCGCCACTTGTTCAGAAATAAGGCGCTACGCCGTTTCTGAATACTCGGTATAGAAATTTGCGTCGAAATACTCCGCCCAGAAGCCGGCAGTCACTCTGCTTTGGAATAAGAGTAGAATTGTGAGGCTTCGAGTGTTCTTCTGGCGATGAGAGGCGAGCATCCGCTCAATTCGTTCCCCAATTCCGCGAGAGTGGACTAGGCAATTCTGTGTATGGGAAGAACCAGGAAACGCCAGTTACGACGTTTTTCGCTCCTGCACAGGATATCTGGAGGACGTGATTTAGCGACACCGTCGCGTCGGCCGGTTTTTTATTCATTCATACATTCATTCATCCGTTCGTTCGTTTTATTCTTATTTATCGTTCACCGGCATGACACGTCTTAGAAAATTTAAAACCACTTCCACTTATACACCCCGAGCTATGACACAACAAAAAAAAAGAACTGATTCGCACGCATTACACGGCGACTCGTCGCGGAACTCGAGTCTCAAATCCTTATAATCCTGTTCCAAAGCCACCGTGGCTTCTCATCCAAAATTCACGTCCAAGAACGTAGTTCTATATTTCCATTTCGCCATCTGACTATACGAAACGGTTGTTTTTATTATCCCCGAAATTTTAACCGCCACTGATAATCCGTTGCAAGAAACAATCATTCGAATCCTAATTTTTTTTTGTTTGTTAGCAATCGTTGTTCCGACGATCATATTATGGGAAAATATTTGTGGCCTACCATAAATATAACAATCATGTGAAACGTTTTTGAACGAAATCGTTTGATATGATTGTGCGCGCAAAATAATTTGTTGGATTATTTGATATATCCCCAACGACAATGGAAGGTACGAGCAAATAAATCAGCAACCATTTCCCGTTTCATATTTCATAGAATTCAAACCATACCCCACCTCCCACCTCCCACCTCCCACCTCCCAGCCACCCCCTACCCCACTCAATTATGGTGAAGTAATTTTCCGTCACATGGGACATTTCTCTGACAAATTCCTCTTCTGGGAATACGACGAATATTGGACTTTGTTGAATAATAATTATTGAAATTGGGTCCCGGGACATGCGGTCGCAGACATAAACATGACATGTTAAATAAGTCCTGGCTAAATTGTACATGAATGATAATATCCGCGGCGCGTTTTACTCAACTAATCAGACCACAGTGTCAAAGTCACCCAATTAACGGTGGTAAATGTAATTGGGAAGGTAATTAATTCCTTCATCAGATGCCTTAATAATTTCGTCACGTTTCGGGTAGGTGGGACCGCAAGTAAACCAAAATAGGAAGTTTAGCTATAGGTTCTGACGGCCGGTTGATAAATAGAACGAGTAAATAGTTCTCTGTCTACATTATGTGAGCGCGTTACATAGAATATCTATGTACCCACTACTGGTAGGTGGGTAATTATAGTCGAGGATCCCGGGGGCAATAGCCACCGAGGATGACGGGCGAAATTTCACCAGTTACGCAGCTTCCAGCGTTGCCTCTTAATAAAAGCGAACGTTCCACGACCCTCCTAACGTCTACCCTCCAGGGCTGCCCTCTACACATCATCTTACAATGCGCCCTAATAAACAGCACGGTTCGCGAGAGCTGCTTCATGCCTCTCTCGCTTCCGTTATCCTTTCTCTCCCTTTCTCCCTTTCTCCATCTCTCTTTATCTCTTTCTCCCTCCCCCGGTGGTCCTAGGCTATAACCTGTTGACACGCTCCTCTTATTACAACCTCTATCCCATTCAATCAACCCCATCTGCCCCGATTACTAACCAGACGATATACCCGCCGCCTTTACGAACCGCGATTATCGGCTCATTTTTTATCCTCCATTATTCGGCGAGGATATAACCAATTAGCGAAAAGAAAGCCTCGATTTTCATTCAACGATTCGGCATTGTTTCCACTTTGTTTTACGAATGTCTCGATTTTTTCTTATGCTTTCTATTTCGTCTCAATGCGTCATCGTTCGTTACCACACTAATGGAAATCACTCACCTGTATATCGGTGTTACGTCGTTTTTGTACCATACGACTAAAATCGCATGATCATTATCCTGCGGAGGGGTCAGATCGCAGGGAAGCACCGCTGTCCCACCAAGAACTGCTCTGGTCTGCATTGGCGGTCCTGAAACAGAAGAAACAACGATTGAACACAGGCTCTTTTCCATCCCTAAGATCCACGAATAAATGACCATTCTTTATATCCCTAATCCAATCAATAAACGTTGACTTTATTGTCACTCGGTAATTTCCTCGAAACGGAAACGTGGGTCCATGGGCCCTTTTCCTAAATGTGTTACATCCGATTCATTATCTTGGTGGTCGATGGAAACAGTTCGATAACGCTTTTGCCACGGGGAAAAAAGTACCGTCGTTTTTGCCATTTATTTTACGTGTGTCTAGCTACATGGATCATTATTAAATGGAGCAAAAAAAGCCGGTGGGTACTAAACTTTTACGTTCTAACAGCGCCGGATCAGATACATGGTCAAAGTGTTATCCAAAGTAACGACGAGCCCGACTGAACTGAACTTTGCGCGCTACTCAATCGTCGAGTTTCCCCAACCCAGTTGATCGGATTGAACGGATAGACGATCAGAGTCACGTTTCAAAGGATTTTCAGAAGTTAAGGTGCTGCCGGTGGTTTTCCGCTTCCACATTTTCCTCTAAAACAGACAAGGTAAGAGACAACCGGCTTCCAACTCGTTCCAAAGACAATTACTGGCATCTTACCGGCAGGCGGTCAGCCCAACGCGGTCGAGGAAAGCGCACAATATCAAACTTTCGAAGAGAATGAAAACTCTAAAGACATATTATTGCCACGCGCCCCCGTTCCAAGCTCTACATCAAGCTACTCCTTTCAACCCTTTTCCGTATCCGAAAAACATCTCTAAGTCGAAATTCGAACTCTTCGAATAAACCCTGGGCAGTAAAGAAATGGATTCAGCTTTACGAATTTCTTAAACTTTTTGTTCAACCAACTTCGGGAGCACCGGCAGCTCTTGACGTCTGAATTCGTCAGTCGGTCATTTTCCCCCATAGCGATGAAAAGTAGGCACATGTTTCCCTCTCTGATCTTCATTCGTTATGCGGTAGGATATCATTCGGAAACTGCCCGCAGCAATGGTTTCCAGATACTATATCATGCCTGGCTTTTCTCAAGATATCGCTACGACTATTCGCTACGACTTTTCACCTATACTTATATTATAGACAAAGCTAAGAGATCAGAGAATACGATGAAACTGGCCACCGGGCTTTTCGCGCAATTTGCAAATGCACGTGATACTAGCCGACGTGTTGATTGCTGGGGTGACTGGAAAGAATACCACCTACCGCCTGAGGTCTGAAAGGCAACATTGAGCGACGAGAATAAAAGACAATGAAAAAGACTCGACACTCTATTGCCTTTCACTGATTCCTTTGAAATGAGAAGACTGGATATGGATATGGTAGACAAGCCAGCATCGGTATACGGAGCATTGTCGATGAGCTGAAGTTGACACTGCAGGCGATGATGATTTCAACTTGGAGAGAAATCGTGGCGATTATACCAATGAGCATTGTCAATTACAATTTGTAATTAATTACATTTGATGACGACAAACAATTCTCATTAAAACTCATGAACATATTATTTGATTGCTTTTAGTTCACTCACAAATTACGAATTCAATTCGTGATTGTTTGCGGTTCAATTACAAATCACAAATATATTTTGCTATTGATTTCCGAGCCGGGTTGAAGTTCCGAATTTTGAATATTACCGACTGACAGTTTCTAGAAAGGGTATTTCCCTGCAAGTCTACATAGCCGATTTCAGACACTTTGAAACGAAGAACACCGGAGGTTCAAAATTCCCAAAGCTATACAGATCCGAAAGACCTAACCTCCGAAACTTGAAATTCACGCATGTATTCGTTCAGTGTTCAATAACTCGGGCTGTATCGATCGTATCGAAACCCATAAGTGGTCAAATTAATCGTCTTGAGATTTCCTTTTTGGAAAAAAAGTTTCAAAATCTTGACCGTTCGGAACTTTTGAAAATCGGAACTTCAACCCAGCCCCTTGATCTCTTGTCAATCGGAACTAATAAATGTAATTTGTAATCGGCCAATTACAATTCTCACCAATACTGATGGTACGAAACACCTCAGGACCTCCGTCATTTCTTTAACAAATAAAAATAACAGCCTGGGTTATTTCGCGGTTTGAATTCTTCCCTCAGCCGTGCAGATTTCCAAATGCTATTGAGCACCAGCTTCCCGTTAATAATATTCGCCCCTAAGGCGGTCTCTGTGAAGCCAAAAAAATAAAATAAAATAATAATAACACGGGGCATTTGAATCGTGAGAAATGTGTTCTAGACAATCGATGGAAACAGACAGACGTTTTTTCACTCTTTGCAGTGTTCGATCTCTATCCTGGCGCGACCAACGAGTAGAACGATTATATTGAATCCACGGTGACGCGTGGATCTTTTATTTCCCGATCTTTTCCTCTTTTTTTTTCCTATTTCAATATAGTTCCAGCACTTCCATCTATTCACCTGTTCCCAGCAGGTCTGCCTTGCTTGCACCTCGATGAAAACACCGGCGCGGGCGAAATGGAAGATTCCGTAGATTTAAACGGTCCCCTTCAGCCCGCGCAAGGTTTTCCTTTTATTTTTCCGCTCCTTTTTTCCCCATCGTTGAGTTACGGTGCCATCAACTTCCGTACAATAGAGCCGACGCCACCCCGCCTGCTCGTCCCGATTTCAATATCTGATCCGATTCCATAACGCGTCCTCAGCACCGCGCACTCGCCTCGACAATATATCTATATCCTAGGCCGTCGAAACGCTGTAAGTAGGATCCCAATCTACCCGTATTTTTCGGATCTACAAGAAATTTCCAGACGTGATTCAGCCCTCGATTTCTTTCGCGATTTCAGAGAAAACTCTAGCCGAGTCCAGCGTGCAAAAAATACCAGAAACTGGGAGAATGCTCGTACAATCAACAAGCCAGAACTGCCAGCCCGGATTTTCAAAGCTCAAAAAACGGTATGCTACGAATGAAAAATTTTTGCAACACATAACTACTCGATCGATTGATTCCTGAATTCAACCATATTCGAGCTGGAGTAGATCCTGTCGATCGAGACCCAAGCGATCAAAATCCTTTGACCAATTCCTGAGATTTCATCGTTTCAAAATTTTGTTCTACGAATCTCTCAAAAACCGGTGGAGGAGATTCCCAGGCCTCAAAACGTGGAGGTCTTTTGAAAACTCAACTTTGCTTTTAGGGGGGATTTCAATAACTCTTCTTAATCAAAGACTGGAAGTCGAAAATCAAGAGGTCCTTGCAAAAACAACTATTCGTAGCTTGATCCGTGAATCTACGGTGTTTCATACATTTTTATAACTTTTTATGAATTGGAATCGCATCCAGAAATCAGCGAGAAAAGTTTGAACTGAAAAACTTAATATCTGTGACGCGGAAGGAGAATTTTGATATCCCAATATTTGAAATCTAATCAAGATCCTCCTCGCGTCAGAGATATTAAGTTTTTCGATTGAAACTTTTCTGTTTCATTTCTAGATGCAATTTAAAGAGATTCACTTAGCTTTTTGCAAAATCAGACCTCTATTTCTATCGTAGTGTAAAGATTATCTACCGATCAAAAAGTTCGATGCTCTTACACGATCATGATTTCTTTTTTTGATCATTTGTAGAGACCAAAAAGCGAAAACTCACGAAAAGTGATTTTTGAAGAGCAAAAATCGGTTCCGAAATCGGACTTCCATCCAGTTTACATTCAGAATTTACTCGGCAATCGAGCTATCAAGACAAGTCATCATAATTTAACATTACTTCTCTCCCATCGATCGATCGATCACAATTCGAGGATCGTGCATCTTTTCAAAGATTGTGTCATTGCGTGTCAAATCGTCTGATAGATTCCGTCCATGGACATGTGGGTATTTACTTCTCCAGACCCTACCTTCTTCCACGTCCTCGATGTACCTACATCGTAATTCTTCCCACATTATAACCGCGGCGAGGTCGATCACGTCAGGGTATATCAGAGCGGAAGAATTTCCTCGAGAGCAACCCAACCCCTGGAGCTCAGGTGAGCGTGTCACCTGCTACCAATCTAGGATTAGGCAGAGGCACGTTCCCTGTAGTGAGACGTATGTACCACCGTTCCGCACGTGCCCCCAGCCTCGGTACATGACGTTTATTGGCAAATGTATGTATACGAGACCAATTTCTCTGTATATTCATATAATAAAAACTCATACGTATGTAGGTACCACATACCTGCATATGCAAACATGACATACAATTAATGTATGCATATGCATACGCAGGGGCTACAATGTAGGCATATATGTATACATATATAGGTGTGTGTCTATAGCATCGGTGAGTCTCGCTTATAGGCATGTGGTTCAAGGGCGAAAAATAGAGGGAAAAAATAGGGAGGTGAATTCGAGCGCCGGGTGTCCACCAGAGCATCGGTATACGGGGGTTGGTATATAAGCCCCGATGTAGAGGGAAACGGGACGGGGACATCCAGGGAAGAAGAGCCAGGCAGTTTCCATTCGGAGGGCGTTGCGTGCCTGAAAAGAGTTACGGGGGGATGGATATCCGAGGGTTGTGGGGTTGTTTTCATAAAGATACCGGGAGGCTCGAGGATATCCGGACACGAGACCCTCCCGTCTCCTGCCTCCTGCCTCCTGTCTCCTGCCTCTGCCCTCGTACCATCCGACACCCAGCTCCAGCTCTACTCAAAATTTTATCCAGCTCCTTTTCTCTTCTCTAGAATATTGTCCCCTCTTTCTATGCGGCCCGGCTATACTCGATAAATCGATACTTGAATTCGCGGCCGTCTGAAGCCTCGATATCCACGACAAAGAATATTAGAACGGGGACGACGACGACGACGAGGAGGCACCGGAAAATCGAGCGACACCCCAAACGTATCAACGACTACATCTTCACGGCGGTGGAATAAAGAATAAAAAGTAAGCCATAACTTTGTCACTTGAAACGCCACAATGACCAACCAAAATGCAGTGAGTAGAAGTGAAAGAGAATACAGTACCGATCTCCGGGGCTGAATAAGACCCCTGTCAGACTTTGGCGAAGAGACCGTTCCAAAGCGTGAAGAATTCGAAGTCGGGTTATTAGAGCATTCATAGAACGAAATTCATAGAATTTTTTCCCTACTCAAACATTCGCTATTTACATTCGTTTCGAACTAGTTATAAATAAACTTAGTTACTCGCTTACCCGGTAAACTAACGAAGTTCGTTTGACTGATCAACCAAGTTCGTAAACAACAAGTTTCGAGCGAATATAAAAGGTAAATATACTTTAAACAGTGACAAAATACTCTCGCACAGCGTTATGAGTCTTATTCAAACAGCAAGCACTCCGGTCGCCCGCTCTGAACTTTTTCAGATTCGATCTAATTCGTTTGACCACCTTTTGCGCGATTTTCAGATTTTACAAAAAATGGGAATTCGCAGTTACCACCATACGGTAAAGGAACTATTGCCACGCCGATCGGAGTCCAGTTCGATAGTGTAGCAGTTCCAATTTGCACTATTGGAGAGCGTAGGTATCAGTGGCCGCCTGAACTAGAAGTGATAACTATCGCGGTCAAATGATCTCCACCGGTGTAAAGCTAATGTTGAAAACAGTGGCACTAGTGAAAAACCGACGGGAATCCCTATCGATGATAAGAGCACCCAGCTCCATCAGTGAAGCACCGAATACTATTGATTTGTAGAATCGTACCAATAGACTAATTGACTTGGCACTATTTTTCAACTATTCGCCGAGAACGAAAACGACTGTTTGCCTTCCGAAATTACTTGTCGAATAGTGATTCAATGGTGTACATTTCAATGGTGCTAATATTTCGTTTCCGTAAGGGCTGCGAAAGCAGTTCGATAAAAATGACGGAATAGTACTCGTTGAAAAATACTACTACCCGGTACTCTCTTCTATTTTTTGCACTGCGAAAATAAACTTGCATAGAATTAATTGATAAATCCGTCACTCAACTCCGCGTGAGGCGACCATCCTATAATTGCATAATCTAACGGTAGTTCTCTCCAAGAATGACAAGAACGAGACAGCCGGACAGACGACGCCTAACCGAGCTACCTTTATCACAGACCTACTAATTTTCCTCCTCCTAAAATAATCCTCTCGGCTAGTACCATACATCTACTTTCCACCTAAAGCGTTTCTACTCTCATACCAGTCCGACGCAGCTATCCTTAGAAATTTCCCATGGGCGACGTTGCCGTGCCCGAGGTAATGGCAGGGTATCTAGGCCTGGCGAAGGGCGGACGGTATGTTTGCGATGTTATAAATAAACTGAACCATACGGTGAAAATCCACGCATCTACACAATAATAATATGCTGTGGTCAGGTGGGGTGCGCGAGGGTCGCTGAGACGGACATGGATACATAGCGTCGTAGTACCGTCCTAACAGGGGTTAGCGGCTAACTAAAGTTGTACGGCTTCTTGACGCTGTCTGACCTGCGGATCATTGGATCATCGGCTTAGCCGGCAGCGAGCTAACTCGGCACGAGGGACCCGGAACAGGGATTCTATGGGATACGAGCGAGTGCCGACGGGGAGCGGACGACGCTTCGACTAACTAACGTGGAACGTGCCTCCACATTATTTGCTTTACCATTTCACACTCAAGGTACGATGTGGCGTGTCTCAAAATGGCGAAAGTCCGCGGAGCAGATTGAACGATATGCAAATACGAAGGTCTTACGGAATTCAACAGCGCAAAGAATCAACTAGAATCATTGCCATCTTTATGACAGTCATAACGAGGAATCGAAGACTGTTGCACAATTTTGTGAGCTGAGGAACAACAACCTTTAAGGGGCCTTGGTAGTCAGATGGTAACTTCGACGCGGGCCATTTTTAGTTATTATGTTGGTACAAAGTGTTGCCTCCGTAAGATATCGGTGTTTTTTCAAATCACGTAAAATCGTAGTTTCTCGGTCATTTCTTTATCAAATTTGATGAGATGGTGCTCAAAATGTGTGGTTTGCCACCGCCGTGTGGCTGATTATTTCATAAGTGCAACAAATCGAGTGCATCTGTGAATAATTCGACGATTTTTCTGATGATAACCGAATCTGTAAAAATTTTGTCTAACTTTTGATGAAACGAAACACTCGGCCACTTTCTGCCGAAGTGAAGCAGTAATCCCGAAAGTTTGATTCCGATCGGTTGTGTGGTATGGAAGAAACTACGAATCGCGTTTTCGAGGTGATCAGAGCGTGAATCGAAGCGCCTTGAACTCAGCCAAACCACTACTCAAAGCTTCGAAACTACTCAAACAAAGTTAAAGACTACTTTTGATGAGGTTTGATTTTCCGATATCATGGCTTGATACAAATTGTATAGTAAAAGATTTCTCACAGACGACTGTCGAACGAACGAGTGGTAAGAGATTTACGATGACATAGAAACCCGCGAAGAGAGAAACCGATCTTTGAGACAGTCCGATACGGTAGTATCCGGAACTC
The DNA here is from genome assembly GCA_963966615.1 of Tenthredo amoena. NCBI lineage: Eukaryota > Metazoa > Arthropoda > Insecta > Hymenoptera > Tenthredinidae > Tenthredo > Tenthredo amoena. Next base: position 1,272,053 of record OZ016499.1, on the reverse strand, counting down.
GGTACATTAGGCAGTGCAGAGTGTCTGGAATCACCGTTCACTCATGTTCAGCCAGTCAGGCAGCTGTGAGACCGTATAAGGAACGAATTCCGTTTGTTTCTAATACAGAAAGTATAGATGCGCTTGAAACATGGTCGGTACTGCTCCAGGTCAGCAGAATTAATCAATTGAAAATCCATTACGAGCTCCCACTTACAAAACAGTTGGTCTATCTTTCTCGGTTTCTTCTGGAATCTGGTTCTGCAAACTTTTTAAGTTTATGTCGTAGAGCATCATGCAACGATGTCTGCAGGGGAGGTGGGATACCAAAGCAGGAAACAGATATTTTGCGATTCTTATCGTTATTCTCATATCGTGTCTGTGCCATTCCTGATTCTATATACCGTTTCTGGGTCATGTATGCACGTGCAGATGTATAGAATTGTTCGCGCGATTGTTCGTCGCTCTTATCAGAAGAAAGCTGTATTGACATCTCTTTATATATTTATCCCTCTCTTCCTTTTTCCCTTTCTGTTGCTCTCTGGGGGTAGAGTTTAAATACCTCGAAAGCCAGGGGCGGTGGTTCGTCGGCGAACGCGAATAATGAAAGCGGTGAAAATCTCCTCGCTTATCGTGCCAGGAAATCTCCATGCTTTTGGTGGCACGTTGCGTTTCGTTGTACTGCGTTAGGTTAGGTTAGGTTAGGTTAGGTTACGTTGCGTTGCGTATTCAGTCCTCAGCCGGATGGGGAGCAACATCCCGACGGAAGAAACGGGAGCAGGCGGATTACGAAAAAGCAAATAAAAATAATCCAATTCCGGGGAAAGGTTAATTATATTCTGGTAATAAAAAGAAGAAATCACCGCCCCCTTGGTTCCCTGCATTATCAGATTACATTTATTTTAACCACCAAGAACCAAGATACAAAAATAAGGGATAGGAAGAAAACGCCTTGCCCTACCTCACCCCCCGGCCTTAGAGAGGGGAGAGGATTCGCATTTACCATAATTTCTTTTTAAACAACACTTTTTCTCGCTGCCTCCGTGCCCTCTGGCAACCCTCCTCTCCCTTTCAAAAGCCATCGTTAATCCTAGCGCACCAAACCAGGGTTAGAAACGCCAGACGGAAACGCTGCTCCCGCTACTGCTCCTGCTCCCCTTACTCAGTTTCTCGACTAATTGATAAACAATTGAAACACTCCCCAAGTTATTTTTTCACACGGTACACTGCTCGCTCCGCGGAACAAAACCCAGAACAAAAACACCATGAATAACCATCCTGCCTAAACATTTTTGGGAAAAAGCCTTTTCGGGGTAAACAACTGATCAACGGTATTGCAGTGTTCAGCTAAACTGGCGACAACGACATTGGCCACTTCCGATGAGTCCAAACTCACTCTCAGTTGTATTACCAGTCACTCTTTTACTTTCGTATGAATGCGGTCCTTTTTTGATCTCCAGCAACTCGATACGCTCTCTTTTCGAACTATATACCTACATTTTGGAAATATTTATGACACAGGTGGAGAGCGAGTACCAAAAGGCTTCCGGAAGTATAGAGGTTGAATAATGGTAATGAAAAATAGCATTCATCAATCATTTCATCCATTATTCTGCAATCGAAATTCACATTGCTGTCATAATTTGTAAAAGTAATTTATTGATCTCTGTTCCATACTCAATTTACGGTTTCGATTTCAGTTACCGTTCCATGAAAACGTTCAATCAGCGTTTTCGTCTCGATTTCCACCATTAGGCACTATTCGAAATAAAGGGTTTGGTTTCGATTTCCGTTCGACAGAGATTCGAAACAAACATTTTCGTTTCGTTTTCGGGAGTTCGTATTTCTCTACTGATCACCAAATCCAAGGACAAGTCAATCACTCGTTAGCCGTGCAGCAGTGCTTATGTCAGTGTTAACCAACGTGATCAAAGTGCTCGCTGCTAGCACATTCAACAGTGTAATATTCTCCATTACTCATCACTAGGTGGTAACTAACATAAGTACCAAACACTGTTCAGGCTTACTATAATCGTTGCAATGGGAAAGGACGGGGTAATATTGACGCCAATCGATTCCAAAGTAAAACAAAGAAGATAGTTCAGTCATCTAAGACTGAAAGGTGAATTTAGGTACTAGGAACCTGATTTATAATACAAAAATCACGATATGTTGTTGCAATTTTCAAGAATCTTTCTAGTCAGTGAAGTTCGTCGGTAAACAATTATTTACACTCATTTTTTGTAAACCTATGTCGAGTTATTAACAATAGATCGATTCTAAGGTTAATTTCGCGTTGATTAGGTTCAAATTTCATTTTTAATATTACTCTGATGACGTCTTATAATATTTATCGAGTATATTCTATTTTGGGGTAACGACAGCAGACGTTAGTTCAATATGGTGGCGCTGCTGTATCGGGTTAGAGTTAGGTTAGGATTGTAATACTTCGAAAATTACTTTATTCTGAAGAATATGCTCTCGACGGCTAGCTGAACATATTTGTTTTTGAATCAGATTTTTTCTGAATAACAAAATTAAAATATTGGCCGGCATTGCCTGGCAATGAATCGAGTACATCCGTGGATAATTCCACGATTTCTCTAATGGTAACTGAATGGGTAAAAAAAAAAATGTCATAACTTGGAAAAACCGAAATACTTGGCCAATTTTTGCCAGAATGAAGCAGTAATCCCCAAAGTTTCATTCCGATCGGCCGTGTGGTATAGGAGAAACAACGAATCCCGTTTTCGAGGTGATTAGAGCGGGTTAGAAAGCCCCTCAAGGATCTATCAATGCTGAGATGAGAATTAGGAATCGTTTGTTTGTCTTCTGCTGTTCTGAGCCGTGCTGAATATCCCTAACATTTTTCGCTTCACGTATTTCTTCAACATTCTCCATAAAGTCCCATTCATTCGAATCACACTATCGATTCCTACGAGAAGAAGAGTCTTTAGTATAGTGAAGAGCAACGACGAACGCCAAGCGTGGGTACCCGGACATCCGAGAGTAGTCAGGCAATGGCTGAAGCGGATGACAGCATTTTGAATGATAAAACTCTGAAGTTATACTGCATGTCGAGGGTGTGCGTGGGTGCTGGGTGAGTGGCTACCTAATATCTTGAGCATTCTAAAGGTTTTTTAGAGGTTTCGCAGCTGTGGCCTGCCGAATTGCAGATGAAGCTGAAGCAGTTTCGTAAAATTCATACGATCATTCCATTTTTTTATGTGCGACGAAATTTTTATCTTCGATGCTCCAAGCCCCGTTAACACGCCACCTTATTCAATTAGCTGTCCTTCCGTATTTGCATCTCAAACGTGTCTAGAATATTGCTGCGATCTTTTCAATATCTGCAACACCCTGGATATAGTCATATGCATGGCTGTACATAATATACATATGCTGTTTGGCTTCTTGCGGACGGACCATGCCGTCCATTATAGCTAAGGCTCGTCATAACGCGATTAGTCCGCTGCGATTGGCTATATCGCGAGATTACAAAGCCGATTGTTCGTTTTGGGTTTCCCCAAGGTACCCTGATCCCAAAGCTAAACCAGCGAATGCACAATTATCCCTGACGTGGTCAGAGTCCTGCACGCCTCTCGCCTATTCGGATTATAGACAGTACCGAAACTCCGTTTCGAAAATCAAATGCAGATCAGCTCTTATTCTCTAGATTCGAAAGTCCGGATCAAAATTAAGGAAATTACATTAAAAAGCATTGAGAAAAAAAACAAGCAGGTAACTCGACTTTTACCTATCATCTATAAGGTGAGAACGTCTCGACACAAACAGCGTATCAGACATAATGAGGTCTTGGAGATGGCGTGCTATATACTTGTAGCAACTATCTGATGAAAGTTGTGGGAAAATTTCAAACCGTGAACTTTATAATCGACAAAGTTAAAGAAAATTGAAGAAAAACGAAGAGGAATTTGTCGGTCGAGTTCCGCCATGCCGCGCCCTACCCAGTCAGTTTCCTGGGCAATGAAATCGGAGCTGCCCGGGCAAAGTCTCAGTCAGACCACGAAAGGAGAGTCTTTCAAAGGCATGAAACGGCCTAAAGAATTGCAACCAGTTCAATGTGCTTTTGCGAAATAGTGCGCGTTCCAACTTTCAAAACTCTAACGTCATCGATCCGACAAGCCACTCTGACAATTCCTTCAAGAAGCAAAGGACGAGGGTCCCAAAGGGTTTTTGTGGCCCACCTGTTTGAATTGAACCCTAATCATACCACTTTTCCAGAAACATACTGTATTCTAGAGACAAAGATACATGTGTAAGTATACGTGCGGCGTTTGTCTTTCAAGAGGTAATTTTTGAAATTATTTATCCATTCGGAGAGCGAAAAACAACCGAAAATTACCATTTCCATAAAAGTCAAATCACGCTGTCTGGTTCTGGCCAAGAGCTGCACCGTGCAAGGGTAGCATTTTTATTCTGTCTGGTGCAATGGAATCTCTGAGAGGGACTCCGGGAGACAAAAATTTGCATCCTATTAGATTCTGACCCACCGAACCATACAGCCTTCTCTTGCAAGCACCACGTCCGAGTTAGTTCCTGGGAAAAAAGATTGGCTCGAGAGTGCCCTCGCCCAGATTTCAAATGCACAAGGATCAGGCGCGATATGGGAACTCGAGAAAATGACTAATGGTACCTCTGCACGTGTTTTAGACACGGAGAATTTTATCGACCAAATTATTAGATCGTATTACAACGTGCATGCCATTACTACCTACCGGCCAAGTACACAAAGAAATACTGTATTCAGACACCTCGCAAGTTTGCTGATTCGTTCTACCATATGTTGGAGAAAATAACTAGGTAATGACCATGAATTGATGGCGTGCGAGTGATATCGACGATATTGACATTACGTCAAAATACTGATGAAATCGACATTCACAATGTTTTTCCTTTTGTCAAATTCTTTCTCTGGACTTTGTATGTGGAATTCCGCCATGGAGTGCCTGTCCAAATAGACTAGCTCGTAGATTTATGGGAGTCCATGTGAATTCGTCCACAGCGAATTTGAACAGTCTGTTTTATTGATACCCGGCCATTTTCATGACCCTATTTTTCATCATTTGATGTGGACGGGTTTTCATAGTGCGAAGCTAAAGCTTCCTCACCATCTCGATACGGAATAACCTGAAGTTTATAAAATCTCGCGAAAGTATCTGAGGATTCCAACCGACTTACCGCCTTTCTGATAACGTCTATATTGATCTATTTCCTACTTGTGCCTGAAGTGGAATCGTGTCTTGTGCTGCGGGTAGTAAAGATATACTCGTATCGACGCCGCTTTCACAAAGAGTATTTGTTTGACTGGACGGGGGTCAGTGTTCGGATAGATACCGCTTTTATTCGTCTTTTTGAATGATATGAACTCTTTTGTTGGAAATGCTTGCGTGTCTGTCACACGGCGATTCGATCTTTTTAGGCATACGGTAATCCGACAATTTTTATTCCAAACTTTCATGTCTTCATCGACGAGTCCCACAGAGACAACATAATCGTCTTCGTATTGAGTTACTTTCGTATGCCTTCCGGAAAACTTGGCGCAAACAGGGTGCGTCGTTTCCACGAAGGACCCGGGTCCCTTTTCAGAGAATGTAACAAGTTGATAATACTCGACTTAGAATATTTCGGAAGCGAATTGATTCGGCACAGCTGCGCACCTTCGAATTATACCTTCTGCGAGAGTTGGGTAAGGGATTCTGAGATCTGAGATATTTCTGTCTTTGACCAGCGGGGTTCAATTCACGGAGCGTGTATCGCTTCACAAAGCAATTGACAGGAATCTCATAACCCATACGTAGTCTCAATCCCATCAGATCTCAAGTTATATCCCTTCGCTCTTGCGGGAAGTTTTTTAATCTCGCTAGTGATAAGTCTACTTTCTGGCTAGACTAGGACTTTGCTTCGATCTCTGTTTGCAGTTTCTGCAATTGTTCTGCCAGAAGTGTTCCTCCCCTTCTGGAGCTTCGGATTGAGTTGCTGGCTTTTTGCATCTGTAATACTGGCGGGTTCTATACAAGGAAGCAGAATGACGAGACGAAGTAATTCGAATGGTTTGAAAGATGCCCGTGGCATCGTACTGGCTCGAGGGTTAATCGTTTCATATAAGAACAACCTTGCATCAGGGTGACACCTACGTCGATGAAAGGATCGCGAGGGATACGAAGAGGCCAAAAATCAGCATTTCCTCCCGGGGAAGCTTAACGTTGATCGGGCGCCGGTAAGCGACGCGTGTCGCGTGTTTCCTGAATACAAATGGATTTCCTATCCGGGTTTTCCCGGACTCCCCATTCCAGTTCGGAACGCGGTAGAAAAGAACCCGAAACGTCGGTTTCAGGGGTGGTTTCAGGGTGACGTGGGGTGACAATACCCCCCACCCTCCCATCTCTCTGCCACGGAGAGAATTCTGCTCTCTCTCTTTCTTCATTCTCATTCTCTCTTTTTCCGTCTCTCAGTTGACTTCAGATCTCGCTAAACGGGAAGGCGTGTCCATCCGGCGTAACGGCCGGGTTTTCGCACCCCCAAGAGTATTTTTTGGTGGTTTCCCGAGCCCCGGAGTGAGCCGGGACGTTCCTTGGTATACGACGGATCGTAAAACATGACAGACTGGACGTATGTTTATTTGTAGACTGGCATGATTGTCACTCCGATTGCGACTGCGACTGTGCCTGTGATGCCGAAATGTGTATGTATACAGGTATATCTATGTACATACGTTACATACGTATATATTCGTGATCGGGAGGGATGTATCGTCATTGCAAGATTAACTCCCGGGCGAACTTCCGGCCGCGAAGGACTTCAGTTAGGGGAATTTCGAATTCGCATCACGCGATATGGGCTTCTCCCGTTCTAAACAATAACCCTGCCCGGTACGTGACGGCCTTTCCAAGCCCAGTATGGTTATATAATACGGCCAACATGGCCAGTGGCTGGCCACTGCCCAAGAGAAATCATTTTTTTCCCTTTCCTGCCGAGGATTTCCTACTGAGATATTATTTTCGTGTCTTGCCTGGCCGATGGGCCAATTGTCCAACCCTACAGCGCCGCTGCGAGACAGTTTGAAAAGTTTTTCTACGAAAGGAGTAAACTTTATCACATGATTTCGAGTTGTATGACTATTCCGAAGATCCGCGCAGAACCGGACTGATATTTATAGATCCAAACTTGAAACTTGAAACAGTTTTGAAGGGACGAAATGATCAACTTCATTTCAGGAGGAACGAATTCTCTTCAGCTTTGGCAGTTGGAACTTATGAGGTACTAGTTTCTTAAAACCACCACCACCACCACCACCAAAGAGAGCTCAATCCACGTGAGACACAGCGTGCAGTATGAGACTCGTTACTTTGAATCGCATCGGTTGCTGCAACCAACGGCGACGCGAAATCCAACAGCTAAAGGTCGAGTCAGCTAACTTAGTTACTCTCTGCACCCGGGTAGCTGGAATACGTGCCGAGCACAATTTCCAGTCCTTGTGCCAGACTCGAAAATCCTTTCACGCTGTTCTGGGCGCTCCATAAACAGAATGAAACGCATATCCTTTTTACGGGTGTCGAGTATCGTTCGTACCGGATTCTCTTTCACTCGCGCTACTGCATGTACTTTCTCTAAGCTTGCGAAGAGATCATGAACTGTCAGACTTTCGAGCATAATGAGAGAGCAAAAGGAAACTTTTAGGTTGAAAAATAGAAACTGGCTAGGTGACGTTGTTCGGGAATCGATTCCTCCCGGTGTGAACAGCTCAGCCCAGAAACCCAACCATCGTTGGCCATTCGGCCACCCTCTAACGCCCGATGAACGACCACCGCTATTTTCTCAGCCACTCAACGCTTCTCCACCAACTCGCAAGAACACCAACCACCGCTATTATTATCTACCCAACCCAGCATGACCCTGTGGCAGCAGCTTCCTTTCTACAACTATCTCAGACCCGAGCACCCAAGCACCTCGACGAACCAGTCCAGTCAGTCTCTAAAGCAAACCAGCATTTATCGGACCCCCAGACACACCTTCAGCTTCCGTTCGTTTAGCACCTTCCGTATTTGCGATAAAGAAAGGGAAGAAGAAAACCGGGATGGTCGTGTATCGAATCATACGGCGCAGCAGAATACAACAGTTTTAATAACTGGTGAGTGATCTATGCTGGAGGGGTTCGGTGCCGGTGGTTCTGTCTGGTCCGTGCATTGGGGATGAAAATTACGAGGGCCAGTTTAGCATATCGCGAGTTGATAAAGGCCAGGATGATTTAGAATGCCGTTTATGCAAAGCTGCACGAGAACCGCGTAGACCACGCCGCGAGATAATACCTATTCTCGTAGCTGTACGGACCACGTATTAAATAAGGAACTACGATAGTGTAAATTGCGATTTTACGCGCGGCTTTTAATCGCCAACTATTACCACCGACCCAGATCTTTCCATATTCAACGACAAGAAAATAGTACGACATAAATAAGAACAACAAGGGCTTTCCATTCGAACTTTTACTCGTCTAACTGTGAAGTATGAAGTTATGAAAAAATACTGAAATCCAGACCCCAAAACTGTTCTTCAAATACATATATTTGGATTGATTTTTGCCAACTCCGGTCAAAATTCGTACATCAAATTGCCTCTCCCTTTGTAATTTGGCCTGTGAGTGAGATGGAAACTTTATTGACAGCTTGTTTGAAACGGGGGAGACGATACTAATAATGAATTTTCGGAAGGGAAGAATTCTTGGTAATATGCAGAGAACGGACGGCATCCAGTCCTCAAATCAATACTCCGCAGTTCCATAAGGGTGGAAAATCGAGAATCCGAGTACAGAACATTTCTCGCAATTCTTAAATTTGCAATTATACTGGATGACTAGAATTTCCTGAGGTTTCTATGAAGCGAGCTGCAGCATGGAGTATTTATTCTTCAGTTTCAGTATTCTCTCAAGAATTGGATTCCGGCTCAAATCCCTGAGCGACATCAGCGATGGCGATTGTACCGACATTTTGCGAAGGTAGAGAGTAGCGTGATTGAAAGAAGCTGCGCAAGATCTGGAAGTGAAATAGAAACCGCGATGGAGAGACGTCGGTGTGCAGATGGGGACAGCGCGGAATCGGAAATGGAATACCGTCGTGTCCCATTATAATATTCAGCCCGGTATGACAGGATATTAGTACGCAGGTACTTCAGCCCCAGCATTCTCTACCCTGTACCTCTCTTTTCGTTCGTCTTCTGCACTCCGGGGATTCCGAGAAACGCGAATTATTATTTTTCCCTCTACTCTCTCAGTCAGCTATAGAACCGTCGCTGCCTCCTGGAGATCCGGGGAATATCTTCCAGGGAAATCCCAGACAAGGTCCACTGATGTATATCCGCGTACCTCTCCGTAATACTACATCAAGGGAGTTACAAGGGCCGTTGGAAAACACCATCAGGTTCGTCTTTCGCGATGGATCGGGTTCGTCAGCGAGACTTCGCGCGGAGCACCTCTCCCATCGCAATTGAAGAAAATCGTTGCAATGTGGCTCACTTCTTGGACTCCTCGTACTTTCGCACGGTCGTTATATTCCAAAGTTAACCTGGACCTCTGGCTGGCTGGATGCCAGCTCGAGTTGTACCGTCGTGATTGTTCTGTGGAAGGATAAAATGACCCTACTGGCAATAAGGCTCTTCCGTGCTACCTAGAACTCCTACTAACAGGTGTAATCACGCCTTCTCTTCTTCAGATATGAGTCTTTGTTGCTTTCCGCACTTTTTCCATGAATCGAGACCCACCGTTCAAAAGTTAAGAAGAAAAGACGACATTATGCTGATAAATCCTTGGCGGTCATTCTTTTTTCGCATGGTTCTGATGGCCCGTCGAAATGACCGAGAGACGGGTGGGATTCAGTTTAATAGCTCCGCAAAGGCGTGAATCCGTGCCATAGGTCATTGCGGCCTGAGTCCAAAGCCTGGCAGACAGTCTAGTCCCGAGTTCAGCTCTGAACGTGATGTGACTTAAGTCCTTAGCCGAAAAGCCAAACGACCTAGATGCCAGTCCCTCAGCCGTTGTTGCCATTCCATTGCCGGTCGCAAGACAGTCAGGTTTTACACCAGAGAATTATTACTCAAAGGAACCAGGACATGGAGGAACGGACTGATTCAAATGGAACGTTTTTGTTCATAGAATTTCCGGCGGCTTTGAGGTCTTCTCCGATTCTCAGTACCCGCAATTAATTTGTATCAATCAAAACCATGACCTGCAAAAAGACGTGCTTACAACCGTCGTTAGTGCGGATTAATCACCCTCTCATATCATGGAACATCCACAATTGTTTCCTGCAGTCATGATATCGATCCTCTCATGCGCTTAAACTTCTGCTAAGCAACTATCGGAGGAGCCTAGTGATGTTTTATTCAAGAGATACACACGACCCCCCGGAACTGCTTCTACTGTTCTTAATTTCAGAGAGTTAGGGGTTTTCTTGGGAATATATACACCGGTATTCCTCTAGGACTGATTCAGATTCGAGAATGATAAAAAAAAAAAGGACTTGGGAATTAGCTTATGTAGTTTAGGCGACCCTGGGTGAATAACAACCTTGTAAAACGGTTCACTTTCGTCGGAAACAGGATCTCAACTACTCTAGCCAGGAGGAAAGACTGGCCAACGCACGTTCTGCAAGAGCTCGGAGACATCTATAGTACCACTTGCCTTCCGGTTGCATCGCCAAGTGGTTCCGGTGGTAATATTTATTCAGTAGCCCGAGTGCAGTCAGTTCTGGGTAGTCGTGGACTCGGGAATCAAGATCCGGGACTGGGACTGGGACTGGGAAGAGGAGCAAGAAGTAACGAGAAAGGAGAACGGAGAACGGAGAGATAGAAGGGCGGAGATCTTGTTCCAGAATCCTACATAGGAAGCTTCAGTGATTGAAACCAAGGAACACGCGAAGAGCTGTGGAGCGGAAGGAGTGGCGAGGGTTGGTCTTGGTTAGGTACTAGAACCGGAAGGACGTGACAAGGATGGGTTGTCCGTTGCCCACTACCCGCTGCCCGCTGGCTAAGGGTTTTCCGAGGATTTCCGTTTGTTTTTCAACATAGCCTGAATCCCTTCCTCTCACGAGTTACCCCCTCATCATACCAGCTCTTCTAGATGGGCCGTATTTTTTTTTTTAAACTTGTGACAATGTGCGCATGATTGATCCAGGCCTATGAGTCAAATCACATGACTCTGATTACGTTGGAAGTCATTCAACGAGTTTGTTTCTCTTATAGAGCGAATTTGAACGGCTGAGGAATCCTGAAGCGCAAAAATTTCGGGGCCACTGAATCAAGAGTATATCAGAACAGTGTGACGGCGCAGCTTACACATAATTACGATAAACTCGCCGAGCTCGTGGCAAAGTACAACACGATACTTTGCGTGTTTAGCTCTAGACTGGCAGTACGATAGAGACAAAGCACTGGCTGAGCGAGGAGGCAGACCCAGCGATTCTAAATTCCTTGGTTCTTTATTGCCAGATTATGTAATGGTTTTTTCTTATGCTTTACGATCAAAATGCCAATCTCATTTCTTGGCGCGGGGTGAAATCGTAAAAAGTGTATACAAGCCGCGATCTTGACTGGATTAGATCCCCCAGGGGGTTGGGACACGCGTCACTGAAGACAAGGGTGAAATCTGAAACTACTACCGCATCCCTTTCCGCCATGTCTTCCTTCCGCGTGCAAAATTCCAAGAGAAACTCAATCCCATCGTCACCCAACCGATGGTCGAGCTCCTCTTTAATTTTTGACGAGAAGAAAAGTGAGCCACCGTTACCCACGCGGCTTCTACTCTGTTACTGAATTCCGATGAGAGCTGGGAACGGATCCGATTACAATGATTGCCACCGAAAAATCGTGACCACTCCAGGAAATTCTCTTCACAAAAAGATTCGAGGACTCGCAAAGCCATGGTATATCTAATGTATCAACCAAAATATGACATCCTCCTCATATGCGGTTGCTGAACTTGCTCTTAATTAGTTGACTCAACCTTTCGGAACAAAGCAACAAGTCTTGAAATGACAACGTCCATAAAAACAAGTTATGGCACCTCGTTCTGCAATATGTGCTTTATGAAATCCCTAGCTTAAATTCCATAAAATTTTATTAAGGGGAGAGGTTTTATTTGTCCTTGACTGACGCGAACTTTTCACGATGTTTCTCTATAGATAGACCGACGTAAAAAGACCGAACGAAGATCTAGCGGGAAACATGCAAACGCCGACACCAGGAGCAGCGGGATTTGTCATTCACATAAGTATTCGCTGGCATGCCCCCCAGTCAGATTGTACCCTGGCTTGTTAGCAACTCGTCGTAGCTATGTGTGGCGTGTTGTGGGTCACTGCTTCCCATCGACGTGCACCGAGCTTACATGCTGACATGCACACTCCGCGATTGTTCTGTCACGATCGCGATTTCGATCTCTGGAAAAGCTCTGCCCACGTTTGCAATATCAGAACTAACCACTGCCCGGTATTTGTACAACTCTGACTGAACGGCTTGACGAAATCGTTATTAGATTCGGTCTCATTGTCACCGAAAGTAAGAAGTGGAGGTATGCATAGGGAACTGAATGTGTCTCACGTTTTGGGTACCAAGACACGACTTTTTAGGAAAAGACACAGGCCCACATCATTGGAACTTGAATTCAAGAAACTTCATAAATTACGATCGCTCAGAAAGCTGATGCGATTTTCGTTCATGTTGTGAGAAAGAAATAAGACCAAATTGTCTCAGTTCCAAGTGATACCTCTGTCATCTTGTTAGCAACGACAGTTAGTCCTGTCATGGTCAGCTCCGACATGCTAGCGGAATGATCAAGCGTGAGTTAATTAAGTGAATAAGGATCGTCAAGCTGGAGGGCTAATTCCATGAAATGGTACACGCTAGACTCTAGAGACTAGGCGTATGCATGCTCTCTGATACAAGGGTGGTTCATTTAAAATAGGTATTCTGAAGGAGCGGTAGTATGCCCCGTGGGCATGCCTGAGCCACAAATTAATTTAGAGAACAACAAACGGCGAGTGCAGAAGACTCACGGTAACCTTGGTTATGCTGATGCGGAATACTTCATACCCTTGGCTGTGCTTGGACGTTGAAAAAGTATAGATACAGGTATGAACATACGCGGCCAATATTCACGGACCACCGAATAAAGACGCGTGGTGTACGCGGAACATTAGGGAGGGGGGAGTGAGATGCTCCATCGAGTGTGAAACAAGTAAGTTTGCAGGTCGGACTCCCTTCCTTCTTCCTTCTCTCGGCTTCATCCTAGTCCCGGAACTGCGAACTTTTAGCAAGCTAGGGTGCAAAGCCGAGCTCGGAAAGTTCGCACCCTACCAACATCCCCCAAGAAATCCCACGTGCCCTAGCAACATCTGCTTTTATCCTCGTACGAACAACCTTTGCTGTTTCGAACACTCCAGAGCACTTTCATATGCTCACACATATATGTGTTATGTATAATCCTACTGCCATACACAAGCTTTGTACTTTGCTCGTGTAGCTATATATGTGTAGATGGATATTGAGTTGATCAACGTTTGGGTGCATGAGGGTTTCGTGAGTTTCTATCACGCTACAATTACCTTGATGTAATTGCCATTTTTCAGAGATGCACATTGCAATATAGGGCGTGTGATCAGGTATGACATGCTCAAAGCGCTCATAATGCAACAGTCTCGGAATGAAGTTATGATGGGAATAAGAACGATTGCACTAAAAATGTGGAAGACTAACCAGTTGGAAATACTCCGATAATTACACGTATATTAGAATGTCGTGGTTTGCAGCGAATGCAGATGCACTCCGGGAGAAGCTCGATATTATAATCCAATGGTGGTTCTGCAAGGAAACGACTAAAGGAAGGGTGGCTTCCACGCGGGGGGTGCTGGTCGTGAAATAATTGACTTCTAATGAGGCACTTGACCCTCCGACGACGACGACGACGATGACGACGCCGCGCTGTGCTATCCGGCTCTTTTCGAAAGGGTTTTACGGGTTGTCAAGTAATGGAAAACTCTTGTACTAACGTACAAGTCGCGGTGTAAAAACGAGCTGTCGAGCTCAAGCCGCACGGAGAAACGTGCCGTTCAAACTTTGACAAAACCATATACAGCAAAAGGAAAAGACCGGTAAAGAAACAGGAAAGTCACGCTTTCAGTCTACGATATGATCAAAATACGCTTACCGAAAATTCGGCATCCCACCGCTGTCACCAATGTTGACACGCGAGCGTTTATCTCAACCCGTTGAAATTTTAATTCTTTTCAAACGGTTTCAGGGTATGAGAGCCCGGTATTCTTCATAGGTTTAATCCAACTTTCATATTCTATAAAACAACAAGAATTTTGCGGTTTGAATGGAACCCCTACAATACGTTGGAACGAGAGCTGCGTGAGCAGGAGGCGCGTGGCAAGATATATCGGCGCGGTCTCGAGGGGTTGCCAAGACGGTCCGTATTCCCAGAGACGCTCATTAACAACCCTTATTTCATTAGGCTCCGTCCGTTACAGTCTACAGTCCTATGCGGGTGTCGTAGATGGTACTGACTCAATACATATATATCTATATATATCTAGATATATATATATATATACATACCTGCTACTTTCATTCGGCGAGAACTGTGCCCGAAAAATGTCTGATTTATTTCCCCAAGCTTCGCGAGTAATTTCCCTCGTTTGTTTCACTAATTATTTGTTCTTCCTCTCGCCTCGTGCAGCTCTACACCATCGGACCCAGCAAGACCACGACAAGGGACGATTTTTCATTATAAATTCCAGAGATCAGTAGAGCTTTTTTCCTTCTAGTGAGAAAACCCATTTGTCACAAGGAAATAAAATGCGCCCGACCATATACACTGATCTTTACCAATTTCGGCGTAACCAGACGATTGCGATGTTTGTTTTCTCAAAATTTGCTTCTACAAAAGTTGCGGCGAAAAGTATGATTCCTTTTCACTCCCCGTCGTGAATCGAGTTCGATGCTCAAATCGATTGACATTTTTCACTTCTGATACAAGAAAATGGCCTTGGAATTTTCAACCCTTAACTACACGAGCGATATACCGGTATAAAATCGAAGTCTGGCCGTGTTTGGACGTAAAAAAAGTCTCTGTATCGTCGTGTAGCGTTCTCTCACGCCGAGTTATAACGTGCGACTGTGAAGGTGTGGGGGTTAAAAACCAGGGTAGGTGACGCTCGTAGTACTGAGATTACGGCACACCATTAATCAATGAGAATTTCGCAGTTTGAAAAATGATCATTTTGATAAGTTTCCTTTCTTCTTAACGCTAGAGGCTTTCACCGCACCGTCGAGTAGATAAAGATTCGACATCAATTCAAGTTGTTATCAACCCTTTACTTTACATCCTTTATCGAAGATTTACTTTACTCACAACGGACTCGGTCTACTTACGTAGACCCTGTAGACCGTAAGGGATTCGCTCAGTTCCTTATCCGAAATCTCTTCTTTAACGGCTATGACCTCCCTATTTTCTCATTCTCCAAGACCAGGACCACCCGCGTCGTTGTCTCTGACGGGTGATTCGACCTTATCGTTTCCCTTACCTCCTCCTTTGTATTCTTCTTTTTTTTTTTCTCCTTATTCTTTGAATTTTTTTTTTGTTCCATTTTTTGTTTTTTTTTTTTCCTGTTTTCTTCTGTTCCTTTCCGTTTGTTCCGTTGCTTTTCACGAGTCACAGAAGCACCGAGGCATCCTTAGGAAAAGAATGTTCCGAAAAGGTGAGTGTGACAAACGTTAGACTACAAGATACAAAGTATTTGGTAAAAAAATCAGCGATCCGTCACAATTCCCATGAAAAAAAAAAAAAGGCAGGCAGTCTGTCCTCTCAATTTTATTGTCTTTCGAAGGGTTTGTTAAAAATCTTTTGAATCCTCACAGTACAGAAGAATCGCACAATATGATTCCTCGCGAACATGCAGCTGGGATTTACGTACATAATGGCCATTCCTCCTCTGGAGAGATTCGACGATTCAGATAGACCGGGTTTCGAACGGGCAAAAATACGATTTTTATAAAAATGACAGCCGCTGAGCTCTCCCGATCGGATTATTTTGATTGATCGTCGTTTCACCTGTTTCGTCGGGGAGTTACGTCGGGCGGTGAGTTTCAAACGGCAAACTTTATGCTCGAAGATATTTCCCGATGACCGGAGATGGATTAGTTTTTCAACAGACCTCGCGTAACCCAAGGACAGAATAAGGGTGCGGGTTAAAAGGGTGGCGGAATAGCTCGTTGTAAAAATATTGACAAGAAGCCTATTGTTTTAACTTTTGCCAAAGTATCGTCTCCGTTGTTGCCGCTGAGGCTTTCGCGATAAGAAATAATAGAAAAATTGTCTCTCTTTTTCTCTGCAGTCTACTCGCGAGGGCGGACGTCGAGAATCGGCTTTGATCTCTGGTGTATATTTTTTTTGAAAGTAGTACTCGTTGGTATCGATTGCACGCGATATCTTTAACCATTAAATATGAGGAATACATTGACGATGACAGTCTCCATTAAGGGAGAAGGATGAAGTATTCTCGTGCATGTGGATGTAAAAAAGCTCTGCAATATTCGCAAACCCGTACACCCCGCACACGAGTAAGCTCATATCTACCGAATTCAATGAATAGAAAGGATTGTGAACATTTCCGAATGATTGAAGGGGAAATTTTCGAAGGAACGGTATTCCCTGACAAAAATTTATCAAAAACCCGGATTTCTATGCGTTCAGAAAACAACCCTCTTCATGGTGCTGCGGGAACGACTTGGCGAGTTGGCAATTCGTTGTCCAGGTGAATTTTGAATCCGGTGAGAAAAGTACGCTCCTAATCCAACGGAACGTATTTTATTTCGCACGTACGTATATCAAGCCGCTGAATTGTGGATAGGGAAAAAGACGGTGATATGCCATCCCACCGGCAGACGACGACGGTTATTAAGTAACCACAAATTTCCTCTGAATTCACTCGCAGGTGAAGCCATTCGTGGATGAATGCGCATTGTTGAGAAAAGTGAGCAGTTACGTATAGAGCTTTTGGCACTTACGTCACATCGGGACTCTCTCAGGACGATATGCTCGCTATCCTCACTTTGGGTGTAATAAACTCACATACATATGTATTTTCACACTTACCACGCGTATAGTCCGTTCAAATTGACGTAAATAAAGGAATAAATTCTACTAGGAGTAGCTGCAGCCGGTGATGAAATTCAAACTGACCAAAAATGTCCATATGATATAGGTACCGGCCGCCTCGCCACTCTGTAGATTGTCTACACCATTTTTCGTCTATTTTTCTTTATTTTTCATTCCTCCTAATTTATGCCGCACAGTTTAAAATCACGGTGAGTTTTGCAGTGGGTTCTCCGCGCGTTGGTGTTCATGTTTACGTTTTATTTCACGTCATGATTGTTCAACTTTTTTCTCGTTTTCTTTTTCGGGACGGCATACTTTCGCGAATAATTTGTTTCCCCCGATTTCGCGCGAGTGTTTTTTTTTTTTTTTTGCTCCTTTTTCTCTTCTGTTTCACTCGATTTTTATTTCTACTTTTTGTCGCAGGACCGCGCACCGCACGTCACACTTCTGCCCCTGTATCATCGCGAAACTCGGTTGTCGGGTATTCGCGCTACAGGGGATGGCACAAGGGGTCCATCGTGTTTCATAAATAGCCTAAAATTTTGATGGGTGCTACCCTCCTACCCATCCCAGCCCCTCATACCCCATCCCTTAACTAGCAGTTGGTGCTCGGCGTCCCAGTGGTGTGCTGTGCCCACCCTGAATGCGGGAAAACCGGGAACATTTTTCACCACAGTTTCATGATGCAAGCTCCGTTGTAAGGGAGGAAGAGAGAGGAAGAAATAGCAGCGGGGGCCAGAGTGCACCGAGGATAAAGAGAGACGGAGACGGCATACCTAGTCCCGGTAATATCGTTGGGGATGGGGTTTGGGGAGAGCCAAAACAGAGGCTAACCAAGAGTAATGTCACCTCACGGGGTAGGTGTACCGCACGGTGGCGCTAGACCGGGCTGAGGTATGAGTTCCTCGTCCTCTGCTAGTCCCCTTTCATCCCCTCGTTCAGGGAGGGTCACAAGGGTGATCGTGGACAGCGAGTCTGGGAGCTTGGAACTGCAGGTGTTCCGTTCACTTCTGGGATAGACGCTAAAGTTTCCAGAGCAAAATATGGAGCCGTCTTAGGAATGCTCTAGTCGTTTCTAAACACGCTTATGTTTCGCCACGATTTATACGCAATCAGATTATCTCGCGGTCATAGGCACCGGTCAATGCATACGACGAATCCGAGATCGTTCTCCGTTCATCAACCCCGTCTATAATAATTCACGGTCGTCTCGTGCCTACATGCGACATCGAGTGCGGACGAAATCGAGACCAGAAAGTCGCAATTCCACATCCGATCACGTCTGTTTTTGGACGCATGATGATTCCTGTGAATCCAAGACAAAGAAAAGTACCGTTCCCAAAGAGTTCGGTAAATCGCTTCATGGATTTTCCACTTTCTGGTCTCCGATGATCCGGAAATCATTCCCTTCGTCAGGAGGACATGATACCTTTCGAAACACTGATTTCCCTCCTAGTAAATTGGAACTATTGTCACCGAAAATTGCTAGACTTTAGAGTATCGATGAAAGGACGGTGATAGCTCAAGTTATTTTGGCAGGTTTGTCGTCTGGACCATCAGAGACACAAAAGTGTAAAATCCACCTGAATCCTCAGTGTTTTTCTTTTCAATGCTGAAGCTGCGAACGATCTTTGACGTAGTTCTTCAGCCTTCACTCAATTTTCGTGAAGTGTGTCTTTTCAACCGCTCTTACTGGCACATACATATATACGAAATGAAATATGGCGTCTCAGACAACTTGAAAGGTAATTTTCGCGGTTGTTAAATGGCGAATCACGAGATGACCGGAAGCCGAGTGCAGCAGGGTAGCAAAAGTACTTTATGCCGGAAGTCAGCGGACGGTAGCCAGTCGGAGAAGCGTTTTGTCGTGAGTTGAGTGTCCATCTACCGTTTTCGTAGAAAGGACGAACCAACGGAGACCAGCGGAGACCAACGTTTGAACTGAAAGGTTTCCTGTTTCAGAAATAGTGATTGTAGCTGTACGGGCTAACGTATAATAAATTTATGCTATCTGCGGAGTAAAGCGCTCGAGAGAATCCGCAAGATAATTCTCCTGGCATGTTTACCCGCACAAAGCTCATAGTTCTTTTATTTTGTCTTTGTTTTTTTGTTTTTTTGTTTTTTTGTTTTTTTTTTTAAAAAAGGCTGAAAAAATCTGGCAATGAGCCGCTCTTGCCCAGTCCTTTACTCCGCATTATCTCCACGGTCTGTGATACATATTCGCAAAGCTCGTGTTCAAAGCGTATAGCGAGGAAATTCAAACGTTTGATGTTTCACCGAATATGCAATATACAATAACTTTCGCGGTGGGCAACCCTAATATCATTTTTATCTTCAAATGCCATTCGTAACATGAAAAATAACTATGAACCAAAGGATTCTTGTTCGTATTGAGATTTGACCAGAATTCTAAATCACTTTGGTTACATTTGGTTTTTAATCAGACTTTGAATCTCGCTCTTCCGTTACCGTATTTCACTTGCGAATTTCACCTCGTAGTTTCTGAACTGACGTACGCCGAAGGCGATACATTAACAAACCTGTATATTAATCCTAACTTTTTACACGCGAGATTTCCCAGCTCCAACTACGCGCTGATGGCTCCATACACGGATCCTTGGTATTGCAACCGTGCGCGGTCTAAGCTCGGCAATAAGCTGAGCGAGGCTGTTAATTCCGGGACGAATTCTGGCCGCTCCCGCAGCTCGATAATTCGATTTTGTACGATCGACCGGAGCGCCCTCTGCACGTTTAACGTGAACAACTATAAGTCGGGTAATAATTCGGAGACACGGCGGTGGTGGAACTCGGGACGACTTCCGGTTCCGAAACGAGGAACACCGGTACGTCGAGTCATCGTCAATCGGACGGAACCGCCTGAAGCGATACGATACGAGGAGCTTTAAAGCGCTAATTGGACAATATTTTCGCGCCACGCGGACCTTTTTATCGGGGAACAACCGGCGAGGGCGTTTTCCCACCGTATGTGGATAGCGGGGGTTCCCGCAGATTGCTACCGAGCGGTTCGGCCTCGGCGAGCAACGCCAGAAAGTAGATAAATGCCCGGGCAGGCTTAACTCACACGAACCTCGCGTAAGCGCCGATATTTAGAGCTTGTTTTTCCCCGAGGCCATTTTTTTTTTTTTTTTTTTTCCACGCTATTTTTCCACCACCTCGGCTTAAGGTCCTCGCTTAGCGGGAATGCCCTCTATCAGCCGGACGCGTTACGTCGGTTGGCGAATATCCTCGCACAGCTACATCTAGACGCAAGCTCCTTTTCTCGTCACGGACAGTTTTCCAATTAAGAAAACGGACGGGTATTCGAGGGGGTGAAAAAAAAACGTCACAATTTTCGGTCAGAATTTTATTCGTTAAAAAAAAAATTCTTCAAGTCTTCCTGGTAACCGAATCTTCCATTGTGATCCGGTAGATGTGAGATGACTTCAAAATAGACGATAAAGCATTTTACTGATCAGGATCAATGAATCGATCCGTTGAGTCCGCGATTTATATCCCGGGAAGAATACCTAAGACTGAATAATGGATTGACATCTTGGTCGGAACATCCTGAACGATGTACCCACGTATGACGACGAACGGAACACTGGCTCAGGGGAAACTTGAGATATAACGTCAGGATTTGACCGCGCGGTCAATTTGCAACCCTAATCAACCGGCGAGCGACACGCACTGCCTACTTCCGGGCTGATTTATACTTTGCCTCGGAATCTATTAGCAAGGGTTGCACCATCCCGGTTAAGCCACATCTCGACCTGAAGCGGATGATCAGAGGTCGAGTTGAGTCGACATTTTTTCAAGGGGAAATACGTGACTGATCCTGGGGGAATTTCCGAACACTCGATGTCACGGATTTTTATAACGATCGAATGTGCTGGTCCTCCAATGAAGAATATTAAAAAATCCCCATTTGCTCACTTTTCATTACCTCCAGCGTTCATCGGCTGACATTTGGAAGCAACACTCTTTCCAAATTCGAGATAGCTCACCGTTGGGAAATGATTACAGTTTGACTCACCCCGATACAGCCATTTTTCGGAATCTTCGTTCCAATCGGTTTTCAATTGGTGTTGCTGATGGATGCTCGTCACCTCGAGTTGGCTCACCCAGTTTCATTCTCCTGCTTATGTTATACCGTGTATCTATATACGGAACGAATAATTTGACAACGGTATAGTTTGTCATACGCAAATATGTCGATTGTCAAATATTCTACGAAAATAGGTAAACGTCGCGTTACCGTAACCGGGCATGTGATAGTGCCGAGAAATTGCGATCGATGGTGAGCAATTGTGACTTCAGGAACCGCGGCGGAGAACGAGGCGCAACGCGATAGGTGGGGCAAAATGGGATACCTATGAGCACAAAAGTAAACGTGGATAAACTATGTAGAAAGGGAATCAATAGCGACGACGAGTTGTCAAATTGTTTCATGATGAATTAGGAAGTCCCTTTCTTATACCGTTGTAGAGTCACGTTCGTAATCACAAACTGATATGTATATACGATATTCGCAAATGTTGGGAGTAACACGTCGCGAGAGGAGCTAGATGTGGCGAATGTTCAAAAAAATGAAATCGCGCTTTTTGCGAGCGAGGATCGGCAAGAAAGTTTTTGCGGTGTATTTCGCTCACGGTTACGAGTGATAAGTCGATTGTTTCGACATTTGACCCATGTGCTGTGACCCTGGGTTGAAATATTCAAATACGACGAACAGGGAATCTGGGAACCGAGAGAGGTGCTTATTGAATTAAAAAATTCCACCCTTCCCGGGCCGAGGGACAGGATCAGTAAGGGTCAGGGGGTTGAGAGCGGTAAGCACATCGCGGTGGCGCGAGCTGGTAGTTGTCGAGCAGCTCTCATTCCTGCCACATGGGGCCCGCAACCCTTTTTGCACGAGTTTAAAATCCTTTTTGTTACACCAGCCTGAGAGCCACACCCATTGTACAGTATCGCTAATTTTCGTAATATCTCTTAGCCACACTTTTTAGATACGGATCAAAGGAGAAAAAGGAAAAAGAGGGACTGGAGAGGGTTGGAGAATCCTACCTTTACGGAAAATAACTTTTGCCAGCCTTCGAATTCGCACTATTCCAAAAGTCGTATCGTGCACTATTGGCATTTCGTTGTTATAGTCTATACTGCAGGGTCTACTGGATCTTCACACAGAGATGTGGTGAGGATTCATTAGTAGAATCCTGCGAGTTAGGTTTGAAAAAAAAAAAAAAAAAAAAAAAACAGCGAAAAATCGAAGTATGAATTATTCATGGTTTCGGAGACAGTGGTTTTCGAAGTTCCAATTTTTTCTAATAATCCGAGGGTAGCTTGAAAATTTTGAAGACAAGGCATAAAGGAAGCTTTATATATGCAAGAAATTACGAACCTTTATGAAAAATATGAAACCGCTGACAATTTTCTCAACCAGCAAGGATAAAAATATGTTTCAGAGGAATCACAAAAGGCTATTGTGCTTTACAAAACACTGTGTAAACCGGAACGAAAATATTGTGCCATTAATATACACCTACCGTAGAATTTTTTAATTCCTGGTACAATGTTGAAAAGGAAAACAACGAACACGGGAACGAGTTTTGGAGTAATTTTGCGGAACGTAGTCATTGAATATCATTAGAAATATTTGAGAATAAGTAATGATGTGTGGGAAGTATATCGCAAGTTAATGTAATTCGAGGGAGTTAATTTCTTAAATAATGTAGAAAATTTAAGGTTTCACGAATGTCGAAACGATGAGGTACGCTGAGCAGTAACGAAATTGAAGATAATGTTTACTGTCGCGTTATCTCGAGGGTGAGGGTAGAGCCGTAGAGGGACATTAAGTTTTAACATGTATAACGTTAGAATGTGAAAATATGAACTGTTTCTAACGTCGTTACTTTTTAAGTATAGTATCTGCCTGCTTTTGTACCGGCATTACATTTTAATGTACCGTATGTCCCCATCACTGCGTAGGATACTATAAAATAAAAATGAGACGGTGTTTTTTGCCCGGTAAAATTATACCCCTGAATTTTCAACCCTCCCCCCCCCCCCCCCCGCCCCTCCCGCGTAAGACGTCGCGTATTCGAAGATTTCTACCTCTCGAAAAGTCGCTGCCATATCGAGTCAACTCGATCTGTGTACATCTGGTTTTTGAGTGAAGTTGAATCTCGGTAAGGGTTGAAAATCCGTGGAAGCTACGGGGTGGCCGTTGACATCATAAATGTAGCGATTTAGTTCGCCGGTCGTTTTTGTCGTGTATTATACCGTGTGTGTGTGTGTGTGTGTGTGTGTGTGTGTGTAGAGAGAGAAATCGTGACGGAGCTTTTTGATTCTGCCAATTTGTTTTAGTCGGGGCTGTTATTTCTCACAACTTCTGTTATTCGACGTGTAAGGGGGTAGGTAAACCAGTAGCTGCGTACGCGAGATATAATAATAAAGTCACCTAGGTGCCTCACCCACCTACCTAGGTACCTATATTACGAGATATTTAATATCAAAAGCCTGCAATATATCAAAAGAGGATTATTTTGCATTTTGCGATGGTAAGCCCGGCCGGAGTGAGCTTTTTCGCTTTGCAAGCATTCTCGCTTCTTCGTTCGCTGGCGCACCACGCCCTCCTTACGCCAAATTGGATTCATATTTGGGTAACCCTCGAGCCTCCCTTAAATTGCTTGAAAATTCCTAAAATTTGAAGAAGAAGAAAGAGAAGAAGAAGAAGAAGAAGAAAAAACCCAAAAGTGGAAAAACGAAGGCGAAAAAGAAATGAAAATAGAAAAGGAGAAAGAGAAAAGAGAAGAGGGAAAAGAAGAAAATCATCTCGTAAAACAGCAGGTGGGCCGCTAGACCTCTAACCTCGCTCTGCAACCCCTAAGACTAACGTGGTATAGAGTAGGTCGTAAATATCGCAGCTTTTGCAGACTTCCCGCACCGTGCTTTTGTAGATTTAGATGTAGAACGGGGCGGGAAAGTTTTGTTACGAACCGGGGGTATACGCGTGCCCACGCAGTTTCATACAACGTTCGGGGGAAATCGAGGGAGAGATACGCGGCTGCGCTTTGAAGAAAGAAAAAAAGAAAAAAAACGAAAATAAATAATAAAAATGAGAATAAAAATGAAAATAAAAATGAAAATAAAAGTAAAAGTAAAAGTAAAAATAAAAATATGAATAAAAATAAAGGGGATGAATTCCCCTCCTTTATTCTCGTCTCTTTTCCTACCCTATCGCTGTTTATATTTCTCTCTTTATTCTACGCGGGTCCCTCGAGCTCGCGTAATATATTATTTGACAATTGTTTACCGGACGTATCAGGGCAAAGCTTATAGCAAACACACGCGTTCTCTAAACGGCTCTGAACGGCTAAATTCACAATAATAATTCCTGAGCTCCCGTAGCGCAAAGATCCTGTAACGCAAATATATGCGAAGTCCGGAAGCTCGAGGTACTCCGCTCAGAGATCGGATGAAACATGAAAATTTCAACCGCAAATACCGACGGGAAACTGAGAACTACCCTTACGTCCGCGCATCCGACGTATCATTCAGATTTTCGAGCTTTACGTTTACCAAAAAAAAGAAGCAAAAAAAAAAACAAAAAAAAAACAAGGGAAGGGAGGTGATATTTCTTTCACCACTCTTCGTTATACTTTTCACCACTGATCTGAATACTGTCTGGATAAAGGATCCCTGTTGGTCTGAACTTGAAATATCGTTAATATTTGACAAGTCAGGCAGCGCCTCCTCATTGAGTCGAGGTACTAAACTCTACCTCAATGCGCTTGCGCGACCAAAAACTTTGAGCGACATAAACACACACGTCGACGCTGCGCAAGCGCAGTTAAACGAAATTTAGTACACCGCCGCACCACGGTGGCGCTGATCGAGCCTTCGGTTTGGTACAGTGGCGTCTCGCGGGGTATTCTATTCATCTATAGGTCAGTCGATTTTTTGAAAATTTGTTTCCGCCGTCGAGATCGCGTCTGTGCGGAACGTACTAATAGTCAAAGTATTCCCGGCTACGTGATAATTATTTATGAACGTTGCTTCAGGGGGGTACAAGTCGGTGAATTAAACGACGAACAAGTTATGAAACGATCCGCAGCGCCAACCCGCCGGGGAAATTATTAAAGCACGAATTTGTACTCGCCGAGTGAATTATTAACAGGCTGATTAATACGACATTATAATTGGCCCCGGAGATCCGGCTTTCTTACCTTACGGATGGGGGTTGATTAAAAATTGAAAGTCCTCTCCGTGCCCCTCCCCGACAATCCTTGATAATGGATCCACCCTTCGTTAGGGACATTCGGAAATCGGGGTTCGGTCTCTTGTATCAAGGTAAAATTAATCGAAAGCCCTTCAAATTCGTTCATATTATACATGCAATATATATATATATACCTATAGGTATATATATATATATATATATATATATTGCAACCGTAATTAAAATCTGCGTCAAATTCTCTGCGGATTGTTCTTTTTTTTTTTGTCTTTTTTCTTTCGTTTTTTAATCAAAAATTTATTCTACCTATGAGACCACAACGAATTCAAATGTTCCATGTATGTACACCTATATACTATAGCTTCCAATAAAAGCTGCAGCCGAAAAAAGAAGATCGATTCCAAATTCCAATCCTAAAAAATTCAAATTTGTCCAAGATTCAGAGAATATCCGAGGACCAGCGGTATTTTTTTTTTATTTTTCGTCGCAGAATGATGAAAAATGTATAAGCTAAACGAAATAGTTTATTATTAAAAACTAACGAATTAGCGCATATTAATTTTCAGCGAGCCAGAAATTTTCGACAGTCGATTTTCCCTCTGATCAAAAAATACTTTTGAATAATCTGAAAATGTATGAAAAATCAAATATTCTTGATGATCCTAGTCCAGGCTAGAATCACAGCAGTATCGAGCAGGTCCACGAAATCGAATTCGATTTGAACTAAAATTGACCTCGAAATTAGGTCGACAGGTAACCTATGCCATGTTTACACCGTTTTTCTTGAAACGTTGATCTGGCCTTCGAGATTTTCTTCAAAATTTCTGATAGTTGAAACAACTTCCACGGCGTTGACATATAAAGAGATGAAAAGGAATACGAATAGTTATTTTCCTTTCCTGTCGAGATCCTGAAAACTTTTGAGAAAAATCAGCTTTTCAGTCTCCACCAGAGTCTTTGTGCCAGTTGACAAGCGGAGTTCTCTTATCAAATCTCGTCATTGCAAACGCGTGCGCTCGGTCCAGGACCCGCTGCTTTGCCTCCGCGTTACTCGTACTCGTCCTCGTTCTCGTCCTTGTAGTCGACGAATCTAATTCGCCCGGGGTTAAAGAACCTTTCCAGAGAACGCAATCAGCGCGTACCCCGCCCGACGTCACCAAGAAGAGAGAAACGAGGAACAAGGAACGAGGAACTCCGCGCGTGATTAGCGGCTCCATGATTGCGACCGCGAACGCATTGCTCCACGTTTCGTGAATTCGTGTAAAAGAAAAAAGGAAAAGGAAAAGTAGAAAAAAAAAAAAAAAGAAAACATACAAAACTGCGCCAAATTAAAATACAGAGAAAGACACAAGATGAGAATATGAAATGTTGAAAGATGTAGAGTAAAGCTATTGCGAGAAAATTATTTTTTGCGAAATAATCAGCCGTGTGAAACGTACCCCCGGTTCCCGTACCTCGACGGATGAATATAACCGAGTAAATGAATGAGGAAAATTGTTTCCGAAGGTGAAGAGAGAGAGAGAAAAAAAAAACGATTAAAAAAAAAAAAAGATTAAAAAAAAAAGAAAAAAAAATTGGAGGGCGAGATTTTTGAATCGTAACGTTAATTAACGCCGGATAAAGGGTAGGGTAGGTGGAGGCAGAGCTCTCGTCGCGGTGGTGGGGTGACTACGTTCTGCCTTTTCCCGAGCGTTAGAGAGACATCGCTAAATTCTTAATTACTGCGCAAATGAGTTTTGCAACCTTCACGAGGCTCAGAATTTCAAAACGAACGAGGATTTCATACGCCCCGCCGCCAAGTTTCACGGTAGATAAACGCAGCCAGCTCTAATTCGCACCGCATCCCAGACGGGGGTGAAAAACTGAGATTTAAACGAACTAACATCCGATACTCGTCTACCCCGTGAAGCCGAACAGAAACAAGACGAGAAACAAGAAGAACAATTAATTTTCAAGTTACGTTCGATATGAACGGAAATTAGATACCATGTCTGGGATTTCGGATACACCGAACCTAGTTAGGGAACATGTATGTAGTTACGGTAAGAAGCCTGAAGAATTCCCGGTCGCTGTTACGATGAAACTGTAACTATAACAGCGTTTTATTCTTTGAAAAGTTTACTTTACCTACGTAATACCTATACCTTCCTGCCAACGCTTGCGGTTACAGTGCCAAACTATGCGAGAGAAGTGGCAAAGTAGAAGCAGCCCGGCTCTGATTATCACAAATTCTTGGCATACCCGCCGAACATAGCGCGTTGCTGTACACAAAGTGTTTCGCAACTCGGCACGGTACAACCGGAAAGCAATTATTCCATGCCGCGATTCATATACAAAGACCAAAGACCGTTACTGAATAGATGCCCACACACGACTCGGGATTAAATATCGAAATTCCGTTTCATTCGAAACGTTAGCGAAGAAAAAAAAAAAAAAAATAAAATAAAAGGAAAAGGTACTACCAGTATTATCGAATATAATTCGAAATTACTTCGGAAGTTCGCAGAGGTCGCGTCGTTCATTGAAACTTTTTCAGATTTCGGGGCAAACCAACGATATTTAATGAATTTCGTTTTTGGATGAGAAATTTTGTTTATCTCGAGCCATTTTTTTTTTTGTTTTTGAAACCGTTGAGGAAAAGTTTGGTACGTGCTCATAGCGAATGGAAATTAACCCTATCGCTAAATATTATTGGTTTTCTCCGAAATGACATCATTTTAGAATATCGCTTCCAAATTTCAAAAAGTTTTGATTAATGATGCGACCTGTACCCTGCAACATTTACTTCTTCTTCGGTAGACTCGATCTTTCAACGCCACAAAAGTCCAGAAGATCTCGAACAATTTGCAATTCGGTGATTCTGTTCTAACTGTTACTTTTTTAATTAAACATTTTTTGATTCTATAATTAAACTTTTTTAGTTTTATAATGCATATTGTTACTCTATTTTATTGTAAAAATAAAAGTCCGAGAGGATTTCGCTACGACTTGAAAATATCGAGAATGAGAATCACATTTCAAATTTTCCGTGTCACGGTACTGACTCGTTCATCCACGGTACTGACATTGAAATAAATTTGGTAGACATTATTCAGAAAAATTATTACGAATTGTATTATAATTTATTTATAAATTGTATTATAACGTCAATTAGATTTATGGATTAATTAGTTTGGATCATTTATCGCGACAAAGAAATAATGAATTCGTAGGTAAATTCTAGAAATGGATGTGACACGGTACTGACATTTAAGTGATTTGAACCGTAAGTTTTCTCTGGACTGCAAGTTATGTTATACGAAAGAAGCGATGGAATATGTTCACGAGGATCGTATTGATAGAAAAATTTTATGAATAGATTGTTAAGGGATGACCAGTGAAAGTACATTGATAGATACAGTTAGAACGGAATCACCGAATTATGTCTCAAAATACAAGTATAATCAGCGGTGAAAAAGCCGAATCGATAGAATATTTCTTCGAGAGATTACCCCGCACTGAAACCACATTCGAGTCAAGACGTAAGAACAGTGTTTGACACATTACTTTTCATCATCTTATTGTTAGTCACCTGTGTCATTACCAGAATAGTATATTTTGATACGAGTGCGGAAAGTAGGCAATATCCGATAAGCGTCGTTTTCAGCACTAGCCGAAGGCGATTGCCGTAATGACACGAGACAGATATTGCCTGTCTGCACTTGTAACACACGATATTTTTTGTAATTCCCTGCGGAGAAAGTTTCGTTCCAGAGAGATCGATTAATTAATACAATTTCACGTGGCTTACTGCCCGCCGCCATGACACAGTGCGTAAAATTTAGTTATTTTGAAGTACGCATGCGGGAAAAAGCACTAGTGCTTGAAATTCCAACCTTCCAATCTTCGGAAATAAGGTGCCTTACGCACGCCACGCGAGTCTCGAGAATCAAACTTCCGAAGCAGAATTTGAAAAAATAATATCAAGTATTATCGGAATATTGAAAGAATTAGAAATCCAACTTTTTCCTCGTAGAAGGAAATGTAATCAAACGAGATATGGCAATTCTTCATGCCCGTCATTTGAACGCAGAATCCTGTGGATTTCAGATTCTATCATCGAGCCATTTTTCAGACATCCTTCTGATGTAACGAAAAGTAAGAATCCATGTTCAGTTTTTGCAAAAGTACCCAGCGTCAATCACTTTTTCTTCGATAGGCTGAATCCACGTAAGGCGATATCCATAAAATCTCAAATAATTCTTCATTGTGTCCGAAGAGTCAAGTAATCAGCTGTGAAAAGTCTGAATCGATAGGATAATTTCTTCGAAACGAACCAGTCATTTGAAAAAACTTATTTCCAAGTCGTGTACCACAGATCACATACATTGTAGCTGCAAATTGCGTCAATTTAGTTTTATTTCCAACTGTGTCCATTTCGTTCTCTCCCCCTTTATTTCCAATAAGAAATTCTAGTTCTTCGTTATTTTTTTCTTATTTTTTTCGGTCGCATAATTGCCGCGAGTTACGAAATACTTTGAATACATCAGTCCGACTAGGTTTAGCATCAGCATTAGCTATGCTAATATCGTGACGTAAAATTAACGACTCGACTCGTCCCAAAGTCTCGTTTTCTTTACATCGGGGTCACATCGATCGTAAAGTCTAGACATAACGGCGGGGATTACAGAAGCATCGTGTCGGTAGCACCTCGTCTTAAGAAGGACCGCCGAGCAAGCGCGGTCACTCTGTTTCCTTTACCAGAGAAGACCACCATCACCGCAAAGGAAAAATCGAACCCAATCGCTACGAACCAATTCACTGAGATTTGTCTCACCTCGATGTTTGGTCTTTTCATATCCTCGGGGACCACGCCGTCGTTCTTTGATGAGACCCAAGACGAAAGTAGTGACACGTTTATTTTCTCATATTTCATCATCCCTAAAAACGACTAAAACCGGTGAATGAGGTGAGTCGACTTAAAATTGTTTAAAATATGTGAAAACAATTTGAGGAACTTGGATTCTGAGTATCCTTGAAGCGTGAGTGAAAATTAGATCGCATGTCTAGACACATAAATAACAAGTTCATTTCTTCCACCCTGGTGGCTATATTGCAGACTTAGTTTCGAAATATGCGAAGTAAATCGAAGTTTCATCGACCTGAAGATATGCGGTCTACAGTTTCCAGTAACGACAGTGATACTAAGAATAATAATGAAGGTACTCTCTTCCCAGCTATTGAAGCAGTTTTATTTTATCCTCCATTAATCACGTCACCTAGCTTCCCTTCTATATTCATTCCTAGGTGTAACGAACAGCATTACGAAGGTATAAGGGGAGGCAGCGTATAAAGAACGCAGAGAAAAAGTCCGCCGATAAAGTATTGAAAATAACGCGAATAACGAGAGAACAGAGGGCTTCCGAAAGAGAGAGTTAGACGAGGGAGTGACTGATCCAATGAAAGTTTAACGTGGAAAGCCTCATTAAAAGTTTTACACTCCGGGAGGTTACGTTTAAAGCTTCGTTTGTCGACCAAACAAGAGAGCGCGAACAGACTTAAGGATAAATCCGATTGTCAATGAGGTTATAAAGGTCTCATGCTCGTAGATATGAGCAGAAGGGTAGAGAGAGTTTCATTGTCCGTTGAATCGAATGGATTTGAGGAGAAAAAAAATTGCTCCTGGATTTTGGGAAAATTGTGATAAAAATATAAACTTTTTTTCAACTTTGCAGTATCTCTGATACTTCAGGAGTCACAGTCGATCCTAGTTTCCTGAAGGATTGAAAGAACTTTCATGGAGGTACGTCTCCGAAATTGTTGGACGTGCTGATTTTGCCCTTCGGTACCAATCTATGACCTTGAATTGCAAAGTAGAAGAGCAAAATTGTAATGCCGATGAAAATACAAGCGTGGAGGTCTTTTTATTAGACCTTTTGTTGCTAGACCAGAGTCAAATAGTTCCTAGATGGCGATAATTCGAAACTACTTGCGTCTGATGTCTGTGATTTCTACGTGGGATTGAACTTTGTTGAGATGACCAACTCCGCGAATGTTATGACGGATGAATGGACGGACGTAGTAGGAAACTCACGGGTCCCGGTATATTGGGACACCGGAATCAGCCAATCCTGTATCTTTTGTAAACAGAATTGCAATGGGTGGAAAGAACTCACCTGAAACAGAGAAATGAAACAAAACGTTATTCGACATGTTGGGGTAGTAAAGCTTTTATAAAAAATGGTCGAGTACAACTCGTATATATGTATGTATATATCACTTGCAATTAGAGGTTAATTGGAAGTCGAACGGTAGTGTCATTAAAGGTTGGATAAAGCTCGCGGTAATTCATTTCGTGAATAGTTAAGTACTTGGTGATCGCGCGTAGCGGTAGTCATTATTCGAATGAATCGACGCGAGCGCGCGTCGTCGGCGTCGAATTTCTCGTCAAGTCAATCGGGTCAATTTTACCCCGATATGTTTTTTGCCCGTCTGTATATCGAGTCTAATAAAATTAATATTTCTCCGGCGAGACGTGAATTATGGTCAAAAACTGGGACGGAATTGTATCAGCGAAAATGTCGAGGGTCTAATGGTTTTCAAATGAGAGCGATTTGAAGTTTGACCAATCACGGCTCGGCTGTAACGGATAATAACGGTCGCGCGGCGAGCCGTGATTTGTCTAACTTGAAATCGCTAACGTTTGAAAACTATATGGCCCTCGATTTTTTTTCCTGAACCAATTTGTCTCAGTTTCTAACAAAGAACCCGGCCCGCTAGATGCGGTAATGAATTGCGCAAAAACTTGAGGCGATGATAGCAGAGACTGCGAGTCTCAATGGTCGCGTCTAACGCGTGCGGTTTTTTTTCCGAGGCAAGAAGATCGCGCATAGGCGGCACAGCGGGTACCTGGGACGATATAATGTTGTTATATATTGTCGCAAGAACACGCGATGAAATTATTATTAACGGATCGATATGGAGTGGTGTAGATGCGCCATATAATATATATATATATATATATATATATAGAGCGTCGAACTTCTAGCGTATCGTTCACGTTTTTGACAGTCGATAAAACCTGAGGAAATTATTACGGACGTTACGGTGCCGGAGCTCCGTGCCGATCGCACGGTGAATCCTGTATAAAGGGGTGAATAAAGTATGAGTCTAACCCTTTGAGTGGTCGACAAAAGATTTATCGTACCAGACTAGCTAGTCGCAAGGAGCGAAAGAACCGGGAACGATATATCGCACCGTATTACGGCAGCGATCGTTCCGGTAGCATGCAACGCTGTCACTTTAAACTTGAAATGAACGTAGATTACGTATCTACTTTGTCGGATTCTATTTTATAGTCACGCGCCGCTACAATCTACGTTACTGACGATTTAGGAACGGATTCTTTGACGCTCAACTTTTAGATGGAATTATTTCTTCCTCAATTACCATAGTTATCTACTTATTTGCATCTTCGATCGACGACAAATCACTCTATAAATTCACTCCACGAAGCTTATAGACACCGAGTCTTTCACGGTATAACTCGAATCAAAATAGAAACTAACATATCTCGTGTCCAAACTGTTAGGCGCGCACGCGCAATACGCCTTTCTATCAGCGAGAGATAGGTTATGTTAAATTCGTGAAATGAATTTCTTGTTCTCCTTTTTTTATCACAGCCTATCAAGAATACCACAATTCATTATTCGAGGGCTCTTCTTTACTATTCTCTGCTCAAATATAACGAATCATGGACGCAACAGCGATGTAAATGCGAAAGCTTTCGTGAAATTGTCAAGAGATGGCGTTCTCTTCGGCGTCTCTTCTTCGCATGCGCAGAAAATTAGCGGGGAAGATTCTACTCTCTTGTATCAAAGGAAATTTGAAACCTAATTAGTCAAGGCAACGATCTTGTCAACAAGATTTCGTCGGTTATGATAAGATTCTAATGAAATGAGAGTAGGTAAATTGAGGTTCGATACGTTGGTAAAAATATGAATTAGCTAAAATTTTTTAATTTCATTTTTCTTCCTGAAAACACGAGGGTCCGTCGCATCTTATTTGTGAATTTGCTGGAGGGGCACCTGTAGCCATTTCATCCAGAGTTTTAAGGAGGTAGAAGACAAACGTAACTGAGAGCGGAAAGATACATGAGACACAGAGGTGGGGAAAGAGTCGCGAAGACGGGATACAAAGCCGAGCTGGCGAGATGTAATCTTGGATCTTTGAATGTCGCTGCGAGAGTCAACGGAGTTCCTTGATTTCCGAGATTGGTTTCACCGCCGCAAACCTTGAACCTTAAACCTTATTCTCAGTTCCTGGCTTGTCTACCTCCTACCGCAGATATACCCTGCCTCCCTGCCTCCCATCTATATGCCACGACAACTTTCGTTCTCTGGAACTGAAACTTCCCTGGAAACTTCTGTCTCCGGGGTGGCTTCGGGCGTAGAGAAACTGAAACCGGAGCCCTTAAATCTCTGACGAGATTCAAGAAGGGGTGAATTTTGAAAATAATAACACGAGGAGTGGTTTAAATCGTGATATTCTGGATTCCAAAAATGTCCAGATATATTAAGACATTTCTATTCAAACGGAGGAGAATAATCTGCAATCTTTGAAAATTTCTAATCGGACTAAACCACCGAGCTCAAACTTATTAGACAAACTATCGTGTGTCGAAAATCTCGATAAGCGATTTAATAACATCTACGAGAGCGCGGTGCTCCTCGTTTCTGAACTTTAATCACCCTAGGCGTTAGAGTTTCATCACGCAATCCACCCTAACGAGGTTCGATCGAAGACGCGATCAGTAACACTATTCAAAAATAAAAATGCATTCAGAATGAGGCCATCGGAACCCGGTTCGAAAAATTTGAAAAATCAACTAGAAATTACATTTTCTTTAGGTTTGAATGCTGACCTTTTCAAAAATGTGGAGTTTTCAGTCTCCTCAATGAATTTTGATCATCTTTATCGGTACTGACGGGAATCGGTCTACTCTTGAGCCACGGTGTTACCGATGTCTATAAAATCATTCGGGTATCCCATAAAGCTTGACGATGTGACCAAAATTACCGCATAGTCTTCGTCTTGGAAACGTTTCTGTTCAATTATTTATTTTACTGTTGCCAAAAAATGGACCACATCGAATTAAACTCGGACGGGTTAGACTTGGCGGTAAAGTTTGGCCAGGCAAAAAATGGTGGGTTGATGGCTGTTGCCGAGGGCTCGGCAACTCTTCCACGCACGAACGAGACTCAACGAGCTGCGGGAAGTATAAATATTGGTAAACTGCTTCTCCCACTGTATAAATATGCTTTTCTTCTCTCTCTCTCTCTATTTTTCGAGTACCGCGATCGCATCGAATGCGGATTCTGGGCGGCGGAAGTCCGGAAGCTTTTAACGGCTTTGTAAAATGACTTCGGTTTTTATTTACCCGCTTTGTTGTTCGGTCATTGCCGACTCTTCTCTTCACATCAATAAAAGTGCGTAAAAATTCGGCGTGTACTTTTTTTTCACTTGTTTATCCTTTTTGCATTCGTTTATGAATAAGGGATGCTCGTACTGTATCGATGTGTGTATAAGCCTGCACACAACCTTGTTCGAGAATTCACTCTGCAGGGTACCATATACCTACCTTATACCTACGTGGAGCAATCCATTTCAATGCGGCGTAAATTAATTATGATCGGGCAAAGGCTGCAGAGCGGCGACTCCCGCACCCATGAATATTCAAAAGCCAGCCTAACATCGTCGACGGTACCTACGTACGCCGGAGATAAGTTGTCGTTTGAGTGCCAGACCGTGATTGAATAATCCCTAAAAACAGCATGGCGATGCCGTGAACGCCTTTCAAAACACTACAGCTCAAGCTATGAACGGCTTTGTCTTTAAATTCAAGTCTCTAAGTAGCTGCTACCACGCCCGTTTCGCGCGAGCGATTAGATAATAACAATACCATAGATGTCAATGTGCGTTTCGGCCATCTTCAATATTTCCCCAATTCTATTCTATTTTCTATATAAACCTTCGAATAGGCTGTGGCAATTAGAGACCAAAACCTTTGTAATCCGTGTCGTGGTCCGCCTGAATCGGTAAGTCTCACAGTGAGGAATCCATCTTTCGAATCCTGTGCACCCGATTTCTCCGGAACCACTTGACGTAGGATCTTGAAATTTTCAGGACCTTTTCTCATCATGTTTGGGCATCCATCGATCGACGGACAAGTCAACCCGACCTACCGATCGGTAGAT
Source organism: Tenthredo amoena (assembly GCA_963966615.1). NCBI lineage: Eukaryota > Metazoa > Arthropoda > Insecta > Hymenoptera > Tenthredinidae > Tenthredo > Tenthredo amoena. The sequence continues at coordinate 1,236,430 of OZ016499.1, read as the reverse complement.
GAAGAGTTTTTCTTTCTTTATAGTTCTTTGCTTGATATCCGAATCGTTGTGGTTTCAAGCACCGAAATTTGAACAGGGTGAAACACGTAAATAAAATCGAGATTCGCGATAATAACTCAATACGTTATATTGTTGTACGAGGTCCATTAAACAGCTGCCCGATATTACGCAACATGGAGACTCAATATTATCAAATTATATCGTCGCACTGTGGAAATATTGACGTTGGCTTCCCCCGTTTTCACTTCATCAAATGGAAACTCTATATACACATAGAGCGAGGCGGAAATATTGTAGGTGCGGGGTAGGGGTACCTCGACGAATACTTTGGCGGGAGAATTCCATGACTTTTATTAGTTTGATTACTTTTTGCGATATCGAGTTCGAGCGGCGCAATTCGTGAAGGATATGATACACAAGTCTGTCTGGATATCGGTTTTCCTGGTAATGGCTAAATGATTTGAGTGTTTTCGTAGCACGAAGTACCAAGTCACTCGAGCGTGGAAAGGAAGTATTTCCCACCTACGTGTGTATAAATACATATTCTCATTCGTCGAATAAGGTTGAGTATTTCCAAGGTGGGGAAAGAATCACACGCGTGAACGTGGCGTAACAGCATCGTCGATATAGCGTATAGTGAAAAGAAAGGAAAAGAAAGAGAAGGAAGAGGAAAAGGAAAAGGAAGGGGAAAAGGAAAAGGAAAAGGAAGAGGAAGAGGAAGAGGAAAAGGAAAAAGATAAAGAGGGAAAGAGCAGCAAGACGAATCCTCGTGGCAGGGAAACGCAAGGGTTTCCAGATGTTTGAGACGGCCTCAAGGTATTTTCCTCTAGAAGCCATTTATTGATACTAAACAAATATTTCTCAACCTCTGCCTGTCTGCCTGCCTGCCTGCCTGCCTGCCTGCTACCCTCCCTATTGCCGCATCGCTGCTTCTCGTTCATCTAATTCCAGGTTCAAGTCTTCGAAAACCACCTACGCCAGACGCAGAACTCACGATTCTGTCCCTCAAGTTCGACGGACGCCCCAAGGTTCTACGAAAAGTTGGAGAAACGTCTCTAAGTCAATCGAGCTCATAGGAAACTGTGATAAACAGAATCAAGAAGACTTTTCTTCAATTTTTTCGCCGTGTAGATCAGAGCGGAAGTAGAATTCGATCAAGAATGACGTACGGGGACCTAGAACTGGGTTATTTTATGGGGTTCAAGATACGCCTATGAATATTAACGACTCTTTGATCTGGTATTAATATTTGTTCGCTCGCGTGGCTAGCGAGTTATCTGATTGGCGAAGCGAAATAACTACACGGTAAATTTTGCGGCTCTAAAGTACTTCCGAGGAAAACCCACACCCACCGAATATCCCCGGAAATCCGTTGTTAAATCATTCGTGAAACTGCGAAAAACAATAAACCGTTCCGCCGGAATATCTACGGGGACTCGTTGAACCATATCATTCATTCACTGGCCGAGACGAAACGGTCAATCCGAAGGGATTTCTACCCAAGGGCGGAGAACCCAACGGGGGACGTTCTAAGGCAAGAAAAAAACGATTTACATATACGTGGATTCCCGCTGCGAAGGACAGCCACGACGTTATTGTCCCTCGCACCATCGACGACCGGGGTCAAACAATCACACGAAAGAAATGGACGCCTAATTATGTCCGATTGGATTCGTCTTTTCCAAGATGAACGTAGACGGTAAGTTGTAAAGTGAAAAAAGCCAAAGTAAATTTGAATCCTTTTTTGTGTTTTGAAATCCTTTCTCTCGCAAGGAAGTAAAAGTTCTTCGCGAAGCCTTGAACCGTAACTTCTGCAGGAAATTGAAGCCTGTGGTTTGAAGCTTCGGGGTATGAGAGAAAGTTGAGCTTTGGTCTCGAAACAGATTTTTTCCATCCAGATTCTGGTCGCGATGCATATTCATGTTGGTTCAAAAATCTGCCTCTACCTCTCGGTCTGTTATGAATACTTCCTCACGTTCCAGACAAAGTGTCGGGGTCCTAGAGAGCGGCTGGATGATCTCGTGTGGCGTCGTTAGCTTGGCCCGGTAGAAACGCTACATTGCCGTCAGCAACGAGCTCTTTCCGGATAGCTCGGATCCAGGGATCCCACGATTTCCTTCCGCTCTGTTAGCTCGGGGGTAAAATTCTTAAGTTCTAATCCAAATGATGTTTAGCTTCCGCAGAACTGCCGCGAGGGTGTGTACCTCGGAAACTCATGTTCTTCGAGCTACATGTTACCTCGAACGCCTCAGGGCTGCAGACGTTCGTCCTGCGCCGGAGCGGAGGCAGGAGCGGGAACCTTTGCCTCTTTAATCCAGACAAATGATCCGGCGCCCCCGTCATCCTAGGCAATCGATTCGTTCCTTCGCCTCGCGCCTGGCGAGCTCCCAGCTCCCTCGTTACACATAAACATCAGTCCATGCATACATTTCTATCCGCATGTGTCCTACAGGTTGGACGTTAACGGTGTGCGTCGTAGGTAAGCCGAACTGGCGTGTAGGCGGAGGGACGGGGAAAGCGGAATGCGGGGATGGGTGGGAACTATCATTCAAAGTCTAGGTATTGCTCCTTTAATAAATCTGGCATTAACTAATCCCTTCTCCTTTAATTTATCACATGATAGAATCCCTCCCGCCTCAGCTGCCACCATATTACCAACGCTCGCGCGTGAGACGGTGGGCACCTGTTTTATGGTATAGCACACATGTATTTGTCATATGGTATACACAGGGTGAGCTAGTGCTGACGAATTCCTCGTCGAAAACTAGGACGAATTTGTATGAGCGCGAAAGTCGTGGGTATTATAGTTTTCAAATGCGAGTCGTTTTAGTTTTGACCAATTGCGGGCCACGCCGCGACCGTTACTCGACGCTGGCGCCAGGCCCTAATTGGTCAAATTGAATTCGCTCTCATTTGAAAACTATTAGGTTCTCGAGAGCCGTTCTTCTTCCTTTATTGAAATGAATTTGTTCGCTACCTTAACGATTGCTTTTGAATATGTTACAAGAATGATTTTTATCACAAACTTATTATCTTTGCCGAACATACACTGGAATCTGAATATTTTATACCTTATAAGAAACAGTACGGCAAGCTTTCCAATGAATATGTTAAATTCGAAATGAAATAATCGAACGATACAAAGCGAGCGATTTTCTTGTTTTTACGATAAAAGCAAGCCTTCAGCCTTGTTCTACCATTTGAAATGAAGGATTGATGTCTTTTAGGATAAAGAGTCCTGAAAAGTCACCAATAATTCAAGCAGGCTTCGTTGAAAAACAACTTCCAGATACAGTCGATATGAAAAGGAGTTTCAAGTTCCGCGGAAAGCCTGATATGTATAAACGATCAAAGAGTAAAAGTAAAGATTTGTACTAGGGCCTTATCCATTCGGGAATAGATGGCCGTACTGTTATTTCTTTGATTTCGTTTCATTTCAGTTCCTACGGTACACGTGATGAGAGAAAATGGCCGATCACATTAAGGCAATGCAAGCAAGTGGATTTCCTCTGACAATTCATGATGTGAGAACAACCGCGTTCCAGTTTCCTGGAATACCACATTAACTGGAGCATCGCAATTGTTTTTGAGCAGGAATTAAATTTCTCGCCCATGAGTGTATGAAAATTGCATAGAATTTGATTATACATATATGTGCTCAGTTTGTGGGCGGAAGAAAAAGAAAGGTATGACAAAAAGTCGAGAGTTAAGGTAAACGGAGTGAAAGGGGCAAAAACGGGGCTGGCTATCTCACCCCAAAGCATACGGCCATCTCACCCGGGGACTCACCCGACAGATGCTGAGCTCTTTTTCTTCAGATTAAAGCGTGCGAAGGCGAATTTCTTCCACCTACAAAGTCAAGGTTTTAATCATTTCGTGAATAGAAACGGAGTTTGATTCCCAAATTGTGCTGAGCTCCGTTCGACCGTGCAAAGTCGTTTAAAGTTATTCGCTGCCCGGGGGCTTCGGTTCTCGACTTTCAAGCGAGCTCAGGCGAGCCTTGAAAAGTCCATGAATTGGTAGAAGACCGTGTTCAGCTGGCGGGATTTTTTCATCGAAAAATTTCTCCTCAAAAGCTATATTTGGACGCGACAGACGGACGTCGAGTCGCGTCCACGTCCGCACCTAGCACTTTTCAGGGTCCATTTCAAAGCCGTTTGAATAACAGTTGTCTCCACCCCCGCGATGGTTATGATCGATATTAAATTTAATAAATCGGCACCAACCCGGACGTGCCCATTCAATTTCTGTCCCTTTTCACTTCTCCAAAGATGATCCCCTCCTCGAGGTTTCAAAGTCTAATAAAACCAGTGAAGCACTTTGATACTCGTAAAAGATACGGGAAATATTCGTATATTAACATCGGTGGTCAGTGAATTTTTTTAGCGAAGTAGTCAGCGAAGTAGACCACCGTAGCTAGCTAGTACCCTACTATTGAAACTTCAACGCTATGTTTGCTCGCTTCAAAACTAGAGTATTACAACAATGATTCTACCGTTCCGATTATGCAGGAGGAAAATAAGGACGCCGGCGAGCGAAGCACTGTTCGCTTTTCACTCGCCATCCTCAAAATTTCGAATCCTATTATGGAGCGATAACAATATTCAAAACTGTCTACGCGTTTAGAGTTCTGGTGGAAAACGTACGGACGGAGTCTGCAGGTTCTGATTGTTTTTTTTTTTCTTTTTTTTATTCTACTTCCTGTTTTAAGGGGATAGGCCACTGTAGCGGGGGAAAAAATAAGCATATTTTGGGAATTTTTTTCAGCGGAAAAATGAAATGAATTAAAATTCTGAAAAAGTCCCTTTATTGTATACCTAAATGAATTATTTTTTTCAAAGTAATATCGAAGAAAATGGCGGCTGCACAGCTTTTCTTTGGCGAAGCCTTTTTTTTCAATGGCGCGCGGCCTGACCAACTGCACTGGCAATTTTCGATTTACGGTGAATGAAAAAATTTCTTTTGATTATACATGTGAATAGCTACAGAAGTACGTAGAATTTTTATGATATATCGATTTTTGCAAAAACGGCGCGTTCTTGAAATAAAAGTTAAAAATTGTAAAAAAAAAAATCGTCCGAAAATTGTTTATAAAAAAAAAAACTATGCAATATATCGAGAAAATCCTACCTACTTCTATGCAGAATGAAATTGTGAATATACAGTTAGAATTTCAAGTCAATCGGTCAAGATTTGTTCGAGTTATGAGTCCGGCCGACTTGAAAAATGTAATTTCGAGAAAAACGCGTTTGAAGTTTTCGGTACGGAAAACTAATTGATAAATTTTATATCCCTTTAGTCAGCGATGTCCGCGCCATACAATCGGCCTTCCAAATTAACGTCCTGCTCGAGCTCTTATTTTCTGCACGCTTTTAAAGCGATCCGTGCGTTTGGAAATTTCTACAGTGGCCTAACCCCTTAAGAGAAGGAAAGTTACTACAGTCACCCCGCTCAAAAAAATTTGATTTTTCGCAAAATCCCCACGTCCTGAAGTCCAGAGAATCACCTCCGACCATTTCGGATGAACGTTTGATCAATTTTTCGTCTGTCGATATCTCGAGTATGATTCAACGGCCTTGGTCCGTTCTTAGATCAATCGATGCAGTCATTCCCAACTTAGAACTGATCAGATCTTGGATCTGATCGGTATGGTAGTTCTTGAGTTATTTCGGAATCAATCGATCCAGTAGATTCGGTGTTGGGATGATTAGATAAACTTCCTGCTCGTGATACACGTATTTTTATTCAAAATAAGTTTTTCACTCATAAAATAACATTTTTTGAGATTGAAGAACCTGAATGGGAAGTCTTACGATTCAAGTTTTGATTCGATTTTCAACTAACTCCCACACTAGTCTTCCTGAGTAGAAATCAAGTCATTTTTCATCGACTAACCGATTCTGAGATAGATTTCAATCAATTTCGAACGACTTGACATGACTTCAAATCGCTTTTACGGCTTTCGTTGACTTCGAACAAATTCTTTACATCCGAACCGCCAATTAACTCCGCCTTTATTGCTTGAATTCACGTTTGTACAACATTTTTAACGAACTACCTACACCGGTGTTCCCAACGATCAACTGGACACGAAGAACGTCTCAGAAGCTATAAAACTGAAGAAGGTGGTTGAAGAGGAGCCAAGGATCATCGAGCCCCGCGTATACGTATACAAATCTCTTTGTACATAGCTGTGGTTGTGTATAACTTGATATATATATATATATATATACATGTATATATCTATGTACACATACACATTACATAAGCTTGTCGTATCTCCTCGAACCAGCTATCTTCTTCATCTCCTTTTCCTTTATCTCACCGTCTGAATCCTGATTTCCTGCCGGCGCGCGGTACCAAATGATAGAAGGATCTGGGGCCGGGTGGTCGAGAGCGAGACAGAGCCCAAGCTCGTTTGAATTTGAATACATTCCAATTTTATCGAAATCGTCAAAGTTTCGTCAAGGCCTTCTTCCCGCGTACCGATCACAGATTCCCCTTGTTTTCCACGACACTCGGATCTCTCTTCGTTATTTCCCAGCTCAACCTTTCTCCGTATATGTAGAGTGTGTTGTTACAAAACGAATACCCAACGACGAGTTAAAAATGATCAGATCTCAATAGAAAGAAAAAAAAACAATATGTCATCGAAAGTTTATCTCCGCTGTTGATTCTTGACTTGTTTCCGGTCGATCCGACGAATGCCTTTGTCCACGAGACCTCAATACCCTTCGGTATCGAAAGGAAGTCAGTCGAAGGAGTACGTAATCGGAAAAATAATTTCACAATTTTCGCAGGCACATTCAGGTGATTGCAATTTACGGATTTGAGGGTAAAACGTATCACGGTGTGATGCCGGGTCTGAGGTTTACGGAAAGGAGTTTAAGCGAGGGTCGTATTTTGAACGGCTCTGAAACTCCATTCGAAATTTCTGATCCGGGTCTCGCTCAGACTCCGGAGCTATTCAAGTCTCCTTTTTCTTTTCGCTAATCACCGAATCACTGGAACTGACGTTCCATTAGTAGGTGAGTAGGTGGGTACCACCGCTTTCTCGTTTTGTGCTACCGACCGAAAGATCTCAACTGTCGATGCAACACGAAACACGAAACAGTATAAAATCAGCCTGAGAATAATTGTTAACCTCTCGTTTGGAAGCTAATCGGTAAAAATCCGTGCTCGTTGCATATAACGATCATCGAACACTCTTCCGCAATGCTGCCCGCTAAATGCCGTTGCGATTACGGTTACAGTCCCACAACCCACACATGTATCGAAATGGCACGACATATCAGCCGATAGTATCGTGACAGTTTATTGTACGACCGCGGCTCCCTCAATCTCTACTAATTACCAGTGGCTGCAGTGGTAGTTCATCGGATGACTGGTAGTAAGCAAATGTAATTGCGACAGCGTTTAATAACGGTATTCTCGCGTAGCTGAACGGAATATATTGCAAAAGCTTCGTTTCGATTTTTGATTCCCTGTTCCTGAAAGCAGAATGGACGTGACATACTGTAATAAGTAGAAAGAGAGAGAAAAGGAGGGTTGAGGAATGTTATAAGGAAAAAATAAAATGATAAAAATAATCCGGAAAAGCTTAAAGATTGCGAGACTGAGTGGAAGGAATCGAGTGTCACTCGAAAGCACTTCGTAATGAAAGACGGGAAAATCCATAATCCAGTGTCGAAGTAGTTCGAAGATTTCATCTAGGTACTGCCGAGGTGATTTTCCCTTTGCACACCGTTTCCATATAGTTAACGTTTCTGTGTGGTACTCGGTGTATAATTTTTTTCCTCGAGCTATAATACATAGGGGAATATATCTCCGATCAACTGTATTATGAATCCGCTCGCCTTTGCGGAACTCAGCGGAAACGGAATTTAATTAAAAAATGTTCGATATCAAAGCAGTTATTTTATCTGTATTTTATTTTTTTTTTTAATTTAAAAATTTATTTATTTTTCGTTTTTTTACTTCCATTGAACGGTAAAACATCTCGGGTATAAAGATAATTTAAATCGATAAACGAATAAAATAGAAAATAAAAAAAAACAAACAACGTATCATCATCGGAGTTTCGTATCATATTTCACGCTGTGTATAGCCTACACCCTACCCTACCTATCTACTAACCCATGACGCGATTTTAATGACGCAATTTATTCGCTTTCCGTCGATGTTTATGCTTTATCGCAATATATTAATTGCGAACAGGTATTGGTCCAACGATACTTTCGCAACGGTGTGATCTGATGTGAGCGATAATGTGCTCGTTACAATATAGTCACGGTATTTGTTCGTTCCGCGTTACATCGCATGCTCGGTGATTCAGGAAACGCTGCCTGATTTCATTATCAACTTGTACCAACGCTCGCTGGGTATCGAGTCGCGCAGCTTGATCACGCGTCTAATTATCGTTATCCACATTCCGCGTACCAAACGCCGCATTCATCGTGGCAACTAAATTTCCATGATTATGAAGAGGACAGTTAACCGAAATTTACCAGTTCGACTATAATGTATTGATGAAACAAAGTGCCCGATCCTCATTTGTGCAACGAATACCCCATGAGCCAAGGTTCCCGAAGTTACATCGTGTCGTAAGGCTTCGATGCTTCATCAGTGGTTTCATGGTCTGTTAATGGGGTCTCCGCGGATTATTCGACCACAATTCCAAATTGATTTCCAGTACGGTGACAAAGCTTTGGAATTCGAAGAAGCCGGAGAAATCTCTTCGGATTTTCAAAAAAAGTCATCAAATGAAGGGAATTGCTGAGCTCGATGATCGCTGTCAAAGTCCAGCGTCAAGACAAGCGTCGCGTCGGACGGTCGGCGACGGTAGTTGAAAATATGTAAAACCACTTTGGAGCATGAAATCGAGGCGCCTGGTTACATACTGTTCATAAAATGAAATGTTTTTGCTTCCTTCTGCCCAAAACTGTCTGATTTCCATAGATTTTTGACTCGCCGAAGCGCGGAACCCAGCGGCAAAACAATGTCTTACTTTTGTTTTGTTTTTGTGGAAAGTGGCAACTCCATCTTGTCAAAGATACGTCGAATCATTAGACCTAGACGCGACTTCTGGTCAATTTCACATCCGAATACCGTGGAACACGACTTGTCATCAGAATTTGACACACTCCCATTAAATGTCGAATTACGATTTGAATCGAGCCGAATCCGTTGTTGAAGAGTGGCGAAGAGGCGCCGCAAACGTAACAGCTGTAGATTTGTGTCGTAGAATTTCGCGGCCAGTCCGAAACGCAGATTTACACCCTTTCCATATCAAGAGTGCTCAGCATCGTTTTGTAATTTATCGATTGCTCGTCTGTCGGCGGTGACCGTCGGTTTAATGTGGCCGTTAGAAGCCGAGTGAAAGCAGCGATTGGCGGGCGGGGTTTTAGCCACGATGCTCGCGTGCCGGAGGGCTGTTCAAGCATGCCCGCATCCTTTAATTACAGACTCGTCCCCTGCCAAGGGCTGTGATCCGCTACCTCGTGACGCGAGGTACGCGGGCATTGGACTTACGTACCTCACCTACTACATCGGGCGAGAAATGGATGGTCAAAGTTGGCGTGCCCGTCCTATATAATATCGTTTTCACACTCGACAGCCGTGGCTCAGATTCGTGCGCGCGGTAGCACACTAATTGTTTCCTGAATTACCCTGCACACACCCCAAAAACACCCTAGTTGCCTCATGAATTCAGTCCATACTCGGTACCTGCACCCTTCCACCGGTTTAAACTTTTCGCCTATCTTTAGCTGCCCGAATCGTATGGGGAAAAGCACGCGAAGTTCAGTTGATCATGATCGCAAGCTGCGGAGTCGAACATCGTTGAAAGGAAATATCGATCTCACGATAGAGCGTTCAGAACGAAATAACGACTCGTTACTATTTCTTCGAATTCAGGAATTGAAATTGATAAGCTGATAAAGCCAGCGCAGTTTTTCTTAGATTTTTATGAGTGGAAGAACTGCCATGAATTATCTTACAGAACATTGCCAGAGGATGAAGACCAGCCCTTAGATACTTGAATTAATCAAACGTTACTCTTCGTATTCTGAGCAAAGCGACCGCAGAGACAAATCCTCTCTCTGAGGTTTGCCCGAAGTAAAAATTGACTTTTTAAAAGTAAGATTCTATCGATCGAACCAATTGTTCGCTCATGCTTTGAATTAACGATACCATACCCTTCCAAACATGAAAGTGATTGATAAGCAGATTCCACAATGGGAATTCACAGTAGCATCTGATTTCGGATCTTTTTTTTATCAGGAAGAAGTAATTTTTGTATGAAATAATAACTGTATACATTTTTTTGGCATGAGAATATATTTTTTTTTTTGGTATTGATCGCGTTAATGTACTTGGCGGAAGGTTTTCTCACCGGAGGTGCTTTGTATGGGTTATATATGTCAGCAGACGTTATCCGAAAGCATATTTAAAATTTTGTAACATCACAACATCCGAGCTTATGTAAGGCTGCGTGGACCGTAATTTGTACCCGGTAAAATCCCGAAGTCCGACAAGTTTTGAAGTTCGATCGGGTTTACCGTTTTCGAGAAACACGCCAATTAAATTCCTTATATTTCGAGAAGATTGGTTATGACGTAAATAAAAAATCAGGAATAGAACTGCGAGATGAATTCTAGAAGACCATATAAAAGAAAATACCCTGTTCAGATAGAAAACCATTTTTCTCTTTTCTTCAATTATTTTCTCATCTATGTATTATTCATATATTTCGGACGTCGTCATGGTAGAAAACGAATGAAAAGAATGGCATTGCTCATAAAAACGAAGACTCATTGACTGATATCACCGAATCCACTAGAATCAGCTGGGTGAGAATTCTCGTCAGGAATGTCAGGAGATTGCAGCAAGGTAATGGCTGTTCCTTCCCCAGCTCCTCAGAGACCAGATCTTGGTCTGACCCTAGCGAGATCTTTCGGGACTGTCAGGGCGTACATGGGCTTTCATCGAATTCCTAACGCTTCGTCGAAAATTACCCTCGATGTGTATAGAGCTAAAAGTATGATGTGAGATGTGACGTTTCGTTCTTATCAAGAATATCGCAGCACGGAATGTTTCTTGATCTTCGAGAAGTCCCGTTTCGGTCATATTTAGTCAGTCACCAGCACAGTACAAGATGCACCCGGCTGGGCTCAAAGCAACACTTTTCAGTTCTGATCCGATCCGAATTCGAACAAAGACTCATATTCGGGGTGAGAACGCGCATTCAATCGCAGAGTAGACTTTGTTAAGAGTTCTTGTATAATTGTTTACCAATTTTCTGAGATCCGCAATAAATTGCACGGCGAATAATAGCAACAACAAAAGATATATCCTAGGGGTGAAAGAGTTCGTGCGTTTGGTTCAAGGGTCGTTAATGTGTACGTTTTAGATGTCGTAGCTGTGGCTGAAGAGACCCTCGAGTTGGTTGTTCGCGCTTCAAAGTCTCGAGTGCAAAATCGTTATTTCTGGGACACAAAGGCAAGGCGGCGACCAACGGGGTATCGTAATTTCGGTGGCTAAACCGTGCCGGTCGAACCCGCGAGGCTTTAGGTTTCGAGGGGAGGCCATGCGGAGCACAATACTCGATATCACGCCCAGCCGTGGTGCCCTGGTGCTTTTGAAAGCACCGCGAACCTCTCGAAGGGTGGTGCGCACCCGGGCGTTTTAACGTTTGACACTTGAACCCACCAAGAAATTAAACCCCGGCGTGTTGTTTCAATTAACGTGGCCCACGCTCGACAGTTTTGTTCAAGCCTTATGCAAATTCAATTAACTCGTAATCGGTCATTGTCGTCGGCTGTACTTGACGCACCTCGTATATTCCGTTCCCATTCCGTATATGCAATCCATTGTAAATCAACTAGCCTCGTTTTTCAACGCTCGAACCCGGTCTAGACCAAGCGATGAAATAGTTCCTAGATCTTTCATCAAGAAATCGAACTGCTTAGTCGAATTTCTGAAGCGGACAGATCTACTTTTCCCTTCGCCCATATGATTTCCGATAGATTTCGTCAAGCCACGTTGAAAGCAGCTCACTCAGCCTTAGAACTAAGCTTTTTCCACATTTGTTTCGACTGATTTCTACTCGCAAAAGAGTAAGGAATAAATAGTACGTATTTTCTTTGTCCATTATACGAATACCATAGACATTGAAAAAATGAAGCCGATAATGGACTGAAACTTGAGTTGACCATGAGCTTAATTTCATTCCTCACGAGACCCGGGTGGCTTTACATTAGTGTAATTTTGTCGTCAAGTAGAATAGCAAATTGCGAACGAATCGATGAGATATATTGTCATAAGGTATGAGAATATCTGGGGGGACTCTGGTAGTCGCGTAGGAACTCCGTTGCGGGCTACCTAATTTAACCTTCGTAAGATGTCGGTATTTTTTTTCTAATAAGAAGCAAAATCGTAGTTTCGCGGTCATTTCTTAATCAGATGAAATGAGATAGTGCCCAAAATGTGTGGTGTTCCACCGCCGAGTGGCTGAGTGTTCCAAAAGTGCAATAAATCGAGTGCATCATCTGTGAACAATTCCACGATTTCTCTAATGATAACTGAATCTGTAAAAAAAAATTCAAAATTTCGAAAAAGCGAAACACTCAGCCGATTTTTGCCAAAACGAAGCAGTAATCCCCGAAGTTTCATTCCGATCGGTTGTGTGGAATGGGAGAAATAACGAATCGCGTTTTCGAGGTGATCAGAGCCTGTATCACAGCCCCTTAATAACAGAATTGGCAAAAGCTTGCGACTCGAGGCCATCAGACATAAACATGAGGTTGCACCCAACCGAGAAGAATAACGGCGAAGGAAAAATCGTTTGGCTGGTTATATATTATGGGCTTGAGTGTTACCGGCCAGTTTGGCGCACGCTAGTCACTGGGTCGAAGAATAAAAAAGCACTTGGACCGGAAATCGAATTAGGCGCGGCTCGGACGCGTGCTAATCCCGCCTCACGATTCGGCGTCACATAAATCGACCGTTCAACAATAATTACTTTCCCTTTGCTGGCTGTGTAACTCAGGCAATTTCAGAATTCTCCATCTAATTTGCGTTTCCGCGGAATATAAGCACCTATACCTATACGATATAGGTATACGAGATAAGTATACGAGGGACAAAATTTCCACGGATCATCACTAACCGTTAATCGAGAAATCGATCGTCGCTATCGGTCCGAGAATTCGTTGATGTATTCAGCACGTGGTAGAAATTGAATCGATACATCTATGAATCCTTGATGACTTTTATGGCCTTAGTTATTTATTCAAAGTGGATATATATATATATATATATATATATATATACATGTATGCTACTGCTGCTGCTGCTACTACCGCTGTTGATGTCGTGAAGTATAAATAAAGCGTCCGTTATCCCGAGTTGTATAAGCGCGGTTGGGTGTCTGTTGGGGACAATGGACAGCAGTCAAACAGTGGCTAAAACCGGGGGAAATCGTGTGGCGGGGTCCAGGATACAATGAAACTAAATTAGTCATCCTTCGGTGACAGACTCGTCGCTGCGCTGGACCCTCGGCCTTGAATTCTGGCATCTGTTCGGTCCAGTCGTGGCCACAGCGTGGGATGAACGGTTACCGTTCTTCGATTATGTCCGTGAATTATTTTCGAGAATCGGATACCGTTTGGATCATTTTTTGGAAAAGTATCTCGTATCGATCGACGCGGTTTTTCCTAACCCGGAATTGATCAGATTTCGGAAAAGTTCGATCGACGATATCTCGAGAACTGGTTAACCGATTCTAACGATTTTGATCCCGATCGATAGAGCTAGCTCCAACTTAGATTTGGTCAAATTTTGGAATTAATTGATCCAGTAGTTTTCGCGTTAGAAAAAGAAAATTAACCTTCTGCTAGTAATTCGCTGCTTTTTATTTCGATTAAACTTTCCGCTCATAGGACATCATTTTTTAAGTTTGAAAAATTAAACGGCGTTAGCCCATTGAGGTCAGCTGACTCACCTTCTTGTTCTTGCGGTTTTTAATAACGAGAGTCGGGTCCTGGCCTGAGGTATTATTTTTTCCAGTTTATTTTTCCGGCGTACCAAGTCTTATCCGTAACGTTGATATCGCGTTCAGCTCCCACGTATTTTCCTTCTCATTTTCCTTCTCCTCTTTATTTTTCCTCTTACTTTCTTATTTACTACGCGCATTTTCACGCACCCCCAAGATGCCAGCCTCCAAGACTAGCTTTCTTTGCCCTGGGATCTATGGCGTGGAAAATTGCTAGGCTGGCAACGGCTTTCAAGATCGCATGTCCTTGTATTGAAATATTTAAATAACCTGAGCTTTCGGGCTCGTTTCTTTCCTCAAAGAAATCACCGGCTGGTAGATGACGATCCGATACACTCCGCGATAAAAAAAATAAAATAAAAAAAATAAAGAATACAAGTCCATAGAATCCTTTTCCGACGAAACGTTCCGTTCGATTGAAAGTGGGAAAGATTTTCGTATCCTTTTTATACGCGAAATAACATTCCGAATGGATTATCGTCGGCAGTTTGATCTCCCCTGCGAAGAGTGTGTTTTCCATGAATGGCGTGCAATCATCATCATCAAAGTCGGATAATTTCGCGAATAATAATCGCTGGTAAATAACAGCCCGGGCTAGCTGCAGCTAGTCGCCGGACTTGATTGATATGTTTTTGTCGAATAGTTTTTTCCAATTATTCGCATTCGGTAATGCCCCGGCGACGCAACTTCTATCCCGACGATCATAGGCGTCCATTTATACCTCCACCGAAATTGCAAACGCTCCGCACGTTGTTCATAAAATAAACTGGGCTGGATCGCGACCCATTTCATTTCATGTCCCGGTATAATTATCATAATATCAAATCCTGCGGTGCTTATAATATAATTCCCCAGCTACGAAATTCATGCAGCAATAGAGGGATGCCGTGTAGATGTATACACACATTTATATACACATAGATATAGATATACGTATATATAGTTCACGGTTTATAACGTCATCGTTGTTATACCTACGTCGACGTCGTTGTTCCAACAGCTACGTATATTTCGCTGCTCGTCTATATGCACATGTGTTAATATATAATAAACGCTTATGCACAACGGGTTCCGCGTCCCCGTCCCATAAACAGGGCAGTAAGAACCTAGGGAACACGATAGAGCCCCAGACAAACCGACCCTCTTGTTTACGATCTTTTGGACTAAAACGTGGAGAACTGTTCCCGAAAATATGAGAATGATTCTCTAATTCGATCTCGGGTTCTCCTCCCTTCGTTATCCCTTCTTTTACACTCCTGCGGGATTTCTTGGTCAGAATTAGGCAGCAGCTGGTGCGACAGACTAAATTGTTGACTTCCGGCGAGGCGTCGACCACCAAGAAGGAATAAAGGGTGACCCTCGAATTAGTACAATTAACGTTATTATCATAGCGCAGTGCGGGCTCGAATTACGCGAAAATTAGCTGCCTTTGTAGGCACAGTTACGCGCAGCTGAAGCGATTCCAAAGGCTCTTTCTACCGACGATTGAATAGCTAAATAAGTGGAACGGATATTCCGCGGTACGACTGCTCTTGTGTGCATATGTGCTCGTATGGTCTTCCGCATCGATTCCTGGATCTATTACCTCGTGCTCGTATATCTCCATCAATCTAACAACGAATGAAGTTATTCTGTCCAAAATTTTGGTTCGTTTTATGCCAGTCTTCTCCTCGAATTTTGGATGTGGTCTGTGGAAGTCGTCTTCGAGTTACTCAAAGAATGAAATTTCCGAAAAAACGTATTCCGTTAACGAGATTTAGAGAGTCGAACAACGGACTCTCATGCCTTTGGTCTCGATCCGGTTTTCACTGTTTGATAACGATGGCCGTTCTGCAAATATTCTTCGTTCGAAACCCAGGTGCGTCGTGAAACCGATAAGATAACTGGTGCAAGCTGCAAAAGCTGGCTGGGTATTATCCTCTGTAATCCAGGTGTATGTATAAATCTGAGGATGCATTATGTAGGTATGGTATTGTAGTTCTTCCCGCATCGTATTCTTCTTTTCAGTATATGTCTAGCGTGGCTTATCGTGTCTATATTTCTCTCAGATATATCCGCGACATAGGTATAAGAAGTAAATCTCTTTGAGCTATTTCTGCGGCATAGCTTGCGCCGGTCTCTCTCATGGTTGAAGTAAGGCTCTAAACTCTGGTAGTGTCATCAGGATTACGCGAGAGCAGAAGAACGAGTATGTTGCGTTGGTTGAATGACTCGCGCGTTTGTTGGAGGGTTTCTTTTGTCGCGAAGCTTAAACCTCTAAACGTCTTTTAGTCGAGATTTTGTCGAAGGAAATCCTCGGCGAACGGGGCTCGGGCTGTACCTCGACGAAGTTGCTACTTCAGGTATCACAGGCACCTATATCCGTGGGCAGATCCCTTCCAGAGAGTTTCGCTCCGTTCTCCGGTCTTCCTTGCTCCCAAGCTTAACCGGATCTCTTTCGAAAACTTTTGGCAAATCTTTCGAGATGACGCGTACAAAAGCGGGCCAATTGTGTAAGCTTCGTACTTAGTCCGGTGGTATTTTTTCTCCAAAACAGAAAAACCAAGAAAAAAAAAAAGATACAGTGGTTTTCGGCGCCTCCGGCTACGTCGACCCGCGAGGTTATTCAAATTCCCGATCTTCGCTTAGTCTGTGTGCTTTTATCAGAATCCCAGGCGTCTCTGTCTGCTCAAGAAATTGTCTTTTAATATCGAAATACCAGTGCAGGACGCCCGGGGCGACGGTGTGGACTGCCTTTGGCACGAGGCATACATGCGAGACCCCATTCAGTCGAGAAACAAAGAGGTGGATTTGTGCTCGAGCCCGGGAAAGTACGACTAGCCAAAGGCAATCAGAAAACGGTTTCTCATTCAACGACCACGGAATCCTATTTGACGGAGCACATATTCCGATGATGAAATCTTATTTATTTTTTCTCCTCTTTATGTTTGTCCTTAGATTTCTCGTTCCGATGCGACATTCCGGAGTTAAGTAACGGTTCCGTTCGTCTAACCGTGTTCAAACTCATATATACGTATACGTTTTTCTCTTCTCAACTTACTTCCGCGAGACTGCTCAGTAATTTACCCTTCAACCTAACCTGCTTGATCCTTTGCTCCGAGCTCGGTTAAACCGAGGCCAGAAGTTGGTAAGATGACCTCAATTACCATGCCTCCGCGTAACTCTTGGTGCCATAAATTTCGATTATTCAAAACACCTTGAAATTACTTCTCGCCGTAGAGAGACCTCTGGATATAACTCGCCTGTGAATCCATTATGAGTACGAAACCTAAGGTGTACGACGTAATGGTCGCACATTCATTCCATACCAGGACCAAGGAGGACTTTGGTCGACACTTCCGTTCCTCGAAGGTACATTTCCGAAATGTCGAAGTGACGCGATGCCTCTTAATTTTGTCCACCGGGACTCGCCTCGGTACAATGTATGGTAACGTTTGTCGTCGCAGTAAATCGACAGCTGAAATTCACCAAATTGTTGGCGATGGATAGGAGCCGGGGTAGACGAAGGGGATAAAAGGGAAAAGAGGCATTATCGTTAGGTGGTCCCCTTCCAGCCCCTGGTACGTCTCGGAGAGCGGCCAAAAATCTCTCTCGGTTGTTGCTGCAGAGTGCTCTTGGGTATCGTTATCGCATTTCACCGGTTCGCTTAGTCACCGAGGGCCCCAGTGTGCGGTTGTCATAGTGCCACCGGGAATTGTCTAGTTCCATTTTAAAAACCACGTAGGTATAACCGCCGATCACCATAAAGATTCGCAATTCAACGCCGTCCCTCGATCTTGCGGGACGCGAGAAAAAGGAGAAATTAAAGTAACCGCACATTCCACCACCCTCGAGGGTACAGCTAGAGCGTTTGATGATCTTCTGGACTGTTATGTGCTTCATATTATTTTACAACTACCAGGAATGGAATGCCGGGACAAATTTCATCCTCCTCTCGAATAGGATCCTTTTGACAATTGAACGGGAGCCACCTTTCATAGAAACTCTTTTCGAGGCACAGTCCCGATTGCAATATGAAGGAGCTACCCGTAACCCCGTCGTATCTGGTGCATCACATCTTGCATGATGATGAACCTTCGAGCAGTTCGTTACGGGGAGAATTTTCTCGGAGCTGAGGAATCCTTTCCGGGGGGTAGAATCAACGGAAAGATCTTTTTCGCGGTGGAGAATAATCGTAGCTTTCGTCCCAAGTCACGGGGTCAAAGGATGCTCTTTGTCTCAGGTGAACCAGGGAGCAGCAGATTTGGATTAGGATGCGCGAATTGTCGGACTCGCTCGTGTCAGGTTAAGGTAAAGGAGACGGAATTCCCTTTCGCAAAAAATATCGTGGCACAGAGGAAGAAAAGAGTCGGTTTCTAATCTGCGAGCGTTAGCGATACATCAACACACGGAAAGGGGTACATTTGTCAGCCTTCCGTTTCCATTTCCACTTCCTCTGCCTTTTCCTCTTCCTTTTCCTCTTCTTCGTCCTTTACTCTCCTTCACTTCCCTGACGCGTTCGCTGCCACTTACGAAGAGGCTTGCTGGCTTACCGAGTCCGTCTGTCTGTCCGCCTGTCCGCCTGTCTGCCCCGACCCGATTCAGGGCTGCGCGACACTCGTTATTGATCACCGAGTTAACATCGTAGCAATTGTCTCGTCTCAGTTGCCCTTTGGAGGATGAGGGGGACCGGAAGAAGACCGTGGAAGAACTCTGTCAAGACTTTCCGTCTGCCCGATTGTTCCACCTCTAGGGGTGTAAAAAGGGACTTTTTCCATCTCTTCGAGGACCCTCCGGCGACCGGGGGTTGAAACTACTTAATTAATTGATATCGATCCTTCGAAAGGACCAAAAAGTTCGCGTGCACCGATCGCGCAGACTCCTTAGCAGGAATTTCATTGTTTTAAATCGCCGCTGGCTATTACCCAGCTGAAACGGAGGACCTGGGAGTTACACACCCCAAAACGTACCGTGTTTTTCCAAGAACCACCCCAACTTTGATCAGACGAAGACGATTACCGCCACCCACCGCTTTGGCAAAATCTGTTGATCGACGACTAGTCATTATTAAAATCCTTCGGTTCAGGGGGTTCGAAAATTGCACACGTATGCGAAATCGTCGTGGAAAGGAATCGAGAGACAGACTGTTTCTGAGAAGAACTGGAATCGCGAAACGATTCCTAAACTTTGAGCGTCTTTCTGCGGAACGAATTCCGTCTCCCGTTTGTTTTGTTCATTTTGTTATTTCGTCCTCTTTAATAGTTTCCAATAGTTTTATTTTCCTGATGGCGGGTGGTTGGTCGCAAGACCCCTCAGCTAACGCCGGTCCAACCGAGACACGCTCGTCTTCATAATAGTTTTCGTATTCATATCACGAAGAAGAGAAGCAGACGTAGCGAGGGAGTGAGGCGGTTAGAAGAGTCTTTCGCTTTTATGAGGCTCCGTAGTCGTCTTATTGAATGCTAAAATGAACATTGGGGGCGTCTGTTTCCACAAATGTGGCTATACGTATACAAAATTGTATAGGGAAATATGAAATAGACTGCGGTATCTATGTCCCGGTACGAATCGTGGATCTATACACATTTCGGGACGCTCTTCAGGGCGAGATCTCTCCCATTTAGGTAGGTGACTCTTTTCCCCAACAAAACGTAATAAATATAAAAAGTTTCCCAGCTTAGTTGACTAGTCGTGCTCTCCCCACTCACCCCTAACCCCTGACGGTGTCTCGCTGTCTGAATACGAAACGATTCCAGGTTTCGAATAAAATTTCGAAAATACTAACCCGAAGAAGAGGGAGACCGACTGTCGAGCTACCAAGTGCGAGAAAACAGGGGCGCGGATTCCACCCCAAGTCTGACGCGTCTTATTCGTGCTTGTCAAACTTTTACCCGCCACCCCATAGCCCCTTTTAGTTTTTCATATCATCGAATCTCTCTTACGTTTTACTCCAGCTCATTTTTCACCCACAATCGCGTTTCAGACGTACAGACGTACACACTAGGGTGATCCGAAAAAAAAGGAAATTTTTTTTTTTCTTTCAAACAGGTTCAAAAGTTTCATTCAGGTATAAAAATACGCCTGTTAAAATTTCAGCTCTTAATATTAATATTAAGAGGTCGCGTATCGCGAATTTCTATTTCCCATTTAAATAACACGGGAAAATTTGTCTTTGCTCCTTATGATTTTTATAACTAGCTAACGATGCGTCATATAGAGAATCTATAAACATATTTTTGTAGGGAATTGAACGTTCTACAAAAAAGGTTTCTTACACTTTTTCGATAAACTTAGCCATTCAAATGATATTCCAGTTCAAAGAACCACCTTTCTGACAAAAATGAGTTTCTAAAATAAGTTTATCAAAAAAGTGCAAGAAACCTTTTTTGCAGAGAATTTAATTCTCTACAAAAATATGTTTATAGATTTTCCGTATCACGCATCGTTAGCTAGTTATAAAAATCAGAAAAAGCAGAAACAAATTTTCCCATGTTATTCAAATGGGAAATAGAAATTCGCGATGCGCCACCTCTTAATATTAATATTAAGGGCTCAAACTTCAACAGGCGTATCTTTATAACTGAATGAAACTTTTGAACCTGTTTGGAAGAAAACAAAAAAGAAATTTCGTCGTTTTTTTGATCACCCTAGTATACACATATATATACTTCGCACGAAAATTACAACGGCCAAGAATCACCCTTGGTACCCATTGCGCGCGGTGATCTTCAGTCCTTGAATGTCACTCGATGACACATCGGAAGCTTCTTGTTAACTCGAGAGACGAGAGACGAGAGACTCCAATTTGCATGAAGACGTGTCCCGAAGGCGAGGAAAGGGATCGAAGAAAAGATATCAAGCCGAGCCGAGCCAACATACGTTATGTTATACTTTTGGAAATTGAAATTCGGGTTGAATCACACCCTGATATAATTGGTTCCGATTTATACCCCGTTTTGAAAAGACTTTTGTTATTTCTCTTATCATGTTTCTTTTCTCCTGTTTTTTTTTTTTTTTTTTTTTATTTTTTCCTCGGTTTTGATACTCTGCGATAAATTTCGATCCTCGCGGTAACGATTATCTACCCGGCTGATAAAACCCGCGAGGAGAGAAATCGATCCTCGAGACCTTGTACGGCATGAAAGATGTGTGTGTGAGAGAGAGCGCGTCGTTGACGCATCGTCGGGGGTGGTTTCGGGTAATTTTTACCAAGTTAAGATTTAAGATACGGTCCGATAAACCAGGGAAGTTTGAATCGCGTCTGGTGATCGATGAACCTCGGGTGACCTTTGACGAGGCAGTTCCGTTCCCCGCTGTACCAGCCCGCCAATTACCGGCGGTTTGAGTTCGAGGGAGAAAGTAGAAGGGGGGAAGAAGAAGAAAAAAAAAAAAGAGAAAAAAAGAAAGGAAAAAAAAAAAAACAACAACAACAACAACAAAAAAATAGAAAGAAAGAAGAAAACCGAAAGTTCCGCCACCGAGAAATATCCGATACTCGCTCCGGCATGGCAGTTTGGATAAAGTATTACCCTCTCCGACGATCTAATAAGCCGCACCGTAAACTAAGCTATTACCTGGTAAATGTTTTCGCCTAACCTAGTCTCGGAAAAGTTTGCAGTAACGTGCAGCCGATACTTTGCCGTGCGTGAGCCATACTATAATAAAACCAACGGGAACAGCCCACGACCCTGATCCGCTTTGTATCTGCGTCTCAAAACCTTGATGTTAAGAAGTTCCTTCACGCAATTTGCTATGCCAAGTTATTACATCAGGCATTTTACTCTTCGCGAAATATAGAGACTACTCTTTAGCTTTCAATTTTTGAGAAGATAATGCGGATGTCTTTTGAAAAAGAAAAGTCTCGTTTTCTTACGCGAAACATTTTTCAAGCTAACGTCGATTATCAAAAGTGTGATCAGCGTACGGTCTCTCAAAATCGCAATTGTGAAATTCTGAAATATGCCAGCGTTCGGATTCGCGACAAAGCATGCCGTTTCCCAATAATCCTGAAACGTGACGCATCCCTGTATGTCTCAGTCGCGTGAAAAACTCCTGAATCGCAGTTCAACGAGTCATCCTGAATCATCGGGATCCCCGAATCAACTTCAGGTGTGAACTTATTGGTCAGTTTTGGGCGATATTAGGTCGCGCTGACCGGACCATGTCAAGTATACAGTACAGAATTGACATTCGCGTGGTATTTGCGAAGGGAGTCCGTCGTCTCTGTGTGTATGGGACGATGTTAACACTGAGTTCCAGTTAATAACGTGTGAATCAATATTATCAGACGGGGTAGATATACGTGGGTGGATATGTATGCAAACCTAGGTGTAATACGAGTTGGGTATACCCGTCCCCAGCTCTGTCTGAAATTCTGAAACTCTGGGGGTCGACGAGGACCACGGGCCTATGGACCGTGAATTGTTCTTCCATAGCCGATCTCCGGGATCGGACAGTGACGGCTAGTTGTTGTTGAATTTAACGCGCCGACGATCTTCGTCGAGGGATCGCAAACCGGACATCCAGGAGCCGGAAGTTTAGGGTCGACAATAAAGTCGTTTCCAGGACGAGGGAGTGACAAGGATCGTGGCGAGCCGTCCACGGGTGCAAATATATACACGCATATTTGTACATCCAGGAAATTATTGCAGAGCTCAAAGTGACGCGAGGGGATTGATCTCGGAGACATTTTTATTTCTCAAAAAAAAAAAAATCAACCTCGAACCCACGAGCCTCGATATCGACTCCAAGTGTATCGATGACGCGGAAGAAACGGGATGAAAATTGGCAGATCGTCGTTGTTGTTGTTTTCGACAATCTTGGGGGTTTCGACGACTGAGAACGACGTGTGGGAAACGTAATGAAAGCGAGATATTTCAGTGGGATGAGTTTTATTATTTACTCGAAACTATGAGCAGTTAGAGGGAAACTATATGCTCGTGGGTGTTCCCGTCAGCCACGTAGAGCTTAATGTTCAGTATGAGCGCAGGGAGAATATGAATCGACTGGCTCGTAGGAAAGAGTGACGGTGGTGGAAGAAGAAAAATAGGTATAAAAGGTGGGTTTGGATGTAAGAAAAATACTTGAAATTCAAGGAATGAAACCCCCGTATGAAATATTCGATGTATTTCACCCCGGTGTCACGAGAATGAAATTTATATACGACTAAAGTGTTTCTTAAAGTCCTACAGCTTTTACCTAAGTACGAGTATATCTCGCGGGGGTGTACAAGCCCCGTTATATCCACGGTGAATCTCCTGCCCCTGGTCTTATCCCGTACCTTAAAATCTTAAGAACCCTAAGATCCGTTCAGTCTGAACCAAAAACGTCCGGCGATTAAATGGATTAGTTTATATAAACACCGAGCTGAGTATAAAAACGTTTGACAAAACTGAAATCCAGATTTACTCCCGGAGATGAACGTGTACGGTGAGGAAAAACAGCGAGACTCTGCGCCGCTCCCAGGGATTGCTAGGCGCGTATAGCTCCGCGTCCGAGAGCCTCGGGGGAGACTGGGGGTAGTTTTTTTCAGGAAACAACTCGCCCGGAAAGAAAAAAAAGACGAAAAAGATGCAAGAAAAGGGAAGAGAGAGCCGAGGGGCGCGGAGACACTTAGCTGGAGGGCCTGAAATGACCCCGTTCCAACGAACGAAGAGGGGTGCGAAAGGGGACCAGCCCTGGAAGAGCAGCCCAGAACTCTTAACGAAATGGTTGCAAAAATTTCCCGCCTTGTAATGAGAAAGTAAATTGAATGATACAGTCCTGATTGCTCGACACTGCCACACCGGTATACACCTTACATCTTACAAGCATCGCTGATCGGGTAGGTTCGAGGGTTACTTTTCATCCCCTGACAGAGTTTCTTAACGAGACTATTCACCGATACCTACCAAAAAATTTTCTCCGATCTGTGACGGGTATGCGAATAATTTTTTTTCACCCAAGGTCCATGTTCGATCCCATCCAGTTTCAGGAACAAAGACCGTTTAAAAATTTCCACCGAGCTCTGATATTCAGATAAAAAAATTTTTGCGAACGAATAAAAGTAGAGGACGGAAGATGCGGAGGTAGCTGGAAATGCACGGTTGCCGGAGGGCTGGGGTTGTACGGTATAGGAGAATGTGCTGGTAGGGTAGCTAGCTGGTATATTGTGCCACATATCCACACAAAACTCTTGCTTCAATCAGTTTCACGCGCAAACCCCGCGGGCGTTCTACAATAAGCTCTCTACGCAACCTAGTATTATAACAATTCAGAAATCTCGCCCCTGCGATTCCCCCTTCAGACTTTACCGCGTCCAAACTCTCGTACTGTAATTGCAGACTTTTTAATTTGATGAGAAATAAAATGAAAAAAATTTGAACAAAAAATTGGTTAAATGGAAAAAAGAGTTGACTCAATCCCCCCCCACCCCCCCACCCACCTCTTCTTCATTTCCCCGATTTTCCGCACATCTGAACCCGGCGTAATATTAAAGTCGTATTCGTTTTTTGCTCTGGGGCAGTCAGTTGGTCAGCTCGGTCTGACAGATAGCTCCCTAGACGGGTAATCCACTCACCGGGGCCTCATCCATTTTAAACAACTCTGTCCTATTTGTCTCTGCCTCCTGCCTCCTGCCTCGATCTGCACCCCGGTTCTCCCAGATCTTCCTTACTCCTGCGGGATCGCCTTCTTGTAATCCCAACCATTCTACACAGTATACGTATACATATTCGTATATATATTGTCCACGTAAACGCGGCAGACTTCTCCCGATTGTTCTGAAACGGTTTCGATGAACTTCTACGATTCTAATTAAAGGAACTGACGCCTGGATCTAATTCGCGGCATATTTTAGTAACCTGAAATATTGAATCGAGTGAATTAAGTTCGTCGTTGAGCGCAGTGACGAGAGTACGGTTTAGCGAGTAGCTGAAGTACTCTCGGAGTTTGCAGATCTCTTCGAGATATGGAGGTATAGGGTGAGTACGGTGCGACTTTGGGTACACAACCACGCGGATCGTGTTCAACTGATTTAGATTTTGCCGAAGAAATTTGTCGCGGGTGAGAACGACCCGCAACTCCTAACTTCGAGTTCATTTTGCTTGAAAGGAAATCAAAGAATAAAAAAATAGAAGAAAAATTCGGACATTGTACATCGTACCTTACCTCAAGGGTGCGTAATGGAAATGGTAATTGTTCTGCTGAACTTTGGGTTGAAGAGTGCCGTTATTGGTTTGAAAAATTTCGAACGGGTTGTAAGTGGAACGACAAAAACGATATTTCAGCAGAAAGAGCCGAAGACGTTTTCTTCGAGTATTATGAGAATGAGGAGTAGTGAGTACATACAGAAGAGGAAGTGGAATGGGTTGAAGTATCGCATTCGATTCATGTTCCAGAAAGATGAAGTATCAGGACTTGCCGAGCGAGATGCCGGATGTTTCTCGCAAGTCTTAGAGAGGGCGAGAGAGGGGGAGAAGAAACGCTCGACACAAAGGACCCGAGATGAATTACTTGTCATTGTCAAGCCTGCATCTCGCATCGATCTTTATCTCGTCTCTCTCTCTCTCTCTCTCTCTCTCCCTCTCTCTCTCTTCTCTGAACGCCCGAAGACGCGAGGAAACTGTGATTTCCTAATTTATGGTAATTCCGAAAATTCGCGCGCCTCGCAAAGAGAGGAGAGAACATCGCGGATACCTTGCTCCGAAACCTCCCCATGGATTTGAAAACTTTCTTTTTCTCACCTTAATCGCGATTGTCTAAAAATCAGAAGTGGAACTTCCGCGATATGAAATAATATGGTCTCCTCAGAAAATTTCGCGATATGATTTGGACGCTGCCCGGCTGTACATGTACCGTCTATTTTCCGGCTGACGGACCCGCAGGATATTGCCACTTGGTTGTCACGCGGAGCATTATATCATCTTAAAGCATCACTCCCGTACGAGATCATAACCCGAAGAGTCTCGTGATGGGATATGAGTCTGTGGCTATAAAATGTACGGCTTTTGTGTAGTTGACATTTTTCTAGAATCAGCACAGCAAGACTACCTAGACTTGGGATTAATTTGTCATTGTTTCCCGACTGCCTAGATGAGAATGATTCACGTCTCCTTATTCACCCCATTCCGCACCCTTCCAGCTCGGTTCTCGCTAACTAAGACATTCTCCGTCTGCTCAAACAACCGGGGAGACGAGTCGCGCCGTGCAATAATGAATTTTATTCAACCCCTTCCGAATCCCAGCCCAATCCGGGCCGACCCCTCAGTTGGCCTAATTTCTGAGCCGTTACACGCTCCATTCAATTATACATTGGTTACTTCGGTATTCTTAGTTTGTCTCTGAATGATTAGTCCTCCTTCTCGAAGAGCGACGAGCTGAACCGCGATCAGGCCGTCCGTGGCCCGATTCCCTTCGACACGGACCTGGAATAATTCCGACCTAAATTATCCCTAATTGAGTCGCTTCAGTCTTTCACCGTGCTTCGAAATCCGGGAACAGTAAATTATCAATTAATTCTCCGTCGTTATATTTACACACACAGAGTCTACGGAAATGAACCGTGATATTAATTTCGCACTGAGTGGATCCGCCGGGGAAAACCGAGACGAAATTGTCTGACTGAAAACTTTGGAAGTCTAATAGTTTTCAAATGAGAGTGAATTTAAGTTGGCCAATCACGGCTCGCCGCCAGCGAGGAGTAACGGTCACGCTGTGCGCCCTAATTGGTCGATTTCAACTCGCTCTCATTTGAAAACTATCTTACCCTCGAATTTATCGCTCAGGGAACTTCGTCTTGGTTTTTCGCAAGGGATGTACAGAGGGTATATTCGTTGCGATAAATAGCGGTAGAAAATTTTGTTGTGCGAAATTGGGGCTCTGGATATATGGACAGATGTGTACATCCATAAACCTGCCAAGTTCGTTTTTATCAGACTTTTGTTCTTTCCCGGTGGATGTTCATATCTTTATCTTAAAACTGGCGCGTCGCGTCTCTGAGCTCAGGGGCGTCGCCGGGTAACTCCTCTCTCGGGAGAGAGGGAGCGAGCGTGCAGGAGCGAGCCACCCTCGTCCCTAGAAATGGAGTTTTTAGTTCGTCCTCAGGGACCCCTGAGGTATTAACTTTGTTCCAGGAGATGGTAACTCCATAAAAAAAATTCACACACGGATATCACAGATACGTGTGAGCGAATTTTCGGAAATATCATACTTTCGGCACGCGACTTGCGCGATACGAGAACGGAAACCAAGTTTACATCGACGCCGAAGAAGATGGGTCATCAACTCGTTACAGGGACAACTTTTCCAACGGAAGATTAATCTCTGGCTCTTCTTCACCACGGATTTTCATCCAGAGTGCCTTTTGAATACGGTACTTGAGCACAGATTGGCCCAGTCAATCAGCCGAAGCCGCCGCAAGCGTCGTTTATAAATTATAATACAGTGGATTATCCGAGAAGAAAGTAACTAAATTCAACTCAATTTCACGTCGCTGGGGTAACCTGGTGTAAATTTATCTCAATTTTACCAAATTCATTGAAGGATCTCTCAATCCACGGACATCCTCGAAGTTTTTCAGATATTATTTTCCACGCAGTGAAGACACCAAACTTGTTGTTCGAATGAACATTGATTTGAGTTTTCAATTTCTTCAGCAGTTTATCTTTCCGATTTTTACTGACCGACTACGAAACCTCCCGAAGAATCGATCCTGAAATTCCATAGATTTTCAGAGCTTTTGAAGAAAATTCAAAGACGAACTTCCACTTAGGTGTTACAGTTTTCGGCGAGGCGCGTACTGCCGAAGACCTTGACATTGTTATCGCTGAGTGTAACACACACTTCGCCAACCTTTAGGAAGAGAATTACCGGGTTAATTGAAGAGTCAAGACACCAAAGGATTCTGGTATCGAAATTCGGGAAGAACCGTGTTCAAGTTTAGGAATCAAGTTTCGCAGAACCCCGTCGTGAAATTAGACTCGAATTCATGAGTGGTCGATTTTTGGAAAGCTGTTAAACGGATAGGTGGAAAGAGAATTCATCACTTCGAACGACTTCAATACACTTCTCGGCACGAAGACGCTCTCTCAGAAAATTACATCGCCAACCTAATTAACCACTGGCATTTTGTGATCAAGGATGATGGGGGCGAACGACATTAAACCCACCTCGAACGGACGCTCTATGTATCGTCTCGATTATTTTGGGTCATTTCCAGCCACCCTTATGCGTCCAGGTGAAGGTTAGCCGTTGCCCAGACGGGTATGGCCTTAGTAGTATTGTTCAAACGAAAGGCCGCGAAGGATTGGACCTGGCTAGGAGTCGGGAAGATCCTAGTATACGAAGTTGACCACCGGTCATCCGGACTAGCACAGCGTGGAAAGTCCACCGGTATTCTAGCCAATTCAAGCCAATTCGAGCCAACCTCCTCCTCTCTCTCTTCCTCGTTCCTTGTCCACTAGCTGACACAATTCGGGGTTCCCCCTTTGGCAATCTTGAGAGACAACAGGCCCCCCGCAAATGGCATGTGCCCAGCTCAACCCTAGCCTCGCATAACACAAGCTGAACCGAGACCCAAGATTCAGAGCTCTTGTTGACGGCATGGTAGCTGCCCACTGGTCCAGTACAATAGTCCAATTCATGCGCGTGTGTATGTGGGTATACGAGTATCGAGTACCACCGGAATAATGTACCTCCCTTACCCTGAGCCCCTGTTCCGAGTTGAGGGATGGCAAAGCAGGCATATTACACCCATTAATCATGCCTCTGTATTGAGTGGCACTCAACAGCCGGTGGAATAGCGATGTGGAAAGAAAATTTGAGCTGGTGCCAATCTCCCGTGGTGTAGTCAGTCTTAGGGAATGTCTCATTAATTACCTGTAGTACCTATCCTCTGTTTTTGGGTCTTATCTGCTTATCTACGAAGCATATCCATTTGTGGAATGTAAAAAGAGAGGAGCCCCATCCCTGAGGTGATACACACGTATCCTTCAGCCCATCATCAAGACTTACGCTCCCTTTCAGACGTGTGCTTAATACTCCCTAGGTGCATTAGTCGACGGGACCGTGGCCCTGGAGCCGAAAGTGCATCCTAAGTAAAATATGGAAAAGGTTCTTTGATTCCTGGTCTCCTGGGCGAAAGGAAAGGTCAGTAATAGATTTAGGGCGCAAATGGATGATGGTATATTGTATCACGCGAATGAGTCAGAGAGAAAGGTCTTCCCCGTCGACTCCTATATCACAATAATGCTTTTTCAAAAGTTTCCCATCCCTCACTCTGCCTTTACGTTCAGCGAAATTGGCTTCGAATTGAATTTGCCTTGCCACGCCGGCCTCCGCTCTCGTTACCGGAGAGAACCTGGAGCTGGAAGGCACCCAACGTCGTTCAGGTTTCTTAATCAGGCGTCCTTTTTAAACGACATAATCTACTCCGTCCATTTGAATCTTCTTGAAATTCGGCACCAATCGGCGTCATTGAATACTACATGCTCTTCGTGAAGAAATAAAACGTCGAATAAGAAGAGCAGCGGAGCAGTACAAGAACTAGTAGATATTCTCTTCGGTCTGAAAGGAAATCCCATCTTCGAACTTATCGACGTTCTTACCAGACCGCTGGACCCTGGTGCGCCTGACCGTCGACCATCAGTGAGTCCTACTGTCAGGCAAAGGTCGCCAGGTCGGAAAGATAGCCGGTGAAACAGAAATCCAGGTACACAGTGTGAACTGAAAACCTCTTTAGTCCAGGTAAACACGCCATTACGACACCAAGCACGATCCCTTCAGTCCACAATTCCGCATGGTTCAATTGTCACCTGTCAAAATATGAGTTAAGCTAACGCCGTTGTGAGGCAGAAAAGTTTTTCGAAAAATTTCAAGCCATATGCCCCAGCCTGGAGGAAGGTTACTGAAATATTTATCGTCCATGAGACTAGAATGATAAAAAGATGTCGGGCGATTCCTTCTCTCCATGAAATATCTGAGGGAATATCAGATGAGAAAAAGAGAGTTGTTAGATATTCACCTAGAGTTTTCTTTGATGGAATCTCGAAGTGTTTTAACGACGTGTCCAGAACCCGTGTCTTGTACCCCGTTGGAGAAACTCGATATCGAGGTGTTCGCGAAGTGTATTGGGCCTGTAATCACGGGGCTAGAGAATAACTGGGACTCGCGTGAACGAGGGTGAGGTAACCAGCCGAAAGTAATTACATACATCGGAGATCGGTTACTACGTTCAATTTTTCATCGGAATGAAGAGTCCTGTTCAACTCTAGTGGCCGCAGCCGTGGGGATTAATCGGTCGAATATTCGATGGCCGGCTAACCGGAAACGGGGCAGGGGATGAAGCCGGCAATGGCCACAATAGTAATTACAAACTCGAGGCAGCGCTTCTTCGGTTGGGTAATTATACACAGCAAGATCGTCAAAAGGCGCCGGTTCCAATACACTCACTAATCTGCAGTAGAATGAGCCGGTAGTAAAAGCAGGATACCAGCTTGGTAGAAGCTCCAAATGCCACACCCACCCTTTTGATGCCACCAGAATTTAGCGACCTTAGTAATTGGTCTGCACGACTGACGAAGTCAGGAGACCCGTTTCGACGAGATTACGATCAGCAGAGCTTTGAGCGAGCAGTAAACACGTGTTGATGTCGCGAGTCAGACACGTGGCACCCGGACGATTAATCTCGGGATTCAATATTCCCCCGCAAAGTCTCTGTTGTAAATTTCCCTAATCCCTCAGATCTTGGGTCTGTCTCTCATCCGAGGGAGAAATTGATACCGATCGATCAAATTTCCAGCTATAATTTCAGCTCGCTTCGGGTACAGCTGATCCAACTTATCAGACTGTAAGTTCAGATTGATTCTTTCGTACAGGCAAAATCACTGGTGTCGAGCGAGCACGAGTTCAGGAGGCATGGTGGACGAGCTTCGGTGTGATGATCCTTGACTCACTGAACTTGAATGGCAGAAAAATTGATCTTGACGCATCAATGATTCGATTCGTCTGATTATTTCGACTTTTTGAAGAGTCGGACTTGACTCGGATCGACTTCATTAGTGTGGAACTAGTTCTAAACCAATTCGTTGATCCAGCATTGATCATTATCTTGTGGTAAATGTTGTCACTCCTTATTTCTCATGGAACCGAGTCTTTTGTTCAAGGAAAGGAGCAGAGGGGATACACCACTTAGAAATTTCTCTCGTCCTGCGATAATGTTTTACGGTAAAACCTCTCGGTCGCTTACAGAACCTTGGAGCAGGTTGTCCCTGCGGAAGACGACGGAGTAAATTCTAGTGGAAGCGGAAAGGAGATCCAATTTGTCGACTCCTTCCTTGCCTAGCTCGCCCACAACCATTATGACTGCTCGCTGACACCACCTGTGTACCGAGCCAGTGCTCACACCACACCCATAGTTTAGTTTGATTATTCTTCATTCGTTTCCACCAGCCTGACTGGCTTTCCATTAACTAGGGCTGGTAATTAATTCTGAGGATGACGAGGGAATCATTGGCACTATTGGAATTCATATTGTTGATAACGCTGCGTTCACCAGTGCAGGGTTTTTGTTATTCCGCCAAAATAGAAACCAAACGATTAGTACGACTTTACGTATCGATAATATTCGGTGTGGCACTGATGGGTCTGGGTGCACTCATCATAGATAGAAATCCCTGTCAGTTTCTAACTAGTGACACTGTTTTCACCATTGGCTTTGATGGTCTGTACGGCCAAAGATCATTTGACTGCGATAGTTATCACTCCCAGTTCAGGTGATCACTGGTACCTACACTCGGCAATAGTGCAAATGGATAGTCGAAGTTCGCACTACCGAAAATCATTAATCTCCAACAGCTACACTATTGAATCCACTAGCATCCATTGGACTGGCATGTAAATAGTTGATTTCGGCATGGAAGTCGAATTTCAGAAGTCTATTCCAGCACGAGTGTTATCATATGTTCGAATTCGCGAAGATCCGAATGATATGAAATGAGCATTTGAGAGAATCTACCCCTAAAATAATCCCTCGGTTTTTCAACGGCAGAGGGTGAAACAGAGCGAGCTTTTCTCTGACAATACGATTGTACCTCGTCCTCGAGAGGACGACAGCTATATCTAATAAGTCGATCCAAGGTACGGTCGTAAAGTAGTCGGATGGTGTGGTGCGTCGGGGTAGTCGAGTGGAGACAGAGTGGACGAGTCGGACAGCGAACGAGGCAGTGGACCGCTCTTCAGTGCCAAGGTAGGGTCTCGTAGTTTGTTGGCTCGCCCCCTCGGGACTTGTGCTCTTATCGAAGAGCCGGCCGGCCCTCGATTTCCGCAATTTCCTCAAAAAACCCGAGCACGCACCCCGCACTATTACCCACCTTGACAATTTCGAAAGTAACAAATTCCACCCCACTCCGCATCTTTATGGGAATACGGTAAGCGGAGGGAAAAAATTGGACCGTTTTCGAAACGGCTGTAATTTCTCGGGCTGAAAAGATACAAAGATGTGCCCCAATTCCATCGACGACTAAATATTCCGATTCGAAGAATTGAGTGATGCGGTGACCGAGCTTTCGGGATTTTATCGTGCGTTGCGGTACGAAAATACCGAAGGGCTTTCCCAC
The DNA here is from genome assembly GCA_963966615.1 of Tenthredo amoena. NCBI lineage: Eukaryota > Metazoa > Arthropoda > Insecta > Hymenoptera > Tenthredinidae > Tenthredo > Tenthredo amoena. The sequence goes on along the minus strand of OZ016499.1, from coordinate 1,203,805 downwards.
TTTTTTTCATTCTAGAATTCACAATGTCCTTCAGACTTCACCGGCAGCCGTATCGATATCGGCTCGCTTTCAATTCTAGTTAAGATTCAAATGTGTAGGAAACGCGGGTATCCGCTCGAAGCACACTTATCGAGTATCTCGTTGCCGACAATGTTCTCGCCCTCTGGAAAAATCCATCTCCGGTATAAATTTAAAGTCACTCGAGCAAAACATTTCCTCTAGAAGATACTCCCGGATCGCATCATGGGCCAACGGACGTACGGAAGCTGCTGGGACGTTGGCCAACGTCGCCCAGGCTTACATCCGGCGTTATCCCAAGGGTGGAAAAATGATGCGCCGCTTCTTCCACCCTTTATTCCTCGCCATTTCTATTCACTCTTTTCTCCATATTGTTGGGAGGTTTTCATTCTCTCTTAAGGTTTCAGGAATGCCATGTCTCAGATAATTGAGGACTAAGAAGTCTGAACCTGAAATCTGAAACCCATCAGCCTATCAATTCTCTGACCTCCATTTCATCCGCGTGAAAAACATTCCAGGCGATCTTCTCGCTGCTATATTCCAGATGATTTTTTGCCCCACATCTCGTACAGTTTTACAGACAGATAGGTACTAGATAGGAGCGGACGTGGAAAATCGCGGATCTTGTTGTTTCTAATCTGGAATTCTATTTGGGCTGAAATCGCGGTAACCGCTGACCGCGTTTAGCCTCGACCCGGAAGGTTTACAGTAGCAAAACAGCATAACCGGACAATCACCGCATCGCCGATAACTCGTATAACAAACTCGCGATAAGAGATGGAATCCGGATAGCAACCGGTACTGGCACTGGCACTACTCCGCAAAATCCCCGTATTTCGTACGTGCGTTTCGGGCTGCGCTATCACGGTCATCCACCGTTGAATATAACCATAAACTCGGGGAGTGCGCGTCCAGGTTCTCGACTACGGAATATCCTCCCCGTTTAAACTTTTTCTCATGTTTTTTTTTTTTTTTTTTTTCTTGTCGTCTCCTCTTTCAGTTCTTTCTCCTCTTCTTTTTCTTCCTCCACCAACCTGAATGGTGATCAAAACATTGAACAGACGTGGCGGAAAAAAGAGGGACGGAAGAGAGTTCTGACTCGGAAGAAAGACTCCTATATCTTTCTACGTACTCTAGGGTGTCTCAAAAGTGATGGGTTTTTCGATTTCTCCAACTCTCACCACTCTCAACGTTTGTTTTCAACGCGAAGCCAATACTCCAAAACAACTTTGACGGACAATATGAAAGCCGGAAAAGTCGAAGCTCGTTACGACAGAAATCAGCCGGAGATCCTGCTCGGTGTATGAAATGAACGAGCGAAGACAGTTCGGTGCCGTTTCGAGTGAGAGCGAGTTTGACAGGCGAAGTAATAGGTCAAGATAAAAATCGGCGGGTTTATATCGAACGGTTCGTAAATATCTGGGAACGATAAATATTACTTTAACGTCCACGATTTCACGCTTTGTTTCGCGGTGGGAGCACGTACGACCGCGAGGCGAGCTTGGCGGTCAGCTTGTAAGCTCCGGAGAACGTATACCTATACGAACTTAGGAACCCGGGTTCACCCAGAATCGACTACAGCTTCGTCGTAAAGCTTTGCCGAGCATAAGGATCCCGTTAAAGGCAAGATCTCCGGTCTGTGAACGGTCCCAATTTAGTTCAGAGCTTAATTTCCGCGAACAGTAGAAGCTTTTCAACTATTCATGTCGGCGAGATCAGGTAGAAATCGGATTCCAACGGAAAGAATCAAGATTTCAATATGTTTTATGCATCCAGTGATAATAGGTCAGGATTTGATTGCACTGGATGTCAATTTGAATGGTGTGACGATGATGAGAGATAGTGGGGATCCTACTCCTTGGACACAATCGTTGATGGCGTTCGTGACGTACCGTCGAACCTGGCTACTCACAATAAGATCAAACGATAGGTTCGCTAGGAGACTGTGAATAAATTCTTTGAAACTTTTCCGATGATACGAATGGGACTGAAAGCAGACTTTCCTCAGTCGTCACAGGTCGTGATACAGAAAGCAAGCCGGACATGAAATGGCTTGAGAGTGATGTGCGAATGACATCAACAAGATGAGTTGGAAGGTGACGAAGCATATGGAGAAATGGAAGGCGCGAGGTGACAGTAATCATCACTGTAGTCGTTATATACTTTCGAAAGGCGTATTCACACCTTTTAATGTGCTGCTCGTGGAAGACCCATGTGTCATAAGAATTCAAGTCAGAAAAATATGTAATTCATGGAATGGTCCACCTGAGTCCTTGCGACAAGCGATCATCTTTCGACCGCGTCTCGAAACTGAGCATTGAGAGATACTTTTCGGGACAAACCAGTCTTCCAATAGCAGCCTATTAAACGGTCTATATCCCCTCGATACCAATAGGGGATGAAACTTGGGGTGAAACTCCGGTCCAAGGTATAATGCAACTATAGACGAGTTATTTGGAAGTAGATAGGTAGAAATAGGGAGCCCTATATAGGGGTGGTTCGGCAGATGTGGTGAACCTGACTACACGACTACCGGGTAACCATAATTACGCATGCATTAAGCCGAAAAGGTCGCGGTTGCGGGGTTGCGTGTCTATATTGTGGCGGTGGTTGATCACTAGGGGCAGTGTTGGACATCGGTGAGATTGGGAGCTTTTGGTGTGAACAAGATGGAAACAGGAAGAAGACTATTCGACTCCAGTGGATTCGATAGCGTAGCTGTTGGAGATCAATGTTCTTCGGCAGTTCGAACTACGACTATCAATTTGCACCATGGGTACCGGTGACCACCCAAACTGGAAGTGACAACTATTGTAGTCGAATGATCTCCACCGGTACAGATCACTGAAGCCAATGGTGAGAACAGTGTCACACCAGTGAAAGGCTGACAGGGATCTCTATCGATGATGAGTGCACCCAGCTCCATCAGCAAAACATGGTACTGATGTACTAATCGACTTGGCACTATTCTGCTACTGTTCGTAAAGAATGCAGACGATCACACGAACAACAGATCACTGAACTTTAGTGCAAATGCCATTTCGGAATAGTACAATGGCTCGCATAGGATGGATTCTGACGGGGGCATTGGTTGTTTTTGGTGAGTTTACACATGTGTATATGTCAAAATTTACTAAACAAAACATTAATTAACTAAACTTTTGTTGACAAAAGGAGTTCAATGAGTTTGAACCCGAGTTTCTCCCACTCTTCGGCTCGGTCTCTGCCGCCCCAACAAACCACCGTACTTCTCACCCCTGCACCCATCTCGACAATCTTTTACCTATCTACCCTCGCAGATCAGAGTTAAGGGCAAAGTTCGTTCGTGATGAAGCGGTGTTAGGGAATTTTCGCTCAGCGCGTGCCTAGCTCCTTCCTATCGGTGTGATTCGCGGACCCGTAAACTTTGCTCGAGAGGATAAAGAGAGAGACGGAGAAACCGGGGTGAGAGACTCGAGGAATTTCACGAAGGACTTTAATTTCAGTCCACAGAATTATCCACCAAAATCGTTATGGATAATTGCACCCCTATATCTAAGCTGATCAAATTATGATTCAATAATAGCTCGGACAATTGAACGGGTAACTGGTAGGACAATTCCATCATATCCCAATTTAATCGCAATCGTTCAAGCAGCCCGTAACATACCCAGCCCTCGCGAGACGGAGCGATCAGACGTGACACTGGAGCTCATGATCGATACGTTTAAGTGGTTATCGAATATCGATGTAATTGCAGTCCACGGATTTCCATTAAAGGATCATTTTTTTTTTTTTGTTTTTTTTCCGTGATTCTTGTGCACCGTTCTTTGATCCTCTTCCTCGGAATTGAATACGTTGTTCAGGCATCCTGCCTTCCGAATCTACACACACCGGATCTTTCTCAGTGTCATCGTGTGTGTATGGATGTCGCTGCGTGATAATGACACGGTCGTTTGGCCCAGATTTTGACTGTGATTATGATTCCGCTATCGCTTTTCCGTTCGCTCATATAGAGATTAAAAATTCCCGACCTCAATCGAAGCGGAAAGAATTCTATGAAATATACGGAGACGTGCCTCGAGTTTGATTAAATACGGTATAGCGTAAATCGCGATACAGAATTCCGGGATCACACCTTCTCTCCTTACCAATTCATTACTCTGTAATAAAACTCGGAACATCAGCTTTGCTCGGATCAGAGAAGAGGAGAAATTCTAGATGACAGATCGGAGATTAGGACAAAGGGTATCGATTTTATCCTGGTATAAACTAACAGCGTTTCGGAATTAACATCCAGCGTTTTTTCCGACGATTGAGAAAACGCGATGCATAATTCGGTGGTCATTAATTACGGAATCGCTCACCACTTTTCCGTTTTTCCAACGATTATGGCTATCCTGTAGAATGAAATTATAATAGAGTGAGAGAGGCAAAGAAGCCGAAATTAGGAATAAATGTACGGGGAATTTTTTATTAATTTATTTATTTTTTTTTCCTCCATTTACTTATTTTCGCCCCGGTGACGCGACGTGACGGGACGTTTCCTTCCGTTGCAGACTGTAAATTAACGCAAACTCCATCACCGCGCCTTTGAAGGCGAAAGCTCGGCGCTTCGAAAGCGATTTTCAAATATCCAGCTGGGAGTTGAAAATCCGCACGGGATAGCGGCGCTTTTACACGTGCGGAAGCGATTTAAACGCCAACTTCTACAGTCCAAATGAGAAAAGTTTGAGCGCGCAATAAACGACGCCGATTGTACAAAACCTGGTTCTTTCGGCTAGATGGAACCCGGTCATTCCTGACCTTACCCAACCCGAACGATGATCATCTCTTTTGCCATATAAATTATCCCCTCGGATGAAACCCTTGTAAAAGTCACTGTCCACCTTCTGAGGTGCTTTTCGGGTCGAATCATTCCGATTTATCCACGTCGGGTTCACGCGATATCAAATTAAGATCAGAAGTCGTGAGAAACTGAATAGCAGAAAAGCACAGGCCACGTATACCTATATATGCATATATACATATATGCACGTTCGATATTTTCATGCCTGAAGAGAACAAAAAGAAAAACTTTCCAGCATTTAACATTCAACCTCTAGACCGAACGAGAGCGAAGGTGCGTGACAATACTGTGCCTGGGTAGCTGTCCGTCTGTCTTTTGGGCTGTCACTTCGTTTTATTTCACTCGACATCGAGCTGACGTGAAGTGAAAAGCTGCCAGATTAAAAATGGGTAGATCTAAAACCCCTTTTGCCCCTTGGGTGTGGCCAAGCCCGAAGAAAAGCAAGTCTGAAAACATCGGGTCTGGCTTCATCCCCTTCAATCTCTGTTCTGCGATAATTACCCCTGCATAACTTTCCGAGCATATCGTCGGGACTTTTATGTGCACAGAGTAGGCACGGTCGTTTGAACGTTATTCAGGCGAAGGTGAAGGTGGCATCGAAGATCCGAGAATGATGATGGGCTGAATATGAACTTGAACACGAAAGTAGAGATGGAGATGAACGTGACAAGTATCAATCAAGTCCCGTTTTGACAGATTTTTCCACCTCACGATGGCCCAAGATGATGGCCCAACGTGCCTGCTCGAAGATGAACGGAAACGTGCATGTAGAGATGAAAAATGAAGATGAAGTAAGAAATGAATGAAAAGACTATCGTCGTGTGACCTATTCGATATATATTCATGATCGAGTAAATCGAGAGTACAAGAGTAGAATGATCCTGGTAGAGTAACGAGAGGGGGATAGTTATACTAGCTAGAAAAGCACCAGGGCTATTCTAGTCTTGAGGGCCCTGGAAGTGCAGGACGCGCGCAGAGCTCATCGTCGACGGACGGCAGGCAATCAAATCCTTAAGTAAGATGGGAGGAACGTTGGGCTTTTAAAAGCTCTGGGCTGTAAAATTTCCATAAAAATAATTGGCACTGTCCTTCCGCCCTATCTCATCCTCTCCCTGGCTCTCTATTATATATCCACTTGCACGAGGGATGCTTACACTACGCCCTTCTTTACTGGCTAAGATAACTCGACTGAAAGTCAAACTGAACTCTCAACTCGCTGACAGATCTCGAAGCATTTGCATAAATAGGTATCCCGTCGGTCTGACCCAATCTCTATGCTAATCAACTTGTTCACATCTGATAAGTACCCACTCGCCGAATTATTTGAAAAGTCAAATCTATCCGGCAGCTATACCTCCTACTCCCATACCCGGGTACCCCAGGTTTCCGGGCTCACCGGAATCCTCGAAAATTACTTTTTAATTCCGTTCCAACCAGGATTCAGGACATATACCCCAGCAGATCCCCAGAAGCTTTAAACGCCGCTAAACAACCATATCGCTTCGGTTAGAATTCGAACCGTGGCCACCATTCTCTGTCGAACAAAACGGCCAATGAAACGGCTGAAAAGTGATTGGCTATTTCGCGGTGACCCTTATTTTTATCGCTATTTTTACAACTTCACATTCCCGAATGTTGAATCTAAAATACCCATCATCATGCATATAGGTCGATTTTATCTCCGTACAGATGGCTATGTAGAAGGAAAATTACGGAGGGGGGGAAGAAAGATCGTCGATATGAGGAAAATCGGGACGTTCCATCGGTGGGGACTGTATGACTGTCTCCTCGAGAGCTGAGAACAGATTTTGGCAAACTAATCATTTCTGGGCTGGTATTATCGCCGAATTATTATCGTTGCCATCACGTGTCCGTCGTGGTGGAAAATTGGACGATTCATCCCCCGGAATTTCCATGATTTCTTTGCACAGGTATTTCGGTAGATCAAGTAGCGTGACCGCGGCATTAGGCGATGTCAATAATAAAAAAGCCAACGATTCTGATGAAGACTATAGGAATAATTGAGACTGAAGGAAGTCGAGGGAAGTCACGTAGCGGGTCACGATCCATGAAGATTATATCTTGAGAGGTATTTCACGATCTGGGATGAAGTTAAATTCGAAACTTTACGCCCGGTGTAAAGTTGGTAAAACGCGGATTTCCATTCGCTAGGGATAGGCGAAGTGAAGTGGCGGCTAAAGTTGGGGGGGGGGCAACGTCGCGTCGCGACGCGCCACAAAATTTGGTACCTACTTCGAGCGATGGATCGATTTCCTCGAAGCTTTATCCCTCACCCTTAGATGAAGTACAACGCGTCTCCATCCCCCGCCCTTATACAGGGCGAAAATTCACCAGAGGAAATACCGCTCCTGGATCCGCTCCAACTTTCATAGGCTGTGGCTTGACCCGGACGAGGTCTTGGCATGCCGTAATGAATTATTTAATTTCCTGAGACTCACCGCCGGCGGGTAATACCCGAACCATGAAAACGAGAAAAAAAAAAAATAAAAAATAAAGGAAGAAAAACAAAAGTTATAAAATATGACCACATCCCGTTACGTGAAAAAGAACGGTCAGAAATTTAGGACCTTGTCCTAATGGTCCATTGTCCCAATCCCTGAGGAATCGGATGCAATGAGACCACATTGAACAGATATGCCCTCATGGCCCTCATTAACCTTTACTGTGATCTTCGAAAGAAAGTACACCCAACGAGGTTGATTCTGATACCTTCGATTCGGACATCTCCCGAAACAGCGAATTGGCGTGCGGAAATCGATGTAGTCCAGAGCACTGATTGGCTGTGTTGGAAGTTGTCCAAATCGCAGGTATCAGAATCAACCTCGTTGAGATATGATTAGAACTGCGATATATAAGTATATATTATTTTTACAACCTAATATATCTAATATAAAATATCTAATCAGAATCTGTCGGAGGAAAGTCTCATCGTTCGAAAAATTCTCGTTTTGTTTTCACGCGAAAAATATTTTTCTCAAAACGTTGTTGCGCCGTGTAGACTCTTTTCAGAAACACAACCTCGAAGATGACAGTGTTTGAATCTGCGACGCACCGTACTTCGTGAATGGTGACAATTCTCTGATTTCGGACAACTTTTTGCAATAAGGCATCAGAGCTTATATCCAACAATTCATTTCGCCCAATCGATGCTAGTTGGTTTGGATTCAACGCAAGGTCGGGTTGGTATCGTGACGGTGTGCGTCTGGAAAAAGGATCGCTTCGAAACATCCATAAATGAATGAATGACGCGTGGTTTTCAATTATCTCGGAACGTGATATTCCCTTGTTATGGTTTATGTCCGAATGTCCATGGCCGTAAAATGGTCATTTCGTTGATGTCCGTTTTCGAATAACCCGTTAATATTGGATTTCACAGGTTGCGTTAGCGTTTCTGTATCGAAGACGTAATTTCCGGTCTTTTATTTCCATTCATCACTATATTTTCACTGGTCTCTAAACCCTCAATGAATTCCTTAACAAGACCTGTACCGGGTCCCACAAAGTGCGGGAACAGGGTGCCGTAGCAAATCAGCGTGGACACAATGGAGTGCAGCTAATGCCCGGCACGTGCGGGCAAAGTGTCGTCCCGGGTACCTGACCCGATCCGACGGGATTATTTCGCGTGTAATTGATTATCGGCAATTTATATAATCCCAATAAGGTAATTAATTAAAATACGGCTTATCTTACCCGGTCCTTGATCATGTTTATTCCCAGATCGCGTTAATGCTACGCTTTCAATTCGCTCGTACGACTTACGGCTACAGCTGGAGCTAACCGCCCACCCCGGGGTGGGATGGTTTTTTTTTCTTTCAAACCAAGTAATCCTGGTGGTAATTACGCGTAACTATGAAAAGTTCTGACATCGACAAGCCTTGTTTCTCACATTTTTTCCGTCTTACAATTTTCCAGTGACTTGGTTGAACAATTTCCGAATAGATTACCATCGTATACGTGACGGTCTGAGAACGTCATTAATTTCAGATTTCTCCCGAGGAAATCTCTCCTGCGTTCCAGAATTTTTCTGAAGTACCCTTCGCCGAGTACGTCATCAATGACGATTCTGGAGGAGATCGCTATCGCGATGATCTATCATCGCGTACTGTACACGGTTGAGGGTCTCATTGAATTGGTTCTAAACCGTAGCTACCAATGCAAGATATAGATCTATACTCCGCGGTGTATTATCAATGTATCTTGATATACATACGTATGTACGTTTTCAGAACCCGATGCAGCTCCATGCGGTAGTGCGGAAACATTGTCATCTCGAAACCCATATAAGCAGGGATCTCGCACATGACAAAGTGGAATGAGAGATGATATGATCTGAGAGAATCGCATCTTTCTACTTCAGAGTGAAGAAGAAACTGCTGAAATAATCACCCCGTGAAAAAACTATTGCCATTGATGACTTCATTGAAGTTCAATAGTCTTTGCTACGGGGTATGCCATTGGATTCAATAGCGTAGCTCTGAGAGATAAATATTCTTCGGCAGTGCGAACTGTGACTATCAATTTGCACTATTGGCAAGTGTAGGAACCAGTGACCACCTAAACTGGGAGTGATAGCTATTGCAGTGAAATGATCTCCACCAGTATCGACCATTGAAACCTGCACTGATGAATACAGTGTCACTCGTGAAAAGCTGACAGGGATCTCTATCGATGACGAGTGCACCCAGCTCCATCAGTGAAAGACCGAGTACTATTGATACATGAAATGATACCAATACACTAATTGACTTGGCAGTATTTCGGTATCATTTGCCAAGAATGAAAGCGATCATTTGCCGTGTATTTTTCTAAAACAGCAGATCACTGCACTATGGTATACTAGTGGACACAGTGAACCCAATAGTGTGCGAAATTACTTTTGGAATAGTGCGCTACGGGTGCCGCAATAGTATCAGTTCCGAGCACGGGTTTTTGGATATGCATATGATCACGCAGTTAGGTATGACCCAAGACTTGACCGTTGAGGACAATAATTTTTCTGCGTTCCTTTTGCCACCGTGTATGATTTGGCCGGAACCAACTTGACAGACATGGGAAATACGTTATGAATCAAACTTCAATTATAATGCTTCAAAGGCCAGACCGGAAAATCAGAAATTTCAATAAAAACCAGTTATTGAGCAATTTGTGAAATGAAATGTAAATATAGATATTGGCGTTATTGAAATTCCAGTTCGGTGTATCATCGAAGATCGAAAATAAAATGTGTCTACTAAAATGATGTTCAGAATAGAATAAATACAGACTAATTATTCCCTGTATTGACTTGTGCTTTACACGTATCGGAAATTTCAAAATCATCAACCCTCTTGATTTCCAATAGCAGTGAATTACGGTATGCAGAAAACAAAGAACAAAAAAAAAAGTAACGATAATAATAAAGATGGAATTGGCAATGTTCCTTCAAATCAAGGTTCGTGTCAATTACAGTCGAACCTCGTACAAGTTAACCCCGCATGAGTTAAATACCCCGCACAAGTTAATATTTGTCCCCTTCATAAGTTTAATTTCTCCTCTCTGCCCCAGGCCTCAGTATTGTTCGGTAATATTTTTGCACACTAATTGGTCTGGGAATTGCTATTTTCTGAAATTCTATTTGCACCGCGTTGCGAGCCCCGTTGTTTCGCCTATACTCTACTTACTTTTTAGAAATGAATCGCTGAACGTACATGATGAAGACTTCTGCGAGACACGCATCTACACCCTTAAATTTCGAACATGGTATACCTATTTTCTTGCCCCTATTCGCACCATTGGAACTCAAACTATTACAGCTCTAGTCCAAAAGTAATTTCGCACACCATCGGTTAACTGCGTTCACTAGTATACTATAGTGAAGTGATTTGTTGTGCCAGCAAAATGGAAGGCAAATGATCGTTTTCATTCTTGACAAACGGTCGCAAAGTGGTACCGAGCCAATTAGTCCATCAGTACGATTCCGTATACTAATAGTACTCAGTGTTTCACTGATGGAGCTGGGTACACTCATCACCGATAGGGATCATCCCCTCTGTCAGCTTTTCACTTGTGTGACACTGCTTTCACCATTGGCTTTAATAGCCTCTACCGGTGGAGATCATTTGACTACAATAGTCGTCGCTTCCAGTTAAGGTGGTCACTGATACCTACACTCGCCAATAGTGCAAATTGCTCGTCATATCAATAGTGGAGACTATTGGACTCCAACTTCAGTTATCCTAGTATCCACTGGACTCTAATGGTTGTTTTTGGTACAGTCATAGTTCTTGTTCCTCGAAGGTTTTCTCCAGGTGCATTTATGGATGATGTATATACCTATATGGGGCAGATCGTGGAGTAGAACGTATTGCCGTTAAATGGATCAGTGAAAGTTTGAAAAAGGGTGAAACGTTCGTTTGCAAATGACATGCGCCAAATTTTCACCGTTGTCTACGTCTGCTTGGGTCTGTTAGTCGGCAGTAAAACGGATGTTTCAAAAAGTTTTAAATGGCAGATTTTGTCCCCATGGCTGGTGCAGCTTAACGTAGAACCTCCGAGATTTCAATTAGACCGAAATCCAGGGAAATTAGTTTGGTCGTTAGGCTCCGCAGCTTTTGTTCAAGTTTCGGGTCATCAGGAGGCAGAGCTACGGGAGGCATCCGACCTGAGACCAGGTTCTGATGGAACAGGAGAACGGTACCTGAAGGAAAAGAGAAGCCCTCGATGTTTAGTTTCAAATTTTATCTATGGTACGACATTCATTTTTACGTTTTTCCTAAATATACCTTCAGAGAATGGAGGCAATAATATTTTTCCACGAGCCGTGGCAGCCTATAGCCAGGCTTGGTAAAATGGGCTGAAATGGATATGGGCGCGAGGCGAGTTTAAAAACAAATAATAAAATTGAGGGACGAAAATTGTCGATAAATTCTATATGAATGTCGATTCCAGCAGGGGTAAAAACCGAGTTATGAAATAGTGATTTATTTATGAATGCAGTTAATTGATTTACTAGTTTCACGATAGTCGTTTCAATCCCACTGCTGCAGTTTACCTATGCCCAGTTTCCACTCGAACCATTTTTTTTTTTTTTTTTTCATTCCCCCAATAATAATCGCTTCAGTCAAATGCATGTACATGTGTGTCGATGAAAATTAAAGTACAGGAAAGTAATCAAACGATATATGCACCTATAGGGGGCTTAACAACGGAAGAGTGAAAAAAAAAACAAAAAACAAAAAAAAAAAACAAAAAACAAGAACACACTTTCGTTGAGTGCTTGGAAATTCGGGATTCAGTAATTTCTTTGCGAACATGTGCAAGGTACTGCAAATGCTCAGAGCCCATGATATGTAATTCATACGACAGTCATTATTAACAGCGAACTCAATTTATTATTCACTACTCCGACGTGCGTGTGCGTAGAGATTCTGAAAAAGCTTATTGAATATTCATTCCGTGAAAAACGTGAAAGGACTCCTCCTCTTCCGCCTCAACAAAAAAAAAAAAAAAAGAAACATAAAATCAAGATACAGAATGGAGAGAAAAGTGCGAAGTACTGAGTGATGATCAACCAATTGGGAATTTGCAAATATCGAAACCGCTGAATGATATTTCAGTCACAGGTTAGTCTAAAAAACGACACGGGTCACTTTTACCGAGTGATTATGTCGCTGCAAAGTGTCGCCTCCGCAAGATGTCGGTATTTTTTTACAAGACGCAAAATATTTTAGTTTCTCGGGAATTTCTTGATCAAATGAGATGAGATAGTGCTCAAAATGTGTGGCTGCCACCGTCGAGTGGCTGAGTATTTTAAAGGTCCAGAAAATCGCGTGCATCTTTGAACAATTTCACGATTTCTCTGATGATAACTAAATCTGTAAAAAAAAATTGAAAATTTTCAAGAAACGAAATACTTCGCCACTTTCTTCCGGAACGGAGCAGTAATCCCCAAAGTTTTATTCCGATAGGTTTTCTGGTATGGGAGAAACTACGCTTCGCGTTTTCGAGGTGATCAGAGCGTGCATCAAAGCCCCTTAAGCCATGGTGAGCTAGTAAACTTGCCGAAATGGGATTTCAGGAGGATATTATGCGAAACGGCACAAAATCGAAAAAAAGGCGCATCGTAAACAGGCTAAGAAGGCAGTAAGGGATGAAAGAGACTTATTACATGGTGCGAGAATTAAATCTGATGAATGAGTGCAGATATGTAAGTGAGTGCAACACGCTATCGAAGCCCAATGAACATCTAAGCCGATGTTCTCGACATCAGTTCTGCTAGACCTTGTCTATAAGATTTCTCCGGACCTACTCGACCTAGGATCTTGAAATTTTCAGGGCTTTTTCTAGTCACATTTGACCATCGAGTCGCCGACGGAGAAGTTAATCTGATCAACCAATCGGCGGATAAAGACTAATCATGTTCAAAATTTTGATCAATTCTTTCCAAACTCATTTTTTCTGAGGGGTAAATCGGGTCGCTTAAATTTTTTGATGGATGACTCCGAGAGCACATCCTCAGACAACGTTCGGGCATTTTTCTTCCGTGGTTCGGATGAACCGTTCGCTGCGGTGGTTTCGTAGATAGGATAAATGAGGATGAATAATTTTCACTTTGTTATAGTTGAACATATGACGATCCATTTTTCATTCCTTCTCTCAGAAAGCATCGTATCGATATATCCGATTGTTAGTCAATTAGGGTAATCAATCATCCCCGCACTCGGCTGTCTGCGCATTGTGCGAACGGGAATACAGTGAAAGCATCGATAAAAATCGAATTTCGAAAGAGTGTTGAGTTATCTATAGCGTATACACAACGGGCGTGGAGCTTATCGCGTCAATTGGAATGACTCGAGGCAGGGAAAGAATGAAAAACGAAGAACGAAAAGGAGGAAGGGCGGATGATGAAAAAATAGAAAAATATTTGAAGACGAGAAAGAAAAGAGGAAAAATAGAAGATGAAGAACATACGGCAGAGGCAACAATGGCGAGGGGCACACGCCTGGTCGGTCAGAAGTCGAAGGGCGAATGAACACACTATAAAAGGTAAGAGAAGAAAAATAAAAGGAAAACTGAAGAATGAATGAACGAAGGCGAGGAGTATAGGAGCCATTGTGACATCGAGACAATACAGACCGACGGATGACGCCCTTCTGAAGTAATCCTCGCCCTTGACGCCCTTTCTAAAAATCTACTCTCGTTCTTTTTCACTCTTTTATTTTTTCCCTTACCCAATTTTCCCCCCCTCTCTCTCTCTCTCTCTCTGTCTACAATAATTACTTACTGCTTTCCATTTTCCCCTATCTGCCTACAGGGGTTTGTCTTTCTTGCTCCCTTTCTTGTACTCTCGCCCTCGCAACCCCGTCCCGTTTCGTCATCCTTACCTTTTTTTCTTTTTGCTTTTTTCACTTCTCACTCCGCACCTTTTATTTGTCTTCTCTTCCCTCCATCCTGTCTATTCTTTTTGTTTTCGTTTTCGTCTCCGTTTTGGTTGTTTGATTCCTTTCTCCCTCTCGCCACTTTTATCTAGCCTTTTGAACCCGTTTTTGGTGTTCCGCACTACTATTGTCTCCGGAAACTTTTTTCATAATCCACAACTGCGACGACTAGACTACTATATGTATTCATGAAAAAGGAATCACGAGGAAATAACTGTCGATCATTTTTTTATCATGATCAGAAAGTTGACCGCTTTGAAATCGAAACGCGATCCTTGAGATAATCTCTAAAGTCATCTTCCAGATATATGAATGAAGAAAGTAAAGAAAAAAGGAAAAAGAAAAAGAAGAAAAAAGCGATCTTATTGTCGGAAAAGAGGGAATAAGGAGAAGAGAAAAAAATTCTTCGAGATCTAACGACCGAGCGTGGATCAAGCTCGACGATACCTGAGAATACAATCAAAGGTTTTGAGGGAAAGAGCTGAACTAGCTGGGATCTATATCGAGGGTGTGGGTCGGGCCGACTGCCCTTTAGCACAATGGAAAGCTATTTAGAAGCTTCTGAACGCGGGGGGTTGGATAGGTGCGAGAATGTGTTGCCACAAGGTATAGGTTTTAGCGAAGCGAACAGGCCAGGCCAGGTCAGAGCATGGGGCCACCCTGGCCACTATATTGGACGCATTGTGATGGAAATGCCACTTTGGCATTCACCCGCCAATCATTCAGCCCGGAGAAAACACTTACTGAGTTAGAAAAAGAGAGAGAGAGAGAGAGAGAGAGAGAGGGAGAAGAAAAATGAAAATAACAAGTGTATACTTGTTCGCTGTATATACTCGGAATAGAAAATAAAAAACAAAAAATTTCACACGGGGATTTCGCTTTTAGGATTCCATTTTTTTCTACCCCTGGCCAATTCAGACGTGGAGGATAACTATAATCAATCACATAATGACGAGAGCTGTGCTTGATTTTATTCATGGCAAAAGGCATCCGCTAATTACTATAGGTGTACCGACTGTGAGATGGGGTAGTTTTTCATTCCCCTTTCACCTTTGTCTCTCATTTTTATGTTTTTTCACTCGGGGTTCTGAATTATTAGGTTCAAAATACAGGAGCATATTAGGGTGGCGGTGAAAATGGCGTTTTTGAAATTTCAAATAATGCGCTGACCATTTCTCTTCATTTTTATCCCGGACAAAAGCCCGAAAAATTTGGATTCGATTTTTCCGAAAAACTAAGAGCAAACTCTCGTTTTTAAAACGCTTGATTAGGTACGTGCCCTAGTTTCGTTAATACGATTCGCAAATACCGACAAAAATTTGAACGCGCGGTATTTCAACGTTTTCAACGAGTGTAAAAAAAAGACCGAATTTCGCTTCGCTGATTTTTTGAACACACCCCCCCGACCGCATTCTCTCATCTACGGAACGAAACGATTCTTTTCGATCAAAAATTTCGAAATATTTGAGTTCCAGTTTTTACAAAAAATACAAAATGACGGATTAAAATTCAAAGGGCACTTCTTTCGCAGAAAAATTAAGTAAAATTCGAAGTCTACCTACTCCGTACTGAAAACAACTGTTCTCACAGCCCTAACCTCGTGTGCCGATCATACAGCGCAAAACTGTATTCATAAATCGTTTTTCAAAAAGTACAATCCCCGACATCTCGCGAATTCTTATTATTTCATCATTTCCACCTATAGCTGCCTTTTATGTGAGAAGGGATAAAGTAGAAAAAAACGTTTTGCTAGAGCTGCGTGTATAAAGTATATATACACATATACGTTGGATTTCGGGTTTCCTCGGTTAAATTTTCTTATACCCTCAGCGTAATCTGGTGGTCCCGGATTTGGTCCGGGGGTGGTGCGCGGTGGTTTCAGGTGGACTTCCGCGTGGAAGTCGGGCTGAACCTGGTTCAACATTTCGTTGGAATCCCATGATCGCGTCGGCCGCCCAGGGCCACCCTTATATACCTACCCTTAGCGAACAAAATCCTATCGCAAATGAAATCTGGGCGTCGCGACGGTGGAACCCCGAATACCGACTGCACGAATATTCGTACGTGAGAGAGAATTAAGGGCTGATTCAAACCCGCCGAAACATTGCGGGTACACAGAATTCGCCCCATCCTATCCTGAACACCCGCCATAAGCTCCATCCAACTTGATACAAAAGCATTAGCTAATCGTAAGCCAGATATGTTTCAGTCTCGTATCCCTCACGGCTGCGTTGTTTCATACCATGTCAGGGTGCTCTGAGTTGAGTATCTTCATCCCAAGAGGAGTTCCTCACGGAAAAGAAAAAATACTATTGGCATCAGTAGTCCGCTATCCCAAAAGTGATCCTGCACACTGCACTGGTAGGCAATTAGAAGTAATGTACACTGGGTTCACTAGTGCAGATCCTTGAAGAATAGTTGGAAAATAGTGTCAAGTCGATTGGTCTGTTAAGTATGATTTTCCATTAATGACACTGTCTTCACCATCAGCTTCGATAGTCTGTACCGGTGGAGATGATTCGACTGCGATAGCCATCACTTCCAGTTCAGGTTGTCGCTGGTACCTACAGTTTCGGATAGTGCAAATTGATGGTCACAGTGAAATCTGAGTGTAGTTACATCAGGATTCATCGGACTCGAAGAATTGAACCGTGAAAAAATCTGACGGTCTAGGTAAAATGGCGAGCGAAATAAACCCAAGTTGAAATAATCTCCGTGACATGTTACGTTGATCATCGAACCGTAGCGTGGTTGCGTTAGCGATTTTATTCGGTACTCGTAAGCTTGAAAGGGGCAAGAGTGGGTACGATGGTACCCAGTTACAAACCTATACCGGAGCTAAAATCAATTGTAATCAAGGACGGTGTATAAATCAAATCGAGGAACGGGAAAGGGGAAGAGAGAAGAGGAATGAGGGAAGAGGGAATATGGAACAGGGAGGACGCAGGGGTCCAGGGGTGCAGGACGAGAGAGGACCGGGCTTGTTTCCTTTCAGATGATTTGTTGGGAGCACGTCGTGGCCTCCGGTCTGCAGCACACCGTGTAGCCAAGCCAGAACCAGCTCAGAGAACCCGGGACTGCGCTGGTACGTGGGCTATTACCCACCTCCGAGTACACGAGACCGAGTTGCATGGACATATACATAGATTTGCTAATACATCTATGTGTCCATGGGGTAGTTCGGGCGAGGGATGACGCGGGGAATGCACCCACCAGTCTGGGCACCGTTTGGAACTTGGTAATGCAGTTTTCATCGGGAAAGTTGTGCGAATCGGGAGTATAGAATTGAACTAAGGAAGCTTTGCGCCCGGCGCAGGTGCTGCACGGGAAATTTTGCTTCCGAAAGATCTGCTGGTCGTGTATTTACGTGCGAATCTTTTCGGGAGAGCTTCCGTTCTCATCCCTAGCTTATTGAAATTGAAATAACTCATAGATCGTCAGAAGAACGTGGGGGTGTCTATCATTATCTGACTTTTCGATCACTTCGAGACGTCCGAATTGCACTGGATATAATTTTCATATGATTTCAACCGACACTAAGCCCTGCGGTCTTGTTTCATGCTGGCAGAATAGTATTTCACAGGTTTTTGTTGAGTACACCGAAGTGAGGGTAGTAAGGAGGATCATGGCGAGGGTTAGGCTAAGCCTCGGCGGTTTGTCCAGACGTGTACATCTTTCGTCGTCGCGTAAAACCGTCGGGATTACCGTAAAGCGTTGGTTAATCCAAGGAATGGATGTAATTTAATGATATTTAATATGCAACAGGCAACCCGGAATCTGTTGTCCTCTGTTCCTCGTCGTCCTTGTTCAAAGTGGCGATGGCTCCTGGCTCCTGGCTCTTGGCTCTTGGAAAACCACGCGGTAGCTATCGCGCCGTTCCCGAATCCTCGGCTCCCCGGCATATCCCCATCGTGCGAATAATAGTGGCTCGTATTTTCCGTAACCCCATGAGAGAAGCCTCGGGGTGTGTGCTTCTCCGTTATTAAAGTGTACGGCAAAGGCGAGGACTTCGCGACAACCGCGTCGCAGCAGCAGCAACGGTACCCGATGCGTCAGGGAAATGAGAAAATAGCTGACATAGAGAGAATGCACGACCCGGGAACGATACACCCACTACTCGAGCATCAGACATTTGCCTCTATAACTGCATTCCTCGGAGGGAATTTCTCGTACCACTCGTGTGGCAAAGAGTTACGTGTCTCTGCCTCTGCTCTCGACACGCTACCTGTCCACGTATGTACTACGTATTGCTATTCTTCCACATAAATACGTGAATACCGTCTATAGGTATATATTAGGGTAATTCGAAAGTGAACTTTTTACTGCTGATGAGCGAAATTTTACATTTTCGTGTGAAGTAGCTTCTCTTGAGTGGGGAGGCCTGTGGCCTAATTTTGAGTGCATAATCGCATAAGGGGCTTTGATGGACGCTCTGCTCACCTCGCAAACGCGATTCGTAATTTCTCCCATACCAGACAACCGATCTTAATGAAACTTTGGGGGTTACTGCTTCACTTAGGAAGAAAGTGGCGAAGTATTTCGTTTTTTGAAAATTTTGAATTTTTTTTTTCTCTTTTACAGATTCAGTTATCGTCAGAGAAATCGTGAAATTGTTCATTAAAATGTGTGACGATGAAGTCGATATTCCTGAAAGACACATAGCCATTTTCGTATTTACTTCATTCGCCATTTCAGGTTCGTTCTGTATACAGATGGGCATGATCTAGGCACACAATACATAGTATACATGTACAGGATGAATTAAAATAGAACAGCGAACAGAGAACAGAGGGAAAATAGTTTTGGTTTGTTAAGACGAACAGCATGTATATAAAATATACGTGACTTACGATCACAT
The DNA here is from genome assembly GCA_963966615.1 of Tenthredo amoena. Taxonomy (NCBI): domain Eukaryota; kingdom Metazoa; phylum Arthropoda; class Insecta; order Hymenoptera; family Tenthredinidae; genus Tenthredo; species Tenthredo amoena. The sequence goes on along the minus strand of OZ016499.1, from coordinate 1,184,664 downwards.
AGTCTGTAAAACACACTTAAAATCCACACAGCTAAACATCGATCAACTATATATACATATATAATTATATATATATATATATATATATTATATATGTATATAGATATAGGTAATTTTTTATATACCGGGTGTCCCGACGATCAATTAATATACGACGGGAGACAGAATATTCAATCTCTATTAAACGTACAGTAAAACGTTTCTTTCTCATGATAAGAACACGAAATTAAATTTGAGACAGCGTTTTTTATTTTTTTCAAATTCAGTTTAAAAAGAAAACCCAATTTGAACTTGAGACACCTGGTATATTATATATATATATATGGATAATGTCAGATTTGTTAGTTATATCAATCACTCGAAGATCTAAGCTTGGGATCATAGTAACAACAGCTATATATGCGTTAGGCTAGGGGTAAGTATAATGTATATAGTATATATACATATATAGGTACGAAATAAATATAATATAATATAATATAATGTAATATATAATATAATAGGGTCAAGCGGTGATTAAGGTGGTGTTAGTAATTGCGTCATACTCGGAAAACGATTAGTGTATATATAATAATAGAGTATAGGAACTTGACGAATAATAATAATAATATTAATAATATTAATAACAATAATAATAATAATAAAAATAATAATGAAAATAATAAAGATAATAATAATAATAATAATAATATAAATATAAATGTAGTAGAGGGTTTGTTGGATGAAAAACTACGCTCTAATCCTAATGCAAATCAAATATATTAACCAACCTCCTCGCCTATCCGAAATTGTTCGCGGGATCCCTGTAACAAAAACATATTTAAATCATAAGAAATCATAGAAAATTAAATTTGAATAATAACTAATAGTATAAATAAAACTATCAATTAAACACCACGCTCTTTTATATATTCATATCGATTTTTATATCAATTTCTCATTTTTCTATCTGTATGATATATATGTATGTATATTTATATAGGTATATAGGTATATATACCGATACAATGAGTAGGTATGATGGGTATATTTATCGGTGCCTTTTTTTTTTTTTTTTTAAAAAAAAGCAATTGACGCTATAATTTCACCTCTCCGAACGTTGTTTTTTTTTTTTTTTTTTTTTTTTTCTTTCATACAAAACAAATTCGATCCCTATATTTTGTAATTGGATTTGTAGAAGCCTTAGAATATTTTCGACATCCTTTTTTTTTCAAACTAACTCAGGATGGGTTTTTTGGGTCGCTGATTTCGGATCTGAAGACGAAATACAGAATTCAAGATGGCGGCTACGGTAGGGTGAACTGAAATTTCTAAAAGTCGACTCTCTCGCATCGAAATAGATAGTTCACGGTTTTTGGGACCGCCGAATCGAGATTCTCATCGAAAATATTACCGGATTCATATTTTGACGGACACCGAATACCCAGAGTAACAGTTTTCACGCGACTTAACCTCAATCTTACAATTTCGCTCGCCGCCATGACGGGCCCATTATTTTGAGTCACGGTATCTCGATTCAAGAACCGATGATAATCATAACCCGAAAAGTTTCAACTTTCGAAGAGTTTTAAAAAAGTCAAAAATTCAAGGAGCGCATAAATGCAGGCTGAAAAAAGTTTGCGATGTAGATGAAAAGACGGCCTGGGTCACCCCTGGAGAGATGAGATTGTACATGGAAATCTTCCCTTCCGGGGAGATTTTGTGTGAAAAGAAAAAAAAGAAAAAAAAAAAAAAGGGAACTAACGTTTTTAAGAGACAAAAAAAATGTTCGTTATTCCTTTTTCGGATACTCCAGAGGTTATACCGATCGATCGTTCGTTTAAGAATTATTTTATTCATACGTCGACTGTATATATATACATTCAATTACAGATTATAGAAACATATACTACGTGTTGAATTTAGGGGATGAAAATTTAGTCGGGCAAATTTTCGTCGGTAATATCTACATCACGCGACTTCCCTTTATGATCTAACACAAAAACTGAAGATTGTCTCCATTCTAGTTCTGGGGTGCCAACGAGGGGAGGGGGTAGGGTTTTAACAAAAAGCTCGCGAAACGCCATCTGCGAATCCCTTGGCTTTCGCAAGCTCCAAATAACCCGGAGTGGTGAGGAGGAGAAGAAGAAGAAGAAGAAGAAGAAGAAGAAGAAGAAGAAGAAGAAGAAGGGATGGAGACGGTGGTAATGGGCCTGTAGTACGTAGGTGTAGACACAAGTGCGATCGAGAGAGCTCTCATAACACTTAGAGCCAGGCGGCACCACTGTCTTATTGCCAAGCGAGCCAGCGAACTGGAATCCTATACATGGTAAAGGGGTGTAGGGGGTGCTGGGAGGCATATAAGAGAAAAGCGGGTTAACCCTCTTCCCATCCCCTACACACACGCACTGTATATTATGTAAAGAAACGTATGCCGATGTACGTGTATATGTGTATGTGTGTGGGGGTAGAGGTGACTGTGTGTAGACGCGGTGAAGAGGGGCGTGGAATCGAGAAGTAAAGGTATTAGTTTCAGATTTGAGAGTTTGTTGCCAAAAGATACTTTATGGCTGTCATATGCCAGGAATGGGTTCCCCAAACCTCTGCGACACTCGAATTTGGCTCGGATCTCATCTCTGTCCTTTACTCTTCGTTCGCAGCTCGCGTCCTCCAGCTCCCTCTTTACTTGCGGCACGGCCCTGCTCCCTTTATATCATCCCCTATTTATTTATTTTTTCCATTTTTAAGATTTTAGAGTTTTCATGATTCATGTTTTTCAAGAGGCAACGTTTCGAAACAAAATTCGAAATCTTCTCGAATCCAATTAGGAATTTGAAATGTTTGAAGAATTCAAAAATTTCATCAAAGGACAAACCAGTCGATGTGAATTATCCCCTTTCCGATCGAACATGGTTTCGTAATTTAAAATCGAGCATTCGGGATCATTATTGGCCAGAATCTCTAGGTAATTGTTTGTAATTTTGTGTTTTTTCTTTTCGGTTATTTCCTCAAGTATTTCACGTCTCGTTTCTTATAGGTATATACCTACAGGTAAAAGGAACGAGGATTTTGCGCTGATGTTTCTAGCAACTTTTAATTGGCTCTGATTCGAAATTGTTTACCAAGGAAAGAAAGGACTCGGGGATATAAAGAACAACGAAAGTCCAACTCCCCTAAAACTTGCTTGTATTTCCTTTCCTTTACTTTCCTTTCCTTTCCTTTCCTTTCCTTTGTTCACCTAAGAGTTGCTGGATTGGCGATAATATTTCGGCTGGCATGATGGCACTTACCTTAGTAATATAACGTTTCAACAGTTTTCCAACTTATTATCTAACTCTCGTTATTTATTATAGAACCATGAATTGTTTCATCATACTTGCCAATTGAACCTCGCGTACCCACCTATAAGGCAGCGTCCAATTATACGAACAACAAACAAGGCTTGAACAAAATATGCAAAGGTATACTTTCATGATGGAAAATCAGTTGTCTGTCTCATTTATTCTTATTGTTATCCGGCATCCAGCTGTTATAATTACGAAATTCTCGTACCATTTATTAACGAATGTTAATTGATTACGTTCCCCAGAAATTCGCCATACCTTATCGTGATTAACCTTAATTTAAGCTTGGCCACAATCGCAAATTAAATCGCCATTGATCCCTCCGGGGTTGCCGAGTTCACCTTTCTCAAACCCGTCGAGGAAAATAAAATCAATTTCGCCCGCGCAATCTAATTATTAATTTATAATATCGCAAATAATAACAGGTATAACCTGCAGGCCTCCTTCGTACCCGAAGACCGGGGTAGACATAGCTAACGAAAGGAGAACAGGGCGTTGTGAATCGATGCGAAATCGAACCCTGGAAAGAGGAAAAAGGAATTGAAAAACGGAAAAAAGACTCTTCCAAGAATCAACGAACCGGTCAAAGACCAAAAGCACCGATTTTCAATTCGTGATCCCGAAAGCCATCAGCTATCAACGAAAAATTTCTCCCAATTGATTTCGAGCCGGTTGTCAAAGGTCAGGGTCTTGAATCGCCGATAAAATTTCATAGCTACTATCAGAATTCATTTTGGCCCCTCGAACGCGCGGTCCCTCTTCGATACCCTAAATAATCGGAGTGATCGAGGCTGGGCTAGTTCCGAAGTATCTTCGACGCATTTATTCAGCTTCTTCTTCGAGTCATATTTTTTTTTCGAAAAAAGTTTCGCCTCCGTGCCCCGTTCTTCCTTCCAGTTCTCCTTTACTCTTTTCGGAACAACACTATAAAGACGGTCTGCCGTTCCTTTCTTACGGAATTGTGATTCCTACCTTTTTCTTCTCCTCTCTCTTCCTCTCTTCCACTCGAGGATCACAAATGAGAGAAGGGACGAGGAAACAAAGAGGAGAGGAAGGGATGACGAAGCCCTAACGAATTGCTGGTATTTTTAACCGTCCGTTGCACAAACATCGTATAATTATGTGATTTATACCAAGGAAAGGGGGCGTCTTTGTATAATCTAAAGAGATTTTTACCAAATTTTTAACCAGCGCCTATACACGCTTTGAATAACAGTCACCAGTCACTCGAGCAGTTAGTCAGTGCTAATTGGTATCAAATCATAGGTAATTAACGGCTCTTTCGGTTGCGAACAATCGCTGTCTGTACGTCAGTCTATCTGTTCCTATCTGTCCATTCTTCTGCCTTCGAGTTCGGATTCGGACAGACTTGACCGCTGTGACAGCGGAGGGCCGAAACCGACTACTGAATAGTTAGAGTGTGTCTCGTGCTGAGGTAATTATATCGAAGGAATTTCATCGGTAGAGAATAATGGGTGTTTAGGTATTTGCCTGAAGCCTCTGGCTACGTCGAGAGTCTGTTTCTCGTTAAGAGTAAGAAAAGGGTTTGACGCGATGATCTCGTAACGATTTTGAACCGAACGAATGGTCCCCATTGAAATCACGTCCGATTTACGACTGATGGGAGACAGCCGAAGGTAGTTTATTACTCAGCGAAGCTATTAGGATGAATAAATGTAAATAAGTAGGTAAGTAATGGATGAATGACGAGTTAGCGGCGTGGTCGAACGCCCGGAGACTGGGAAAAAAAATGGAAATAAATTAACAAGGCAACTTAGTTTATTTAGATATAATTGCGAAAGAATACTCCTAAAGTAGAATCTTTATCGTGCTAGACAAGCTGGCTTTGAAAATCATTTCATACATATTCATGAACGCTCGTTCGATATGGCCACTTCAAAAGTCAGAGTACCAAACAGTCGGTTTTATTTTACAAATCATTGGTACGGTGTGAAGAAATTTTATATTGGCTCAGTTTCTTCTCTCAGCTAATTACCAGCGTCTTGAGACATGGTTTAGAATCATTTGAAATTTTATGGACTGCGAGTGTTCATGGATTTATTCCACCGAAGAAAAAGTCGCATCGTTCATCGAAACGTCTTCAAATTTTTAGAGAATTATTTTAGGGAATTTTAGGTTCAAAGGTGCGATAAATCGAGTGCATCTGTGAATAATTCCACGATTTCTCTGATGATAAATGAATCTGTAAAAATTTTTTCAAGATTTGGAAAAAACGAAATACTCAGCCAATTTATGCCGAAATGGAGCAGTAATCCCCAAAGTTTCATTCCGATCAGTTGGCTGGTATGGAAGAAACTGCCAATCGCGTTTGCGAGGTGATCAGAGCCTCCATCAAAGCCCCGTAAGCCATTTTTTTTTTTGCGAACGTTGAGAAAAACAGTGTTTTGCGTGCTCACAACACTAGAAGAACGACCTTATTACTATATATTATCGGTTCGCCCCGAAATGAGATAGTTTTAAAATATCCCGTTGAAATTTCGAACAGCTTCGACACGTAAAATTTCAAATACTTTCTAATTATGTCTGCGAAACGGAAGTAATCAGCCGTGGTAAAATTAAATGGATAAAAATGTCCATAGACTACACGCAAGCATGTTTGTGTCCGAAGGATTGTTTCGAGTCGAACCTTAGCGCGAAAAGAAATGTGAAAACGTCTGGTGCCCGAAGACGTCTGAATAAACGTGGTTAAAAAACGGATTCCCGAATTTATGGAACGACCCAATTTCTTAGCGGTGTGAATCGGTTGACGTCTATGCCTCCGTAATATATACCGAAGCTTTTCACAGCAGGATACATATTTCCCAGGGATAAATTCTGTCTTTATAGCATTCAGCTCCACGCCTCGAAGAAGCATCCCTGCAGCGCGAGGCGAGCTGTACCATACCTTCGCCCGCGCCATGAAGAAAGATATACGCTCTATAAGCTATACCGTACACACGTAGATCTGCCCATGCTCCCAAGAATACTATTCCATTTTTATATGTCGCAACTTGCACCGAACCTAGCCACCAAATCTATCCTCAAATCCGACGAATTCTCCGCCCTCATACGTTTTCCGGGGAATATCCAAATGCCCCCATCCCCCCATATCTGCACGTACTACATACGTCGTCCTGCCCTGCCACCGGCTCGATGCATTGTAATAAAAAAGGTAAAAAGAAAAATAAAAAAATATTGTCACGTGTATCGTGCGACGAATACCTCCCACAGGTCCGCTGGACTTGCTTTGCAAATCAGTGGAGGTTCTTTCAGAAGAGTGAAGGATCGTTGGCCTTTTTTTTTAAATTCATTTGTGAAAGAATATTGACATCTCTTGATTCGCAAAGGGATCAAACGATTCCAAAATTCAATTGGACTTAGGTTGGAGCGAGCCTTATCGATTGGGACTAAAATCATCGAAATCCGTTAATCGGTTCTCGAGGTATCAGCAATCGACATGTTTCTCTTAAAAATCTTGCTTTTTAAATAACTCGAAAACTACTGGACCGATCGAATCCAAAATCTGATCAGTTCTAAGCGAGGAAGAATCGCATCGATTGATACAAGGAGGGATGAAATCGGTTCGTTCGTTCTCGAGATATCGTCGATCGAAAAATTGACTCTTCATTTTCGGGGTGATTACGATGAATTCCCTCAAAAACGACCGATTTATTTCATGTAAATGATTCGGGTAAACCGGAAGTCTGAAGGTTGCTTCTATTTTCTTCACACTATACGCTGAAGCGTGTAGCTCTTGATCCCTATAATTAGGAGGCTCGGAATGAGTAGAAAAAAAGAAAGGAATTTTTTTTTCATCCGAAATAGAAGCGACGGTTTTTGTCCCATCGCTCATAGGTAGAATCGGTATCTTTTTGGGTCGAAAAGTTGTTATAGCCATTCGAACAGGGTGTAGATCATTTGTTTTCTATGCCTGGCAAATTCCGCGTGTGGCTAAAATTACGCACACGTATCCGTCGCGACGTCGGTTCAGAAAAGTTGAGAAGGATCGGATATAAAATGATTCCAGAATTCGATTACCGACTGAATAATTGATCATTTCTTTCCATCACACGTTACCCGAGTCCTACCGGATCACCGGGCCCCATATGTGATCCCCTAGCTCTTTGTAGCCGCTGGCTATCGGCAGGAAATTACCTGGCACGCCCTTTCGCTCACGTCCCCACAGACAGCCGCGAATATATAGGCCTATTACCCGAGATATATATACATCTGTTATTCGCCCAGCTGATACGGGGATGTTATATGCATGCACACACACACACACACACACACACACACACCATTCACCTGAAACCATATATAGAATATAGTAACGTTCAGAGATCGCCGTTTAGCGGCTATTAGATAGGTGGTGGTACTTTTTTTTTCCCCACCTTCTTCGCATTAGCCACACATGTACTATGTATGTTCATGGATGCGGTAGGCATACATAAACATGAGGTAAGGGTGTTGGGAAATTTATTGCTCCCTCTATCCACTTCATTCCAAGCTTTACCCACTGAAAACTATTTAGTCTCTTCCGTTCCGAAGTTGGAATATAGAGTATCGTGCAATGAACTCTGTTCGATGAGTTTCGTTCGTTCTATTTATCGAACTAGAGAGGCTTGAAGAGGTATTTACTACGTGTATGATGTGAAAAGTAGACGCATTATCATATTCGGATTAGTTTGAAACGAAGAACATCGGAGATTCGAAATTTCGAAAGCCGAAAATCCGAAAGATCGAACCTACGAAACTCGGAATTCGCGCACGGATTCCTTCAGTGTTTGATAACTAGGACCGAATCGATCGTATCGAAACCAATAAGTGGTCAAATTAATCGCCTTGAGATCAACTTTTTGGAAATAAAGTTTCAAAATCCTATCAATCATTTGCGACACTGAAGTTATCGATCGAATTAGATGAAATGGGCTTCCGTAAAGAGGCTCTCGATTAGAATGAATTATTCTTGTCTTAACATCCCGAGAGATAGACCGAAATTTTGCCAGCCCACGCTATTTTATTCTATTTTTTTGTTGTTTCGTTAATTAACGCTGGATTGAAATCAATAATAACGTAACCTCGACTGAATGAGTACTTTGCGCGCGAGAGTTCGACAGCTCTCGCTTCATTTCTTGCACGTTGGCACCCGTGCCTAGCAGGGTAAAATATCACCGCAGGACGATCTCACCGACCAATAAAATTGAATCATTTCACGCATGCGCAGTCGGCAGTACAGTTTAAAGAAGTCCTCTCAGTGTGTACGTATGAAAATGCAGAGTTTCACTCGTGACTTTATGACTTCAACTACGACCTATGAAATTTAGAGTTCCAATTATTTTTCGATAACGTACCAAGTCCCCTTGAAGAAAATAACAGTTACGAGTGGTGAATTATCGAGTTCTCTTTGTACTCGATGGTTGTTCCATGCGTCTAGCACTAACATGGGGTTTCAAGGAATATTGCGTTCGAATTAATGACGTGAATTATTATGATGGTTTGTTGAAAAGATTTCATTATCCGATCTAAAATCGCGGCTGAAGAGAATGCAGAATCATTAAGTTCGGTGGACTGGTTCCTACCTCAGAGTCTTACATTAAACAATGCGCTCGGTGTGTTTTGAACAAAGAAACCAGATTCTCAAGACGATTATCAGCGAGGCAGAATATAACTCGTTTATATGCCCTGGCTGGGATATGGCACAGCCGCAGGGTTTAGCTAACGACAAGGTATATCCACCTTTTAGCAAGGATAAAATCGTGGCGTAATAGAAAATGAGTAAATTTGAATGTACTCTTTAAGTTAAGGAGACTCGGAACCCGAGGAGTCTGGAAGTGTGGAAGTCTGAAAGTCTAGACTCGGTGTATGGTTGATACCGCATATCAGACGCGTAGTTCGCCGTAGGTGGTAGATATTCGCCCGGGACCATTTAGTTTCCGATAGCGCTATTTCCTGCGAGAGTCGGGATAATAAGATTTTACCGCCCTATATCGCCGTAGGCTAAGATTTGCGATAGGAAACCCAGGGATTTTCAATTCCAGGTCAATCCAATACATCCAACGGTATCGGGGTGTAGTTAGGCGGGTGTATATTTCATCCCGACTTTTATTAATATAATAGAATGACTTCAGACACCGGAGAGGATTTATCATCCCCTTTTTCATATCGGTACAAGGAAATTGGAATAGCCAATACAAAGGGATTCTCCAGGGTTGAAACAATTATACTTAATACCGAATAACTTTTTTGTTACTATCGGCGTATCAATAGCATTTCGTCTTCTCCTGCGACAAGTACGGAATTGAAGGAATCGAACCCTCGGGTGTGTGTCCGAGATCCGTTTGACTTTGTTGGAGGATTCGAACCTTCTAACATGTGGGGGGAACTCTTGAGTTTTGTGTGTGAAGGAGTCGAACACCTTCAGGTATGCGTTTCGTCTTAGGTACAGTGACAGACTCGTCAGTAGGGCTGCGCCACTGTACCCTGCCCTAGACGCGGTGTGTCCGGTAGTGGACGTTAGAGATTGTTAGGAATCGGTATATATACGAACCGAGTGTTTGTCCTAGCGCTAGCGAGAGAGATGTAGCTAGGCGTAGCCGCGTAGCGGGCGTATGAGGAATTATGTGAGTCCCCACAGAATCATGAATAATCTCGACGTTTGATCGAAGTCTTTGTTTCCTTATAATTTTCCCCCAACAATTTCAGCAGCAGTAATTATCATCAGGAGCTGATGTACTAGTTTCTTTCGCCAGGTGGTTTAATTGACACAACCCGACGTGTCTGAAATACAGGTACTTGCGGTGGTTTATGTCGAAGGTAGCCGATTTCCGTGTCGATTATCTTCTCAGGTAAGTACTTTATCAGATCTGATATATCGAACCTCGACCCAGATAGGCATCGATCCCCGCTGGCATGATGGAGTATTTTTTGTTTCCATTTTATTTTTACATTTCCATCTTTTTGTTTTTCTTTTCATATACCGCTCTCTTTTTTATTGTAAATTACCCATCCCGTGGCAGAATAATCAAAGGGGTGCGAATTGCGGATGCTGAAAAAGAAGAGCGTAGCTGGAAAAATGGCGGGAAAGGGGAAATTCAGTAACCGATATCCGTATCGAATACAGGGACGCGCGGTACTGTATTGAAAATTAGAGACCACAGGCGTTGAATTTTTCCGCTCACCACCGCGAACGAAAAATAAGGAAGGGAAGTAAAAATTAGGGTAATATTGACTTTTTATTTTATTTCATGTTTTTCTTTTCTTTTTTTTTAGTCTTCTCTCAAATCTCGACGTACACCTTTCGGAAAATTCTCACTGGCCAGCGTATAAGCGACTCGAAACTATGCTTTCCGACAAGGTTCAGCTTTCGAAGTGTCGCGAGGGTAGCAATGGGGTAACAATCGACTTACCTGATAATAACAGTTTCGCCATCAATCATCGCGGCCCTTACAGCACGCGCCGTTCTTTACGAACTGGGTACGAACCCGGGCGAGCTTTTTCCTTAAACAAAAGTATAGGTAGTCGCGATGCAATATCAATTTCGCAAGCCTCTTGCCCCGGCTAAAATCGATCCACCATTCATTCACCAGCTGGGTATCCGGTTCGTTTCAACTTTCATTGCGTCAATATAGGAACAAATAATATACGAGTCTTCAGACGGAATCCTAGAATTATTCATTAGCTCTCGATTTATATATATACCGAGAGAAAATCTTGAAACTATACGGTCGACTGCGCATGCGCCAATTAATTTAATTTTATTGGTCGGTGAGATCGTCCGCGATGATATTTTAACCTACTAGACACGGGTGCCAACTCGCAAGAAATGAAGCGAAGCTGTCGAACTCTCGCGCGTGAAGCAGTCAATCAAGGTTATGTCGTTTTTTTATTTTTATTGAATTTTGACTGTATTAAATTAACACGATTGAATAAACTGTTCCTTCCTAGCTGCTTTGTTTCTTCCAAGCACCTATAATTTACAATTAGACTTCTGGTTTTCAATCGTAATTGGAAAAAAGAAATCCTCTAAATAAACCGATACATCGAATCGTAGCAAGCAATCAACTGTTCGGAATATAAATCTCAACGCTTCTTTCGGAACATCAAGTTTTAATCTGAACAATAAAAGCTTTCGAAGCCTTTTCGAATCACTACCGCAATTCATTGGGATCTTAACCTCAAAAGTTCGTATCAATTGCATCGGTGTCAAAAACAAAATTTGACAGCTAAAACTCCCGTTGGCCAGCCTGCTTCAGCAGACGACGAAACTCGCGCATGCGCAGCCGACTTTATAGTTTCAAGATTTTCTCTCGGTAGATATAGCCGTTGTTTAATTTTCTGAACTGAGTGAGAATAAGAATAAGTGCGGAAACCCGTGGAACACGTTTGACGTTTTCTATCGAGCGGAAATAGAGAAAGAGGTAGGCTCAAAACGGCCGAGTTTCACGTTTTCGAAACGCTGCGAGGTTTACCTCTTCAATTCCCAACCAAACGCTTACGTTGCCATCCCACAATTCGCGTCCTGAATTTCCGAATCCCGGGGGTCTCGTGTGAGTCCGGTTTCCTAGAAGGTGGAAAAATTGAGTTCAGGATAGAAGAGAAAAAAAAAAAAGGGGAAGAACACGGAGGAGGCAAAGAGATTTAAATGGTGGAACCATGTGTCCTTCTTCCCCTGCATGCCAGGGAGGGACGTCAACGGTGTTGAGGGGGTTGAAATAATTTTCAAGTCCTCGCTATGAATCTGGAAAATTTTCATCACCGCGACATGGTCTTGTGGACTTATGTATATCCATGGGCTCGTATCTCGAGGTAGGAGCTTAAATATTGACGAAAAAAAACAGTGTTTCAACCCGGCGACGTCACGCAAGCTTAAATTTGCTTACATATAACAAAGTTACGATATTAGCAAAAGTTTGGTGAATTTTTTTCTCTTTTTTTCTCCTTCTCCTCCACGTCGGCACATATATATTTGTATGTGCGTAAGGAAACCCTGTCTGAAATTTCTAAGCGTTGATATATATCTCGTCGTCGGTCACGTCCGACTCTATTGGCCGCCAATTAACGAAAATCGATCTTTATTATGTTTATAACAGTAAGAATATTTCTGAAAGAGATTTTCACCCGGAATTATTCAACGAGAAAAGCGAGTACCTCGTGTTTTCTAGAAATAATTAAACAGAATGTAGCGTATGGCCCGGGAGGAATGGAAGTTTTTTCAGAGAGAGACCTCGGCAGTGTATAATACTCTCTGAAACCTTCTGCACGTGTCATTTTCCACACCGGTATCAAAACGTGTTGGTATTCGGCATATTCAGTACGATATTTCTTTTTTCCCGCCAGAAAAGTGATGAGAATAGAATTGTGAGGGTGCCTGACGAATAACGTAAAAGAGTCGAACGTTGAAAGCAGACAGGGTGTTCCCATACATCAGGAATGTTATCAGCTTTAATTTTCGCGCTTTTTAATGTTCGAAAAGTCACGTTTCAGTTATACAGAGAGTTTGAAACGTTGAGAGGAGTTACCTTACGTATAATAAACGTAACGGAACGTTTCGAAAGTGGCGCTTCACCCGCGACTAGTTACGCGCTCGCCGCTAGGTGCTATTCTGGCGCGCGGGTCTCTCGTAGGCAGAAATGAGCCGCCTGACGACAAAAGACCTTGTATCTATCAGCGTACGACATTTCTGTGCCATATGTACAGTGATTAGTGGTTTGATTGTATGACATAATCGATTTAATACAAGATCGGATTATAATTTCGTAAGGACGCTTCAAGTGCGTTTCAATCGGTTAGAAACAAGATTGCAGCTACACGAAGAGTGGATAATCCCCTCTCCTAGCGATCACATAGGGAAAGGCGAGACATCTAACGCTGAGGGTAGAACGTTTGATCCAGATTAAATAATTGCTTCGACAGTTATTTCCCAACAGGTTAGACGCGGGTGTACGAAGCTGCGTGTATACGTAGAGACGTGTATCTAGAATCCGGATAAATACACACGCATAGTGGAGTATAGTCGCGGGGGTGCGGATGAAGGGTTGATTGAAGGGGGCTGCACATAGGAGAGCGTGTAACGATTACGAAACTCTGACATCATTAGACGATAATACGATTGATAGGAGCGGTAAAGCCAATTAGGAGGCGAGCTGGTGGAGGTAATTTAGAGATAACTACGTGATGATACGGTTCTACGTGTACCTGCGTCTCTGACGGAATTGTTTCGTACGCGCTGAGAAAGAGATATATATATATATATGTACTCGTAACAAGTCTTTTGATGTTCCCACAGATACCGTGCCTTCTTTGTATTCGTATTATCTATCACATTATAGTAAATAGCAATTGCATAACCTCTGCCCTTTTAGCTTCATGCTGACATTACATCTTATCTAATGTGCGTCTAACTAGTGAGTAGATATGATCGCATGGGTTCGGAGGTGAATTCAAAGAGAATTTCAAGAGCCACATAATTTTCGACTCTCTGTCAGGATCGGTTTGTCGCTGTATCTACAAATGCTGCATTTCAAACGACCACTAGCAAATCGACCAATTTAAGCTGCGGTTAATTCGACCCAACCTAACCTCGATATTTACCAACCCCACGTCCTGGGGTTGCGGGAAAGTGAGGGAAGGGATTAGATCATGAGAACTTTGGGACAGAGCAGCCGAAAGATGGCCAACCATAAAGTCCCGGTATCACGCGACATTCAATTTGAGAAAGCGTTCTTAAATCGTACTCCTTTTATTGCGGTACTAGGTTATTGGTATATACCTCCTACACGAGACGAGGAAAAACTTTATACACGTTTCGAACAGATACGCAGATATCACTCACTCTAACGTCAAGGCTTCCAATGTTTGAAATATTGCTCGTCAGTTCAGAGAGCCGTCTAATGGATGCTGGTGTAACCGCAGTCGAAATTCAATAGTCTTTACTAACGTAGCTGATGGAATTCAGCTACAGATTAGTAATTCGCTGGAGGTCACTATCGCTGTCGAATGATCTCCATCGATACAGACAATTAAAGCCAATGGTGAAAACAGTCTCGCTAGTGGAAAAACTGACGGGGATTTCCGCTGATCGCAAGTGCGTCCAGGTCCATCGGTGAAACACCGAATACAATCGTACCGATGCACTAATCGACTTTACACTATTTTACAGATATTTGTAAACCATGAAAGGGACCGTCGATCTTCTATTTTACCAATATAACATAACACATAATACTGTAAAACAGTTTCTTTTCTCTTCTTTTAATTGGAACTGGTCTGAGATTAGTGTCTATAGAACTTGGGAATGGTCTTTGCGTATCAATAATGTTTGTGGGATATCCACGTTTCGGGTAGTCTTCAAAAACACTAAGGTGAAGATATTCAATCATTGGATTCAGGATTGAGCCATCGTTCCTTGAAAAACAATCCGAAGTCAATTGCCTCATTGAAAATGTCCGGCAAAATTGATTGGAAAAATCGATTCTTGAATGTTTCAAAGGAACCTGATCCGAAATCCGATATCTAGATATCTCAACTTCGGTGATATGAACACCAACCTGAAACACGAAGGTCCTGCGAGCATTAGGAGCGTTCTGGAATTCTGTGATCCTTGAATTTTTTATTCAACTTTTCGTCTCGGTAGAATACTTTCGCAAACTTTGTTTTAAAAAATTGACTTTAATTCGGTAAAAAATACAAAACTTTTCAACATCCGTGGGGTCCTCCCTCGACAGGCTATTGCGAATTTGGCGAACTGAAAATATTCACGTTGTCATAGGATTATTTACAAAGAAATGAAAGCACGGAAGTATTTGATTGATACCGGATATATTGATCCGAGGGGGCACATACACACTTCAGCAGCCGCTAAAGCAAGCATTTTTCCAGGAGCTTATAACAACGATAAAGACGGACATACATTTCGCATGTTTGAATAAACCTACGTTGTCGATATTTCTAACCTACGAATCAACGTCACAAATCACGTACACTTATGTGCTCGAGTTTGGACATTGATGCAGCGTGATCTATTGGCCGATATCCACGCAGTCGTTACATATGTTGTTAAGGTGTTAAAAAGATATGACCGTAATAACTATCGGGTATTGCCTAGAGTCTGGACGATCATGGAGCGATCATATTATAGGCAATTGGTTACTAGCTTGTGAATGATGAATAGTAATGCGCGTGTTGAAAATACCGGTCGTAGATATCGAGTGAAATTCATTTTCACCGGGAAATTCGAGTGGCAGAAAAAAACAAGGAGAATATCAACGTTCCAGACACTTTTAGGACGTTTATTCTCGACGTTAGTAACGTTTCATGGATATCGAATACATTTCGATCGGAGTGTGACTGCACTATCTTGAACACCCGCCAAAGCTCCGTCGAACTCGATACAAAAGCATTAGCTAATCGTAAGCCAGATACGTTTTGGTCTCGTATCTCTCATCTCATGGCGGCGTTATTTCATGCCATGTCAGGGTGCTCTGAGTTGAGTAACTTCAGCTGAAGGAGTCTCTCACGGAAAACAAACTATTTGCATTAGTAGCCCACTATTCCAGATGTGATTCTGCACACTATTGGCGTTAGCGCTGGTGGGCAATTGGAAATACCGCACACTGGGCTCACTAGTATAGTGCAGTGTTCCGTCATTCCAGCAAAATAGTGAAAATTGATAGTCGTAGTTTGCACTGCCGAAGAATATCGATCTCCAAGAGCTACACCATTGAATCCGAAAGTATCCGATGAATACCAATATAGTTGCTATTGGCGTGGGATCGTTAGAGGGAAATCCGTGCTGATCATTATCGAGTAACATATGACCTGGACGGACGGCATAGCGACTTGAGAGAAAGGGTTCGTGAAGTTCGCTGTGAATTCTTTTCTGTCGGAGAGAAACGGATCCCTAGGTGTCAGAGATCGCCGGACCTAGGCTTCCACCTTGAATTTATCTCGTCGTATCCATGACGTTTGTGACGTTTCTTAGAGCGTGGCAAACGCTTACTAGCACGGAAAGATGAAGGATATATGTCTTGTGAAATGGATAAGCACTTTGCGAGATAGATTAAATAAATAATTTCACCGAAACCCCCGTCTTACTTTCCTGCGGGAAAGACTGGAAGCACAAAAATAGAGAGGATATACCAGATGGGGCTGAACGAAGCTGGTTTTATTCTCCTGTAGGCATATCTCCCACACAGCGTGTAACATAACATATTTTCGCTGTAGGTATTCTCCCTACGACATTACAAACAAGACGTGAGATCGGGATTTTTGAAGACATTTCTCATCACCTTAAAACCTCATGTAATCACTTGGAATACCATCAAATACATGCGATCAGAATTTACGCTGTCATTCAAAATTTAGGATTCGAATTCTTTTCTTTCATTAGGAGAACGTCCAAATCGAAGTCGGTACAGCAATTCCATGATTTGAATGTGAAGTTCCGCAGAAATTTCGGATCCTTTGATCCAGTCGATTCTAAAATCATTCGTCGAGTTCGGCGGAAGCTGCGACATCTTTCTAAAACTCTGTTCCTTCTGATAATAGTGCTCCGAACTTTTACCAACCCGACTTGAAATGTCTTTTCTTCCGGATAATTACGATTCCTAACTGCTTCCAAGTCCGCTGTACATTGGTACCTATCAAGCATGATGCAGTGTTGACTTTTCAGGGTCTGGCAGGCGCCAAGTCCCAATTTCGAAGTCATTTCAAAAGCTAGAGGCTGAGTCGAAACGTTCTAAAATGTGGCATCCGAACGTCATTTGATCTGATTAAACGTTAGACGCATCGATGTGTGCATATATATTCACGTGTGGTCAAGGATGTACGAAGACATGTCCATACCCAGCACCCGTGTACATATAGGTATATGTATAGATATATGTATATATATGTGCGGTGGGGTAAGAATTGACTAACACCAAGTAGTCAGGGCAGGAGTTCGTGTTTGCGCGTTAATTAAAGAGCGCTCAAAGCAGTCGAGTGGCCAGTTAGCGGAGGGCTGAAGCTTGAAGCAACTAGGAAATCTATGCTAGCTACACAAATACACGTTCAACGGGGCGGCCAGGAGTGGCTGAAGTAGGTACCTAATTAAATTCCTTGCACCGCGCTGTACACGTAATTGCAAAATTTATTTTCAGAACGGTAGCGCGCATTACATTATTCGCGGGCTAATCGGGGGCGAAACTTTCTCGGACGTATATAAACAGCTACGAAATACTTTCAAACAAATTCGAATAGCTGCTTTACAGCTGCACCTCGAGGGAAAATCCTTTCAGAAATTATTCGGAGGAGATCCGGGGAGAGAAAGTAGACAAAGGAGGGCGGTTCTTCTCGCGCCTCTTCTCCGGGAAGAAATTAATTGAAATTTATTGGACTTTTAGGGCTTTTCAGATGCTCTTTAGTCATCTTCTTTTATTCTCATTCCCACGTCACTTCAATCTTTAAAATCTCATATCGAACGAGATGGGTCCCATCCGCGCACGGAAAAACGAGACCTTGTATATGAATCATCAGTTTCACCATTCGCTTCGATAGTCTGTTTCGGTGAAGATCATTTGACTGAAAATTAGCAGTCATGGTATACCCTGGCAAAGAATATCGATCAGCTACGCTATTGAGTCCAATAAAATCCACTGGACCCCTTGATTCCTCCCTTGAGTAAGAAGGAACTGAAAAGTTTGTATTTTTTGTTGAATCTAAACGATATTCTTCGATGTTGAAGTCGAACTTTGGCCGCAGACAAGTTTTGTTCAATGCGGACTTCTTACCCCACGAAACAATTCGTTTCATCTATATGGTATATAGATATATAAATATATATATATACCGGTTATCAGAGGGTCCCAATTACCCCCAAGTAACTTTTAACTTTTCAAGTATCCAACCTCATTTATAGGCGTGAGAAAGTACGAGGAACGTCGGCCCGTTTGATCGCATGCTCGTTTCTCTGATCAAAGGTTCACCCCCGGACTGTATAAAGACGAATATTGCCCGAGTGACTCGGAGGCGGGAAAAGTTTGAAATCCGTCTTCGATTGCGCCCAGAGTTCAGCCAGGCGTCGAGAGCGCGGTACTCGCGTCACATTTTACTCTCCTCTTTTTACTTTTTACTTTCCACTTTTTACTTCTTACTTTTTACTCTTCGCTCTTTCGCTTTTTTACTTCTTACTTTTCGCCCTCCGCTCTCCGAAGGGTGCAGAGCGTTTCTTCACGCTCACCGCCTCGCGTTACCGCACCGCTGTCTTCATTTTCTCGATAAGAATTTACCCTAGCGAGAGGAACTGCAGCACCGATTTTCAAAGGAGTTTCAAGTACCAGACCAGATCCTTTCCCGGATTATAGAATTCGAACTCTACCAGTAAGGGTCGTGGTTAGGTAACTCATAGCACATTTTTATTTCCTAATAAAACTTTGAACAAGCTTACTGTAAACCAGACTAAAGATTATCGTTGATTTTGCTATTCACTCGAGCTATGAGAATTTCATATACCTATAATATGGAAAAAAACCTCCTCCGTGCACATCTCTTCCTCGTTTCACCTGGCACAGCCTCTTTTCCCGATCTCTATTTACCGTTCACTCTTCGCGACCATTGAAGCGAACAATTTGCAATGCCGAAGCGAAAACTTTACCGAGCTTCAGTGTGGGTCGATGAAAGCGAAATACCTAATAAAATAATTGCATTGTCGACCGCTCTTCTTCCCCACGCCACTTCGTGCCATTGCAGCAACATTTCCCAAGCCAGTAAATCGAGTTATTCAACTTCAATTTCTTACTGTCAAGAAAAGTTTCCATCCGCTTGCACGGGACGTAGTACGTATAGCCTAGACCTGATTCAACGTTCGTTGACGATACCCCTATGGGGTTGCGTTTCCTTTTCTTTCATAATCCTATGGCTGACTATGCACTGGGTAGATTCAAGCACGAAAGCCACCTCCTCGAGGAGGGAAGAACAAAGCGGAAACAGAAAGGGGAAAAAATACCCAGCTATAAATTCATCCCTCATTAAAGCTCGCGGTTTAGTCGCGATCGTCACTGCACGCGACAGTAAAAATCTACCCCTAATCCTGACCTCGCAGTGGCTGGTTACTCCCGATGAATTGATGCGGGAATAAATTACTACGCATGAAGTGGCTTGGGCTTCTGACCTGGTCGTGCATCTGTTCACTGAATTATTGTGCCATCGCGATTTTCCACTTTCTCAAGTTTCGCGAAATCGTTACGGGCATTTTCAAAAGAGATTTTTTGCGAACGAACCACTCGACCGATTCGGCTGAAATTTTTACAGGAAATTGTCCACACTTAGACGGTGTTTCGGTGATTTTATCAGACCATTGCCACATCTGGTTTCGAAATGGCGGACCTTGGAAGGTTTCGGAAATCCGTAGCTTCTACATTTTTCAAGATAATTCGACGATCTTTGGGACACAACTTTTTTCCATTGAAGTACATTTTCAGGAATCTATTCGTAATCTTTATCCGCGATGGTTCATGCGCGAGTTTCTCGTCCGCAGGATTCCAAACCGTCAGGTCGACCAATTCGACTGAAATTTATTGTTTGACAGAATGCTCTTCCTCTCGAAGCATTTCAACCCGTTCTCAGAAGTTTTCATTTTCAAAAGATTTTTTGCAAACGAACCACTCGACCGATTCGGCTGAAATTTTTACAGAAAATTGTCCACACTTAGACGATGTTCCGGTAATTTTATCAGACCATTGCCACATCTGATTTAGAAATGGCGGACCTTGGAAGGTTTCGAAAATCCGTAGCTTCTACATTTTTCAAGATAATTCGACGATCTTTGGGACACAACTTTTTTCCATTGAAGTACATTTTCAGGAATCTATTCGTAATCTTTATCCGCGATGGTTCATGCGCGAGTTTCTCGTCCACAGGATTCCAAATCATCAGGTCGACCGATTCGACTGAAATTTATTGTTTGACAGAATGCTCTTCCTCTCGAAGCATTTCAACCCGTTCTCAGAAGTTTTCATTTTAAAAAGATTTTTTGCAAACGAACCACTCGACCGATTCGGCTGAAATTTTGACAGAAAATTGTCCACACTTAGACGGTGTTTCGGTGATTTTATCAGACCATTGCCACATCTGGTTTCGAAATGGCGGACCTTGGAAGGTTTCGGAAATCCGTAGCTTCTACATTTTTCAAGATAATTCGACGATCTTTGGGACACAACTTTTTTCCATTGAAGTACATTTTTAGAAATCTTGTTATAATCTTCATCCGCAACGCGAGTTTCTCGTCGGCAGGATTCCAAATCATCAGGTCGACCGATTCGACTGAAATTTATTGTTTGACAGAATGCTCTTCCTCTCGAAGCTTTTCAACCCATTCTCACTTCCGGTTTGAAAGCCTTACGGATAATTAGCCCTTTCTGCTGCTTTCCTAACGATTTGTGACCCGGAAAATTGCGGCTCTTCTTTTTTTTTTTCCGAATAATCAGCAAACGACCCGCGCATGATTGTTGTTCGGGTGAAATTCAGTGAGTAAATAAGCGTCGGAACCTGCGTGGTTTATTGACGATTGTATCTATATACCAAAGCACGCTATGCGGCCGAGTAATTACGATAATATGTAGCGACTCGGTGTTTGCTTCTCCGAGTTGAAGCCGGACTCGGACCGTTTTATCGTTTTTAGTTTTGCCTGGAAAATGCGAGCCATCGCAGTAGCCACGGATCAAACGAAAAACTCGCGAATCCCCGCACACAGTCGTCGGTATATTTGCACGTCTCCTACGCCTACATGTACATATATGCATATATGTGTACCGTTTCCCGCTCTCAAAGCATAACTTTGTGAATTGATAGATACCCACCTATCTGCGTACCAACTCGAAGCGAAATACCTCGGAAAATAAAACACTCGTCGAACTCTACCCGGAGTGAAAAAAGAAAACTCGTTTGGAGATTCGGTCGCAAAAATTTCGTTCAAGAATATCGATGGAAAAATGTTCACAGGGGAATATTCTGGAATATCGATGAGAAATAAAGAGATAATTTATCGAATTTATCTCCGAGTCGAAACGTCCTAGTCACTCGTTAATTTTTCCGTAAAATCTGATGACTGGATTTTTTTCGTCCTCGAGCAGCGGTGTTTTTCCACATTTGACGTGAAAAACTAGAGCCCAGATTTGGGGATAAATATTTTTTGCCGGGAGCTACGCTGTCACAGAGAATTCACACTGATCCCAAAACATTTTATACCTCGCCGTCAAGACTTTTCGAAATTGAATGCGACACACCGAACCGATTTGATTTTCAATCAGGAATTCGTTCGTGCCAATAATTATACCGATACTCGTGGGACCGCGATTTCAAGCTGGTAAAAAAATCCGGCAATTCATTGACGCTTTCAGATTTTTTGCAACCGAGACAGATCAATCTTCGTGGGATATTATTCGAAAGAAATCCAGGAGAAATCAGGTTCTTCTTAGTCGCACATGTGTAAACGCGACGATATCTATTCGAGGGTTAAAAAAATGAGGCAGAATGATTCAGAGGGTGATTTGGTGACCGGGTTTCGCAAGGCGGGGAATATAAAAGGGAAGTTAAAGAGTCCGCAAAGTGAAAAAAATGTAGGGTGGAACAGGGAGGGTGTGGGTGGGGGTGGGGGGTGGGTGCGTGCGTGCGATCCGCGTCAGGTGTCACAGGGTGAGATTTAAAATAATAGTCAGCCCTTGGTTTTTTATCGCGCTGCCTGCGATAAGCTGTTATTTGCAAATCACCTTCGGTCGTTCGTATTCTACCCCCTGCTATCATCCCCCGGGCCAACGTATTCGGAGTATGGACGATACAAATCCTGTAAACAAAATCCCTGCTGGTACCCACTGGTTCTACGCTCTTGATCGCTTGTAAGGGTATATAAATGACAGAGGAATCACCCCCGGCCCGGCCCCTCGTTCCAAAGGGAGAATAACACGGAGAGATCGGAGGATGCGAAGGGCTCAGGGAAGAGGGAAAACGAGACACGGAGTGGTTGTTAAACGCCAGAAGGCTTCGGATAATCCTCAGACCAAACGTTGGCTAATCACTCCCCCAAAACCTACAGAAATAAAGATAGAATCTTACCCGCGTACCGGAAACGCATGCCGCGCATGATTTCCCTCGGTTAGACAATCGCGATTGCGGACTATTGCCGTTGTAGCGGATCCCGCGTTTCAACTTTCCAAAACGAGAGAAGGCAACGAAATTTTCAAGGAATCGGGAATTACAGCAGAGCCCAAGAAATAGTAGAATTGATTTTACCTTCCGACACAAAAGCTACTAGATTTACTCGTTCCAAAATTTTATTGGATTCAAATTGGAAAGAATTCTAACGATTCAGACCAAAATTATCGAGATCCGTTGATCAGCTCTCGAGATCTAGGCGATAGAGATTCTCGTTCCAAATTTCGTTCTTTGAATAACTCGAAAACTACTGGACCGATCAAATCCGAAATCTGATCAATTTCAAGTCGGAAAGGATCGCATCGATTGATACACCGAATTGTAAAATCTGTTTATCCGTTCTCGAGTCGTCGGTGGACAAAAAATTGATTCTCTGAACCCCGAAACGTGGGATTCTGGTCTCAACTGGACTTTTCATTTTCGGGGTGACTGTCGTAACTTCCCTCTTCCGAAAACTGATTTTCCCGATATAAGTGCAGAAGAGATCGAAGAAAGTCGACGAAATTGACGGCTGTCTTTTGAGAAAAAATCTCTTTCGTAATTTCGCACGGCACAAAAAATATTTCAAGGAGTCCGAGAAATACCTGAGAAATACTTTTTTAAAGATGCGTCCATGTCCGCCGGAGTCTTCTCGTTATTCGTAAGTGGTAGAAATGTTTCGAAAAAGATGCGCTCGTTTTCCAGAAGTGAGAAATCGAATGAAATAAAATCTTGCACACGCAAAAAATGACGAAAAAAATAAAAATAAAAATATAGTAAAGAGAGTGAATATTGAGGCGGGTAAAAAACAGAGTTACGAAAGAATTACGCACCAGCACACGGTCATGTTGTGCAATTAAAGAACAGCACTTAGTGCTGGCGTTGAAAAGATGAATAATGTCTGGGTCTAGACGCGAGTGTTGTTGGAGCAAGGGATACGTCTAGATCCGCAGAGTATATAGGAAAGTAAACATCAACGAATGTATGTACATACGTATATAATATGGATGTTCGTGTATATAGTGGTACAACACGGTACATGAAATTGCGTGGTGCGTCGTAATGCATGTCGTAAAAAAAAACGAAAAAAAAACGGCGAACAACAACATGTAACAGCCGGACTAAATAAAAACAACCAGCCTGAAAGACTCGGGTATAAATCTCGAGGTATTTTCTTCCGGTGTAATTCATTTTTGAAAAATGAAAATCAAAATGGAAAAAGGGAGCCAATTCAGTTCTCGATCCTATTTTGTAAGACGGTGATAGTTCGGTCCAGAAGGACTGGAGACCGAACGATCATTAGTCCATGAATACGCTAACTAAAAATTATCGTATTCTTGATAAACGCCGTTGAGGTGCTGACTTTAAGGGGTTAGGCCACTGTAGAAATTTCCAAACGCACAGAAAAGAAGAGATCGAGCAGGACGTTAATTTGGAAGGCCGATTGTATGGCGCAGGCATCGATGATTAAAAGGATATAAAATTTATCAATGAGTTTTCCGTACCGAAAACTTCAAACGCGTTTTTCTCGAAATTACATTTTTCAAGACGGCCGGACTCATAACTCGAACAAATCTTGACCGATTGACTTGAAATTTTAACTGTATATTCACAATTACATTGTGCATAGAAGTACGTAGGATTTTCTCGATATATTAAATAGTTTTTTTTTTATAATCAATTTTCGGACGATTTTTTTCTTAGAATTTTTACCTTTTATTTCAAGAACGTGCCGTTTTTGCAAAAATCGATGTATCATAAAAATCCTACGTACTTCTGTAGCTATTCACATGTATAATCGAAAGAAATTTTTTCATTCACCGTAAATTGGAAATTGCAAGTGCAGTTGGTCCGGCCGCGCGCCTTTGAAAAAAAAAAGGCTTCG
Organism: Tenthredo amoena; assembly: GCA_963966615.1. NCBI lineage: Eukaryota > Metazoa > Arthropoda > Insecta > Hymenoptera > Tenthredinidae > Tenthredo > Tenthredo amoena. Next base: position 1,160,289 of record OZ016499.1, on the reverse strand, counting down.
CCAAAGAAAAGCTGTGCAGCCGCCATTTTCTTTGATATTACTTTGAAAAAAATAATTTATTTAGTTTATGATATATACAATAAAGGCCCGTTTTCAGAATTTTGATTTATTTCATTGTTCCGCTGAAAAAAATTCCCAAAATATGCTTATTTTTTCCCCCGCTAGAGTGGCCTAACCCCTTAAGCTCGTAGCTATACCGATGAAAGCTCGAGAAGTTTTTGAAATACGGATCTTCGGTAGAATGATTAGTGAGTAAACGAACGATGTGAAATGACGGAAATGACGTAAATGAGGATAATAAGAGAAACAAAACGAGCAGGAAATTTTTGGATTCGCGTATAAAGGACAGAGACTGATCGTTAATCTCCCGGCAGAATTGGAAGAGAATGTCAATATAGCTTCAATCGGTGTTCTCCTCCGAGTCGCAATTAGTTGCTATTATAATTCCTGGGCGAGTATATAATATCAAGGCATATGTGTGACTAGATGAAATATACTTCGACGGTATAACAACTTTGAGAATAATTACAGAGTGTAGTTTGGTATAAGATGTGGCCGCGTCGAAGAGATACCCGTTGGGCAATCAAGCGTGTAATAATTAGTTAGCGAAGGGTGTTAAAAGGTTAACGAAGTTGAAACTGACCTTGTCCTCGAACGCTCGTCAACGCTGCTGTAATAAGTACCGCCTGTACCAATAAGTACCCCATTTTTTTTTTTAAATTTCTCCTCTTCTTTCTTCTCGCAAACTTATCACACTTGTGTATTAATTATATTATCACTTCACCATGTAAGATTTCCGAATACAGTCAACTTCCAAACTCCGGTGTTAAAGTAGCCACGGTTTTATCACCACAGTTAGAATCACTCGTTACATAGTTTCTACCTATGGATAAATGGATAAATAAATGTAAAGTTATACCTGAAATAAAGATCCGCGCGTTACGCCTTTCGAAAAAATGATCGGAATTATTGACCGAATAGTCTAAAGCTCGTCGACTCCTCGCCCTCGTTTATACTATAAAGATTGGTAAAAGTTTGTTCGCATTCGCGGTATCGATCCTGTTCAAAAAGTGTGAAAGAGAAAAAAAAGTCGGAACTTTCTGACCATGGAGAATCCGCAAGTTCGTTGGGAAACGGTAAGAGGGTTTAGCTCGGAGGTTTTTCGCCAGTGAATACGGGCGTAATGACTCGCGGAATCTTCCTCGAAGTAGAACCTTGCCGAAGGTATATGGAAAAGCTCGCTCGGGCACGGCACACGAAAAGTTTCGGCTGGTCGGCTTCTCCCTTTCTTTATTTCTATTGCCCTCTATGCTTCACAATGCCGCCTAAAGTCTTTTGCGAAAATCTAAGTCGACGTCGTTTTCATTTTTTTTCATTTTTTATTTTTTCTATTCTTTGCCTTTTTTGTTTATTTTTTTTTTTGCTATTTCTCTTTGACAGCTCTAGGTGATTGATGAACTTTCAACGCGGACTTTCAGCCCCCCCTCCCTCCTTACTCCCTTCATCTACATCCATACCGAACCGTGAACCTCCCTCATTCCTCTTTACCACCCCACGCAATTCGCGCGTATAACGTCAGCCCTCCGGTAGCCCAGGACATAATTAAATGAAAGCTCTAAGTGATTAATTACGATAGCTTCGCGTATTTTATTTTTTTCAACCTTATTCTACTTGTGTGTCTGTGTGTATGTTGTTTTTTTTTTTTTTTCTTCCTCTTCTCTCTTTTTTCCTTAAGAAATTTACTTTACTTTTTTTATACCACGGGTAGATATAGACGTATCATCTTATTTTTGTTTTTCTTTCGTTTCGTTTCGTTTCTTTTCTTTTCTTTTCTTTTCTCTCGATCGGGGCGAACCTTTTCAACATTTAAAAACCAACTTTTGAAACGAGGGCTGGGGAACCGTAAGTTTCCCTTTGGGGTATAAAACAACAGATTCGATTTACGGATCCGAGTCCATTATGCGGTTGAATATTAAAACTGATTCAATTATTGGTACTACATATATATATACCTATATATTATATATGAGACAGAAATTACCGAGGCTAAATTTTATTTCAACTAATTCTAAACCGAAGATGAAGTTTTGTCAAATTTTACCACCGAACTCTCGAACTCTGTTTTAAGACTTTAATTCGCGAATTGAATAACTCGAAGTTTCTGGCTGGTAGCTACACGGGGTGTATATAGTTATTGCCGGAATATTCACGAGCCGTGAAAGTCCTGGTCTTAGTTTCGTATTACTTGATTAACGGATCCTCGCCGCGTCACTTTCAAACAATTCGTTCCCGACCTCGCTTAACCCCAAAGTAAATGCCGTCTTGGGAGAGATTCGAGAAGTAACGAGAGAGACGGAAGTACGGAATCAGAAGTGGAATTAATCAGACTGAAACATCCATCAATCGCCAGAGTTATCGAAAATCTATTCAAAACAAAAACAAAAACAAAAACAAAAAATAGAAACGTAACGGAAGAATTCTATTCACGTTCTTCTCCAATTTCCTATTTATAAAACTGAACGGAATTATTCCTTGGCGGATATTTTTCTTCGACTATATCGTTTAAAAATGAATAAAAACCGAGACTCCACAACCCTGAAGTATCGCGTCGAAGTTTAACGCGCGAAAATTTGATCGGTAATCGAGCGACTCCCTTTCCTCTCGACACGGAATAATAGAATCCCGTTATTTCTATGCAGGAGTATCGGATTCCGCCCCCGTCGTACATCGCCGATGCACCCTATCGCGTTCCGTCCCCGAATTTCGCCCAGGGGTAAAAATCGCTGCCGCTGGGCTGACCGCTCTTTGGTAAACCTCTTCAAGATCAGCGACTGTCACAATCGAAGTGAATATCGTATCGGTGTGGGTTTTCGCGCAGCTTTAAACGCCCGGAAAACCAACCGAGCTTTAAAATTTCTTTTTTGTTTTGGGGGGGGGGGGGGGGGGGTTTAAATTTCCGCGGCGGGAATTTTAAAATGAAATTTTTTTCTCAATCATTTAGAGAATAAATTTCTCATTTATCCTCCTTATTATTCCGTTCAACGGAAAATGCGCAGCTATATACCTGATTTCACCCGATATATCTGTGATTATAAAATTGTAAAGGAAATATGAAAAAAATTCACTCTTCTATATCCGATATCCGTAATTCAATTAATCAGTTTTTAGTCTCTCTTGTTTTCGTGTTATCAATTACTCTTAAACTCTCCTCGTTAAAAATTATAATCGTCAGATCGTTGTACCTCTCTACTATTATCCGACACAGCACACAGTATATGTCGATTATTCATATATATATATATATATATTTTTGTATTCTTTTTTTTTCCTTCTTCTTTATCTTCAAAACAGTTGAATCGTTTTTATTTCGCACGACGACGATGATCTACGAAACACAGTAAATATTTGAAAAAAAAATCTGGACCGTTTTTACGTTCTATCGATGAAAATTTTTCCTATTCAAATTTTGATTTGATCTTCTCTTTTTTTTTTTTTCTTTCCTTTTTTTTTTTTTTTTTGTATACAGTTTTTATTTATTTTTATATTTCTTCTTCCCTTCTCTTTCGTCTTCTTATAATTTTCGGGATACCTTTTGTGTCCCCTCTCTGTATCAACTTCCTTTCACTTTTACGGGGGATAAACTGATCTCTAAGAACGCGACCGTCCGATAGAGGTACGTACGCGTGTGCGCTCTCGGCGAACGCGGACTCAACACTGGAGGACGGCGCCGACGACAAGGTAGTTCCTGGCGTCCCCGTTCAGCGTCGCGACGCCCGATTCAACCCCGATCCTCAGGCATCGTACCGCGCCGAGCCCTGAGGCCTCCGAAGCCGACGCCCGCCTCCGGACCACTTAGCTCCGGGACCAGAACTCGAAACACAGAACTCTCGTCATATACTACCTAGATTTTTTATACCTTTGAATTTCAGACGTAGATTCTGGGGTGGAATACCGGCCAGCCCTTATTCTAGCTCCCAGATCGCCTTAGGACTTGAATTATTAAAGAAATTTCACGTATTTAGCAATTAGAACGAACCGACAACTCGATTCCAGTCCTCCAGATTCGGTAACGTCGAATTGGAAGTCGGAATCGAATCTTGTGACGTGTTTTTTTTTTTTTTTTTTTTTTAGAAATTTGATCCAGGGATCAAATTCTATGGAAAGCATTAAGGTTTGATGGATATGCCAATCAGCTGTTATAATTAAGTATCTCTTCAAGATTTCACGTTTCTGATCCGGAGTATACGGAGTCAATTCAGCCAAGAATTTCCGAAGGCCTTACTTCCGACGATTCTCTATACTCTCTCGATTCTTGATTGTAAACCAAACACGGTTTGACGTCAGTCCATTAGTCCTCCAGTTCCTGCAGACCTCTCGGTTCTCGTACGCGATAAATTTTCGTCCTCTTGAAACTGATACCATTCCGATAATTGAAGCTTCGAAAGCTAGATGCGTGCTCGCCTCTCGCACACAGTTCCTTCTTGCGGTTGCGAAAATTTGAAATTTGATTCTCATTCTCGATATTTTCAAGTTGTAGCGAAATCCTCTCGGACTTTTATTTTTACAATAAAATAGAGTAACAATATGCATTATAGAACTAAAAAAGTTCAATTATAGAATCAAAAAATGTTTAATTAAAAAAGCAACAGTTAGAACAGAATCACCGATATATATCTGCTAGGAGAATAGGGAGAGATCAGATCTACGGGAATGATAACGAGAAAATAAAGAGCGAAGAAAAGCGGGGGTGAAAAGAAGAGACGAAAAAACGGGAGAAAAAAATATCGAATATGATAAATCAAGCGTGCTTCTGCTCTACAGAAAGATACCTACTATATATACTTCGTATATTTTCATTAAGGGCCCAGCAGCGACTGACTCCCTTTGCCGACGTACCGGCGTAGGTACCTACAGTTAGGTTAATAAATCATACAGTTGATCATTATTAGCGATCAGGGGCTCCCAACTTCATATCGCGTCGACCGCAACAATGCCTTAATCCAATCGTTAATCAAAACCCCATCCCTAACGCGTTCATATTTTAGGAAAGTCACTTTCCTCCCAGTACCGAATTCTCCGGTTCGTTCAACGCCCACTTTTCCCTCTGATTTTGTTTCGCCTTTTTTCAACTCCCAGTAGTTTGGAAAAAAGGTGAGTTGTCGTGTGACCACCCCGAAAGTGAAATGTCCAGTTTTCGGCAGACCTACGCTCTCAAATGTCCAGACAAACGCCTCTGACCGTTTCCAGATGGAAGCTTGGCGCGCATGTCTGTGTCACAATTTTTCGCTCGACGATATCTCGAGAACGAATGAACAGATTTCAACCCTTCTTGCATCAATCAATGCGATTCTTCTTCGCTCAGAACCGATAGAATTTTGGATCTGATCGGTCGGGTAGTTTTCGAATTATTCAAAAAACAAAATCTTCAATAAAAAAATTCCAATCGCTGATACCTCGAGAACCGATTAACGGATTTCGATGATCTTAGACTCAATCGATAGATTTTGCTCCAACTTAAATTCGCTCAAATTTTGGATTCAGTAAATGCAGTAGTTTCCGTCTTGGAACCAAAATGAACTCTTCCCCCTCATTAAAATTTTCTTCAAATTTCATTTTCGCTCTCGTTTGATAATTTCTGTAAAATAAAATCCTTCTTAGTTCCGCGTTTCAACCCCAACATACGCGCAACTGCTGTGCTCATACACCCGCTCTCTGTGCTCGTGCATATTAGCTTATCGAGTGGATATACCAGCTGGCTGTGTAGTCGGTTGTCCCCTAGCTGCAGCGGGCCGGCGAGTTAGTGATATAATTGCATTTTATTAATTAATATGAAAATATAATGTCGGTGTTAACAGAACCAACGAACTCGCTCGTTACACCAACAATAAATATTTTCTATCCGTAGTTATAAATATATTTCACGGTGTTACATGCATCCGTAATACACAGCTTGTTGCGCTCGATGTTAAACTTCAGTTTGCGTCTATACAAGTGTATATGTAGGTAAATATAAACACATACAGAGATCGGAAGTACCTCAACAAATAATTAAATGATTAAATTTTATAAAATTTATCCACCCGGACGCGGCTGTTATTATACAAACATTCATATACCTATGAGCATATAGTATATTGTACGCGAGTTTAAATCTACTCGCACGTGACCAATGGGTCTGACCAATCAAGCCATTAGCGGTTTTTATGAAAATCTCAGTTTCTAATCGAAGAAGAAGAAGAAGAAGAAGAAAAATGGATTTATTTAACTTTTTATTAATCACAGGTGTTTATACCGATATACGATGCATCTCCCTGCCTCCTATTTTACATTTTGGGTCAACGTGGTCAAGAAATATCCATAAACATCGACGTCGTGTAGTTTAAGTGATCGATAACTATAATTGGTTGTATATTACGGGTATACACTCATTACAACTAATCGAACCGATCACGAAGATCACGAAGGCTCTTCGAGCCAGTGACAGATAACGTTTGGATAGAATTAGAATCCTCAATCCCGCTGTTTCGTGATGCAATTTTATACCGGCTACGTCTGTAAGGTACCGGACCCACACGACGCGATGAAATGCGTGACGAGTTGATGAATTTTCGGCATTCGAACCGACGCCGATAGATATTAAACGGTTTTACTCGTTCTAGCGAAACACCGTCGCACCACGGGTACTCGCGATATACGAGGGAGAGTTGGACGAAATTGTGTCGAATTCGGTTTGTTAATTCGACCTTTTTTCACAGAGTTTCATTCCCGAAACCAAAACCCGAAGCTGCGATAAGTTCGAATCCTATTTAACGGCGTTAAACAATCCGAATGGGATTTTGATAAAATCTCAACAAAAATCTTCGGAATTCCATACCGAGATTTATTCACTCTATCGACCAGATTTTTCACGCTCGGAAAGTATTATTCTATCGACGAAAGGTTTGGTTTAGAGAGAAACGGATTTTTTTTTGTCGATTCTTACAACACGAAAACTACCGAATCGAGCGATCCTGAAATTCAGACAAATTTGAGTTGGAGAAAATTCTGTCGTTTCAGACTAAAATCGCGAGAATCCATTAATCAGTTCTCAAGATATGGTCAATTGAAATTTTTCTCTTCAAAATTTTGTTCTTCGAATAACTAAAAAACTACCGGATCAGTCCATTTTGAAATGCAGCCAATTTTAAGTTGAAGAAAATTCTGTCGTTTGAGACAAAAATCGTAAGAATCTATTGATCAGTTCTCAAGATATGGTCGATTAAAATTTTTCTCTCCGAAATTTTATTCTTTGGATAACTCAAAAACTACGGGATCGGTCCATTTGGAAATTTAGCCAATTTTAAGTTGGGGAAAATTCTGTCGTTTGAGACTAAAATCGTAAGAATCTATTGATCAGTTCTCAAGATATGGTCAATTGAAATTTTTCTCTTCAAAATGTGAATCTTTGGATAACTTAGAAACTACCGAATCGATCGAATTCAAAATCTGCTCAGTTTTAAGTTGAGTAAACCCGCGTCGATTGATATGAGAGAGGATGAAATGCGTTAATCCGTTATCGAGATATGATCGAGGAAAAAATTGGTAACTCACAGAAATCATCCTAGGCGATTCTCCGGACTTCGAATAGCGGGAATCTGGTGAACTGAATAATTAGTTACCCCAAGGTGGTCGAAATTGCTTGTCATAATATGAGAGCAATTAAAAAAACGTTGACAAATGGGTTCGACGTTTCGCTTCCGAGTGATAAAACCGAGTCTATTTTCTTCGGCATAATAGCTGCGGAGCATTGAGTTGAACAAATTATCTCTGTTTAAATATAGCCCAATTTTTCGGTCACTGAACGTTGTTTTTTAGGGTCGGTTTGAAATTGGAAAAGAACCTAGTCTAGCGTCTGCCCTACCGTAGCTGTAATTTGGACGAATAGAATCTGTCGAAAACCTCTTATATATAAAATCGTAGACGTATGTATATAAACCTCGCCGCGTAGCGTGTAGATAGAAGAGTTAAAACTCGTAAGAGAGAGATCGAACCGAGTCAAAATGGAGGAAAAAGGAGAGACAGAGTCGCCTAGATCTTAGATAGATAAGTGGGTGTAACAGCGCCGTTAAAGGGCTCGAGGCTATCCAGGCTGCTGCTACTTATGTACAAAGATCGAGCGTGGGCGGGTAGCCGCTGTCATTACTCGTTATCGTTAATGATCACCAATCGCTCAAACTTAACGATCTGGAATCTCCAAGAACTGTTGGTAGCTAATTGGAGCAGGCCCTATTCTCTAATGAAGATACGGTGATCGGCACGCTTCGATAGACCGGAAGTCAGGTTATAGCTAGCCGCAGTCCCTCGATCGGCACTTCCGCACACCCGTTCGGAGAGAGAATACGATAGAAAATTTGAATTTGAATTTAGGTAGCTATGCGAATTCTCCGACGAAAGTGAAGACGGGTATAGTAGCTACGTACCTGGCGGGCGCAAATCGGTTACGCGATTTCTAATCGGTTTCAGCTTCAAAGAATGGCAAAAAGAGCGAAAGACAATGAGGGAGAAAATAGGAGATCGGTGAGAATTCCATTTCAAATACTCGGACTTTAGGATGACAGTGGATACTAATATTGTTGCTAAACACCTGGCGTGCAGAAATCGGTATCGCGGTTTTTGATTCGCTGTAACTTAAACGACAAGTAAAGGGAGCAGAAAAATATGAGTGTGAAAAGAGGAAATCGGTGAGAATTCTATTTCAAACACTCGACGGCCTTTGAATATCCTCAGAAAGGAGGGTTAGAAAGAGCAAGATAATGAATGCGGAAAGAAAAAATCGGCAAGAATTGCATATCAAACACTCGATGTCCCTTGAATAGCCTTATGACTCCAGGATGAAAGTCAAGATATATAAGTACTGTAGTTACGCACCTGGCGTGCATAAATCGGTTTCACCGTCGTTGATCGGTTTTGACTCGAAGGACGGTTAAAAAGAGCAAGAGATAACGAATGCGAAAAAAGGAAATCGGTGAGAATTTCATTTTTTACACTCGATGCTCCTCGAATATCTTTATGACTTTAGGATAGGAGTAGATGGAAATATTGTAGCTGAATACCTGGCGGGCGATAAATCGGTTTCGCGATTTTTAATCGGCGGTAAAGGACGGATGAATGGAGTAAAAGACAATGAGTGAGAAAATAAGAAATCGGTAAAAATTGCATTCCGAATACTCGATGCCCCTTGAATATCCTTATGACTTCAGGATGAAAGTATAGATATACAAATATTGTAGCTACGCGTCTGGCGTGCATAAATCGGTTTCGCGGTTATTGATCGGCTTTGACTCGAAGGACAGGTAAAAATAGCGAAAAACAATGAATGCGAAAAGAGGAAATCGGCAAGAATTATATTTATAACACTCGATGCTCCTCGACTATCGTTACCTGACGGGCATAAATCGGTCTCGCGGTTGTGGATCGTGTTTGACTTGAAAAACCGGTAAGTAAAACATTGCGGAACGGGAGAATCGATACAAGAATGAAATTTCAAGGGCTCGACGCCCCTTGAATATCTTTATCACGACCTATATCGGCGACAAAAAATGAAGACGAAGAATGAAATCGATAATATCGAGAGTCGAGCGAATTGCGCTGTAGCATTCTTCGGGCTTCTGGTTTCAAGGCATCCGGCTTCCAGTTTCTCAACGGTCCACCAAATCATCCGGGACCCGCACAGCTCGAAGTATAGGTACCGTACAAAACTCTGCTTCCTCCTTTCACGGACATCCCGCTTACCTGACAACAATGGGGATAGGATTACCCTGCGCGCGTGCCAGGTGCCGATATAATTTTAGTCCCAGGTTTTTGACGAACGATTATACTACAAGTTGAAGCCCCATCTCGAGCAGGAAGCGATCTAATCGTTCGAGGCCTTTAAACAAGTTATTAATATTGCCCAATTAATTCAGAAAGTTGGAAATAACTTTTTTTTTTAATTACTCGTGCGATTCAAATGATATTTCACTGGCTCGAGTCTTTTCACAGTCGGTTACTCGATTTTTCAAACATAATTTGAAATTGTTTCTGACTTCATGGAAAAAAGTGATTCTCGCGAAGTACAGTTCGCATCGTTCATCTAAGCTTTTCAAACTTTGGAGAAAGTATTCTGAAATGTCGTTTCGGGGAAAACTAACAATATATAGATATAAGGCCAGGCTTCTGTTATTGTAAACATGTGGAACACTTTTTTTTGCAACTTATACAAAAACAAAATGGCTCCAGGGGCTTTGATGGAGGCTCTGGTCACTTCGAAATCGGGATTCGTAGTTTCTCCCATACCATACAACCAATCAGAATGAAACTTTGGGGATTACTGCCTCACGACGGCAGAAAAGTGGCCAAGTATTTTATTTGTCAATATTTTGAAAAAAATATTACAGTTTCAGTTATCATCGGAGAAATCGTGGAATTATTCACAGATACACTTGATTTATTGCACTTTTCAAACACTCAGTCACTCGGCGGTGGCAATCCACACATTTTGAGCACTATCTCATTTCATTTGATAAAGAAATGACTGAGAGACTGCGATTTTGCGTCTTACGAAAGAAATACCGACATCTTACGGAGGCGACATTTTGTGGCAACATAATCACGTGGTACGTGGACGTTTCGATGAACGATACGACCTGTACCTTACGGCAACCACTTTTTCTTCGGTTCAATCAATTTCTGCAAGCTGCGGTCCATAAAATCTCAAATAATTATGAACTATGTTTCGAAGCGGTACTAATTAGCTGTGAAAAAACCAAGCCGATAGAATATTTCTCCGAAGCGTATCAGTGATCAGAAGCGGCTGATTCTGTGCTGCTACTTGCGATGGATGAACTTCCCGGTTTATACACACCGGCCTGTATACAAACTACTGCTAAGTCACGTATACCACGACTTTATGGTTTAGACTGTTCAGACTTTGCAGTATGATAAACGTGGATTAAGCCGTATACAAGTGCAGCATTATGTACAGTACGAAAGTAATGATAGGACTTAATGGCGGATGTGACGAGACCCAGAGCCTGTAGGATTCGGAAGTTCTGTGTTTGCTTTCTGCCTGCCTTGACTGTGTATATATATATATGTATATATTTATACATATATACATATACGCTTTAAAAGTTCCATCCCCGACAAGCGGTGGTGGGGAATATTTGAGTAAATCTATTTCGAAAGCTATTTGAACTTGATTCAGAGCTGCCGAATATATATTCGTCTATGTGGAAAATATACATACGTATATACTAGTCGTTGAAATATCTGCTTACGAGATCGTTCATCTATTGAAATGAGGATCAACATTTTTTCTTCTCTTTTACCGTTTTCGCTTTTTCGATATCAATTCAGGCTGTTTCCGATAAGCGGACTCGTGGCATCATTTTTCGATAAAGTGTACTTTTGTCCCATTCATCAACTCTCATCAAAATTAATCCGAAATTTGTAGGCTAAAATATGAACCTTGAAAAATTGTATAAAGAATTAATTTACGGACATTGATTTCCGAAATTTCTGAAGGAAACAGATCCCTCCAAAACACTGACGTACGCTTTACAAAAATATTTTGTAGTGACTCAGCTTTTGTACAGCTGATTTCTTGGATTTTCAGACATGATTTGAAATGATTCAGGATTTTAGGGAGCTTCGCCCTTTTTTTTTTATCAACGTTTACACAAAAATCGTTTCAAATCAAAAACTTTCGTATCTAAGAGTCAAATTCCTCGGGTATCTGTAGCTCGCCCCGAAATTACACGAACGTAGAAATTTTCAGGACGTTTCGATAAACGATGCAAAAAAATTTTCATCGTTCGAACAATGTTCGTTTCGTTTTTATATGGGGGACAAACTTCCGATGGCGTTTGTCTCTGAAAAACGTTGATTTTGCTTACGGGCCCTTTTTTGGAAACAGCCGCAATTATTCTTTGGCCAAAGTTTTTCCCCGATGAAAATTCGCTTCTTTCTATCAAGTCGTGCCCGATTCAACTAGAATACATTTCGAATAGAAACCGTTACGCCGGTCTTAGTGAGACGCGAATCTTTGCCTGGTTGCAAGAGTTTCGTTGAAATGGGTTGAACAGCGATATCGAACGACGATATAATTTCAACTGCCGCTCATCTCTCTTGCACACATTCTTTGCAAAATTTGCCATACTTGCAAAAATAGTTCAATGCGGTAAAATGATACAAATGTAAAAAATTTCACTGCAAACGGTTCACGAGTTATAATACAATGGTATAATACTTCTTTTGAAACATATTCTTTGCCCCAATTTCGTGAACCAATTCTGCCATAATTCAATACCTGCAGATCTGTATTTCGATTGTTCGTTGTATATTCTGTGTACAAATTCGGTTTTCCATTATTCCACCGTATCAAACCTGGTTAAGGGGTTAGGCCACTGTAGAAATTTCCAAACGCACGGATCGCTTTAAAAGAGTGCAGAAAAGAAGAGCTCGAGCAGGACGTTAATTTGGAAGGCCGATTGTATGGTGCAGGCATCGATGACTAAAGGGATATAAAATTTATCAATGAGTTTTCCGTACCGAAAACTTCAAACGCGTTTTTCTCGAAATTACATTTTTCAAGTCGGCCGGACTCCTAACTCGAACAAATCTTGACCGATTGACTTGAAATTTTAACTGTATATTCACAATTACATTGTGCATAGAAGCACGTAGGATTTTTTCGATATATTACATAGTTTTTTTTTTATAAACAATTTTCGGACGATTTTTTTTCGAGAATTTTTAACTTTTATTTCAAGAACGCGCCGTTTTTGCAAAAATCGATATATCATAAAAATCCTACGTACTTCTGTAGCTATTCACATGTATAATCGAAAGAAATTTTTTCATTCACCGTAAATTGAAAATTACAAGTGCAGTTGGTCCGGCCGCTCGCCTTTGAAAAAAAAAGGCTTCGCCAAAGAAAAGCTGTGCAGCCGCCATTTTCTTTGATATTTCTTTGAAAAAAATAATTTATCTAGTTTATGATATATACAACAAAGTACCGTATTCAGAATTTTGATTCATTTTATTGTTCCGCTGAAAAAAATTCCCAAAATATGCTTATTTTTTCCGCCGCTACAGTGGCCTAACCCCTTAAGCCTTGTCTCACCTTGTTTCTCACTTGCTCTGGGAAGACCGATAATTTTGGAATTGGACTACGGAGTTTTAGGAGAAACCGTAGAAAATTTTGCGGACAATATTTCAGAGCCTTTCCACCAGTTTCAGTAATTTCGATTTATTTATTTTCGTGTGGTATTGTTAGATTTCCTGTAGGATAGAATTTTTTCTCCTGGTCGTTATGTCGGTGTAACTCATCGTCAATTAAATGAAACAGCGTAACTGGTGATCAATAGATCCTTAAGGGGCTTTCGTACTCGCGTGGGAACTCCGACATGGGCCACTTTTACCGCGTGATTATGTTGCTACAAAATGTCGCCTCCGTAAGATGTCGGTATTTTTTTGTAAGACGCATAATCGTTGTTTCTCGGTCATTTCTTTACCAAATGAGATGAGATAGTGCTCAAAATGTGTGGTTTGCCACCGCCGAGTTGCTAAATATTTAAAAAGTACGATAAATCGAGTGCATCTGTGAATAATTTCACGATTTCTCTGCTGATAACTGAATCTGTAAAAAAAAATTTCTAATTTTGAAAAAACTAAATACTCGGTCAATTTCTGCCAAAATGAAGCTGTCATACCCAACGTTTTATTCCGATCGGTTGTGTGGTATGGGAGAAACTACGAATCGCGTTTTCGAGGTGATCAGAGCGTGTATCGAACCCCTTTAAAATCGATGAAATATATAGAAGAACCATTCATCGTGTGACACATAGTTTTTAAGACTTCTGTTAGTCATAGACGAATAACAGGTGGAGGAGAAAATTGATCGGTAAAAATATGAAAATTGCTCGTTCGACTCGCAGTTAGCCGGATAAATCGATAGTAGCGAGACACCCCGTAGACAAATTTTCGGGATCCATTTCATCCGAATATTCTCGACACTTTGCAGAACCTCAGACTCGTAGCTAGAGAAACTTGAGAAACCCGAGTGGCAAACGACTCGTATCCCAGGTAAGCGAAAAGCGTTTTCGAGTCGCGCTAGTCAATGCGTGCAGACCAACAAGTTTTGGCATTGGGGTGCGTGGCGGGTTATAGCTCGAGGGAGCGAGACTCCGATTTCAGTGTATATACATCCATCGATGTATATATGTGAGAGTTCACGCAGACTTTAATGAGGAGTAGGAAATTCGTTATAATTTGTGCGGTGTGACTGGAAATCGAATGATTCTTGGGCGGAAGTTGAGGGGAAAGTGAAGAGAAGAGCTGGTTAGCTACTTTCGGAGTGGAACCTTTTCTGAAAGGGAAATAGCGAGGGGAAGAGAAAAGAGGAATAAGGGGTGAGGGAAAGCATCGTAATTAGGTGTATCGTACCTTTTACTAAATTGGGAGAGAGAGAAAGATGGTTGAAAATTTAATGTGCGTAGGTATACCAACTAACTATGTGTCTACCGCGTGCGACGTGCGACGTGCGTATCTCTTTCGTAGGTATTTTTACTTTTACTAGCCCGCCTCTCGTGACTGGCTGGTTTGTTGTCCCCTGAGGGTGGTAACCGGTGTTTTATTAATTAAAACCCTCACGACAAATTCTAGGCCGTAGTCGCTCGATGCCCCGCGTCGCGACGCCGCGGCGACGACATTATGCGCGATCCCGCTGTGGGAGGCGTAATCGAGGTCAAAATCCAATGTAGAAAATACAAATGCAAATCCTGGGGTTGTTCGATCTCAAAAAATCGTGTTCGATCAGTGGAAAGTTTGAACCGAAGTAAAAGAGATTTAGGACGAGCAAAAAGTTGGTTTCTTTCTTGGAAAGCGGAAACTAATCGATGGATTGATTCCGAAATTCGCCAAAATCCAAATTGGAAAAAACTGCATCGATTGCGACGAAAATTATCGGAATCCGTTGAAGTTTCACAGGTCTTTTTCTAGACCAGTGTTACTCTCAGCGGACTCGTCGTGTGTTCATTTTTCTCGGTTTTCAAAAAATTCGTCTCTCGAACTTGAAGCAACCCTTTCACTGCCTTTGAATCTGTCACACGTTTTACTATACCGATGAATTTCCATGATAGAATTAGTCTGGAATTGAAAGAATGGAACAGTCTTTTTCCATTCCGGACAGAAACTACCATGCATCTATGTAAAGGGTGCGTTTTTTTTTTGGGACTATTTTTTTTTTTTCGCTCCCGGCCTGAAACTTTGTTGGAAATGCTAAAAACGAAATTCCCTCAAAATATAAGCCCTTAATATTAACATTAAATACTCTCCGAGAACGTGAAATGATTTCTCATTTATATTACATGGAAATAAAAAGTTTTTTTTTTCAAAATTCTATAACTCGGTGGCATTTTGTGCTATTATATCACCCAAACTTGCAAATTACTCAGCATTAAGCGCTCTACAAAAGTGTCCATTGCGACTTAACTGTAACTCACGTCGGTGAGGCAGTACAGGTCACTAAAAATACAAGAAATTTCTACAAAATTTGACTTTAGTGTGAGTAACAGTTAAGTCGCAATTGGCATTTTTGTAGAGCGCTCAATGCTGAGTAATTTGCAACTTTGGGCGATACAATAGCATAAAATGCCACCGAGTTATAGAATTTTGAAAAAAAAGTTCTAATTCCCACGTAATTTAAATGAGAAATCATTTCACGTTCTCGGAGAGTACTTAATATTAATACTAAGGGCTTATATTTTGAGGGAATTTTGTTTTTAGCATTTCCAACAAAATTTCAGGCCGGGAGCGAAAAAACAAAATAGTCCCAAAAAAAAAGCACCCTAATGTATACATTCAAAAATTTCCGTGATCTACTCGAAACAAAACTTTTCTGCGTCCATCCTCCCATGCAACACCAAAATCTTTCGCGCAATTTTTCATCGAACACCTATATATATAATAAGTGTTTTCTTTCATCGACATATTATTATCTGCGCGGGTAGTTCCCTCGGATAATCAATCCAAACCACTCTGTATAAGACTTGATCGATGTTCAGCTGGATTTGAACTGGACTGGACAACAATCAATCGATCTTCTCCTCTTCTCTGAGCTTCGTTCGGAAGCTGGAGAATGAATAGATTCTGACCGGGAACAATTGTATCTGTGAAATTTTATTTCGGATATTGTCATTGCCACTGCCACTAGGGGTACTCTTTGCTCACTTTATAAATTGAGGAGAAACAGTTTCTGAGGTGATCCGAGGATCTGGGGTCTTGGAAAGTACGAATTCGTATAGAATTTTTGCCTCGTAGCCTCGCTGGTTGGCCTTTGTAATTTTAATTATTTCATTAGTAGAAAATCCTTCGAATATACAAAGGAACTGGAAAGGCAAAGTCTTTTCAGCCGGAATTCATCTTCTCTCTCTCTCTCTATGTATATATATATATATATATATATATAGTTATGTTTTTCTTATACCAGCCGGGCAGCTATTCGCTGCAGGGAATATTTTCCTTTCGACTTAACTGTACGATTAAAATTCAAATGCTCCTGGGCTCGACTTTTCAATTTTAATCTCCGAAATATAATTAAAGGTTTCCAGCCCTAAGACCCCCATCGCATTTATAAAGGCCAGACTTTAGTCAACTTCGAATGGCAAAGGTATAAATAACCGAACACCAGTTATACCATCAGTTGCACTTAACGATGTCATTCGAAAAAACGGATCTTTACGCTGTGAAGAAACATTCTATCGACTCGATTTTTCTTACACAGTTCATTACCGGTATATTTTAAAATATAATCAATCAATCCAAACTCATGATTTCTAATTATGTCTAAAATTTGAAGGTATCGGCTCTCAAGAATCCGAACACGAATCATTTGGAGAAAATTATTTCTGGGGTGTATATATATATATATACAGGGTGAATCTTTTCAAAGGTCTCAAATGGGTGGGGCTTACTTGCGGCGAAGGCACGCAACGATGTATTGTGATATGTCAAATTTGTAATTAAGCATTGCTTCACTATCCCCACCCGGATAATTGTTTACCTGATTGGCTAAATAAGCGTGTATTCGCCGCAAGTAGTCCCACCCACTTGAGACCTTTGAAAAGATTCACCCTGTATATATCGGTGATTCCGTTCTAACAGTGTTTATTAATGTCCTGTATTGTCTGCTCTCACTGATCATTCATTAACAATTTATTCATAAAATTTTTGTATCAATACGATCCTCGTGAACATATTTCATCGCTTTTTTCGTATAATATAACTCGCAGTCCAGAGAAAACTTACGATTTAAATAACTTAAATGTCAGTACCGTGTCACATCCATTTCTAGAATTTATCTACGAATTCATTATTTCTTTCTCGCGATAAATGATCCGAACTAATTAATCTATAAATCTAATTGACGTTATAATACAATTTATAATTAAATTATAATACAATTCGTAATAATTTTTCTGAATAATGTCTACCAAATTTATTTCAATGTCAGTACCGTGGATGAACGAGTCAGTACCGTGGCACGAAAAATTTGAAATTTGATTCTCATTCTCGATATTTTGAAGTTGTAGCGAAATCCTCTCGGACTTTTATCTTTACAATAAAATAGAGTAACAATATGCATTATAAAAGTAAAAAAGTTCAATTATAGAATCAAAAAATGTTTAATTAAAAAATTAACAGTTAGAACAGACTCACCGATATATATATATATATATATGCCTTATGGAAGAACGGATTGGAAGAGGTCTGGCTCGCGTCTACTTGGGTAATTGCGCGGTGATTGACTTGGCTGCAATTTACAGCAAAATTTATGCAAGTCCGTGTTATAGGCGCATTAGCCTCCCCTAATAAACCACGAACGTTGATAATCGAATACACGACACGTAACAGGCCCGAAGCATCTATACGGACAAGGTGGCTCGGTAATTTACCATTGGTTTGGTCAATAGCCAATTCCTATTTGGCTGACCTCCAACCCACGACCTCTGACCTCCAAACACACCGACTACAACGCGAATGGCAACTTCGGTACCCCAAAGCAAAACCGGGTCAACGACGACAAAGTCAATTCGTCTACTTGATTTTCATCAAAGTTTTTCACCTTCGAATATTAAATATAAAAATCTGACAAGATCCTTCTCAAATCGATCATTTTTTACAATTACAATTATTGAGAAGTATAAGCAAAGAAGAACAATTTTTCGAAATGCTGTAATTGGTTTGCAAAAAAAAAAAAAGAAAAGAAAATTGAATACAGTTTTATCTACGATGAAGGTCGAAGCTCAAAGTTTCCTCTTTGCAACGCCTTTTTTTGCAATACACAAAATTGCATTTCAAATTAGAAACTTAAACTTAAAACTTAAAAAAGGTTAGCTGTGATTAGTTCTACACGCCGCGGATAGAAGTTTGTGAAACGTGGTTTTCTACAGATTTCGCAAATTCTGATAAAAAATTTTTTTGCAGACGGTAATTAGAACTCAAAAATGTGACTTCGGATTCGAAATTGCGAGATCAAAGTCGCTTTTGTATTTAATATTCTTCAAAAGAAAAAAAGTTTCATCGTTCGAAATATTTTTGTCTTATTTTTATTCGCGAAATAAACATACAATAAAGTTGTATACCTACACGATGATGAATTCGGCAACTTGATTGAAAAATAAGCTTCGTAGGTAACAAATTCGATACAGCAATATCGCCGAGGAGTATAATAAAAGATATTTAATTGCCGTGCAGTTCATTGTCTCAACCGAACCGATCACTGACCGCCTACAAGCCGACGAGTAGGTATGGTTATCAATTACTCAGCACGAGGGACATGGCCTAACCAATAATTGTCAAGGAAACCACCATCAGATAAGTTCCGGCACATTATTCAAGCTAACATGATAACATGGCGTTCTCTTTGTGAGTTTTTCTTTATTTAGTTTCAGAGTCACCGGTACGTTTTCGAGAAATATTCCATCGATGTAATTTTTGAAGTAAACAAATATCCGATATCCGATTTATTTTTGACGAATGATTTCGATCGTTAGAAAAAAAAAACTTATTTCCGCTGGAAAAATTTACCGCGCATACTTATCTTGGAAACGAAATAAAAACTAAACGCTAACGAATGAATGAATTTATAAGTTTCTCGGTCGGTTTCTCAGCAATTGAAACTCGGCGTGAAATTCATCTGTCAAATACACAAGCCGGGTGGAGAAAACACGCCTAGACGGTGATATAATTCTTGTGCAATTATCAATACAATGTTATTGCCAAGTGTATGAATGCCATTGGACAAAATTTTCCCCCAAGAACCGGCATCGAGTTAACTAAGTCTCTTCTATATTCGAGGTTAAACACTCCCGTAAAGATATTGTCCGCATCCACTTCGCCCGTTCCCAAAGGTTCTCTTCGTTCTCCTCTCTCTTTCTCTCTCTCTCTCTCTTTACCTCTCGCCATTGGGCCAAGTGGCACAGGAAATTGCATTCCTACTTCGCTTTCTTTGGGCTAACGGCGCGTAGTCGCGCGCAATTTGTATTCGTCTCAAGAATTGTGATTTCAAACGCACCGGGACTCCAGACTTGGAAACTGAAGGCGTCTGAAGGCTACGGCTCCTTTGGTGTCCTTTACCCTAAACTGCCGATGGATTTGCCTTTTGTTGGCCTTTTCAAACGGCCTAACTACGCCCGCGATTGTAAAAGAGTTCGACTCACTCCCCTCGGATCGAAATAACAAAATTTCAAACTGGAATAGACCGTATGATTAAAATTTCTAAAATTTCTCAAATCTCAAAGGACGAGGACATATAAAGACGATGCTTTTCTTCTGAAACTTTGCAAGCGGCACACCTGGACAAAGGATCGATGTTCGAGCCTCAGCCCTCTTCATCGAATTTCCTTCACTGAAATGATCAATTATTAATTAATTCTCCTGTCAACCAAATTACGGCTTTGAGTTGAATCCAAACTATTGTTATCCTCTCGTCGAAGCTACCAAGGTGGTTGTTATTCCGAGGCGCTCGGTATGACTACATGTGTATGTTCAGCTTGACCCAGTCAAAGGTAACGGAGCTACGATGCATGTGATAAACATTTGTTAAACTATATCGGTTATAAATTTTGCAACTCGACTATAACCGCTGCTTTTGATATCCGTGCTGGGTATATGTATGTAATCACGAATTTCAGGGCTATATCGAAGCCGCCAAAGGCGTCGCGTCGCGGTTACATCGAGTTTAAGCCTACGTTATTCAAATTGAAACTAAGTATATATTCACCCTTGGGAAATCACGCGTAAATCATTTTTTATTTCATTCTATTTTATATAAACGATGTTTTATTTTCGCATCATATCTCTTCAACGAGTTCGAAGATGTATTATACTTTCATCAATTTTTTTTTTCTTTTCTTTTTTTTTTTTTTTCTTCCTTTCCACTCTCACCGGGATTGAATTCAATTGTCAAGCACGAATCCGGTCCCTGTATTTTTCGGAATAAACTGTGAAAGAAATTAACGGTCCATTTGGATCTGTCACTTTTTCGATAACATCCTCGTAACTATCACGAATGTATGACCTTCTGTAATCCTTGACGTCGATTGAATTGATAACACAGGCCCGCAAAAAAAAGAAAAAAAAAAAAAAAGTGTCCGAACTCGGCATGCGAAACATATTTTCTTACCTATTTTTTATCGCTGAACCCGAATCTAAAGTCGGAATGGGGTGGAGGTCAAGGTCAATTTCAAGGTCACCTGATTTTGACCTGATGGGAACAAACGGGCCCCAGATTCGAATTCAGCGACCCCAAAAACACATAGTTATGACGATTGTCTCTGCTTTGACAGTTTTGTCTCGTTTTGACCTTGAAATGACCTTGATTTTGACCTGATAGCGTCAAACGGACCTCAGATTTGGATTCAGCGACCCCGAAAACGTACAGTTACGATGAATGAATTTCGAAAACTCATAATCGGCCCGGAAGACCCCCCCATTCTGACTTCTGATTCGGGTTCAGCGATGAAAAATATACGTAAGAAAACATGTTTCGCATGCCGAGTTCAGAGATTTTTTTTTTTTTTGTGTTCCTGTGTAATCCAAATGTTTCGAAAATCAAATGATCGAGTCCGTCGAGTGATATCACCTCTTTTGATCAGCTTTAGTTTTACTGTTCTATATGACATCATGCCTTTTGTCGGCTGCGGTGCAGTAGTCACGGGGTGCATTACGCATACCGTCGAAAAGCGTTTCTCGTTCGATTAATTATTCTCACCTGGGGAATAGGAGGCATAGGGGGATAGAGGGGGCTTAATTACACGTATGACTCGGCGTAGGGCGCCGCCGTAGGGTGACCGCTGTGCCCAATACCCTGGGGTACGAGGGTGGCTCAGTCAGTCAGTTCCTAATGCACGATATTGTGCTCCGAATGACTCAGCGGCGGTCGGCGTCTGTCAGTTCGCTCATTAAGGGAACCATCACATGTGCACGTACGAATGTACGTATGTACGTAGGTATCAACATACGACAACATATTGTGGAAGAGTGGCCGAATAGGTGGAGACCTGGAGGACTGAAGGACCGAAGACCCACACACCCTAAGCCAACAACGAACGAGCCTTTATCCTCGCCAGTTCTGACATGCTCGATTCCACCTCTCGTAAATATGCGTAGCCGAGGTATAACAAACTCACGAGACCCAGCCATAGCTGACCAGGTAAACCCTGATTCCAGAGTTCCTGAAAGCAGTCATTGTCTGCTCGACAAACAAGGATAATGATACCAGAAGCAAACCCTCACGGAAAAAAGCCACTAGCTACATAAACTATTGAAGTACTGCTAGTTTACTGTTTCTGAATTCGTTTCGCGCACTATTAGCATGAGTACAATCCTGCAGTCAGAAGACTCGATGGATGGAAATTATTTTCTCAAATCAGAAAAATTGTTATTTGTATTCAACAGAACGATTTTTACTGGATCAAATCCGATTTCAACACCTCAATGGTTCGAAACGTTCAAAGAGAACGTCTCGCCGCTAGGTGGCGAGGCTCTCTCGTAACTGAAGCACGCTGAGCCGGTGATAACTCATTAGTTGAGTCCAGATGGAACAACGAATTTCAAGTTCGCAGTCACGACTAGGAGCAGCTATTCACAGACCAAATGGTTTTCAAACGATCAGAACCCGGTCGATAACAATTATTCCGGTTATTTGCCCAATTCAACAAAACTAGTCTGCATTCGGGATCGTTCAAGTGGTTTCGTTGGTCGATACGATCAAAGCAACTCTCTTGACTCGGCAGGGTAGTGCAATTGACTCCCTTCCGACTGGCCACACATAGCTTTGTTCACTGAACAATCGCGATCATTCATATCTCTTTGATTCGATGGGAAAGTTTCTTTTCTTCGCTCATCTATGGCGAAAAATTTGTGCGGACCGGTAATCGCGAGGACGATTTGCCCCGGCGATTTCGGAAAATAACTCTCTTTGAGTCAATGTCAGAGCCAATCTATACGCGTATAGCTAGTCGGCTAGGTTAAACGCGGACAGATCTATGCATACTTATACATGTATGTATATGTACCTCCACACGCGTGTCCACGGCACAATAATAGTCTACATGATAAAGACGACGCGAAGCGATCCGGTGAATGGAGCTATGGGTACTATAACGTCAAACGTGGCGCACAATACCCGCTCTTAAATCATTTACAGCCGTCTGCATCGGCGTCGACCTGGCGATACCCATATTTCGCTGAAGGATACGACGCGTGACGAATCCAAGAATTAATTACCCCAAATCTCATCTACTTCCAGACTTGACTGACTGACTGACGCATACGCGTATTCATTCATGATAATTTATTCACTTACGATTGATGGAGAAAAATTGAGGATTGGTTACCGTCACCGACTAATCATTCAACAGTATTGACCAGCTCACATCAGCATCCAATAGTCAACCCATCGGTGATGAAAGTTGAAGATTGAAGAATCATCGCTGTCGAAATCATTGATTTTCATCTCAATTTGAACAATTCAAATTTTCAAACGGTTCATCTGAACCATAGAAACAAAACGGTTGGATATTGTTCGCGAATGTGCTCTTCGAGCAGCCCATCGAAACAGACTTCGAGAAAAACAGCTTAGATGTTCTTTCGGTACCAAAACCATGTGGCACTCACTTGCATCTATACTTGGTAAGTGATTGGTAAGTACCAATCAGATCTGTTTCTTTCGCCATGTAACGGTTTTTTTTTTTCAATTTTGGGCCACGTGATAAATCACTCAGTCCAGATACGCGCCATTTCACAAAATCTACTCCCAAAGTCCGATTGGGAAAAATTTTCAAGCTCAGGATGGCTTGAAATGATCGCGACAGATCGGACTTCGAGTAAAACAACATGGAATGATTTTTCAAGCTAGCATGCCCCGTTAATGACAGTGATTGATAATGTTTCCCAGTAGTTTTGCTTTATGGCGAAGATTAAATTTATTTCCATATAAGCTGAGACCAATTTTCCGGAGTTTACTGATTATCTTGAAATGAAATTGATGTACTCGTGGGTATACATACCAGGTGGCTGGTGTTGCAACGGTCGGATCATCGTTTATCCCCGTAATTCTCTCCCTTCATAATGTGTGTATTATTTTTATCTTGATCAATTTTCTACGTGGAAGCAACTACTGCGATGGAGTTTCCACCTTAAGTTACGTGTGTCATCCATGACGTGGAGAACGCTGTAGCCCGGCTGTATATAACCTGGAGGGCACGAGGAACACGCGAACCACGCGTTTGCGTAGCGACGCGTACGGATTCCCTTCTCAATAATTTATAAATTCGTGCTCGCCACGTCGAGATAGGAAGTCTTCTGGTATCCGTAGAAGCGGAGCGGGCGGGACGGGCATCGATCAACGACAAGGTTCGTCGTTAAAATTTAAAACAACCGAGAAACAGGAAGCCGGCCTCTTTGTCGGCCGCGGGAGGGTAGGCAGCTAGCTTTTTCCGACATCTTTACGAATGCAGATATACAAATATATACTCTTTATTTATTATAACCATTCACGATTCTGCGACTGTTTCTTCCTCTGTATTCCGCCATTTCACGTATGTAGGTAAAGATGGAGGAATGCCAGCCACTTAAGGAACAAAATTAATATCTCCTCAAACAATTCGTTTCCACCAGCCAACATGGGATGGCTCGAAGCTTTGATATACATGCTGAATAATGTTCAATTGGGAGTCGATACGATGCTTCTTTATGTAGTTTGGTTATTGTATTTTTACCTCCTCAAATTTCGCGGGTAATGGCGGTCACCCACGGGCAATGCCTGCCGATATCTTAATCTAATTATTTAGAAGTTGAATCGGATATTCCAAGCGCGTAGTGATCATCGAAGTAATTGTCATTTCTTTTATAAATATGTTCAAGCAGCCGCCGCGAGCATATCCCTAAAAATAAAACAATTTCGGAAATATGACAATTCTAACCTAATTCCAACCTGCTACAGGCAGCGCCGCCACGTTGAACAAACGCCAATTCGTTGCTGTTACATACTGACCAACATTGCGCCAAGAAACAATCCATTTGAAGAATAATATAAAACATCGTCAGAGAATAAGTGAAGCTTGATATTTTGTCTAATTAACGTTAAATGAAGCCACAAATCGATTTCTTATTATCAATTTCGCATAGATTTATGAAAAATGATTGAAAATTAGTGTTTAGAGACTAAATCATGTAGAAAAAAAGACTTATGAGAAATAGAATCGCGTGTAAATTCCATAGCAAACGATATATTACCACGTTTTCGTTATAAATTAAGTTTTGAGTATCTAAAGTTATGGATAATTGGATTATTTTCTCGGTTTTAATGACAAAATTTCTGGCCGAAATGACAACATGATCTGAAAATGTTTATTTTATGATTTTTTTTGTTTCCAAAGAATTTAGTACCGTTTCAAAGGCCGAAAATAGAGGGATTGAACACATGCTACAACGTCTGACACGAGCGAAAGCCTGTGCCAATTTTAACCGTGAAGAAAGACCGAGTTCCACGAACATTTTTTGACTGAAATAACAAGATCCTCGAAGGCCGTATAAATCCTGTGAAAGTAATTTTTTAGTAAACCTATTTCGAGGGGTTCGATTTGAGCTGGATAAGTACCGAGTAAGTGAGAGGGAAATCAAAGAGGTCGAGGTAAGTTCGTTTGTTGGATTGCCAAAGAGAGTCGAATTCGAAATCAAGGAATCGAATTCTTTGGAATTTTCAAAGCCGGTCTCTGCACCGCTTCAAAGTCGTTGATCGATGCTGAAGGAGGTTTATCTCACCTCGTAAAGTCCAGAGGTTCTATAAACTTGATTTTTACGGCGTCGATTAACGCGGACAGATCGTCATTAGGGATCAACTCAACGCGCTGCGGAGTGCCGTGTACGAGTGTTGACGTATGCATAAATATCAGGAAAAGGAGATAAGTCGATGGTGCCGGCCATAAAACATGCAAGCATTTGTCTCACACGGATTAACACTTCCAGACCCCGAAATTCTGACCAATTGCTGCTGCTAGGTTCCTGCCGTTAGTCTCATCTCTGTGTATATATAGTTGAGGGCAATTTCGACGATACGTAAAACAACACGTGGTAGTGTTATCCATAGGAAGAGGAAGAGGAAAAAGGGGATCACCAGACTCCATTGAGACGCCATAATGTGTTTGACTGACTGCGGGCTGCCTGTCGCCCCAGTGACGCCCAAATGAACAGCTTTAATTCCGACTGATGTGAACTTGGAGAGAAAACCACGTTCGAATTTCATCTCCGAGTTCAGTCGATGATAATTCAATTCCCTTTTCACCAGCTGGTCCAGCAGAGAAGCGAGTACATAGAACAGTGCCGGACTTGTGGACTCTGTCTTTGAGCACCGTATCAAACGGTGACGAACTTAACATCTCACATCATTTTGTATGGAATGGAAAGTGTAATGAAAACTGGAGATGATATGCAGTGGATTATTTTGGACAAATTTTTACCGAACAATTAATTCCGCCATGGGCTAACTGAGCACCGCTTTCTCTGATGGCTCGTGCAGTGCGTGTGAGCCTGTCCCTCTCGTGGTCTTTTCGACTGGTCAGCTCTCTCTCTCTATTTTTTATTTCCTCTCTTTCACTGGGCACGTGTCACGTCATCGAGTCAGAGTGTCCGGTCAAAGCGAGCCCAAGTTCACATTGACTCATGCCACATGGTTCTACGGACGAGTAACGTATGCGTGTGTAATGTGTATATATGGGACTGACGCACCGCTGACAGCCGAAAAGTCGCATTATGCACTCCTCCCTCATACGTACTTGTTTCAATTCTCATTTCCCCTTAATTGTTTGCTCTCTCTGGGTCTGTCAACGCCCTATTTTTACCCGCGATCATTAAACGCGTGCTGTACATTCAGGATGTAGAAATTAGACACATTCTTGAGGATTGTCGCGACTGCGGTTAATAACGCACGGATCTCACGTTTTGGGCCTTTATTCCGCGCAATGTCACCTACGAATCTTGATGCTGAAAAGCTTCACATCTCAGGCCATGTGGCCACCAGCACAGATCGAAGTAACCTTTGTAAAAATGACATAGGTTAACCGTTGACCTGATTTTGAGGTCAATCCTAGTCCAAAATGAATTCGGCTGCACAAGCCCACTGAGTACTGATCTGACTCTAGCGCGAACTAGGATCATTGAAATTGGCAGTGATAAATAAAATAATTCGAGCAAATTGACCAGAAGCACGAAAGTGTTTGTTCGTCGATTTCCCAAGACACAAGCTCCTCGACTTTGCCTTTTCTCTTCATCGTCCAGGCGGGAAGGTAAACGTCTGGTGAAATCGGCGATCATTTAGTTCAAATGTGGATAACGTAGACCGTTCGAAACATTTAGCCCTTTGCGAGGATTTCCGTAGAATCATTATCGCTCACTGAAACCGTCCCTATTTCATCCGGGCGCCAACAGTCTGCAGAGGTTTTCTCGTTAATTTTCCCGCAGGGATGCCCAAGCAAACTATGTAACGAGACGGAACTCGCAGATGTCCTTGTGGAAAGGGAGGAAAATATCTGGCGAAAAGGGACCGGACCAAGCCTGGTACATATCAATAAACCCGAGGGCGAAAGCGAGGGCGACTTTCGGCTCCTTCTCGGTTCTCCGTTTCCAGCTCCTCGTCCGTTAACTTCCTTCTATTGGCCACGTCCTGTACCAGGACGATGCCTGTTTCATATATGTGTGTATGTAGCACTGTACACAGATATGGCCGTGGAAGTTTAGCCCGGAAATCTAATAATGGTAAACTTTTTTATTTCCTGTCTCCCTGCCATCCCAGTACGATTTTGCCTCCCGAAATTTATCTCGTTTATATCATTTCTTATACATACCATCTAAGTTCTCTACGCGGCCACGTTGGACAAGCACTGCATTGCACCAGTATTGCGGTTCTATGTGGGTACGCGAAATCGCCATTACCGAAAGCAGTTCCTCACCGTTTTACGGTGTCGCAAAACGTCCTCCGCGGTAAATAAACCGAATAAATACTTCGCGAGGGTCTTTCTTCCCCATCTTATTTCCCGCCTTTCCTTTCCTTTCCTTTCCTTTCCTTTCCTTTGCTTCGCTTTGCTTTCCTTGCCGGAACGGAACCGCAGGGGCTGGCGAAATGCCACGCAGAAAAATCTTCCTAACAAACGAGCATCGGTTGCGAACGGAGGAAATAAAGGACTCCACGACATCAGATTCATACTTGTAATAAGTCACACAACGTACGCAAGAATTCTCTACCACATTTTATCGTATTTCCGGTACCGAACGATCGGCATGACTCAATTTTTATGGGATCTACGGTTTTCCGAAACTCGATTCCAGAAGGAGGACAATTTTGACGCGGAAAGAGGCTCGGCGAGAAGCTTCATATTTCAATACCAATTCTAATCGATCATAGTTAATTTTGGCAATTTGTTAGGACGGCAAAAGCCGATCCAACGAACCAGAAGAAACGACGAATGACGGTTTTTAATCTTTCATCAAAGCCGCGCTGCTCTACGTCTTCTTCGGCGATTAATTCGGCGACGTTTTCGAAGGACGGAGAAGCCGGGGATTTCGTGGTCAAGCCATCGTCTAATTCCAGTGAGCTTGCATGTCTCGACGGCGTTAGGCTCCTCCAGCGAAATGTTTGAAACGAGCTATTAAAACAGGCCCGGGACTCTGGAGTGCGCAGGAGTTTGGTGGGCCAGGGTGCTCTCGCAAATAGCCTGAAAACACGAATTGCATTGCCCCAGGTCGTCATCCCCCAGCTCTTGGCAACGTACCTACTCAACTGTACGATGAATGTTTCAGAGATCAAGATCGAGATCGAAATCGAGATCGAGATCGAGGTCGTCGCGTATCCCCCGTCCTCTGCCCCGTCAGGAAGTGGGCCGTGGAACAGGTGGGTAAGAAAACCCGCAGAACCGGAAAACCCATCACCAGGCGAAAGCTCTTTCTCTCAGGAACGGGAACCCTCGAAGTGTTATAAAAATTGAGCTAAAAAACTACCCCGCGAATCCTGATTGCACGGTGGAACTCACAGGATTCAACCGTCTTGTACAAAGGCTTTGAAAATATTAAAACAAATTTTCGTATTTTATTTTCAAAAAGTCAAATTTCTCAGCTCAATTTTTTGAACCTTGGGCACGGGTTTCGGCACTCTCGTTTACTCATAAGAATATCGGAGGTCCGAAGGTAGACGAATCCTCCTCATTTCAGAAAAACAAGCAAGATCAATAAATTTTGTTCTTTGAATAACTCGAAAACTACTGGGCCGATCGAATTTGAATTCTAATCAGTTCTGAGCGAAAGAGAACCGCATCGATCGCTATGAAGTAGGAAGTAATCCGTAGTTCCGTTCTCGAGATATCGTCAGGCAAAAATCCATCCGAAAATGATTTTGAAAATGATTTTCGGTATCTCTGGTCTTGATTCTATATGACATGAATTTTTCTTCTTCGGATGATGCTGAGTGACTGCAATCGGTCGATATTTCGTAATTACAACGCGTAGCAGAGAATTCCCTCAGTTGTTCTCCGGGTTTCATAAAGAATTAGAAATTTCTCGTACAAGTCTCGCTCTCGTCAAATATGAGCATAAATCTTGAAAGAAATACGAAATTTTTAAGACTTCCCTTACCATTCATCCCTCACTCGTCCGCAAGTGCCTTTACTTTTCATCACGTGAGAAAAATCCGTTCGGGGTAAAAGTTTCGAACATAATAACAAGCTTCGTATAATTATGTATTACAGCAGCCTGCTCGAACCGCTACTTAGAGCTACTGTTTCGATTTCGATTCGCAATCGTAGTCTGGTTCATCGCGATTCTATAGTCAGCTTTCTGCAGGGTGCTCGACGCCGTTTGGATAATTATTATCTCGGGTGAACGGCTTCTCGAGTTCTCTTTTGTTTCGGATAAATATAGGATTTGCGAGGGAGGGTCACACGTTCATAAATTATGCCAATGTGAATCGCCAGCCGCAAAATAGGTAGATGTAGAAGGTATTACTTGTGAAATCACAAGATTTGTGATTACGTAAAACATTAATCTACAGATTTACTCCGTCTACGCAATCACCAAATAATTCGATTCTGTTTAACCAACGCGAAAGTTCGATAGTAAATACCGACTTTCATTAATTTTTTATAAATCTATACGAAATTTATAATAAGAAATCGATTTGCGGTTCAATTTAGCGTTAATTAGGTAAAATATCAATGTTTACTTATTCTCTGACGATGTTTTATAACATTCTTCAGATAGATTGTTTCTTGGGGCAATGTTGGTCAGTATGTAACAGCAACGAATTGGCGTTTGTTCAACATGGCGGCGCTGCCTGTAGCAGGTTGAAATTAGGTTAGAATTGTCATATTTCCGAAATTGTTTTATTTTTAGGGATATGCTCGCGGAGGCTGCTTGAACATATTTATAAAAGAAATGACAATTGCTTCGATGATCACTACACGCTTGGAATATCCGATTCAACTTCTAAATAATTAGATTAAGATATCGGCCGGCATTGCCCGTGGGTGACCGCCATTACCCGCGAAATTTGAGGAGGTAAAAATACAATAACCAAACTACATAAAGAAGCATCGTATTGACTCCCAATTGAACATTATTTAGCATGTATATCAAAGCTTCGAGCCATCCCATGTTGGCTGGTGGAAACGAATTGTTTGAGGAGATATTAATTTTGTTCCTTAAGTGGCTGGCATTCCTCCATCTTTTCCTACATACGTGAAATGGCGGAATACAGAAAAACAAACAGTCACAAAATCGCGAGTGGGTAGAAGAACGAATAACTGATTCAGATATCGACTGCCATTACCCGCGAAATTTGAGTAGGCCATAAAATGCAACCGTATTAAAAATACAAACCGCCTAAAGCAAACCGTGTAAAGAAGCATTGTCTGAAATTAAAATGAAACATTATTTAATAAACGTATAAAATTTTTTCCTTCACTGATCAGCACTCTCCGCTACTATTGTCTGCTGTTTCTGATCACAGAGATCAAAAATTTGCTTTTCACTGGTAAAATTCAAACAGAGTTAAGCACGAAGCTGCAACCAGACTGTTTGAGTTTTCGGTTATTTTCAATACAAAAAATTCCGCTCTGAGAAGGTGGGGAATTTTTTTTTTTGTGGATTGGGACTGCCGCAGGGCGATTACGTGGGTCATTTACAGGGCTGACCTCGCGCGGCTTTGGCCTTTACCATTAACTCTATTCTGTGTATCATGGTACTCGTATTGAAAATTCGCGGTGGTTAAGATGATTATATGTACAACTGGTCGCATGGCGTGTGGCTTTTGACACGATAGAATTAAGCCGTCGCGGTCAGCGGACGCCGCCGACAAAAACCGAGCCTACCTACCTACCTACTTACCACTCTACCTACCAGCGGTAAAAAATTGTAGAAATCAAAGCGAGCTGACAGCCGAGTTTCTGAACCGAGCCGCAATCGTTTAGTCGAGTCATAAAAACCGGGGCGGTTCAAGCTCGCCAGTCGCTTGGAATCAAGATGTGGGTGGCTTTGGTCAGGCGCTGGCATAGTACGGCGTTCCGCGGACTTCAGACTGGATTTTATTAGTCATCTAGATAAATTAGGTATCAAGTATATCAATCATCAGGCCTCCATAATACGCCGATTGTTATTATAGATGGTTGACGATCACTGCAGGAACGCTTTGAAGAGATATTCTATCGACTCGTAGTTTGAGCTGTAATTAGAAATTATTTCAAGTCTTATGGACTTCGCCGAAGGAAAAGATCGAAAATTATTTACATTTTCCGGGAATATCATAGAATGGTGTCTCCTCGGGACGAACCAATGATATATGGACACGGGGTCGGTCTTTTATTGTTTTGGCAATGTAGGATACTTTTTCTCTCAACGTCTACAAAAAATTGGGTTAAGGGACGCCGGATACACGCTCCGATCACCTCGAAAACGCGATTCGTAGTTTCTTCCATACCAGAAAACCAATCGGAATGAAACTTTCGGGATGACTGCTTCATTTCGGCAGAAAGTCGCTGAGTACTTCGTTTTTTGAAAATTTTGAAAAAATTATTACAGATTCAGTTATCATCGGAGAAATCATCGAATTATTCACAGATGAACTCGATTTATCGTACCTTTGAAATACTCAGCCACTCGACGGTTATTTCTAATGGATTTGAATTTCGAGTCATTTTTCTTATTCTTTTTTTTTATGAATGTCGATAAAAAGAGGGTTGCCCTAATGGAAGCCGGTTGCTTATATTCATATATTATTAGTTTAGTCCGAAATTAAATCAATGCAAAATATTCTCTTTAAATTTCAAAACGATTCAATCAACGATGCGGTCTGTACCCTACGCAAACACTTTTTCTTCGGTGCAATCAATCTGTTTGTAGCGACGTTCATAAAATGCGAAATAAATTCTGAACCATATCTCAGAGTACCAGTAACCAAATGCGAAATAAATGCATCGAAAAAATGTTTCTTCGCAGCGTATCTAGTATTGCAAAAAAAAAAACCAAAAAAAAAAAAATGAATTTATGGTTTCATATACTCCTTCACTTACTCGGTCCGGTAAACAGAAGCAAGTCTGAAGCACATCGGTTTCAAAATAGCCGCTGCCCACGCGGGACTAAAATAACCTGGGGCAAGGATTGCTCGTCTAATCGCTAAGTCGATTATTTATGGCTGTTAACCCGGAGTCTTTTAATTTGCTTTTTAGTTTTTTATACCTGAGTCAGACAGGTGAGAGAAAAATAAAGACCGTGCGTTGGTGTAATTTGACCTGTTCCTTCGCTGTCGGAACCAACCGGGAATTAAACTCGTCGACGCTAATTCGAAGACTATACGTGATGTTGCGTACATCAGGAAACTGCTATGGCCAGTCCATACATTGGCTATAAAACGTGTTTATCTAATAAATCCTAGTAGCTTGTGGAGAAAGTTCATTCCCTTGCGAATAAGAAGACCCGGTAGACCCGTTCTTCTTTGATCCAATGATTCATCATCAGCCCCTGAGATCTGAACTGTGTTGAATCCCGTCCAGATGCCATGAGAAAAATCTGACTCGATGACTCGAAATGACTTTTAATTCCTTTTTAATTCATCTCTAGGCTCTGGGGATCGTTAACTCCTGGCTTCTACACATCGCCGTGATGAATATCGATTTGGCGATTGATGCACCGCTCAGTTACGGGTTCAAATTGACCCCGATTGACCTGCGGTGCACCAGCTCCGTGGCTTCATGGCGCTATTTCCTCAGCTGTACTCCTCTGCGCCCAGTTATTACTGTACGAGTGACCTAACCTCAACCACTTATACGTGCCTCGGTTAAATGATAATTAGATTGACGGCGCAGCTCTTGTATACGAAAATTGAAACAATTTAATGCGATTAGCATCGCATCGCTGCGTGCATCATACGGCGATGCGTTTGTTTTGCGACAATTTGTTAGTTAGAAAAATTTCCATTGGTAGATTGGTGTTTTTGGAGATTATTTCAAGCGGAAAAAAAAATCCAAAAAATTAAAGCGACAATTGTTTCTTAAAAATGCTTCAAATGCCCACGAAGAGAATATTAGTTTCATGGTGCTTGAAAATGATAAAATAGTCTCAGCTCAACTTTGTCCTCGGTGCTAGTGTCTTTTATTTCCAATTTCTAACCCTTGAGAAGACATTTTGATTGGATCGAATAACATTGTCTTAATAATTGAATGAGAAATTAAAATTCGAATGATTTCCACGACTCGGTTGGATTAATCTTTGAGTCTCGGTCAAACTGTGAGATCCGATGCTTGAAGCGAGCCTAAATCAGAAACCTAATCGGGTTAGTAATACTTGGATTATCGATTCTGGGAGCACCAAATGCCCGGAGCGCGAATCATGAGCAGCTTTACGCCCACACGATGAAGATGTTATCGCGCTGAGCGTTCGAAATTTGAATATGAATTGCTTTATTAATAATTTTTCGGCGTCAATTGGTGGTTGTCAGAATGGCTATTTGTCAAAACTCCGTGGTTCTCATGATTTTTCTAAACCAAAACCTCGCCTTGCATCTAATCGCTTATTAACATCTTGCGAGACGATGCTGCAATTTGAATTCCCGCTCGTCTGTGTGCCGTCGACGGTATTTAAGTCGTTAGTGTCCACCTCATTGGATAGAAACACGCCGGATTATTTGCAGACTCATGTCAGTTGAACTACAAAGCCATTCTCGTGAAAAAAAGGTCCAAGAGGCCACAAGTCAGACTTTGCTTCTCGACTGCACGGGACTACGAAAGTAAACGGTTCATCAGAACATTAGAATCGAAACGGCTAAATGTCGTCCATGAATGTGCCTTTCGAGTCATTCATCGAGAAATTTGAGGGACCCGATTTACCAAAAAAAAATGGAGTTTTTCAAGAAGTCATTGAAATTTCGGACATGACTATAACTCATCTACCGATTGGTAGGTCACATTAACTTGTTGATGGATGGCTCGATAGTTAAACATGAGAAGAAGAATCCCTGAAAATTTCAAGATCCTAGGTCAAGTGGTTCCGGAGGAATCGTATGCACAAGGTCAAAAAATTGATTCGAGAAGAAGGGCTTGGATGTTCATTGGGTTCCAAGAGCGTGTTGGACTCACTTGCATCCACACTCACCCATCAGATCTGATTCTCGCACCTTAATTTGATGTGATGGACTTTTGCATCCGTCGCTGCATTCCCAGTCTGTTTTTGAATTATTATCAGAAGAACAAAGACGAACCAAAAATCGAGGAACATTAATTAATAAAGGAACATCATCCTGTTCCGCAGATACTATAGTGCTACAAATTTCACCAAAAAAAAAAGTGTAGCCACGTCTGAATAGGTTCTGAAAATGGTATTACGTCGGTTCTCCATTCCGTGGGTCACACTGTATACTTATAGTGCGAAATTTCGACAATTTAGAAGATATCCAATAACCCAGGGCGAACACATCTAGCGCGCCCACTCTTTCTCTTTCTTGTTCACCCTATTCCATATTTTTTTTCTTTCTTTTCTTCTTTCCTTCACTTTCTCGGTTTCCCTGTTCTCTTCTCTTTTCATCTACAATATAAACGGCGGATGGGCAGCCGGAGGCAAGACACTGAGACGCGGATGGCGCGGCGGAAAACTCACGTCGTTTCTCGAGGCCGGACTTTCCCAATGGGGTTACCCTGGGGTCCCCCTGGGTTGATCGGGCTGCTCCGGCTCTTTTGGCACGTCCCAAAATTATACCGATTGAATTTTATTCATAAGAAACCCGCGGGGCGTGGCGGCCCGAAATAATACTCTGACCTTTGTATCGGGGCCTTAATCTAAACCTGATCGTTCCTCTCATAGCCACAATCTGATAAAATAGTATTTTCCAATGATCAGTCAAAGAACTAGCTTTCTGCAGCTTCAAATCTGACATAATTTCCATCTATTTTATGAAATATGACGATTCTAACCTAATTCTAATCTGCTACATCAGCGCCACCACTTCGAGTCAATGATATTGCCTACTGACCGGCGCTGTCTTAAAAATATTATAAAACATTGTCAGACCGGAATTGAGCTTCGACTTTTACCTAACAGACGCTGAACTAACCCTGGAATCGATTTCTCATTATTAATTTGGCAAAAATATTAAATAATTTGTATCCGGGCCTGAATCTAAACCTGATCGTTCCTCTCATAGCTACAATCTGATAAAATAGTATTTTCCAATGATCAGTCAAAGAACTAGCTTTCTGCAGCTTCAAATCTGACATAATTTCCATCTATTTTATGAAATATGACGATTCTAACCTAATTCTAATCTGCTACATCAGCGCCACCACTTCGAGTCAATGATATTGCCTACTGACCGGCGCTGTCTTAAAAATATTATAAAACATTGTCAGACCGGAATTGAGCTTCGACTTTTACCTAACAGACGCTGAACTAACCCTGGAATCGATTTCTCATTATTAATTTGGCAAAAATATTAAATAATTTGTATCCGGGCCTGAATCTAAACCTGATCGTTCCTCTCATAGCTACAATCTGATAAAATAGTATTTTCCAATGATCAGTCAAAGAACTAGCTTTCTGCAGCTTCAAATCTGACATAATTTCCATCTATTTTATGAAATATGACGATTCTAACCTAATTCTAATCTGCTACATCAGCGCCACCACTTCGAGTCAATGATATTGCCTACTGACCGGCGCTGTCTTAAAAATATTATAAAACATTGTCAGACCGGAATTGAGCTTCGACTTTTACCTAACAGACGCTGAACTAACCCTGGAATCGATTTCTCATTATTAATTTGGCAAAAATATTAAATAATTTGTATTCGGGCCTGAATCTAAACCTGATCGTTCCTCTCATAGCTACAATCTGATAAAATAGTATTTTCCAATGATCAGTCAAAGAACTAGCTTTCTGCAGCTTCAAATCTGACATAATTTCCATCTATTTTATGAAATATGACGATTCTAACCTAATTCTAATCTGCTACATCAGCGCCACCACTTCGAGTCAATGATATTGCCTACCGACCGGCGCTGTCTTAAAAATATTATAAAACATTGTCAGACCGGAATTGAGCTTCGACTTTTACCTAACAGACGCTGAACTAACCCTGGAATCGATTTCTCATTATTAATTTGGCAAAAATATTAAATAATTTGTATCCGGGCCTGAATCTAAACCTGATCGTTCCTCTCATAGCTACAATCTGATAAAATAGTATTTTCCAATGATCAGTCAAAGAACTAGCTTTCTGCAGCTTCAAATCTGACATAATTTCCATCTATTTTACGAAATATGACGATTCTAACCTAATTCTAATCTGCTACACCAGCGCCACCACTTCGAGTCAATGATATTGCCTACCGACCGGCGCTGTCTTAAAAATATTATAAAACATTGTCAGACCGGAATTGAGCTTCGACTTTTACCTAACAGACGCTAGACTAACCCTGGAATCGATTTCTCATTATTAATTTGGCAAAAATATTAAATAATTTGTATCCGGGCCTGAATCTAGTCCTGATCGTTCCTCTCATAGCCACAATCTGATAAAATAGTATTTTTCAATGATCAGTCAAAGAACTAGCTTTCTGCAGTTTCAAATCTGACATAATTTCCATCTATT
Organism: Tenthredo amoena; assembly: GCA_963966615.1. Taxonomy (NCBI): domain Eukaryota; kingdom Metazoa; phylum Arthropoda; class Insecta; order Hymenoptera; family Tenthredinidae; genus Tenthredo; species Tenthredo amoena. Next base: position 1,123,582 of record OZ016499.1, on the reverse strand, counting down.
TAATGAAATATGACGATTCTAACCTAATTCTAATCTGCTACACCAGCGCCACCACTTCGAGTCAATGATATTGCCTACCGACCGGCGTTGTCTTAAAAATATTATAAAACATTGTCAGACCGGAATTGAGCTTCGACTTTTACCTAACAGACGCTAAACTAACCCTGGAATCGATTTCTCATTATTAATTTGGCATAAATATTAAATAATTAAAATCCTTGTATACTTGATGAAAATTGAAAATTCTGTAAAAATTCAACAAGAAAGAATAAATCGATCTTTCAGACCCAAATAATCGAATCATTCTTTTCGTCTTGCTCCCAAATCGACTGGCATGCAATGCCTCGTCGTTTCCAATGACGGAAATGTAATATCTGTAGAATCGTTGATCGCGGTTAGATATTTGATAAAGTTTGAGGTAGCCGGTATACGTATACGGTATTGTGGAAGCCGTTTACATGGCTGGGCAGGCATTAATGCGTAAGAGGGGCGATGACCTGTGCCAGTGTCAGAGTTCAAACGTCAATTACACCGTGTAATTGGTCTAGCCTAGCGGCGCGGCCCGGATGACCCCTGGAGAAGTCGCGTTTGCCTTCACTTTCGCCTTCGCCTTTACCGTCTGGCCGGGTATCCAGGGACCTGGGAACGGGCTGGTGATCGAGGCTTGTAAATGAAACGTGGAATAATTAACGAAACGAGTAGCTAGCCAGCTAGCTCGGGCGATTTCTGACCCCGAAAAACACGCCGCCCTTCGGCCACTCCACTTTCTTCAGACCTGGCTATACGATATAATGAAATTTGTTCGGGAGAATAGCTCGCGGCATCCCAAGCCCTGGAGTGACATTGATTATTTTTGTTTTCTCAATTTTTCACCCTCGGTGTTGGAGAAAAGTACCTACCCCCAGGGTCACGGGGGATGGAAGTTAAACGCGTAGTGGGAGTCTCGTCGAGGTCGAATTTGCGTTTCTGTTGCATATTTCCTCTTTATTTTCCCTTTTCTTTCAATCCACTACACTCAGCCGTAGACCAACGTCAGGGACCCAGGGCCGAACAGTCTTACAATAATCTTGGAAGTTAATCAACCAGAGTGCCGAGGAAAAAGACACTGTCCAGGTTACGGCTGCCGAGTGCACTCACATCGACTCGTATTCATTATGACCTCTTTTCACTCACTTTCTCACTTTTCTACCCCTTTCGGTTGTGCCTTAAACTGGCGAGAATAACCGGTGTACTTTCGAGCGAAATACTATTGGGACATAAACATTTTCCATGATGGAATATCCGCCGCACAAAATGACGAGTTCAATTTTTGACTTAAATTTAAGAAAAACTTAATATCGAATGAAAGTTCACGATCGGGGAAATTCCTCTGTAAAATTTCGCGAGAATAATGCGAACACTTTCCGAGATATACTGCAATGAAACTTCGATCCACTCCCCCTACTCTCGCTTCACTTCCGTTTCCTCTTGCACTATAATTGGACAGTGAACTCGACACTGTGGCCAGAACTGACTGACTAAATGCCCTGAAAATGGTAACAATTCTGTTCAACAGATAATAACACTTGTTTGAAAACAGATTCTCTTCTCCACGTCAAAAGCAACACATCCATTTATGCTCATTAGAGTGTTTGAAAAAGTCGACATTTGACTTTTTTTTTTCACTTTTAGCACCCTAAACGGTAGTTTCCGACACGAAACAAATCCCCCTGCAAGATAACCTTTATACATCAACTCCTAGGGTGAAGCAAGACACTTTTTAAAACAGTTTTTGAGTTTTTTTCAGCCCTTTCTTGGAACTCTATCAGAATGGGTTTTTCGAGGCGAAGTCAAGATACGAAAATTCTAATTGTAAATGATGGTTTGTATGATGATGAAATTGTAGAAAGTAGGCTGAGTCGTATGAAAATTGCTACTCAGAGTTCTCAGTGCCAGTTTTTCAATTTGGATTTGGAATCAGCAGCCCCAGAAACCTTCGATTACCAGAAGTGTCGACTTTCCGCCGTTTTAAATTTCTGTATTTTGACTTCAGATGCGAAATCAGCGACCGGAAAAACCCATCCTGAGTTAGTTCGAAAAATATGTGTAGCCTTTGAAAAAAACCAACTTTTAATATCAGATCTTTTATCGAAACGTGATATGCTCTTCATTCAAGTCCCTATAGTAATGGAATGGCAAGTGCTTGAATAGAGAGCATCGGGACATGCGTGGGGCTTTCGAAAGAGTTGTAGGAAAAGTACAATACCCATTCTCGAAATGCTCTGTTTCGTTTATGTCGGTCGGCAAACACTTCCATGAACCATTGACAATTTGAATATAGCAAAGCTCGCGCTTTCAGAGGTGGCAATAAAGCGATAATTGTCAGTATAAGGCATCATTAAAAATGAATGCTACAAACTGGCAATGAATGAACACTGCTCGGTTCATATCAATCACGCATTCGATGATCGTTCATTTTGCGGTACGCAGTAGCTGGTATCAGAAGAAACCCAATTCCGGCATTTGTTAAAGGAGCTTTAGCAGGTGCTGATATTTTTGTAAACTTTGCAATATCCTCGTTTGCAGAATTCGGAATATTTTCACGTGCATATTTGATTCGGTTTATTTTAAATCACTGTTGCCACTTCTCTCGCAATTTTTTCCAACGTCTGACTTGATAACAAATGATCAGATTCTCAAGCCTTTGTTCGTCCCGACGCGACGCGACGTTCTCTCGTATCGTCGCAAACATTAGCTGCAATCGATCAATTTCAGATACCTACAACACGACGTCATTAAGATGAGAAATTCTTCCGGTCGTTACGAAGGGTGGAATACTGGCGTCTATATGATGGCAATTAGGAAATGCACCCCGCAATGAATTAGGCTATAAGTTTGGTGTGCGGTGGATCTAATACGGGAGATCGTGGACCGCGGTGGGTTGTAATCTTGTTCTCTTGCCGCCTCTGCTCCCCTGAGAATGATATCCTAACAAATTGAGCGAAAAGAGAAATATTGTCATTTCCCATGTCGTCGTAATCGCAGCAGTGGGACTCGGAGGGATGTACCTACGTCGGGCACGTCGACGGTAGACACGACATAAACGCGCGAACAATAGAGGGGTGGTTTATGAAGACACGATGTTATTGTACCCGATACATCGCGCTATCTGTCCATCGTCTACCAGGCTAGGCGTCTTTCCTGTCTCCCTGCATGATAAGTCGACGTCTGACAATAACTGAGTCTGGGTAAAGACACGAAGTCACAAAAGCTCCCTTGTTAACTAATCACGGGTCCTGAACAGCCAATGCTCCCTTCTACGAGGTATATTCCGAACACACTCTCACCGATACCGATTCGCGGTAATGATGTCTAATCTCTTCCATCGTCCATACGATACGCAAACTCTTGCACCTAGTAGAGTGGCAGTTGGGGTGACCACTGAATTTCGATGTTGCAATTTTCCGAGTCTTCCTTTTCACTGGATCAAAGTCGGAACAAAATCCAGCAACGCTTCGGGTATCGCGGAAACTTTCTCAACTGTAATATGGTAAATGGCATGTCAGTCTGAAAAATGATTGGTTATCGATTTATCGTTTCGGTTTTCATCTCGCAGTCGATTCTTTTGCGATTATTTTGACCCATCGGAAGCGAAAGAGAATTCCAAAATCGGACTTCAGGAGTATATTAGACGAAAAGAACAGATCGCAAACTGCAGGCTGCGAAGGCAGTGGGGATGAAAGAAGTACGTAACGATCGAATACGATCGGTAAGCGTAGATGCGAGTAAGTGCGATACGCTCTTAAAATCGAACGAATATCGAATCCGTTTTTCTCTAAATCAATTTTTTGACCTCATCCACACGATTTCTCCCCAACCCCGTGATCCGGGATTTTGAAATTCGCAGGGCTGTTTCTTATCACGATTTTCCAATGAGCCATCCACAGTCACGTTGATCTGACCTCACATTCGAAAGATAGAAAATAGTTGTGTCCGAAATCTCGATGAATTCTTGAAAAACTCCAGTTTTTTCGGGGGAATCGGGTCGTTCGAATTTGCCGATGAATGGCTCGAAAAGCACATCCATGGACAAGATTCGGGCGTTTTGTTTGCTCTGGAAGTCCCATTACACATACCATCGAAATGCACGGTTTCACTTGCGGCCTCGAAACTCTAACTGCGACTTATGGAAATGAACTCCTCAAAGAAAATATCAATTATAAGATGTTTCCAAAGTATTAACTAGTCTAAACCCCTGTTTGCACTTGATCCTCATTTTATTTGCCTCACTCTCAAATGCCCCCTTAACAAACTTACGTACAGTACCTGAAGTGATATTGAATGAAGTTCCAACGATGTTGGAAAGTGTTCGGGAACCATCGTGCACCGCAGTCCCAAGCAAAGACGGTGTCTCCAAGATGTGGAAAGGTAAATTGATCCCATGTATACAGTGAGTGGTTATTATTCAAAAAGTGACAATTAGCATCCTAATAAGAGGCGAAGGATCACCCACCGGCAATTGTAATAAACATGAATCTTGAGACAAGTGAGACAATTGGGTGTAGGGAGAAAAGCTACGGGCTCGTCTCGTCAATTGCAGTTATGCGGGAGCTCGTCATCGCGAGAGTCTTTAAGGGCAGAGATTAATTAATTCATTACCCACTTGGAATAGGTGGACTGCCGTTTGACTCTGTCCATAAAAAAGGAAGAAAAAAAAGGTTTCGTCTGGCTCAGAATGGAGAAAAGCGTTGACTCCATATTCACAGCCGTATATGTTATAAAAATGGATAAACTCAAGACGCGAAAGGTCAAGGCTGATGAACCACCGTGGCAGAAAATTTGTGGACCGTTGAAAATCCAACTTTGCTAATAATATAAGTTTGCGACGGACTTGAATGAAGGGGTTAGGCCACTGTAGCGGGGAAAAAAATAAGCATATTTTGGGAATTTTTTTCAGCGGAACAATAAAATGAATCAAAATTCTGAATACGTTACTTTGTTGTATATATCATAAACTAGATAAATTATTTTTTTCAAAGTAATATCAAAGAAAATAGCGGCTGCACAGCTTTTCTTTGGCGAAGCCTTTTTTTTTCAAAGGCGCGCGGCCGGACCTACTGCACTTGCAATTTTCAATTAACGGTGAATGAAAAAATTTCTTTCGATTATACATGTGAATAGCTACAGAAGTACGTGTGATTTTTATGATACATCGATTTTTGCAAAAACGGCGAGTTCTTGAAATAAAAGTTAAAAATTCTAAAAACAAATCGTCCGAAAATTGTTTATAAAAAAAAAACTATGTAACATATCGAGAAAACCCGACGTGCTTCTATGCAGAATGTAATTGTGAATATACGGTTAAAATTTCAAGTCAATCGGTCAAGATTTGTTCGAGTTATGAGTCCGGCTGACTTGAAAAATGTAATTTCGAGAAAAACGCGTTTGAAGTTTTCGGTACGGAAAACTCATTGATAAATTTTATATCCCTCTAGTCAGCGATGCCTGCGCCATACAATCGGCCTTCCAAATTAACGTCCTGCTCGAGCTCTTCTTTTCTGCACGCTTTTAAACCGATCCGTGCGTTTGGAAATTTCTACAGTGGCCTAACCCCTGAACTCTAACGTCGGCGAGGTAACAGACATTCGTCAAAGTACGATCGGTAACGATCGCAAAATCATTGTACCGAGGATCGGTTTGTCTTGGTTCGGTCAGCCCAAAAATGGTGTCAAATATACGTTAAGTTTAATCTATTCACGTATATGACACGACGGTCTGGTAGAATCTTGCGAAAAGTATAATTAGACAGCTTAATTAGGTCGTCGCGTGATGTACAACAGTTTGAAGTACCGCATACTCTAGTTTGCAAAAATGAGAATAAAAATTAGAGGACTGAAGAATGTCTTCGAGTCTCGAGGCCTTCGAGGTTCCGATTTTCCCGGGAAATTTCACCCGAAAAAATTTCTCGCGGAAAGCGAACTTCATCGCCGAGTCAAATTGCCGAAGACACTAGTGTGTGCGTAGCATATGTATGTACACGCGCACACGCGGGCATACGGCTTTGTGGAAACATAAAGCCGAGAGCATTTCGTCGTACCGTAATCGATATACTGATATGTACACATTTGCACTTCGTAGACGGTCGCACGCACACGCCTGGGGACCAAAAACATCACGCAGGAGGTAATTCATACATTGCCTGTCACGTACGAGGGCGTCAACACGAAATACAGATACATATACCTGCATCTATACACGCGTGCGCGTGTGTAGGCAGGCATGACACTGGCGTGTGTGAAAGTAGGTATAGAAAACTGGCTATTAACTTCATTATTTTCTTGAGGCTGTATTATGTTTTATAGGCAATAACTCGGCGAACGGCACGCAGTCCTGTATTTTACGAGGTGGAATTCTGTCAATATTTTCGCACAAAGTCCGGGCAAAAAGGTTCGTTCGTTCATCCTCTCGTCAAACCTGGGTGGTAAAGGGGACCGGGGTATGAGATGGCAGGGAATCCTTGGGGCGAAGGAATTTATGGATGGGATAAAAATTAAGTTTTGTATGGAGAGCGGCGGTCAGTTTTATCGATCAACCGCTACCGATCATCCTACAATTCCTGATCGTATCGATAATCGACAAACGTATCGGGAAATCGGAATTCGTAAAGCCATACTACGAGATATCTTGCCCCAACCTGGTTTTCAAATATGGTAGCGAACTTTTATTTTCCTTTCTTTTTTTTTTATTCAACTAATAACCAATCGACTTCGAATCAGTGCAGATAGAATAAATAAAGATATGCCCTAGGTAGGAGATGGGGGCCATAATTCAGTCGGAAATATTTGATCAATCGCCACAGGTCGTAAAGTCAGAAGCTTGCGGCCTTCGACGTGCTTTGACTCGATTCGTTTGAAGAAGGAACGATTTTTGTTGTAAGTAGATTAGCTTGGACGAAACTATGTGGATAGAGGCTTTATGGAAGCTTCAAACACATTTTTAGGTGTCTCAAGGGAGGATGATGGTGAAAAGCAGATAAACTGAGCATCGAGTACGAAGAAAAGTTACGGGACTGGTTGATAATTTCGAGACATCTTAGAACTTGTATTTTATTGAAAGGTAGTTCAAGCAGCATCGAAAAATGATTGTACCTTCAATTTCCATAGGTCGCAGTCAGAGGTATGGGTAATGGAACTTACGGAGCAAACAAAACGCTGAGTCTTGTCCATGGATGTGCTTTTCGAGCCATTCATCGGCAAATTCGAACGACTCGATTCCCCCGAAAAAACTGGAGTTTTTCAAGAATTCATCGAGATTTCGGACACGACTATTTTCTATCTTTCGAATGTGAGGTCAGATCAACGTGACTGTGGATGGCTCATTGGAAAATCGTGATAAGAAACAGCCCTGCGAATTTCAAAATCCCGGATCACGGGGTTGGGGAGAAATCGTGTGGATGAGGTCAAAAAATTGATTTAGAGAAAAACGGATTCGATATATTCGTTCGATTTTAAGAGCGTATCGCACTTACTTGCATCTACGCTTACCGATCGTATTCGATCGTTGCCCGGTACGACGTACTTCTTTCATCCCCACTGCCTTCGCAGCCTGCAGTTTGCGATCTGTTCTTTTCGTCTAATATACTCCTGAAGTCCGATCTTGGAATTCTCTTTCGCTTCCGATGGCTCAAAATAATCGCAAAAGAATCGACTGCAAGATGAAAACCGAAACGATAAATCGATAACCAATCATTTTTCAGACTGACATGCCATTTACCATATTACAGTTGAGAAAGTTTCCGCGATACCCGAAGCGTTGCTGGATTTTGTTCCGACTTTGATCCAGTGAAAAGGAAGACTCGGAAAATTGCAACATCGAAATTCAGTGGTCACTCCAACTGCCACTCTACTAGGTGCAAGAGTTTGCGTATCGTATGGACGATGGAAGAGATTAGACATCATTACCGCGAATCGGTATCGGTGAGAGTGTGTTCGGAATATACCTCGTAGAAGGGAGCATTGGCTGTTCAGGACCCGTGATTAGTTAACAAGGGAGCTTTTGTGACTTCGTGTCTTTACCCAGACTCAGTTATTGTCAGACGTCGACTTATCATGCAGGGAGACAGGAAAGACGCCTAGCCTGGTAGACGATGGACAGATAGCGCGATATATCGGGTACAATAATATCGTGTCCAAAAATCGGTGAATAACAATTCTTCGGGCTAACACACCCTTCTCGGAGTGTTCCTCGTCATTTATGAACAAAAATGAAACTTTTCACGGGATCTCCGCTCTCATGTAAGCCGAATCTCGCACTAAGGATCCCCACGAGCCGACTGCCTGATATCTGTCTGGTAATTGCTTCCGGCTCCTAATGCAACCCGCAGCTTCAGCCGTCCACCGTTTAGGTCAAAGCTAAAAGGTCGAACAGCAACCCGTTGTATAAATTCACTTGGGATTAGCGCCGGTCCAAGTGGCTCGGCAAAGTTACGGCACGATGTAAGCCAAAAAACGTAATCGTAATCCGTAGGAGTAATCGCCCGGTTTCTCGCCGCAACAAGATGTACCCTCGGATGGGTGTAACGCGTCCACATGTATGTCACAGTGAAATTCGTCTCTCCTGATCGCGTTTTTTTGACGAATAATGAAAAGCCACTCTACCCACGTGGACAATTTGACCCTAATAAAATTGTTTCCCAGTTGACTAATTGCGAACTAATACCACCTGTCGCTCCGTCTCTTACCCGTTGCGGTATCCGTGAAAAAATTCCAATTCGAAGCTACGTAAAGTGGCAAGCTGTTCCGAGTTTTATTAAAATTTGATTCACCCTTTTCCAAGCGAAAAGCTATCGTGGCTTGTGACGTAGAACGAAAATATCACAGAATGCGAAAATATTCGAATCCCAACGGCAGAGATCATTGAATGTGTTCTCCAGATATACTGACGTATCGAATCACGGCTTTTCCCATGAGATTCGAAACGCGTCAGCTGATCCGGAAACAAACCCCCCGGAGCTTTCATTCTCCGTGATCTATACAAGAAAGGGAAAACAAAATGTCCCCAAAATTGATACTCGGATTTCCAATTTTTACGGTGCTATTCTTCATTCTAAGTCTATTTGTATATTCGTCATGGAAGGTTTGAAAATCTCTGTAGCTGCAGGCCGAGATTGATATTCCTTGGCAGTGCATACCGTGACTATTAACCCTTAGCGGCCACACCTCAGCCAGGCCACATAGCGGCCACATGGGCTAACTCATTACCCCACGCTGAAAAACCTAGTTGTACAAGACATATGGGTGTTTTAAGACTTCTAACCGATTGTTTCATGTTTGTTGAAGAGTTCTTCAACATTTCCAATGATTTTTATCGGTCAATTTATAGATGGCGTTCTAAAAACTGGTCATATATGAATATTCAGCAAAAATGACTTTTTTCAGAAAAAAATTCATCACTCCGCCATTTTTCAATATTAAGGGCTGAAATTTTAGGATCGTACGCACAACGTATACAACTACCATAAAAAAAATAACAGTATCCGCCGATCATTCATAAAGTATATTTATTTTGCAAAATTACCGGAGGGAAAAATGAAAAAAATTACAAATCATAAGATTTGCTACTAATTTGTTACTTGTATCAATTTCAAAGGTTTTAGACCTCTAATTTCACTTTTTCTGAGCCTGGAGTAACTAGTTACCCCGTGTGGCCGCTAAGGGTTAATTTGCACCATTGGATAGTGTAGGTGGCCACCCGGACTGGAAGTGATAACTATTGCAGTCAAATGATCTCCACGGGTACAGACTGTTAAAGCCAATGATGAAAACAGTGTCATTAGTGCAAAATGGACGGGGATCCCTATTGATGATGAGTGTACCCAGTTTCATCAGTGAAACACCGAAGTCTCAATGTACACCGTGAACCTATTGTACATTTCTGCTTATTTCCTATCAGTGCCGACGGGTGGTATAGGTTGGAATGGTAAGGGTGGATTCAAACCTTTGCTAAAGTGTTTTTCCAGCACGATGAGAAGTATAATTGCATGGTATTGGAAAATGGAATAAAGAAAGCAATATTTCTTTCGCTGAACCCTGGTAGTTCTTAGGTTTAGGTTCTTAGGTTGGAGAAAAGAAAAGAAAATCCGGTATTCGGCGTAGAAATCTCCTGCGAATTCTCAGCATATAGTGTATACCTCGTTGTTCACATAAATCGGGGGTAAGCCGGTCTGCAATACGATCGCGGTTCGGTCGTAAATATTTTTTGGGGTCGAATAAACGAAATATACTTGGCGACACCGGAGCTTTTCAATCCCTGTGCTTTGCCTTTTGACGGATGACGCCGAGCATATTTTTTCCTTCGGTTTTTTTCCCCCGTACAGAAAGAACGAATGAGGGAAGAAAGGGAGAAGCGAAATTTGAACTAATAACCGAGGATCTGTTAAAGACTCGGATCCGAGATTTCTAGCGCTTTGGTTACTTTCCAGCTTATATAAGAAAAGTTCGAGCTTCCATCTCCCGGTTTTTCTCCTGTCTTCTCATGCTTCCCGACATCGTCCTATTCCCAAGCTCCACAAACAGAGCCAACCGGATATAATACACTTTTAATTTCCGGATTATTAAGCTCAGCTCTCCCACACCTAGGCTAGGATTATTCCGCCGACTCACATGCGATCACATCATACCGCGCTTACCAGTTTCCAAATCAATAACCGAGCTTTATTTCATCCATCCGGATTCAGGCTTACGGAAAACGGCTCAGATTCAAAATGCGAGACTTGAACGATCCCTTTTGTTACCCGACTCCACCCTCTTGCAATTCAAATTCACAATTATACTACAGTTAATCGAAACTCATGGCTGAATCCATCTCAAATCATGCAGGCCAGCGGAGGTCATATTCCATAATTGCTCGTAACCGAAGTATGTTCTTCTTCACCCAAAATAAGCGGACACGTATATTTTATTATTACCCAAATCAATTTTTCACGCCCGTTAACAATTTTTTAAGATTATCATTCCTGATATTGAACGTGTAATTTCCAAAAAATCACCGCCAATATCGCAATTTTTGAGCTTTTCTGAAAATTCTTGTTTTGGAATACGTAGGATCTCACACTCCATCGAATCAGATATCAAAATCCAAGAAATTTGCAAAATTGCAGAAAATATAGCGATTTGAAAAAAAAAAAAAAAAAGTCGCTTTTCTGAAAAAGCCCATTTTCGATTTTTCTGAAAATTTAGTATGTTTTGGTCGGGAATATACACTATATACCCTATAAACGGCGATATCGATTTATCATTATTTTTCGAGATATTGATTTTTTTAAATCAATTTCCAATTTTGCAGAATTGGAAATAATGATAAAATAAAATAATTGTAACGATCAAATGTAGGCCTCTCGTGATAGCTCAGAAATACTCGTGATGAAAAATAAGTTTCACATTCAATCCCAAGTAGCGAATCGATTGAAAAAAGCTTCTACGAAATTCAAAAATTGATATTAAAAAAATCAATATCTCAGAAAATAATAATAAATCGATATTGCCATTCATAGGGTATATAGTGCATACTCCCAACCAAAACATACTAAATTTTCAGAAAAATCGAAACTGGACTTTTTCAGAAAAGCGTCTTTTTATTTATTTTTTCAAATCGCTATATTTTCTGCAATTTTGCAAATTTCTTGGATTTTCATATCTGATTCGATGGAGTATAAGATTCTCCGTATTCCGAAACAAGAATTTTTAGAAAAGCTCAAAAATTGCGAAATTGGCGGTGATTTTTCGGAAATTATACGTTATATATCAGGAAAAAGCCATATTCACATGATAATCTTAAAAAATCGTTATCGGGCGTAGAAAATTCATTTGGGTAACAATAAAATATACTTCTCCGCTCATTTTGAGTGGGGAAGAACATACTTCGGTTACTATCAATTATTGATTTGAGATGGATTCAGCCTGAATTATCCGCGAAAAAATTCCTGATATAGACGAATAGATGGACTTCGCTAGACTTCGATACAGTATTACTATTGGCACGCCAATAGTTATTTTCGGCGAGGGTAGGTCGAACCCTTATTTTGGTTAATTCGATCGAGAAAAAAAAAAATCTGCAGCGAGTGAGAATCAAATTAGATGATTCATCGAGTGCGGTACGTTCCGTGTTTCTATTCTTCGTAGTGAGACAGAGTCTCCGAAGACTTAGAGCGAAAATCGCAGGGGAAAAATTTTCGCAATATCTTTAACCTGCAGGCTTCGCTCTGTCAATAACGTTTCTAAGGACGAAACTTTTGGCGAAGGGGTCAAAGCGAGACGGAGCTAGACTCTCTCGCTTCCTCGTTCCTTCCCTTTCTCCCAAAAGAAAAACAGTTTTATCGGGCTACAGCAGCCGGCGAACTTGGTCAAAGATAAAAAAGGAAAAAAGGGAAAACTCCGATGCTAAGAAGTTTAACCATTTAATATACCCGCCTCTCGCTACTTCGTCAATTTTTCCATATTTTTCCGCCGGCATGAATTTATTCTACCATATACCTATGTAGTATATAGAATTTCAAGAACCATAACGCAGCTCGGCACGCTCCTAGTTTATCAAATACAGATTTTCCCTTTTCCCGGCGTTTCCATACCGCTTTCTGAATCGCAATTCAATTTTTAGTCCGCTCCAATTAGTCGAACTGATTGAGAAGCTTTTTATCCAAAATAGCCAACAGCCAGAGGTTTCGTAGACCGTTATTTTACATACTGAACTGGGCTGCGTTGATTTATCCAAAGCGCGGAATATCACCAAGCATTAGCTTCAACCAACCCCTATATGAATTTTTCATTCAAATTTGGCGTCTGATCGTCTATCGGTAATTGATGCACGAATTGTCTGACAGGGAACGAGTATCGACACTTGGAAGTTACAACACATGTATGTCCCAGGGTAAATTTGCGCCGATGGAAACCGACGTCTTTTAAAAACCACCCTCTGTCTTGGAAATGAAACGTTAGCCCGCGTTCTACCTTTGCTGAAAATTCGATTGAAAAATATCTGTAGAGTAGGTGCGAGAACAATAGTTGTAAATTCTCTGTTCCGTTGATAGAAATTAGAGACGTGCGAATACTCACTCGACGCTGGCAGGTGTTATTAATGAGATTTCCCCGTGTAATCACATACGGAATAATTACAACGTGCCAGTTCCTTGGTCTCAAGGATTGCTAGGCTCGGTATCAATCATTTCCCAGATCCGTGCCGGGGAACAGTTACTCGTCTGAATGATTGCGAAAGCAATTAAATCAAAACCTTCAAGAGGACTATCATCATTTGCTAATTTCATCAATTATCGCCAAAGCCTTCTCGCCGCCTTGGTGGGGTATAATTACTAAATGATGCAGCCGCTAGTTTACGCTAATAAATTATCGGGTCACGTTCCTCAAAGATAAATCTCGATCCTCGAAAGCTATGGCTTCTATTTAATCCGCCGATCCACCGATAAACATCAACACGTGAAACGTATCCGTAATCGTATAGGAATCCTTATTCGTTTGCATCTAGTTTGAAAAATTCAACGTGAAACGAACGATCGACTATCCATTTTTATAAAACGACCCAGAAAAGCTTCGCTCGCTGCATCCTGCGGGGCTGATTGCCCTTCGTCGATGCTAAAAAGCACTTGTTGCATTTTCCCATACCTGCACTGTTTAATCCACCTCACTTCCATACGTTTTTTCTTTTTTTTTTTTTTCCTTTTTTTCCTTTTTCTTTTGTCAAACGAATCGAGCCCCACTCTTTCGCCATTTATATTGCCCGTGAAATCTTTATGATTATAACGATTACTCTTTTACTCTTTTAATTAGAAAGACAAAGGACGAAATTTCTTTGATCAAAGTTATCAGCGCGGAATTTTGAAAAATGGAATGCAATTAAAACGCTATTGGTTATAGTCCCTTAATCTCTGGTTCATGAATATCCCGAAGTACCGAAATCCCTGCACTGTATCATCGATGTCCTTTCATCGGTTGGACTCGTAGGCAGATTCACGTTCGTTGATACGTTACTCGGACTCGTAATTAGCTCGTGAAACCCATTTGATTTTGAACGGTCTTGGTAAACCCTTGACCACATCGGTCGGGTCTATTTTTGTCTAACGATGCTGCTGCTCAGGGCAGCGGTAGGTGAGGATCAGAGCCGCGGCTCATTACTTGATTCTATTCCCAGAATTTAGAGCCGGGAAAAATTCTGCTCCATCCGTTTGTGAGAATGAAAAATACGAAAAGTAGGCGAGAAAAAAGAACGAGAAATGAATTCGAACGAGTCCATCCTGCGGTGGACTGATTGGGAAAGATAGACGAGTTGCAGTGAACTCGTTAACGTTCGGAGTACACTTTATCTCCTCTTTGCTTCAGACGCAAATAGTGCGGCTGCTATTCCCTGGAGAACCGCACACTGTGTACTTATTCGGTAAAAGCTACATCGTGCAGCTTTGCGGCCGAGCACGGATTTAATAATTCCGCATTGCCTTCGAAAGGATTCGGAGTACTCGTCCATCGATTTATACGCCGAACCGCGAAGAATAAGCCTCAAAGTCCGGAGGGTGATTCCGATACACACGGAATTCGATATGGCAGGGAATCAGCTCCTTGTATCAATAAAATTATACGTTGGAAAGAAGTGGTTCGAATTTTTCTTCGACCAGGGAGAAGAATTAGTTCGAGCAATTGTGCGGACTCACATAACTCCTCATACGTCCGCTACGCGGCTACGCCTAGCTATATCTCTCTCGCTAGCGCTAGGACAAACACTCGGTTCGTATATATACCGATTCCTAACAATCCCTAACGTCCACTACCGGGCACACCGCGTCTAGGGCAGGATACAGTGGCGCAGCCCTACTGACGAGTCTGGCACTGTACCCAAGACGAAACGTATACCTGAAGGTTCGACTCCCCTTCGCACACAAACTCAAGAATTCCCCCCATATGTCAGAAGGCTTCGAATCCTCCAAGAAAGTCAAACGGATCTACACTCACACCCGAGGGTTCGATTCCTTCACAATGATCGCTGCTTCGTTCGAAAACTCCGTAGTTGTGAAGCCTTGTGAGAAAAAGAGTTTGAAGAAGCTTCGCGATGCACTTTACTTGACGAAAACGTTACTTTACACTGAAGAATTCTCAACAAATTCACCCACACGAATGACTTTACAAAAAAGCTACGTCAATCTTTTCAAATTGTTTGAAATATTATCACAATTCACATTCATGGCTAATTTGTAGTTGCGATGCGAAGAGATTCTCACACAGTTTTCTCGAACCCAGAAGCTCGTTCTGTGATTTTGGTCAAATCGTCCGTATCATAATTACATCGGACTAACTTTCATTGAATTGCATATGATTTTATGATGACAGAATTTTGAACAAAAAATAAAAATAAAAAACGAGTAAAATTTTCCGAGAGCTTTTCTCAGAGATTGTTTTATTGTGACTATTAAATACAATGGGAAATATTATCGGCCCGCGCGTTTCACGGATACGAAACCATTGGAAAATGATCATGGCTTCGCGGTATAAGAATTATTCCTTTCTGCAAACGTTTTTATAATGTTTCGCATTGTACTTTATGAAGTAATAAAACAACCCCCGAGGATGCCCCTGACCCGAGTAGAAATTGTATTTATATGTAATATGGAAATCGAACTTTAGGTATAATTTTTTTGATTAATAAAATGAAATTGGTTGAATAAACGAATCTGTTTCTGTACATCTTTCGAACGAACGGGCATTCGATGAAGTATCTTTTGGGTGAGATTTCTTAGTTCTATTAAAGTATTTACGACACCCCTGCTTTTATTAAAGCTCGTAAATTCCTCTTCAAGACTTGAATATGTTGTACCGCGTAGCTCGTCTTTTCCAATATAGAATTTTAAAAAAATTGAAAAATCATGTCCGTGGCCATAGTCGATATCATTTCCAAATCAATATTCATGGACTCGGAGTTCGGAGCCATCCCCAGCAGACGATATGTCTCCGGGCTTTCCAGCCCATGATATAACGCGCGGCGAAAGAAATACAGCAAAATATGTTTCGGGTAGTTTTTCGCATTTTACTACCGAGCTTCGTTGGGGCTGAAAACAACGGGTAGAAATACGGCCTCATATAATTCCCTACGTTTACCGCGTGTCCTCAATTTTGCATAATTTATTATCACACTGAGTTAGCGAGCTAAATTAAAGTTCCACCGATTTT
This sequence comes from Tenthredo amoena, assembly GCA_963966615.1. Taxonomy (NCBI): domain Eukaryota; kingdom Metazoa; phylum Arthropoda; class Insecta; order Hymenoptera; family Tenthredinidae; genus Tenthredo; species Tenthredo amoena. Next base: position 1,107,380 of record OZ016499.1, on the reverse strand, counting down.
ATAATTAAAAAGGTTGCCTATACAAATATACCTTCAGAAATTAATTGATTTAAAAAAATCTCCTTTCTTTACGGAAAATAACTACTGGCACTATTCAGTACGATTTCACATATTGATAGTATTCGGTGTTTCGCTGACGGAGCTAAGTGCACTCAGCATCAATATAGATTTTCACTGATGACATTGCCTTCGCCATCATGGCTTCAAGGGACTTCGATACACGCTCTGATCACCTCGAAAATGCGATTCGTAATTTCTCGCATACCGAACAACCGATCGGGATGAAATTTTGGGGGTTACTGCTTCATCTTGGCACAAAGTGGCCGAGTGTTTCGTTTTTTCAAAATTTCTAAATTTTTTTTACAGACTCAGTTATCATCGGAGAAATCGTGGAATCATTCACAGACGCAATCGATTTATTGCACTTTTGAAACACTCAGTCACTCGGCGATGGCGAGCCACACATTTTGAGCACTGTCTCATCAATGAGGAAATGACCGAGGAACTACGATTTTACGTCTTATTAAAAAAAAAAAAAAAAATACCACCGGAGTTAGTGCCGATAGTTTTTCTCTGCAAAGGCCAAATGTCTTTCATATCGGACACGCGTTCATACATTTTTATTTTCATTTTCAATTACAGCTTAACCACGTTGCTCAACGGTCAACGAGTTGACACGACGTCAATATGCTGATTTCGGTACATATGCGTGCGTGGGTGTCGAGCTTAGGATTAGTCATAAGAGTGGCTGAGCGTTGGCGATTTTTCACATACGTTACGTGTATAAATTTTTATTCCTTTATTACTCTGTCAAATTTTTTATTCCATTTTCCAATTTTTTGTTCCATCTCTCCTCTTTCCCGTTTTCTTTTTTTGTTTCCAGTTTTACCTTTCACATGGTGCAAAGGGAATTGAAATTCGGGTCACCGTCGAACACCGAAGGGGGTTCTCGCCGCGGGGCCATGTGTAAACAGAATAAAAAAGAATTGACCAAATTTGTTACCGCTAGTAGGGTATATGCATAGTCCCAAACGAGGGGAAATCAGGGTGGATATGGGGTGCAGAGCGGACCTGCAGGGACGGTGGTTAATGGGGTTCGCACTTGGCACTAACGAACGAGGCTCTCGCCATTTAACTGGACTGAGGGTTTCACTTGCCCCGGTATATACGCTGGCGTACCGAGAGGGTGCAGGTTCTATTACCCTACCCTCCAGAGGTAGAGGTACTATACGTGAACTGTGAGCGGGCAGCTGCTGCTTGCAGCCATTTAAAACAGTTAATTATTAACGAAGCATGCAATGCAGGAAATCCCAATCCCAATCCCGATTCCGATCCCGGTCCCGATATACCTACGCCGAAGACTGAGCTTTGTTCAACCCTCAAAATTCCTCCGCAATTCGGAAAACTTCTTGACGATTTGTCAAGCCACTGCACCCTTGATGTCGATAATAAATGGTACTCGTTACGAAATGAGGTTTTGGCCTCTGGATTACGACGAGAGAAACGACCCCGTAATGTTTCTCGCTTTACACTTTTCGATGTTTAGCAAGGGATGACCGCATCGATCACCCTTCCTCGTATACTGCATCTTCAAATTCTAACGTTTCCTTGAATTTCACACGGTTCTGAATGGGTTCCACATCAGTCATGAAGAACTTGGACGATTTTCAAAGATTTGCAACTGATTTTAGCGATTTTACAAAAAATCCAGACTTTTCAATACGGAGACCGTTGATGGATAGGAGTGACAAGATTTGAGGGAGTTGTACACAACTTCTAACAACCTGGCCTTGGAACGGCGGTATGCCTCAGGACATTTTTACTAATTGCCGCTTGTCTTGTTACAGAAGTTTGCGACACAGTAATTTTAAACATAACGATGTGAAAGTTCCGGTGTGTTATTCATCGCCTTTTCATCACGGTCCCTAATCGGTCCGAAAACAAACTTTCATGAAATTTTCGATACTGCCGTTATAGTCCAATAAAAAATCGAAAGGTAGCAATTTTTAGGTATGAATCCGGAAAATTGATCTAAGGGTAATTTTTAAGCCGTTCAATTCGGAACCTGATGAATTTATCGAAAAATATGTGAAACAAAAGTTGTTCGGGCCAAAAAAATACGTAAAAAAGTATTCTATGTTCATCTTCGTATCTTCAAAAATAAGGGATCTCTCGCACTCGTTGGCGAATAAAATAAAATAAAATTAAATGAAATAATTAAATAGTTAATTAAATAGTTTTTCGTTTTTTTCTCCCTTAGTTTCGAAGATACGAAGATAAACGTGGAATACTTTTTTACGTATTTTTTTATCCCCAACAACTTTTGTTTGATATATTTTTCGATAAAGTCATTAGGTTCCGAATTGAACGGTTTAACCCTTTTTTCCAATGATCCCGGGGGTTGATTGCAAAATAATTACCGCCATTCGATTCAGCGTCATCGAATCACCACACTTAAATCAAGTTTCCGGATTCATACCTAAAAGTTGCTACCTTTATCCAAACTTTAATCCGATCGTGCCGAAAAATAGCAGTAAACTTCTCTAACGAAACCGTGTGGTTGAAGAACGTTTTTGAGGGAGATCAGTATTCGAAAAATCGGGTATTCGAAGGTATATAGATGTATATACCCCTTCAATCAGCGGTACAACCCTCCTGGAATCACCCTAGGTGTATTTATTATGAGGCAATTGACGCCCGACGCAATTACTGATCCTTGGTAAACTTGGGCATCTCCCACCAGTATAATCTGCAGCCGGTATAGATACAGTAATAAACCAATAAACGTCACGGCTATTTTGGGCATGATTTATAGTCGGATGATATTAGGTTGATAATTGCCAAAATAACCCGGGCGCTTTAGGAATAAGAGAATTTCTACAAGCACAGAGCCTAAGGAAGCCCGGATCTTGAAACTCGGAAGTTAGAACTTCGAGCCTGAAACTCGAAGCCATATTAATAATCGGCACTCCAGAGTTTCATTAAGCCGCGACCACTCGATCTACGACATCAGCCAAGAAATTATTATACATTTGCCGCCTTGAACTTAAACTTTGAGTCCTTGCTTGGAAACAGTCGATATTTCACTTTCTAAACTCGTCATTAAGTTCAATATCGAATTACACCGCTTCCTCTGCGATCTAGAGGATCACTATAATTTCCTTTGTTCAATTCCCCTCCTCATCAACAATGTCAAAATGGCTGCAAAAGCAGACGAAATCCGTAATGAATGACCGCGTGACAATATACTATGGCAGCGATCTCCGAAATTCACTCGACTCTCTTCAGCGCAAAGAATTTCACGATATTGCCACTTGACCGTTATAATAATAATAAAAGATTTTAGTGATATCGAGAGTTCGTTCAAAGAGCTACGTACTCGGCGGGCAGGTTAGAAACTCGGAGAAGCAAGAGACGTGCCCGTCACGTATGTAGCTTTTTGAATGACATTTTGATATCGCTAACAGATTTGACGTAATGATGGAAATCGTTCGAGGCTGTAGGATTTGATGAAAATAGATAGGAGAATAAATTCGAAAATCAGGGTAATATGTTGAATTGAAATAATAGAAATCCACGGACGGATCGATTCGGGAACGACTAGTAGTTTGAGAGTAGAAACTAGGTACGTATTGCGATTGCAAAGTAGGATCTCGTGCAGGGAAATGGTTTGATGTTGGAGCTGGTAGGTTATAGTTGTGAAAAATGGGTATAGAATGAAACGTTTTATGCACGCGACGAATGATTATGTGCTTGTACCCGTAAACACGGCAAATGCGCAGTTTTATAATTATCTCAAGTGCGCGAGGCGGCTAAATTGAGGTAGGAAATTACGTGACTAAAAGGCTGAAAGTTTAGTAAAAAATTGGTGCTTTTTGGCCTTGGAGGTCGCCGCCGCAAACTACTCGTAAAGTTGAGCTATAAATTATGATACATCCAGGCGCATTAGACAAGCTTGACGTTTTCTTTTTTTTTTTTCCTTTTTTTTTCTTTTTCCAAACTACGTAAAAGCGAAAATGAAAGTTCGTTGAAAAGTTACTAAGTGCCGCGAAGGTTGCGGGGGAAATAATCAACAGATATGCGTGAAATACTGTACCAAAATCTAGAGCAATGTCAAATCTTTGCTTTTGCTTTTTAGAAAATTGTTTTGCAATTTTTCATGACGAGAGCTGTCGTAAGCCGTATAAATCAAAGATTTGTTTGTGGCTGGCTGGCTGGCTATGCGCGGTGATTGAGATAAGCTCGGATACTGGATGTCAAAGAACCTCGGTAGAAGGTGAAAAGTTGAGCTGCAGATTCTCTTCGAGGCATCTAGTTTTCCATACTAGCTCTTTGTAAGTCTTCGTGTTGCAGGGATGTTTCTATCAATTTTCAAAGGCTTATTCTTGGATCTCGAATGTCAGAGTTGCGGGAGCCCAGAGACTCGAGACGTTAAAATCTTTGGATTTTGTCGCGGTCAAATGCATCCTCGCGAATGCTAACCCTCGTCAAACCTTTTGTTTAACGGAGGACATATCGTCCCGGATTTTCCGTAATCTGTATCTCGGAAGAAATATCTCGAGATCCGACTGCTCTAGGATCAAATGTGACACACGACCCCTCTCTCGGACCACGATCACCCTTTTCATATCTCAACGGCTGTTTGGAATACCGCAAGTTACTTTCACCGTTTTATCGTCTCCTAGAATTCCCCGAAGGGTAAATATTTTCGCGAAATAATACTACATCGCGAAATTCCGTCGAGATTCAGTACCTACTTCGTTTTAAAGACACTCGGTATCGTTGGCATTCGTTTGAAATGATGAAACTGGCGCTGAAATTATTCTCTTCGGTTCGATAATGAGCTTCTATTGTTATTGCGGAGGCGGATGGCGGGATTAGCGAACTCACGGAAATTCCACGGTTATCGAAGTCTCTTACCGGCTGGGTAGGCAGAGAATGGAGTGCGGGAATTCCGGGGATTTCCCACATTTTTAAATATAATTAACCAGAATCCCACCCGTTTTTGGCGACCGCCACAGACGGCTGCTCACAATCCGTAAATGCTTTTATCACTCTAACAATAATCGCTATGGCCCGTTGGATTAAAATAATTGACTCGTGGTATAGCGGCGCCCCGGGTGGGACAAAGTGCAAAAGCTCAATTAAATTTTCTTACGCGTTGAGTTATCCCCGTGTTAATATCAGCTCGAAAGTACAATAGGGCTTGAAGGCAGCTAGTATACTTTGCGGTTGTTCCAACGCCATCTATCACACCGCCACAGCTCTTCTTTGCGGGCTTTTGAAGATGAATGGCCAGGGTATCGATGACGGCAAGTGTCGAGAAGTTTTGCGGGAAAAAAAAACGCTTGAAAGACTTTTAATGGCTCTTAATTTTTCCAGAGATCCTTCCCGATTTTTTCGTCTTCGTTTCAATCATTTCAGAAATGTCAAGGTCCCTATTTCGAGAACCGTTTCAGTACAAAAGTCACGGGAAACCCAAACCGAAAGAAACTATTTGGATGATTCCCAATATCATCTTGATTCATTTCCATGCATGCACAGCGCAGAACGTTTTAAGGGGTTAGGCCACTGTAGAAATTTCCAAACGCACAGATCGCTTTAAAAGCGTGCAGAAAATAAGAGCTCGAGCAGGACGTTAATTTGAAAGGCCGATTGTATGGCGCAGGCATCGCTGACTAAAGGGATATAAAATTTATCAATGAGTTTTCCGTACCGAAAACTTCAAACGCGTTTTTCTCGAAATTACATTTTTCAAGTCGGCCGGACTCATAACTCGAACAAATCTTGACCGATTGACTTGAAATTCTAACTGTACATTCACAATTACATTCTGCATAGAAGTACGTAGGATTTTCTCGATATGTTACATAGTTTTTTTTTTTATAGACAATTTTCGGACGATTTCTTTCTTAGAATTTTCAACTTTTATTTCAAAAACGCGCCGTTTTTGCAAAAATCGATATATCATAAAAATCCTACGTACTTCTGTAGCTGTTCACATGTATAATCGAAAGAAATTTTTTCATTCACCGTAAATAGAAAATTGCGAGTGCAGTTGGTCCGGCCGCTCGCCTTTGAAAAAAAAAAGGCTTCGCGAAAGAAAAGCTGTGCAGCCGCCATTTTCTTTGATATTACTTTGAAAAAAATAATTTATTTAGTTTATGATATATACAACAAAGTACCGTATTCAGAATTTTGATTCATTTGTTTGTTCCGCTGAAAAAAATTCCCAAAATATGTTTATTTTTTCCCCCGCTACAGTGGCCCTTAATCAGATATCAAAAGCATTAGAGGTCTCATTTTCGTGTTTCTCAACGTTTCAAATCGTTTCGAACGTGAAACGAACGTTGTGTCATAACAAGTATCGATAGAATCGGAAAGTCTGCGTACAATACGTAACGCAATCAGTAAGAAGTTGATAAAACTCCTCGATTGAACAACTCCTTGTTATATTTACTACTTGCTAACCTCAAGGCCTCGAAACTTGGTCATATAATATAAAAACTGAAGGGTAACCGACTTCTCCAAAGTTTTCTGACTTGAGTTATAAAATACCGACGTTATATCGATCTTCGATTATTGCTTTGTAAAATCTTCTGCATCTCTAAAGACAATCGTAAACATTGTCATTAATAAAAAACGGACATGGATCCCGATCGATATATGTAAGATCGTGTATTAACTATTCCGCAACAATTCAATCCGCGTGAAGAATAAAACCAATTTTTTGACATTCAATTAGCTGGAAGAACAGATCAGTGTATACCCACTATACACATTTGCTGATTGGCCTCTAGTGCTAACGGATAATACAAATGCCAATAGCGAGGGAAATTGCTTTTGGAATAGTGAACCACTAGTACGTTGCAATAATATACTCTAGAATAGTGCGGATAGTTTTATATCGCGTCCGTGAGGAATACCGCGTAGTACATGCACGTTGAAAGTTCTCACAATTACCGTCGAAACGAAACACGGAATTTCTAATGACCTGCGTTAGCGATGTTCTGTGGACTCTGGATAGCAGCGATGACGCCGTTAAAGCTGGTAACAACCAAAGGGTTGTCGGGTTCGTTGTCAAAGAGCTGCTTATTTGCGAAGCGCACACAAAATCCCACGCGCAGAGGAGTCTGCGTCGTTTTGTAAGAGGCGCGGAGTGGGATGAGGACGCAGTGTTACCTAACTTGAAATAGGAGGATAGCCTCGTCCTGTATCCAATTAATTGGTGTCCTATTGTCGTCTTGCCCAAACCACCGCGTCAACTCCCTCTCTCTCTCTCTCTCTCTCCCATTCACATTTCGATTCCGTATATGCCACCCGATTTGTGTGATCTCGATATTACTAATTAGTTACGTTGTGTCGTGGAGCCGCGTACTTCAAAGAGTAGAAAATTATTAGAGCTTGGTCTTACCCGAGGAGTCGAGGGCCCTGGACAAACTCACACAAAATTCAAGACACCGACGAGAACTCTACGATACGTATACGTATACCTACTGTATCCGGTCTACGAGACAGGCTTCCGCACCTAGGTTAACCTCCTACTGGCATATATAGTTTTGCTCGGGACGGTACACAGACCCACCCCACGTACTTTGCCCAAGAAATAAGCTCGTGAAACAGCGGCACACGAGAATGCGACCTGAGGCAAAGGCCACGGAATTATAAGGACCGGCTCAGTCAGACGTTGGCAAAATTTGCATGCATACATCGGTACTTATACCGTATATACGGTACATATGCACGGAAGGAAGTACATAAAGAAGGAGTAGGGGGGGGGAACGGGGTAACCCAAAAGTTTGGTAAATGATTTTATCTTACAAATTGCTTCTAAACCGTGATTCGTTACTTTTAGATTATTATTATTTTTGCACAATTGGAGGTGTGAAATTATTTTTTTTTTTTTTTGAAAATTATTTTCAAAAATCAAATTTATTCTTTCTATAATCGTCTCGAATTATCTGGAGTAAGTTGACGTTTTGTTTTCACTTTTTTTTCGGGCGGGGGGGGGGGGGTACCACATTTTGCCCGCAAAAAAAAAAAAAACAAACAAACAAACAAACAAATTTCATGGCGACTAAAAATTTGTTTCAGTTACTTCAAATAAGAGTGAAAAAAAAGAAGATTTTGCGTGTTTGAGTTCACGAAAGTCCATTATTTCCTTGGCGTAACCGTTTTGCCCCCCCCTTCTCCTACGTACTTGCTTTATTTGAAGAGGTCTCAAAGCGACATTCTACGTTCAAACAATTGATTCTCTTGGGATTTCAGTTTTAAAGGACCTGCAGAATGCGCCTAGCGCATCAGGATCATTAAAAAACGTCGTTGTCATTCAAGCATGCATAGATACACATAGTTCTTCCTTTGTTCTATACGTTCGACACTTTGGTACTGCCATTTTACATAGAATAAGCCATATAAGAACCTCGAAGTTTCAGCTTTTACCATTTTTCGGTTCACTTTTTCTTCCAATAGCCCAGCGTAGAGTCGTGTGGGGCAAGAGTGCGCATTTTTTTTTTTTTTTGAAATTGTTATGAAGTTGAAAATTTTGAAGTGAAATAAAATAAAACAAAGTCATTCATTTCAAACCTTCATTAATTCACAATTTACGAAAATCAGAATTAGACTTACTAATTGCTTGTAATTTTAGAAAAAAAAATAAATAAAACCTTGTCAAAATGCGGACTTTTACCCCAATATAGGGGCAAGGGTGCGCAGTAGTGCGGGTAAGTTCACACAGTTGTAGTAACCAAAACTTTAATGTATCTAAATATAGTTCAACTATATATTTGATGTCGTAAATATTATTATTTATTCATATATTCATTTTTTATCATTTATATATCATATACCTATGTATAGATATATATTATATAGTCTATATTATTTATCTATATTTATATCGTTATTACTTAGAGATCAAAATTTCTAAAATCTGAAAAAAATTAATATGAGATAAATTTGAACTAACGATAACAAAATCTCATTCATCGGTGCATATATCAGATACCTATAAAAATACACTTTTGATAGCAATAGTATGCATGGAAATATGCGCACTTTTATCCGACAAGCTTACGCGCAGGCTTACCCCTAACTGTCTGAACGGAATTCACTTAAAATTATTCATAATTGCGTCATTTTATCAACCTTTGTAATGGTACAGATCAAACTAGATAGAATAACGTGCACGTTCGTATATGATAAGTAATAAATACCGCAACGCAAGTACGAAAGTTTTTGAATTGAAAATGAAAAAAATATCGTAAGATTTTTAACAAAAAATTTTACTGACCAATTTCGACAAAAACTGCGCAACCACGCCAGACAAGACTCGAGTCTTTTGTCCAACGTCGAAGTAAGTACTGGAGAGAGTTGGTACTCTTTCTCTAATTTTAACGGTTTCTGGAATAATGAATCTGCTCACTTGCCCCACATGACTCTAATTGAAATATGCTTTTTTGTACAGCTAACTTGATACGGATAATTGATTCAGTAGACGGCAAGCTGATAGCTTAATTATAATGATTCTCAGCCCCATTATGTAAGCTCGGGTTCTATTACTTGCACTAGATGCAAAAAAAGTGCCATATTCACCCGACGAAAGCTCGCGGACGATCGGAATCCAAAAAGTCTGAAATTCATGTATTTTTGTTTTGAATATTCTCACGAAAGTTTAAACAGAGGGAAAAAATGTAGTTGATCTCTGTTTAGTATTTTTGAAAAACCTGTGAACGGCTATGAGTCCGGGGGTAGAATCTCGCGACGAGAACTCTCGATATAAATCAGAAAGCCATCGATTCCGTGATATACGAACTTTTTAAGACCGTTCGACATTATTGGAATTTACTGGGCCGAAAATTGGGACGCGCTAAGCCTCGGGAAATTACCTTTCTTCGTGGCACGTCTATCGATCTGTCTATCTGTCTATCTATGTATCTATCACTCGGCCGGGATAGATACGAGCGAATTACGCGCAGCCAGACACATATTTTGGTATTTTTTTATGAATCAAATGGATCCTCTTGGACAGTGAAAATAAAAACGTTAAAATCCGGGACCGAAGGGGGAATGAGCTGCAAACAATTTTTCACTTTACGACTTGCTCGCGATTTATTAGCCCTAAAATCGTCCCTCGAGAGAAACGGGTAGCTACTGCGGGGTCGTGACCGATATAATATTGCGTGTATCTTTACATCCGCTTTATGTAGGGCGGGAATATAAATCGTCTTTATAAAAGGAAAGTGAGGTGGTGTATAGAGAAAGCGACGAAAAATTTTTCTAATAAAATAAATTACTTTCGCTTATAAAAATACACACCCATATAGTACATTATATATATATATATATATATATATATATATATATATATATATATATGTGTGTGTGCACGAATAGCTGAGAACGATGTTGGGAAATTGGAAAACTGTGTAATACCAGTTTGGAAATTTCTGCAAAATCGAGTTTACCGCGAAGTTCTAGCGCGGAAAATGAATCACTTTCGGGTGATTTTCTGTTTTTCAGTACAGAGATGAAAAAATTAAATACTGAATGAAGTAAATTTAAAAATAAGCAAGGAGGTAAGTCGGTTGACCTCGGTGGGCCCCCTTCCAAGCTCAAAGACTAGACCGTGAGTAAAAAGTTTAATTAAAAGATAAAGAAATGTATTATGAGCAGGAAGTTAATTGTTTTTCTAACTCAAGAACTAACCTGTGGATTGATTTCATAATCTATACGGATTCAAGTCGAAAAAAATCCTATCGATTGATTCCAGGTTCATCAAAATCCGTTGATCGGTTCTCGAGATATCATCAATTGAAGTTTTTTTGTTCGAAATTTTGTTCATCGAATAACTCGAAAACCACTTGGCCGATCGAATCCAAAATCTGATCAGTTCTAAGTTGGGAAGAACCGCGTCGATTGATACAAGAAAGGGTGAAATCCGTTCATCCGTTCTCGAGATATCGTCCGACGAAAGTTTAAGCACAAACGCAAACAGACATAGAAATGATCGGAGGTGATTCCGTGCACCTCGAACCGTGTAAATCTGTGAAAACTGAACTTTTACCTTTTCTCGGTGATTATAATAACTTTCTAATTTTAAAAACGGAAAGTTAACAGACCTATGAGTAAGAGAACAACACCGCTGGTATTATAATACAATTACCGAGATGAATCCTCTGCGGAAAATAGAAACGACCGTTTTTCAAGCCTCCAGCTCTCGCAGCGATGGAGAGTGGCTCGTCCACCACTTCCGTTTAACGGGCGGTGAGCGCGCTAGAGATAAAAGAGTGAGGAAAAAAAAATTGCTATCGCAAACGTATTCAAATGCGAGTGCTGCTACCGGGTCCAGCGACCAAGACCACCGCGTATTGCATTAGAATAATTACATGCAGTCTCCCCGACACATTTCGCCCGGAGTGAGAGATCACCTCAAAAGTCTCTCAAATACCGTGAGCCCGCAGAATTTCTGCTACCTATACGAATGAGAATTTCTCGTCAACTCCAGTTTTAGAATGGATCTTGCGTTTCAATATTTATCATTTTCGAAGACGGGTATTGAAGAAAAGCTCCTCAATTCCTATGTATGTATACCACATCAGGAAGTAACGTTTTTCTTCTTCTATTTTTCGTTTCAAAAAAGGCGGTCACTCAATTTTTTCACGAAAACATAGAAAATAATTGAATTAAGATACTGAAAAGTTTATTTCTGATGTAAGTTACACTAGCGAGGCAGATTCGTCAGCAAATAAGGATTTTCGATGAATTTCTGTACATTAAAAGTAACAAATCGATTCCAGTTGATTGAGATTAAAGGCAAATGTTTAATTTTACTCTGATGATGTCTCATCATATTTTTTAGATGAATTGTTTTTTAGGCCAATGCCGGTCAGTATGCAATAGCATCAAGTTTACCTTAGTTCAACATGGCGGCGCTGCTTTAGCAGGTTGAAATCAGGTTAGAATTGTCATTATTCCGAAATTACTACATTTTTTAGGATATATGCTCGGTGCCAGCGACTTGAACATATTTTTTGAGAAAATTACAATCACTTTGATAATCACTAGATGGATTAGATATTCGTTCCAGCGTGTGAATAGTTAGAATAAGCTTTGATGGAGGCTCCGATCACCTCGAAAACGCGATTCGTAGTTTCTCCCATACCGCACAACCGATCGGGATGAAAATTTGGGGATTGCTGTTTCACTTCGGCAAAAAGTGGTCAAGTATTTCGGTTTTTGAAAATTTTGAAAAAATATTTACAGATTCAGTTATCACCAGAGAAATCGTAGAATCAACGATAAACAAATTGTACAAACGAGCATATTGTCTCAAATGTGGTTCTTTCTCAAGTGGCCGGCATTCCTTCATCCTCCCCAACGAGCAGTATATTGCAGGGCAAAGTGAAAGACGCGTGTAAACCGCAGGGTTGAAGTATAAGGAAACACCACGATGCGTGTCGAGGTCGGCGAACGAGAAGTGAGACGTTAAAAGGAGCGTAAAACGATGGAGAAAAATATGCGCGGCAACATTTTACGATATTCTTTTTACCCTTTTACGATTTCGTTAAGCTCCTGCCAACTCTTAAGCCACGCTCTGGTCTAATGAAACATTTTATTCCCATGTGCTAACTGCCGAGAGTCATAATCCCGAACCACCAACCCCACCTCGAGGGTTGTCGATATATCTACACACCCACACGCGTACATTTCAACCCTCGTCTTCTAATTAATTTACGATCTCGTGGCTCGCCCGGCTTCTACTTCGCCCTACGATTTATCGACGGATTAATTTCATATTCAAGACTCGAATTTCTTCCGAAACAATTAAATATCTTTACTATTTTTCTCTTCGGTAGTACCGAGTCCAGTTCGAAGAGGCCGGACCTCACAGGACACAGACTACTAGTTATACTAGTTCAAAAACGAAACTAATCATTGGCTCGCTACTGGCTATCAAATATCGCAAAGGGAAGTCGAGATAATTACTCGAGAAAGTGGATAGCAGTAACCACCGTAAATTATCCTCAATTATCCCATTTATATCCCTATAGTTGATCGCGGATTCTTTGACCATGGCTAGAAAAACATTCGACCTTGAAAATTGGAGGCAAAGAAATTCCTGAAACACCTACCTACCCTCTGGGAATTCAATCTTATTCCGGTACGTGTGAAATACTTCACACATCGATGTAACCGAACATCGCGATTGATCGTCGATGGATGACAAAACACACAAATTCATTACTGTCATAATATATTAAATGAATGATTAATAGCGGTGTCATTACCGATGTCTCGTCTGGTTTTCAGCCAGACTCCGAGATCGTCACGTCCCTGAATTATACTCGGAGTTTATTTCGACTCGAACCGCGGTAAGCCAGTCTTAATTAAATTAATCCGTTTGTAAATGAGGCTTTGAACATCCCGTCCATCCGCTCGCTTTACTGTCTTCATCGTTCGTTTGAGGAGCAACACTTCCTTTCAAGAAACGGATTAACCCATCTATACTAAGATGGAGAAATTCGAAAGCACCCCACAGCTCAGTGGTCCGAAATCAAAAAAATCGTTTCCTTTTGTTTTTTATTCTTCGGGATCGACGATATCATTAAAATTATTGATATTATTTTTGACATCGTTGTTGTCAGTCTTATCGTTATAATTACGATCATTAATTATCATATTTTCTATATTCAGACTGCTGGCTTAGTTTTCGAGGTTTATCGCCGTCGTGATAATAATATGAAATCAGGACTTTCATTGTACACGTGGCTGGGTTTTGTCCTCCCTTAGACTCGTCCCTCTTTTCTTTTAATTCTCAGCAGGAAAACTCGAGAGCTAATCTCACCGTAAGTAAAAGTCTCGACTTTTATACGGTGGCGTATTAAAGCTGCTAATAGAATCGGGTGGAACTGTTTTTTACAACCAACAGCCCCTTTTCTACCCTTGTTGAAGATAAAGCTAGTATTTGTCTGCGGAAGATGTGTCATAGAAGAGGGAAAAAAAAAACGACGGAAATCAAAGGCAAGAAATGAACAGGTGGAAATGAATGGCCATGAAATAATATACTTTAACGATAACGATCGTTAATGAAATAAATTGGACACACAGTATAATGGCTATCTGTGCTTTTGAAAAAGATCGGAATTTTTTACTTTTCAAATTTGTTGATCTTCCGGGTCATTATGTTTGGATTTCATTAACCTCTATAAACTTCTGAGGTCTGTAACGAGAGTAGTGCAAAGAAAGCTGATGTGGTTGTGGCCGCCAAAATTAAAGACGTTAATCGAAATTAAACAGGATCAGAAGAGCGAGAGAGAAAGAGATCAATCTTGAGAAGATAAAAAAAGAAGCTTCAGATCATCTTCCGGTTCAATGTCATTCTGGTTTTGAATTTTTTGTTCTGTTTCACGCGTTTTGCAAAATGAATAAAAATTTTACGATTCCTCGAGCCGTAGCTTTCCGTACAATGAAACTTCGGTGATCCTCCAAGTGAGTTATACTCGATCTTCAAATATAAATTAAATTGAGTAATTTTTGTTGGAGGAAGAAAGTACGACGATGCATATTACCGGCCTCAAAAAGTTGCTGTTGAATAAATCAGTAGATATTGAATAAATCAGTGAAAATAAACGGAGAAAAATTGAACAAAAAGTATTTCGAAGAATAAACTTCAGGCCAAAATTTTCCACGATTTTTTCTTCTCATCTTTTCGTTCATTACCGGAAAGTTTGGGAAATCGTTCTCTCCATATATTTTTCAACTCACCATTCAAACCTGTACAAATCAGTCGAAAATAGTCGCATAGCATTTTTAAAGAGACCATCTCAAAGTTGGGATTTCAAACTTCAATATTCTTCTTTTTCCCAATTTTTTTTTTGTTTTTACCGACAATTTTTCATCGAGTAATAACGATTTGGAGAAGGTAGTTCCCCGGAAAGATTCGAGTGGACCGTCGTTAATTCCTTTGCTCTTGTCCCACATTTTTTCAATTTATTTTCAACGAGTGACGAACTCGAGAGCCAAAAGTGTTTCACATTTTCGAATATAGTAACAGCTATTGATGTGTTGTATCATCAGACTACAAGACTAGTTTGGCTTTATTATCTACGTTTATTCGCAAATAAAAATACATTCCGAAGATGTCCTAGGAAATGGTTTACTTTTTTAATTGTCCTGACCAAATAATTCTGAGCTTCATGTTCTCAACGGTCTTGTTCCATTTAGCTGATAGAAAAATGAAAAAAAAAAAAACTTCGCGGTGTATTTATCGCTTCTTGAAACGGTTCCATATTGCTTCTAACCCAAAGTATAGCAAAGAGATTTTCATTTCGCCCGAACTCGAAGTTCTGTTTATCGCGAGGACGTAAATTCCAAAAATTCTCCTTGTTTTCGCATTGCGCGTTGGCTCCTTCGAAGAATCCAATGATTTTATTAACTTAGTATAGCGTTTTTGTTTCGTTATAAACCTCATGGAATTTCGTCGGAGCAGATGGATCATCTTCCAAGCACTCTGAAATCGCAATGTAATTTCCGAGCCCGTTCATTCCACCTTCATCAAAGTGATGGAAAAGCGAGAAATTATTTGATGAATTTATTTGTTTCGTGGGACGCGTAAAAACGCTACGATCATTTCCAAAAACAAAATCATGTTACGATGATCGGTAACGATTATCACTCATGTTTCATTCCTCTGGCTAGCCGGTTGAACATCACATTATGTGAAGTGATTTGGTATTTTTCACCACTGATTTTCGCAGTGATCATAAACCGAGTTGCAGCGGGCGGAAGTTCATTGGATGGGTAAATCGAGCTTTGTAATTAAATAAATATTGTCCGCAATGCTGTTATCGGGTCGTTATAACTCGCGTCGATATAACGCAAGAGCATACTTGCATTCGTAGTATTTATTCTGTAAAGCACCGTTACTGTGGCAAATAACCCGAGTTATGTAAATACCAGGTAATAACTCGCCCCTCGGCTGAATCATCGTACGAATGAATGAACTACTACGGTGATACCATAGATTCAATTTAATTTTCGACGCGTAGAGATGTAAGTATCAAAAAAAAAAAAAATCTCAGAAGTTTTTAAATTCGCAGAGGAAAGAACTTCGGATCAAATTCCAACTGCGTCCAGGCTAGACGGGAAATTAGAATCAATCATTTTCTTATTCATGACCGTAAACTTTCGGTCCAATTCCGTAACCGCGTGAAACTTTAAAGGGAGCTAGTTGGGTCAACTAGGGACTGCGAACCAAGCTGAGTTGGTAAGCTTACGATTTATTATTGACAGTTCGAGCAGATTGTTGACGATATTATTCACTCGACTATATATCAGTCGATGGTCCGGTTGGTTGTCGATTTGTTCTTTCAATTCTTCTCGAACGATTCATATATTTGCTAAATAAATTAACTTCGGGACTCTGTAACGAATCGAAGGTGAGGAACAGATTCATTCAACTCAGGCTCAGAAAAGTAAAATTAGCGGTCTAAAAACTTTGAAATTGATACAAGTAACAAATTAGTAGCAAATCTTATGATTTGTAATTTTTTTCATTTTTCCCTCCAGTAATTTTGCAAAATAAATATACTTCATGAATGATCGGCGGACACTGTTATTTTTTTATGATAGTTGTATATGTTGTGCGTACGATCCTAAAATTTCAGCCCTTAATATTAAAAAATGGCGGAGTGATGAATTTTTTTCTGAAAAAAGTCATTTTTGCTGAATTTTCATATATGACCAGTTTTTAAAACGCCATCTATAAATTGACCGATAAAAATCATTAGAAATGTTGAAGAACTCTTCAACAAACATGATACAATCGGTTAGAAGTCTTAAAACACCCATATGTCTTGTACAACTAGGTTTTTCAGCGTGGGGTAATGAGTTACCCCATGTGGCCGCTATGTGGCCTGGCTGAGGTGTGGCCGCTAAGGGTTAAACAAAGTATTGAAGAGATACTGAAAGAGATGTAAACGATTCCGTGTTTGCCTATTGAACGATTACCAAAGAATGCTTCTTTTCCTCGTTCAAATATTTAAACGGCTCGATGCTGCCAAGCATATATACCGTTTATTCTTCTAAATAACATTCACTCACAAACTTACGACTTCGTTCGTATGAGATCTCGCCAGCAGTGTTCATCAAAATAGCCGAACGAGAGGAAATCTTGAAACTATACAGTCGACTGCGCATGCGCGAGTTTCGTCGTCTGCTGAAGCAGGCTAGCCATCCCGAGTTTTAGCAGTAAAATTTTGTTTTTGGCGCCGATGTAATTGATACGAACTTTTAAGGTTAAAATCTCAATTATCTGCGGTAGTGATTCGGAGAGGCTTGGAAAGCTTATATTCTTGAGATTGAAACTTGATGTTCCGAAAGTACCGCCGACATTCATTCCGAACAGCTGATTGCTCGCTACGATTCGATGTATCGGTTTATTTAGAGGATTTGGTTTTTATAATTACAATTGAAAACCAGAGGTCTAATTGTAAATGATGGGTGCTTGGAAGAGACAAAGCAGCTAGGTAGTAACAGTTCATCCAATCGTATTAATTTAATACAATAAAAATTAAATTATAATAAAAAACGACATAACCTCGATTGACTGTTTTACGCGCGAGAGTTCGACAGCTTCGCTTCATTTCTTGCAAGTTGGTAAGCGTGTCTAGTAGTTTAAAATATCACCGCGGGACGATCTCACCGACCAATAAAATTGAATTATCTAGCGCATGCGCAGTCGACTGTATAGTTTCAAGATTTCCTCTCGGTATATGCGTGTCACGTCACACAGTGTAAAATGTATAGCTGCAGTAATGCGAGAGTGCAGTAGGTATATTTAACCGAACATCAAAGCTCATCGTGAGCGAAGCGCTCTGTAGTCTGTTGATTGGTAATAAACAATTATTAGTTGATTGCAGACTCGGGGAATAACGATGATCGCAACAATTCGTGATAATTGATAGAGTAATAAAGCAATTATTCTGACCTCGAAGACGACGTACTTCCAGACTAATTTTAGACAAGGAGAACATCCCCAGCATTTCTTTTCACTTTCTGTTAAAAAGAGACGTCCAATTGTCTGAGGAAACGTAATTCAGGCCATTTCCGGGCAATGGGCTCATAAGCCGAATCAACGTTTTGAAAAGAATCTTTTTTCTTCTGTATGGCTTACTTTATTGAGATTCAATGAAAAGGCGCACGAGCGAGTAGTCGAAACATCGCGGAATTATCTTTTTTTGAATTATCTTTCAGCCTCTGCGACCTTAATTTTCAATATTTTTGCATCAAGATTGCACCAGCCGAATTGAAAGGTGGTGAATTATAGATCAGGTGTCGCTGTCGCATGAAGTAGAACAAGGAAGTTGGTCGTATGACTACAGCCCGAAAACTTCCCGCTTCCGTTTTTTACTCACATAAAAACTGACTAATCGATCAATGCTAAAATTCGACCAGGTTTGAGTTGAATAAAATCCTATCGATTGGGGTGAAAATCATGAAAATCCGTCGATCGGTTTTCGAGATATCAACGGCAAAAATTTTTGTATCCAAAATTTTGTTCTTCGAATAACTCGAAAACTACTCGGCCGACCGAATCTGAATTTCGGTTATTGCTAGATCGGGAAAAACCGCATCGACTGCTATAATAAAGGACGAAAACCGATGATTCGTTCTCGAGATATCGTCTTTCAAAGAATCGATCACACACACATACACACACAAACTCTCAGATGTCCATCTGAAAATGGTTGGAGGCGATTCTCTGGACCTCAAAACGCGGAGATCTGGTGAAAAATTCAACTTTTTAGCCGTAGGGTGGTTATAATGATGAAAAGTTGTATTTTCAATCCGAGCTACATGACTGTTCTCAAATCTTCGACGTTATTCCGCACAGTACAGCTATACCAGAGCCTCGTACGTTTTGCATGTATCATATCTCGCTGCACGTTGTTGAGGGTAGTTTATTGGATCAAACAAGAATAACCATTGATATTAGCGCTGCAGAGTAGTAGTAGCATCAGCAATGCACCGTGAATCTGTAGCACGAATCCATTCATTGTCACACGTATTCGTATCGAAATTCCATTTAATACACGAGTCCGGTAAACTGAATTTCTGTTAATTTAATCGTACCGGCTGCCAGCAGCTATCGCATCTATTTGTGCCATTAGCCTTGTTTTCCGTCGCTCCTCGTTAGACGTAAATTAATACCACGACGGGTACGAATTATAATGGCGTTGTAGTTTCCAACCGTTTGCAGCTCAGGATATATCGATACGTACAATAACAACGTACACGACATATCATGTATGATCGACAGTCTGAGCACATGCACAGAGCTCTAGACGACTCGAACGACTCTGTGTTTAAGGGAAGCGTACACACGTAGATTCAGGTAGGTGAAGGAAATGTCATACACGGCTGTTGATTTCTTTTCTTGTGTGGTTTTTTACATGAAATGCAACGCGGAAAACCGCAGGAAAAAAACAATTATTTTTTCATGTTTTTTGATTTTTGAATCTCGAAATAATGAAGGTATCGCCAAAGCCGTAGCCTTATTGCTTTGAAATCTCATTTGAAACTAGAATGAAGAGTTTCAAATTTTCAAACTCAGTTTGAACGATTTTTGAAACGTTTTTTCGGAAACCGAAATGCGTTTTTGTCGATTATTTTTACAAGTATAGGTTTTTTGACGAGACATTGCTTTACCAAAGTTGTAGATCTTGTCAAGACGCGTCTCTTTGGTCTCATCCATTTTTTTACGTTTATTTCAATTTACAAAAAAAATTGCGATAAACGTAAGAAATGAATGGAACCAAAAAGACGCGTCTTGGCAAGATCTACAACTTTGGTAAAGCAATGTCTCGTCAAAAAACCTATACCTGTAGAGATAATCGACAAAAACGCATTTTAATTTCCGAAAAAACGTTCCTAGTTTCAAATAAGATTTCAAATATTTTCCCATTAATCCTCAAATGCTGCCGAAACAGAATTTTCCTAATTGCTAATCACTCAAAATCAATGTAAGCCGCTATTGACGCAAGGAGTGAGACGGGGTGATACCAGTCAGTCGATTTCTCAGTCAAACAAAGAAAATAATTGAATTATTCAGTTCTCGAAAATTAGTTCGAGTACTCAGAACTCCATTTCTAAGATAAACGTGATAATATATTGTTTTCATAAGATTTATACGCAATTGTAATATTCATTAGTTTCTCTCGGCAGAAAATTTCGTTAGTATATATGAGGATTTTCATTAATTCATTGCAAATCTATGCTAAATTAATAATAACAAACCGATTCGAGAGTTTATTTAGTTTTTTTCATATAAATTATTGTTTGAGGTAATACCGCACAGTCTATTGGTTAGTTCATCGTGGTGGCGCTGCTGTATCAGGTTAAAATGAGGTTAGAATCGCCATATTTCATGAATTATTTAATTTTCTACGATTATTTTTATAACTACTATAAACGCATTGAATATTAGTTTCAATCCCTGACTAATTAGATTAAGTAATCGGCCGCGTTTACCCGCAAAATTCCAAAACACCAGCAAACGCAACGATATTAAAAATGTAATAAACAACCTACGTTCAATATTATTTAGTATACATTAAAGTTCCGAGCTATTCCATGTCGGCTGATAAAAACAAATTATTTCAGAACTTATTAATTCTTTTTCTCAAGTGGCCCCCATCCTCCCCTAAGCTGGGACGTGGATATATCGCGTTCGTTATAGGGAGGGACGTGATTATAAATCTCCGAAGTTAATTTCCTGATAAAATAACGACTGAATCATAATTATTATTGAAAGTCGGTCCATTTCTGCTTAACTATAAAATCATACTTTCCATTTTGTCGACTATAATCGATGATTTCTTTGCCAAATGTTAAATTATTGGGGTAATTGGGGATCTTATTTTCGATTCAATATATACAGAATTCATATGTGTAACGGTGTTTTTATCCCAACAGTTATTCGAATACTATAACGGACAAATAACATATGTGTGGAAGTTCGAAAGGCCGATTCGAGCAGTGTTTGGAATAGACCATAAGGCTATGATTACCGGGTACGAGGCCGCCAATTACGAAAAACGATAATGCCTCTAATTACATTAAACTCGCTATTTTCGGACTATACTGTTCGGGCATGGGGGCTCCTAGCTCTCGACATTTCGACGTAATGCCTTATAATTTTAACACCTGCCAACGAAAATTGCTTCTATTAGATTTAATATTCACTTTACCAGAAATCGATGCACCATTCTGTATACACACACCTATCTAGATCATGTCTATGTATATAATCTACGGTGTACGCGTATGGAAGTTGATTATACTACATGACGCTGTGCGAGAGAACCGAGTCGCCCCTTAATAAACGTACCTAATTGATTAATACCTAGATAAATGAAGACGTGGGGTTAAAATGAGAAGAGAAATGAAATATATATATAATATATATATTAGGGTGCTTTTTTTTCGGAGACTATTTTTTTTGTTCGCTCCCTGCCTGAAATTTTGTTGGAAATGCTAAAAACGAAATTCCCTCAAAATATAAGCCCTTAATATTAACATTAAGTAATCTCCCAGAACGTGAAATGATTTCTCATTTAAATTACATGGAAATTGAAATGATTTTTTTTTTTTCAAAATTCTATAACTCGGTGGCATTTTATGCTATTACATCGCCCAAAGTTGCAAATTACTCAGCATTAAGCGCTCTACAAAAGTGTCCATTGCGAGTTAACTGTAACTCACACCGGTGAGGCAGTACAGGTCACTAAAAATACAAGAAATTTCTACAAAATTTGACTTTAGTGTGAGTTACAGTTAAGTCGCAATTGGCACTTTTGTAGAGCGCTTAATGCTGAGTAATTTGCAACTTTGGGCGATATAATAGCATAAAATGCCACCGAGTTATAGAATTTTGAAAAAAACAGTTCTAATTCCCACGTAATTTAAATGAGAAATCATTTCACGTTCTGGGAGAGTACTTAATGTTAATATTAAAGGCTTATATTTTGAGGGAATTTCTTTTTTAGCATTTCCAACAAAATAATTCAGGTCGGGAGCGATAAAAAAAAATAGTCCCCAAAAAAAAAAAGCACCCTAACATATATATATATATATATATATAAATAAATAAATAAATGAATAAAATGATAAAAGGAAAGAAGTTTCTCGTAGAAGAAATAAACGTAGTGAAATTGAAAGGAAATTGCTGGTTCAACACGTAGCCATTACAATCTGTCGGATTTAAACTACGCTTCGAAACGAGCGGTCGGTTATACCAGGTAGTTTTAGGGTTAATTGTATGGGATAATTGACGGCTTATAACGTCATGGGCTCGAATCACTGTATCATAATTTCAGTTCTTCGACGACGGCGGAGAAATGAAAGTAAATATTTAATCGTTGGTAAAATTCGGTTTAAACCTACATGGAATCGGAATCGAAATGGCGAATCAATGAATTCCCTTCTTGGCAGTGTATATTGTTTGCTTAAATGTTATGAAGAAAATAAAACGCGAATAAAATCCGTGGCTAAGCACAAGACCAAACAACGCCCTGCTACACCGTTTATTTACATAGAATCTGTCCCATTAATCATACCACCAATAATTACTCTTATTTATTCGACCTTGCTTTTACACGCGAATCGAGCGTGTAAATAATGTTTATAAAATGAGAACACAACGGGTGGTCCCGTGTTTGAAAAGTTAGTTTTCTTCGAAAGAAGAATTTTTTCGAATGAAAGTGCCATTTTTTGGCAAAGTATACTAATCGATATTGAATTTCGTATTAATTCTACAAAAATGTCGCGTTATTCTTAGGGTTTTAGAGCCGGAAGAGTTGGAAACGAGGCATTACAAAGTGCGTTCAATTCCCTACAAAAATACTTCCAAACATTTAAAAATCCGACGATTAATCAAGACAGAGTGACGCTAATGAAATACCGCGAAACAGACGGTCGATGGGTTTAGCCGTTCTCAGCCCTTTATTCGCAGAGTTCTATCTCGGAAGGTATCAAGCGCACATAAATTTTCGCTTAAGATATTTTGTAGGAAATTTTATAAGCTTCAAGATTGATAATGACTGTATTAGTCGTCGGTACAACCGTTCACGAGTTATTTTGAAAATTAGTCGTTTCAGCATGGTTCTTCTTTCCTGCCTGATGAGCTCAAATTGTCGAAATATTTTCGACATCATTGATAGGATTTCGAAACTTCACATAGATATTCCTCAAATGGAACATACACGCATTTGAAGAAAATGTTTGAACGCGGTTCGTACAGTACCTCATCTTATAGAATAATTTAATGCATTTCAAAGTTTGCAATACACTCTCCGCGCAGTAGCCCATATATTCACTCAATTCCATATATCAATAATCGTTTTAGTTTGAATTCTTTGAGGCAGACATCGATGCAATCATCCAGACCTCGAAGATGAAAGAAATCTTTTGAACGCATTTCATGCTACAGGAGCTGCTACCTGCGCATGCATTGCTCAGATTTATTGACTGAGTACAAGTAGTTATACATATATAATTGACTATTATATAAAGAAAATAAAAGTCGAGACGAAAGAAGTACAAAGATTTTTGAACGTAGAAAATCAACCAACTTTTTATTCCTTATAATAAAGATCGAAAATTATGGAGAATCAAAGCCAACAGGAAATGCATACAGATTTAGATTCTCGCGGTTTTTCCCAACTTACAACTGATCAGTTTTTGGATTCGATCGGTCGAATAGTTCTCGAGATATCCGAAAAACAAATTCTTGAGAAGTTGATGATATCTCGTCAAATTTTGGAAATAATCGTGTTTGTTTGAAACAAGAAATCAACTCTCTGCTGGTAATCGAACTTCTTTACCGACAGAATGCTACATTTTGCGTTCGAAAAATCCGGACGTAAAGTTCTAGCGGTTGTGGCTATGCTTTTTTGTAGTTTGATTGCATATTAGCCATGGGCGTGACACAGTTATCAGAAAAACTTTAATCCCAACACGCAGCTGCACCCGGCAATTTAATATCGCGTTTAAAAGCTGTCCTAAGATAACAGTATAACGTACTTATACAAGTGCCACACTTTTCCAGGTCGGTTACCCGGCGTCTACACAACTATAAGCAGCCAACTAACTATAACCATACTTATAGCAGGCATGCTTACTGCTGCACGCACGCGTGTATACATACATGTCCCATATACGTATAAATATATGTATGTACCTATATATGTATACATGCCATGCCAGAAGGTCGACTATAACTTTGTACCAAAACTTCATACACGGTGAAACTATTTTATAGGGTCTTCTTGCTTGCTTGTTGGCTAGCCTGCCTGCCCGCCTGCTTCCTTGCTCGCTACTCCGAGCATTCCACGGATGTTATTTACCTACCGAGTCTCTTGATGCGAGCAACCCACAAATCTGTATAATGGGTAAGTTCACTCACGCACCAGACAGAGTTTGGGTTTGATTTCTCATCGATGATCAAATCGCGTTGGAATTTCACATCGAATAGGGACTAACCTGATTGTATTGATTATCTAATATTTCACCACAAATATAGTCGATGACTTACAAAGGGCTTTGCCTCGAACCATCCAGGTAGCACAGAACTGAGATTCGTTCATCAAACGACCTGTGGACGTCACATGTCTCAATTATTGACGTTTAGAAGTCGTCGAACGTCAGAAAGACGTCCTTGGGAGATCCGACGACTTTCAAATGTCGAAAATCGGTACGTGAGACGGCCATAGGTCGTTTGGTAGACGGATCTCAGTTTTGTGCTGCCTGGGTGGTTTCGGGGTAAAGAAGTGGTCTACCAAACCTCTAATACAGAGGTCTCATACCCCAGTTTTCGACGTTTCAAAGTTTTTGAACTTTCAAAGGACGTCCTTCTGACGTCCGACGATGACTAGACGTCAAAAATTGAGACATGAGACATCTGTACGTCGGTTGGTAAACGAATCTCAGTTTTGTGCTGCCTGGGTGGTTTTGCGGTGAAGAAGTTGTCTATCAAACGTCTAATAGAGGTCCCATACCCCAGTTTCTTGATGTTTAGAAGTCCTCGAACGTCGAAAAGACGTCCTTTAGAAGTTCGACGACTTTTAGGCGTCGAAAATTCGGACATGAAATCTCTATTAGACGGTTCGTAGACACTTCGACTTTTGCGCTCTTTGGACAGCTGCAGGAGTGCACTTTTTGTCAAATGCGTTTTATTGCATACTACTCACTGAAGACGATGAATAATCTCGTTTTGGGCACTCAGTCGGTTTTCATGTTTTCTTGCGATCAAAGCTTCTGCAAACGTGTGGCAATTCATTGAACAATTCTTCAAGCGGAGTGTCGTGAGCTTTCATTAAGAGGAAATCTTTGTGTCGACGAACAAATTGCCCCTCCCGAAGGAACACTGCAGAATATAAAGCAATACATAAAAGCTAAGCCTTCGCCACCGGGAATAAAGAATTTCCTCCTCTCTGTGGCATGTCAGGAATTACATAATATGATATACAATAATTGTTTTAGGGGATATGCATATCGAAGAAATGTTCTAGCTGATTGCTTGGATTTTCAGATATTATTGGAAATTATTTGAGATCATTCAGACTTCGCCTTACATAGATTCTGTCATCTGTCGAACAAAAAGTGTTTGTCGCAAAGTACAGGTCGCATCTTTCGTCAAAACTTTTTGAAATTTTCAGGAAATATGATAAAATGATGAAGGCGTATATTGTTCTGAGCAGTAACACATTTTTTATTTCACAACGTTTCCAAAAAAACAAATGGATTAAAATTAAAAAAAATCGTATCTGAAGAATAAATTCATCCAATATCATTATTTTACTCCGAAGTTACATCAATGTAGAATATTCTCTACGAATTTGAAGAATTTTCGATGAATTATGTGACCTTTACCCTACGACCAACCACTCTTCTTTCGATGCAATTAATCTATGCAGGACGAGGTCCACGAAATCTAAAATAATTTCAAATTATGTCTGAAAATACTAGCAATCAGCGCTGAAAATAGCGAGTCGATGAAATATTTCTATAGGTACAGCGTATCACGGATTTTGGAAGATATTTTTGGGCAAGGAGCTCGTATGGCATATTCTTACTCCTGCAAGAAGTAGACGAAGTAGGAAATAATTAATCACCGTCGAATATCTATTACAAGATTTGAACAAAATTCGATGAATTCTTGAATATCAAAGTAAAATATTGACTCTGGAATACTCTGCATTCTGAAGCAAGTAAAATTTGTAAACATGAGAGTTCGACAACAGCTACACAATTTCTAATTAACCTTACCTAAAATTAGTACGTTGGTATAGGTAGGGGGTGAAATTCTGTGTAAGCAATGCGCTTGCTACAGCAACTATTAATTAAATGGGTTGTGCGGTTCGCTGGTCGAAGTGCGCGCGAAATGCGGCAACAGATCGCAGAGTTGAGCAGCGCGATGGCGAAATCACCAGCCACGCGATCACCTCCGGCACACGCCACCCTCCTACCTCTTTGTCTGTGTATATCTACATATTTTAGTATACGGGGTGGACTGAAATCAGCCATATTTCCTCGCCGAGTAAATTACCGTTCTAAAACTGGTTTCAAAATCGGAGTATTTCGGATTTGAACTGAAAATTTATTCTATTTTTAATATACAGCGCCATTTGCTGGCCTTCTCAAATTTTGCGGGTAAATGACAGTCACGCGACGTGCGATGCGGCCCGATCTATCTTGATCCAATTATTGAGCCGTTGACATACACCGAGAGGAAATCTTGAAACTATATAGTCGACTGCGCATGCGCTAGGATAATTCCATTTTATTGGTCGGTGAGATCGTCCCGCGGTGATATTTTAAACTACGAGGCACGGGTGCCAACTTGCAAGAAATGAAGCGAAGCTGTCGAACTCTCGCGCGTAAAACAGTCAATCGAGGTTATGTCGTTTTTTTTATTATAATTTAATTTTTATTGTATTAAATTAATACGATTGGATGAACTGTTACTATCTAGCTGCTTTGTTTCTTCCAAGCACCCATCATTTACAATTAGACCTCTGGTTTTCAATTGTAATTATAAAAAACAAATCCTCTAAATAAACCGATACATCGAATCGTAGCGAGCAATCAGCTGTTCGGAATGAATCTCGGCGGTACTTTCGGAACATCAAGTTTCAATCTCAAGAATAAAAGCTTTCCAAGCCTCTCCGAATCACTACCGCAGATAATTGAGATTTTAACCTTAAAAGTTCGTATCAATTACATCGGCGCCAAAAACAAAATTTTACTGCTAAAATTCGGGATGGCTAGCCTGCTTCAGCAGACGACGAAACTCGCGCATGCGCAGTCGACTGTATAGTTTCAAGATTTTCTCTCGGTATATCCAACGAATGTATAATTATCAAACTAATTGTCATTCTTTGAAAGATATGTTCGGGTCACTGTCACCAGTATGTACAGAGTGAATTCGTAATGGGTATACAGGGGTAGACAGTCAAATTCCAAGTGCGCATGCGCAGGCTGTTTTTCAGGGTGGCCAACCGTCGGAAATATGAAATGTATACACGACAGATTGCTGCGCTGTATTTAACCCCAAATATTTTGACAGTTCGGCTGGACTCGGTCATTTATTATTTGTAATTGTTCATTAAATACAAACGTAGTCTCTGATACAGCGTAGTATATCTTGTAAATTGCAAATGACACGAAATGTCAAAATATTTGGGGTTAGATACATCGCGGCGATCTGTCGTGTGTAAATTTCATATTTCCGACGGTTGGCCGCCCTGAAAAACCACCTGCGCTCGGCAGCCTGCGCATGCGCACTTGAAATTTGCCCGTGTATCCATTAGAAATTCACTCTGTACATATATATCCTATAGATTAAAATAATTACAAAGTTTGATGATTCTAACCTAATTCTAACTTCCTACAGCAGCGCCGCCGCGGGGTGTTGAACTGACGTGGACTTAATGCTGTGACATGCTGACCTGCCGTACCCCGAAAAAGTATTTGTTTACAAGATATTATAGAATATAATCAGAGTAAAATTAGCCATCGACTTTCGAAGTAATTGAGGCTAAATTAACCTACAAATCGATGCCCTCCTATTAATTTGGCATCGATTTACAGAAAATTGATGAATATCCTTATTTACTGACCAATTTTTCTTGGAATAAGATTACTGGTGATATGCAACCGTTTCAAGAAGTCAGATAACTTTTTACGGAAAGTTACAGAAGCGGTAAAGAAATTTTTCAACAAAGTTACGAAACGTAATACGTTACATTTGTGAGTTTAATTAATAAGGTTTCTGTTAAGTTTTCTGCGGTCTGGGTTCGTAGTAAAATGTACATACTTGAAGGTGTAACTTTAATTCGAACGAACTACGTGAGTAGCTATGTATCTATGGCACATCTACCGTGTTGCACTTTTAAAACGCATTGAAAATAAAATATTTTATCTTACGCATAATTTTTTATTTTTTATTTATTTTTTTTCCAAATTTCGTATCATTTTTCGTCACCGAAAAACACATCGCAGTATCACATATTTGTAAATAACGATTTCACGATAGTCCGTCGATTTTGGTGTTTTTCGAAAATCTGATCTATGCAAGTAGAACCTCTATATACTTTTCAAATCGTTGTAAACCAAGTAGTTTTTTCGACTCCACTTATTACGAATGAAAAACTGATTATTTGAGAAAATTGGATCCGCACTGGAGAGGAAAAAAAAACCGTAAGAAGCTTCGAACTGAACATTATGGAATGGATAACAGCTTCCAATTTCATTTAACAATTTCAAGAACTTATTTTCGAAATTTTGAACTCTTTTTCGGAAATCTGAGACATGTGGTTCTACTGCTTTAGCTCTGTTTGGTCTCATTTTGTTGAGATTTCTTTGATCGACCGAAAAATGACTTCCATTCAAATGCAATTGGTGAAATGATGATTATTTTTCCAGTCTCAATCGTCATTTCATTAGATTCGTATGAAAAAATAGTCTGGATGTATCCATATAGGTGCACCGTATTCTGGTGGTATTCCGGACAGAGGCGACTCATCGAAAACACAAAAACAGAAAGCAGAATTTCGAAAATAAGAGAAGCACAATTTTTAGTTCGAAAAAATCGATCTCACCCGTTTTTTTACATGAAAAATATTTTTCACCTATTTTTCACGCACTCATCTCGAAAATCCGTTCCCCGCAGATCGTAGAGATTGGTTTTTTGCACCTCTCCCTAAATTTCCATCCAACCCATTGAAGCGACTTTCGAAAGTTTCCGTAAACCGACTTGAAAAACATTATTTGTGAGAAATTTTGACTCCCGAATTTTTTCACAGTTTTCGCTTCAGAATTCGCGCAATGGAATTGATACTGACAGGCTTTAGTGGATACCATCTCGATACAATACACCATCCTCCGCCTTACTTCGATCCTGAGACCATTTGCTTTTTCGTTTCACGACCCAATTCTGCGATCTTTAGTCGTCATAGCGTGGCGATCGGCAGCCTGCGTACTCTGACAATGTTGGCTGTCATTCGGTCAATTTTTGGATTTTTCTCATTCGCTAAGGCTCGAAAAACCGAGGGAAAATAAGTCTCTCGGAATATCCGAATAACCAATAATCACTCGGTTTTCAATTCAACGGGTGACGTTCACCCCTCGACAGTGACAATTGGAAGAATGTCTCTTCCATATTTCCGGTTCTACATTTTTGAATCCTTTGAAAGAGGTTATGTATAGATGATTCTCGTACACCCTTTAGATATCTAGATACTACTATATGTATATCTACTATATATATATATATACGTATCTATTATATTCCATTCCATTGTACTCGCCGTGCTATTTCCCTACCGGGGCTAGGTGTCCGCTAACTTTTGTCTTCCAGCCGTTGATTTCAATATCGTGGTGCCGGTGAACGGTAGCCGGCTGCTCGGTGCCAGGGGCAACTCCTAGTTCGTCCATTCGCCCCGGCTGACCCGGGTGACCATCGGAGTATAAGGATTGTCGTTTTACGGTCTCGCTCTGATCGCATTCAACTGTTTCAATCGACTGGCGAACGGCGAAACTCGAGTTTCAACGATTCGAAGATGGATACGGATACCGTTTCTCCAAATTTTCACCTTCTTTTATCTTCGTCGCGTTTTATCCAAACTCGAATCAAGTTAAAATTTAACAAGTATGATTTGAAGGTTAGAAAACCGAAAAGGTGTGCCAAAAAACAAAAAAAAAAAAAAAAAAACAATGAACGACGGAAGTAGTTGTTAATGGCGCTACGCCTGTTTTTGGCAGTCTTCGCGGCACGCCGCGCCGGAAGCAGAAGCTTGCGAAAGGAAGAGAAGGATATGGGTAGTGGAAAGATGGGCGAGGGTAGGAGGGTGCGAGGGTGCGAGGGTGACGTCCGGGGGTAGGAGATCCGGATCTGTAACTAACATATTGGTTTCTGGGCTGCTGCCCCGAGTAATGGGAATTGCTGCCCGAACTTTCGCTACGCTATATCACGTATGATAATTCAAACGCTAAATCACGAACGGCACACGACGGCGACACAACGCTAGGGCTGATTTTACCGACCTTAAGACAAAGGCTTGCCACACATTATTTATAGAACAAAACTCGGGTCTAGGTCTTGCTCCGTTGGTGATACCCTCTTATCTGAACCCTGTACTATATACCTATCCTGGAGGACATGTTTTTAGAATTATTAGAAAATTAGGACTCGCGGTGAAATATCAAGACGAAACTTTACGCGAATACAACTTGTTTTATGATACAATGCTACAAGGGTTTTCTGGCCGGAAGAGGAATCTTTCAATCTGTAGAGAACTTTATGGGCTTAGGTCACTGTAGAAATTTCCAAACGCACGGATCGCTTTAAAAGCGTGCAGAAAATAAGAGCTCGAGCGGGACGTTAATTTGGAAGGCCGATTGTATGGCGCAGGCATCGATGACTAAAGGGATATAAAATTTATCAATGAGTTTTCCGTACCGAAAACTTCAAACGCGTTTTTCTCGAAATTACATTTTTCAAGTCGGCCGGACTCATAACTCGAACAAATCTTGACCGATTGACTTGAAATTTTAACTGTATATTCACAATTACATTCTGCGTAGAAGTACGTAGGATTTTCTCGATATATTACATAGTTTTTTTTTTATAAACAACTTTCGGATGATTTTTTTTTTAGCATTTTTAATTTTTGTCTCAAGAACGCGCCGTTTTTGCAAAAATCGATATATTATGAAAAATCCTACGTACTTCTGTAGCTATTCACATGTATAATCGGAAGAAAT
The DNA here is from genome assembly GCA_963966615.1 of Tenthredo amoena. Taxonomy (NCBI): domain Eukaryota; kingdom Metazoa; phylum Arthropoda; class Insecta; order Hymenoptera; family Tenthredinidae; genus Tenthredo; species Tenthredo amoena. The sequence continues at coordinate 1,076,054 of OZ016499.1, read as the reverse complement.
TTTTTCATTCACCGTAAATTGAAAATTGCAAGTGCAGTTGGTCCGGCTGCGTGCCTTTGAAAAAAAAAAGGCTTCGCCAAAGAAAAGCTGTGCAGCCGCCATTTTCTTTGATATTACTTTGAAAAAAATAATTTATTTAGTTTATGATATATACAACAAAGTACCGTATTCAGAATTTTGATTCATTTGTTTGTTCCGCTGAAAAAAATTCCCAAAATATGCTAATTTCTTTCCCCCGCTACAGTGGCCTAACCCCTCAAACGGTTGTGCAGAAGTGAAATTCTGTTTCAAGAAAAATTTCCCATCAGCAATGATGTTTTGGCGAAGGTATAAACGAACGGTTTTCCCATCGGTCTTTCATATCGCTTCCTTAAAACTTCCTTCTCGCACAGATCTTCATGTAGATCGTCTAGAGCGGAAGGTTTATTACTTTTCCTCTTTCAATGAAGCTCGCAGAGTATTGACCACGAGTGATTTTTTTGTGAGAAAGGATCGAGTTTGAAGGAAGCTTCAAGCTTGAGAACCGAAGTGAGTCTGGGGCAGAACGTAACGACTCGGAATACGAGTATATTTCTCAACTCTGAAGTTGACGCAGCTTGTAAATTGTTCGCGAAAGTCTACTTTGTAAGAAAAATATCAAGTTTTGAAGCGTCGCGGTCGAATATGTCCCCCCTGAAAGAATCCCACTGAAACCAAAACTGAATTCTCTTATTCTCCCAGAAAATTTCGTTTCTATTCTTTCCTCAACGGAGGATGGCGATAGGTTCAAGAAATATATACCATACAGGTATACGAGAGTTAGGGAAATCGAGACGTCGTCTAAAGAGTGTACAGAGGGAAGTTGGTTAGTTCGCTGGTTGGTTAACTTGTCTCAAAGTTGTTGCTTCTTCGCTACTCCAGATGGGTAGTAGAGAAACAGGGACTGTGTAATGGGGAGTGAGTTAGATAGAGTTTAAGAAAAGGACGACAAGGATGAGGGACAGATGAAAAGCGTGGTGGTTGGCCTTGTTAAGGAAGCCCGCAGGCTTTGCACGATGAAATACCCCTCGTACCCACTCCCGAGTTCCACAGGGTTAAACTGTCGTAATCTCGGACGCATACGTTACGTCGGAATACTCCCAGTTCGTCCGCATCCTTGGTTCTAATTCCTTCATTCCTCATTTTCAATGGTCAATTTAAGTCTCACGCCGCAGGATAGCTCCTTCTTCCGTTTCACTCACTCTCGAGTTTTGTCACCAAACTCTATACCGTTTTTTTTTTTTTTAATTCAGGAGGAAAACCAGAAGAAAACGTTGATCATTTTTTGAAAGCTCACATCTCGTCTGTCGTGTCACGATTTCAGGATTCCTCAGGCGAAGCTACGTGTCTCAGCCTTTTGGTTATCTGTACTTCTCTGATTGAACCTGGAAAAATAATTAGTGGATATGAATTTCAATCATCGTTTTGCCACGACACAGAACACATGTATTTTGAGCTCTGTTTCGTTTCTTTTTGCTTCACACATTATTCATATGATTCTGAAAACACGGGGGCTCTTGAAAGACCTGATCAGCTCACCTCGGAATACATTTTTTTGTTACCTCTTTTCGAGTACTTTCCTGATAGCAGGATAACGAGAAAACTGTTGCAGATTTCCGTCGTTTTCCGTACATTTAAATACCTAACTTTTACCTAACGGCGTGCGCAAAGTTCGTTTTTGCACACGGTTTTGCGTGCGCAAAGTGCCTTTTTCCCGCACGCGAATGAGCGTGCGGGAATGAAAGCGGGAGCCCTGCTGGGAGCCTCTTTAATATACTAATGCAGATGGGTTTGTCTCAATTGATGATCGGTGTCAAAGTAATCCTGTAGAAATCAATTAATTGTGAGTTCACATGTGAATACTGTAAAGGCTCGCTGGTTGAGCTATCTCAGTACATTGAAATGGAATTTGATGGACAAATAATAATAAACATAACTCACAGCTAAATTGATTTCAGCCGTCATAGTCTCAGAATCTATTTCTATATCGGGTCGATTGTTTCCAGAATTGACCCAGATTAAAAATGGACGAAATTCATGAAAATTCGTTGATCACTTCCGGAGATATGATCCATTAGAATTTTACTCTCTCGACATTTTATTCACCGAATAACTCGAAGACTACCGGACCGATCGAGTCCGAAATCTAATCAGTTCTGAGTTGGAAAAAACCGCATCGATTGATACAAGGATAGCCGGGGTCCGTTCATTACCTCTCGAGATATCGTCGGACAAGAGATTGACCATGCACACGCACACGTCCGGACGCTGATCTGAAAATAGTCGGAGATCATTCTCTGGACCTCAAAACGTGCGGATCTGATAGAAAATGAACTTTTCATTCACGCTGTGTGTTACGGATATGTGACTTGAAAAATAACTATTACAATCTGAAGCACGATTGAATATTTCTTGGTCTTCTAGCCGAAACTTACTCCTCGGTGGATTTGGATATTGATTTTTAAGCCCGTAGGTTGATATCGTATACACACGTAGACTTCAGTAGTAGAAATTTGGAGAAACGCCCCTAATATCTGCATGTATAGCTATACCCATCATACATATACGAGGAATATCGTCGTTAGGAAAGTTGGAAAGGAAAGTCTGGCGTCTCTGGTGATGCGAGGATCTCGTTCGAACGTCGGTTGGACGACGAAGACGTGGGCCGGGGTTTGTGGGGGTAGTTCTGGGGTAGAAGGTGATATTCCTAGTGCGCCCGGGACTCCGATGATATTACCAGAAGTGATTTATGCGCGATGCGAGAACCGCATATTGCGAGAAAAGACACTACTAATACCGCAGGGAGCGGACCCCCCGGGCCTTCTGTGCGCCTTCCACGCCATCCTTAACGCGTGTCCGACCAAATGCCCCGGTCGTTCGGTCGTCGTTAGAACCCCGGGATTCCCGGGACCTCTTTTCCTCCTTCATCCCCATCCCCTCCCCCCCTTCGTCCCCAGCCATTTCTCCCTCTCCCACTCTCCCCTTCTCTCCTAATCGAGGAAAGGGTGCTCCGCGACGATTTCGTATCATAATTGTCCCGATGCCATTATACCTTCGTTACGATTAACTCGCATTTTATCTCCCACATGATATCGAACAGTCATTCTATCGAATTCAATAATGATATTATCGGCAAGAGAAATGCTTGCTGAACGATACACCCATTTTTCCAAATTATCCAACGAAGTCAAACGATATGATTGAAACGGGTATACTGACAATACCGGAATCTGCTACCCCCGGAATATGCAACCGAACGTACATCTTATTTTAGGTTGGCAATACTACAGGCAATACCTTACTTCGGAGCCCTTATGATGGGGAGTGGCGATAGGAGCAGAGCTCGGCTCGCTATATTTCTCAAATTGTCAAATCAAACATTTTGTCGCTACAAAAATAAGTTAGATTAAGCCGTTTGATATCTTACGAGAAATACTTTATTTTTGAAGCAACTGAATTCTCTGAATTATTTATGCTTTTTTAGGTTATGTCAATCGACGGTTTGAATCACGTTATTTTCAGAGCAACCGAATTTTCCTTATCATTTGTTGTTCGTGAGGTTATGTGAACTGGCGTTCGAAAAAATGAAGTGACTTGAGCTTCACTTAATTGTGCCGTCATCCCCCATCTTGGGGCTCGCAAGTCAGGTGTTGCCTAGAGTATTACCAACTTAAGGGGTTAGGCCACTGTAGAAATTTCCAAACGCACGGATCGCTTTAAAAGCGTGCAGAAAATAAGAGCTCGAGCAGGACGTTAATTTGGAAGGCCGATTGTATGGCGCAGGCATCGCTGACTAAAGGGATATAAAATTTATCAATGAGTTTTCCGTACCGAAAACTTCAAACGCGTTTTTCTCGAAATTACATTTTTCAAGTCGCCCGGACTCATAACTCGAACAAATCTTGACCGATTGACTTGAAATTCTAACTGTATATTCACAATTACATTCTGCATAGAAGTACGTAGGATTTTCTCGATGTATTGCATAGTTTTTTTTTTTATAAACAATTTTCGGACGATTTTTTTTTTTAGAATTTTTAACTTTTATTTCAAGAACGCGCCGTTTTTGCAAAAATCGATATATTATGAAAAATCCTACGTACTTCTGTAGCTATTCACATGTATAATCGAAAGAAATTTTTTCATTCACCGTAAATTGAAAATTGCAAGTGCAGTTGGTCCGGCCGCTCGCCTTTGAAAAAAAAAGGCTTCGCCAAAGAAAAGCTGTGCAGCCGCCATTTTCTTTGATATTACTTTGAGAAAAATAATTTATTTAGTTTATGATATATACAATAAAGGACCTTTTTCAGAATTTTGATTCATTTTATTGTTCCGCTGAAAAAAATTCCAAAAATATGCTTATTTTTTCCCCCGCTACAGTGGCCTGACCCCTTAAAGCAGGATGCACATTCGACTGTATATTCTGTAGCCAACAGATTCCGGTATTTCCAATGTGACGCATACTTGTCGGTTTTTTTAATCGCAGCACATTCAGGAATGGAATTATACTACAAAGAAACCGGATTGTGGGTCAAACGGGTGTTTCCATCATTAATTTGAAAACGGTAAGCTGCATCTCGTTTTTAATTTCACTGGAGTATCGCACGGAAGTATTTGCCTCTAAACGATTATGGCAAGTATACCGGGACTAACAATGAGATTAACTTCGGCTGTAGACTTCGTCTGGGTCTTTTTAATGAAAGTCTTCGTTTATCGGTTCCACTGGATACCCTGAGGACCAGGCTCAAGCATCGGCGAACGAGGTACCGTGAACTGCGTCACCCTCGGGGCCCCCTAAAGCTACAGGGTACACAGTATCCTGAGACCATAGCCCATAGGTCGTTAGCGTTAATGAATAAGTAAGGTTAATTTGCGAATGGGTTTCACACTCCGTCCCTCACCCTCGCTTTCGCCATTGCCATTGCCATTGCCATCGCCATCGCCATCGCCATCGCCGTCAACGTTACTCTCCCTCGCCAGCCGTAGGGCATCCATTTCATTATCGAGGCTCAAACCTTCGAACTCCAACCACCGCGAGGCTCCTGGTTCTCCTTTTGCTCTCCTTTTCTCTCTCTCTTTCTCTTTCTCTTTCTCCGGCGTCGTCTCGTCTTTGGTTCCATTTTCCATCCCTCTTGCCTCTTAAACTCCATCGACCAGGTGTCAGCGGGTGTCCCAGTTGCCGCTTCGGCGATTCGGAAGGACTCTGCGAGACGGATCTAAATCTAATGTAAGTCAACCAGAAGCGAGTCTACGCGACGACACACGTAGGCCCTAAGAGGTCAGAATCATTCGGAAAAACTCTCAGAAAAATTAAATCAGGGTTTGGGTCGAAACGTCCTTGTTTTATGGACTCCGAGGTAACAAGCTTGATCGACGGATTATTCCATTCGTCCGAGACCATGTGCACATGTTCCAGAAGTACCTTCCCACATTGCAGTATTAATAATTCAGGAAGGAAATAAATCGAAAATATAAGTGAGTAGAATGGTGCGAAGGGAGAGAAAAAAGTGTTTGAAAATTGACAGAAATGATGATAAATGAAGGACCCACGATCCAACACACCTTGACGAATGGTTTCATGCCGTAGATCTTGTGCACAGCGGGTCATGGGTAGGCTTTCCGAGATCTGGAGGCGGCTCCGTGCCACACTCGCTTCCTGTGACAAAGCATACCAATACCCTGGATCATATACCGGCTCCTTACTAACTTTATAATTACACATCGTCCCTCTTTGAAGTTTGAATTGTTCAAGTGCCCCTTGCCTAGCCGTGGAATGCAATTCCTTGCGCGTGACGATAAAGCGGAACCTTGACGGGAATTCTTCTTTCATTCCGGAGAACCTTGCTAATTTATTCGAAATTTTGCACACTCGTCGGTCGTCTCTCTTTCTCTCTCTCTCTCTCTCACTCTTTCGCTCTATTCTAAAACCCCTCCTTGTTTGAATTGCCAAGATTCAGCCAGCTCGAATAATTTGGCTGAACGAACTCTTCCTCCTGTAACAAATTGCGATGTATATCTTCCAAACTATGTCATATTTTCAGATCAAATTGGTATGACTATCAGTCCCAGTGCAAATGACCTAGCTCTCAAAAGTTTGACCGAATTAGTTGAATGGTTTTCGAGATCATATCGGAACGAGGCACTCTTCTCCTTATTTTTCTTCTTCTACTGATCTTTTTCAATACATTTGCAATAGATTTGTTGTGGAGGTACGGAACCGGTGATAAACCACCTAAATTGCTGTCTATGCATGATAATGGATCGTCCATTATGAGGGAATAGTTATTCACCGAGGGTTGAATGACATGCATTGAATGTCCTTGTGTGGGAATGTGGACACATGGAAATGTGTGGCACATGGCTAAATGGATAGAATGGGATCGGAGGCAACATGACTCTGAGGTCAGTACAAGCTGCTTGTGCTTTTGCGTTGCTGCTTCGTGCAAACTGCAGCATTCATGTGTCGAATGGATCTCCTTCATTTTCACCGGAAGTTGAAATGGAATCGAAAGAAAGCGACGAAATGGATAACTAAATACATTGTAGAAGACCAATGTCACCAGCCAAAAGAGCAAGAACATTTTTTATCTACAGGAAAAGTTGACGAAAATTCTTTCAACCCGAAAGATATCGCAAAAACTCATCGCTAGCTTCTGTTGTGAAATCAGGGCACGATGCCAAACACACCGGCGATGATAAATGGCTGCAGTTACCTCAGTTGACGATACAAATTCGGCGGGAGTGACGGTTCTTTTTTTCACTCTGTAACGATCGCAACATCAAACTTGTTAAGATCACGGAGAAAGAGTGTTCGAACTTTCAGTACATTCATGTAAATGCATTGAACTCACGACACAATGAACGCTGGTATTGAGAACTGATGTTTCGAATTTCGAAAATGATTTCAATTCCAAACTTAAGTCAAGAATTGCTAACGTTCAACTATGATTCTACGATTGATCATTTTCGGAACAATCTTCGCCCTCCAAGTTGGTATCATCAACCAAAGTAACTTTGGCCATTTTTCATGGTGTAGTGCCCGGGACTCTGTTCTGATTTCAGGATATGGAGTAGCAAGAGGTTTTTGTACTATTATAACGTACCAAAATGATTTCGTTGATCTCCAGCCTGGACAAATAATGCTTTTACATATATTTGGCGGTAATTTCCGAAGGTCTTTTCCAGGGATTGAAAAGCACTCCATCCATTCCTTCCCTCCCTCATCCCATCTCTGAAAACTTAGCCGAGTTCCCCTAAACGAGGAATTGTGACGCCGAAAGAGAGCCGAAGCATCGGAGAAGTGCTCCTTCCTCGAGGACTCTTTGCGAGAAGAATCTGGAACGCGGGTAGAACCAGTCAAACTTTTCCACCCTCGACCATAGGAACGTGAAGGTATAGTCTGAAACTTCAGTAAGTTTTCCACCCGCCTGTGCCGTGCCAACGACTATATGACCGGTCCATCCATTTGTCGTTCAAGGAATGCAGTATATTGGCTTTCGGATGTGACCTGTCAACGAGCAAATGGCATCCTTCTTATTGTCAACGCGAAAGAAACTGTCACCAGCTATAATCGTGTCTTGCATTTAATTTCACCCCTTTAACACGGCGGACGTGCACCTCTGACTGATAGCAAGAAGCGCGCGACGCGTCCCACATATATACTGTTACCGGCACTATAATCAATTTTCCCAAAAGTTTTCCCACTTTGCATCCAACTGACTTGACGGTAATGAATCACCTAGGACTGTTCCACTGGCATTTCATAAAGAGCGAATATTTCTACGTTTCTATTCCTTGTTTGAAAATACGTCGACGAGCGTTGTCAACATCACGTGTGGGAAGAACCTGTAGTAGGACAATGAAACTGGAAAGCTTGTATTTTGTCTCCAATTGAAAGGAGCTTGGGATCATATGTGAGTGCTTTTAGGAATTGAGAAGATCTCGCTCTAAAATTGGAAATTGAATCGGAAATACGGGAATTATTCACCATTACATGAACAACAGAAGTTGAGAATTTCGAAGTACTTCCTTACGCATCAATAATGCTCGTAAGACGTATATGCTTCATAAAAGTCCTTAGAGCACCGACGCAAGGATATCCAAGTATCAGATTCAAGATGGGATCCTCCGCTCTTTCCAAACGAATAAAAATCAATTTTGGTGAACATTTTTAGGTAGAAACTCGATACTTGAAACGACGATTCCGGTTTCTTCGGAGGTTTTGGTCCTACACGAAATTCTGAATAGAACTTAGTTCCGAATTCGGTTTCATGAAAATTTTGGATCAGGATTTCGTTTGCCAATAAAAATTCACAATTTTAAATACCAGTTCTAGTTTGATTAACGGATTTTCGAGAAGAATCTCCCTCCAGCAAATTGTGGCATGAAGAAAGAAGTGCCAATTGAGTGTTCGGTATGTTTTTTTCTTCTATAAAACCCCTTGGAATTGTTTTTGTTTTGAATGGATGGTATATCCTTATGATAATCGTCGGTCGTCTTCTGAATCCGTGACCCGGTCGCCCACCACGACGAGTATAAATACGAAGTCGTTGAGGACAATGTGCTGCAACTTCCGTGCGTTTCTTCGTGTGGAAGGGAAAAAAATCCGAAACAATTATCACGAAACAGGCGACGCGGAAGGCCGGTGACCCGGGGGTGATGCCGGGTCGTAGGGCGGTCGGAAAAATTGCTTTAAACGTAAAAAAATGTCGGAGGACACGCGGAAAGAGTCTCTCTTTTTGTACCCGGGCATAGAGGTACGAACGAACAAGCGCGTTATGGTCTCTGTTGGTAATTTGTCAACCCTCTCTTCCACCTCCGCGTCTCTACACCCCTGCGACGCCCTCGTCGACCCTCTTCTGCGAATAATTTCTCAAGCATACCCGCCCGCGCGTTTCCGGCTGCTGCTACTGCTGCTTCTGCTGCTGCTGCTGCTGCGAACCGTACCGTACCGTGTAACAGGCTCCATATTACACACTTTGCACGCCATTTTATAAGGGGCAGCAGAAACGTCGGTTAAATTAATTCTGATATAAATCAGACTGCGGGAACGCCAACCCCGCAACCCCCGACGACCACCAAGCTCCGGTCCATCCGCGGTACCGAACAGGCGCCAAACCACCCGAATAGACAGATTGGCTGGAGAAAGTCGTTATTGATTAGCCACCCTCGTGTTAATTTGCATAGTTGCGAAATGCCGAAGCTCCCGGCATCGGAGCGTGTGCGGATCACCCCGGCTCACTTTAGTCTCTTTCGTTCTTTACCCCTTTTGGTTCAGAAAACTGATGGACATTCTGCTTGGGGGGCATGTTCTTTCGCCATTTATCATAGAGAGGAATTTCATGGGTATATTTTATTCGTTAGAACTGAAATTAAACTCACAATGTTCGAGTACAGGTTAAGACTGATTTCTTGCTGATAAGTCTTTCAATAATTAACCGGGTTTATTAGTCTTCTCTATAATTGTAAGTTCACTAGTATATAGTATAATAATAATCACGAGGAAGTTCGGGTAAGTGAGCCATCGCCTCTCAACGTCAGACACTCCTTGCCAAAAAAACTATTGGCATGCCGATAGGTACTAACTATTGGATTCGATAGTGTAGCCGTTGGAGATCAATATTCTTTGGTAATGCCTACGAAGACCATCAATTTGCAGTATTGGAAAGCGTAGGTGCTGCTGATCACCTGAACTGAAAGTGATAACTATATATTGCAGGTTTTCAAATTCTTAGACTCTGATTGTCCAGAAAACAAACCTTTCTCCTGTGAACTTCTGTGATGAAGATGAAAAAATTAGAAAAACAATTCGGGGCACATCAGTCTTCTGAAAATAGCCAATTGATGATTGTATACCCTACCCCTTTAAGTTCATAAGGCCAGTAATTTTGGTAGAGACGAATTTTCAACCGAAATCGTCTGAGTGCAACAAAAAACTATTTTGGAATTTTCTCAATAACAGTTGTTGAGATGCCTGCTTAAATTTCTTTTCTATTTTCAAGTTATGCGATTTTTTTTATCTTATTCGATGTTTGGAAATTTTCGAAAAATATGATCAGTGGTTGAAAATGCAGCTGAAAAACTGTTTTTAAGAAAAAATACACTTTCGATACAATGACTACTTCGAACGGAGTTTCTAAGATACACAAGATGAATTCGTTCTACAGCGAGGGGTATACCTTTCTTCAAATATTAAGTTTAAACGAGAATGTTGCGATCTTACTGAAGTAAAATTACTTCCTTACTCATTCCGTAATCATTCAAGCGTCTCCTTTAATTAATATTATCGTCGTCGATTAATAACGCGTAGCTTGGCCTTTTTACGCGATTTGAGTAAAAAACGAAGCCTGTCATAAAGTTCCGCAAGGACCAAGGTTGTAAAAACTAAAAACCGTTTTTGATCTCTGTCCAAAGCAGAGTATTATTTTTTGTCCAATTTTCTTTGGTATTTTTTCCAGAAAATTTTCAGCCCTCAATCCACCACCAGTTGTTCTTGGGTCTCAACGAACGTCAACGTATTCACCAGACAATCGCGGAGTATGCAAAAAAACAACACCCTCACCGCCACTGAAAATCCAAACACGCTGTCCTTTGGGAGTCCGAAAAACCCGGATCGAAGAGTTCTCATCCTCGCTCTCCCGCATGCAACCCAACGTTTTTACACCCGAAATTTTTCTCCTTTTTCACTTCGAGTCTCAAGATCTTTTTTCACTTTGTCGATATTTATTCTTCGATTCTTGCATCTTTTCCTCATTTTATAAGTGAAAATGACTGAATTATCTAGTTCACGAATATGAATCTAGGTACTGAAAATTTGATGTATAATATGAAGGTCGGAATACGTTGTTTGTTGTGGAATTTATACGCAGTTGTGATTTTCGAAATTTCGTCAATAAATATCGATTTTCATTACTTTTCTGTAAAATTATGCCAAATCAATGATAGGAAATCGATTTGAGTGTTAAGGGGCTTCAGTAGTCGTGTGAAAAGTTTCCTCGGTAAGCCGTCGGTATATTTTTTTATAAGACGCAAAATCGTAGTTTCTCGACAATTTCGTCATCAAATCAGATGAGATAGCACTCAGAATGTGTATTCTACCACCGTCGAGTGGCTGAGTATTTCAAAAGTGCAATAAAATTCCACGATTTCTCTGATGATAACCGAATCTGTAAAAAAAATTCCATAATTTTCAAAAAACGAAATACTCGGCCAGTTTTTGCTGAAACGAAGCAGTAGTCCCCAAAGTTTCATTCCGATCGGTCGTGTAGTGTGGAAAAAACTACGAATCTCGTTTTCGAGGTGATCAGACCGTGTACCAAAGCCCCTTGAAGAATCAATCAGATTACAGTCGATATTTGATTCTATTCTGATAATGTTTTGTACTATTTTTCAGAAAAATTTTTCTTCGGGGTAATACCGGTCAGTATTTAATAGCATTGAGTCGACGTTAGGTGAACGTGGTGGCGCTGCTGTAGCAGATCAGAATTAGGTTAGAATCGCCATGTTCCGTAAATTATTTAATTTTGCAGGACATGCTTGTGAATATTTGTTCCAACGTCCAAATAATTACATTGAGATGTTGGCCGGCATGGCGCGTCGGGTGGCCACCATTGCCCGCGAAATTTGAGAAGGCGAGCAAATGCAACCATATCAAAAATTCGATGAACAAGCATTGTCTCAACTGCGAACTAAATATTACTCAGATCAAAGCTTCGAGCCACCTCATATTAGCTTTTCGAAACGAATTATTTTCGAAGATATTTATTTGTTTTCTCAAGTGACTTGTATCCCCATCCACCCCTATCGAAAATCCATTATCTGATTCAGTTGTAATTTGAATACAAAGAGTTAGCAAATATTTTCAAAAGAAGTACCAAAACAGTAATGAATTATAAACTAAATAAATAAATCGACACGTTCGAACCACGTGCATATGTTTATATGCATGTCTATTAGGATGGTTCAAAAAAATCTATGAATTTTTTTTTTCAACTCTCACCCTCCCAAATGTTTTTGTTTGATGAGAACAAAATCCTCACAAAAGAGGGGCGCTGTAGCTCAACTCTAAGAGGTCGCTATTTTTATTTTAGTTTCCTATTCATTTAACGTGGGAATTTTCGTTTCTTCATTAAAATTGAAATTACACCTGATCATTAAAATTTTTTGCAAATAACCATTATATATTCAGAAAGCTGACTCTTTGAGCTTCTCAAAACTCTATAATAACGCATGATTATGATAATTAGAAGACCAGTTACAGCCATCTGAATCTTTCTTCGTAGTCAGAAATTTAGTAATTTTCAGATGTCTGTAACTGGTCTTCTAATTATCATAATCACGCGTTATTTTGAGTTTTGAAAAGCTCAAAGAGTCAGCTTTCTGAATATATAATGTTATTTGCAAAAAATTTCAATGATCAGGTGTATTATAATTTTAATAAAAAAACAAAAATTCCCACGTTAAATGAATAGGAAACTAAAATAAAAATAGCGACCTCTTAGAGTTGAGCTATAGCGCTCCTCTTTCGTGAGGATTTTCTTCTCGTCAAACAGAAACTTTTGGGAGGATAAGAGTTAAAAAAAAAATTGATAATTTTTTTTGAACCACCCTAATGTATACGTATGTTGTAAAATATTCCTCAAAGGATTGCACCATACGTTGGATTTGGAAATGCATTTAATAGTTGCACGACTGCTCGCGCGGGTGCAATGACTATCGAACAATGATTAGAAATTCCATAATCATTATTACTGACAGCAATTTCGATGTGAATTCATATTCAAAGCACCTGGAATATCGAATTAATGCGTCTAGTATCTCGTTATGATCATCTGCTTTGCGTTCGAATGCAATAAACTACTATATTTAGCTACCATAAATATATACCTATATATATATATATATATACAATGTATATTTAGGCATTCCATACCAAACCGGTAAACTCCGGGGCCTAACCCTCTGGATTTTGGTCTCGGTTGCGGTTTTTCGAAGTATTGAACCCGCTATAATGAGTATTTTCAAAAAAATGTTCAACTTTTTATTCGAATAGTGCAGGTATTCCAGAAATGAATTGTTTAGTCCCATGGATAAATGCGATGCAACTGATGTTCGAAAATTTATGGATTTGGAAAACATTTAATTTCTAAGAATTCTTATCTCGAATACAACAGAGATGAACATTTGAAAGAAATCAAGAACTCTGATTTCAGTGCGGTGATGGCTACTGTTTCATTTAACGACTTTACTCGATAAATCTATTATCTTCTATTATTTCTTAGACACTTTTTGGGTACGAGATTAACGTGAAAATACGAACCCATATCTCGAGGTCAAGTACAAGCGTATATATAACTGTGAAAAGGGTGACAAGGCAGAAGGTATATAGGGGAGAGAAAGAAGAGATGAAAAGAAAAAACGGAGAGACAGAAAGCCCATACACACGCACGCGTATCTCTGTAGATATGTGTATGCGCATCTTTATATATTGGACACATGCACAGGCGTGTATTTATGTATACATATATACAGATATATATATATATATATATATCTATGCGAAGTGTACGAGTGTGGGAAATCGATATTACGTATTTGATTTCAGAATGATACTAAAAAGCTTTTCAGGCATTTCGGCGAGCAATAAGCGAGTCATGTGATAAATTGCAAGCCGATATGTAGGGGAAGGTTGCCGATATCGCACAGGCTCCTAAATCGTACTACTGCTATTTTATGCAAACATATATTGCATTAAATGGCCACAGGACGTACATGTCGGTTATTCTATAAATGATCAAAGAGTTTGTCATTATTTTTTGGAGGTTATGTGAGTTTTACACTCTCGATACCCGTGAGAACTGACACCTCCAAAACCATAGACACAAAACGCTTGAATATTCGGCTTTCCGAGCAATCTATTTGCAAAATCAAGCAATCCGATTCACCCATAAAAGAATTGAGTCTTTTTAAGTTGGCATTTGTGCGTTTCATGATTGTGTGAATTTAGTTTTCGACTAATGAAGCGATACGAACCTCGCTATTTCGTCGCTCACCAGCGCGGGAGCGCTCTAGTCAACTACTGACTAGGGTATTGCCAACTTAAAAAGAGATGTACCCTTGGCTGCAGATTTTAGGTGCGACAGAAACCGGTAATCTGACTGTACGTCACATCAACTTGACTCAAAATTAGTGTTGATACTGGGACAAAAGCAGTAATTCGGCAAATAATATTCTTACACCTTTCCTAAGCCGTATTTATTTAGGTTAATACAGTAAACATATCAAATACTTATCCCTAACATGAGTGTAAAGTGTTATTTTGAGAATAATTCTATACTCTATGGTTTTATGGTAATGACAATTAAAATCGCAATATTTATGATAAGTATTATCGTAGCTATGTAGCTACGAAGTTAGAAGTTACTTCAATAACGATAAGTTAACAATAACAAGGAAAACTTACTTAATAATATAAGCTACTTGAATTTTATTAGGGATCTTCGAGCTGATTAATTTGTCAATAAATTTTCAGGGTCGCATATATAAGTTAACATTCGCTTTTCTCTACGATGAAAATAAAAACAAAAATAACGGAAAGTTTATTTTTTGTAGTCTATTTTACTTCTCCCTAAAGTTAGCTTCAGAATTTGAATTTTAAAGTAACTTCCAACTTTAATCAGTTACTTAGGTATATTATATAACTTTAAACTCAGTTAACTTCGTTAGTGTTAACTTATAACTCAACTTAGTTACTATTAAAAAAGTAACTCAGTTATAAGTTAAATTCTGCTCGGTAAGATCTACCATATCGCAGTTACATTGCAGACTAGAAATTTACTTCGAATCGATAAAATCCGATGAAGCTCAGCTTTCGTTATTTCACAAATATCCGAATTCTAATTAGTCTGCCATATGCGGTTACAATTCAGACTAAAAATTGTGGGACATTTTATTCCCCGTGTGTATTCGCTATTCCATCTTCAATGTAAGCAGTTACATTCTCAGATGATGATGGCAACAGTAGCTGTCTAATATTAAACAAAAAAAAAAGGAACTGGAACTTCGGATTTTTCCAACTTAAAAAATAGTATTTTATGAGCGAAAAGTTCAATCGAGAAAAAAGGCAATTTTTAGTCCAGACACAAAAACAATCAAAGCAAATCCCATCGATTGAGTGAAAAATCATTACAATCCGTTGATCAGTTCTCGAGATATCTGTAATTGAAATTTTTTTCTAATCATTTTCATTTCGATTATTGTAAGGAAAGGTGAGATCGTTGTACAGAAAATTAATCACGCACTCAGACTTCCATCTAAAAATGGTCGGAGGTGATTTTCTAGATCACGAAACGTAGAGATTTGGTGAAAGCTCAGCATCTCATTCTCAGATTGGTTAAGATAGTTTTCAGTTTTTTGAAAGGGGAAGTTAAAGACGAAGGTGGCAGTTGTGTGTGTTTATTCTCGAATTACAGAAGGCTTTCGTGAATTTATCAACAACTCAAAATACGACTGAACCTCTTACTTATAGTCGTTCCCTATACGCGCTGTTTGCATCTCGTTACAGGCTATTTGTTTTCGATTTAATACCGGCGCCACGATGTAGTGCAAATAGAGGAGCACCGAGAGGGTTTGAGGAAGAGTCCAACTAGCGTACCTATTGCGGGGTACTACCCTACAATGCATAGAATACATACGGATTCTCTTTGGTTCTAGAATATCGATACTAGCTCCAATATATGACATACATATACCATCCATGGGTATTGGTAAATAAGCACATTATGTGTTTGATATATTATTATTGAAACTAAACCAGATAAGCTGGTACTCGGGTACAGCTACATTTACTTGGAATATATACCGTGAGCGTCTCGTGAAGCGGGTCACTGAATTGACAACGGCGCTAGTTTTCTAGAATTTTATAGGGGGAGCCAACACGCTAAGAATATCCCTAGATCGGTCACAACTTCATATATTTACTCCGTGGTCTGCTACGCTGGATTTTACACTTCGTTGCTTTTTTTAAGGTTACGATAATGTGGAGTTGTAAACGAACCAATGATAATAGATTAAGGGGTTAGGCCACTGTAGAAATTTCCAAACGCACGGATCGCTTTAAAAGCGTGCAGAAAATAAGAGCTCGAGCGGGACGTTAATTTGGAAGGCCGATTGTACGGCGCAGGCATCGCTGACTAAAGGGATATAAAATTTATCAATGAGTTTTCCGTACCGAAAACTTCAAACGCGTTTTTCTCGAAATTACATTTTTCAAGTCAGCCGGTCTCATAACTCGAACAAATCTTGACCGATTGACTTGAAATTTTAACTGTATATTCACAATTACATTGTGCATAGAAGCACGTAGGATTTTCTCGATATATTACATAGTTTTTTTTTTATAAACAATTTTTTTTTTTCAAATGAGATGAGATAGTGCTCAAAATGTGTGGTTTGCCATCGCCGAATGGTTAAGTATTTCAAACGTACAATAAATCGAGTTCAATCTGTGAATAATTCCACGATTTCTCCGATGATAACTGAAACTGTAATATTTTTTTCAAAATTTTGAAAAACAAAATACTTGGCCACTTTTCTGCCGTCGTGAGGTAGTAATCCCCAAAGTTTCATTCCGATTGGTTGTGTGGTATGGGAGAAACTACGAATCGCGTTTGCGAGGTGATCAGAGCGTGTAACAAACCCCCTCAAATAGGCAAAGAGAAATCGAGCAAGTGGATGACAAAAGTTTATTAGAGCAACTCTAGTTTTATTCGATAAAAAAATGTGTTATTGGGACAATTCGCAATCTGTAATGTATGATACATCAGATATGTTTCCGTTACAACATGATGCCACTTTATATGTGTAATCGAATAAATTTGTAATAATTAAATGAACTTGTTCTGCCCGACGCGGTTGAATTCACTGAAATTTCCCGCCTAAGGATATGTTGTTTTATCACAATAGAAATAATCGTCATTATGATACACCCACGATGTAGAAGAAACCGTGTAATTCTCTCGATTGCATGTTCACTTTGAAGAATCAAATATGACGAAACGCCGGTTATTAAAATATATTATTCTGAATTTTTTAGTGATCTCATTCAATTTATTTCGCGTCAGTTAACTCCAAAACATTTTAACCTATCAAACATAACCGTGAAAATTTTTTCGAAAGCTGCCTATTATATTCAATGGACTAGCCTAGGGATGTTTCCGCAATACGAGTTGGCTTCCTTCGTAAAATTCAACCAAGCTGGCATCATCATCGTTACACTCAGTGTATGGATTCTATGCGAAATTTTCCGAGTTTCCGTTTTTTTTTTTTTTCTCGTCTTGTTCCACAAACGTCTTCGAGTTATATATATTCAAAATTCGTAGTTAATCCTTTTTTTAAATTCTCCAAATATTTTCAACAACTTTGGCTTTTTTTCCGAACGTTTTGCGAACACTTCGAAAGTTTTTAATTGACAAAAATTGAAGCTTGAATGCTTTGAAAATTCCAATAAAATTCCGAAATATTTTTGACTCCATAGCAGGTACGTCCGAGCTGTGTAAAATGTGGAATTAATGGTATTGCTACTCTATATAACATTTCCAAAAAATTGTAGAAAAACCAATTTCATTTTATACAGAATTTTATTGCATTCACTATTAGGGCCAAAAATAGTAGGGATTGTTTTTTTGTTTTTCAATTTTTGA
Source organism: Tenthredo amoena (assembly GCA_963966615.1). Classification (NCBI taxonomy): domain Eukaryota; kingdom Metazoa; phylum Arthropoda; class Insecta; order Hymenoptera; family Tenthredinidae; genus Tenthredo; species Tenthredo amoena. The sequence continues at coordinate 1,058,337 of OZ016499.1, read as the reverse complement.
AACGTTCCTACATTGATTCTTTTTAAGCCAAAATGTTCGAATTACTAACCAATAAAAAAAAAAGTAGCAAAAATGACTATCGATCATAGGACTGATCTTAAAATGATCGGAATAGGAAAAGGAAAATTTTTAGACTTTTCTAAAAATTTTATAGCAGGATGAACTACAGGAAGAATTTCTACAAATTGCTGGTGGAAATCGTCTCATGGAATTTCAATTATCTTCTGTTCTCTTATTATGACGATCGTTGGAAAAACATTGGAGGGATCAATTTCAGAAGTCCGAAATTTTCGAATTTATTGCGGAGTCTTTTGTTTTCTCACATTCTCGATTTTTTGGATCGTTGAATCTTAGAATTTGAAAGATTTCAAGTTATTAGAATCTTTGAATTTTCAGCTGTTCAAACTTTTAAATTTTTCATACTTTTGTATTCTCGACTTTTATTCGACTTTATAGATTGGTATATGTTTGAATTCTCGTTTTTCCTAATTGCCGGATCTTTGACTTTCCAAGACTTTTAATATCGAATATCGTGACATTTTTCAATTCTTGAATTCCTCAATACTTGGCTGCTTGGAACCCGAGGGTTGACAGCTCACCCCATTGCGGCTAAATTTCAACGATCATCTCGATTGTTTGAATTCTCGAATATCCAAATTCTTGAATTTTTAGATTCGTAAATTATTGACATTCGTAATCTTCGAGCTTTCAAATTGTCGAATTTTATCAAGTTTTCCGATTCCAAATCCTCTGCAAAACTTTGCGAAATCTCACATTTTTGGAATTTTCAAATCGTGCGACATTTTCTATTTCTAATAAAAGAATAACGAAAGTATCATATACAATTCAAATGCCGACTGGTTGTCCTCCCAACGCGTCGTGATAAACTTCATCGTCATTTCATTGAACAGGTCCTCAGCAATCCTTTTCATAGTAGGCATCCGTAACAGCGGGCCTCGGCGTTGCTCATACCAATTCTTTGAGGTATCGTCAGGCTTTTGGCGCGCTTCTAATTTAATTGGCCGGTTCAATTGCTTTCTGAAATTGAAACGCTAGAGATTAGCTCGACGTAGGATTTTAAAGCTTCGCGCTCACCCGATGGGATAAGGCTCAAGGAGTAGATTAACCAAGAATATTTCATTCCCAGCCCAAGTGTATAAAAGGCCCTAGTAACTTTCAAGGAACCTTCTGATACACCTACGATATAAATTCACTTATAATTTTATACATATTAATTATAATACGAATAAATACACACGATAAAGTTCTTCATTTGATTAACACGCAAGACCTCGGATCGTGTTACCAAACTTCATATAACTTGGCGGGAACAAGTAGTACGAAAGTCTGTCTTGGTGTTCGGGGTTCTTTTTGGATTGCCGATATCGAATTTGAGGTCTGAAATTCCGAATTCAAGTTTTATCGGATGGAAATCGACCTTATCGTCGATTGAGATTACCATTTCAAATTTAACGACAGAGTTTTCCCATCGAGATTTCCGGTAGATTTGTTTTGGTACACTCTAATTTGCGCATTAAATAAACATATGCAAACTGAGTATAACGCAAGTTGAAAATGCCATCGAAAGTCCCTAGCTCTCGTAAGACCGGGTCGTATTTACCTCGACAAAACATATAAACGGGTCTTATAGAAGCCCAGAACTGAACCTAATACCCTTTATTAATGATATTATCTCCGTGCGTTACCTAGCACGACCCTTCTTAGGTATTTCCAATTTCACGAAATTATATGAACTACGCGAAATGACATCGGGGTATTAATAATTCCCATTGAAATCCACGTTCATGACTGCGGTCTACTGCATAAGGCTCCTGTACGTCTGGCTCTACCTATCTTAAACGTTAATCACTAATCACCATAGTGACCCATTATTGTATAAGCCGATGTCCAAGCTGCTTAAGTATTACCCACATACTTAGGACCCAACAACATTTATAGATACCCGTGTCTTAGACGTGTGTATGTACATTAGGGTGCTTTTTTTGGGACTATTTTTATTTTATTTTTTCTTCACTCCCGGTCTGAAATTTTGTTGGAAATGCTAAAAAAGAAATTCCCTCAAAATATAAGCCCTTAATATTAATATTAAGTAATCTCCCAGAACGTGAAATGATTTCTCATTTAAATTACATGGAAATTGAAATGATTTTTTTTTCAAAATTCTATAACTCGGTGGCATTTCATGCTATTATATCGCCCAAACTTGCAAATTACTCAGCATTAAGCACTCTACAAAAGTGCCTAATACGACTCAACTGTAACTGACACCGGTGAGGCAGTACAGGTCACTAAAAATACAAGAAATTTCTACAAAATTTGACTTTAGTGTGAGTTACAGTTAAGTCGCAATTGGCACTTTTGTAGAGCGCTTAATGCTGAGTAATTTGCAACTTTGGGCGATACAATAGCATAAAATGCCACCGAGTTATAGAATTTTGAAAAAAAAGTTCTAATTCCCACGTAATTTAAATGAGAAATCATTTCACGTTCTGGGAGAGTACTTAATATTAATATTAAGGGCTTATATTTTGAGGGAATTTTGTTTTTAGCATTTCCAACAAAATTTCAGGCTGGGAGCGAAAAAAAAAAAATAGTTCCAAAAAAAAAGCACCCCAATGTACATGCTACAAAATTAACAGGAAAAAGCAATCGATATGTAAATATATCTTGACGTTTATGACGTCTTTATTCGTCATGTGATTTCCGTGTATTTAAAGCCTTAGTAAAAAAGGCAAAATTCTAAAAATTGACGATCAATTGCGATGAATAAATTGATAGCAACCTTCAAATTAAAAACTATGAAAGAGGATAGAGGCTAAATGTATTCTCACGATAAATGTTATTCGCGATTTCTCACGAACTACGGTCTTCAAGTCGGTGAACATGAAATCTCGAAAATCGCTGCGACGATTTGGACAAAAATTTAGGGAGAAATCCGCAAAACCATTCTTCACAACTTATGCGGAGCGGAGTGTCGAGATGAATGTGGAAAAAAAAATATGACAAATATTTTTCATGTAAAAAAAAAAGTAAAATCTGTATTTGTCAACATAAAAATGGTATTTTTCTTATTTTCTTGATTCTTCTTTCCGAAGGCCGTAGAAATCATTTCATAAATCACAAAACCTTTTCAATTCCGCGTTTCTGACGAGTCACCTATCCTGAATGATGTTCATCGGCACAGAGTGCGCCTCGTGCATAGTTCCACGTTTTATTCGATAGCTTCGTTGTAGATGAATATATCGAGACTATTTAAAAAAAATTAAGTTGTCAAAATAACGCTCAAATCTAAAGAAAAACAAAATTATTACTCGGTCGTTATCATCACCTCGCAAATCACCGTTGAAAAAAGGTTTTTGGAGTATCAAAGGTGACCTGAACTACCTAGAGTATACGAGGGGTACTAATCACGTTCATACGTTCAGTAACGATAAATATTCCATGTAACAAACGTCGGAGATATCGGTGATTCTGTTCTAACTGTTACTTTTTCAATCAAACATTTTTTGACTCTATAATTAAACTTTTTTACTTTTATAATGCATATTATTACTCTATTTTATTGTAAAAATAAAATTCCGATAGGATTTCGCTACGACTTCAAAATATCGAGAATGAGAATCAAATTTCAAATTTTTCGTGCCACGGTACTGACTCGTTCATCCACGGTACTGACATTGAAATAATTTTGGTAGACATTCTTCAGAAAAATGATTACGAATTGTATTATAATTTATTTATAAATTGTATTATAACGTCAATTAGATTTATGGATTAATTAGTTCGGATCATTTATTGCGACAAAGAAATAATGAATTCGTAGATAAATTCTAGAAACGGACGTGACACGGTACTGACATTTAAGTGATTTAAATCGTAAGTTTTCTCTGGACTGCAAGTTATATTATACGAAAAAAGCGATGAAATATGTCCACGAGGATCGTATTGATAGAAAAATTTGATGAATAGATTGTTAATGGATGACCAGTGAGAGCAACGATACAGGACATTAGTAGACACAGTTAGAACTGAATCACCGATATATAATATAAATATTTACACCAATTTTATAGCAGATTCGTTACGGTTCGAGGAAAATTTGTATAAATTCATAAATCTATGTGCTCAAGGGTTGTGTACGAGTTCCCGAAAATGTGGAACTGCTCTTTTTATCACCTCCTCGCTTCATCCGCGGTAGGCATCTGCCGCTGGAGCTTGGCCTACATATGTTCAAGCTATTACCTACAGTTTGACTGCAGACCAATCGATAAACCTTGTGGCGAGGATGTACACGTTGAAACACAGTGTAGGTACGGTTTGGTACATACATATAATGTCTACAGGTTCACCCTTGGGCATACAGACTGCATCCTGAATTCCTGACGCGGTGAGTGCGGACGATTAAACCGGAAATGCGCTTTTTTTTTTTTTTCTTTATAACAAAATCAAGAATTTTGTTCAACCGAAAAAATACGAAACACCGTTTTTTATTTCACGGAACATGGGGGCAGGTAATTCGCACAAAGCCTGACTACCTGACTTATGTTAGCGAAATATTTGGAAATCATGTAAATAAACTTTTGAAATGATAAAAAATATTTGAAACGTTTCGAAATCTTCTGAAACCGTTTAAAATCGTGGGAAATATTTGACGTTTATTTAAATCTTTCGAAGTTCTATGAAGTAGTTTCAGGATACTGACCTGTACCCTATACTCTTTCGAAATCTTGGAAGCGTTTTTCGAAATCTTTGGGAATCTTCGAACCCGACTGAAAGTTTTTTGAATCGTCCAAATCATTCGGAACGATTTGTAAAAAATCTAGAGTCCTGAAGAATATGGCTTCAAAGCATTCGGAATCTTCTTGAATCTTGTGACGTTGAAATCTGTGCAGATCTGCAGGAAAATTGATCAGCGCAAGGTTAACTCCTGGGATTGCGAGGAAAGAAAATTCGTTGATAAATTTGTGTCTTTGACAGAGGGATGCGAAGAATTGGTTGTACCTACTTATCGCGTCCGTTGAAATTGGCAGTAACAAGAAAATGAAACAAGTTATTCTTTTGATTAAAATTGAAATAAGCATTGTTGATTATCCGCTCGTTGACGAGTGCGGCGAGCAGTAAAAAGCCGAAAAAGTGAGTAAGATGAAGAATAATAAGAAGAGGAAGGAGGAAGAAGAGAAAAAAATAAAAATAAACTTGCTAGCAGAGAACAACGGGCCGGCGCGGCGCAAGACTAATTTCCTGCAAAATGAGATTACGACTCTGACGAAAAACCGGGGGTTGCGGATGGGACTGCGAGTCTCGCTTCTAATAAAGCCGTAACGCCCAATCGACGTCGAGGTAAGATTCCCCTAAAACCCGAAGATAATTCCGGGTAATTATTATTTTTATTTCTACGAAGCTCGAGGGGAACTCTGAATGAAGGAAATAACGAGAAGACATTTCATCCCGCGTTCTCTACAGCTATATACATGTATATACCTATACATGTATACATCGGCCTCTTTCTCTCTCGTAATCCCAACTCCGACTCCTGTCTATCCCAAAGGACGAACGTCCCTCTTGCCCACTTCGGCGTATGAAACACAAATGAAGAAATACACAAAAAAATTAAGACCTTTTTGCCAACCATCTTACCTACCTCATACATACTTTTTGCGCTTTGAAGACACGTCGAACTAGTTCGTTTCTGGACACTAAGCAAATCGAGTCGAGCTCGAATTCGCGTTAAGGGTAGATGGAGAAACGCCGGCCATTACCGGGGAAAATTCATTTCATCTAAGGTGATTTATTTCCGAATAAGAATTAGTTCAGTTACAATTTTGACATACATAGGAGGAAATGGCCGTCCATCAACTTCAAGTAATTAATGACACTTTCCATGTTATTCTCTTCAAGGACTATTGATGTTTATATTATGTATTGTGTGTTTATTCCGGATAGGTATACGAACGTGGGATAGTCATGAACAAACTCATCATTTAGTATCATTAATGCCTCTCTATACTTCGTATCAGAATACATGTTGCAACGAAACTGGTGGACCAAAGTCGCCATCAAGTTCTTAAAATGTTCTATGACATACGCATGAAATTATAGTGTTCTATGAATGCCACGTGACTTACTTATTCGATCTGATTCATCGAAAATGTGTCATAAAACGAGTCTTCGTTAACCCTGCATTCTCATCGCAGCATAGTCTTTCGAAGTCTGGATTTGTCAGATCAACCGCTGATTCTATTCCACATTTTTTGATCACTGATTCTTCGGGGAAGAAGCCTGTACCGGATGAACGAAGAACTCATTCGTGTACCAGTGAATTCGAAGACTGAGTAGAAGAGATTGTGAATTTGAAGATTTGGTAGATAAAGATTGATTGCTTTAGTGTTTTCAAAAGTTCATCCAAAAGTTCTCTGTTCGTGCGATTCGTTTTGGAGTACTGCAGTGTTCCTTCAGGAATAGAGCCCATCTCAAAGTGTACTCATTATAATTGGCGTAGCTTTCTTTCTTTACTTTTTTATCCAGTTTGATTTGATTTCTTTTCTTTTCGGCTGCGATACGTTAAATAAAAAGAACTTTGATCAAACTGTTCGACTTATACAGTAAAACGTGCAAGGCATCCGACTTTAACCTCAGCTGAACCTGCTCTTGGCTTTCAACAGTGACTCGACTTTGGTGGGAGCAGAAGGTGGATGGGGTAAATCGGGTGTCCCAGTTGCCCGGTCACCCGGTTGCTACCAGGAATGAATAATTAACATGAACCTCGCATACGAGCGTGCAGCTAGAGTAAATATTTATCCCTGTTGAAAACTTAATCGTTGTTCAATATTTTATGTCTGACTCGACGACTGCAGCAGCTTCATGTCATTGATGCGAAGTTCTTTCTATGCCTAGTTTCTGTAGGAAATTAGATTTCCGATGCCGTTGCAACGAGATGAGATACGAACTTAAGGATCGGTTGTTTCTATTCAGACCTGGTTTTTCGTACTAACATACACTTTGCTGTTTGTGCAAGGCTTACACAGCTTCTTGAGATCGGAACCTGTTCATGGTTCTCTTTACGACTTACGTACATCGAAATTTCAATACGCACGTATTTTTTTTACGATGAATGCCCTGCCTGTTTTTAAATTCACACTCCTGGCCTTCCACTGAGCCGACCGAAAACTTCCTACGAGCCGAAATATGATAGCCTTTAAATTCAAACGGTTATTATTCAGAAAACGTCCGAGTCTCCCTTTCTCGATTCTCACGCACCCTCACATACCCTGTGTCTCGTTGACCAGGAAAAAAATAACGATGATAATAACGTCAGACAACGAAGAGTTCGAAATATTCCCGATACGTATCAAGGCGTGCTTTTTATTCCGTGGAGACACAGCTACTACATTGAATGGACGGTTTGAAATAAGGTTTTTTTCGAATACCTCCGACAGCAATTTTCCAATTTTTTTCATTGACTCACGTTCACCCTACACACCCTGTACATGATTTATGTGTATGAATATATTCTACATAACCATAGATAGGTCTCGTATTCTAGATCTTTAGTCCTGAGTGGTGTGGTTCGATAAAATTTCATACTTACCCTAAATTCGCCATATCTGTTTGACATCTACCCGATGACATCATGACCAGGCTTTTTTCTTTTTTCGTTTTTTTTTTTAAACCTATCACCACCGTGTTCAAACCCTTTTTGTAACATTCACCAAACTATCACATGTTCGATGCACGAACTAATATCGTGGAGGAGTCTGAACAGTTGATCCTATCTCATTCATTACCATTGGAGGGAAAAGTTCGGACCATATATGTAGTCAGCACTAGGCCAACATTCGTGTGCGATATCGTTGAAAAGCAGCATGCATGGTGTGTGCTAAATGGTGTAATATTATCTGACGTGATACGATGATGAAAGACTCGTGTACAATATGGACAGAAATATCGGTCACGTAGGTAATGCAACAAGTATGTTAACTGTTATCTACAACTACGTAGTTTTTACTTCATTTCAGCAATATGACTTAAGGTCAGAATTCGCTGACGTTTGTGTACCTTGATACAATGATTGTCATTAATTCTTGACGATCGCATATTGCTGATACATTGTTCACCAATTTCTATCGGGTTCCTGCCAGCTGAAAAGGGCTTGGGGTCCTTGTACCCATGAACTAAAATCTTGACCACCTCTGTTCAGCAGACATGACTGGCTTCTATTACTTCCGGAGAGTTCACCAGTCGGGATGAAAGCTGGGTAAGATCTCGTGCAACTGAAATGGATATAACCACTTGCAGGATCTGGTTCTGAAGGATCGATCATCACTATACACTCCAGCGTAGAGATCAAACGCACCCATGCCAGTCTGGTAAGAGGAACGCAGTTCTATCGTCGACTTATATATCGAGATACTGTTACGTGGGTACGTTATTGCAGTATAGTATATGTACTACATACATATACGTACTTCTGCATGGGTTGGCCCCGACTCCCAAGAGATTCCGTGCTGCAGATATGTGATCTGTGAATTCGTATCGCAACGGCGTTTTTCGAAGTGTATCGTTTCGCACCCTGAGACGAGGGTGAAACACGCGACGACCCTCAACCCGCTGTAAAAACATTCCACTGTAGGACATAAAGGATTCCTGGTGTCAAATAAAAGAAGCCGGTGATCAATTCCTTGTATTCGGAAGACAGCGGGCCGCTGCCCACCTCCGGTTCCGCTTCCTTCTTTCCTTCCTTCTCTCGAATGTCCGTTCGTCTTGTGAAATCAATTTCGTCCTGCCAATACCGGGCCCCGAAGCCCCTCTCGACCCCCTCCTGTCTACAAGCATCGATAATGTTTTCTCGAGAAGGATTCCTACGCCCACCTACCAAATAAATTCCACTCTTTCCGGCTCTGTATTCCCTGCACACTTTGCATAACACGTCTTCAACCTCAGAATTTATCTGTTATGCACATTCTACTGCAGAAAATATCGTGCAGTGTTTTGCAAAGCGAAATGTTCAGGCCTGATATTTCATTTCTTTTTAAATCATTAATCGGAACCCAGAATATTTCACCCATTCATGGATCCCAGTCCTTTTTCAAATTATTGGATGAAATAACACCTCCGATGCAACAGAATTTCTATTGCACCCATGATATACTTTGCGAAAAAATATTATTGGCTTGCCGTTAGCAACCAGTGGAATCCAGTGGATACCAGCACGACTACAGGTGATGGAATTCAATATTTTTTTGGCAGTATGTACTGTTCCAGTCAATAGTGTTGTGGATCAATATGACTATTCATTTTCACTACCTGCGAGTGTACCCGTGACGACCTGAACTAGAAGTAATAATAATTATTGCAGTCAAATGATCTCCACCAGTAGAGACCATTAAAGCCAATGATGAAAACAGTGTAGTGAAAAACTGCTAGGGATCTCTATTGATGATGAGTATACCCAACCTCATCAGGGAAACACCAAATACTGTTAATACATGGAATCATACTAACAGACCGAGTGGCTTGGCATATTTTTGCAACTATTTATCAAGAATGAAGACGATCATTTGCCGTTTATTTTGCTGGAACAACAGATGAATACTTCTAGCGCCGATATTTTTCTTCCATCGAGGATTCGCTTCTTTTCTTATATAGTTTTGATTAATTGGTCGAAGCTATGGGCTCTAAATTGCGCTAAATTCAGTCTTAAGGAAGCAAGCCATACACGCAATTCCGGAAGGTATTATAAGTCAGAGTGGTTTGCTGTACCTGGGTCTCGAGCTAATTATTTATTGCCTCGTAAAAGCATAACGCTTTTCGCTGTGAATAAGTAACCGCTATTAAGTTGTACAGTCGTATATCTTTTTCGCGCGCTTTGGTCTACCCTGCACCGACGCCAAGGGAGTTGGCATGCCGACTCCAGGACGTTTATGGTCGGCGTAAAACTATCATCGTCTCAAGTCTCAAGATTTAGCCCTCGAGGTAGAGAGCTCGTTAATTATAACTTCACGGTTTATATCTTCATCTAGATACTGTCTCTTATCCCCGTCCAAAAATCGTTTTACGTTCCCCACGAATGGTTGTTTTCTCAGTACTTAGTCAGTACTCGACACTCTGTACATACGACCCACGCAGACTTGAAAAGTGAAACGTAAGGGGTTGAAGAACACACGTCCAGCATCCAGAAGTCCCCCGAGATGCCTCCTCTGTTTTCCCTGTTCTTCTTTTCTCAATAGGGACAATTCTGTCCGTCGGATCTCTTCAGGGACGACATCTCTTGTTCCTCGAATTGGGACAATGGGTAGACAAATTGCGGAGGGGATTGATTGATCGCGTTTAAAAATTGACGGAAGAGTCCCATCGTCTTTTGAAAGAAAAAGAATCCCCGGAATCCGCTTTCAGGATTTACTTACTAGATATAGTAGGTATCCAAGTTTCTTCCGACTCTCGGCTATCTATAAATCTTTATCTCTTATTGTTAGAATATATCGAAATCGATTGGTCGCAATGATCGTGTCGCATTTTCGCTTTATTTTATTATGATGATGACGATGACGGGCTGTTAATTTTTCAAAAGCAAATTTATTGCTTTTCTGTAATACGAGTAAACCCGCTGCAGAGAAGAAGCCGTGGGGAAGCGGCAAGCCATAAAGATGACTGAGTGTCAGACTTTCTTCAAAATTATGCAATCTGCGCGAACTGAAGGAGGCTGAAAATCAGTTTATCGACGAGTTGAACTTTCGTCGAGAACGCCGGGAGAAAACGGATATTGCAAAGAGGTACGAACCCAGTTTACGGGCTCTCAGCGGTATATTATTAATAAGAGGAACCTGTTACTCGTGCTGCATATAAATCAGGAGACTTACGCTGTGATACGTTGATCCGCCGTTTTCACGTATTTATTACATACACATACATACCTGTACCAATACAATTGCGGATATTTAATATACACCCATGTATACAGAGGGTAGAGCTAGCGAATACTGAATACATCAACGCGGGAAAAAAGAACATCACAAAACAATATCTGATAAAATCAGTGGAAGGAAACAACTGACATCTGCTTCTCCCGGCTATGGGAACACTAGTAGTGTACCTACTGTTCCAAGAGTAACCTCTCGCAGTATTGCCACTTGCGCGCGCATACACTGTTCGTTAGTGCCGACGCAGGACGCAAAGATTCGTAATATTTTGGTTATGTGACGCGACGGTGTCTGTAATCTTTTACAAATGTTACAGCAATATTTTAATTTTCGCATTAAACAGCCGTATGAGTTATCTGTCGTTAGCAAATAGTGTAGATGACTGTGATGGTAGCAGCCAGTACAGGGAAATTCCACGTCAAATTTTTATTTCAATCCCCTCACCATTTTTGATATGAGCGGACACGTGTATTCCGGTTTTATTCGATTTTTTTTTTTTTTTTTTTTTTCTTTAATATACATATGTTTAAAAAATTTTCAATCGTTAGAACTGCCATGAGAAAGGACGTTTTATTTTCTAATGAGGCTTAAAGTTTTCGTAACTTTACAATGAATCGAAAAATAAATAACGATACGAAATAAAAAGGGGACTGTTTAGAGAAAATCAAGTTCTTCTAATTTGAAGTGGAAAGAAGCACATTTCGACAAATTTTGAAATCACAGCGTTATTTGTGATGCATAGGCTTTGATAATAATCGAAATAAGTGGCATGCTCATACTCTACGATGCATAAAAAGTTCATTTTCCACGATTTCAATGAATTTCGCGTGCTAAATCCAACCTAGTCTGCACGAATGATCGAATAAATTTATTTCAGATTTTTCTACATCTCCGTTTCCGAGTTATTCGCGAAATTATATCGATTTTGATAAGAATAGTAGTCATGCAGCGAGCTTATCGGAATGCCAAATTAATGGCTGAAATCTTTCAAATTCACCAATCAGTATCTCTGCTTGTTTGAAATTACATATTATATGCTGTAATCGAATATAATTGAACAATTTTTCAATCGACAAAACTGCCTGAGTATATTTTATATGCTGCACGTGAACTGTGTTGTTATTATCATCGAAATTCTGAACTACCAACTTCGAACTAGCTTATTACCAGCAAATATATTATATTAAATATATTATACAATAATGCACGACATTTGAATACACGTTATGTATTTCATTGCTTATTGCAATTCATAATGCATCAATTTTAAATAAATTCACATAATGATTCCACATACTGAAGGGAAACTTTTCATTGCGTCATGGAAGCGGGGGCTCTTCACCTACCAATATGAAGATGAGAGTCGTTATTCGAAATAAGAAAAATGTCAATTTTTTCTACGTTCGATGATTTCGATTATGTACTATTCTGCATTTCACGACATGAATTGTTTGAGATTGACTGAACATCCGCGTGTGAAATTTTTTTCGATAAGTATATTACTCATGAAATATATTTCTCGTCTACGGTCTCATAGTTCAACCAAACACGAAAATCAAGACAAATCAAAGAATATGAAATCATCAATTATCCCGCCTTGACATAGTTAGCGGGTCAGATCACGGTGGACTAATAATCCCAAAGGATGCGAATGGACATGGACCGAAGTCCGGTCAGAACAGCGCGCTCTTTTCCGATGATTAAAAAACGCGTTTACAATTACCTGGGCTTGATAATACGTTGTTAAAATGTCGTACGAGTACTGTAGGCTGTGTCTAAAAAAAGCAAAAGTTTTTTTTTTTTTTTTTTGTGGCATCATTAAGAAAAATGTAGTTTTTGGTCTAAAAGAAATCTGTGTTCAAGGAGAGGGCTGTAGGACCATTGGAAGTGGTGCCTCATTAGTGTTTTTGATTACGGCTGGATGGAGTAATGCTTCCCAAGACCATCGATCATATATTCTTTGTACTTTTACAATCGAAAGAAAAAGTTAAAATTTTTGATACCCGGAAAAAATAACAAAGAATGGAACGAGATTATTCCCACATCTCGATGAATATCTACTCAAAAAAAATCTCGCTCGCTTAATCAAAAACGCTTATGAGGCACCACTTTCAATGGTCCTACAGCCCCCTCCTCGAACACAGATTCTTTTGAGACCAAAAAGTACATTTTTTTAATAACGCCACTTTTTAGACACAACCTGAAATACTGTGTCTTGCTCAAATCATGAATAGAAACGCCTCCGAATTTCTTAAATGTCCAATATTCTTTTTGATGCATGACGACGTGCTGTAGGCATCTTTCGAAATTGATTTCTTATCGAGGTATTTTAGTGAGCTTTCGTAAACATTTCATGAAACCGGTGTAGAACATTTCGTAAACAGAGTATTTTCTAAATATCAGTTACTTTCCCGCAACGGGGTTCGCGGAATTAAAGTTTTAATGTAGACAAAATAATTTGTCGAATGAATAAAGTGATGAACTGTGTCCAGCAAAGGAGTTTGTATCCGTTGAAATTTGGATCTTGAAACTAGATGAAATGACATGAAATTCGGGTTGTTAATCCCCATGCTCGATCGTCAGTTATGGCCTCGGGAGTAAACGAAACGGTTTATGTTCTTAAGAACTTGATGAAAAGAATTTACTCCACGTCTCCATCCGGTTTCATCACCTTTCGCGTTAATGAACTGTCGAAAAAGGAAAGTACATGAACCGTTGAAAGCCGAATAGTCCGAGTATTATTCCTGGTTGACTGAATCAAGCTATTTGACAAATTCAACAAAAACTCTTCTACAGTCGGATCTACGAAGTGGTTCCGATAATCGAAGAAAGTAGTTGCGTCGATTTGACAAAGCGCCTAATTTATTGTCAGTTTACTTAGCAAATTGGTTTTGTTGAATCCTGCACACCGTGGTTTTGTTCATTCGACTTAATCAGCTGATAAAACACGTTGGCTTAGAGAGCGAAATGATTTGTTTACCGGGAATCATACAAATTGATTGATCAATGCCGAACGAGTTTCCGTTTATTGAAAAATTGAGGAGTTGATACGCCCTCATTGCATCCAACTCCTCAATCATAGTACTCTTCTCTAATCGTGAGTGGTATGACAAGTTGTAATTTCGAGCGACACAATTCTGCTGAAAGTGACGAAAAACCGTTCCCCGATACACGAAATTGCGTTAGCTAAATTTGCAGGTGAATTATTGAGTTCCTCCACTACTCGCAATTGATATTGTAACTTCCGAATTTGGTTCAGTACTACCGATTCGCACGATTATATGAAGAGTGTTAATCGTAAAAGCATATCTGTACCAGAGTTATCTTGGCGAAGGAATTCCCTCTAGTTTATACGGGAAGTGATCGAACGAAGTAGCTGTCGCCGAAAGAATGTCAATTTTTGTATATATAGGTATGTTCGGTGTGGTTCTGACGTTTCAACTCTGAGGATGTGAAAAGGAGTTGATATTGCGGTCTTTTCAATCGGTCGTTCATCGAGTAAATATTAATGGCGTAAAGAAAAATGTTCGCAAAGGTGAGAGGCGTCGGACGCAAGCTTTTCGTGAGGAATACGACAGCCGCCGGAACATTAGGGGAAAGGAAATAGGGGAAATGGAGCTCGCAAATCGCTCTAAGAAATCCAGCCTTGTTCTGTAGGGATATTGCGTGATCCTCGAGGCCCTGGTATTTATCAAAAGAAAAAATGCGCGTCCTTATGTCGTACGTATAGTCGATTTTATTTTCCCGTAAAAAGACCGAGATGAAAATAGGAATAAAAGAAAAAAAAAAAAACAAGAGAACTGAAGAAGGTCAACCAACGAAGGTATTGGAAAAATTTAACTTCCGTGCCTTTTTAGATCTGCGATAGTGTAAGAAAAATAAAGAAATTTTGAATATCTTTTCGTGATTCACCGTTGATGAAATTCTTTTCATCTAATGCCGAATAAATTCCGGATAAATTGTTTCGGAATGACGACTGCCGACTGCCGCGGCAAGGCGTTCGCCTGTTGTAAGAGACGTTAAGGAATCCGACTTAATATTCCCTGCGGGGAAAAGGTTGCCCGCTAAAGATCCGGCGAGAACAGATGCGGAACCTCAACACGAACGACTTGAGCAGCCGGCGTATACTTTGCGAAGCAGAAAGATCTAAGAAGATTAAATCTCCAGAGTATTTTCACTCCGCGGAAAGGCACAGTGTTCTGGGGTAGCTCTCTTTTTCCACCCTCCCTCATTCCTCCCCTCCCCCCCCCCCCCCCCCCCCCTTCGCCCTCTATGTCTCCTTCTCTCAATTTTCCTTCTCATTTTCTCTCTTTTTATTTTCCGCTCGAGTCCTTCCTTCCGTTTCCTGTACTCAGAGTCAGCAGTTCGCCGTCAAGGATTCGAGCTTCACAGTGTAACCTGGAGCCTCAAACTATATATGTGTAACGATTGAACGACTCACCTTGCGCAGAAATTAACTCGCTGCGTTGGCTGGGCAAGGTAAGCCCAGGAACAACATTGACACGCCCGTACATAAACCAAGTTGGGTTTGTCAAAGAGCCCGAGGCACTCGGCAAGCGACTTTAATTCACGTACCATGGCATGCCAGCTCGGTATGAGCACAGTCGAATACATATATGTATGTGTATATACATATAAACAGTCAGGGGGTTTCTTGAAACTTCATTTCTTGATTTCTAACCTCAATTTATCCCGCTGAAGAAGATGCTGAGAGTAGAGTACCCCGTTTCGAACCTTATGGAATGAAGCTATCGGAGTATCTGCACTATTCGATTAATTTACATCGAGTTTACTAGTGACTTGTTGTTCCAGCAAGATAAAAGCCAAATGATCGTTTTTGTTTTTGACAAATAGTTGCTAAATGGTGGCGAGTTATTTAGTCCATTTGTACGATTTTACGTATCAATAGTATCCGGTGTTTCACTGATAGAGCTGGAGGTACTTTTCATCAATAAGGACCTCTGCCGCTGCCAGTTTCTCACCAGTGACATTGTTCTCGCCATTGGTTTAATAGTCTGTACCGTTGGAGATCATTCTACTGCAATAGTTGCCACTTCCAGTTCAGCTGGTAACTGGCACACTCTCCAATGGTGCAAATTAATAGTCATAGTATACTTTGACGAAGAATATTGATCTCCATCAGCTGCACTATTGAATCCAATAATATACACTTGTGAATACCATTGGACTTCAATTGCGATCCGATAGGGGATCCAATAGTTACTAATGCAAATAGTTGTTTTTTCACCCGCAAAGATTATAGACCTAAGAACAGGGGCAACAGTCGACACTTTCCGTGGAGCTAACAATTATAAGACACGTACGTAATGGGTGTCACTGTAAATCGTGCTGCTGCTGATCCATAGGCTTATATCACGAAGTAAATTACTACATAAATATTCATACGTGGTGCGCCTAGTTCGACAGTCATTAAAATTGGATGGGTATGTTTCAGAACGTATGGTTCACCACTCGCAAGCATTTTCTCACTCTGTGCGATCATATCTGGGCTTTTTAAATTTGAGCACTGTTCGCAGAAGCGAAATCTCGCCGCCTACTCTCTTGATGGAGTGCGGTAAGAAATGTCTCACGTTTTTGAGAATAAAGATGAACCCCTGAGCTTCGTGCGAACCAGCTCCATTCGTGTAGTTCAACAGTATCCTCGCGAAATGGCAGGTTACACATGGAAATGCGTGGCATAAATCTATGTCCATGTAGGTATGTGCTCAGGTTTTGCGATATTCGGTATTCAAAAAACGTGCCTATACACGGTATAACGTAAATATCTTTCTACTTGTCAAATACTTCCTATCCTGGGAATTACTATTTACCCTGCAGTCTTATATGATTTAGGAAATAATGTAAGGCACGGAGAAGCATACAAAATTTACTGTTTACCAAAGATATATATTCTTGCACATTGACTGAACATATCCGTAGCTTCTGACACTTGAAGTGCTTATACGTGTACCTCAATATTAAATGTAATAGCGTACCGATGAGTTTTGTTCTCAATAATCCCTTTCAATTTCACTCTCTCCACATGTCCACCGAATGAATTCTCGTAGCATTTTTGCATGAAAAACATATTGAAGTATTCAAAAGTAATTTCTCATATTTTACTCATTATCCAACGAGTATCTAGTAAGGATTGGCTCAAGCCCAACTGAGCGCGAGTTATAATTAGGCGGTATATTTTCACTTGCGAGAGACCCTAACGTCCAACTTGCATCTAGCGGCTACCGCTGGAACTCCGTGGGTAAGTAGACCCGTTCGAAATGCTTCTGTGCAGTGTTTCTGTTACGTCTTTTGAATTATAATTTCAGAAGCTTTCCATCACATTTGAATAAGGCTACTGCTTCGTACGTTCCACGATAGTAATACAAGCCCAATATAACCGCAATGTAAATTAGCGAATATTAAAAAACCTTGTCAAAATGAAACCTGTAACGTTTTTGATATCTAATTAAACCGTTAATGTAGTTAATTTCTGTAATTCTGTTGTATAGTTTCTTCTTCTTATTCGATTGTTTCACTGTAAGAAGGGTTGGGATTTTACAAGACAGTTACAACCCCATTTACGGAGCCCTGAGGGCTGAGGCCCACGCGTCACCCCGTGCGGGGTAGCGCGATAAAATATGTCGCTCGTTTTCCGGAATGAAGCGAAACGTTCCTTACAGCTTCATGGTTTCCGAGTCCCGACAACTGCGGAGGACGTGGTTTCTGCAAGCTGAGCGAGACTATGGGTAGGAAATGCCGTCGAAATAGAAAGTAAGAGAAAGAAAAACCGGAAAAAAAAAAAAAAAAAAAACGAGAGAAAGAACGACCAGAGGGGAAAATATTCACGGCGTCCTGCAACTGCCAAGGCAAACAAATACCTTCGTATCTTTCTCCATATTCGCTTGAGCGGCGATGAAGCGAGCTACTCCCAGAGAAATTGCGAGTTTAACAGACTACCGTGTATACTATAATATATATGACATGTATACAAGGTGTAACAGAGCAGCCCATATTCGGCTCGTGTATACATATACATATATTCATTGTGAGAAAAACTCGGATAAATTTATCCGAGCAAAAACCTCGGGGATCTGATATTCGAGTTCAAAATGTTGACCGATCATAGCCTGGTGCAGCGAGGAATAACGGTTTCTCGGTGAGCCATAATTGGTCAAATTCGAGTCACCCCTATTCGAAAACTATTAGACCCTTATTCTGTAGTTTGTTTTGAAAAACTAGTACAGCCCTTGCGGGAAAAAAAATGATTGGCACGCCAGTAGTAACTATTGAAGTCCAGTGGATACTAGAATAAACTGCAGTTAAAGTCCAATAGTATTCACCAGTGTGTATACTGTAATGGATTCAATAGTGTAGCTGATGGAGATCAATATTTTTCGGCAGAGTATACTGTAACTATTGATTTGCACTATTGGAGAGTGTGCCAGTTACCACCTGAACTGGAAGTGGCAACTATTGCAGTCAAATGATCTCCGATATTACAGACTGTTGAAGCCAATAACGAGAACAATGTCACTGGTGAGAAACTGACACATTCCTATCGATGATGAGTGCACCCAGATCCATCGGTGAAACATCGAATACTACGAATATATAGAATCGTACTCATAGACTAATTAGCTTGACACGATTTTGCAACTATTCGTCTATAATGAAAACGATTATTTGCCTTTGATTTTGCGGTGCAGTGTGTATACTTGTGAAACTAGTGTGTGTACTACTTCTGATTGCCAAGCAACGGATAGTGCGAATGCCAATAGTGCGTGAAATGACTTTCGGCATAGTGCACTACTAGTGTCTGAAATCGAATAGTATGAATTCCAATAGTACCAAATTTTTGTTCATATGGGAGAAATAAGATAGTGACGTTGTCACACCCTTCATACGTGCGTGAAAGCTAGCACACATGCATAGGTTAGGCGTGAGGCGAATAAAATATAAAATAAAATCTCCGGACCTTAGACAAACGGTGGGGTGAAAGATTACGACGGTTAATATAGAGGTACGAGTTTATTTCGACTTTCCTTTTTGTTTTTTTTTTTTTTCATTTTTTTCTAGTTTTTTTTTCATTTTTTTAATAAGTTGCAGCACGATATGGCGGGGATCATTTCTTTTCGCAATATATTACGTGGCAGGAATACCTCGGCCTCGTCAAAGTTTCAAATGGACTCTTTGAATAATGCCAACTTCCTGTTACTTTTCCAAACAGTATCCGTTGCGTTATTATTATTCTTGAGCTAAAGTTTCTCACGTTTATCTTTCTCGCTCAGAAAATATATACGTATATATATATATAACCGATTCCCCGAAAAGTGCCACGGGTACGAAAACATTCGCCAAACACATTAATCCTTCCGCAATACATATGAAAATCATGAAGATGCGTTATTCACATAAAAAGATATTGATATTACATCTTACTGCTGGAAATGTTCAAAAATTCATACATCGCAGAAAATCAACAAAACTATAATTCATAAAAAAATGAGAACGAAAGTCTGGGATACCTAAGTGGTACTTGCCAAGCCAATTTGATACAAATCTGAAAGTTCAATTGGGTGATTTGATGAGAGATGTAATCTGCAGATAACATAAATAAAGAAGTTAAACCGTATCCGTATGAATTCTTGTCTCTCAATATTTTTGTCACAGTTTGTTGAATGAACTGGATATTTGATTAAACATTAGTTTCAACAAAATCTTCAATTATTGCATCAAGTAGCACTGTGCGTGTGTTTCGTCGTGACCAAGTATGAAATGACGTTGAAATCGAGCGCTATCATCTTCCGCGGTGTCGGTTATAACACTTATAACCTATAATTCCGCTTGTTGCGAGAAAGGAATGCACATTGAAACTTGGTCCAGTTCACCGAAAAATTCACCCGCCTACACAATATAATACATATACATACCATGGCTAATCCAAGGATAATCGGGGTGAGGATGAAGGAATCGAACCCTCAGGTGTGTGTGTGTGTGTAGATCCGTTTGACTTTGTTGGAGGATTCGAGCTTTCTAACATGTGGGGGAATTCTTGAGTTTGTGTGCGAAGGGGAGTCGAACCTTCAGGTATGCGTTTCGTCTTGGGTACAGTGACAGACTCGTCAATAGGGCTGCGCCACTGTATCCTACCCTAGACGCGGTGAGTCCGGTAGCGGACGTTAGGGATTGTTAGGAATCGGTATATATACGAACCGAGTGTTCGTCCTAGCACTAGCGAGAGAGATGTAGCTAGGCGTAGCCGCGTAGCGGGCGTATGAAGAATTATGTGAGTCCTCGCAAGGTGTTTACACTACTTATGTCACCCTGCCGGATGGAGATAGGTGGGACCCCGATTAACATTTTTGATATAGAAACCCATGGTCGGAAAGTTGACGTTATACCTTGATAAGAGGATCAAGGATTTAGAAATAATTTAAGTGTAATTCAACTATTTACAACACGACGAATTCAAAAGAGTAAATAACAGTCACAGTGTCTAAGACATGACAGAAAATCAGTCTGTTCGTCGTTCGATTTAACCGAAAAAAAAAAAAAAAAAAATAAGTCACATCATAACATTGCTTCGACTCGATGAAACGAAAATAAAAACAACAAAACGATACGAACTTACAATTAGTTTTCTTTTGTAGAAATGAACGACGAAAAGACTAATTTTCTGTAATATTTAAGGTTAATTACTCCTTCAGATTCGTGATGTTGTAAATAACTAATTGAAGTACCCTAGGATTATTTCTAAATCTTCGACCGTTCCACCTGCCTGCGGGCAAGCGTTGCAAGCGTTGACTGGAAACTTTCAACCTCTCTTATCGAGGTAATCGCAAATTTCCGACCATTAGTTCCTATATTAAAAATGTATAGACCTTGTACAAGTGGATATGTTATCGATATTTTATCAGACCACTCATAACCTGCCTGGGGATTGAAAGAATCATTTCAAATCAAGTATCACCGAGCTTAATCCGTCTGAAATTTTAATCTAAAATAGTTCGAGGAAATACTTTTGAAATAGAAATCTACTAGTGTTTTAATATAAGTTCCATCAGTGGCAACAATTTCTTTTTTTCTGTAAAGGAAGGTATATCTAAGAATTAGAATCAAAAAGAGATCCTTTTGTTCCTTCGAAACGAACAAAAATTAATTTTCTAGTTAAAAAAGTTTACCAACATCGCAGAACACGTTTCGAAATTATAATAGCTTTAATTTGAAAAAATAATATCATACATATTGGTAACGGTTCAATCAATTCATATTTCAGATTCGGTGTAAAGGTATCATTATATGTATATAAAAAAATATAAAATTGGTCAGATGTAGATTACAAGAAACACAGAAAATTGAATCAAAGTGAACAGTACTTAACTGAATAATGATTTTTCAGATTTTACTGAGAAAAAAAATGGCGTTTCAGTTTTAGTCTAAAAGATTCAGAATTGAATAACCGCTTGTGGAAGAGATCTGACAAAAATGTAAACGTGTCTTTTAGAGTCGGAACAACGATATATCGGTGATTCTGTTCTAACTGTTACTTTTTCAATCAAACGTTGTTTGATTCTATAATTCAACTTTTTTAGTTTTTCCATGCATATTATTACTCTATTTTATTGTAAAAATAAATGTCCGAGAGGATTTCGCTACAACTTCAAAATATCGAGAATGAGAATCAAATTTCAAATTTTTCGTGCCACGGTACTGACTCGTTCATCCACGGTACTGACATGAAATAAATTTGGTAGACATTCTTCAGAAAAATGATTACGAATTGTATTATAATTTATTTATAAATTGTATTATAACATCAATTAGATTTATGGATTAATTAGTTTGGATCATTTATTGCGACAAAGAAATAATGAATTCGTAGATAAATTCTAGAAATGGACGTGACACGGTACTGACATTTAAGTGATTTGAACCGTAAGTTTTCTCTGGACTGCAAGTTATGTTATACGAAAAAAGCGATGAAATATGTCCACGAGGATCGTATTGATAGAAAAATTTGATGAATAGATTGTTAATGGATGACCAGTGAGAGGAACGGTACAGGACATTAATAGACACAGTCAGAACGGAATCACCGATATAAGAACATAGATCGAATCCAAAATGATCAGGATCGAGCGTTTCTCGTTCGCGAGGATCATATGCCTAACGATTGACTTTGGGTCATAGTAATTACCGATAATAGATGGATACAATTTGACCAACCACTCACAGATTATTGCCAGCTGTATCTCGTTCACCTGGGATAAAAAACAAATCCAAAAAAAAAAAAGGAAAAGAACAGAGCCGTATTTCAATTTCACGCGTTATACCATCAGCAATCACTGTATTGTTGTTATTGTACGGAAAACTGCTATACTAGACAGCTCAATATCTGTACCTGAAATTTCCCAACGTTCGTTACCGCAAATTTGTTCCACTACACTTCATGCGGAATAATTATACACCGCTTTGTCCGACAAACTGCGACAAAATATTCTCTTCTAAAAGGCAGAAAAATAAAAGATCGTATAACTCACATAGCCTTTTTTCATGACATAAAGATTACAAGTAATGGATTGAATTCCGAATTTTTGGTCTTCAATTCTTTGGGAAAGTAATCTCTATCGCATGAACAGACTACATTGTTCGATACACGAAGGACACCATGGAAATGATTTTGTAGGTGACGAAGATGAACTTTTTTTTTTTTTTTTTGTATTTTTGCTGATAGATTTTCGTAGCTTCGTAGCTTCTTCCAAAATGGAAGGCCTGTAGCTCAATTTTGAGTACTCGCACATGAAAAAAAAAATGCTAACTTGACTAACAATAAGATATCAAGTTTGGTCTTATTTTCAGAGGGAGGAAGGATTGAGGTATCTATGAAAAAAATAAGTGGGGCTTGAAGATGAAGCTTGATGAGTTACGGGGCTGCCTGGGAGGCGGAATTGGCTCAGGGTGCAAAAGTATTTGAAGCTTCATCTTGAAGCTCACTCATTTTTTTTTTATAAATACCTCAATCGTTCCGCTTCAGAAGGGAGCCCGACGCGAGCTCGATATCTCAATTTTTAGTCAAGTTATAATTTTTTTTAATAAACACGTTTTTTTTTTTTTTTTTTTTTGTCCAGTTTCAATTACATTTAGAACAAAATCTATCATTCGAATTTTTCGCAGCGAGATAATAAAACTTAAAACTGCCAAAACGGCGACAAACTTTTTCTCTGATTATTATAGTCGTCACGATGAGACTGCAGGGTTGTTTGAAAAATCTTTCGAGTCAAATCTTCCGCTCCCACATACCTCAGGTATACCTACAGTTTAAGTGTTACAAGGTATAATAGAAAATTCCCGAGTGTGATTAGAACTTAAGACGTAAAACGTGCAGCGTGATACTTGAAGGTAATAAAGTTGGAGTATGCCGTGTGGCACAGGAGTCAAGAAAAGTGAGGGTAGTACGAAATAAAATGAAGTAAAATTGAGGGGTTGAGAATTGACAGCTCAGTGAAATACCGGGTTTAATCAAATGCTTATGTCTCTTTTTTTTTTTACATCTTTACCCTCTCTAAGCTCAACGTAGGTATATACTATTTTTCTTTCCATTTTCTTTCCCGCTACTTTTCTTTCGTTTTCACTCTCTTTTCGTTTTCCGCGTATACATACGAGCACCGAGACCGATTTCGCTACGGCGACACTTCCTCTCGGCGTAAAACTCTGACCGCGATCAGCGAACCTCGGAATTTTTGGAATTTCACAATTTTCTATTTATGTTCGCAGATTTTCTCTGTATTATCAGACTTCGTACCCCCTGCGGAAATTCGGGAATAATTAACTCCGCCAGACCATAACCGCCGAAACGTTGCTCGCTGCTCGTAAGCAGGAGATATTGAAATTAATTATCGCTGTCACTTTAGTCGAGGCAGAAATTACCCCATTGCTAAAGTAAATGAATTCTTTTGAGTCCAATCTTCGACAGCGACACGGCAAGATACAAAGAGCATACCATCGATTAAGGGGTCGCATGTATGTCCAGGTTGAAAAACTTAAGCACATGTTCGAAAATTGTGATGACTAGCTAAGGGAAATGACACACAGATATCATTTTTCAAGACTTTATTCTACGTATAACATCTTCTACAAATCTTGATGCTGTAAACCCTTGCATCTTACATGATGTGGCGACTAGCAGCGATTGATGTGAGCTGAAAATTCTTGAAAATATTTGTTGGTTTGACTGAAAAAAATTAAAGAAAATTCAAATTTTTGTATTTTTCAGTATACGAACTTTGAGAATCTGCCAATGTATGAAGAATTTGATATTTTCTGATGACCCTAGTCTAGGCTAGAACTACGTCAGTATTTAGTAGGTTTACGAAATTGAATCTAGTTTGGACGAAAATTGAGCTCGAAGTCAAGTCCACGATCAACCTATGTCACTTTTACAGAGATCGCTTCAATCTGCGTTGATGCAAAATGCGAGGGTTTTTAATATCAAGATTCGAAGATGACAATACGTTGAACAAAGCCCTGAAACAGGATATTCGTGCATTGTTTACCTTAGTCGCGACAGTCCCGAAAAATGAGTCTAATTTTTACACTCTGAGCATACGTGTGCCCTCTTAAGAACCGACGACATTTTCAGCGTACGAATTTCGAACTTATCGAAAATTGTGTAACACAGGAATGAATGAGAATGAATTCTATGGGCGATTCAAAGCACGTGCGACGTATTGCTGACGCCAGTCCTCGCCTCACGATTAGACCCAACACGATCGGAGTCAAAATTTTCAATTTTCAATTTCCAAGCCAGATTTTCATCCGATTATTTTGTGAGCGAAATTAATTCCCTGTCATATGACACAATAGGATATTAAACTTCGCCGAAAGGATACCGGCTAGGTCATGGTAAAGTATCTTTGGGTATAACGACTCCTATGCCAGAGTTACGTATTGGGTTGTACGACAGACGATAGCTAATACATCGCCAATGAAACTATTCCAATAAAGGAACCGGGCCAGGCGATGCTGAAAGCGACAACTGCGACATCCCATCCATCCGAAGTCCCTCTGATAGTTTCACTTTACAACC
The DNA here is from genome assembly GCA_963966615.1 of Tenthredo amoena. Lineage (NCBI taxonomy): Eukaryota > Metazoa > Arthropoda > Insecta > Hymenoptera > Tenthredinidae > Tenthredo > Tenthredo amoena. The sequence continues at coordinate 1,033,314 of OZ016499.1, read as the reverse complement.
ATTCGACAACTATTGCACTAGTTCTAACAGTTATCAACTATATATTATATATCTGTACCAACTGCTCGGATATTGGTTTACGCAGGCCAAAGTGATCTGCTGTCTTACCGCCAGATTATCAACACCATCTTTGACTTTTGTCAATGAGGTTATCAATGTTACTGTCTTTGCACGTAAGATAGAGACATGTGGGGCAAGTGTGCGCAGCGGGTATGAGTCCGCGGATTCATTATTTCAGAAACCGTTAAAATTAGAAAAAGAGTACCAACTCTCTCCAGTACTTACTTCGACGTTGGACAAAAGACTCGAGTCTTTTCTGGCGTGGTTGCACAGTTTTGTCAATATTGGTCAGTAAAATTTTTCGTTAAAAATCTTACGATATTTTTTCATTTTCAGTTCAAAAACTTTCGTACTTCTATTGCGGTATTTATTACTTATCATATACGAACGTGCACGTTATAGTATCTAGTTTGATCTGTACCATTACAAAGCTTGATAAAATAACATAATTATGAATAATTTTAAGTGAATTCCGTTCAGACAGTTAGGGGTAAGCCTGCGCATAATGCTTGTCGGGTAAAAGTGCGCATATTTCCATGCGTACTATTGCTATCAAAAGTGTATTTTTATAGGTATCTGATATATGCACCGATGAATGAGATTTTGTTATCGTTAGTTCAAATTTATCTCATATTAATTTTTTTCAGATTTTAGAAATTTTGATCTCTAAGTAATAACGATATAAATATAGATGAACTAATATAGATGAACTAATATATATCTATACATAGGTATGTGATATATAAATGATAAAAGATGAATATATGAATAAATAATAATATTTACGTCATCAAATATATATAGTTGAACTATATTTAAATACATTAAAGTTTTGGCTACTAAAACTAGGCGTACACTTACCCGCACTACTGCGCACGCTTGCCCCTATATTGGGGTAAAAGTCCGCATTTTGACAAGGTTTTCTTTTTCTTTTTTTCTAGAATTACAAGTAAGTAAGTCCAATTCTGATTTTCGTAAATTGTGAATTAATGAAGGCTCAAAATGAATGACTTTTTTTTATTTTATTCCACTTAAAATTTTCAACTTTGTAACAATTTAAAGAAAAAATGCGCACTCCTGCCCCACATGACTCTATACACACACGACGTACGTCTATGAGTATAGTATAAGTATATTATATCCTTTGCGGACATGAACGAATACAGATTTCAAGCGTTGTCGACCAGGTCTTGATTTCTCTTCACAGTCGATTGACTGACGTATATTATACGAATATGAAAAGCGAAAATTGATTAAAATGAATTTCCACCTGAAAAGACGAGAGATAAAGACGGTGCGCAGTTTTCCCTCCCAGTTTCCGCAGCCTTTAAATTTTCCTGGAAATAAGACAGATTCTAAGGACTTGATTTCGTTACTAGATATATGTTGGCTAACGGTTCTTCCCTGTGGAAAGACTCCCGTCCCTTTGGTTAGGACCGGGAGGGGATAGGTGGGTTTAGGTGGCTGGTCAGGAGACCAGCCGAAAAAAAAAATACGGGCGGTGCCGGGTTTAAGGCGCTGCGGTGTCGATCCGGGCCGTCTTGGCGCGATGCCTTGGTGCCCTGGGTCGGACGTAAGGCTGGTACGGCGGTAGCAGCGGAGGTGGCGGCTCAATCTCGCTAGGCAACTGCTGGACGGGAGCTCCGGCGAAGGTCCTTGCCACGCACGTCCGTGGTTTGGCCGGGGTGACCCGAACTCGCTTGGAGGGTCCCTCCGTCTGAGTCCCGCTCTCTGTGGTCGGGGTACGGAGTACTGGCCGTGGAAGCCTGGAACCCGGGGCGGTCTGGGTCCCTTGGGTCCGGGAGTCCGGCTTGGTAGACCACGCTAGACGGGGTCCCTTGGGGCGACGGGCTTCCTCGGTGCAGCGGGCCGCGTAGCGTTGGGCGAGGGCGAGCCGTCGGATGTCGTCGGAAGTCAACGCTAGATGCTGGGTGAACAGATCGTTCCCGATCATTCGTCGGCGTGGGAGAGGTAGTCGGGGAGTTAAATAACTGAGCCACCGTAGTTGTGCAAAGTACGAGACACCGTCTCTTTATTAGGGATAGCAAGGCTTTACTGACAAACGTTCGGTCGAGTATGACGTCAACTTGGCGATTGTCGTAGCGAAGCTGATTTACATTAAAAATCGACAGAGCTTAATTAATAGGAGCCTTACTTCTATTGTGAGAGAGGTGTTTAGGCGGTGCGCTACGGCGCCCGCCGGCCCACCCCCCCCTGACTCCGATCGCGCGCAAGAGATAGGCATGCGGGTTGCCTGGTTGCCGGCGTAGGCGGGCAACAATTCCCCCTCTCTTGCGTGCGATGGAGTTTGGTAAGGATTAAGGGGTCTTCTTAACTTACATGCTTATTCTAGGTACTTGGTTATATAACATACATATTAACTTGAATTCTAGTTAGTCTATGGGGTTCGCACACAGGGGCTGTATCGAGGGCAGGGAGGGGTCTGGATCTCTGCATGCCGGTGTATGGGGGAGAGGGAGGGTGTCTTCTTCTGCTCGTCCGAGGGAAGGTCTTGGGAGTGTGGTTTGGGGAGGGCGGCCGTGCTCTCTGAGCTGCGACCTAGCCTTGTGTCCGAGGATCGGGCGGGTTTGAGCTGGCTTCCGTGCACCTTGACGAAGGTACCTTGTTTGTCCAACCAGTAGATGTCCCCTTGGTGATGTGAATGGACTCGGAACGGTCCCTCCCATTTTGGGGCGAACCCGGCGTGGAACCCTTGGATGGCGTTGGACAGGGGGTGACTGCGCTGGTAAACCTCATCCTGGGTCTGGTAACGCGGTGGTGTCTGTTCGGTGCTCACGTATTTTTGTTGGTAGCGGCACTGATTCCCTCTGGCTGCTTGGACCCGTTGTTCCCACTCGTCGGAGGGGGGCTCAGAAGTGCTGAGCTGCCAGTCCCCCGGGCGTCGGGACTCTTGACCCATCAAGAGCCTGGCTGGGGTGTAGCCGGTGGCTGCGTTTTGGCGGTTCCGAAGCTGGAACAGGACCCGTGGTAAATGGAGGTCCCAGCCCTTGTGTTTTTCGCCATGGAGGTGGAGCCGAAGCCCCTTCTTGATTTCCTGATTTCGCCTCTCGGTCGGATTGGCTCGGGGATGGTACACGGCCGTGGTCCATGGTTTAGCTTGCCATCGGTCACATGCCTGTTGCCAGCTTCTACTGGTAAATTGGGGCCCGTTGTCGGACAGAATGGCTCTAGGATATCCCCAGCGAGAGAAAACCTCCTCTTCCATCACTCTGATGACCTTTGCTGCGGTTGAGGTCCCAAGCGGAAAACCCTCGACCCATCGTGAGAATAGATCCGTGACTACCAGGATGAAGCGCTTCCCCCTGGCACTGCGGGGGTATGGTCCCATTAGGTCGACCGCGATGGTGCCCCAGGGTTGTGTGGGCCGATGTGGGCGGAGGGCCCCTTGCTCGGTGGGTGACTTCTTGGAGCAGGCGCAGATATGGCAGAACTGTACGTGCTTCCGGACCGCCTCCCTCATCTTCGGCCAGTGGTGGGATTCTTGAATCGCTCTTAGTGTTTCATCCGCTCCGGGATGTCCGGCGAGAGGGGAGTCGTGGTATTCGAACAGCACTCTTTCCCTCGCACCCTCCGGTACGATCAGTTTCCAGGGAGACTGGTCACTGTCCCTCCTCCATAGGCTTCCGTTGATGACGCCGTGTTGTGGGTGGAAACTTCGCTGTTTTCCCTCTATGTGGGGTTTTGGTGCCCGTTCGTGACACCGGGCTGCTAGTTGGCTGACTGCCGGGTCGGTTTGCTGGGCGCTGCGGATTTCCTCGAAAAGAGAGACTCCACCTATGGCGTAGAGCTTCGGTGTCGTCTCTGCGGGCTCTGCTATGGTGGCTCCCTCTGGTGGAAGAAGTCGTTCCAGGTCATCCGCCTCCCCCTCGTTCTCCCCCTCTGGGTGGCGGGAAAGTAAGTCGGGTAGTTGGTTATCCTTTCCCGGGATATGCTCGATTTGAAACGAGAACTCTTGGAGTAGCAATGCCCATCGAGTTAGTTTATCCCGAGTGTCCTTGAACCGGTGTAACCAGGTCAACGCTTGGTTATCAGTTCGGAGCGTGAATGGTCGGTCCTCCAGGAACGGTCGGAATTTCTTGATGGCCCATATGACTGCTAGGCACTCTTGCTCGCTGCTGTGGTATCGGGTTTCCGTGGGACTGAATTTGGCACTGGCGTAGCTGACTACGTCTCGTCCCCCTTCTTCTCGTGGATGGAAGAGTACTGCTCCCATCCCTTTGGCGCTGGCATCCGTTTGGAGTATGAACCTCCTTCCGGGATCTGGTCTCGCGAGTTTAAGCGGTCTCTGTAGGGCTGTTTTGACGGCCTCGAAGCCCGCCTGGGCGTCCGTGGTCCAACGGAACTTCGCTTTCCCGGCCAGTAGGTCCGTCACTGGTGCCGAAATGGTAGCCAGGTTCGGTATGTATTCGTGCAGCCAGTTGCAGGCGCCCAAAAAACCCTGTAGTTGTCGCTTCGTGGTGGGCGGGTTAGTGGTCCTGAGGAAGCTCACGTGCTCCGTGCTGGCTCGGTTGCCGTCAATGGCGACTGTGTGTCCCAGGTATTCTAGCTCCGTTTTTCCGAACTGACACTTCTTCAGCGAACATGTCAATCCGTGTATTTTTAGGCGTTCAAGTACTCGGGCGAGGTGGTCGAGGTGCTCCTCTGCGTTCTCAGAATAGATGATGATGTCGTCTAGGTATACCAAACAGAAGTGGCCTATATACCCGGTTAATACCTCCTGGCTCATTAACCGCTGGAAGGTCCCTGGTGCATTTTTCAACCCGAACGGCATGACGCGGAATTGGTAGGTTCCCCCTGTCGAGGTGGCAAAGGCAGTGTATTTCTTTGCCAGCGGTTCCATCGGGATTTGCCAGTATCCGCTCTTTAAATCAAGAGTAGAGAAGATTCGGGCGTTCCCTAAGTCCTTCAAGGTATCGCTGATGCGAGGTATGGGCTGGGAGGTGTCTTCTGTTATTAGGTTGAGGCGGCGGTAGTCGACGCAGAACCGAGTCGTACCATCCTTCTTCTTGGCTAGGACCACCGGAGAACTATAGGGAGAGGAACAACGTTCAATTACCCCTGAGGCCAACATCTCTTGTACCTGGTCCTCGATGCTGATCCTTTTTGCCTCTGAATAACGGTAAAGGGGTAGTCGGAATGGCTGCTCAGATGTCACCCTTATATCGTGCCGCATGGTCCTCGTCTGGGGCAGTCTTCTCCCTACGTATGAGAAGAGGCTGCTATGGTTTCGTAGAATTTTGAAGAAACGGTCTCGGTAGGCAGGCGGGAACTCGTGTTGGGGGACGAGCTCTTCTAGTGTGGTTGTCTGGACCTTGTCCTGGGGGAGGCTGAGGAACGGAGTGGTCACCCGGTGGGTCCGTCCGATGTATAAGGCGTCCCGAGTGAAGTCGAGAACCCCTTCTTCCTTTTGTAGCCACGGGAGTCCCAGTAGTAAGGGAAGTCTTAGCAGCGGAGCTACCATTACTTCGATTTGGAACTCTTGGTCCTGGATGGTAATGGTGAGCTGAGCTGTTCCGGTTACTTCCATCGTTGAGTTTCCGGCTGCAAGTTCTACGGCGAGGCTCGTTTTTTGTAGACGAGTATCTACCGGGAGTATAGCTGGGTTAGCGAAGTTCTGAGATGCAGCTGGGTCGATGAGTGCTTGAATTTCTCTTCCCCGGATAGTAGTGTGTATTCGAGGAAGGCCATTGGTCCCAAAACCAGTGCTGTTTACCACCGGTCTGGTTCGTCGTTGGCGGGGGGTGCCGGGGTGCTCGCCGCCTGGCGCCAGTTTCCCTGCTGGGTAGCTTGTCGCTCCTTGAGAACTGGGCAATCTCGGTGGAAGTGGTGTTCAGGGCAGTGCCAACACTTCGGAGGTTTCTGTTTCTCGGTGGCGGGCGGGTTTGGTCCGTTGTTATTTCCCTTCCTTGCTTCGGTTGGCTCTTTCTTCGGTCGGGTGCGTGTTTCATCTGCGTCGTCCTTCTCGGCTTCCATGGCCCTGGCAAGTAGGCTGGAGAAGTCACCAGGATTCGTGGGCCTTACTGATTTCCGGAGAGACGGGCGGAGCAGGTTTAACAGTGTCCCTACCCTGGCTTCCTCTGGTTCTTCCGGCCGGATCCTCTGGTACAGGAGGTATTTCTGCTGGAGGAATACTCCCGCGGGTTCCCGGTCACCCTGTTTTTTAGAAAAAAGCTGGGCGTTGAGCTCACTCTTAAGTGAGCGGTTGTCGTAGTGGTTGAGGAGTAGTTCGCCGAACTTTTCCCACTCGAAGTCTAAGGTTTGGTAGCATTGCCACCATTTCTCGGCTTCCCCCTTTAGCCCCTTCTCTGCGACCTTCGTTCGATAGACGGCCGGAGTTTGGGATGCGTCTAGGTACTCGCTGCATCGTCGTAAGAACTGCTGTGGGTCCTCGTGGTCCAAGCCTCGGAACTCGGGTAGCGGCAAGCGGTGACCACAGAAAGCTTGGTAGAAGGCCCCCCAATCTGGCGAGGTTCCGGCTCGGCTTTCCTCGGTTCGATTCCCGGTGGCGTTCGGGGTAGCGGGGTCTGGTATGGAGGTGGATGGACCTGCCTCTGCTCGAAGGCCCATGCGTTCGTTCTGTTGGGGGTTCTGGTCGGGGTTGGGCGCCATGGTTTGTTGTTTCGCTCCCTGCTGCGTCAGTCGTGAGCGGGTGACCCTCGGCTCAGTCATACAGCGTTGACCCTGGGTCGTTGGTGGATTCGTCCGGGCCTCTGCTCGGAGCTTGCTGATGTTAATCGGGCCCCACGTTGGGCGCCACTTTGTTGGCTAACGGTTCTTCCCTGTGGAAAGACTCCCGTCCCTTTGGTTAGGACCGGGAGGGGATAGGTGGGTTTAGGTGGCTGGTCAGGAGACCAGCCGAAAAAAAAAATACGGGCGGTGCCGGGTTTAAGGCGCTGCGGTGTCGATCCGGGCCGTCTTGGCGCGATGCCTTGGTGCCCTGGGTCGGACGTAAGGCTGGTACGGCGGTAGCAGCGGAGGTGGCGGCTCAATCTCGCTAGGCAACTGCTGGACGGGAGCTCCGGCGAAGGTCCTTGCCACGCACGTCCGTGGTTTGGCCGGGGTGACCCGAACTCGCTTGGAGGGTCCCTCCGTCTGAGTCCCGCTCTCTGTGGTCGGGGTACGGAGTACTGGCCGTGGAAGCCTGGAACCCGGGGCGGTCTGGGTCCCTTGGGTCCGGGAGTCCGGCTTGGTAGACCACGCTAGACGGGGTCCCTTGGGGCGACGGGCTTCCTCGGTGCAGCGGGCCGCGTAGCGTTGGGCGAGGGCGAGCCGTCGGATGTCGTCGGAAGTCAACGCTAGATGCTGGGTGAACAGATCGTTCCCGATCATTCGTCGGCGTGGGAGAGGTAGTCGGGGAGTTAAATAACTGAGCCACCGTAGTTGTGCAAAGTACGAGACACCGTCTCTTTATTAGGGATAGCAAGGCTTTACTGACAAACGTTCGGTCGAGTATGACGTCAACTTGGCGATTGTCGTAGCGAAGCTGATTTACATTAAAAATCGACAGAGCTTAATTAATAGGAGCCTTACTTCTATTGTGAGAGAGGTGTTTAGGCGGTGCGCTACGGCGCCCGCCGGCCCACCCCCCCCTGACTCCGATCGCGCGCAAGAGATAGGCATGCGGGTTGCCTGGTTGCCGGCGTAGGCGGGCAACATATACTCACCTTATTTCTTACTCCTGGTCTACTACTAATGATAATAATAATAACGATAATAATGATGATGAAAATAATGCAAAAATCCGGAACGCAGCTGTTCATTGAGCTAGAAATTTTTAACAAGAAGAAAGCCCGCCACTGGTCGCCCCTAATAATTGTCTCCGATGAAATTTCTCTTGCATGATATATATATCGTCACAATTCGTCTGATTTTAATACCTGGAGTTTAATAATATATTCCTGAAGTTATACGTGAACGGGTATTTTTGGAAGAATAATTCGTCTAGACAGACATTCGGTAAAGAGTCCATGATGTAATGAAATAGCCTAAAGACCGCAGCTAATAGAGGGGAATGACTGGGGACATGGCAGCACGAATCACTACAAGACTCACGTGTAACTTATAAGGATTAGAGGGTCTCGTTTCGCGTGCCTTTTTCCTACCCTTACGGTATACCAAGAGGCGTTTTTGGCTCACTTCCTGCCGCTTCTAGGCCTTAACGACGTCTCTGATGAGGTGACAAAAATCACGGCTAGTAACTTACCCTCGAGATATTTCAATCTTCTGATAAAGTAACAAACACACGTCCGATACGGACCCTAACGCACATTCTGTAATTACGTTGATTAGATTCAATTATATCGGTCTTTCTACTATTTTCTCTGTTCCTCCCGTTTCAAAGGGGTGCTACGTTGTCTTTCGAGAAGATCTCCCCGGAACACTATTCCTCTCGGAACATTAGTTCGTCCACAATCCTGTACAAGGAATAAATAACAAGTTATCGGAGATCTTGATGAAAAAGTTTTCGATTCATCGGATTCAAAATCTTTAGAAAGAAGTCGTTGATGTAACTTTACATCGGTAGAGTCATGAGGGGCAGGAGTGCGCATTTTTACTTTAAATTGTTACAAAGTTGAAAATTTTAAGTGGAATATAATAAAACAAAGTCATTCATTTTGAGCCTTGATTAATTCACAATTTACGAAAATCAGAATTGGACTTACTCACTTGTAATTCTAGAAAAAAAAGAGAAAGAAAACCTTGTCAAAATGCGGACTTTTACCCCAATATAGGGGCAAGCGTGCGCAGTAGTGCGGGTAAGTGTACGCCTAGTTTTAGTAGCCAAAACTTTAATGTATTTAAATATAGTTCAACTATATATATTTGATGACGTAAATATTATTATTTATTCATATGTTCATCGTTTATCATTTGTATATCACATACCTATGTATAGATATATATTAGTTCATCTATATTAGTTCATCTATATTTATATCGTTATTACTTAGAGATCAAAATTTCTAAAATCTGAAAAAAATTAATATGAGATAAATTTGAACTAACGATAACAAAATCTCATTCATCGGTGCATATATCAGATACCTATAAAAATACACTTTTGATAGCAATAGTACGCATGGAAATATGCGCACTTTTACCCGACAAGCATTATGCGCAGGCTTACCCCTAACTGTCTGAACGGAATTCACTTAAAATTATTCATAATTGCGTTATTTTATCAAGCTTTGTAATGGTACACATCGAACTAGATAGAATAACGTGCACGTTCGTATATGATAAGTAATAAATACCGCAACGCAAGTACGAAAGTTTTTGAATTGAAAAATATCGTAAGATTTTTAACAAAAAATTTTACTGACCAATATTGACAAAACTGCGCAAGTAGACCAGACGAGACTCGAGTCTTTTGTCCAACGTCGAAGCAAGTACTGGAGAGAGTTGGTTTTCTTTCTCTAATTTTAACGGTTTCTGGAATAATGAATCTGCGGACTTTTACCCGCTGCGCACACTTGCCCCACATGACTCTATATCCGCGTTCGTTGGAACCAATTTGAACTGTTGTTTATGTGATATTTTTAACAGTCAGCAAGTCCTCGAATTCAGGCTATTCCACCTTATCCTCCTCAACCTCACTGTCGCTCTTATTCTCATCTTTATCCTCGTCCTCATCCTCATCCTCTGGCTACAGGAAGAGAGGCGCGAACAGAGAAGCGGAGTACCTACCTACCTACCCGACTTTTCTATCGATCTTTCAAACTTTTCGATTTATACGAAATAAATCGCCCCGCGTGGTTCGTATTATCAAGTTTCGGCTGACAGTTGTATGAATAATGCTTCGCAAAACTTCATCCACCGGCCATTTTTCAAATATATTTAAACCCGTTGCTACCCTGAACTGAAACGGAGAATCCATCGAAATATGTTGTACAGAATTATATTACACGATAATTATATACACGTAATTCTACCGGAATAACATTACAATTATCTGGCGCTTCTGTTCGGGTTATTAATAAGAGGCGATAAATCTCTTCTCCGAATATATTGTAGATATACTTTGTAATTATATACAATTATATAATGACGAAGTACCAATTTCAAATACTTCTCCGGATTTTACTACAATGAGATCGAAACGAGAGAACATTTAATTGGACAGACGTATAATTATATTCTTAAGATATCATTACGTAATGATCATAGTAATTGCTCCGAATGATTGCGTTGATAGTAAGTCTCTGCAATTACACGCGTAACGTGCGAAATTACAAGTACCATATCCGACTTCAACCTTCGAACGAGAGAAAGTCGATATATTTGTGTATAATACGGGATTTACGAAACTGATGAGTTCACCAATATTGTAAAATAATTTTTACTATGTAAAGCCATGAACTGATTTCGGAAAAAGTAAGCGTAAATCTCTTCAAATCATATCCGCAAATGAGTAATGGAAGTTCAAACTGAAGAACTTTAAAAATTTGCTACGTAACGAGCTTTTCAAATCCTGAATATTCGAAATATAAACGAAAGGCTTCTTATCGCAGATGTTGGTTAAAGATATTCACGTAGCTTTTTGAACTCGAAAGCTTTGTTTCCATAGTAAAAATTATTTTGCAATTTCGATCGAATCGTATGTATGCATTTGTTTTGTCACAAGTTTCTTTGTGTCCAAAAACAAAAAGGCCAACGGTTTAATTTGAAATCGACTGCACTAGAATTTTACAAGGAGGCCGAGCTTCGGCATCGACTCGTTATGATCGACCTTGAAGTCTGAGTTATCGCAAGATAATTGTAGTATAGAATTATCTAAGTTTGCGAAGAATTGTTTCCGAAGTACTTTTGTTTCTGAATTAAATTTTAGCCTGAGCCTACGGACAAAGGAAACTCCGCAGACATTATAAATTGGTTGAAATATACACAAATCTGTCTACCCAATAATTAACTTAATCAAAATGTCTCATTTTCTCATTATTCTCTTCTTTGGCTTCGCCCTCTCTTCTAAACGAACATACGTAACCAACCGAGAGACGATAAAACTAAAATACGTAGAGACGATCGGTGAACGTTTTTATTTGCCACTCTGCATCCTGTACAGTACTTCAGAAAAACAGAACCTCTACACCTTTACGACACTTTTACGACACGAAACTATTCAATCAATAGTATAAATGCTTGCCCCAGCCTCCCGCGTCGTCTGTGCATAGCCAAATGCATATTTGGCAATAAATATCAGTTCCAGTAATTATATATTATAAACGTATTAAATCAGGCTCTCGGAGTTCATTTACCCGTTATTATACTAACGCTATAAGTCCCAAACGTCGTTATTAATCAGCGTGTATCAATAGCTAAATTCGAAGTGACTTTCGCTTCTCTGTCGGGGGTAAAAATAGTTTTGGAATTAGACATCCTAGTGGCGCCACCTCTCGGTCGAACGCATGTCTTCTAGGTTGCGTTCGAACAGGCGCACTGACTGGTAAGTTACCTTCCGGATGGGTAAAAGTCTCGCAGGCGCTCGGAGTTACAGGTGGATCGCACACTGTGTTTTCTTTTGCAGCTGGTAGCCCTGGAAACTAGGGAATATGTTCGGGTGATAAGGGTTGTTACGTTGCATTTAGTAATGTCGTCGCAAAGGCGAGAAATGCGAAGCGTCTGATTCCTGAGTTTGCGAAACTCCGGGAATTTGGGGAAACAACTAGGGAAACTTTAGACTTAATTAACCCTCCACGGAAACCGTTTTTTTTTTTTTTTTTACTGCTTCCGCGGAATCCCTGGGTCTTTCATGTCCTGTCCTTTTTTTCTTCATGTTATAGGCTTTTTAAAAATCTGAAAAAATTCATGGGTACTCCCCAGGGTCTCTACTGCATGCTCCAATAGTTCTTAGAACTAAATGTATCAAGGTTTTTCCGATAATAGTCGGATTTTAAACAATAGTTTGCGAAAAACTGAAATTCGTTAAAAAAATTCAAATCTTTGCAGTAAAGAAATATCAAGGAGAGATACTGTGGGGTTTTAAAGTTCAGACAATGACCTTTCAGAAAAATATGGTTTCATTTGTCTCGCTTCTAAAAAGTATAGTTATTTACACATTTGAAAATAAGGTAATTTTAAAAATGGACAAAAACATAATTTTCTTATTGGAAATCGATATTCATTCGTATTATAAACATATATTTTCATGTTTGTTGTAAAAAAAGCATACAATATCATCAAAAATTACAGGTAAATTAATAATTCAAATGGCGCATTTCGTGCAATATGTTGCAAAACACTAACGCCGCGGAACTCCTGGGTCTTTTAGGGAACACACTCGATTTGGACTCTCTACTATCCACAGACAACCTGCCGGACTTCGTCGTCCCTTGGCCCTTGAGTCCCCATTACCAATAAGTTTTTTTAGGGAGAAGAGCCAGGGCCCGCCCTTCCTGCGTTTCGGAGATATTTAAGCGGAAAATTTGGAATGTGGTACCGCGGAGGGTTAATTACCCGATAGTAGGGGTCCCGTATCTAGTACTTTCGTTTGTGAGCAACCTCGTGGTTTTTCTTCCAACCAGAATCTTTTTTTTTTTTTTTTTTCTACTCAAAACTAACCCCCGAGGTGAAATGCTTTTTCACCTCAACGGGAAATCCAACCTTGTCGGTGTTTTTTGAGTATTTGAAACAGGCTCAGGGCGCTGACGGTGGAATTTTTCTGTTTCCAAATCAAGGATCACCCTATTGCACACGTATAATAAATTTCACTTACATTGTTTTTCTCTTCTCAGGACTTATTCCTTCGGTAAACCACAGCTAAATGCCGATAAAATCCTGTTTTTTTCAATATTCCGGATTTATGTCATATACGAGATCATTTATCTCCCAGAATATCCCTGCTTGACGATTTTGGGAACTCAAGGTGCAAGCCACTGCTATAGAGACTCCAAAAAAGTCCCAGTGCGGATTCGAAAGAAATACACCGAAACGTAACGGGGCACCCAAATTCTAGACACCCTTAACAATGAGATTCGCGGTTCGATGGCAGCTGCAAACGGAATCATAGGAAGAGGAAACAAGACCAGGCCATTGGAATTTCCGTGGTTGGCATTAATCGCTTACAAATTGAATGGACAGAGGCCCGAGTTCAAGTGCGGAAGTTCGTTAATCACTAAACGATACGTCCTGACCTCTGCCCATTGTGTTACCGAATTGGATTCTGGGCTCGAATGGTCCGGGGTCAGAGTCGGAGAACACGATCTCAGCAAGGAATACGACTGCATGAAGGAAGCCTGGGGACTGAGTACCAAGTCTTTCGACTGGTCAAAAGTTCTCATGTGCACAATGGCTATCGGGAAACGAAATACGGAAATGACAAAAAGGGCTCATCAAAATGGATGGGGATGCAGATTTGCGGCCGTTCACAATGTACGATCGATTTTTCTGCCCATAGGAGATGCTTTGACGCTAAGCCTAAGAAGGGTAATCACTCGATACTCTCACCCAATATGAAGACATGTTAGTTGACCGTTTTTTTTTTATTTTATCTTAGCATTTCCGTTCCCACATGGCAGTAAAACGTTACGAAAACCTTAGAGAAACATCACAATTGTAACGTTTTACATTCTGTAACTTTCTTCGCAAGATTTTTATACTGTTTATGTAACATTACAAATAGGTTACATGTCCTTCAAGAAGAGTAACATTTTTAATGTTTATTTAGTATTTTTTTCCCTTATGTTTGTGTGTAATGTGTTTCTGTAACGTTTTTGGAAAGCTTTCTCAAATGTTTCAGTAACATTACAAAAATGTTACGTGTTTACTTGATGCTGCTAAATAAATCTGATCACCGAGATTCGACTGATACGTTACTGATTGAAATCAATTTCATGCATTTAGTTTCATTAGTACTGGAACGATTTCAATTAGGAATTCTGTCAGTTGAATCGCTTTTAATCCGCCTCGGTATTAAAGCGTAAGATTTTTTTAATGTGACAGAAACATTGTGAGAAGAATTTCGACAATTTTTACAAACAGTTAACAGCACAAACTCTTCATTAACTGAAATTGCACACTTTTAGTCACAGAAACATATAATAACGAATTACAATCTTGAGCAGTCGCTATCAAGCTATATTTAATAACTTATTGATCATCATCTTTATGGCACTTTGGTATCGTATTTTAGCAATACATATGAAAGTATATTAAATTTAATAACCATGAATATCGTTACGGCTTATATAGACTCTGAGTTATATTGCATATCAAACTGTCTCGTTTGATCACGATATTTTAATAAATCTAGTTTTTTCTAAGTTAATTCTAAAATCTAAGTTTTTTGACATATCGACAAAATTCAAGCAGGGTCTGATTCCTGAAAGGATTCTCTTTCTGGTGATTATATTCGTTTTTGTGAGTTTTCCAAATAGTATATTCATTTTGCACTATGCCATGAACATGCAGGTTTCAGCGGCAAAATTTTTGTGTCGAAAACTTTGATTGAAAACTCTTCAAAAATTATCGGAAAATAGGCCTGGGGTGTGTCAATTGCGAAAAGCACCTTGGGGACAAAAACGTTTGCCAAGTATAATCATGATTCCACTTACTACAAAAATGCATCTTTTAAATGAAAAAGTAGTAGGCATAGGTACTACGTGGACGTCCACATGGAACGACACCACTTTGTCCATATGGAGTTATGTATATATGAAAATATATATTGCTGACTAAATTGGTAACATTTATGTCAAAAAGTTTCCCTCTAGCTTAGAAAATGGCGATGTTAATTAATTTTCAGGTTCCAATTTAACATTGAGTTATATGGACATCTTTTCTCTCCGAACATGAATATCTCGCAAACTCTGCCCACTCGAAGTAGAGTCAGGTGGCCAAGTGGCTGGATGGGCCATTGTTTCAGTTTATTATCCGATATACAAATTTATAAACGATATGAAATAATATGGTTATATATTAAGTCAGATGAATATAGTATGAGGTAGTATGAGGAGGTTTTGGATAAAAAGCGGAAAATTCTGCTGTTTCATATTTTTGGCAGGAATTTTTGGGAGGAAAAACCAAAAACCGTACAGGTTAATTTCCTTTTTCCCGAGAAAAATAAATATTTTACACCTTACGAATATTTTACACGATGCACCCATATATCATAGCACAAAACTAAAATTCGAGTGTCTCGGTCATTTCTTTATACAGTGAGATGAGATAGTGCTCAAAATGTGTGATTTGCCACCGCCGACTGGCTAAGTATTTCAAAAGTAAAGTAAAAGTAAAGTTCAAAAAAAAAAATTCCACAATTTCTCTGATGATGACTGAATCTTTAAAAAAAATTCAAAACTTTTAAATAACGAAATACTTAGCCACTTTCACGAATCGCATTTTCGAGGTGATCAGAGCGTATGTATCAAAGCCTAAGAGAATATTTTATATCAATTTTGACTGGTTCAATCGAATTCATAACTCACGCAATTTCAAATGGCTCATGTTTTACGAATTGTGAATGAAGATTAAGTTGACATACAATTATTCAAGATAAGTAATTCACTGCTTCGATTTTATATTTCACTCGATCGATGTTTGCTCATTAGGGATGGACGTTAAATACCATCTTGAGGAGTGAAGCCCCACAGTTTATAGACAAAAAATTGAAAAAAATTTTGGCCCCAGTGCGAGGTTTTTAAAATGAAATTAACCCGTGCCGGTAAGGTCGCAAAGTTTCCCATCTAAAACACATGCATTTTTACAGATCCCAATTCAAAAATTCACTGTGAGGCTAATTTTAATTCAAAAAATTCTAAACTACGTGAAAGTATCAGGTATGTGTACTACTACATGGAAAAAAATCGAGGATATCATACCGTAAGTAAGTATGATACTTACTGAAAATTAGAATTTTAGGCCGTAAAATCGATAAAGAGAATTTTAGTTCGGAGTGGAATCATGGGCAGATTCAACGGTATGATATCCTCGATTTTTTTCCATGTAGTAATACACATACCTGATACTTTCACATAGTTTAGGATTTTTTGAATTAAAATTAGCCTCACAGTGAATTTTTGAATTGAGATTCGTAAAAATGCATGTGTTTTACATAGGAAACTTTGCGACCTTACCGGGACGGGTTAATTTCATTTTAAAAACCTCACACTGGGGCCAAAATATTTTTCTATTTTTTCGTCTATAAACTGTGGGGCTTCACTCCTCAAGATGGTATTTAACATCCACCCTATTGCTCATACAACGGCGCGAAATACATGCATAGCAAAATTGTACGAATGACCTAGTGGCAGCGCCTCGTACTACCAATCCCAACTAATGTAAGTATCTACGAGAGGGAAAATACGGTAGTAACTGGTGAATACCAGTCGCCACTCGCCAGCTGAGTGTCAGACCGTACGCGTTCTCTCCGCATTGACTGAACGTCGAATTGAGGTTAGTGAATGATTGATACTTATAAGTAAGTAAGTAATACGGGATTACCGTAGATCATGACCTGAACCGAACGTAGAATCCCGAAGAAATCGATATTTACCTTATTGTTTCGTATTTTTTTTTTTTTTTTTTTTTACTTTTACTTTTTTTTAGTAATGTATAAATATTAATGACAATCAAAATGAAAATCACTGGTGTTTATGCCGATGTGTATCAACTATGCGTATTCAAATTCAAGAACAAAAAAAAAGAGAAGTATTTCTTCGTCACACCGTCGATATTCGCTAGTCTGATGTAACGTCATTTTTTCGCTATGTAGTACCACACACTCCAATCTTAATCTATTGGTTTGCCTTTTGGAGTCAATCTTATCAACTCGTCGGTGAAATATTTCCGATAAAATCATTTTTTCGGTACTATCATTTTCTCACATCAGACACGCGTGTGATTTCGCTATCAGCATGATCTCGAATTTACGAATTTCTTAAAAAATCTTTAAACTTGCCCTAGGATGCCCTGTTTTATAAACTCTGAAATCTGTCTAAATATTTCTAGTAGAAATTCTCTGTAACCAAAATTCAGATTATTTATTCATTGTTTGTGAAAACTTTCTTTCGAACTAGAATGATATGAAAAAAAATCCAAGTTTTTCAAATATAGGACAGAAAACAGTTTAGAATTCTAAATCACAGTTTTCTAAACTAATTTACAGAGATCAATATTCACTGGGTTCGACATTACCCAATGTCGACCTTGAATCAGCCGCGATCGAATGTATTTATAAATTATTTCACCTGAAGTAAGGAAAAGTACTTCGTACAATCGACCGGTTTCATAAAAACTCATAAAAACTCAGCGCAATACAATTACAACCTTGGACCAAAGATTTCAGACTGTTTTCTCGAATAGTTTTTGCAGATTGACCTCGCCAGTATATACCTGTGCGGTAGATGGATATCGATCTCTCTATCTTGGGCTAATAAACGGGAACAATCTTGATCTAAGATATCAAAATGGCCCAGAGTGCTCCGCTTCTGCTACGTGTGGTAGCCTCTTCGGTTAATGTTGCGAGTCGCGCCGGTAAGATAATTAGAGATGTGATGAGCCACGGAGATCTAGGAATTGTAGATAAAGGGATAAACGATCCTCAAACGGAAGCTGATCGATCCGCTCAAAGATGCATCGTGGCTTCTTTAAGCAGACAATTTCCAAACATTGCTATAATCGGGGAAGAGGGTCACTCTAACTGCGAAGTACCGTCTGATTGGATCGTCACTGACTCTGATCAAGAAGTTCTTGGTATTAAGCTACCGAAACACCTCGAAGACTTGGAAGACAAGGACCTTTGCATCTGGGTCGATCCTCTCGATGGTAGGTATTATTCAATGGTTTTATGAAGTTAAGGGCTCGAATGCGACTTTCCATCAAATTTTTAGACCCATGTTTGGTAATGGTCTATGAAGTGATGAAAGCTAGGATTAATTAATCTCGGACTTGTGGTTTTCGTTAATTATTTGTTTATCTAATGCTTTTTCTACGTATTGAAATGATTCAACTATCGAGCTTTTACAGCTTTTATAGGAAAACCTATAACAAATTGATTTGCACAGGATTAGTGTGCCTTCCAACCTTGGAAATAGTTGTTTTCAAATTACTGGCACGATTTTCTATCGACTATTGAAATTATTTAGGATTGTATAAATCTTACCTTACGTAGATTGAGTCTTTCGACGAAAACATGGTTGTTGCAGAGCACAAGTCGCAGAATTGATCAAAACATTTTGAAATTTGGAGGGAATATTGTAAGATGACGTCATTTTGAGCCAAACCAATGATATATATAGAGATAAGTTTAGTTTCCTGTTGTTGTAATCATTCGACACACTTTTTTTTATCATCCTTTATAAAAAAGTGGCTTCAAATCAGAGATTTCCTACCTAATAATTAAATTCATCAAATGTCATTGGTTTGATCCAAAATTATATTAATGCTGAATATTTCCTCCCAAATTTGAAGAAGTTTTTACTAACAATGCGACCTGTACCCTATGACAAACACTTTTTCATCGGTGTAATCAATCTATGTACGAGAAAGACCAGAAAATTTGAAATAATTTGGGATAATGTCTAAAAATACTAGTAATCAGTTGTGAAAAAACTGAGTCAATAGAATATTTCTTCACAACGCGCTAGTGCTTAAAAAAAAAAACATTATACCCGAGGTATAATAATCTCTTAATAAATGTCGGTGGTTCGGACGCATACAGGAACTTCAGAGTATGCTCAAGGCCTGGTCGAGCATGTGACTGTCCTGATAGGAGTCGCAGTGCGAGAAAAATCTATTGGAGGAATTATACATCAACCGTATTACAAAGACCCTGAGAATGGGAGTCTAGGACGTACACTATGGGGTATTGACGGGGTTGCGACTGGTGGCCTGAAGCCTATCCCTCCTCCAGAGGGAAAAAGGATCATTACAACAACTCGGTTTGTCTTGACTCTATTTATTCTTTTTACAGACAAATTTATTTATAAAAAAATTATCTGTCATCCAAAAGTTCATTTTCAACAACTGGTCTGATCTATGCAAGTATGCGCAGCTGCTGTACTGTGCAATCCCATCTTGTATACTTCAACTTTCAGTTTTAATACGCTATATACCCTGTACAGATGTTGATCTACTAATTATTAGTTTCTTCCTTTTCTCCTTGTAAATTTGGGCTACTCAATTATATTTTCAATGGTATCTTATGACATATCCAAGAATAATCATAGTAGTTTACGAATAGACAATGAATTTATCTATGTTTGGTCTCGTTTCATTAGTGATACGGTTTTCTATACTTTCCAAACTATTCTAGATAGCGCGATACCTGAGTTGTCCTGTTTACTCTAGGTACAGATTCCTGCACTGATATATACCGACACTTTAACCGAGATACGGACTCTTTACAATCTCGACGCATCGACGCTTCAGTGGAAAAACATGATATCTCATATTGTGGTTGAAAAACATAATTTCTCCTATATTAAAGATATAGGAAATAGCATGTTTTTCCACCACAATTTGAAATATCATGTTTTTCTTTCCAGAATTTGAGATATCGTGCTTTTTCACTCAGGCGTCGACATTGTGCCATAGCCCGGATGCAAACCCACCCAAGATAACGTCACGTAGGACTTTAGCCAAGACTGAAACCTCTTTTAGAAGTTTCTCTCAACTCGAACGATCTCGCAGGAATCTGTATCTAGAATCGTTCTTGATTATCTACTAATAAATTCAATACCAAAGTCTGTTTCATGCATAAAACGGGATGAACTATAAATTCTGCTACTTTACTGTTTTACAGTTCTCATTTCGACGATACCGTTAAATCCGCCCTAGACGCTCTGGGAGCTGACGAAATTCTGAGGGTCGGAGGCGCGGGGCACAAGGTAAACTTTTAAATATATCCTAAATATTGAATAACGATCTGAAATCCACGCACCTGTTACACCAAGTCCTTGAATGGATGTGTTTACCTACAAATCGATTCAAATGGTACATTTATCAATAAATATAAACCGTAATTCGGCGTACAACGCATACGGGTTCTCTAGAATAAAATGAGATCTACACTACCGACAAATTGATGGGAATGATGTCGATTGGTAATGCATCGTCAATGATATCGATCGATTTATTCACAGGTTGCAGATTTCATTTTAATTTAGAACCCGGATAATTGACGTACTACGTGTCACTCTTTGACCACAGGTGATGCTTCTCCTCGAGGGAAAAGCCCACGCGTATGTGTTTGCCAGTGCAGGCTGCAAACGGTGGGACACATGCGCACCTGAAGCAATTCTTCACGCATTTGGAGGAACGTTGACGGATCTTCATGGGGAACGTTATTCTTACAATGTCGAAACACATCATAAGAATAAAGGGGGTGTTTTGGCTACTGCGCCTGGCCAGCCACACGCATGGTATTTAACACGTGTTCCTGATGCGATTAAACAGAAATTGATCTAACTGCTACGGTTCTTATTCATGATAATTATGAGCGAGGAAAAAAGGGTGTATTCCAGTATTTCTGTAGAGACTAATCCAAAGTCAAGCTACCAGAAAGGCATTTATGTCCAACTCCGCAAATTCATTCTTGAATCTGCGTCAATCTTTGTGATTTTTTGTTGTAAATATGTATCGTAGTTATTTTAATAAACGATAAATATAATGAGTATTTTGCAGAAATCTACTTGTACGTCCAACTAATTTATTCGTTTACAATATTTCATGATTTTGAGTATTAATTATCGCAGAGTAATCGGTGACTTTGATTTGAATAATGATGATCTAATTCTTCTTGAATAATAAACGTTGCTCCCAAAATATGCAACCGGTTGTACATCTTGTTTTTGACTTGAAAACCTTATATTCGTCAAATCATTTGTACCCTCCGACGGTACAAATGATTGAGAAAATTCGATTGCTCCGAAGTCAACGTAGGTTGATCCTTTTAATACTTTACAAAAAATAAGTTATCTTCGGAGCGACTGAATTTTCTTAATCATCTGCGATTTTTGAGATTATGGACGCGTTCCGAAGTTACTGCCAGTACTTCGACCGTGTGATTTCACATTCGGTAGTACTGGGAGTATACTTCAGAATGCACCCTATGTGAACTGACGTCATATTGACGAACGTGGAGGCTCGAAAGTCAGGTATTGCCTAGAGTATTGGCAACTTGAAGAAAGATGTACCTCTGGTTGCATATTTTAGGGGCAACAGGATCCGGTCTTATAGGTTTAAGGACATGCTGTAATCAGTTGTTACCGACTGCGATATAGTTATATGAAAAACTTCGAAACGGTGGTCTAAAACGATATAAAACGGATTTATTTAATGATTCATAAAGAATAGGTTCGATGTAACATGCGGAATTCTGCGAAATAAAAAAAAAAATTGGTTTTATACATCGCAAATTATAGGCGTGTCACGTATTTTGATTAATATATAAGCCTACGAAGTACCGATGCGAAGAAGCTGCAGTCAGCGTCATTCTGTAAGCAATGTCGAATGTTGCTATCCAAAAATTGGTAAATTTTCTAATTGAATGTTTTCGTATCGCCATCTTCGAGATAATACAAATATTTCGTACTATTGTAAATTTTCAGATCTTTCGAACATTTCAAGAATTTCATCAACTTTTACCTTTTCGGAGCTTCTATTATGATTTGCAGTGTATACAGAACCATGGCTTTGATATCATTAAGTACCTATACTCCGGAGTTCCCTGTTTTCCAAACTTTGCACAACTTGCAAAACGACGATTTCAGAATGATATCGAGAATTTTGCCAGACAAATTTCCTATACGTGTTGCTACACCCTGGGGTGAACAAGGACCCTCTTTTTTTACAAGTACTGCCCCAACGGAACGCGGATTCCGTGTTGCCTTGCCAGACGATTATGGAGCTACTCCTGCTGCATTTCGTATTATTTCCATAATCTAACTGTAAAACCCTCGCTATCTAAACTAACTCGTTTCATTAGACTGTTATAAATCGAGTAAAATGATTTGTTGGAACGAATGATGTTCATCTGACTGAGTAAAAAATCCTTTCTCTGGCGTATCCATGTTATTATATCTCCGAAATCTCACAACAAACAGAGTTGTCTTTGCTTTTGGAACGTCTCAGCACAGACCAAACTAAATTGATTTACCAGTCTCACTGGCTACCTTTTCAAAGGACCCCGTTCAACGCCTTATGGAAAATGGCTCTCGGTCAAATTTTTTGAAGCTCTGGGATACGTTAGTTCTTGAAGTGTAGAACAAAAGTCTTCGTGGCCGCAAAGCTCAAAAACTCATAGTTTTCGAGATATTCCATCTCCTGATGTAAAGGTGCAGATTTGGAGTGAAGTGGTTTGAAAATGTAGTATAAATGAACATTGTATCAGACGACTCAACATGGGAGTTTTGGGGGTCACTGATTGCGAATTTGACAACCATTTTGTCCTCAACCCTATTTTGGGGGGTGAAACTCCCCTACTAAAAGTAGATTCTTATTTCTAAAAAAGTCGACCCCTGAGCAACCCTCAACACCATGGATGCATTTTTTGACAGATTTTTGGATGCATTTTTCACAGATTTTTATTTTTCACCCCCAGACCTGATTTTCACCCCTCAAATGGGATTTGGGGACAAAATGGTTGTCAAATTCACGATAAGCGACCCCCAAAACTCCTGTTTAGATAGGTCTGATGCATTTTTCACATATTTTTACCCATCACTCCCTCCAACTTTGATTTTCACCCCCCAAAATGGAGTTGAGGATAAAATGGTTATCAAATTCGCAATCAGTGACCCCAAAAACTCCGATATTGAGTCGTTTGATACAATTTTCATTTATACTACATTTTCAAACCACTTTACTCCAAATCTGCACCCTTACATTAAGAGATGGAATATCTCTTACCATGGAAAGTTGGCGTACTTACCATTTGAAGCTCGGCGATCAACAAGGAAGATTTCACTTCACTCCCATGTTAAATGAGCAACAGCCGGTAAATATGCAACGATACTGAAAATGCTCGGTAATTGTTTGGCCGCTGTCCCAAACTCGGAGAGTTTTTGCCGAATAGAAAGAGATCACAGGATAATAATTTGTTATAGATAATCCGCTCCTCGTGACGTTCGGAAAACTCGGAATTATTTGGGTCAAGTGTGAATTCGGTAGAGAGAAAATTATGCAACTTTTCAGAAAAGTGAAAATTCGCTCCTATATAGCGAAATCTCATTTATTCATGGAGGGGAATCAGGGGAATTATGGGAAGATTCTCATTCTTAAGGTGTTAACCTTTACTCCAAAGAAATTTCGAGGTAATTTCCAGTAAATTAGAAAATTCATCTTCGTCTTGGGAAATACAGATTGAAATAAACAGAAAAGAATTGATTTCGAAGCGAGATGAATTCTTCGAATTTCTGTTCGCATTCCAAATATTCACAAGATTGACTGGTGAGACGTTCGATCCACTTTCGGGTAAAGCTATATCATCGTGATATCGGATTTGATATTACGTTGGAAATCTGACATTCGCGCGGCATAACTTGCATGCGAACGTTCATTCGTTTGTAAAATTCTAAAAAATGAGTCCGCGCGAGGCGAATTGAAATTGTAATTGGTCCAAACAATGAGACTGAGCCGACATGTGTCGTGAACGATGGCTACCGCGGACTGCCATCCTGTCTAGACTCTGGAGTGCAAAAGTTACACGATAAACGCGTACCTACCTAACTCCAACGTTTCGTGGCACAAAAGCGGAGACAATATTAATTACTGCTCCCTGAATTTTCGCATTGTTTGCCCTAGACAGGAGTCGAGACACCCAACGTATCGCTTATGTCTTATGGTATTGTTCTTACACGCGTAGTACTGGAATCGTTGAAAATAGTGAACAATGTATGGTGACAACAGGTCGAAAGAAACGGAACAAGAAAGGTATTGAAACTGTTTTGTCGAATTTTCGGCATAGCTGTAGGGTAACACTCTTTCGATTAATGTGATAAATATCAGTAAATCGTAGCACTCCAGGGATGAGGAAGCGTTCGAGATCAAAGTTGTACGTGGGGGTCTGCAGGGAGGTGAGGAAAAAGAACGTTTGAGGTCTTTTTGACTACGGGGAGGGCGAGGGTAGCTAGGTAATCTCTTAAAGCGCGTTTTGGAAAGGAAGGAAGCAGCCTTTACGTGCGCGAGTCTTTTGATCAATTTTCTTTCGCTTTTACCTCCTCCAGGTTATCCCTCTTTTTTATTTTATTTTTTTTATTTTTTTTATTTTTTTTACTAGAGAGTAAAATAATAAAAAACTCCCTCTGTTTCCCTGCGCTCAGCAACGTCTGCACGTTAATATGTAAATAACTCACGATCCAGAACCTCGACTTTCCTGCAACAGCATTACCTAATTGTATAAAATCATTTCTTGGCTGAAACTATATTTCATCGCATCAGTTACAAATCGCTATTCGAAGTTTCTTTTTCCTTCGATAAGCGGAACCTCAATTCAAACCGAAAGACCGGAGCTGCACCACTGTTCACTATGAATAACAAGGAAAATGAAGCCGTGCAAAAAGCTCGGCACTTAACCTTCGAGAAGGTGCTTCTAAGCTGTACCTCTCGAATCGAGCTCGACGGAGCTGAGACCGTTTCAAGTGGATAAATTTTTGCACCGAGGAAATAAAATCATCGAAAAATCAGTGACCCTCGACATCTGGTCCTAAAAATCATCGGGCATCTGTCAACAAGGATAAAATAACGTCACTCGTGGGATTTTCGTGAAAATGGTCTTTGCATGAAAATCGAAACTCTGGGAACATCATTTGTTCGCCGCATTTTTTTTGTTTTTTTTTTTGTGTTCATAATATCCGAATTTATACCTACATCCGCCAAAGAATGAAAACATTCATTCGAATTAGCGATAGAGGGATGGATCCAATATTTGCATTAATTTCAATTTAATATTTGCAGTTCACTTTCGGACCGTGCAACCATTTTCGGTGTGCAGATTAAACGACCCAAAAACCACCACGCTAATTACAGCTGTTTATTTCGTCCGCGTCACCTCGTTTGTTACGATTAAAAAACAACTCTTTGGATTGTATGAAAAACGAATAAAAAGTGAAGAGAAATTTTCGTAACCGGTGCAACAGCCCGTGAATAAATGTAACATTTTCCGAGGAAGGAGACACTTTCGTATCGTTAGATCGCTATCGTGATCGGAGTATAAAGATACGCGGAGTTTGATGGGGCTTCGTGATCGTAATGACGTTGAAAAGAAAGGAAAAACAAAGAGCAGCACGGCTTATGATTATTGGCAGTAACGTGTAACTGAATGACAATCAGTGCTCGCTCCTTCTCGCTACCCTCGTCGCCTTTATACCTACAGCTCTTAATAATCGCGAGTCGAGACCGTAATTGCCGAGTAATCGTTGAAATTATTCAAGGCAAAGGCGAAGGCAAAGGCAAAGGCAAAGGCAAATGCAAAGAAAAAGCCGATTAAGAAGTTCAAAAAGGAGCGGCTCCAGTCTGGTTTTGTGTCTGGGACGATAAAGAAGCTTTATGTTATTGTAAGCTCGCTTTTAAGCGGCCGTTAGCAGCGGCTTAAAGGACGGCCTGGTTGTTAAGATCATTGGCGGGAAATCCGGATTAAAGGAGAAAAGTCTAGCGCCTCGAGAAATCAGTCTGTGAAATAAATATTAATCTTTAATCTTTACCCTGGAAGTACGAGGGGTAACCCCCAGCTGCGCGTAGTGAGCCTGGACTCTTTCCACAATGTCTCTCGCTTTCTGTATGTAGAGGGTGAAAAAATGTCGGCACCGTTCCTAAATGTAATTCGATCGGTAAATCCTTTCGGTAAACTTGTTTCGACACTCCTTAAAACTCTGATCCCCTGTTTAAACTTTTCGTTTAACACGCCCGACCATAAAACTGAAAAGCGTCAGCTACAATCATAAGCAAGAAAAGCTGGCTGAACGATATCGACCGGTAAAAATTCCCCGGCGGTTTTTACTATAATCTAAAACTCCTTCGAAGGTTGTGCTTTTACCTCGTTCTCCAACGATGCTCGTTTAATCTCGAGTTCAGGTACCTGCAGGCGACATATGCATAATCCATGTACAAACATCGGGTCATGTTGACCAAGAGCATTCTTCTCAAAAATTTTAGGATGCGGAGGTAGCTTGCGAATACGATCATTAATGTTCACTTCCGTACGTAGGTTTATACGTATTATATATTACACATGTATATGTATAGGTAGCATTACCGTTACGAAATTAGTCTCAAATCGCAAGTTTGTCCTGCAGGTAGTTTAGCTAATGTAATGAAAATTTTCACGCGTCCATTTAGAATTATTAGTGGTACTTGGCGGGAACGACCTCCGTTTAGGTTTACGTCTCTGCACACGTTGAAGGGAATTGCAAGGGCGATATACCCGCACCCGGTACGACGAGGTAAGATATACCCTCGGCCCTGAGCACATGCTCACACGTACGTTGGTCTACCCAGATATATATAATACATACCGAGTGTTCGATGGAAAGGATGGAAGGATGGATCTCTTCACATGGAATTAACTTCGTGGAATTAAATGGCCTTCGCCCTTAATAATCCTTGATGCCAAAAGTTTGACAAGTACTACATCCAGTTGTCCATCTGCCGCCTTACAATTTCTTCGTTTTGTTTTTTTCCTCCAAGTTACTCCGTGTGCCGCCTACACTCATAGAAATATTCAAGAGGGTGAACCCTTGGGCTTGTTTGAAAAGAGACTCCGAGGTTTTTCTTTTTTCGACAGTGAAGAGGAGTGCGACTTTTTAAGGACTAATTTGTCTTTGGCGCAGAAAGATTCCTGGCTTATTTCAAGCTTCATCCCGAATACCGTGGCAAAGAAATCGAAGGAAACTGCCCTCCCTTCTTTCTTTCCCTTTCTTCTTTTTTCTCTCTACTTATCTTCATCGCCCCCCGCACCTCCTACTTCCAACTCGGGCATATTTTGAGTTAGATTACGGATGCCATATGTTTGGTTATGATGCGTAGGGTAAGTCGGCGTAAGCCTGGAGCAAAAAAGGGATTAAAGTAAAAGCGTACGCAAGCCGAGCTTTTTCTCGGTTAAATTTATTACAAAAGGGCCGCGAACTCTGCCGGGAGGGCTAATTCGTTATTCTCCGAGGAAAATCGGTGTAGCTGGTCGTTTGTAAGTCGGAAGTCCAATTCGTTTGGAAAGTTAGGCGTTAGCGTGGCTCTCCGTTCGGAAATAGAGGCTTTTAGTAGAGGAGTATGCAGCAGTGGTTCAAGCCTGTGGCAAAGAGCTCGTTGCTCCTGGTTCAGACGTTAGTTTCACGTGTTTCCTAAAAGCGGAATTTTGAACCACGCTATTTTCGGTACACTCGAATCGTCACGTACCCAAAACACGTCTTAAGCGATTACACTGTACTTTAACGGTTATTTTAAATACCGGTCGAGAGTTTAACGAGAGGAATAGAATACCTCACTCCTCAACATCAAAACTATCTCTTTATAAAAAGGCAGACATTTTTTCTTTTCATATAAGTTTCACAAAATCATTGTCGTAAGTATTCATGGATATAAATATGATATTTTTCCACACTTGGCCTCGAGAAAACACATTCTCGAGTTTTTATCAACGAACTGAAATATTGATCAATATTGCAAAATCTAAAGTCAAAAGTTGCTACTCATCAAGCTTACGAAATTGAATGCAACTAGATAATATCGCAAAAAGAAAAAAAATATATCAAAAGCCTTCAATTGTTTGGAGTACTAAACTGATGATTCGACACTTTAATTTTCTCCATGGTGCTGATTGGCAGTATTTTAAAAAGTCTAACTTTGAGCTTTAATTGAACAGAAGGCAGCTTTTATTGACCCTCGAAAATTGGAGCGACATACATTACTCGTGACCAGTAATCAGAAAATTTTCGCAAAATCACCAACGCTTAATTTTAGAAAGGCAAGAAACGAACTAGCGACACGATACCGCCGCGCCGTCCCTCTATCAATATTAGCATGTGATTTCAAAATTCCACCGTTTACCTCGGTATAATTCAGAGATCTTTTACGCGTTATCATTTTGTTACTGAGAACATCTTTGCCTACACGGTGGTACTCGGTGCTCGGTTCTCTAGGTGCGATAAACGTTTATTTCCGCACCGTGCAAGCGCAAAAGTTAAGCTTACTTAGGGAAAGATTAGCTGGCAAAATTTGCAAAGTAGCGTTCGTATTAACCACGACTTTCCACGTACAATTACCGGCTCGCCCTTCATAAAATAATAAATAGGATAGAATACCCGAAGAGAAAGAGAGACAACGTGGTGGGGTGCACAGAGTTGGTATAAAGGAAAAACAATGGCATCTATTCCCACTGAGAAGAAAAGAGGGAAATGTTGAATCACACGCATACTTCAACCCTCTCTTTTACAATCGGGTGAAATTAATCCGGCTTTGAAATCTGGATAAGCTTTGACCTCGACATTGAATTTCGGATGGAGTGCAGCAGTGAAAAAGCTGCGATGTGTGCCGAGAGTGAAAGGGATTTTCATCGTGTTTGTCGACCATGTTTAACTTCCACATGCGTTGGGTTACTGCGCTTATGTTTCAACGCGTATTAGGTACGTTTCCGAAGTTTAAGGGTCAGGCGAAAGCTCCTTGCCTTGAAAATTGACTGTTGTTTGTTGTCCCAGGCTTCGGTCTGACAAGCGTCAAGTGAGATCTTCCCTGGATTTCCGAGTTTGTGGTCTCGGCTGGAGCACCCTACTTCGACCCTTTTATCCATAGTTTGTTCTGGAGTACCAAAGTCCAGTGAAAATACGAGACTGCGGATCATTTCCTCATGCGAAGCTATGTCAATGTCAGCATATACTTTTAACCAGACAAAAAACTCATCGTTGATGAAGAAGAAACAAAAGTCACATAAAATTCACCGTCGTTTTTCTCCATCTTGTTCCTTGGCATCGATAGTACCCTGAATTTCTGCGACGGTTTACCACGCACGAATCTTTTTCAACGAAGAGCTTTCGCCAGGTTAGATTTTGGTCCCCCCAGTCTGGGTTCATTCCGCGGTTCAATTTGTGGGCGCGGAATTAAGTACCCTTGACGGAAGGCAGGTGGCGGTTTTTTCGATTTCCGCCCACCGGGGCTCCGGGCCCTCTCGAATGTGCGTAATCCTATTTGGGGATGTTTTGTGTCCGGGGGTTAAGCGAGGGCGCGTGTTACGGGATTCTGAAGATTACCGTTCAAATATAGATATACCTATATGTATATACATGCACATTATTCTATTTTGACTTGTCGACAGCCACGGCTTTGCCTCAATTCTTCACTCTCCTTAGTTGGCCGAAGATTCTTCACCGTTTGACGGCTGGTGTACCGACCTTTTCCCACGTGAAGAAATTTTTCTGTACGAACCGACTAATCGCTTCGGTAGAGGAAACAGAACCAAGCTAAGATCTCAAATGCCTCAAATAACTCTCGGATTTCAAACGTTCCTCGGTTCCACCACCTCTCTCGCTCTCATCCCAGTGCCGCGCGTATTTTCTGCATAGCTATTTCTGCATCACATTTATTTATAGAAAACCGTATGTACCTTTGCCACCCGGTCCTTCAGGTCCGCGCTTCTGCAGCCGCTCTTGCCAAACGATATTTCCACTAGCTGCCACACCTCCTTTAGCGCTAGATTCGTGGCCTTCGAAACTTGGAGGTTCCAAGTTTCCCTAATCCGGCATGGTAGTTCGACACCAGGTACCCATCATACAGTTCAAAAGGAAACTAATTCTTCCAGTGCTTTGTTCATCTCGCGAGATACAATTTTTAAAAAGTGACAAGTTCTTTTCCATTTTCAACGTACTGCAGGGTACATACCCCTTAATGAATCCCCGTTATAGGAAGACCGAATGTCAGTCAAACGACCTTGATTCTCGCAGGTTACTTTCCGCCGAATACCCATGTATCATCGTACGGATGGACAGGACCTATCCGGAAGAGTATATCCACCGATTATCGACGGATCGGAGTCAGGGTTATCCTTCCCGGTCAAATTCCAGCTGAGGTTGGGGCTACCTCGAGTGAAGATACTCCTCCGGTCCATTGGCTCAGGATGAACGGCGGGTTTAACTCTGCCCAGCTGTAGGCTAGGGTGAAGGTCATTGACCCGTAAAGAGTGGCGATATCACCGTGGCAGTTAATCGCCTCGTGCCACTTGACTTTTCGAAGAAATAAATAGCAACGACAACGCAGGATTGTAAATAGAAGTGAAAATGAACGTAAAAATAAAATAAAGAAAATAAATTCAAGGATAAACATCGGGGAGCGGGGAAACTCAAGACATAGAAAATCTTCTCTACAGCAAGCGTTGATACCACTCACTTACCTAAATGATCGAGTGTCGCCGTCCAAGGTTCTGTTCCTCACGGCTGGGAAGATTGTTTGAACAGCCGAACGGAAAGAGGCGCCAAAAGTTAAGAATAATTCGCGGGGTATAAAATTGTAATGCGCAGACAGCTCGCAGACGCTTAATGTGATTTGATATATTTTTGGAACGGCGAGTCGCTTATTATAATTCATTTTATACCGCAATACACCTGGCCAGCACGAGTCTAGACTTTGTCTCGAGGCCCGATAGTACATTGTGTATTGAGTCAACTTTATATCAGCGAAAACGTCGATCTGGCTCGTGAGACGTTTCCCGAGAATGGCCTCAATCAAAACTTGCTCGGGAACGTAGACTACCCAAAAAAAATCCTTGGTACACCGTTTACTTCAGTTGGGGTGGAAATTGTTCATTTAGAACCAGAGAGTAGCTTCCCACGCGAACGTTGCTACAACTCGAAGTATCATGCAGTTTCCTATACAGACAAAAGAGACTCGTCGACGGAGTCTAACTAATTGTTACGTGCGGAGTTGTATTATTATCAACAGTCTTTGGTCTATGCGATGCTCAACAGGCTTTGTGCATCACTCGCGAAATGCTGACGCTGAGGAAGCACCTGCGGTACTGAAGTTGTATACGACACCGGAGGCAACGATGAACGCAACTTGACAAATTGCAATACTGCATAAAAGCGATATCTATATCCATTATATGCACTGACGCTTCTCTTCATAACTCGACTTACGAGTGCGTACTTCTCTGTCTAACTGCGGTATATAGTATGCAGAGAAGTGCGCCTCGGAACGAACGAAAATCTTGAACTCGTGACAGGCGTGGAATCTGCGGAGACCAAAATGTTCTTTGAAAGATTGTAAAATACTGGAATTCTTCTGTTTTCTTCCCAGGTGGTTACAATTTGGTTCAGGTGGTCACTGGTACACTTTTTGGTAGCAGTTCCACAATACCGGAATCTGTCGCCCCAAAAATATGCAACCTGGTTTAAGTTGGCAATACTCTAGGCAATACATGACTTGAGAGCCCCCAGAGGCGGGGTGGCGGCACGAGTGAAGCTCGCGTCGCTATATCGTCGAAACGTCGGTTCACATAACCTCAGAAATCATAAATGATTGGGAAAATTTGACTGCTCTGAAAATAACGTAGCTTTTGTCAAATATTAAAAGGGTCAATCTACGTTATCTTCGGAGCAACTGAACGTTCTTAATGATTTGTACTTTTGGACTTTTGGAGGGTACATTGGGGTGGTTCAAAAAAATTGATTAAGCTCGACTCTAAGAGGTCGCTATTTTGATTTTAGTTTCGTATTCATTTAACATGGGAATTTTGGTTTCTTCATTACAATTGAAATTACACCTGATCATTGAAATTTTTTGCAAATAACCATTATATATTCAGAAAGCTGACTCTTTGAGCTTTCCAAAACTCTATAATAACGCATGATTATGATAATTAAAAGACCAGTTACAGCCATCTGATTCTTTCTTCGTATTCAGAAATTTAGTAATTTTCAAATGGCTGTAACTGGTCTTCTAATTATCACAATCATGCGTTATTATAGAGTTTTGGATAACTCAAAGAGTCAGCTTTCTGAATATATAATGGTTATTTGCAAAAAACTTCAATGATCAGGTGTAATTTTAATTTTAATAAAAAAACAAAAATTCCCATGTTAAATGAATAGGAAACTAAAATAAAAATAGCGACCTGTTAGAGTTGAGCTACAGCGCCCCTCTTTTGTGAGGATTTTTTTCTCACCAAACAGAAACATTTGGAAGGGTAAGAGTTGAAAAAAAAAAATTGTTAAATTTTTTTGAACCACCCTAGGTAGGCGGGATATATCTTCGCTCGTATCGCCTCTCCGCATCATAAAGACTCTCAAGTCAGGTATTGCCTGCAGTATTGCCAACTTAAAACAAGGCATACTACGTACGTTTGCGTATCCTGGGAGCGACAGAATCCGTTATGGTGCGTGTACACTCTCCAACAAGTCCAAATTAATAGTCATAGGACGCGCTGGCAGAAAATATTGACATTTAACCGCAGTCGTGTCTGATATTTATTTCCCGTAAACGGCCTCCACGATTACTGACCATAAAGTGTATTTCTCGAGAACAGAGAGATTATGCAAGGTCTACATATACGGAGAAGGTCATCAGCCATGTTCATAGTCGAGATTATCAGTGTGGAAAAATCGATAGTGGGGTTTGGATATAAATGATTGTCCAAACAGACGTTAGTCTCGGTATAGGATCGTGGCACCAGGCGTCTAATTATTCATAGTGATCCCGGGGGGCCAGGATGGCGCCAGTTTCACAAGCTCAGTGATCGCGTCTGCGGAACTCTGAAGCGAGAGAGAGATGATGATAGTCGACAGCGTTAGACCGCCGGATAAGGCAGTGGGGGAATGAGAGAGATTGGATTGCTCCTTTTCCAACAGGACAGGTGTTCTTCTATTTCGGCACGACGTAGCGGAGAAACTTTGGTCCATCCAATGCGAGGGGAAGATCTTCTCTGTTATACACTGCAAAGCGAAACGATCCGCGTTTCGATACGCTTCTTGTCTTTTACAAAGATCGCAGTAATTATTAAGGGTTGTCTTCTTGCCCGTCTTCAATTTGTTTTTTTCTCTCGTTTTTTCTTCCTTCCTCTTTCCACGAGTTCGGCAAATGGATTTCCATTCTCCTTGATAACTGTGCTTCTCTCGCTTCTTTCAATCCCTTCATTAATGGACGCGAAGCTACCCCCGTCTGTCGGTTCTGGCCGTGTATTTACGCCTTTCGTTTCATGATTTATTTATCAGAGGCGCGAAAATGTTGCGGGGTTCAGGAGCTCGGCACAAAGAAGACTCGGTGGAGAATTCACGCTTATGGATTGTTGACGCTTTGTCGGGAAAAGATAATAAAACTACGCCAAACACCGAACCCGTACATTTACGGAACTTTTGTCCGCCAGAATTTTTCCCAGCAGACATCAAACGGCTTATTATTTGGTTAACACAACTGCTTGAATCTCGACCTACTCCTACGCACTCACTCGAAATGAATCACTCGGGTGTAGGTCGTATCGGAGATGTATGAGAATCTTCTTCGTCGTTTTGCATTCCCGTCAAATTTCATCAAATTTTTAAGGGGTTAGGCCACTGTAGAAATTTCCAAACGCACGGATCGCTTTAAAAGCGTTAAGAAAAGAAAAGCTCGAGCAGGACGTTAATTTGGAAGGCCGATAAACGTATATAAAATTTATCAATCAGTTTTCCGTACCGAAAACTTCAAACGCGTTTTTCTCGAAATTACATTTTTCAAGTCGGCCGGACTCATAACTCGAACAAATCTTGACCGATTGACTTGAAATTTTGACTGTATATTCACAATTACAATCTGCATAGAAGTACGTAGGATTTTCTCGATATATTACATAGTTTTTTTTTTATCAACAATTTTCGGACGTTTTTTTTTTTGAGAATTTTTAACTTTTATTTCAAGAACGCGCTGTTTTTGCAAAAATCGATATATCATAGAAATCCTACGTACTTCTCTAGCTATTCACATGTATAATCGAAAGAAATTTTTCCATTCACCGTAAATTGAAAATTGCAAGTGCAGTTGGTCCGGCCGCGCGCCTTTGAAAAAAAAAAGGCTTCGCCAAAGAAAAGCTGTGCAGCCGCCATTTTCTTTGATATTACTTTGAAAAAAATAATTTATTTAGTTTATGATATATACAATGAAGCACCTTTTTCAGAATTTTGATTCATTTTATTGTTCCGCTGAAAAAAATTCCCAGAATATGCTTATTTTTTCCCCCGCTGCAGAGGCCTAACCCCTGAATGCAGAGTGGATACGAATAATCATCGAACTCTGTACATTCGAGCTGCACTTTTTTTCGCTGCAATGTGGTAGCCTTGAGTATCGCCTCGTTAAGTTATAAATAAGTCGCAGCAGAATGGCAAGACGAGGAAGAAGAGGAGGAGAGTATAAGTAAGTGGAATTCTAAAGAAAGAATCGCTTCTAAACCCCTAAAAATTTGACGGGTATTACCCGTTTGAAGTATACGACTTTGGCGCACACGTGGTGGTCCACCGAGCTCACGTTTCACATCCGTTACTGAATTCCAATTATTTTTATTTTCCATCTCATTCAAGGCTCGTTACACTGATTCGAGTGGGTCACGTGGAGATGGTAAGGTCTGTCTTCAATAGCCGGTGCAAAGTCATTACCTGCGGTACAGATAAAAGAAGAATCAAGTGCAGCGAACACTTCGCATCAGCAGCCTCTTGCCAAACTCTTCGACACTGCTCGAAATTAGGAACCCACTTCGAAACGCTTTATCATAAAGTTTTCTCCTTCGCGTTAACTGGGCCTCGATGAACGAAGGAATGAGAAAAAAAAGTGAATTTCTGTTTGCGTGATAATCTTTGCAGCGTAATCAACTCGATCAGAAAAAACCTTCTTTACTCTGAAGAGACACAAAACTCGTATCACTTTTTCACAGGCCTTTTGTTTTTCTCTTTGTCCACGTCAAGCTCCTCAAGAAAGAACTTCTATCTCATGGTAAATGCTCAGGGATCTTGATATCTCGGTTACATCTTTCCACAAAATGTTTCCAAATTTTTCGGACTTGCTCTCGCCACACAATTCGTACGATGTAATCACACCGAAGTTCGCACTTCGTATTACGACATCAAGTCACCTCGAATTTTACAACCGATTTTTTTCCGTAGCCTTTTTTCGAGTTTCATAGAAGTTTGAAAACCTTGTGAAATCTTCGATAACTTTATAATGCGATGAAATGTTTACAAATCTTTGAAATTTCACGAAAGTAGGTGGGTGATGTAGGTGAAATCCTTTCACGTATTGAAATCTCGAAATCCGTTGCATAGAAAAACTTATAGGTAGCTGTAACCCCTCTAAAAATGTTATGGCAGTAGCGACATCGAGTTCCCACGAATACAATTTCCAACTAATGTTATGACTGCATATCCCCTTTTTCGTTGAAAATTTCAGTCAGAATTTTACATCTGAATTAACGACCATCATTCCTCGAGAACTGGGGTTCCTGGTTTCCCATAAGAAGGCGTTCACGTGCTGCTAAACGCCTATAGGGATTCGGTTGTCAAACAAAGTCTTCTTGTAAATTATCTTGCCTTGAAAATAGCTGAACTGGACCGTTAAAACTCCTGTCTCTTTGTGTCCTCGAGGCGTTGTATACTTTCCCATGCATACACACAAACGTACATCTACACAAATACCTCCCTTATGGTATGTTTCCTCTAATAGTTACCCCTCGTTCAAGTTGGGGCGATAAATTCAAATTTGGAACACCCGCGTGCCGTAAGTCGAGACGATAGTTCTTGTTACTTCTTCCGCGGTTAAAATTGTTCAAAGTCCTATTCGGGAACAGGCGACAACAGACAAATTCCAAATCTTAATGGTAGCTGCAGTCTGCTTGTCGAAATTTTTCAAGAGGACACAATTTCCCACCCACGGGATGATTTGTGCCGTAAGCATCCAGTTTCCGTATATTATCCGCATGTGTAAATGTAATGCTCGAAGAGATGTGCATAGTTCGTGACTAGTGGATGGGACAGAGAAAGATCGTTGGTGTAGGCACCTGTTGGAACAGCGAGTCCCAGATGGTACGAATAATAATTAGTAGGTTACCTGCACGCTAATGAATATTTCAAAACCTAATTCAGAACGTATATATTGCGGTGTACGCACCCATTGAATTAATTAGCCCGTTTGCAATGTCCCGGGCGGTCTGTGAGCCAATTATAATCCAGCACCGACTGTCCTTCCCGCCGTTCGTCCCTCGAGTCACATGTATGCCAGGCGAAAAATCTTTCGCTTCAATTAACATCCCGATTACCGATAAATTATGCCGGCGCTCGTTCGTTTATGCATGTGCATATATCACATCGCTAACAGATCTGTACAGCCGCGTATTGCGATGGGAAATTGAAACGGAAAAAATACAAGAAACAAACAGCTTTTCATTCGAATTTTTCTACCTAAAAAAAACAGTAGGTATTCTATAAGTCAAAAGTTTGAATAAAAAAGAGAAAGGAAATGTATGACCAGTGGGAAGTGAATTTCTTTTCCCAATACCAAACTTCCGAATCGATTAATTCCGAAAGTTCGCCATATCCAGGTTGGGGCAAGTCCGATCAATCGAGACTACAAGCATCAAAATCCGTTGATCAGTTGTCGAGGTATCACGAATCGATTTACATATTTTTTTATATCTTTGATCTTTGAATAATTAAAAAACTACTTTACCAATCAGATTCAAAATCGAATCGGCTCTAAGTCAAGAAGAACCGCATCTATTGATATAAGAAAGGATGAATTCCGTTTATTCGTTCTCGAGATATCGTCGAACAGAGAATTGATCACACACACGCTCACACTCCTAGGCATCCATTGTAAATGGCTGGAGATGATTCTTTAAACCTCAAAACGTGGATATCTGGCTAAAACCCAGCTTTTCATTTTTAGGGTGATTGTAATAACTTGCTATTTTTTTTTTTACAAACGGGACGTTGTTCGTGAATTTCCAGTATTAACATAAAAGGTTGAATTTTTTCATCAAACTATTGAGAATCATTTGACGGACTTCTTTTCCGATGTATCACGCACGAGCAATCTGTGAAAAATTCTGATTTCATTTCAGGATTAACTACAGCAAAAGAAACGCGAACAGAACGTTAGCATCCCCATTGTGTCCATATACCTCAGTGTATACCACGCGGAGA
The DNA here is from genome assembly GCA_963966615.1 of Tenthredo amoena. NCBI lineage: Eukaryota > Metazoa > Arthropoda > Insecta > Hymenoptera > Tenthredinidae > Tenthredo > Tenthredo amoena. The sequence continues at coordinate 996,157 of OZ016499.1, read as the reverse complement.
AAGATCCAGAGTAGAAAATGATGATTTATAACGAAACATGAGAATGCAGGAAAGTACTCCTCGTATGGGAGGGGTTCATTCTTTATTAAAACGAGTTTTTCTAAACATTGCTACAACCGTATACACAGTTATGGTGTATTTAATTAGGTACGTGTACATTGTGTGTACTTACCTCTGCTCAAACAAATGTAATACAACATAAAGTATTTTGCGAACTGAACCGCGTTATTTCAAACATTATCTGCAGTCTAATTTTCACGAAAACTCAAATAAATACTTAGCACTTGAATATGCCCACAGTGTCTTCGCTATACTATTATTGCCATCGTGGATCCACAGTCCATATGGGTGGAAATTTTAAGCACGTGAAAATTGGACTCAGATGTATGTTGGTATATACTACACACATAAAATCGGATTCTGTCGTCCCCAAAATATGAAATTGAACGTACATGTTGTTTCAAGTTGGCAATACTGCAGACAATACCTGACTTGAGCTGCATTCGCGAAATCGTCAAATCATGTACCCTCCAAAGGTACGAATGATTGAGAGAATTCGGAGACTCTAAAGATAACGTAGGCTGACCCTTTCAATACTTTACGAGAAATACGATATTTTAGGAGCAACTGAACTCTCTGAATTATTTGTGCTTTTTGAGGTTATGTCAATTGACCTTTGGAAACACGTTATTTCCAGATCAACTGAGTTTTCTTAATTATTCGTGATTTCTGAGGTTATGTGAACTGACGTTTCAACGAATATAGCGCCGTTTGTGTCGTCACCTCCCATCATGGGGGCTCTCAAGTCATGCATTGCCTCCAGTATTGCCAACTTAGAGCAAGATGTACCTTCGGTTGCATATTTTGAGGGCGACAGATTCCGATACTGTATACATGCGTACCCATACAGCATGGAATTTGACATAATCCTCACATTAGATTACATTCTAGATAACTACCACGTAACTGTTATAGAATATACGCACCATATTCCATACCAGTTACCCTGAGGGAAAAACGTTGCTTTCTACCGCTAAGGAGTTTGCATATTCGTATCTATACTAATCAACTCTTATTTCTTGCAATAGCAAAAAAATATCATAATTAGCTTTGCATTTTGATATAGCATGACACAAGAAAGTCATACACTTCGTTGTTTACAACTTGACAACGAGTTCTTGTTATCGGACATTCCATCTTTACTGTCTAATGCTAATGTCTTCTCGGTACTTTCCGTGATACAATTGTTATGATATGATAATGCAACAAGCCGAGATGATCATCTGACGCATCAAGTCAATCATAATCCATAAAACATGAACCTGGATCGATTTGATTCTTCATCAATTCTTTAGAATCAAATTCACGGTATATTCTTGTAAAATATATGTATACGTACCGGCTGTTCCCTCAGGCTTCAGAATTCATGAGACGAACCTACCACGTATTGATAAACAGTGGGAGACTATGAATGGATAATTTTCTTCAAACCACCGGTAGGCTGTGAAAAAATATTTTATTGACTAATCTTTTCACATTTTATGGACTCTGCATCCCATCGATTGGCGGTACCGAGAAAAAGGTGTCTTTTTCATGGCAATTTTCTTGTCAAACTCAAAAATCTGCAGTGAAGGTAGAAGATGAAACCTCAAAACGAGCGTATCCATCTTATAATAATTTCACATCGGTTTTGACATGGAATTCGTGGCGTGGCAATTCGTTTGTTGTAAGCTGCGAGTCCGAGTTGATGATGGTAAATGGGGTGAGATATACGGCTGGGGAATGACTGGCTAGTGAAATACGTCGTGAGTCATTGTCCCACGCGAATCCCCCATAAAAATAAGAGCGCGTCACCTACTCCTCATGGCACGTTATGAGGAATAGAATTGTCTGACTCATCGGATAGGGTCTGGGGTTCCCACTTCCGAAGATTGCACACCGATAAGTGATAGCCGAATGAGAATGGAACGAAAAATGCATTTCACTTTCGGTGAAGAATTTCGATCTCACTTCCTCCCCATCATTCTCTTTCGGTCTTATATTCCCGGCGCCGTAGTCACCGAGGGTATAACAGTCACTCCACTTGTTACCAAATCCATTTGCTCAATTCCATGCCAGCAATGAATCACTAATTAGACCTCTCAGTATAATCTCCGAATTCACAGACATTTTACATAATTGAATAACTAGTACCGTTGTTGCCCCATTCTCTGAGAAAAGCCACTTGATTGAATTCTGGAACGTAAATTTCAGTCCAAATGCATAATGGCCTGACGGTATATTATTCAGTGCCTTATACTACGTTGTATGGCCAGCTCTCGCGGTCAGATCTTCCAATAAGTTCGAACACGTACCAACTAGAATTTATTTTTTCCTACCGATTTTCGTGGCGGTGATACGCAGCACAAAATATACAAGAGTTGTAAAAAAAAAATTAGCAATTTAAAAGACGGCCCCGTTGCAAGCACAGCACAGCACAGCACAGCAGTACCTAACGCTCCTGAATTCAAACCCACTGATCAGCTAACTGTACAATGCTCCTGCAGAGTTGCGAACGATCAACGAGCTGGTGACGCGTGTTGTATGCGATATTCTATTGTGGGCAGGTAATTACGTTAATCGCAAGAACAATAAGCCTGCACAGCCACAAAAAGGATACATTTTTATTATGTGTGAGAGTATTTGTATGGCCCTTGAGTGCTAGACAACTCACAACGATCCGATAAGTTGAGAGAGCATTGTAAAGCAATTTCAAAATCTGATATCCCACTGTAATCACAGAGTGAAGAAGAACGATGCTCTTCAACTCTACGATCATTCGAGTTCAATATCTCCCAAGTTTAAATTCCGATTACAGATATGAGATGGCTCCAAGTATCTACCTTCAGAGTTGAAACTGCATGGCATTTCCTAACAAACAAATGCACCGGAAATTCGTTGGCAATTCTAACTGCTGTGAAAAGTTTCAAACAGTTCGAATACTCTCACTGAATCTTCGGGGATCTGCGACTATACGTTTGAGAGCGGACAAATTTGCTTTTTCATCAGAAATTGAAAAGAGTAAAAACCAGAGCAATGTTTCAGCTGGTTGAAAACTCAAGTGGCTATACCTGCAATTATGAGTACTCAATTTAGTCTCCATTGAACGGGGCTAGAGTTTCAAAGGCCATAGGACGATAAGCATAGTAAATCGGCCTCAGGAGGATATCTGGATCGTCTCTCGAGAGTATGTTGGTACTGATGAGATACGTTGATCCTGCAAGTTTCAGACCTCTATCTATTTTGGTTTTTGAATAAATAAAAAAAAACGAAAAATCAGAAAAAATTTTTTTCTCAAAAACGGCTTAACCGATTCGAATGAAATTTTGAGGTATAAAGGCTATACTCGGAAAAAATAACAGCTCATAATCTTCATGATAATCATTAGGAACAGGCGATTTTTTCGGATTTTTTTTTAAATTTTTTTTACTCTACGATAACGTTCTAGAACAATTTTGAAAACTGACTTTTTTCCATGTCATTTTCAATGTAGAATAACCTCTCGAATCCTTAAATTGATCAAAAAGATACGACATATTGAAAAACAATATAAACCGATATTTTGATATAAAAATCGATTTACTTCAATGTTTATACCTTTGAAACAACAGAAGCAGAGCTTATTTGATTAATCTATGAGCGCAAATAACATTAAGTATTGAAATCAATAATTTGAAAAAATAAAATATTCATAAAAATATTCAAATATTCAAAAATTGAGTATAAACGATATTTATATCGTTTTTTCACATTTTTCTTATTTCAAATGATTGTTTTTAATACCTAATATTATTTGCACTTATAGATTAATCAAATAAGCTTCGTTGTTTCAAAGGTATAAACATTGAAGTAAATCGATTTTTATATGGAAAAATCGGTTTTTAATTTTTTTCAATATGGCATACCTTTTTGATCGATTTAAGAATTCGAAAGGTTATTCTACATCGAAAAAGACATAAAAAAAAGTTAGTTTCGAAATTGTTCTAGAACGTTATCAAACAGAAAAAAAATGTCGACAAAATCGCCTGTTTCTGATGATTATCGTGAAGATTATGAGCTGTTATTCTTTCCGAGCATACCCTTTATATACCTCTATAATGTGTCAAAATTTCATTCAAATCGGTTAAGCCGTTTTTGAGAAAAAAATTATTTTCTGATTTTTCGTTTTTTTTCGATTTATTCAAAAACCAAAATAGATAGAGGTCTGAAACTTGCAGGGTCAACGTATCTCATTAATACCAACATACTCTCAAAAGATAATCCAGATATCCCTTCGCGGCCGATTCACTGGCCTGATTGTCCCATGGCCTTTGTGTAAAGAAGCGAAAGGTTTTAATAAAAAGTTGATCAGTCGGCTCATGTAGATCCCTCACTTCAAATTCACCAAAAGTGACGGTAATGACTCTTGGGAACGTATTGCCCGAGCGATAATCGAAGATTAAGTCTAAATACTTTCTGGGAATTGAGGTCTGTCAGTTCACTGTAGAATTTGCCCATACATACCGAGTAGGCAATTAATTCTGAGCCTAGGTCATCTATTCGAGGTAACAAGGGGACATGTAACGCATCGTACCTAGATGAGCTCTCGTCAATCGTCTATACCTACACCATGGCGAGCATGTCGCAGTAGCATCAGGGATGATAGTAGGGTGTAATATTAATTCAGGCTCAGATGTCAGTTTTGATTGCAAATAGCGGCGAGGGATTTGGTTCGGACTTCCCAGTGCGGGACGAGGACTTCTGACAGAATTGAAGGGCGAATATAACGCGGGGCGATAGACCCCCTTCTACCCTCCATATCTGTCCCAAAAGGCAGATCGATATCTCAGCTATCTATTACACGCACGCCCTTCACGTAAATAATAGAATTAGGACAGATGTAATTGATACGAATTGGGGTAGAATTTATAGCAGCCTTAGGTGATCTTCATATTTCTTAGTTCATCGTAAAATATTACCTTCATGCGGGTTATGACAATCGGAACCACCCCTCATACCTCTTTAAGACAGATACTTACAACGTGACGAGGGATTACAAAGCAGGATGTTTCTCATGCGTTTGATATCTACCGACTCGAAATTTTCAAAAAATTTCTTGCACGCGATAATTGTCATATCAGGAAACTTGACTGAGCATATTGAAACTGCCTATAGCACGGGACCACTTGTCATAATCCTCATTGATCTTGAGACGATTGGTGATGAGACTTTTCCAAACCACCTTTGCGGTGAAAAAACTTTTGTAGCCCAGTTTAGGCTCCAACTGATCAAAGCCTGGAAGAATCGATGAAGAGTCTTTCGCCAAATACGAAAAATAGTACAATTTTCCGTTGTATTATGATTGACGAATTGTTTTCACACATATATATGCGGATTTTTCTCATCGTATGCATAGCCGAATGGCTACCTCGTTTATTCTTGTTCTAAAAATGTGAAATACGTAGGTGCTTACAGATTCCCTAGAAACATTATTGGTGGGATGCTGCGGTTATGGAAAGTGCAGTAGAGATTTGCACCTCGTTTGCGCGTTATGCGAATGCCAGACTTCTGCATCATGCATTTGCGAGGGAACCGAGAGTAGCACAGTACAGCGAGAGAAGGAGGACCACTCTCCTAGTCGTTGGTTTGAAAATAGCACCAACTACCGGCACCAAAGTCGTATCCCGAACCGTGTAAGTATTAAACACGGTCGAATTTAACAAATTTCAAGCTTATCGTACGTCCGTTTCAATCCCCGGGTTTTACACCCTCCGAGATTGAATATCGCTCGAGTAGAACTCGGTAAATGGATAAGCAAAAAGAACCAATAACAAATTGGTAAACAGCTGTACCTTCCGTTTCTGATCAGCCCGAAACATAGTAATCGAAAAAAAGCTGTAAATCAATGTTACGGTAAGACTGTGACGTGAAAAGGGATCAAAAATACATGTTTTTCACTTACTAAAACGGATACTCAACCCGTTAATCGAAAACGTTAAAAAGATACGAAATTTCTGTACAGTTTAAGGTGATTTCCGAGATTCCGGCTCGGTTGGCCTTCGGATCAGCCGCAGAATGACGCATTCAGAAGAGTCAGTCCGGGCGTGGAACACCCGTGTATTTCTGTATAATTCGGCGTTAGTGTTAGCCACGTGCGTGAGCTAATGCATGTCGAGTATTGGGCGCGTGTGCTGCACGAGGAACTCTAACTAGCGGGGACTGCACACATGTCTTCAGTTTTAGTTTTAGTGTAGCGGCAGTCGCTGCCAGCGCGACCGACAACCCCGCGACGGCAGCATTCTTCTACGGCTCAGAATTGTCTCTTTGATTAGAATCGAAAAAATTTACAGAAGCTGATTAGCTCGTGGTCAGAAAATTTCCATCCCTTGAATTCCCAATACCATTTCGAGTCACCCCTTAGGTGTGACAATATTTTCGCCAACGATTTACTACGAGAGTGCAGCGCGTGCTCACCTACGAGCTCAACAAAATTCAGTGACACAATTATTTCAACTCGAATTAAAAAATGAGAATTTTGTAATATTTTTTAAGAAACTCAATAAATCGAACTAAAGAAACGTTCTACGAACATGTGAGGTGAAATGTAACGAAAAATAAGCAAAAATGTAGGCCGTGTGATGTGTCATGTGACAATTAGATTCTTCAATAAATTTTCACGATAAATAAGGAATCGTAAATCTATACGAACGAGAAAAACTAAAAATAATCAACTGACAGTCGATGATGACATTGCTAAAGTACCGCGCGTCACCCGGCGCCGAATGTAAATAGTGGTTGTAATAAGGGTGGTGTAAAAAAAAGAAAAAACGCAAACAAAAAAAGAAAGCTTTGTAGAACCGTAATAAAAGAGCGTAAAAACAGGCGGCACATTTGTTAATCAAAAGATTTCTCGCTACTCTGACTGTCTCCTCCGTGCTGCTGGTAATAATGAACATGTGTCGATGGTAGACGGGGAAAAAATTTTGGGAATAGATTTTGGTGCACCATAGCATACAAAGGGAAATGTACATCCGTAGATAGAAGCTGCAAGGGAATAGGAGTAACGGAAGAACTGAGGACTATGAAATAAAATAACATAACTCAGTTTTAAACTAGCTGGCAAATTTGGATAGCGGTTTTTTTGTAAGACCCTCTCAATATCCGGGAGTAATACGTACGTCTGAATGTTTCGAGTATACGTAGACGTATCTCTGCGAGAGTTTGCACGGAATTAACTGTCAGTCGGATACTGTAGAGGAACCAAACATTCTAAGGAAGATAAATAAGTACACGTGGTACTGGAATAAAATACGATTCATATCCGAGCTAGATTTTCCGAAGGAATAAATAAACACACGGGTCGACTTCCACGAATCTGTTGAACTCCTGGTGACCAGGTGGTCGGTACTGAAAATATACAATATTTTTGGAATAAAGAGTGTTGGCACGGCAGATGTAAGAAGAAGAGGGAGAAGGGGAAGGAAGAAGAAGAAGAAGAAGAAGACGAAGGAGATGCAATTTTTTGACGGCGTTACACGAAACTCGTTCGATCTCTTTTTTTTCAAAACGTAAACGTTGCAGTATTCTACAGTATTTTGTTAAACGCGGCGACAATAGTTCCCGACCAAATGCTTCTGCACTATCGCATGTGCGCATGTGTCAAGGTGAAATTTACAGAATTCAATATTCCAGTCGAGTGTAAAAAAACTAATGATAAGATCCGATCACGCACTACCCTACGATTGATTAAACAGTAAGAAGAAACAAGTCAACACACAACTGCTGCTAAGATGTGCTGTGCGCTGCCCTTGATCTCCGTCGTACTTTTCATCCTTGGAAAAAATACAGGAGCTGATGATTCCATAGAATTTCAAAGCAAGCGTAAGTCTCAATAATTTCTAATACCAAGTAATGATTTTTTTTTGGAAGTGTTAATTATTATCCATGTCAATTAGCCATTTCTGGATCGTCACTTTCAATGATACCAATTGCGATTGAGACCGCGCGTATTTTTGAACACCAAGGTAAATGGTGGGGAGATCGTCAGCGCGATGTCACTTGACCCTTATTTTGTTGGTGACAATTTATTTCCGCTTAACAATAGACCCGGGAACGCGTGATTTGCATGACAAGCTGCAAGTGCACGACCACTGTCTAAGTATACACCGTAGAGATGCTAATTACTGCCTCCACTTGTCACCGGTGTCAGAGACTGTACTACGCGTCTCTTTTTCGATAGCTGAGATGAGTACGAACAGAAAACAACCTCATTGTTCAAGTTGAGCGTGGTTTTTGATCAGGGCTGTAGAAAAAGAGGAAAATATTGGAGTGGAATGCTAAGCCCTAGTCTTTTCATATTCCAAATCTATTAATTTTGGTGTGACACCACTCGACGAATGACGAACTGAATTTCATGACAAAGTCGATACACGATCTCGTTTATTACATACGACTTGTCGTGATGCATAGGAAATACGTCCAGACTTGATTATCAAAGGGGGCGTCCCACCCTTCTAGGATAAAGTGATCAAAGGCTGATGTTTTGGCATTTTTTGTTTACAATATGAAGCGCGTTTACAAGGAGTAGTCACCATGTATTAACCCTTCACCTTCACACTGGGTCGATTCTACCCAGTCAGTTTTCAAAAAAACGATTGTGAGCAAACTATCCGTCCGAAGTGGTTCAAAAAATTGCGGAACATGCTCTGAACATTTTAGATGATGTACGGAAAAATTTATTTGTGGGAAATAAAATGGCGACATGTTAAAAAAAAAATTCATGAAAAGGTGAAAAAGCAAAAACAATATTTACGCCGCAGTTGATCAACGGGTCGATTCTACCCAGTGTGACGGTGAAGGGTTAAACAAGCAGGTAATTCGGCTGACCGCGATGGGCCTCTAGAATTTTCTGCCCAGATTTATCAAGCTTAACAAATAGTAGTATTCTACGAGTAAATAGTTGAATTAAAAGAAATAGAAACGTACTTTGATCGAGAAGTTGATTTTTTTTCTTTTGCATCACGAGAACTACTGGATCTATTGATTCCGAAATCCAGCCGGATTTGAGTTCGAGCAAATATTGTCGATCGAATCCAAAATCTCTGAACCTCAAAATGTGGAGAACTGGTGAAGACTGATCCTTCATATCTCCGGGGTGATGATGATAACTTTTCTGCTTTCAAAAACGCCAATTCCATGTTTTGTTGAATCCATGAAATGTTGAAGCAAGTGTGATGTGCTCCATATGATTTTGAATAAACGGAATTCGAACAATGAACATTTGAATGGTTTTTATCATCTGTGAAAGTTTCCCTTTCGGATATTGAAGTGTTTTTCCCAAAGCAAATTTGGTTCCGTTTTCGTGCCACCAATTTGATTCCTCACTCTACTCGCGGCAAAAATATTGTCTATATTTATAAACCGTATAACGAGGCACGGAGTGCAGCATATCCCCGCATTTCTCTAATAAAAAAGAAAATTACATTTTTAGCTCTACAGGGGTGGGATACACCCTTAAGACATCATAAATACTTGCGTTAGAAATTTGATATTCTTCCGGAGCTTTCAGAGGGTGGGATTGAAAGCAGGCTAATTCAAGTTGGCACGTATCTTCGTTACCTTTGCAATTGCGTCCCGATATGCTTCGCGCGGCTTATCTCTGAGTGCGGTTGTAATTCAATTCGGATCTATAAACGTGGTTGAAACTTTCGGCTAGGTACGAGTCCGAGCAATAGTAGTTGCCCGGCTGTTTTGGCTATCAAACGGTAAGTAACTGCTGGTAAATACTATACGGAGTCATTGGCTAGAGGGGGATTTCTCTCTGGTCTCGGTTCCGTAATTCCGGAATTAACCAACGACATAGTTACAGAGTTACTCGATTCGAGTAAACGGTGAAAGAAGCGAGAGGAGAACAGCCAGCCAACTATCACGAAATCGAGTAGATTTGTCGGTAAACGAGAACCGACTATGTTTTATTTCTCCTTTACATCGCAGTTTACACTTGAAACAAGATCAGTTCAGGGATTATTGAGAAATCCAGGAGAAGCCGAAGCTTTTATTCGGAATAGACTAGACCTTCGGTTATTCAGGTATACTGTTGTCAATTCAATTATGCAATTGGACAGGCCGAGATTATTCTAGAAGCTATTTTCATCGGAGCTACGTAATATGATAATGGATTTTTCCTTCTCTTTCTTTCATCGAGATTGAGAAGTTGTGCGGAATCTTCAATTATTATTCTCGAATAAATCAAGTCAAAAGTTGTGAATTTTTCGCACAAGCGAGTTCGTTTAATTAGTGTCCCTCAATTAATATATATCGGACCGAAATTTAATTATTGGCAAAGTTTCGTAGCGGGGATCAATCTGTCAGTTATAAAACTCACCGAGCTGGTATTTCACTAATTTTCAGCTTTTAAACGTTGGAGACAAAAGTTCATCACAGATTAAACATAATGCCAAGGAATGAGGGATGAGTTTCGGGGTGAAAAATGTAACACTAAAAAAAGATCTGGAAAAATGATGAAATAGGATAAAATAATATTGAAAATCGTCTCGCGTATGAAAGATCTTACAGAGACGGGTTTTCATTTTTTTTTTCTATTTTTTTTTTTCTTTTTTTTTAGCCCGAACGATTTATCTTCCTCAATGTTACTATACCCGTGTCTTATATCGTGAATCACAATCGTAAGGTTCAATTTCGGAAAACCTTCACGTTCCCAAACATAGATATATATACATTTATATCGACATTAGAAACCTGACTAATGTGAGACTGATACAATAAAATACGAAACGAAACGAAGAGAAATAAAAATTGAAAATTTTAATCTAATCAATCTTGATTTCTGTTATTATCAGTCGAACGGTTCTGTCCATACAACGAAACGATTTTTATAATAATTTCTATAAGAAAAATAATTTTAATGTCTGAATAACGAGAAGTATAACTGCCTAAGTTCTCGACCAGCTGAAATGACAGTTTTATTGCGTTCGTCTGCTTTTGATATCCTCCAATGCTCAATTTTAGCCATTGATCTTTTTTTATGCTTCTATTTTCAATATCCCAGTTATTCGAATATCCGTGCCAGCTGTTTGACCGATGGCCTTACTGTCTCTTTTTGCGGCATTACTCATGCTGCTAATGACGGTTCTTCAATACATCATATATATGTATATGTATACACTAAACGGACTCTTGACAACATACGTTTGAGAACATGGTTTAATTAGACATGCCGACGTGTATATCCCGCCCCTTAATCGATAAATTGAGGAAAATGAGTTCGAAAACACGGTGGGTGTATACCTAAGGTGAAACAGAACGATTTGTCACTCTATTCTTCGAATAAGGGTGATAAGTGATACCGTTAAAAACAATACTCCGTGTTAAAGTATCCATTAATCTTGTATCGATTTAAGTATTTTTTTTCTCAATTAGAACCTCATTTATTCTGAGAAATAATTGTATACCGTCTCTCGCAAGAAATAGGTAAATACGATTTTATCTCATCGACAAAGCGATTCGTCACTTTCATCCGACACTATATCGATCTAACTGCGTGGCTCACTTTAACTGCGAACCCTCGTTAAATATCAGAGGAAACTTTTTCCCCTCAGGATTAAGTTTTATTGTTTTCTCGCTGGCATTCGCGTCTGCAACAAGTGAAAAATCAAGCTTCACGAAAGCTAGCTTAGAGTAGAAAAATACGTGAATTTCGGTAAAAAAGAATTCAATTTTTCAGATATCGAAAATGAATTCGTAATATCATCGAGTTGACGTTAGTTCGGCGTGGCGGCGCTGCTGTAGCAAGCTAGAATTAGGTTAGGATTGTCATATTTCCGAAATTCTTTTATTTTATTAGTATATATACTCGTGGCAGCTACTTGAACGAATTCATAAAAGAAATTACAATTACTTTGATAATTACTACAGGCGTGGAATATTCGATTCAACGTCTGAATTTTTGGATTAAGATATTGGCCGGTATTGGTAATTGCCGAATGAATATTATTTAGCATGTATATCAAAGCTTCGAGCCATATCACGTTAGCTAATGGAAATGAATTATTTAAAAAGATGATAATTCTTTCCTTCAAGTGGATATCTCTCCCCTAATGATAGTCAATCCTAATTCGCTGGTTAGAAAATCGTGAGAAGGTTTTTATCATTTATTTACGTATTTTTTGATAAATATATGAGTTTCGCGAAATTTATCGCGTTAAATTTAATTGGGCTCTTTCGACTGACGGAAGTCGAAAATTCCTCCTCGCTTTCCATGCAGCAGAGTCGAGCTCGCGATAGAGGCTAGCGCCGGCACCAGTCAGGCGCCTCAGCCACGCGTCCAGGTCTTCCGAATATTCGTCATAATATTTTTAGAAGCTCTGAAACAAATAAGCCGTAGAATCCCCGGCTTAAGCCTATCTCTTCCGAACCGTAAAACTCGAAGCGAAGCTACAGCTACGCCGCGATCTCTATACGTCGCCAAGAATGTACCGGAATGTCGCGATCTTAGCGAGAAACTAAAAGTATTTAAAGACAGTAAAAACTCAGAGCCAGAAATATCTGAATTCAATTTATCGCATGTCGTTTGAGCAGCTATTGAACTTTCCACTTCGACCCTATATTTATATATGGTGGAAAAATTAATCTCCAGTAAAAATGTTCCCATCGTATATCTTAATCATCCCGCAGAGATGAGGCTTTCGGAAGTTGTGATCATTTTTTGTGACTGATCCAAAGTTGAGTATACATCGATTTTAAGCTCGCAGTTTCTTTTCACTTTATCAAGAAAGTGCAGGAGTAAACGAGGTACGAGGTAAGGAGGTACCTACCAAAAATAAAACGTGTTTAATCGTGCGAGTTTCATTTTATCACCACCTCCTCCGAACCTCTCCATTAAATAATATCGACTGTTCCCGATAGAGTTGAGCAATTTAAGAAAAAGTGAGAGGAAAAAGATAAACTAAATAAATAAATAGAGGAAAAAGGTAAACAACCCTTATTTCCTCTCTCTCTTTATCTATCTCCATCTCTCTTCATCTTCTTCCGTATTATCCGCTCGATTCGACGTTCGATTTTCTGCGAGCGAAACACCCGCGCATGCCGCAGTTTATTTTTTTGCGGTTGTAACGCTTCGCCGTACAGCTCTACCTTTTCCGATGAATATTTAAATATTTACCACTCGTGCTTGTGCTGCGGGGGCTCACCAACCCTGCGGATATTGACGCACGCTAGGTGTATATCTACATGCATATACATACATACATACATACATATACATATTCGTAAAAAAGACACGTAATGTGGTTTTGCCCCAGGTATAGGTATACACGTTGTACATATATATGTATTATAGGTATATGAGAGGGAATACCCGCCGACTAGACGCGTGTACCCCTGCAGCATTGCATCGCATCGCTAGAGCTCGTGGGTAGCACAAATCCGGTGGATAGAAATGTGCAGATCTGCATCACAATTCCACAATCAGCATTACCCGACGTCCGTTCGTGTCACACGTTCGTTTCGACCTACCAGCTCGACACGTAGTGATAATTGTGGCTTTCCAGAGGACCACGAGCACTGCGGAACTCTGACGTACCGAAGCCTGCTGTGGTCACACGACCTACACCACGATGTTAAATCCGCCTGATGATCTCGAACTGCGGATGGATATGCAATACAATCGTCGAGCGAGGCTTTATAGCGATCATACTATACTTCGGAATGGAAATCTTCAATATCTAGGATTCAGCTATTGGGTTTTGTTAGGGATGAAGAAACAAGTTGAACTTTGTTATGGTTCTTCGAAACAGCTGCGTCGACGAAACTGTTGCAAATCCTAGATGCAGGTCTCGCGAATTTACGACAATATTCATCAACAGATTTTTTTTTTTTTTTTTTTTTTAACATTCTGGGAATATTATGTGGGATTGAATATCGCGTTTCAAAACTTTTCAAAAGTTTTCACTAGAATTGGAAAAATTTGGTCAAATTTTGAAAAGGGATGTTGAAATTGAACCTAAATTCTGACGATTGGTTTTGTCAAACTAAATTCAGCTCCATGGATCAATAATTGATTGATTAATGCTTTCGAAATATCATCTGCGAACAGAATAGTCTATTCTCAAAAACCTCAATTACTCAACTGTAGAGAAACTGATAAAAACTTTCAGTTTCACAGTGATTTTATTTTTGGTTTTGTATCGCGATATGTTTCGTTTCGGAACGATGAAATTAGAAACTGAATTTGACAGAGCGATTGGAATTCGTATGAATAAAAAGAAATGTTTATTTATACCGAGTACAAATTTAGACAGCTTTAGCTGGTTGTAAATAGAGAATTATATTATGTGTTGCATAGTTCGGTTGTATATTTAACTCTCGAACACTGGAGGAGGTGCCTAAAATATCCGACCGTTCATAATATCTACAACAATTTTTCCTGTAAACAAGTCTCTAAGGGATTTCGGACTCACGAGTATGTATAAGAGTTTTGTGAGTCAGAAAGCAAATCAATTAACGAGATTAGACCGAGGGGAATTTGGTAATTGATTCCATTTTGCTTTCGACTGATTAAAGTAGCCTCGATTCTCGGCTTTGAGGATGGGCTAATCATTTTTCCTCCTCAATCAGATACGAATTAATTCAAGGATCGATTTTTCTCAGAATGGGCCTGCAGCGTCCGTGACACTTGAATTATCATAATATAAAAATGTCTTATCTTTCACACCTCTCTTCTTTTTCTTCTTCTTCTTCTTCTTCTTCTTTTTCTCCTTCGTTTTTATTTGAACGGTACTCGTCGAATCCTGACGCTATAAATAATACATTTGTCCAGTTAAATTGAAACTTAAATTTTCGCTCCGTTGGATCAGAAACGTTTCACCCGCGTAGAACGACGGCAGGGAGTAATTCTAACCTTTATAATTAAGTTAATCCCAGGACTTTGACTCAGTCCTGCGTTGCTAACATCTACCTCGACACATGGTCCACGGACAAGCTGCAGGATGACTATTTCAAAGTATTGGAATCCCGAAAGCGTATAGATACAGAAAAATGATTCGGTCTTGTCTTCTTCGTCGGACATCGGGTTGAACCCTCGTTTTTTATATGAAAGTGATTCTTTCTACTGTAAAAAAAAAGTTGCGGAACGTCTCAAATCCTCTAACTTTCGTCTGATAAATTTTGCGATTTAATTCTGGCTTTAAAAAATTTTTGCGGCTTGATACGAATGTTCGAATTCGTCATATCTCAGAGCATTGTCAAGTGGGATTCTGTGTGTGATATGATATGGTTCATAAATTTGAGGTCTGTGGTTTGGAATCTGAATCTGTGAAACTGTGAAAGTTCACAATTCTGAATATTTGTAATTTCGTGTATGAGATATATGGTTCACTGATTTGAGACTGTCGACCAGAATCTGACTTCATGAAACCTAGAGAGCTAGGTCAGAACTTTGAACATTCATTATTCTGTGTTCGATATGGTTTACTGATTTGACGCTGTCGGTCAAAATCCGAGTCCGCGAAACTGTGGAAGGTCACAACTCTGGACATTTGTTATTCTGTATTTTATATGGTTCACTGTTTTCAGACTTTCGGTTAGAATCCAACGCTGCGGAACCATGAGAGGTCATAGCTTCGAAGATTTATCGGTGCCGATTTTTTTTTCTCAATTTTCTTCGAGCGAGAGCTGGAACTTTTTTTTTTAAGATAAGGCGACAATTCAATAAAGAGGTCATGTTCTTCACATACATGCCAGCTATCCATCCATCAATATATATATATAGGGTATCCGTTATTTCCCAAATTGTTTTTTTTTTTTTTTTTTTGCCCCAAACGAAAATATCCAACCCAACAAAACTCTTAATTTTCAAATTAAACCGTGCCGAAATCATGTTACAATTTCCATTTGAATAACATGGAATTTTTGGACTTTTCGCATTTAAGTTTTTTTCTCTGAAACAAATAAGGGTACAGGAATGAACAATGTATATTTTTATAGAGAATCGAACGCTCTACAAAAAAGGTTTCTTATAATTTTTTGATAGTTCAACTTTTTTCACCGGAGTACCAATAATGTATTAATAAATTAGGTAAGTATTAAAAAGAGTTGATTTATCAAAAAATGATAGGAGACCTTTTTTGTGGAGCGTTCAATTCTGTATAAAAATATACATTAGTCATTGCTGTACCCTTACTCGTTTCAAAGAAAAAAAATTAAATGCAAAAAGTCCAAGAATCCCATATATTATTTAAATGGGAATTGTAACATGATTTCGATACGGTTTAATTTGAAAATTAAGAGTTTTTTTTGGGTCGGATATTTTTTTTTGAGGCAAAAACTAAAAACTCATGGGGCGGCAGCAGAAAAAAAAAAATAAAAAATTTTGTTTTGAAACACCCTACTATATATATTGTATATAATATGACAGGGAATGAATAATTGATAGGCAAAATCTTAATACGTGATCGTGCTGGATTATTTTTCAGAATTTTCGCGCTGTATATATGTAATTGTAGCGATTTGATCTGGTCTTCAAACAGCGTTTGTCATTACTGGATCTTCGAGTAAATCCGTACTAAATATACAGCACGTCCAGCTCTTTGATCATTGCGTTACCCTATAGCCTTGTAATATTATGAATAACGGATATTTTAGCTGCGAAATTCACAGCGAGCTAACGCCCTTATCGTTTATGGGATAAATAACTAGACTTGTACAGTTTCAACGTCATTTAAACCAAAAGATACGTTATATCTTTGTTGGTAGCATACAGGAATATATACATTCTCAAACAGAAATCGAACAAAGAAACCAAACGCGTAGTGTACAAAGAATCAGAAATTTTTAGCACCAATTCTATACATATCTAGAGACGCGACTGCAGGAGACATTCGAATTCGAGTGATAAGAGGTTGGGGAAGTTTGAATTTTCGAAATTTGAAAATTTCTGAAATCCATCCGGAAGAGAAGATGTGTAATATTGTAATTGGTCTTCTGTTGTGTCGTGACCGTATCATAATCCTGAAACTAGTCTTCGAACGGAAATAATTGGTGCAATTTTTGGATTCATTTTTTCACTCCAAGTCTTATCATGTTCGATTATCGAACTATCGACGTCCGATCGGTAGATGAAAATAATTTACCATTCGTAAACACTCTCTTCGTACTCGATGGTCATTTTATCTGCCTCACTGCACTAGCATGCCTTTAACATACCCCGTCATGAGCCCGATGGGGATCTCCGAATTATTATGTGAAAATAAGATTTGAAAAAGTAAAATAAAAAATAAATAAAAGAGGATTTGGAACCGTGGGAGGCGAGACTAGTCATCGATAAAATTACCATAGAAAACGGTCAACGGACTCGTCGTATCCCGCGTACCTCTGGCTACCGTCGAGCATCTCCTGGCTCTGTCATGGTGGTATATACCCTACGTGCATAAGCATAGACTTATAGAATAGAACATGATGCGATGATAGAGAGAAACGAGTGAAAGAAGAAGAAGAAGAAGAAGAAGAATAAGAAAAAAATGGTCAATGGTAAATGGAAAATGGGAAAGGAAACACGGGCTAAGGGAGTAAGGGATGAAAAACGGAGAGAAATAAACTTGAGACAAGGAATAAAAGAGGCGAAATATGGGCGTGGAAATAGACGATTAATCTGAAGATTATAATATAACAGGGCCGAATATTTTCTGGTGGTCTCATGGCCCACAACCACGATGCAAAGAGCTCGAGGAGACTCTACAGACGCCACGGGGGACCTACCTATCCACATAAGTGAAATATTATTCAAATTTGATATCCGACGCGGGTCAGTAAGCCCGGCCCCGCTGTACTTCGGCTTATAAATTTACGAGCCACGTGTATATATGTACACCTATGTTCCGTATACGTGACTTATTGTTCGACGGATTATTTAGGTGTTTGTCTGACGTGTGTCCGTTTAAGACGGTATAATATAAGGTACAAACATGTTGACGGGACTGATCTCTACACAGTTCTGACGGGGATAGATATACCCACTTCGAATAGGGGTTTAGAACTACATGGCAGAAAACGAAAAAGATAACTTGCAGATGTTTACATTAAAACCCTGACCTTTTGCAGTCGTCGTAAGAATTCGGACCAACTTTGACTGCTTAATTCCATGCGGAATTTTCCGGGTTCCAATTGTTCGGAAATAACCAACCCCCATCGGATGCACAAAGAATCTTGTGATACTGGAAGAAAAAAGAAATAAATGGATCGCAGTATCATTTGCTGTATAATTAGAAATATTTCGGAAATGACATATGTTTTTTATTTTAAATAAAAAAATGAGCAGGCAATCAAGCTCAGATCTTATTCTTCGAAATAAGTCGAAAACGAACTTGATATTCTAATTTCAAGCGAAGTTGGAATTTAAAAAAAAATAAAAACGTTTGTTTTTTTTCGTTAAAATTATATGTATATGAAAAATAGAAATCCTATTCGTCCGAGTACTTGAAATTGAATTCTATTTATTCGAGGGGATGCTACTTGACGTCGAAATCTACCGTCTGGAGTATCAGCAGTGAAAAGAAAAAAATGATTCGCGACACACCCTGATGAATGAATAATTTCCGAATCGGTGATCGGTATAATCTTGGCTATTTCTTCTGTTTGCAAACATGCCTTGATCTAGTACTTATGTGGTTTTGTAGTTATTGCATTTATTAATTCAATACCGCGTTGTAATTTTGGTGAGGTGAATAATTGCTGAGGATTCTTTCGCGCGAATAAACGTAGCGAACTTTCGATGGCTATTAATTTCGTACGCTTCTACGAGCGAGAAATCGGTCCTTTAATTCATCGCAATCCGTGGAGCGGAACTAAATTACTTTTAAGCGGTTTCAGCAGGAGCAGAGAATTTTTTAATTTATCGCTCGATTATATTTCTTAATTGGACAGATAACGAATCTACTTGCATTCATATTTGCTTTTTGAAATTTTGCAACGGAACTTCAACGTAACTTTGATATCGCCGGGACGTCACCGCGTACAGATTCACTACCCGGATAAAAGAGGACGAGAAAAATTAAAAAAATTTCAAAAAGTTATACAGCAATTTTTTATTCGCGAAAGAAATCCTCAGTGAAAAATTAGGAATTTATACGATATGCCAGGTGTAGAGTTACCGACGATCTTCTGTGACACGAGATGATAAATGGGATGAAAGGTAAGAGTCAAAAGAACAAACAAAAAATAGTTAAATCACAGTCGGTATTACGAGAAGCTAATTTTTTCCCTTTACTGGTCACGTTTCAATTAGTCTTTGTCCCTAATTTCCATCGAGAAAAGAGTTGGTCATTCTGAAACAAGCTTTAGGGTAGAGAGTATAATGATGCGAGAAATTTTTGATCCGTTTATTTGATCCGGCTTCGGTACCAAAGTGAAGAATCCTTTCTCTCCGAATGACTATTCAATTAACGTTTCTCCTACATTTGCCATCGCAGAATATGTTGGATTGAGAAAAAGAAATTCAAAATTCAAACCATCTATTGCGGGTTCTTTTTACACATGATACCATAAACGAAAGACGTAACCGATTCGGCTGAAATTTTGACAAAAAATTGTCTACATCTAGACAGTTCTTAGCTTTTACAATTTTCAAGATAATTCAACAGAATTTGGAATACATAGTTCCAGAATTGAAATAATTTTTTTTTGCATTTTTTCTGGACTTTAAATCGACTTTAGATCGATCTCTTTCAATTGTGAGAACGACCACATCATCAGCAACGCAAAACAGATGTTGATCAGAGATACTGCTCACAAGCCGTCGTTTACCTTTTTTCATTTCACTGTATTGCAGCACGCAAGCAATACCCTGGAATAATTATACCCACGTTTATTTACCTCCTGGTGAACTGCAGGCTTCTCTGGGAATCATGCCACGTGGTACAAAGGCGCGTAGATATCGAAAAAAGACTCATGTGACTCATGCCTCATCCGATTGTAAACATGGCCGACTTGTTTGACCCCTATTTTAAGATCCCTGTCCTGACCTACCTCTTCACTGTAAACTGTAGGTATAACTATAATGTCATAAATAGTCACTATGTTGTGTCATGCCGTGGAAAAGAACCGATGAGCAAAAACTTCACGCAGGTATTGCGAAAGGAAGACTTCAAAGTTATTTTCTGAAGTTTTTTCGGCTACTGAGTGAAAATTATTGGATTCGGCTGACTTTGTATAACAAAGTTTTTGACGATGAAAGGAACTGTTGACGATGAAAATTTCATCTCACTTCTGCTGAACGGGAATTTTAAAGAAACACATAAACACCAACCAGCATGGCATCGCCCACACAGCACGTCGCGGGAATTGAAGTTAGGTCAGTGCTCGGAGGTGCCACTCGCTCAGATGCCTACATTAAGCTAATTGCATTACCCCGAATGGCGAGTATACAGTTTGACCATAAACTTCAGAGAAATCATCGGTAACAATGAATTTTTTGACAAATACGATAGTTTATCAAAATAGAAAGAAAAGATATCAATTCATCTTGTAAGCTTGTCACACCACTCTCTTAGAATTTGATCAAAATTCTCACGATGTCACGCGAATTCACGAATTTCAAAGGATTTTTACGGGTTTCAAATTACGTCCGGTGGTTCCAAAGATTTCAAATTATTCCAAACGGTTTTAAAGGATTTCAAGTGAATTCACAGATTTCATGTAGTTTCAAATGGATTTCAAATGATTTCAGACAATTTCAAATATTTTCAAAAGACTTCACATGATTTCGAGATACTTACAAACTTTCAGAGAATTTCAAGACATTTGCCGAAGCAAAAGTATTAACGATTCCCTGTAATTTGAAAAACATAGTTGGCATCAGTGAATAGAAGAACATAAAAATACGAGTCAAATTTTTAGAGAATATATCTTTTACCGTTGGAATATTGAATAATGATCACTGGCGAAAATATAATTGGAGATTCTGATTTTCAGGTCGGAAAAAAAAAAAAGATCCGCTGTTACAGCCGAACAGTTTTCGAGTGCAGATAATTGACGGAATTGTTTTTGGTTCAACAGTTGGACAAAAATATATATTTTTTCTCATAGTCTGCATGACGTACCTGCGTTTCGGTTGATCAATTATTTGGAGTATGATCAAAGCGTATGGAGTCCGGTAATAATTGGCTCACGTAACTATTGCCGGTGTTTCGAGGGACCTGCAGAACTGGTATTCAAACCAGCTAATTTACCTTTGCGTAGACATACGACTGGTACCCGCATCACAATAATAATACGTGAAGTACAGTCTCCTGCACACTACAAGTACACACAAACACAAGGACTGATCTTTCAATTTGGTCCCTGATCCCCAGTCGTTACAGAGTATGTATACGTACATGTGTGTACGTACATAGAAAGATAAAGTTGACAAAAAGGGCCAGAGATTTGTCGAAGCTTCGAGGTAGAGGAAAAGTGAGTCAGGAATTGTTTCATACTGCGTAAAGAGACGAGGGTTTAAATCGTAGGGCGCAGAAGAGATTGGATCCTCTGAAACGTGAGAGTGTCAGGCCCCTTTGATCTGCAGTGTAAGTTTTTGTTTGCCAAAATCATTGCGGATTACAAGATGGAGCAAAGTCTACGAGAGCTCTGTTCATCCCTGAACGTTTTTTTTTTTCTTTTTTTTTTTTTTTTTATCTAGGACAATTTCTACTGCGAGTCAAATTCCGATTGGTGATCTGTTTCCCCATGCGGCCTGCAGCTATCTACTTTATTGAACTCGTTTATTATTGACACCTTCAGCCTATCAATCACTGAGAATCGCAGCCGTAACATGAACAGCCTGATAGCCAGGCGCGTCGCTTAACCAATTTGACTAATGTTCCAACCATGACGATGCTATCCGAAAGCTCCACCACCCGAGGCTAGTCTCCGTCTCTATAGCCTCAATATAATGTCTGTAAATGAGAAGTTAAGGATCAAAAATAGACGAATCAACTTTTCCCATTTCGAAAATTTGCACAAAAAAATAGAAAACGTATTTCTACGTCTGGTTATTAATAACTTGGCTCACCATGATCACAATTGTTACAGGTATAGTAAATATCGAGTCTCTGTAGGATAGCCAAAAACCTCGAGTCCACTTCATTTGTAGATTTCAAAGATGATTTTGAAATGTCTATTTTTGATCATGCAATGGACTTCAGTACGTCGATATTTCTTCATTCTAAGTCGCATAGGAGAATTTCTTTTTCAAAATTAGTAGACATTTTTTCCGCAAAAAGCTGAGTGTTATTTTTAGAAAGAGCATAGCCGGATACTTGGTCTATTGTATCTTCACCAAACAAAGAACATTGGTTGAAAATTTCAGAACTTTGACCTTATTAATTTTCGAGTAATGAGAAAAACTCTGATTCTTAGTTTTTATTTTTTTTTCTACGCTAATATTTACGATAGAATTTAATCAATTTTTTTTCGAATACTTATCAACTGAAGACACGTAATTAAATTTTTTCATGAACCTCCTAGTGAAACTCGATTCAACAAAAAAAATAAAAAAAAAACAGAAATCGAAAGTTACAGTTTCAATGTGTTTCTTAAGAGGTACAATTATTAAATTTATACAAAATACTCTTCCACCAAGTCCCCACCTTCTTATTTTTTTCCATTTGGTGCAACCTTCCGAAAATAACTAAAAACTTTCTTTTTTCAATTTTTGCCAATAGAGATTTATTTTAAGAATCGGTAGTTTTTTTTTCCAGATATACTAGAGCGAAAAAAATGAACAATAAAGGAATGGTCTTGAGAAAAAACACTCATCTCTTCAGTCAGCCCTTAACGGTGTTTCAGAAACGTAATAAAAATTGTTGATTTTTTACTAATCTTCGTCGCTGTTTTCTTGAATAACAACAACGTTGCCATCTGCGGTGAAAAATCGACACAAAATTTCTGCGGGTCTTATAATTTCCGCTAAATATCTAGCATGAGCTGCATAATGAATGACTATGGCTACGTGAGAGCAGCAATCAACAATCTGCCTGCCATTTGCACACTCATAGGAATATCTCGAGATGCAGGGCGATAATCAATGGGCATCGATGCGTCTTTGCTTTAAAGTGACGGGATCTAACTTCAATCTTGAGAATTTTTAAAATTTTTCTTTATTTTTTTCTGTTTCACAAGTGTTTTGAACTCTTTTATAATAATGGAAAATACTAATTGATGTATTGGAACATATAGGGTTTTTTTTTTTTGCTGTTGGTAAAAATTCATAACCATTAAAATATTTGCGTACGCAAATACATTGAAAACTGGTTTATTTTGTTATTATTGAGGTAGAATACATTCAATAACGACGAAAAGAGGATTACAAAAAAAAAAAAAAAAATTCATAAATATCTATTGCCAAAAAATCGAAAAAGACCGTTTCTAATTATTTTCGGAATGTTGCACCGAATGGAAAAATATGAAAAAAATTGAGAAGAAATAAGGGACGTGAATGAAGAGTATTTTATATAAATTTAATAATTTTCTCTTAACGAACACATTGAAACTGTGAACATTAATTTTCGTTTTTTTTTTCTTCTTTGAATCAATTATTACTTCGAAGTTCATGAAAAATCAAATTACGTGCGTCTTTTTGATCAGTATGACCAAAAAAATTGATTAAATCCTATCATAAATATTAGTGTAGAAAAAAAATAAAAATAAAAACTAAGAATCACAGTTTTTCTCATTACTCGAAAATTAATGAGGTCAAGGCCCAAGGGTCCGAAATTTTCAGCCAATGTTCTTTGTTTGGTGAAGATACCAGAGACCAAGTGTCATCTGAGATCTCGTCGGAGGCAATTTTAGTATGCTTATCCAGTTATGCTCTTTGCAAAAAAAAAAATTTCTTCCATTCCGTCAGAGAAATTCTGAGATAAATTGCATAGCCAAATCAATCGCAGACTTATTTGAATCGTGTCTCTCTCTAATTTCTTCGAAAAGTTTTTGAGTGACTGATATTTCTCGTGTCAAAACTTAGGGTAGAAATTTTTCAACAATTTACCTCATTTCTGTGCCGCAGAGGCAGTGGCTATTCCGCGGGGAAAGTCAAGGGTTGTGGAGACGTAAGCAGAGTTCGATTTTGGGCAGCTAATGTGAAATACTGCGGTGACCCGGGCAGAGAGGCTCAAGGGACGTTGTACAGCGTCCCTTGACTAGTCTCTCGTCGGTCGTGCGAGGCCAAAGTTTATTGTATTAAATTATCCGTACGGTTGACCCGGAAGTCTGCGGTTCACAAACTATAACTAACTTCCGCAAACCGTCTTAGCCCAAAACTTATGGGAAGTGTTGACAAATTTAAAATGTGAATGCTGATAAAATACAGAGAGTCGGATGCAATCACATATGTAGTGTTTTGTTTTTTCTCTCTTTTAAAATCAATCCAATTTACCTGATTCCCATTTTCAATCCGTGCAAAGTTTTCGACTGTAAGGGTGAACAAAATTTTGCCTAGATTAGCTCTCGACATATTGAAGATTTTCATAATTTCATTTTCAATTAATCTCATTGCCTGAATTTCAATTATTTTGTTCAACGTGTTACCTTCAGGTTCAGTAACTTTTTCATTAAGCTGTAGTCCTGCAAAGTGTTGATTATTTTCTACGCCTAATATTTACTGAACCTGTGAACGCAAAGCGTTGAATGAAATAATTGAAATTGAGGCGATGAGATTAATTGAAATAAGCAACTCGAAACCTAGATTAAGTGTCATTTTGAAATCAAGAATTTGTGCTTTTATGATCGAATATAAAGAAATGACAAAAACTGCACGTATATAATATATATGATAATGGAATAGAATTTACACAGAAGTTTCCCCTCACCGGACGACAACATACTTCTGAAACTTTTTGCTCATGTATAAATTAATTGTGTAAAAAAATTCGTGAAAAACAATGCAACGACGTATATCTCCACCGCATATACTATACACCACTTTGCCTGCAGGCACAAGCCCAAAGTAAGGAGTTAGTTTGGAGGATACACGGGTAACTGTAGGTTCTATTATACTCTGTACACGGGTTCTAAGTTAATAGACTTGGACTAGAAAAGCCGTTCCTCTCTGGATGGACGCCCAGAATTTGGCGTGTGTACACCGCAGGTAGGTATATTCCTCGGTTTCTCTGGTAATGACTATCGTGGCTCGTTGAGGAAGTAGATTTTCACGTTAGAATCTGAAGTTTACTAGATTTTCTGAATGCCGCTGAAAAAAAGACTATTGGAATTCGTACTATCAAAGCATTAGTAGCCGTGCACTATCGGTTGGCACTGATGGTTTCATCAGAAGTCGTGTACATTTGGCTTCACTGGTTCACACTGTACTATAGTTTTTCATGAACAGTTGCAGAATGGTGCCAAGTCGACTAGTCTATTGGTACATTTCTATGTAATAATGGGATTCGGTTTTTCACTTATGGAGATGAGTAGATTCATCATCGATAGAAATCCATGTCAGTTTTTCACCAATGACTCTGTTTTCACTATTGGCTGTAATAGTCTATACCGGTGGAGGTCATTTGACTGCGATAGTCATCATTTCCAGCTCAGGTGGTCAATAGTATTTACACTCTTCAATATTGCAAATTCATATAGTCATTGTACGCACTGCTGAGGCATATTGATTTCTAACAGCAACATTATTGAGTGGAACAGTACATATACTATTGAATCCAATACACCTGCATACACCGGAAAAGTATATTGGACTCTAACTGCAGTTTATACTAGTATCCGCTGGACTTCGACAGTTTTTTGCCTTGGAAGAATCCTTTGGTCCAGAGGTGAATGTTTAGTGATGCGAAATATCTTTGAGACGAATGAAAAATTCAAAACGGATGTCACTTCTTTTTCAGAATTATTTCCGGTGGCTATATTAATTATCGTTATGTGTACAAGACATTTAGGTTTTCGGGTAGAGTACGAAAATAACATCAATGGTAAATATTGATCTTTGGGACACGCCCAAAGCCTTGATCCGAAATCGTCTTTTCTAATTTTAAGTAACTTCAAATACCGATGGCATTAACTCGCAGTATATTTCTAGAGCGGGGTTTACACACCTTCAACGCCAAGAAATTTGTTTAATAATTTTAATCCGAGACATGCCGAGATATCCTGGCTCTTCCCAATTGCCTGCAAGGGCTACTGACACCTGAAGTTACTTACTATTTTCAACATATAACTTGCTCTCGAGTTGAGAGAACAAAGCATGAAAATCGGCCCAAAGTTTTGAGATCAATGATTGTTCAAGTTAGTAGAACACGGGATCCTGACGTGATATGCGTACCTCGATAGCTTAGAATCTGCACTCTGAAGTTCTCCAGCCGTTGTGTTAGCGTAGCTTTGTCGTGCGGTCGCCTGGTGGCGTCCTGCTCACTCTGTTCCCGTGAGAGAAGTAAGTCAAGTTGTTGTTCAGGTCAGGGCGAACGGCAGATTCAACTACAGAGAACAAGGCCTTAACTTTGGTTGCAATCATCTGGGAAATGCTGAACTGAATACGACGAAAATCCATCAACATAGTATCGTCAAGAAATCGGGGGATTCCTTTTTCCCCTACTTTCGACGAGGGCAAATGCTGCCATAGTTGTTAAATAAAAATCATTTCCAACATAAGTTGAACGAACGAGCTTACCAATCGTCTTTAGTTGTCGTTCGGAGGTTTTTTTATATAGTCGTCTTAAATGTCTTCCGGTAAAAAAAAAAAAAAAAAAAAAAAGAAAGATTCTAAAGTAACGAGAGGAAGCTTCGAATGTTGTTGTCGTTGGTTTTTTTTCCAAGGCTCTTCTGGTTTGTTTTCACCTAATTAGATGTTATTGAAGAGGCCGCTGTTGTTTCTTTGGATGTGTTGTATGAGTTATTCGGATGACAAATATATTGATGTTTTTAGGTAAGTACGAACTGCTCTATAATCAAGTAGGTGTATAAAATCGCATGTTTCACAGAATATCTGTAATACTATAGTAGATGAATAATATACCGTTCGTTTATATGCGATGATTGCGAGGTGATGAATTTCATCGACATATAAACTTGTCGGGGTAATAATAATCAAAGAGTCGTGAAATGCCATGTAAAGCGAAAAAAGAATGAGCAAACGGAATGCTTTTCGTTCGCGATAAATTTGTCCGAATTCTAGTTCGCGTGCCGAGAAAATTGGTGTCTCCAAAGTTATAAACATGAATCGACGTATCGATGGGCTATAAATATAACCGTACGAGGAGAAGCAGAAAAAGAAGTAGAAGGAGAAGGACGAGGAGAAGAATACTCGGAGCTGGGCTAATGGAGGAATAAAATATATAAGATTAAGGGCACGAAACAAAGCTAGAGGAAAGCTTGGAATAAAAAACAGCATCTGGGCGTATAAATAGAGACTTGACGGAAGCGGGTTTCTCAACGAACTCGATATAAAAATAGCATGTTGCCCCTTGTTCGTTCGTT
The DNA here is from genome assembly GCA_963966615.1 of Tenthredo amoena. NCBI lineage: Eukaryota > Metazoa > Arthropoda > Insecta > Hymenoptera > Tenthredinidae > Tenthredo > Tenthredo amoena. Next base: position 968,668 of record OZ016499.1, on the reverse strand, counting down.
TCTTCGTTGGTTCGTTCCTTCGTTCGTTCGTTCGTTCGTTCGTTCGTTGGATCGCTCGCACGCGCCATATTTACATAACTGCGTGGCTTGGTCGTCCCTTTGCGCGAAGGGCGGCTAATTCGAATTGAAATCAACTCTTTCCTTCGCCCTCCCTGTTACTGCCATACCGTTTCAATTTATTTCCCTCGGTTTGTACAGCTTCGAGCGCACTTCGCAACGTACCACCTAGACCGGAACTTCCCCCCAGCCGTAAATTAATATTAACATCGTCGAGGAGATGGGAATAAAGTGGATGAAAAGAAGAAAAAAAGAAAAAAATTCTTTTCCACCCTGCATCGATCCAGAGGCCTGAAATTCCGGCTAATAATCTCATTCTTACGATCAACTCCTCATTATTCGGTAATTATGAGAGACCGAAGAAAAAAACAAAGGAAAAAAAAGAAAAAAACGAAATGGATTTATTTCAATCGCCGAAAATAAATGTTGACAATATTGCTACACTGCAGAAAGTCAATTGAGAGGTAAGTCGGGAAAATTATTCTTTTGCAATTATTTTAAGACATCGTGAGCTAGAAAATTTGCCGAACTTGGACTTCAGGAGTATGTCGTGCGAAACTAGACTAGAGTGATCACGTGGCTCAAAATCGAAAAAAGAATGAACCGGAAACAGGCTGAGAAGTCAGTGAGGGATGAGAAAGGTGGATTGTATGGTGCACGATTGAAATCTGATCAGTCAGTGTAGATGTAAATCAGTGGTACCTGCTTTTAGAAACAAATAAATATGTGAATAATTTTTCCATAACCACTCGATCTGGGATTTTGAAATTCGCGGGGATTCTTCTTATCATGTTTGACTATAGAGCGATCCACGGAAAAGTTAATTTGAATGTAAATTGAAGAGTTTCGATGAATTCCTGAGAATATCAATTTTTATCGTTCTGAAAAACTGTTTGCCGTGGGAGTTCCGTACCGTCGAAATAAAAATTATAGTAACAATTGTTGTTCACTGGTCGTAACCTTTCTTTGCATTGAGCGTAACTTTATGTCATTGTCGCATAAATACAATAAGTTCGAGATAACGAGCAAAATTATTTCGAATTTTTCGAGCCAATATCCGTTGAGAAATGAATCGTGGAATCTTTTTTTTTTTTTTTTCATCGAGTCAAGCGTTTGGATTGAAAAATTAAATCCACCCCACGAAATATTATGCGAAACTCTCGGAATACTTGCCTTCGTATCCGGTTTTCGAAATACACCGATATTCTCGACGCCTATATACCTATATCGTGTAATTCTGTATATAGCTTCGTGAATATATCGGTGATTCTGTTCTAACTGTTACTTTTTATATTAAACATTTTTTGATTCTATAATTATACTTTTTCAGTTTTATAATGCATATTATTACTCTATTTTATTGTGAAAATGAAAGTCCGAGAGGATTTCGCTACAACTCCAAAATATCGAGAATGAGAATCAAACTTCAAATTTTCCGTGCCACGGTACTGACATGAAATAAATTTGGTAGACATTCTTCAGAAAAATGATTACGAATTGTATTATAATTTATTTATAAATTGTATTATAACATCAATTAGATTTATGGATTAATTAGTTCGGATCATTTATTGCGACAAAGAAATAATGAATTCGTAGATAAATTTTAGAAATGGACGTGACACGGTACTGACATTTAAGTGATTTGAACCGTAAGTTTTCTCTGGACTGCAAGTTATATTATACGAAAAAAGCGATGAAATATGTTCACGAGGATCGTATTGATACAAAAATTTAATGAATAGATTGTTAATGGATGACCAGTGAGAGCAATAGTGCAGGGCATTGATAGACACAGTTAGAACGGAATCACCGATATATATGTTTTTGATATGTTTTGGAGTATATACGTGTGTGTCTATAAATTCAGCTTTTATTTGGCCCCTGATAACTTCTGACTTCGTGTATAGGTCCGATACTTAGTTCTATTCGCTGTGCGTTCACCGACGTGGAAAATACGGTTTATTAGCATACTTCCGATCCGATCTTGTCTTCCGATACACGTCATGTATGTACCGGAGCTCTGTAACTCAAATGTACACATACGTATTGTACGTGTGTACGATGTGTGTACGTACAGTCGCAAGTATCCTAATATTTACTCCCAATTAATTTCATTAGGTCCGGTTACAAACACAGGTATCAGATATCGAATTCGACTTCCCTTGCCCACCAAAATTCATTTATTTTATGATGGAGCTCCATACGTTACAAAAATATTAAAGTTACAACGTTTTACGTTTTGTAAACTTCACTAAGTAGAATAATTGACTAAATAAAAACAGACCGTCGCTTCGCTGCAAAATATATACTATACAGCAAGATCAAATGCGAAGCGAAACTTCTGTTCGATTATTCAGTTACAAAGTACAGCGAGTTTAAAGCCGGAACCAAAGTCAAAGGAGAAAACACTCTTTCCATTTACGTTCTGGTCTTCGATCCATACAAATTTGTATAATTAAGTTCCGGCTCTGATCCCATCAAAATTCTGAATAACGCGAAGGGCGTTTCGTTTTTGGTTTCGTCAAAATATGAATACGAAATTCAGCTTCGTCTCAATTCCAATTTTTGAACAACGGGTTTGGATCCGTGTACGAAATTTCTGGATCATTTTTTTCCCCATTTCGATTTGGCGTTCGGTTCCGGTTCATTAAAAAAAATTCCAATTACTGTATCTTCGGTTCGGCTTCGGTTTCAGTTGCAAAAAAATTCTCATCGATTTTGGTTCTGGTATTCGAATCCGGTTCTGGTTTGGGTATTCGGCGTTTGGTTCTAAGTGGTCATTATTGTTATCCGGAAGGTACGGGCTCGTTCTTTGACTTCACATCTCCTGCTCGTATATATTCGGCGACGATTTTTATCGCGAGTTAAACGAGCGACAAATATAAAAACGAACAATGCTGAACGCGTAAGGAAAGTGCCATCGTTACGACGACGCTGAGTAGACGGGTGTGGGAGCTCGCGAAATTGACAAGATGGAAATAAAGTCGGAAACGAAAGGCGATTAATCAGAAAGCGCCGTGTAGGCGCGCGGCAAAATAGTAGCGAATTATTGCTGGCTATAAAGGGACGGCTAAGATCTTGCCGGGGACCGTACTGGAGATTAGGGATGCTTGGAGGAGCCGCGGAAATTATGGGCGAAGATCTTCTCTCTTTTCGGTTCTTTTTTTTTTTTTTTTTTCGGAAAAGGGGAATTCCGGATCCCAGGAAACTACGACCGGGGTATACGCGCACCACTGAACATAACGAAATCAATCCTGCGATAATTTCGAGATTAACCGGATCGCTGAAAGGGAGACAAGGGATACATTTTTCTCAGACATAATAACGGCGTGGCGTAATGGCGATTATCCCTAAAACGTTTGTTTTTGACCTCACAGAAATAATCAGAGATTTATTCATCCTTAGACAGGAAAAATCGAAACAGAAACATTTTAGAAATATCGCAATACATTTTGTAACTTTTTCTTCTCATCTTTTGGACTTCTCAGAAAGGTTACATTTCTTCGTGAAAACTGTACATTATTCTAACGGTTTTTTCTTCATTTTGCCAAAGTTATAACTTCACGAAAATGAAACAAGCAATTTGCCAATTTTACATGTCGAACTTCTTTTCACTATCTGCATATGCAAATGACAGATTAAACCACGATATAAAAATACAAGAACTGGCACATCGACTCGTACGTTCGAAAATAATGATAAAAATGCAGGAACTTTTTTTTCAAAGTTAAAAATGTGACACACACACGAACATCCGTTTTCGAAAACATTTGCAAACGTTCTTGAGCGTCATAAAATATACTTCCTGGGTGATTCGACGATTTTTTTTTCTTCATCCGACCTTTTTTGCATAACGTACTCCATTTACGAACGGTCGTGCCTAAAGAGCGAATTTAACCGACGTAATTCCTGATTGGAATCAATTTCACGATACAGAAACATTACACCACGCAATTATCACATCGAGGAGAAAGAACACCTTTTTAGTGCTACTGAGTTTGCGGAAAGGTATTGTCATTGTGATATTTCGAAAACATTGAAATTTAAAAGAATCTATATAAAGCCGGAGGAAAAATAATACGCATGAAACATTGCCAAACGATCAATATTACATATAAATGTTATGATTGTAATGGTTTCGAGAACCTTGAACTTGAAACATTTCTTTCACACCACGAAAATATTACATAATATTAAATACATTCAAAAATGAATAGTATAGAATTTATGATAATTGTAATATTTTTGAACCATTTAAATTCCAACGTTTTTATAATGTCAGAGAACACTGAGAATGTTATAAACGAAACATCCCAAACATCTTCGGAAAATGTGACACGTAACATACTGCTACAAATTGAACATAGATAATAAAAACTTGATAAATGTAATGAAACAGTTCTAATGTTTGTTTCTATTCTCGCACTTTTTAAACAAATCAGTTGGAGCCTAGCCAGAAATAAAAAATTGTAAAACGTGCATTAAGGAAAGACGTCCGATTCGCGATAGAACAAAGAAAATAACCGAATTTCCTCGGTCTCGAAGGATAATTTAGTTACCAAAAATTTGATATCCGATATTAAAGTTATAATTCATTGTTTGTTGTATAATCAAGAATTTTTATCAATTTTCTGGAAATCTGAACCAAATTATTAGTAGGAAATCAATTTGAGGCTCAATCCAATATCAATTATGTTAAAAGTCGAAGTTCAATTTCATTCTAATAATGTTTTATAATATTATTTGGATAAATAGTTTACTGGGGTAATGCTGGTTAGTATATGTAATAGCATACAGCTGACGTTAGTTCGACGTGGCGGCGCTGCTGTAGCAAGCTAGAATTAGGTTAGAATTTTCGATTTTCGAAAATTCGAATATCGTTCAATTTTTCAAGACATGCTTGTGACGGCAACCTCAACACATATCCTCTGAAACATTACAACTATTTTGATAATCGTTGCATGCGTTGAATGTTTGTTTCTAAACGTTAATAATTAGATTAAAAACAGGCCTACCATTACCCGTGAAATTCGAACAAATCAGCAAATGCAATCATGTTTAAAATGCGATAAACAAGCATCGTATTGAATGCGAATTGAATATTATTCAATTATATCGAGGCTTAAAGTCACCCTGCATGTTGGCTGATAAAATCGAATTATTTTAGAATATAATGATTTTATTCCCCCATCCTCCCCTATGTATAAAATATGTATGAAATATTCCTCCCTTTAGAGACGTTACTTTATCCAGCTTATATGTTGTCATTCCGTTCTATAGCTCCATCTTTCCCAAAATGTTCGAATTCATAATGAGCTGTTATCATTACAGAGATTAGAGAGAAAGAGAGAAATGTTTTGTTCCGAGGAGATAATTGAGGTAAGAATCTAAGGTTGGATGGAAAATGTATAAATATATCCGTGTAATAAATCAACGTTGGCGTTAAGGAAACAAATATTTATTCTTGCTAGGAACACGGCTTCGCCCTGTGATAAACTATTGTCCTAGTTTATTCTTGGATTACACGCGAGATTTGAACTCGGCAAAGCTCTGCACCCAGAGCAGAACAAGAGTATGGGTAGGTTGTATGACTGAGTACGTTGTGGAAATAGAATAATAGTAAATGTTAGCACCGCGCCAGAAGTGACCGGAGGTATTCCATTGATAACTCCGATCTCCTCCATTGTTCGCAAGCTCTGAGAGCTTTAGAAGTTCGCTAGAATAGACGTGGAATATACTTTAGCAATTTAAAATCCTTTCGCAACTTTCCAACCAGAACTTTGGAGTTAAGATCGATAGAAATGGGCGAAGGGGGGAAAATCGAGGAATAATTAAAAAGTCGAGAGCTGCAGACGTTTGCTTGACTGAACGAAAATCTGCCTCGAAATTTTTCTGCTGCGATTCGGCCCAACATTTATTCCCTCGGACAGTCCGGGTCCTGGGAGGCAAGCTACGCGTAAAGTCGAATAATTTTAGGCAGGCTTACGTGGTCCGGTACAGCATCCCGAGAGCGTTTATTTATTTATTGGCCACTGGCCGACCTTTCGATTTCGCAGACCTTACTCAACCTGATCAAACGTGCCTGGGAGTGAGGTCGACTGACTGCAAAAAAGTACTTAGCTAACTCGACCGATACATATGAATAATTAATTATCGGTGCTCAGAGACTGAATAAATCCTGGTACTGATTCACCCGAGATAGCGGTATAATCATAACTGCTGCGTCATTATTGGGGGATGCTTGCTTCGAGCTAATTGACACTTATAGTTGCTTATTTTTTCCGATTTTTGGTTTCGTTTTACCGCGTGATTACTTTGCTGCGGAGTATTGCCACCGTAAGATGTCGATACTTTTTTTATGAGATTCAAGATCGTAGTTTCTCGGTCAATTCTTTATCAAATGAGATGAGATAGTGCTCAAAATTTGTGGCTTGATGTAGTATATAATATATAATAAATCGAGAGCATGTTTGAATAATCCACGATTTCTCTGATGATAACTGAATCTGCAAAAAAAAAAAAAAAAAACAAATTGAAAATTTCGAAAAACCGAAATACTCAGCCACTTTCTGCCGAAATGGAGCAGTAATTCCCAAAGTTTCATTACGATTGCTTATGTGGTATGGGAGAAACTACGAATCTAGTCTTCGAGGTGATCGGAGGAAACGACATTTTGATTTTTACAAAATACGCGTCGCTGGCAGCAGTTGGAAGTCTGTGACAAAATATACGGAAAATTGTACTTGTTAAGAGAAATTCAATCAGGTGTAATTTTTTCATACATCCGTTGAAACTACAGGTATAAGTACTGTAAGAAAAGAATCTGGAGCAATATCGAAGGACATGAGATTCGAGAACTGAGCTGGAATGCTTCATATAGAAGTTGGGCGAAAGTGTATTATCCTTTGGAAGCGGCTGGTAACGAGATACAGGCAGAGAGAAGGGAGATTAAAGTGAAACAAGCCGAAGAGCTGTAAGAAGGAGCGTCGGGAAATAAGGAGCGGAGGAAAGGTGACAGAAGCAAGGGATAAGAAAAGAAAAAAAGAAAAAGAAAAAGAAAAAGAATGGAAAAGCGGAAAAGACACCCCCTTCGCTAATATTAGCCATCAGGCTTCTCTCGTTTGTTTTTATCACGAGTTCTTCACTCCCTCAATGCTCTCCTCTTTTATACTTTCTCGATTTTTATACTTCTGATGCTGTCACGTTTATTTTTGTACCTCTCAACCTACATTCAACAAAATACACCATCAGGCGCAACGTTCAATGCCACGACTAGACTTGGCTGCACATCAACATTAGGCTAGCAATATTTTAGGTCTTATTATGAAATTTTTCCGGTTTCGACCTGAATATTTGCTTTTTCATAGCGGAAGAAACTTCTCGGATTCTCAAAAACGGATCTAACAATTTATTTATTATTATCAAATTCACATTCTCAAATTTGCACACGATGCAAACCATAATTAGGCCATTTCTGGCCATTTAGAAAAAATATGCATTTCAAAGCTTGAGTGAGACGAGTTCTCTTCGAACGATGATATATTTTGCCTTGTTAAGAGCAGCTGAGCTCTTTGGGCAAAACGAAACTGGGATTTAGGCAAGTAAACGTTTCGCAATTACGACTCGGCGTACTTTCATCCATATATTTTTTAGATTTCCAACATTTTCGTTCCGTCGTTTCCAGAATTTTTGTCAGTTCAATTATTCACGTGATTTTTTTTCAGATACTCGCTAGTTCGTTTGAAATATCATGTGATTTGCACAACCCAATTATTCATTCAATGAAACGAGTTTTTCTTTTTCACGCAGTCCCCCGGTGGCTATAATCAAAATTTTAGGTTTATTGTTTTTAATTTCATCCTTTTTACAGAGGAATACGTATAGTACGCACGGTAAAAGCACTTTTTATAAGGTAGGAATATGAGAGACGCGTTTGTCGTAGCCATCTGCTACTGCTACTGCTGCTGCTGCTGCTGCTGGTTATTTGCACAGAGATGTGTGAGTGTATATTATAGTCAAGTATAATACGCCTATATATTTATACCTGCAGAATACGATTTTACATAACTTCATTTACCCCTATTACGGAACGGTTAACCACACCATGTTACAACTTACATATAGTACCTGAGTTATACAAATGTTAGGTTACTCATGGTTAGGCTCTAATGACGGTAAATTACAGATGTTTTCATTTGTTGTTAATGTTATTCAGGAATTGGTCCGTTATCGTGGGCTATTATAAAGGTCGTTTAACGCTGCGAGCTTACGTATTCTTGATAAATTGAATCCGGGAAAGGGTGGATTTTGCGGGCACTAATTACCGTTAAATAGTAATTACACTAATTAGACCCGCTTCAGCCATGAAGTGAGTATGTCATTTTTAAAAGCTTCTCGCCGCTGCCAGAGCACACACATTAGGGATTATTTTATTTGCCCTTCCATTATCGGATCTACGTCACATCCTTCTACATAATTAGGTACGAATGTAGTACGTGTTCATGCATATCATATGTATGTTCCGAATTTAATATTTCGTTCCACGATATACCGTAAATGCTTTCGGAAGCGAAAATTCGGTCAAGTTAACCCTTGCGGAACAAAAAAAAACTATTCGCGCTAATAGAATTTATACTATGAATCACTGTGCCAGTCGAAAATCATTTCAATCTCACCAGTGACATTGTTTTCATCATGGGTATTGAGGCAAGCTTCGATACCCGTTCTGACCACCTCGAAAACGCGATTCGTAATTTCTTCCATACCGCACAACCGATCGGAATGAAACTTTGGGGCTTAATGCTTCACTCCGGCAGAAAATGGCTAAGTATTTCGTTGTTTCAAAATTTTGCAAAAATTTCTACAGATTTAGTTACCATCAGAGAAATCGTGGAATTATTCACAGATGTACTCGATTACTCGAATATATACACACATTTCGACATCTTACAGAGAAATAATATTGATCTTCAAGACCAACACTTTTGAATCCAATATAGTGTCACGAGTAAAAGCTATTTGACTCTAACCGCGGTTATACTAGCATCGTCTGGACTCCAATAGTTTTTTCCGCAAGGATCGAAGCTTTACAGATTCGTTTGAGAAACTAAATTTATAATTTTATATCGCGTTATATAACCGTCCGAATGAGTCTAGACCTGGATAAACCCTTCAGTTTTATTTACCACTGTCGTTTATATTATATTAGCCAGCGATATTATAACCGACTAGGTTAATAAATTCATTCGTATAAGGGTAACTAACGCCGGTTATAAACACCGAGTCAGTTCATGGGGGGGGAGGGAGGGGGAGGGGGGGGGGGGGGGTTGAATAAATATTAATAATAACATATTCCAAGGTGTATAGCTCCGTGCTTAATACTCACATATACCTATATACATACCGAAAAGAGAGAATATAGAATTCGGAGTGGGATAAAGTGTACAAAAATAAAATTTCAAATCCGCTTCGTTTAAAGCCCGGCTTAGCTTCCACCGGTATACATATACAACCGTTCATTTACGTTTTAATTATCTTTCATCCATATCGGCACGGGAAATGGGTGCACTTACCCGTACCAGAGATACGTATCTGCTTATCCTATTTTATCCACTGATCATTAAGATAAATCCTGATTACTTTTTTACTTATTTTGTATCGGGATTCCGTGGACTTATTACTTTTTTTCATATATGGAATAGAGTTTGAGATTTCTTTTGGCCTTATCGTCGACCGAGGCATTATTTGGACTTCTGTGACAGTGCTGACCTCGTGGTGGGTTGATAATTCGACTTTCTTCTAGAGATTTTTACGGTCGAGATTCGAGAAAAAAATCTTGACTCGTTTTAAAAGCACACCCTAACATGTATATATAGCCATAGATGATCATAGGAATAATGGGAAAATTCTCCTGGATAATATTTAACGAATTAAGCGGTGAAATAACTGTAAAGAGCTCGTTGGCCCCCACTCCCTCCACCCTCGTACCTGGGAATGTAATTACGCCGGAGTATTTGCATTGCAAAACTCATATTTATTAAATATTTCAAATCAAAAGAGATCAGCAGGGATTCCGCTCAAACAAACGGAATAGAAATGAAATGTCATGCCCAGAATTGCATGTAATTGGGTTCCCCAGGCATAGAGCTACACGCCTACGTTATACCTGCAGGTTATAAAATTGCAAAATATACCATTGATTTACAATACAAATATTTGACGTTTCACTCGATTCTATTTATTTGTTTGTTTACTTTTTTCATTATTTCATAGCGAAATTTCCTGATACCCCCAGTGCGTACAATGTCGTCTATGTATACGCGTAGAACCTGATACAGCTGTTTTATTGTCAGGTTTAGGCGTGCACGCGTCCCGAGTAAAAAGGGGATGAACGTGTGAGTGCGATTCTGTGTTCAGTGTTATTGAATTCCAAATTTATGGGTTTAATAGCGTCTAGTTTCCACAGCTATAACTTAATACCGTTGCGTGTCAGCTGACGCAGTATACCGACGAATTCTCAGTGGCCCTTCGGGTCCCGCGCACTTTTGGCAAACATGATTTAAAGCCTTGAAGATTTGTTAGGTCGTCTCGAGAAGTACTTTTCGCGACTTTATTTGCGACAGGGAAAAGAGAGGAGAGGAGAGAAAAAAAAAAAAAATCCCCTATCAGTTACGGCTTGAACTCTGAATATAAAGTACAGCTTTTCAAATTCCCTTAGTTAAAAAAGATTCTCAAAGAATTATTACGTCGGCTATTCCACCGATTTCAAATCGGGAACGTACCCACATCTTCAGGAACAGTTTCAACGAGATACGAGACGCTTCTCAATAGCCCGGTATTCGAACAGGAAGCAATCGCCATAATCAACCCAAAAATGAAAAGTTGAACATGACTAAATTTTTGTTTGACGATATCTCGAAAACGAATAAACGGATTTGACCCTTTTTGCGATCAATCGATGCGGTTTTTCCTAACTTAAAACTGATATGATTTTCGGTTTAATAGTCTTCGAGTTAGCGAAGAAACAAAATTCGGAAGAACATTTTTTTTGATTGGTGATATCTCAATAACCAATGAACGGATTTCTATGAATTCAGTCCGGATCGATAGGGTTTGCTTCAACTCAAATCTCGCAAGATTTCGGAATCAATTGATCTGGTACTTTTTGTGCTAGGGACAAAATTAACTTCTCGCTCATAATACACTCATTTCTTTGCTGATCAAACGCTTCGCATCTTCTTGTTCTCCATTTTGCAACTGATTTTAAACCTATATACATTAGGGTGCTCCAAAAAAAAAACATTCTTTGTTTTCTTTTCAAGTCCTATCATCTCAAAAGTTGCTAGTAGGTATAAAAAAAATTCTCCCACAAGGACAGCTCGATATTTTGATTCTATGTGACGCTCAAGGGATTCCCGTTTTCCCATGTATGTATTCTTCAAATAAATCTACTGAAAATTTTTTTTTACAATTTTTATGGACATATTCTTGTAGGAAATTAAATTGTCTACAAAAAAGCTCTGATATAATTTTCTCGTAAACCTAACGGGTAAAACGTTATCAGACTTTGAATACTCGCAGCCAAGTTAAATCTAATCGTGTATGATTTTAGAACGCATTTCGCATTTCACCGGATGTTACTGTATGATTTATACTGTTTTTACACTGCGAATAATTACTCAGTGGTTAAAAAAAGACATATAAGTCTCAATACTAGCTCATATTGCAGTCGAATTTCTTTTTTGAAATAAAAAAAATTCAAACTATATTCACTTAGTTTCGAGTATTCAAAGTCTGTTAACGTTTTACCCGTTAGGTCTACGAGAAAATCATATCAGGGCTTTTTTGTAGACAATTTAATTTCCTACAAGAATATGTCCATCAAAATTGTAAAAAATGAATTTTTAGTAGTTTTATTTGAAAAATACAAAAAAAAAAAAAATTTTAATTGAAAACGGAAAACCGTTGAGCGTCACGTAGAATCAAAATATCGAGCTGTCCTTGTGGGAGAATTTTTTTTATACCTATACTAAAAACTTTTGAGATCATAGGCAAAAAATTTTTTTTTTTTTGAGCACCCTCATATACCTACATGTAATCTGAATATTTTGTTCAGGAAAAATTAGGGATGTTTTTTTATTCAAAAATCATTTTCGATTCCCGGAAAACCTCCTTTCCAAAACTATCCAAGTATAGTCGTATGGGCACTAGGTGGATAATAAAGCTAAGAGTTAGAGCTAATGTAAGCCGCGTTCGAATTCATAGAGGCATGAGATAATATATGTATTATTGGAATATTCCCGATTCCCAACTGGGCAGGGCTGAGCACTGAGCAGGAGCTTGGGGCGGTAACCATTCTTTGGTACACCGGCTATTTATTACGCGAAAAGAGAAGTTCGGAAATAAATTTCTAGACTATATAGGAATAGGATTCAGGTTGTCAAACAGGGAGTTCTGCCCGGACAAACGAGCCGGTCGTAGAATAGGAAAACATTGACAAAATCGGAAAACAAACTTCTGCGGCGCGGCGGTACCCTCGGTCGACGAGAAGTTAAAAATAAAGAAAAACAGAAAATAAGCAGAAGAATGTTTTCGAAAAAAGTAGAATGAAACTAGCCAGAAAGTAACTTGTTTCCAGCTGTAGTTACGATCTGTCCATACCTAAATTTAGATACGAATAGATGTATGGGGGTACCTTATACCCTAGTCTCTAGAAACATTTCAAAGAACTTTTCACCTGCTGTCAGATTCACGCTTACTAACTGATTGGAGGTTGGTCGTTGTTCATGTAACAAATAGGTAGGTAAGTCCAGCCTAAAAGTCCATCCGAAAAATTTCCCGTCCGGATTTCCTAAGCTCGAAAAATATTATTCTACAATTTTATTGAGAAAACGAAAAAACGAGAAAATGATTAGAAGCGGAGAGGTAATTTTGTTTCCGCAATACCAAGCTAGGGTACGGGATTGATTGATTCAGAAATTCGAGCAGATTTGAGTTGGACAAAATCCTATTGATTCAGGCCAAAATTGTGAAAATCCGTCGATCAGTTTTCGAGATATCATCGATTGAATTTCTATTTCCTCAAAATTTTGTTCTTTGAATAACTCGGAAATTATTGGAACGATCGAATCCAGAATTAAGTATGAAATCTATTCGCTCGGTTTTAGGATTGAATTTATTCTATCTGCCTATCCACACTTTTTCTATCGTCGTGATAATCTGTTTTAACCGTTCGCTGTATAAATTCCTCATGGTAATCATCCTGTAAATTTCGATGAATGTATAACCGATCGATCCCAAATGGCCAAAGAATTCTTTAGAAAAAATATCAAAATTGTGAAGTAATTGAAAGAGAATGTCGAAAAAATGTTTAAATGATACGAGGGGGCTTTCAGCCGGAGGTATTAAAGCATAAAATTGGAAAACGATCGAGGATCAAGTGAGGTAAAATATCTGTCGATTATTCAGTGAATCCCTCGTATACGATGATTGTAACAATTTTCCCTTCTTCGAGGTATCGCGAAATGATGAGCCTGACTACGTCGATTTAATTATAATTGGGGTTTTCAGCCTGGTTAATTTGATTCACTGTACTAATATCAGTAACGAATTTGCTTCCATGATTTTAATACTAATAAATTTTGATTTAGCTCACCGAAACTATTTCCAAAATTTACTATCACAATTAATAAAGTTATCAACGATCCGTACCTATCTGGTGTATAATAATTAGATTTCAACCTCGTACCTATCTGGTTAGCAGATATATTTTCTCTTCAAACTATTTCTACTCGCGAGGACCAGATATATATCCACAGAGATTATCGCGTAGACCATATTGTACACATGAATGTGAAGTTTGTCTTCCATGTTTACCTTAGTGCAGCTGCATGTTGATGTTCGACACTTTCGTGTTGAAATAGGAAATGTAATAGAGTAATAAATTATTACCTGATATATATATACAGAGAGGTTCACTGGAAACTTGCCATACCATATGATAGGCAACTCGTATTTTTGCGAAATTGACATACCTACAGACAATGTAACGGCAGCTGTCATTCTGTGGCTGTTCTATGGATGTTCGTACTACACAGTTGTCAATTTCGCAAAAACACGAGTTGCCCACCATAGGGTATGGCAAGTTTCCAGTGAACCTCTCTGTATACCGTGCGATTATGTGGAAACTACACGCTCCAAGCGCGCGAACTTTGATTTGCTCGAATATCATTGGCCGGTGAAATCGCGCCAGCAACTCCACCAACTTTTCAGTAATATCCCTAGCTCTGTCGTCTGCTGGATTCACAAGAAACATAACCTATTCCTGCCACGGTCTGCCGCCATTTGTATTTGACAACAATCGGAAACAAACAGCAGACGGACTCTAGGGATATTCGTGCAGAGTCTGAAATTGGTGTCCCTCGTAATAGTCGAATAAATCAGCGCCTGCGCGCTTGGAACCTGTAGTTTCCACATAATCGCACGGTATAGTATATACGTATATTATGGAGGAAATCTTGAAACTATACAATCGTATGCGCATGCGCCAAATAATTCGATTTTATTGGCCCGTGAGATCGTCTCGCGATAACATTTTAACCTACGAGGCACGGGTGCCAACTTGCAAGAAATGATCAATCGAGGTTATGTTGTTTTTTACTTTAATTTAATTTCTACTGTATTAAATTAACACGATTGAATAAACTGTTCCCACCTAGCTGCTTTGTTTCTTCCAAGCACCCATTATTTACAATTAAGCCTCTGGTTTCAATTGTAATTGAAAAAAACAAATCCTCTGAATAAACCGATACATCGAATCGTAGCAAGCAATCAGCTGTTCGGAATAAATCTCAACAGTTCTTTCGGAACATCAAGTTTCAATCTCAACAGTAAAAGCTTTCCAAACCTTTCCGAATTACTACCGCAATTCATTGGGATCTTAACCTCAAAAGTTCGTATCAATTGCATCGGTGCCAAAAACAAAATTTGACAGCTAAAACTCGGGATGGCCAGCCTGCTTTAGCAGACGACGAAACTCGCGCATGCGCAATCGACTGTATAGTTTCAAGATTTCCTCTCGGTAGATATATATATCTCTCTCTCTCTACACGACTTTATATTGAGACGATTGCACGCATCGGTGTCTGTGTGTCCTTACGAACCGTAGTAGTGGCAAACCTGACAAATGGACTGTACGAAGTATATATGTTAATTTTAGTTTCGAGACGACTTTACGAGTCTAATTATTTGCTATTACCAGGTCAAATCCCCGGCTGAATTCCCGTTACGCATTTTATAGACGAATTTTTGTATGACCCAAGCGCCGAAGACCCGTCAACATAAAATTCGAGGGGCACTATTCTGGAAGTAAAGTATAGCCGGAGGTTTTGCCAAGTAGTACTACAAACTGGCAAATTATGAAAAATCCCAAATAGGTTGACGCAAAAAGTGCCCAATTGACAAAGAATGACCGGCCATGTATAAGATGACTGACTTAGCGAGTATTACCCCTGGTCTTATCACTCGCGAGGAAACATCACTCCCTTGGAATTAGTCCAGTTTGTAGCGAACGATATCGGTTTTCAGATTTCTACTGATATTTTGTTTTTCCAACGCCCATCGCGAAGATCTCTAAAATAACTTCGGACAATAAAATTTCGACTGGAACAAGTGTTCGGAAATTTTGGATTCTGAACATCCAGATAACTAATATTCCCGATATTTGAATCGTTCCATTATTCGGATTGGATTTGTCATTCTGAATTTGAAATTTTAGACCTCGGATTTGGAATCATGGACGCGGAAGTACCCTGAGCACGAAGACAGACTTTTGTACCACTTATTGCGGTCGAGTTATATGAACTTTAGTAAAACGATGCAAGGTTCAGCGTGTCAATTAGTTGGACTAAATGGAGGGTTGATTATTTGACGTCATTCTTTTTTGCTGTAGGTGATGGAATGAGTATCGATTTGTCCCAAAATGTGGGCATTGTGTGTATTTTATCTGTCGATTCTAAACCCCATGATATAATTCTGGGTCTCGAGGATTGTGTCTGCTGTCGAATAGTTCGTAATTAACATCGGAATTTTGCATCCATCGGCAAAGACTGGAGGGAAGAAGATTTTTAAAAAATAACAAAAATAAAAGAAAAATTTCGAATGCAAGATCTAACTTTCTTAAAATGGTGTTAGTCGCTATTGGCGCCTGAGAGGGCGCTTCCCTCACGTTACAGCCGACAATCAGAAGTTCTTTCGAACTTATATGAAGTTAGGTAACTTAAGTATATAAGCATCGTATATATATATATATATATATATATATATAGGTATAGCTTTTTTTTCTCATCTCTCACGAGTCTCTTGCTCTCGCGTTAAGCAACAGCTCATCTTTTCCGTAGAGACAAGGGGACGAGAGGTTGAGGAACGATATGCAGCGGGAGAGAGACACTTCCGAAAGTTAACTTCCGTACTTATCTCGTGCTTGGCTTGGCTGTTACTTCACTTACAGTTTAGGTACTTGTACCAGATTAGACAAAGCCACCCCCTGCAGCCGCATAATTCTTTTTAACAAATGGGCAAGCTGTAGCTACGTGGGGCGGATAGAGCTGGGGCTAAAAAAGGGATGAAGCAGGATCGCGCTCACAGCCTTCGACCCTCTTTACTTTCGTCAAAAAATCTTCTCAAAATTCAGATTTTACCGATTGATACTTTCCAAATCTCCGATTAAAAATAAGGAAGATATTATAATCGCTTCTGGAATGAAAAGTTGAGATTTGAGGTCCAGATAATCACCTCCGTTCAATTTTTCGTCCGACGATATATCGAGAACGGATAAACGGGTCCTGTCTTTTTCTCTATCGATCGATGCAGTTCTTTTCAACCGAGAACTGATCAGATTTTGGATTTGATCGGCCCAGAAGTTTTCGAGTTATTCGAAGAACAAAATTTCGAAAAATAAAATGATACCTCGATAACTGATCAACGGATTTTCACGATTCTTATTTCAATCGACAGAATTTGCTCCAACTCAAGTCTGGTTAAATTTTGGAATCAATCGATCCAGTAGCTTCCGCGCTGTAAAATGAAAACACAACTCTTCGCTCGTACCACGCTTCTTTTTCTTTCAATTCATCCTTTGTATCCATAGAATACTACTTTTTGAGGTTGAAAAATTTGAACGGAAAGCTCCATAATCCATTTCATGAATTGTTTCATTTTCCTCAAACTTTTCCGACTGACAGAAAAGATTTCCTTCTCTTCTATCAAGTTTCTCATACGCGTGCTTGCAGAGATTTCCGACACTATCACATGGTATGAAAGCTCTTGCTTCTTGAGTCAGTTCTCACTATTGGAAACTCTTGTATTGGCATTGAATTTTATCGCCGCTCTTCTGCCGAGCTCTCGAGGTTTATAGCTGTTTTATTTCCGCCGACTGCAGTCGCGGGCTCTGGTTTTGACCGCAGCTTATCCCTCGTTGTATTTTTTTTCACACCAGGATACCGACGACCGAAATTTCTCTCGGACGTACCAACATTTTTGCTCCGAGAACGCAGCAGCCCAGTCTTCTTGATCTTCTTTTAAATAATAGCCGATCAAGGGGTGAAAAACCCTTGAAATCCGGCGAAATAATTCTTTGATATCTCACATCTTTCAAAGTCTTTAAGCCTTCCGAAATCCCATGGAATTTTTTGAAATCCTAAGAACTTTTTCGGTCAATGAGAAAAAAAACCGTGGGTTTGATGCTCCCTTAGAAAAAAAATAATTCCTTTCGTTTATTGAACTTCAAAGCCTTGGAACCGGTTACTATATTTGACATGAAATCATCCGATTTTTACGCCAAAATATGCAAATATCTGGTTTCAATCGGACACTGTATCTCGAAATCATTAAATTATGAAGAAATAAGATTTTTACAGAAAATTAAATTTTCCGGCCTCGTTCCGACGCTCCTCGTTTATACTTTATGAGTTACTTAAGATAATTAGTCATATTCCTGGCTGTAAAGATGCGGCATTAATTTTCCATCAAAGCTGATGCTGAGCGGTCTTTATATAAGATGAAGATTCAAGCGAGAGGTAAAATGTCGAGATTTTGTGTTCTCGTATATCAGAAAAAAGGATGATCGTTATGAAACGCGACGGAATGAAAATAATAAGACCACCGGTAATTATGAGGGTAATAATTATCAGAGGGAGACGAATCACGAGGTGATGATTTTCTTTTAATCCAATCTTCGTTATTACTAATTACGTGATATCGTAACCGGAGTTAATTGGAATATCATTATTGTTATTCTAATTACATTAGCGTTCATAACTTTGGGAGATTTCAACAAATTCGTGGCTCTCGAAAAAATGACGAACGGTGTATTATGAATGAATATCAACTCCAGAGATGGCGTTTCGAAAAGCGTCTACCGATTTCGAGACTACTCCTCGCATCTACCCTATTGTATAGACGCGTAGGTATTGTATTACATGATATTGTAGAGAATTAGAGACGAGTGGGCGGGAGTAACCTTCGTAAATTCTTGGGTTAATTAATTTCACGGGAAGTGGAGTCAAAGGTCGAGGGCATTGAGGTCGACCATAGATTCCTGGATACCCATCCAAGGGCAGTAAACAACTTGCAGCTTCCAGAAAGCAGGTTGGCCCCGCCTTTTGTTCCCATGAGAGGCTTCTTATCCGATCTTTAAACGGTCGTTAGAGAGTATCGCGTAAAACCGCGACGTAACGAAGGCTCACTTTTTATCTGTGTAAGCAAAACTCTCGCCTACCCCGTTGGGACATACGCGTAATCAGTGATATACACGGACCCCTACCTACCCCAAAAAAGCTTGGTTCAAATAAAAACAGTCAAGCGTAGGTACACAGCGTGATACCTCTCTTCGAGTGGGTTGAAAAAAAAAGGTGGAGCGTTTTAAAACGACCATTACCTCCGTAAGCGCAAGTTGATAGAATTGGGCAGGCGAGACCGGAGCGAAATGATACCCCTGAGGGAAAACTACCGCAAAAACTTAAACTATTTGGTTTGGAAAATCTGGTCATGCATTATGTAACGACCTTCAGCTGTAGTATATAGAATTATTGCAGATTTTTTCAGATGCCATCCCTCGCGCGAATGAACTATTGTTTTTTACTATTATTCCTGTCTTATCGCGAAGATTATGTTGCTACAAAGTATCGCCTTCGTAAGATGTCGATATATATTTTTTTTTTTTTCATAAGACGCAAAATCGTAGTTTCTCGGTTATTTCTTTAGCAAATGTGATGAGATATTGCTCACAATGTGTGGTCTGTCACCGCCGAGTAGCTGAGTGTTTGAAAAGTGCGATAAATCGAGTGCGCCACGATTTCTCTGATGATAACTGAATCTGTAAAAAAAAATTTGATTTTTTCGACAACCGACACGCTCAGCTACTTTCTGCCGAAATGAAGCAGTAATCCTCAGAGATTCATTCTGATCAGTTGTGTGGTATAGAAGAAATTAAGAATTGCGTTTTCGAAGCGATCAGAGCGTGTATCAAATACCCTTAAGGTGATATGAAACGTTTGTCGAAACACCGAAAACGGGAATCGTGAATTCTTCGGAACTACGTGATCAATCGCAATGAAACTTTAGGGAATTACGCAGTTTCTTGGCAGAAAGTGGCTGATTATCATACTCTTTCAAAATTTGACAAAGATTTTTACAGATTGAGTTATCGACCACTTAAATCATGCGATTATTCACTGTTGCCGTAGATAATCGCATTTCCGAAACAATCAGCCACTCCGCAATGAAAACCCACACACCTTGAGCCTAATCCCGTGTCATTTTATAGAGAAATGGCTGAAAATTGACGATTCTCCGTTACTCGAAACCAAAAAACCGACATTTAGTCGAGGTGACACTTTGTACCGACATTGTATCCAGTATACTTGTGAGCCGCGCGGCAGCGCTAGCGAAGGTTTCTTCTGTCACTATACGTAAGTGTGAATGCTGCTCGCGCTTGACAGAAAATACAAATAATCGACATCGCGAGTATTAGTGTAGTACGTCCATAGGCTGGTTAGAAGTCGCGTACCGCGCCGTCTAGTGGTATGCACAGGTACTCAACATTGGGACCGCTGCTTTACCGCGGTGAAGGGGACCAGGTCGTGGCCTTGAAACGTTTTATTTCGCCTTAAAGCCAATGGCAAGAACAATGTCGCGAGTGAAAAACCGATAGGGATCTCTATCGATGACGGGTGCACCCAGCTCCATCAGTGAAACACCGAATAGTGGATTAATTAATTTGACACCATTTTGCAGCTAGTCGTCAAGGAAGAAGACGATTATTTGTCATTCATTTTGCTGCAGTACAGTGTATACTAGTCAACCCAGTATATACTACTTCTGATTCGTCACCGGTGTTAACGCATAGTGCAAATTAGTTTTCGAATAGTACGCTATCCTAGTGCTCCGATAGTATGAATTCCAATAGTGCCTATATCCTTGTTCCCTAAGGGATGACACTCGCTGACTGACACTTGCTCGTGCAACACATCCCTACCAAATTGCTTTAACAGTGAGGTGATACCACATGACTCATCTTGTAGCTGAAGCGATGCGAATTTCGGAATTAATCTGCGAGTGGTCTGGTAGCGGGGGCTGCCAGAATATTCTCGCGATGGTGGGGGGGATTGATGTTTCTCTTGAAACTGTCTTCATACCGAGACTCGACTCTAATTATCACAAGAAATCCGTGACCTGTAAAATAAAGAAAAGAGAATAGCAGAGGAAATTTCGATCCCTATTTTGACGAAGTATAGTCCTATCATTTCGGTAGGCACGAATTCTATTATATCGCGTACGTACAAACAGGGTAGCGTACTGTGAAATTCTTCGGTATCTCCTAATTTGATCTTTGGAATTAAGCACGAGACAAGAGTGCGACGAGAACTCACTGGAAAGACAATTGGGTGTTCTGTCGCGTATTAAGTCGCGCTTGTGACTTCGGCGAAGGAATAGAAACAGAAAGAAAGAGAAAGAGAGTTTGCTGCCTGGTGCTGAAAGCCTGCACTATAATATTCACCGGGTTTTCACCCGATACTTTGACGAAGTGTGAAAAAATATCTTCCTCCCTTTCTCTTACCGGAAAGGGAGTAAAGACAGAAGCTCGAGGCTCGTGTCACTGGCAGTGAAGCTACGGGACGCGAAAATCCTCTCTCAAGGAACCTAAGGAAGCCCTAAGAAGCTCTCTCTTTCAAGGAAGGTGAGTGCCGACGCGTCGCCACGCGAGGATAATAAGATGAGAAAGAAATTTCAAGGGCTATAAGAGAACGGGCTTATCGAAAATGCGTTAAGGCGTGTTGGGAAAAAGGTGTACACGTATTAAGTGGGATCGAATGGTGCTCTGGGAAGCAGGTACCAAGGGCTTGAAATATCCTTTGCAAGGGAGGAATATCAGGACTCTGCGGATCATTTGGGCGCCTGGGAATCTTGAGTAATGCGATAATGAGGACAGTTTGTCAGCAAATTGTGCGTAAACGAAGTTCCTGTCGGAAAAATATCAGTTCCCCCTCTCAGCCAGACTCGCTCCATCTTTAATTAAGAGCCCACTACCCTCCGGCGTTTTACGTGGCAGGAACTCGACGCCGGAAATAAGAATAGGTACCCTACGTTCTTTCGACGAAAGTGAGCTTAAAATGCTGTGAAAATTTCAACTTTCAAAGTATTTATAAAAGTATGGAGCCCCAAGAATCATCGGGCTTTTTATTTCTTGTAAAATTAACTGGAATCTTTATCGGACATTATTCTTCTACATCATACAACAGAGCGGCGATAGATTTTTGTATTAATTAAAATGATGACAAAATTACTTATTTCTACTTAATGTAATGTATTACATCTGGTAGTGTGTGAGGAGTTCATATGACTCCTACTCCACTCACAGAGGTCGACGAAAGGGAGAAATTTCTCAACTGAAATATCTCAAAAGTAGGCGCTTGTACTCTTCAACGTCGATATCCTGGATCAGGTTTGTGTTGGCAGCAAGGCCAGTGATATTTGTATAGTCGGTTATGGTCATCCCCTGTGTTTTATCTCCGTCATAAATAGCGTCCACGTGATATTTCGCCGATCTTGTCACAATGGAACCAGAAGTTGTTGCGGCAACGATACCTACTGCGTCAGGGCAGTACCACCATTCTTCTTCCGGCTTCAATGCAGTGCGTTCTCCATTTCTGATCAGCCAGGATCTAGTATTGTTCATTTCGTTCAACGACAACCTCAAGCTCTGAGGAAACATAAATCGGAGTAACGTTAAAACGGGTTCATTTTAAAAAGTAACGTACTTCTTTAGAGAAGTTTGCAAAACACAGACGTGGTCAAGTACTTCTTCACCCTTTATTAGCATATCCCTGACTCACCATCGGTGTGCGAGCTCTTCTCGTGGTTTCAAGATATACTAAACTGATCGGCTTTGACTTAACCGAACTGAAAACGATGTAGTTGGCCACAGGGTCGACGAAGGAGTTGTAATCGACGCCAGGCATCACGTTCCCGTGGCCCTCGACACTTCCACCCATTACGATAAGCTGTTCAAGTTCATCGAGGAACGAAGGATACATTCTGACCGCTAGAGCGATGTTTGTCAGCGGTGCTATCGTGACGACCGTCACCTCACCTAGAAAATTAGCATCCGAATTATGGCTCATACCTGGAGGGTTCAAGAACTGTATCAGGCAACACGATATGGAAGCGAGAAATTGAAAAAAAACACCTACTCCGGTGATCACGAGCTATAATGTGATCAAGTTTGGGAGTAGCACTGACAATGAGCAGAAGCAAAACCATTTTCCACTACGTTTTAGGGTCAAATTGCATTTCTGCGTAGGGCAGGGATTGGATGAAATGATACATTTTGCTACTTAGAGAAAATCGGGATTAGTGCCTATGTAACTCATTGTAATCAAACCAACCTGGGTACCGCTTGACCAGATCGATCAAAGCGTTTACTGCGTGAGTTTTTTGGATCAGGTCCGGCGATGGAGGATCAGGAAATTCGAAGTCTCCAAAACCGTCTAGGCCATAGGAGAGGTCTTTCACGTCGGGTAACAAGAGCGGGCTGGATGCACCTGCATAGACAGGAATCTGCGACAAAAAAAATCGAAACGATTGAAGAAGCGTCGTATCCTGTGACTTTTGTTCTTCCATTTGAAAGACAAAGCTGAAATCTGATCATCATTGATTTGTAAAACAATACCCTTCCAACGTTTGGAAGTTTGAGCTCTAACAATAAGATTAACCTACGTCGGTCCTGTTGAGGGCCTTGAGGGTCTTAAGCACGTTGGTAGTCGCATCCTTGAGGGTGGAAACCCCGTTGAGGCATGTAATAGCAACTATTTTTGGGCCATTGTCAAGTCTCTCGGCTTCTAAGGCCATGATGACCGAAACTATATCATCCAGGACTCCATCCGTGTCGATCACCATTTTTTTAATGGGATATATACCCCCTGTGGTATTCTTGCAGCTGGAATAATATTGTGAATGATGTAGAGTTATAGTATAAAGTATATATTCATGAAGTGACAATTAAGAAGAATATGTATAGAACAAGATATATATGAACTATATCTTTCAGACCCTCGTCAATATATTTTATGATTGGCCGGATTTCACTATCCGGACCTACGAAAAATTCGCATCGTGCATGGATGTCACTGAGAATCGGATTAAAAGTGTCTGAGTTCATGACGAATCTTTTACGTACAACTAATTACTGTTAGTGCCAGCGGCTCTTCAATTCGAATTCTTGGCGATATTTGTAAAACAAGTCCACCTCTAATCCTAATGGGAAAGAGCAATAGACGAAGCCAGTAGTGCAACACAACTCATTGCAAACAATTTGTCTCCTGCATACAACAGTACTGCGCGAAGTTTGTTGAAGCTGATAAGTTGGAAATAATATTGGATATCTATCCCGAGTTTTGACACTGCGTTTGTCGGTTCAAATGTCGGTCTCTATTATCATGAAATCCTCGGTTAGTTCACACAAGATATCTATCTTTACAAACTCTGGAGATATTCAAGCCACTACATTTCTCAACGTTGTCATATATTGATATTTCTTCGCGAAACGATAAGTCGATAGTTAACGTCGAGAGGATCAAGGCTGCGGTGGGATTTTCTTCAAATTTGGTTTTCAGCAGACAGAGTCGTTTTTGAGATTACATCGATACAGTATTTATTGTTATTCGATGAGTAAAGAGAGAGAAGCATTAGTGTTACATTAATTTTGATGTAAACCGACGTAATCTTTACGATAAATTTATAATTTCGAGACGAATATGTCAGAAAGTAAATGAAAACGTCTTTAAATTGAAAAATAAAAACCGTTATCGTATCATCCGATAATTTTATTTTCAAGTTGACATTTTATTTGAGAAAACCTGCAGCTGTTCAGCGCAAAATATGAAATCTCGAGACTGAATCGGCAATGAGGTCAAGTACAATAAACAGAAATCAAGGCAAATAAATTCGCAAGATGTTCAAACAATTTAAGCAGGTTACGAGACTAATCGACATCTTACATCTGGCCATGTAGAAATGGGAAGCATCGCAATTTAAATGGATCAAAATTATTGATTTACGAAGCCGATTAAGCTTGACCTAAATTTCAATTGATAACCTTCTGATTTGCCATAGGTATATCACGGTCATCTGCGTAACGAATGGAGACATTTGAAAAGTGCAATTGACCGTTTTACAGAATTTTAATGAATAAACATCTTTTACTTGAAGAATTTTTTTCCATTTTTGACCGTTCTCCCATACCAAACATTGCAATATTTGAATTGATTGAAAACCAGATAAAATATGGTTGCCATAGTAATTTGGCATTCGTTAACAGCGTCATTTATTATTTTCAAATTCGTAGAGGATAACTCGAAAAATCGTATTTAATAGTTTGAATTACATATTGGCGAGTGAATCGACCTCACCTTGAAGCAGCGGCAGAAATAATTACGAAACAGCACATCACAAAGATCTCGCGCAACATGATGATTTCGGAGAGTCTTTTAATTCTCCAATTAGTTTATAGACGACTGCTCAAAGTTCAGTTGCAGAGCTAACTGATGTTCGGAATCATGAATTCCACTTGATATACATACGAACGTACGTAGCCTTCCGAATTCACGGTACACGCATGCGTGCTTATTCTGAGTACTCAGATGGGATATGTACATACATAAACTTCCACGCCAGAGGCGTTGATAATAGGCCAGGAATCATAAGAAATATGTTCAACATGGTGAACAGTATCGTAGTTATTGGATTCAGATAAGTCTCGAACGTTGAAGCATACGCACAAAGTCGATGTCAGTCTTCCAAAGACTTTTTGTAGCTCGAAAATGAAGAAAGATTTTTCCATTTTTTGGCTCCCGTTCGTACTATGAACCCATAAAAACGTCAAATTGTTGAGGAGTCGTTCAGTCTCTTTTGCATTCAGTTACATTTTTGCAAAAGATAACGCGTCGAAGTACATAACAGACACAATAATGCCATTTCGAAATATTTCATGTGCAATATTTTTCCAGCATGATACAGTAAGGCTCTAATATCAATATTTGCTGAATATTATATTTATGATACTTTCTCAAGACTGCAAGCACGACGAGATAATCAAGATATCAAAACACGCAAATTCGTCGGCAGTAAAAAGGCGTCCTTCATTCTCTACATGTTATTGTCTAATATAATGTGTAGGTGATGCAGTTACTAGGTATTTGTCATGTTTTTGAACTACACGGTTTTCATCCTTCCTTATACCAATCGAAGCGGTTGTTCCTGACTCAGAATTGATTAGATTTGGGATTTGATCGGCCGAGTAGTTTTCCAATTATTGAAAGAACAAAACATTGAGAACAAAATCAACTTTCTGCACCTAATAGATTTCTTTTACTTTTAATTTCACATTTTATGCTGATTAAGAAATTCTCATCATTTTATGACTATATTGGCTATATGTAAACCATATCACACGGTTCAGCCGCTTCCGCTTTACAACTTACGAGTTTTTCGAAAAAAAAATTCTCAATATTTTAGTCAATTTTAGATCCGCTCGTTCATATCGCTGATGATGAAATTTCTATCCGTCTCTTTGCAACCCAAGACGATTTATAAGTAGTTTTGTTTCAATCTTAAGCAATTATAATGATATTAGCTGATTATTATGCTCGTTTGCTCGCTTCGCTCGCTCACTCGTTCAATTTTACGTTGTCCCTCACTTGCCACGCTCGCTCAGTTGTTAGTGGTTTTCAAATTGTTTAAAAAATGAATATACATGAATATCCATAAATATTCTGTTTAATTTTTTCCACACCCATTTACAGCACGAAAAAATCTCAGGAACTCATACATCAACTTAGGAGCGTTCTTGATAATAATATCATCAGTGAAGTCCGAAATCGGATAGCACAATAAGAACAAATTTCATCACATTCTTAGCCGATAGTACTTCTTTATACCGAATGGAAAAAAATGTCCACCTCATGTCTGAATCATCAATACACGTATCATTGGTCAAAGAAGTACTATCGCTCACCGAAAACTAACGAGGAGGTTTCGCTCTAAAGTAAAATTGGTAATGTGATATACTCGCGCGATTGAGTCAAAATAATCATAATCGAATGAAATTAGTCTTACCAATAAAATGGATACACTGGCGGAATCGGTTATTTCGAAGAAATCATTTTTTTTTTCCATCACGATGGAATGAATGCTAATCGGCAGCTAATTTTGTAGCACTTAGCCACACGAAGCGTTGAGCAGCTAATAATTTTCGTAGCGCTCAGTCACACAAGGCGTCGGTAGCTAACTTTTCAGCGCTTATATCCACATAAGGCATCAGCGGCTAATTGTTTTCAATGTTTGACCGACATCGTTGCAGATAAGCAACTAAATTTTCAGGAAAGTCCTTCACATCAAATACTGCATTTCCAATCGAAAATTATTAACATATTGAATGATTACTACAGTTCCGCAGTATCCTACACAATTCGAAGTGCCAATGTGAATTTCGAACATTGCATTTCCGACAGAGTATATTCTCCATAGTGCCTACATAAACATACAATTGAACTATGATTCGATTAATTTACGCAGCACCTAGTATTCCCTCGTATACAATATTTCTGGTACACATTTTATGATTCGAATTTCCACTGTTATCAGTGACAGATTTTTTTGTTAACAAAGCTTCCAAATTGTCTTTAGACTTAACTCTGGACAAGGCAACATAAAGTTGACCATGACTAAATACTGGGTTTGGTAAATACACACCGACACTATCAAAAGATTGACCTTGCGACTGAATATTTGTCATCGCACAACCTAATCTGACAGCAAATTGTTTTCTAACCATCTTGAATGGCATCTCTTCTTCGGATGGTGATAAATCTAGCCGGGGTATAAAAACTGTTCCGCCAGCACAATTTCCACCGATAATTTCAGTACAAATCAGATACTGGTTGACCTTTTTGACAACCGGTCTAGTACCATTACGTAATCCTTGTGACAAATTTAGATTACGTACTTTTGACGTTAATTTATGCAGTGGAAGACCATTCGGCGTCAATGAATTCATAAATTCCATTTGAATTACATACTTTGAACGTTAATTTATGCGGTGGAAGATCATTCGGCGTCAATAAATTCATAAATTCTATTGGAAGTATATTTTTAATGTCTATATTATCTTCATCCTCACCTGAATCTACACTCAGATAATCTTCATCGACACTTTCAATTTTTGACAACATTTTGTTAATTATTGCGATGACATCAACGTTTGTTGGAGCTAATACAGGGTGCCGAAACCACCCGTCCAGGGGTCTCAACTTCTCAGGTGAACATTTCCAGCAAAAATGTTACAGATAAAAGTTACAGAGATCAATGGGGGGCATGAGTTCGTGACCTTGTATTTGACCTTGGAGTCTATTTCCAAGGTTATTTGAAGGTCGATACGTGTTTTTTAAAAGAGAATTTAAGACTCGATCCTTCTGCAAGATATTTATCACATTCTTCGTCATCAATGGCTAACTTTTGCTGTATGGCAGCTTAAAAAAAGAATGGGTACACTACACCATCATAAATTCGCATATCTTCGAATGATTGTGCTCCTAGAACATGTAATAGCAACAATCTCAAATAATTTCACGAAGTACATCCTACTCAAAACAAGATTGACGAATTTCTTTCGTTTCGTCCACTGTGTGTTTTCTTTATTATTGAACACATGATAATTTGCAATTTCACAGTACAAATACTTATGCATTTCAATATCAGTCTCGTTCAAATCAAACCACGCGAGCAATGTTGATTCCTTATTTTTATCTATGGCTGCTTTTTCACAACCCTCTCCAAAGTACACCAATTGTTCATTTTCCTCATGATCTGCTAATCTGTATATAGCGTGTGATTGTTCATTCAGTGGATATTCGAATTTAAACGATGCATTGCCTCGGATGGGCAAAGGTAGGATATATTCAAGTTGGCAAACGCGAATAACTTGAAAATGAAGTATTTTCGAGAAAAATGTTTCAGACAAAAGTTTCATCATCTTCAAAGCGGAATCTAATGGCGATAATTCTTTGCGAATCGGTGGAGAAGTTCATGGTCATATGAAGGTCAACTTCGTTTTTCAAACGAATACCCCTATTTGTTTTTACGGATTCGTATGTTATGTGAGAAAATAAGCAATTTTTGTTTTAACCATTTTTTGTTTGGTCCAATTGTTTGCGAGTGATTGAGCAATCTCGGAATGTATGAATTGCGTGTCAAATAAATATCTTTTGCACAAACTACCTGGAAAACATGATAAACAGAACGATTACACACCACTCTGTTCAAACAATAATCAGTGTAACACATCTGGTGAGGTCAAGTCATGTTGATCATGCGAGCTCGTGTTGCCTTCTACATTTCTACAATGTTTTTTACAATGTTTACAAATTATCAGCATGATGTTTCAAGCCACGCAAATTCTGACAAATTCAGAAAAAAGGATCGATCGGCAGACGTACAATTATCAGTGTTCGTTTATTATTGAGAAGAATAATCACTGAAATATTACTTTGTTATCTAGACGAATCATCTCCTTTAGATAAAGAATGGAATGGAAATCAGTTTTCTGAAGATGGGAATGTTCAGCAAAAAACAAAACGAGAACGTCGAAGAACAATAACTGGGGAAAATAATGGAATTACAGTGTTAGCCGCAATTGCTGACAATCCACACATAAGCTCTTGTGCAATTAGTCGTGATTCTGGAATATCACGAAGACGTGTTTTGAGAATATTAAAACGTAAACAATTTCAACCATATCGCGTATCTCTACATCAGGAACTTTACGGAGCTGATTTTCAAAATCGAATTGCATTTTGTCAACGGGCTCTCCAAAAACTACAGACTGATGTACATTTTTTTCGTCGAGTATTATTTTCTGATGAATCAAGCTTCACAAACCGTGGACAAGTTAACAGACATAATATGCATTATTAGTCTGTAGAGAATCCACGGTGGTCGCGCGAAGTTGAAGCCAAAGACCATGGAGAGTGAATGTTTGCTGTGAAATCATTGGTGATAAACTGATAGTGCCCTTCTTTGTTGACGGTAATTTGACGGGAACAAGATACCGGGAGTTCTTAAATCAACAAGTACCACGACTTCTTGAAAATTTACCATTACAAGAAAGGATGAACATGTGGTTCCACCACGATGGTTGTCCAGCCCACAATGCAGTGGATGCACGAGCAATATTAAACCGGGATTATCCTGATCGGTGGATATCTCAAAGAAAAAGTTTATAAAGATGTACCAACTACACAGAAAGATATAAAAGAACGGATTACAAGTGCTCGCCGAGATATTGACAGAGCTGTTTTACTATGGACGATGCAATGTTTGGCAAAGCGCGTCCAGAAGTATGTCGAACTCGAAGGACATCATTTTGAACATGTGTTACACTGATTATTGTGTGAATAGAGTGGTGTGTAATCGTTCTGTTTATTATGTTTTCCAGGTGATTTGTGCAGAAGATATTTATTTGACATGTAATTCATACATTTTGAGAATGCTCAATCACTTGTAAACAACTGGACCAAACAAAAAATGGTTGAAACGAAAATTGCTCATTTTCTCACATAACATACGAATCCGTGAAAACAAATAAGGACATCCATTTGAAAAAACGAAGTTGACTTTCATATGACCATGAACTCCTCCGCCGATTTGTAAAGAATTATAGCCATTACATTCCGCTTTAAAGACGATGAAACTTTTGTCTGAAACATTTTTCTCGAAAATACTTCATTTTCAAGTTATTCGCGTTTGCCAACTTGAATGCCCCACCCTGTATACTCATCAGCTTCGTTGTATTTGATGTAATTTTCTTCCTGTGCATTCTTCATTTCAACAATTGCGCAATCATGTCCTTTATAGCAGTACTTGAATAAATACTTTATACATTTCACCGTCGAACATACTTCCACATCGATGTGACAGTTGAATTTCAACATCAAATACGCATTATACTGTACCACGTATCTATTGTCAGCAATTCTACGCGTCCCATCTTTCTTGGAGTTGTAAACAATTATGTTTCCATCGTCTCGTCTCCAATATACCTAATGGATAACCCGTTGAATGATAATTTGTTTCCAATACATAATCCCTCGGAAATCGTTTAGTACACAGGTTTGTTTCCTTATTCATGCAAGGCGAATTCATATTTTGTTGACCACAAGGACCGGAAATCATGCATTGTTTGACTATGTCATGTAATACCGGATATCTCGTTTTATCTGGTATCTCTGCAGAAACTATTTCGTTTACGTCCTCTGCATCCCGGATTTTGCTGTTTTTTTCCAGCCAAAACAACATATATACATGCGGTAGCCTTCTCATTTGGAATTCAACAACATGAACGTAGGCATCACAATTTTCAAATATCGACTTGTCAATCAATTCCACCTTCAACTCTTTAACTTTTCGGTGGAAAACCCTCGATACGAGGTCTGGTCGATCCGTTGTAGTTTGTACGGCTTACAAATTTTCCGTAATCTCCTTCCATTAGGGATTGCAGGTCATGGTCACAAACAAATCGGGTTTCCCATATTTTTGCAATATGCTTATCGCATCAATGAAACTTTGGCGTAAGGCTCGCGGACTTTCGCTGATCGACGATGGTAATATAACCATTTTCCCGATTTTTGCATTATCCTCTCCAGCTTTGTTATGTAGATAATTGATCACCCCTTTGTACATTTCCGCTCGTAATTTGGTTTGTTGATTTCTTATAAAATTGCAGAAGACAGCTTTCAATTTTCTTCCACACATCAACAATGTATCGTTGAGAAAATCTCCCCATATTCAGACATGAATTCAATCTGCCTCTGTCACTCTGTCATTCATTCATTACCCGTGTGTTTTGAAGCTCAAAATATGCACAATCAAATGGCGATAATGAAATTCCCGATAAAAATCTGAATGAGTATTATAAAAATTGTAAAGACTATAATCAACAGGAATATTAATATTCCGAGGGTATATAAGTTTATGTTTACAATTTAGAAAGAAAAAATCGATTTATCGAGCGGTTGGAAATTAGGGTATTATCGGAGTGACCCGAAAATAAAATTGTATAGTTATTCAACGACAACCAAGTATAATTCTTGTTTCGAATGAATAAAAAAATAAAAAAATAACCGCAGAATGTTATTACAATACAATATTTATTCAAGTATTTGATCTATCAATTGCAAAAAACTCGTTTATCAGCCGGGGGTTGTACACCAGTCGAAATTCGCACCGAAAATAAATTTACGTCCGTCTCCTTTGATGGCCAAAATATGATTGAATGCTGGTCTAGAGCCATTTGCTGGGGAAACTATTCGACTTCTTTTTCCATGGTGAGGGAAACGTCCGGTACTTTTCAATTTCTAAGAGATACAGGCCAGTAAGATACCCTTGATGTCAATTCGCACCTGTCTGTAATCGAAAGGTTAATTATTCAATCCTTAATAATTCTGGCTGTGTTGATCAAATCAGAAGAAAATAATGGATCAAATTAATCGTCGTAAATAAACAACTAAGAAACACGTATTTACTTTTTGGGGAAATTGCCAGCGGAAAAATCAGCATACAGGGGGACGAGTGGCGGCAACAGCGATCGGGAGTAACGGAAAAGACAGCAGTAGCGAGAATTTTTGTGTTGTTTTGGATAATATATTTAAGGAAAATAAAAAATAAAAAAAAAAACACAAATCAATATAAAAATATCACTAAAAGAGATGTTATTATTACTGCCCCTACCATACTTTCTTTATAATCTAAAAAACTCTTTAATTAACCAAAAATTCCTTCTGCTCAAATTGACGATTACAATATAGGTATGATTGACAATAACACAAAAACTTTATACAAGGAACCGATTTCGGAATTTATATAGATGGTTTTCATCTTTCTGCGGCATTTTCAACCTACTCACCGCCACCGATGTTGACTAGCAGCCGCATTAGACGAGTGAACTCGTGGATCAATTTCGTCACTGCAGAGAATATAGAGAATTGTAATTACTTTTCTAATTTATTCAACAAAAAAGCGGGTGATATTTATTTCTTAATATTAGATTCGAGCAGTCATTGGCAGCCGCTGCCGCTCCAGATTCACACGCAAGCAAAAAATGAACGAGTGTTATATGATCGTTTAGTTGGTGGCCACTCTCCTCGCGAACGCAATAACGGATACTAGGAAATGCTAGTGTACATTTTTTGATATCACTACGCGCTGTCGATAAGCAATTATGAAAATTCCTTTCAAATATTGTATTTTACAAATCGACAAAGTAACTGGACGCACCAGTTTATCGCGTAAGTTAAG
This sequence comes from Tenthredo amoena, assembly GCA_963966615.1. Lineage (NCBI taxonomy): Eukaryota > Metazoa > Arthropoda > Insecta > Hymenoptera > Tenthredinidae > Tenthredo > Tenthredo amoena. Next base: position 935,704 of record OZ016499.1, on the reverse strand, counting down.
GGATACACGCTCTGATCACCTCAAAAACGCGATTCGTAGTTTCTCCCATACCACATAACCGATGGGAATGAAACTTTGGGGATGACTGCTTCATTTCGGCAGAAAGTGGCTGAGTATTTCGTTTCTTCGAAATTTAGAATTTTTTTTTTTCACAGGTTCAGTTATCGGAGAAATCGTAGGATTATTCCCAGATGCTCTCAATTTATCGCACTTTTGAAATACTTACCCAGTCGGCGATGGCAAACCACACATTTTGAGCACTATTTCATCTCATTTGATAAAGAAATGACCGAGAAACTACGATCTTGCGTCTTAGAAAATTTACCAAAATCGAACATCGTGAATAAATTATGTGAACGGTGCGTATCTAAATCAAGTGAGTGATCACACGGCCCAAAATCGAAACTAGAATGAATCGTTTTAAGTATCCCCCACAAAAAAATACTACTTACAAAATATTTCAAAATTATTAACTGGTCGTCCTATTTTCATACTTTACGCTTAGTTTCTGTGCCTTGAACGGATATGCCCTTTTTACTTGGCTAAAGCGTTTGATGGTCGACATCAGCCCGCGAGTGATTTCGTCGGTGTCAGCGAGAAGATTAATCTGTACAATACATAGAAAACCATATATCCATCCGAAATATTAACAGATTTTATTAATAAACTGGATGCTTCGCAATTCCGAATTTCAACACAGTTACCTTACGAAAAGCGATATTCAATTCGTACTATCAGATGAACGAATAGAACTACGTAAATGCATTAGATAGCATATGAGATTCATATGACCGATTCGATATCGGAATTTCCTATTTTTGCAGGATACTTTATAAGCGTACATATGAATGGGTATAGGTAGAAATATTTCCCGATGTACCCGGGTACTGTAAGCGTCGAATATTTACCTGAAGAAATGAAAATCTTGAATCGCAACAAGTAGTCGGTATCAATTTTTTATTTATTTTTTTTTTTTCATTTTTACACAAAAATTTCGATTAAAAGATGACAATTCTGAGATTAGGCGCCGACGTTGGGTATTAGATCGGAGTTGAGAAGTATGGCCATTTAAATCTCGTGAAAATTCGCAGACCAGCCATCAAGCTGCAAAGCATGCCGAAACAATATTCTCCGGTAACTGAAGAGTTGGAAAAACGGGTGATTATCGTAGAGTGTCATTCGGAATGATTATGAAAATGAAGAACATGGATTCAATCGTTATAATCCCTGATCGGAATCGATTTCATGTCACAGGAACATTACCCATACCTTTCAAGCGTTATCTTCACATCATATTACACAACGCTTACCCCGAGGGAATGAAGCTGCCTGATTGCTGAGGAGTTTGCGTGTTCTGATATAATAATCAAGCCTTCTCGCTTTTAGCAGCGAAAAACTGTTGTAACCGTGATACTTGGTGATATTTTGAAAATTATGAAATTCAAGGATTTTTTAACTGCTGTAAAAATACCACGCGTGAAACCTTTTGCAATGAACGTCATAGTATACACAAATGTTATAATTGAAGGGTTGCATGCAATAGGGGCGTAAAGCGTAATATCGCGCTTTGAAATAATTGAGAAAAGCGCAGCATTCATTCAGTTATGAATATTTCGGAGCAATCTCTTTGACTGCCAAAGCCAATATCACGAATTGAGTGGAATAAATTGTTGAAATATGAACTATACGACCCAATTGCAAAAAATCGCAGAGAAATACCACACTCGGCGTCCAATATATCCGAAAGATTCGCTACTATTCGTGGAGGATAGCGCATCGCAAATCTCAACACTGGCATATTTTTGAATTCTACAAATTATATTTTTGGAGATTTTCCAGTGATAAAGATAAGAAATTCTGTGCAGAATAAATATTCCATCGTTCAACTGGGCGACACATATGTTTCCAAACCAATTAGGCTACATCTGATGTATAATATATTCTAAATAAAATGTTCCAAGATTGAAATCATAAAAATACATGATATGTATACGTTTGCTTACTAATTGTAATATTATTGTAACGAAAAATCTGCTCTGATGATTTATTTTACCGTGAGAAAAATACGAAACAAATCGAAAGGGGCGAGATTGGAAGCCTGAATATTTCACCCAACATGCCCCAATATATTTTTTTTCCAATTCAAAGAAATTTTTGACCGGATTCCCCGATACAAATTTCGATTCCCACAGTCCAAACATCCACCCCACAATACATGACCCCAATTTTTTGCCTGTTTACAATCGCTATAGAATCAAGATCGCCGCCAATTACCTTTCGGCCGTTGAGCGCCAGCTGCGAATCATTTACCCGAGGTAACTTCTTATACTTGCAATCATAACGTCATATCTCTCGAACTACCGAATATTTCTAGATGAACTTCACGGGACCGTAAGTCCCGGTCCACGTGACCTAGCTCGAAAAACTTGGACAAAATCGATTAAGTGGTTGCTGAGATATTGACCCTCAAAGTCGATAACAAAACGTTAAGATTCTTCTTCTTCTTCTTCGTTTTCTACTCCCCTCAAGCTTTCCGCAGACACTTTTTTGCAACACGTATATCTCCCGATCCGATGCACGGATCGACTTGAGATTTGGAAGCGAGATTATCTCCGTCGATATCTCGCTTCCTATTGGTTCTTGAGCGAATCCGATCACGCTACAAAAAGATTGACCCCAATCAATATACGAAGTACTGAATGATGACGTCACGAGTTCTGGATTCTCGTATCTCGATTCTCATATCTCGATCAATTAAATGATTATTCATTATTACTATTATTTTCATTATTATTTCCGTTATTATCGATATTATTACTATTTTTCCTTGCTGAGGCAAATAGTAGTCACTTCATTTTCTGTTGATTTTTTTCCGTTTGAAATTTTTATAATTTAATTAATAAAAATGAAAATCCCAAAATCAGGACTTGCCATTAAAATTAAACTGTGCTGTTTATTTTGTAACCCCATTTTAAATCTTAGCCAAAACTTACAAAAAATAGTGAAGTATGAAATAAGGGGTTTTCATCTCTTCGTACGAGGTACGGAGTCTATTATTAAAATCGAGCTATAAAATAATTGATTGAGATTCACGCCCATTGAGTCAATTTTAATCGACTTTTCATCTTAACTGGCAATAATTAGAGTGGGAAGAATTTAATTCCGAACACCTCTTTTCTTTTTATCTCTTTCTCCTATGTTGTTAGGATTTCAAGAGGCATCTGGCTGTAAAACTTCGATGATCAGCTGCTCGCAGTTTAAGTGTATATCGCATCCTCGAGCTGAGAGCAGTTGTTGTCTCACCGAACCCTTTCCCTTAGCCAGTAAATTAATTACCCTACTCTTCACAAGTTAATTATTAACGGGACTCTAGTAAGTGTAGTGTGAACATTTCACGCCACCATAACGAGCTTCCTTCTTGGCCTTCTCACTTATAGGTCTGCTTTTCTCATCATCGCTGTCTACCAAGCTCAAAAATAGATTGAAGAGCGGTAGCTCTTCTCTACATCATTCTCTAACGCGGCTACGACCAAATGTCGTACAATTTTTTCACGATTCCAATCCCCACTGAGCGGAATCATTTTTGTTTCATTCGGACACATCGATTTTGATTATTTTTTAGAACAAGTCAAATCGTCGCAGGTTTCCTTATATTTGCACACTAATAATTTCCACGAAGCACATATCCTTTTACAGTTACCTTACAGAAACGTAACGGGAATACCCACGAGGTAGTTCCGCTCTCGCCGCTAGGTGCAAGTTCGGCGCAAGGGTCTCTCGGAAGAAGAAATATGCCGCTTGAGTATAACAGGCGCTCGCCTGTGCTCCGTTTCTTCGGTTATATTCCAGACATGTTCCGAATGTTCAATTGTGTGAATCACAAATTTTGAGAGTGACGGTAGACCGAAAACTCCGAAAGATTAGAATAAGAAAGAAAAGGAATGACAATTTGTTAGATCTAAACTTTGTTTGATAAACTTTATTCAAATGGCAATAAAGGTGAGCAGGTCTAGGGCAGTTTGATTATAATTTTGAACGAATTTTGTTCCAGTGCCAGCAAAGGTGATTTGGGCTGTGGAAGGTGACGACGTTGAGTTACCCTGCGACGTGACTCCGCCTAGACCAACGGATTCCGTCAGCATGGTCCTCTGGTTTAAAGACACCGCAGGAATTCCTCTTTACAGGTAAATCTCCCGAGCTTGGGTCGAGGGACTCGTCTCCGTCAGTATGAACTCCGAAATTCTGAACACCCAACGTCTCGTTGAAAGGCTGATAAAATCTGAATGTTTCTATTTCACGGCCGGCTTGAATATGTGCCCCTCTTTCTGTTTTCTCGCTTCATCCTGTGCTCAATAAGTGAGTAGCTATCGTATGAATACTTGAGGGCTGAGTGAAAGCGCGTATCTTCGTTCTTGGCTTCAGAAAGGAGCCTCGAAATATCGCGACGTGATGTGACAGGGTCACAGGTCTCAGGGTTTTATCATAGAACTGAAAAACTTGCTACCACTTCACGAAATATGTTTATAGGTATCGGTGTAAAATCCGCATGATTACCCGATGTCATTGAACGACTCGTGAAATTTATTTTCAAAAAAATAAGTTCTTCACAAATTGGCTTCCGGCTCTTTCAGACGGAATATTATTTCCAGATTCAGAAGTCTTTGAAAGGTGAAAGATATTCCCCTCCGGTAAAGAGACGTAAAAGTGGGAGATTATAGCCCAGGGCGAATAACCGAGGCTTTGAAAAAAATAAAACCAAAAAGATTTGGGTACGTAGGAAAAGGATTTAAATATATAAAAACGGATCGCGGGTTATATTCGATGCATTCCCCTAATGGGAGCTAAGTGCCCGGAAGGCATTGAACTCAAAAACTAGTGCAGGATCGAGTAACAGGAATGTAATGGCCGACATTCACTTTCCGAATCCAAAGTATGCAAATAAACAGCTCGTTAAGTTTAGCAAACGCAAGAAGACCTCAGTCCTTTAATATTATTTATATTTTTCACATTGCTCCACGCGGCCGAAGATATTATCCCAGGAAAGCGCGCTAGAGACTGAACAAAAATTCAAAGGGATAATCATTTCGAGAATTAGGTACTACCTACGGACAAAACATAAACGACCAGCGCCGTTTAAAAAAGGAGAAAAAAAAAAAAAAATACGCTGTGAATGTAATCTTTAAAAATTCTTCCGCTCTTGAACGCATCTATAGTTTTTATTTATTCAAGTAGAAGATATCATTTCATCCCTGACGTCTGCAGTCTGCTCGGTGTTTCTTTTGCTCCTCTCATATTTTCGATCATGGAAAACCCCGTCGCGGTATTATAAGTTTCCTATAACTTTTCAATTAACAAACGCCAATTATGCAAATATAGTGGCGGTGGTTCTAGTCTGGGTCAACTTTGCGGAGTTAGTTTTACCCGGGAAAGTCGCTCGATTGGATCAGCAATTAATCAAGGATCGAGGAGGATATTCCATGAGTCTGAGGAGCGCAGACTAAGAAGCCCTAAACCCAACCCCTATTATTCCCTTCACGCTACAACAAACACATTCCCGAGCTAAGTGGTTACGCGAGAAGACACAGCAAACTCAAATCAGAAGGATTCAATCAGGTCCCATGGCGATATTATCATCGACCGCAAAAAGCCCATTTCAATTTTTCGGCTAACGAAGTAAGAGAGACTCACGAATCATTCAGCCGAGCCGAGGATTGGTAAGCGAGTGCATTTCCCTAATTCAAGGATATCCCATCTCTTCGAGTGATCCCTGAGGAGAACGTAACAGCGATATCCGATACCCACCCTCAACGTCCTCCACACATCCTCTGATAGTGGACCTTCATTAAGGCAATCAGCTTAGTCAACGAGGCTAACCCCTTCGCCGGTTGCTTGGCTAGATCGAGCGAAACTACGTCCGGTGCTTTGGCAAAGTCCCTTGAATATTTAGGGAAGGTTACAAACTAATGAATTGGATGCAAATTGTCGCTAATACAATTTCAGTTCTACGTGCTATAATCGCTTGTAAGCTGTATGCCATTTAGCCGAAGGGAGGAAGGGAGGAAGGAAGGAAGGAAGGAAGGAAGGAAGGGGTCGTCAAGTATATCTCTTGCATATTTTGAGGCCGATCAAATTACGTTACGCAACAACCCTGTATGAGCCAGGGGCTATTGCTCAGAATAATTATCGAGCCAATAGTTTTCCATGGGGTAGATACTCCGAAACTTTCGAAACTCTCAAAATATGAGATACGTACCCTTTGGAAGCTTCGAGTAATATAACAAATCAATACTTGCGGCGATATAGCTATCGCCAATATATTATGTGCCAAAATATATCTCTTCGTTGATAATATGTCGAAAGATCAGCAAGTTTTCTTTCTCATTCACAAATATCACAGGTTCGAATTTGGGGGTACGAAATCCGCTGAAAATCGAATATCACATCGCAGAAGATTATTGGTAATCGATCGATAGACATCGGAGATCGACAGACAGGTCGAAGAGTCGACTACTTTCATCCAGATGAAATAACGGAAATTATTGGAAATCACAAGGCAGCACTTGAAATATAATATTCCTAATTCTGAATCGTTTGCTCGATCTTCGAGTTGACCCTTTGTCAATTATTTGCTATAAAGAGAGTCCTCTGAAACGTTGAATTGAATCGTTTTACAACCACTGGAGGGATTCATTTTCTTCTGTTCTTTTTGTCCCTGGTTGCGGGAGAAATAAAATTTCCATTCAAGTCAATCACTGCAGTTTTCGAGGAAAATGTATCGAATTCGATGGCAGAGGAGGTAGCGCTTCATTCCATGTGTTTTCAATCTCAGTTCAGAATGTTGAAGAGTAATCAAGCAACTCCGGTACAAGTAGCAGCTGACGCTCGGTTTCATATTCAAAATTGTCCATATTGTTAACATTATTCAGAGAAGCTTGTCAACTCTGAGGAATCCATTAGGATAGAAGTGCTGAATGCTATTATATCATCGCGTTTAAAGTACACAGAATTACTCGAGAATTACGCGCGTGGTTTTCCCAGAAAATGTCATCACTTTGGATGTAACCAAAGCGACCTTTCAATTCCTATGCATATATGGTCTGGCTTTAGCTGAGGCAGACTTCAGGGTATAAGTTTCCCTCGTTGGGGTGTGTCTTAAACGAAGAGTGGAATGACTCGAACGATTCGCGTAATTGTCGCCGTTGCAGCGGACGCAAAGACTAAAATAATAATTATTCTCTAACGAAACTTTGCGAAACTTTGGGAAGACTCGACGTTAGGAAATTTGCTCACCGAATTACTCGCTTCTCGACTCCTTTCGAGTCCTTTAACCCTGTAGAGCGCCGATAGCATCGCCTAATTTTTTTCTTTTCACCGACCTAAGGCACCTTAAACTCCCCTCCTTTTCCCGGATCTTTGAGAGAAAATTTGCGACAAAGTAAAAGAAGAGAGGAAAAGAGAAGAATGGAGAAGGAAAATTCGGAAGAAAATTAATATCCATGAGAACAAGCTCGGGCGTGTGGTAACGGCTGAGATAATTGAACCAGCAGGATCGTAAAATAAAGTTTAGCCAAATTTCAAGAAAGATCTATATATACCAGGATGACAACCCTTTCCTAATCTTCCCTTGCAATTTATTCTGCTATTACTATTCTTTCCCAATACGAATAAAAATAGGGTTTATGACGTTCGCTAATATCTTCGAGCGTAAGCGTGTGAAAATTGTAATTTGTCAGCAATAGCTTCTTAATTTTTGAAGCATTAGAGACTCAATCTTCCAAAAAGCAAACCTTCATCGGATGAAAGTTGGTGAATATGAAAATGTCGATACAAAACGTGATTGCTCAAATAATTTTGGAAGAATCGGAAGGTTTTATGTCCATCTGACAAAGATTCGTCTTTTTCCTCATGTGGTGAAATGAAACCATCGAATTAGACAATTTTTTTGGGGCACATTTATCGTCCCCAAGGAGTCTATTTAACGGTGTACCCCCTAATACTTACGCGGTTTGTACCGGAAGACTTCTTTTGGTGGCGAGTGCGGGGAGAGAAACAGTTTCGGAAGAGAAACACGAAGTCGTGGGATGTGCGTCGACGTTTTACTGCGCGTAATTACGCGGGATTACGCGTGATTGCTCGTTGCGTGGTTCTCCGTAGCTAAGAATAACCAGAGGGCAAAGAGAGAGAGAGAGAGAGAGATGTGTTTTGCCAAAACTTAATCCGCCTCGTAAAATTTCCCTGTAACTGGTGGCTGAAACGAGTTCGTACACATCCGTATACTATACACGTTTATCAACAACCAACACACACCACTGCTGGTTACGAAAATTATAAATCTTGAGCGATGATTGAAAGCCAGCTAAAAAATGAGTTCAGGCCAACTACGTTTCCAAAGAATCGATAATTCAGGGATCGGAAAATCCGCGGCCGAATTACATCACGAAATCGAATTATTATCTACTCATCGCATCGGAATCTTGGAAGAGTTCTGTGAGGAAATTTTATCGGGGATTTTGTAAGGCACCTTAGCCAGATATCCGCGATACAATCCTCGCGTTAGCATAATGTAAATATATACGAGGGTCTAGGTAGGTGTAAGCTAATGTAATCAGGCCATATTTCATTATTTAGCGCTCGGGTAACGGAAATTCAATATAAAACCGTACGTGTTGCGTTGTCTGAACCCTGGAGGAACCGGAAATCAATAAATCACAATGAAAACCACGATTTCCTACCATCACCCTGGCATTATGACTTAAAAGGAACGTCACCCTTTGATTAAAAGGAAAGGTTATCGGTCCTTCACAGATTTCGATAGCTCCATTTTTTTTGCGTATTTTGAGCCTTGTGGAAAAAAAAAATACCAAGAATTGACAAAATGGCAAGCAAAACTGTCAGAGCGATCGCTGCGCCATCTCGACAAAAGAAAGGTGTATTGTATGAATGATACTTAAAATGGCGTCGACTGAAACCCGTCAGCATCAATTTTAACACGTAAATTTAAACTAAACTGGAAAGTGAAGACTGTGGAAAGGTACAGAAGTCCAATGTCAGAAGCGATTCTTCGTGAACTACGTCCTTCAAGTTGAAGACCGCTTCGACGATTTTTATGAAAATTTAGGGAGAGATGCGCAAAACCAATCTCAACGACTTGTAGGAAGCGGATTTTCGAAATAAATTCGTTAAGGACAAATAAAAATATATATTTCAGGTAAAAAAAGAGTGAAATTGTATTTTTCAATGTATAAATTGTATTGTTTCATTTACGAACGAGGAATGATGTTTACTGACGCATGGTATGACTTCGAGGTATGAAAAGATGTCCGGACACTCATTTTTTAAACAAAGCTGATGAGAATACGATTGAAACTAGAGTAGAAGTTATTACTCTCTCTTCATCTATCGCTTCACAAATCACGTTTGAAAAAAGATCTCATTTTGGACTGACAAACGCGACTAACCCTCTCAGAAGAATACCATCAGTTATTAAAGTGCTACAAATTATTCGTTTAGAGCAAGTATGCAGATTTTTAGATAATTATTTATGCTACTGATCCCGACTAGCGTCTGTTTCGTTATTTCCATCGCCACTCGTTCTCGGCTTCGCTAAAATCGGCATTCTGAATATTGCATTGCCGGAAAATCTAATTAAAAAAAACCTTCAAACATCAATGAAATTTTTTTACAAGTTGTTCGTATTTGCTTTTTCAGAGAAAAATTTCTGCCATTAACGCCGAGTATAAGGCGAGTCATTTTTACGTCACCATTTACGTCTATAGGTTGCGTTTTCAAAAACATTTGCGATATTCAAGGATCGCAGAAACGGAAGTTGTAAAAAATTATGCATTGGAATGACACCTACACGTATTTACAAGTATATACATGTATACGAAACATAATGTACAGAATATTGTTACATGGATCGTTATCCCAGCTTCCAGAGACCCTGAAATGACGACACGGATCCGCCCGAGTCTGAGCGGGTTATCAGTTATCGAGGTCCGTTTTTTGAGAGCCGATACGCTCCTCGTCCACCTCCCAGGGGAGGAAAGGCTGCGGCCAAAGTAGGTTCGAGGGTTCAATGCTTATGCGGCAGTTCTTTACTCCAGACCCTCGTTTTCGTCCTCGTCCTCGTCCTCGTCCTCGTCCTTATCCTCGTCTCCGTTTCTCGGCTCTCGAACCGAGAGTTGCGTGGCACATAATTCAAATTTATATCACCCACGAAGCGAGTTGGCAAGTCTGCTTTAAGACGCAATAAAAATGATTACACTGCCGCTGGTGCCGAGCATGTGGAGGATCCTCGCTTATTTCAATCAAAATTTTGGTACTAATATCCAGCTTCGAATTAGCCAGCTTTGCGAAATTATTTTCACACCTTTTCATTTCGAAAGCAAATAAAAAAGGAAGCAATTCCCCTCGCAATTTTGTTCTTTCACTTTTCGTACTTCAAAAGAGAGAGAAGTTATATTATAGCTCAGAGAATCACCGCCGACCATTTCGTGATCAATTTTTTGTCCTTCATTGCATCAATCGATGCGGTCTTTTCTAACCTCGGACTGATTAGATTTTGGATTCGATTGGTGGAGTAGTCTTCGAGTTATTTAGAAAACGAAATTTTGAAGATAAAAATTCAACCGATCATATTAACCAACGCCTGATCAACGGATTTCCATGATTTTGGTCGCAATCGATAGGGTTTGCTCCAATTTGAGTCTGGCCAAATTTTGAAATCGATCGATCGCGCGGTTCTTGTGTTACCTCTTGTCTTTTCTTTCCAATTTCTCGCAATTCTGTCTTCGGTTTAGCACTAGATGCATCTGCTCTGGACGTGCGGATATAGGCTTGTAACAGCGTCGCGGAATCTAAATCTGTTGGCAGATAGGGGTGCCAACTTGACTTTTTTTTCATTCGGGAATAGATCGAGTGGGCGGATTAGTCAAGTAGCAGCCAACTGACGTGGAGGATAATGTTTATGCGAAGAGTCCGGCTCCTCCATGGGTCCTCAAGTCTTTCGGCAAGTCTCGAAAGGACGTTTGATTGATTCACAAGAATTTTTCCATGGGCGGTCAAGCAGCGCGATATCAATTGTCTCAAGAAAGTTCGGATTATAACTTGAGAAGGAGATAAATAAATCCGACGATTTACCGTCAGCTTAGAGTCTGTTATTTACTTGGGCAAAGTGAACGTTCATTCAAAGAAAAATTGAATTGATGATAAGCCATTTTCGATTCAACCTAATCGTCGTTTCACTAAAGTCAGAAAATGTCTTCTTGTTGAAACTAAATGACAGAGATTTATTTTTTCGATTATAGCTTGGTATGAACAGAACCATTTTTGTTTCTGAGCATCTGATGGGAATAATTACTTACCCCACGTCATCATCAACCCTTTCCATTCGCCTCGCGGCAATGGACCGAGACCCGGAGATTATCGAACACTGGAAATCCGATCGATATCGAATATTCCTGATTCAATGAAGCAAGCTTTTCAACTAATTCCACTAAAGTGTTCTGTGGTGGGACGTACGAAGTGGTTGTGTTGATTCGAAGTAGTTTGTTGATTTGACACAATAGTTTGGGTGATTTGGTCAAATCGATTCCGTAATTTAATTGATTCGTGCTGTACTCGCGAAAACAATGAACGGTCTCCCGAATCTCTTCGAAAATTTCTTTTTTCAACCCTTTTATAACTCGGTGAAAAGCAATGTGATTTTTTTTCCAGATTTACGAAATGAACGAAAAAAGCCGCAAAAAATTCTGGCACCGATGTTATCGGGGCCTGAAATACTTCCTCCTTGAAACGCTTACTTTTCGATTCTTCTCGGTTCGTTTTTGGCTGAGTTATTCAATCGTAAGTAACGTCACACATGTGCCAAAACGATCTACGCTCACTCGTCTTCCACGTTACGTAGTACATACAAGTTACGTATCTCAAGATAGAATAAAATGACAAAAAAAGTATTTCGAAGATCAGAATTCAAGCTCCAAAACCATCATTGCGAATTTTTTTTTGCAATCTCTTTCGTTCACCACGAAAGAATTTGCAAAATTGCTTTTCTATATGTAACGAATAAAATAGAAATACGATCCACAAGATGAAATCTTGAATTTCGAAATGTTATCGATTTGAATTCGTTTCGATAGCTCCTCGCCAAGTTATAACGTTTTGTATGGAGACATTTTTTAGGAGAGATTGCGCTGGACCAATCATTTATTCGGCAAATAAACTTGTACGTCAGTTGCACCGATAGAAAATTGTATTGATGTAAATAAAATTTCTGTTGATTCAAAGTTGGTTCGTAATTAGGTCTTGAAACACAATCCACGGTGAGCGGTTTTCAATACTTTTATTACTTGCAGTAATCGCCAATTGCGACTACATTCACAGTTGAACAGGTAGGTATTATAGGTTCCTCCTCCGGTGGTTTTAATTACTTTTCCAAATTCCGGTGGTCGGCCGTCCCGTTGAATAAAAAGGAAATAATTATTTCCGGTCGTCGTGGTTCGTAGCAATTAAGGGAGCTCTTGGAAGCGCGGTGCAGGGTACGGTGAAGACGAATACTCGAAGCTCAAACTTCGGAGCTTTTACCCTTTGTCAAAGAGGCATTGATAATCGCTTTTCGAGAAAAGCGTCACGTTAACTGCCAATTAATGAGCTAACATCCAGCTGAGAGCAAAAGTTTATTAATTCTAACAAGCAGCCATCCGATTTTCATCAATTTATCGATTATCGTTAAAATTTCTGATCCCTACGTAGCCGGCACCTAATTTAATATAATTTCTAATCCTTACAGCTTAGACGCTCGAGGCGGTGTCCTGAACAACTCGGTTCATTCGGCAATAGTCAATGACCTAGGAAAGAGAAGCTTCTTTTTGGTCGGCGATGGACATCAGAGAGCGCGACTAAAGATCGCAAATGTGACCTTCAGCGATCAAGGGATCTTCCGGTGCAGAGTCGACTTCGCAAACAGCCCAACACGAAACTTTCGTGTGAACTTGACTCTTGTTGGTGAGTAAATTCGAAGTTATCCGCCCTCCTATCACTCCTGAAATGGCACGTAACTTCGAGAATTATATTGTTGATTGAAGAGGAGAAAAACTGAAAATGTAATTTCTAGCAACGCATTTGAATATCAAGAAAAACAGTGACATGTGAATGGGAATTTAGAAACCGATAAGCATCACCATTTTCGTGTAATTTCAGAACAACCAACCAAGCCAGTGGTTTACGACGCTCAGGGTAGAGAAGTGACTGGTGTTGGAGGTCCATTCCTCGAAGGATACGATCTCTTTCTTTCTTGTCAAGTGGCTGGCGGTAAGTAGCGTCCTTATTTCTGGTTGAAAAATGTTTGGCATTAAATCATTGACCCTGATCTATAACTCTGCTCGACCACCGGGTTTGGACGGGGGTGGTTGGGCTCTAAAAATATCTCTGCAAATTTTCTCACGAATGGACCGGACTCGTGCGTGGAATTTGAACCTTCCACCACACCAAGACCTCTGCGGCAATGACCCGTGAAGCAAATGGCACTCGATCAGCGGGTTTGGCCGGTGCTCGTTTGTACACTGTGGTACGCTTTTTGGCCGGACAAAGACGGATTAGCATAGGAATTAGTTCCGACCGTTCGTCGATAAGAGCAGACAGAGAGGTGCGTGAGATGTGCGAAGGGGAATCCCGGTACAAAGCGGTGGTTTCCCACCCGTTCGCACGTTGATTCTGAAGTCCAGGGAAAGCGATCGAACATTCTGGCGATAAGGATATAGATATCCCATATTATTCTAGCGGTAACTAGCGGCCCAGGTTCATCGTCGTGTTGCCTTGGAGTCACCGGAGAGCCAATTTCTCACCAGACTTTGAGCACAAAGACGAAATTGTTGCTGTAATTTCAATTAAATATACCGGAGGCTAAAGTCCCGGGAAAATTTACAACCCTGGCTTGGTCCAGGCAGAGAGGGCAACGATTACTTCAATCCCGCTTCCTTTGGGTCGACGCAGTCAGGTGGGGAGGGTGGAAGATGTCGCAGCCAAAGTCAATTCTGGTCGGGACTAGGTTGTAGAAATTCAGTTACGACTTCGACTGATGGAATCACACTGCGTATTTTGAAGACCCGCCCGCGCTACCGGCTTCCCCATGTCATTCCATCGGATGTCGATGAACATTTTTACGCTCGTCCGAGAAGTTCTCGTCCTCATCCTCATCCTCATCCTTGTCCTCGTCCCAGTCCGGTCATGCGGGTACGGGGAAACAGGAAAAGGTTGAGAAAGAAATAAAACCACCCTCATCTTCGATCTCTCGGCTTACGATCATTGAGCTTCGATCCTCGACCAAAACCCACCGCAGCATCTTGTCTCATATCTGATCATCTACCGAACTACATATCTGAGGCAAATGTAAGGCCCATCCGACGATAAGAGAAAATGACTCTCCATTGTAGGACAATATTTAATCGGAAGCCATAGTCATCCTTTTTTTCCACCTCTTGCAAAAACGATATACGGTTCAGTAAAAGTAAAATCAGTTGTCACAGAACTCACCGTAGATGAATAACCGCCTGGATTTCGGATTCTTGCAGCGTGATGTTATATCAAATTAATTTCCAAAATACACTTTTCCACGAACTTTCCATTTGGTCATGAAAAACATCGGTGCGCGAAAGGGATGAAAGCATTGCTCACTTACCGAGTATGTGGTGCTGCTCGGTCGGGTCCCACTTTGTTGACCTGTCCATCGTGTCGGATCGTTAGGTCGTTGCAAGCCATGACTAGGCCATTGAAAGAAATCCTGAACTAAAGAGATATCTTTCTCTTACCTTTTCTTTACCTAATACATCTTTATTTCCAGGTAAACCAAAGCCTGCTGTTACTTGGTGGAGGGATGGACAGTTGTTAGACGGGGTCGTCGACTCACCTGTAGTTCACGGAGTCCCGGGAAAGTTCACGGTCAATCAATTGTTCGTTGGAAGTGTTACCAGGGCATTGTGGGGAGCTAAATTGGAGTGCAGGGCACAGGCCGGACCCCTGGGGAAGCCTGTCGTCCGAGAAGTACCTCTGGACATATATCGTAAGTTGGATTCTAAATTTTTTTGAAAAATAACTGTCTATTGAAGCAGACGGATAAAAGGCTCACGTTGCAATATCTATGGTGAAGGAATCGCGCAATAATTATCGAATAAACAAACGCCATTACAACTCGTAGCTCGGCAGCGGAGAGAATCCGTTTAATCCCTTCCTTCGAAATTATATCAGCTCGCTCTCTTGAAGTTGGAGTGAGCAAATTGGGCGACGAGCTAATTAAAATGGAATTGAAATGCCGTTACAGATTCAATGAGCTGATACTTTCCGATTCTCGTTACCTCTCAGAGATTTTATAAAACGGTTTGTTTATGCTCGCGAGTATGTCACAACACACGAGTTTCCCTTTGGCACAAGGAGTTCGCCGAAGCAGATCATCCTTTTCTTTTTCCGACATAAAACGTTGGGGAATAAAGTTTATCGCCGGTCTCTGGTCGGACGTTTCATTAATTCGCAACTACCACCTCCAGTCGTTATACAATCTCAAAAGAATCCTGCAGCCAACATTCGAACTATATGTACTACAATGTCCGGAATCTAGATTTGTGGATGCGATGTATTGGCCGGATGCTCCGGAAGTCTTAGTGAGCCAGCGATAACTGGTGGAACCTTTATATTCCCTGGCGTTGCAGCCGTTTCGGAGAATTGTCGCCAAAACTCGAAATAGTACGTGTATAAGCACGTGGTCGTCCGGTATTCTTAGACCGCCCGGACAGGTCACGTGGCAATAATAATTCATTTAGGCGCAGTTCCTGGCTTCTTCTTCTTCTTCGCCTATTTATCTCCTTTTTTTCTCTTCGAAAAGAAATACTCAACAATAGTAAAAAAAAATTAAATGTAGACCTTTGTTCTTTTTCAACTTCCTGTACTAAAAAAAAAAGGGAATCTTATGTAGATCTCTACGTTTTGAGGTATAGAGAATCATCTCTGATCGTTTTCAGATGGATGATTCGGGAATGAATAAATAGATCTTATTGACTTTGATCTCAATTGATATGGTTTGCCCAAACTTGAGTCTGGTGAATAAGAAAAAATGTTCAAGTTCGAAAAATCTGGGCTGAAAGTTCTATAGGGCTTGTCTACTCGTCTTTAGTTGCTTTTCGACGACCGGTCAGAGTTCAGATAACGTATCATCGCGTTATTGTTTTTCACATTATTCTTTCATTGCAACAAATGAGAAAAATGTACTTTTGATCGAGTATGGAGTGGGCGTTTTGTAGAAGAGTTGGAGCATGCCTTTACTCGTGGGAAATATATACAATCTTGGCTACGAGGGGAGAAGATTAATCGCAAGGGATGTAGCTCACACTTGGTTTTCCGATCTCATCAATGGTCCGTCGAACGCTTTTATGGTTCGATTAAAAAGGTTAGCTAACCATTTATCGCTTAGCAGTTGTGGTCAAGCGTTAAATGTAGATAAAATGTATACGCAAATACCCCAATTAAAGCCGTTAGTATAGATAAGGAGTGTTTCGTAATATCACAATTCTTGATTGTAAAGACTATTTTGTAACCGAATTCATATACAGGGTGATTCATTTCTAACGGGCTAAGTCTAAAAATCCTTCACCAAAAATTCGATGGACTCCCAGTTCTCGAGCTACGGAGGATCTAGGTTAACCAATAACAGAGCTCATACGTGCCTCGGACAGGTCCGCCTAAATATCTTGAATTAATAAAATGTGAGTTTTATTTCGTCATAAGTAATTTCGGCATCATTTGTAACCGAAACTTTTACGATGTCCTGGGATTGCTGCTGGCGTTGGTTTCGTCGTCCAGGTCGTCCAGGTTATCCTTCTCGTCATCCAAGTCGTCTGTTTCGTGGTTCGTGAGTTCGGCTCTACTCGGTCATTCATTATTCGTGGTTGTTAATTAAATACAAATAAAGTCTCTGATACAGCGTAATATATCTTGTAAATTGAAAATGACACGAAATGTCGTAATATTTGGGGTTAGATACATCGCGGCGATATGTCGTGTATAAATTTCATATTTCCGACGGTTGGCCACGCTGATAAACCATCTGCGCACAGAAGCCTGCGCATGCGCACTTGAAATTCACCTGTCTACATATTAGGAATTCACTATAGTATACAGGGTGGAGGTACGTATTTTGGAGGAAGATGTTTGGAATAAAAGTTTCATGGTTCGGAAGCGGCAAAACACTGTGCTATTGTACTTTTCATTCGGCGGAGGTTTACAAGGTCATTTGGAAGTCAACATTGTTTTTTTCAACGGGAACTAAACTTTTTTTTTACAGATTTACATTTTGCGCAAAAAAATAAAAGACTTTTATCCCAAGTTGTTTTTTCTACGACACCAATTTTTCAAGATATTTTTAGAATAATAAAATAGGTATTCAATAACACAGTAAATTAGAATTCGAAAATAAATTTATTTCAACAGATGCTCAAAATTATACCCGTTCCCTTCAATACATTTTTCAAGACGTTTTATGAAAGATGCCTGACAGCATAGTGAATGTTCTCTTTCAATGCTTCTGCAAGCATTTCTGATTCGCTCCCTCATATTCTCTGGAGTAGTTGGTATTATGCTGTAAACTTTTTCTTTGAGGTTGCCCCATGAAAAAAAAAATCAAAACTCGTAAGATCTGGCGACCTAGCAGGCTAATGTACTTGTCCGCCTCTGCCATAGTGAAATAATCCATTTCGATGAGACCAGTTATGAGAGAAGTTAATGCTTAATCACTGCAAAGGTGAAGACTGAAAAGCTGCTCATTCATTAATTGG
Source organism: Tenthredo amoena (assembly GCA_963966615.1). NCBI lineage: Eukaryota > Metazoa > Arthropoda > Insecta > Hymenoptera > Tenthredinidae > Tenthredo > Tenthredo amoena. Next base: position 917,885 of record OZ016499.1, on the reverse strand, counting down.
TATTGATTTTCAGTACATGAGAGTACAACTCATACGAGTAAATTGACCCTCATGGAATGGAAGCAAAAACATAGGCGGATCACCACATTGGCTTGCTGGGTCGCCAGATCTTCCTACTACCTATTTTATAAATTTTAAAATATCTTGAAAAATTGATGTAGAAAAAACAACTTAGGATAAAAGTTTTATATTTTTCTAAGCAAAATGCAAATCTGTAAAAAAAAGTATACGTTCCCATTGAAAAAAACAATGTTGACCTCCGAATGACCTTGTAAACCCCCACCGAATAAAAAGTACGATAGCACAGTGTTTTGCCCCCTTCGAACCGTGAAAATATTATTCCAAACATCTTTCTCCAAAATTCGTTGTTCTCAAGATATTCTGATGTGCCAACTTAAATGGACCACCCTGGTTGCACTATATTAGGATGGTCTTTGATTCGATCATTTTCGAATTTCAATGCTCCTGTGGGTCAGGATGTCTCCAAATATATACAAAGAGAATGTAGCCGAAACCCCAGGTTCCTATCTCAATTCTAAGTACCGCCCCAGTCTTCGAATTTTCCCCATTTGAATAAGACACGATTTGTGACATTTCGTGGTTAATTATTTTTTTTCCTATTGCAGTATAGCTCCAAAAAATTCCAAACTTGGTACACTCCTCACCTGTAGTAGTAGGTATTATATGAGAATTCGATAGATTTTCAACGGTATAATTTTCGTAGCTACATTGCGACAAAAAAAAATGTCTCACCTGCAAATCGTGATAAATAAAAATTTGTCGTTAGAAATCTGTAAATTTTTCACGGATACCTACTACTATAGGTAAGAAGTGTGCGGAGTTTCAGATTATTCGAAGCAATAATGCGATAGGAAGTAAAAAATAACCCCGAAGTACTAAAAACCGTGTGTTATTCAAATGAGAAAGTTCAAAGGCTTTGGGGCAGTACTTAGAATTGAGATGGGAACCTAGAGTTTTGACTACATTTTTTTGTATATATTTGGAGACGTTCTGGCCCATGGGAGCATTGAAATTCGAATATGACTAAGTTAACGACCACCCTATTGTATGATATATAAGGTAGCTTATTTAATACTCGATGAAATTAACTTACAGACTTTGCCTGTCGCATAAAAGTAGCAAATATTAAAGCGCGGGTTCGGCACACGGAGGAGTAGGAAGAATGAAACATAGAGAGAGAGAGATGGGGGACGGCGAGGCCCTTGGGAAATATAACTTAAGGAGGCTATGCTGGCCGAGACTGGAACACATTATACTTACTGAAAATACCATTACGGGTTCGAAACATTGTATCAAAAAGGACAACGCGAAGCGTGAAAGGAAAGAGGACAAATGTCTGCGTCTATCTGCGATGGGTTGACAAGGTGGTAGGGTAGTACATAGTCCGTGAATATAAATTGTTGGATCAGGAAGTTCACTAGCTTGTAAGGTTATATTAGCGAGTTAAACGAGGAGGAGGGTACTTTACTGTGGAGAACCAAACAAGGTCTTCAGATACATATATGGGGTTGACATGAGGTTTATTGCACACACGATAAAATTAAGGACTTTGTTGTCAAACGAGATGAGATAGTGCGCGAAATGTGTGGTTAGCCACCGCCGAGTGACTAAGTATTCCAAAAGTGCAATGAATCGAGTGTGTCTACGAATAATTCTACGAGTTCTCTTATGATAACTGAATCTGTGAACTTTTTTTTCAAAATTATGAAAAAACGAAATACTTAAGCACTTTCTGCTGAAATGAAGCAGCTATCCCCGAAGATTCATTCCGACCGGTTGTGCGGTATGGGAGAAAATACGAATCGCGTTTTCGAGGTGATCAGAGCGTGTATCAAAGCCCTCTAAGGTGCAGAGGCCGCCATTAGGCTCTACCGAGTGGCGCTACCTGGTCGCCAGTACCTGTAACGCTGAAATGTACATTTCAGTCGCGAAACATGTTGTGAAAAGCTGTAGGCGAGAGATAATCCAAGTAATCGATCATTCGTGGGGTGAAACCCGTCACTGGGATAGTGAGTCTTATGGTTTTCGACAATTAGGTTTAAACAAAGTCGCCCACTTATAGTTGAATATAAATCTCGACAGGGTCAGGTCGAACTGGCTGACTATTCAAATGGTTTAATATTCTCCGATAAAACGTCCATTTATTCGTCAGACCAACGATTGCTACACCGTTAAGTATTGAGTGAATGTGATAACGAAAAAAAGTTTCGTTGGCGGGGGAGTGAGATTGCTAGATACTTTTAATCACTTTAATAATTTCTCTTCAATATTTCTACTTCCGGACGTAACGGAACGTAACGGAAGTTTTAACTGAGCCGTTTAATCACAAATACCTCTACCACTATGAGAAGAACGGCACCGATTCGGCCTGCCGTCATCGACCAATTAAAATCTACTTCCAAACTCGTCGCTGGCCATTAAACTTTCTCTGGAAGTCTTGGAACGTTGAAATTACCAGTTTGCGGTAACAATGCTTTGCGACAGCCCCTTTCCATCCCCTTCATCTCTTCTGGCCCTCTTTTACGCTTCTGAACGTAACAGTCTTTAGCTTTAATCTATTTCCTCCCGGCAGGTTATCAGAAATAATTATTCATCAAATTTGAAAAACGGAGTTCAACCATACGTGGATTCAAAAAAATGTTCATAAAAAACCGTTGCGTTTTGGCTTGACAAATTTTTGAAGGGAATAAAAAAATGTACACAATGGTTGGCAGGAAAGAATACAAAAACAGTAGCCGGGTTGGCAGTCGGTTTACATGGCTATCGCTACGAGACTCCATCGAGGTCAATCTTGCTAAGAGAATTTCTACGAATCAAGTCATAACGGCTGGCTGTCTGATTCTCCTGTTTTGTTCTTCGAAAGCCAAAGTGTGTGTTCGCTGCGTAAATCTCGCGTAAGTCTAGACCTGTGCGATACTCATCCAATAGATTCTTATCCGCATGTGTATCCGCACAATATCCAACGATACCGGACCCGATGAAAAAAGGTTCGTTTTATTAGCTTGATGTATTCAAATGTGTATATCCACTTCACAAGTGGGTGTCAGACTCGGATGGGATTCCACCGACACCGATGGACCTCGGATTCCTTAATTTACTGCCGATAGTCGGAGAAACAACTGTTTTAGGGTTGGTAAATCCCTTCCACCGATTAACGGGTATCTACTCTCCACGCAATGCGAAATTGACCCCAAAAACCCCGAGACACGATCACAGAATGGTGTTGGCACGACGAATTATCCATGTGGGACGCGAACAGAATCGGATATCCGGCTACCGATGGAGTGAGGTAATAAAAACGGTGCGATTTCAGACTACTGTATTGAACCGAATCGGAACAATTCTTCCTCCTACCAATAAAAGAGTATTTATGATTATTCGTTGTGAATTAAATCCTGGTAGTTTCATCTTTTTCGCGTATCTCGATCTCAAGAGATAGAAGAAATTACCAGAAAGAAATTGTCAGAGTGCGCAGACTGCCGATCGCCGTGCAGTAATAACAAAATATCGCACCATATTAAACTGAGAGGAAAAAGAAAAAATCTGAAAATTGAAATAAGTAGGAGGACGGTGTATTGTATGGATGTGGCATCGACCGAATCCCGACAGTACCAATCTCAACGCGGAAATTGATAGCAAACTCTAAAGTGAAAACTGTGAAAAACTGAAGTCAAATGTAAGACGTGATTTCTCACGAACTACGCTTGCAAAGGTCGTAGGTATAGCTTCTCGAAAAGCGCTCCAGCAATTCGGATGAAATTTTCACTACCGGTGCATGATAATATCATCTACTATGTTACAAGAATAAATTTCCAGAAAAATTCGTAAAAAGAATCGAATCATTTTCATCACTCAACGTTGCACTGTGCTCACGGCTCTTAGTTTTTATTGATAACTTTTTTCACTTTGTAAGCTGCTTAGATTTTTATAACTTCAAAATAAATTTGATGAAATACCATTAAATTACGTTTAAAAAGGGCCTTTTTTTAGCTGTCAAAGGACGCGTACCCGCTTGATAATACAAAAACAGTACCGTCCCATATTTTATTCTATAAATGTGACTAAATCTGATATGAAAAACATTACAACATGTCGATTAATTGTCACTGACTATAAGAATTTTTCGAGGCATTTGGAAGCTCTTTTCTGATCTTCTTTTTCATTGAATTGCAGTAAAGCCAGCTGCCGTGAAGATCGTCCTGGACACGGATTTGATTTATGCAGGGCGTCCGGTCGGCGCGAAGTGTGAAACTTGGGGTAGTTCACCCGCCGCAAGGATTGTGTGGATGCTCGATGGCAACATGATACGGGATCCATCAATCGCTTCTACTCAAAGGAGCAACTCTACCCTGAGCAAACTGGCCTTGGTAGTTGGCCGTGAGGATGACGCCAAGGAGCTCACATGTCGTGCAGAGAACCCGAGGTTTCCGGGCGGTGTACTCGAGGACAAAAGGGTCCTGCGAGTTTCCTGTAAGTTCCCAGTTAAAATACAATCTGAATTCTATCAGCTGTACTCAATCTGAGGTCTCTTCGCATATTATTCGTACAGTGTTGTTTCTCTGAATAGTTTAGAAACATTTTTTTTAATTTCAAACACGTAAGAGTTTCGCGGACAAAATTGCAGGAGCACAAAAGTGCAGCTGTGAAAATGGCGAGACCAAGTACCTCGGTGACTAGAAGCCAGAAGCTTTGCGCTGCTTGCAAACTGTTCCTATTGTCCGGTTACTCCAGTTCGTCCGCTCCATTTTCTCTTCTTTTATCCCGGTCTCCCGCCTTCAATTTCTACAAGAATTACATATAGAAGATCGTGTACCACGCGTTATCGCATGACCCCAGAATAAGTTCGGGAATTACAAATTTGAAATCGTATCGTTTGAGAGTAAGATCCAGTAGGATCGTGACCAGCTTCAAGATTTCCGTCCTGAGGGGAATCAGGACGACGTTGTATAGGTACCCTCTATACCATCTACCAGTTTGGTATGTGTTTCTATGATGCCATGTCAAGGAATGCTGCTGGTCGATTCCTCTGGAAGATCTTTCTCCTGTTTCCCGCAGGAGAGAATCAGCACGAGCTGTGATTACCGTTGCATTATATATACACCCATCCTAGCTAGTAGGATTCCGCTACCAGACCGCTTTTCGCACCAGATCTTGGTATCTACCTACTGATCCCGGTGCTTATAGTTCTGCCTGGAGAGCGTATAGTGCAATGCCATGTCACTGCACCGCGTTCATAAATTGGTTACAACTTCTCCAGCCACGTATATCTCCTCTGGACTCCATCTGTCAATCTGTTTAGGCGTTTTCCAGGACAAGTTGGCGATGACGGTAACGTTCCTAATCATTGTATGTATACCTATACACTCATCTTCATATACATAGTTATGTCTGTAGCTGAAAGCTTCTCGATTCGTTTTGAAACTTTAGTCAGCTTTAAGGTTTCGTCGACTGTGTTATGTTATCTTCTTCAAATGAGTTTTGAGAATCGTGGTTTAATTTCAAAGCTGGAATATGATCGATACGACGGAAATAGATGGTGCGATTTCTATAAGCATATCTCTGGAATAGGGTCGGAGAGACCCTGTCGGTGTAATCATGGGTTTTTTTTTTTTTTTTTTTTGCCACTCGCGTATCCGAGACTTGAGAAAGAGTACAGATGAGGAGAAGGAGGAGGAGGCGAAATTAATCCGAGGGTACACAATGTAGGTCCTGGGGTTGAATTAGGCTTGGCAACGATCCTAATATCAAGAAAAATAATTTCCTCTCGGACATTGCGTGTCTCTTTACTTTACGGAAGCAGAAAGCGGAGGGAGAATACCGAAAGGAGACTGAGAAAGAGTAAATACAATGTCAAGTCAAGTTAGTCGCGGAGAGTGGCTGTCCGTTGTTCCCGGGTTTGTTGGAGTTAAAATGATAAGAGGATAAGTCAATGAAGGGTGGTGGTCGTAGTGGTGGCTGGGGTAACGTAAGTCGTAAAGAAATAAAAGTGAGGGAAGAAGAGGATGAGATCCATCGGCTTGTATTCGGTGAGTTCGGCTTTATCCCCAGCTGCTATTTGCTTAATACCATCTGGCCTGAGGGGAAAGACTGGAGTAACAAAATATTCCGCTAAGTAGCGGCATACTCCGTATTCCACGACGCGAGACCTACCTACCTTTCCGCGAGTATGAAAAGGGGGATCGTGCTCCAGGGGTAGTGGAAGCGCAGGATCTTCACCGATGATAACGGGCAACGCCTTCCCTCACCATTTCACCCTATTTTCGTCGCCCTATCGGAATGCAAACGACTGTCTTTAGGACTGATCAGATCCCTGGCCGGAAACCTGGTCACCAGATCCCAGAGGATTTACACTGGTTTAGTACGCCGTGTGACCTTTGACATCTCTCCTACTCTTCTAGCCAGTCAACTTTTATCCGTCGTCATATTGAAAATTGCCGATTGATAGATGAGATTATCTTAACTTCTCCACAAAAAAGTCCGATACTCTCGAGACTCCTCTTTTCCATAAATTATCGACTCGATTTCATCCAACTTTTAACGGGTTATTTCCGATACAGTGATTCTTATAACAGGCAAATTGCAACTAGACATAATGCCATTATAGATGAACATGGGGACCGATGAATTCCTAAATCAGAAGTAAGACATTATCGCCGTCCCGCACACGCCCATCCCCTAATACTTGATCAGCCTCATTATTGAAACTGGGGACAGGATTTTTTTAAATTTACTTAGGACGAAGGATCATTGTGTTGCCAATAGTATTTATTAGCTTCTTCCATTTGAGATCTCCGTTTGTTTATCGGTTTATACGTCGGGTCTCTCTTTGGTCAGAGCAATTTATCTCAGTCTCGTTCTTGAAGGCGGAAGGAGTGAACAAACGAGCGACGCTTCTTGACCGGAAGTCGGGCAAATCCGGCTCTCGGATTCCCGCGGGCCACCGGGTGGTGGAAGGGTTTCAGAGTTTCTGGGTAACTGGTATAAGGGAGGGTGCCGGGACGCCTTGACCTAACGTTATTAGCGTGGAGATCCGGCCGGCGTAGAAACCAGCACGAAAACTCGACTCTCACATCAGTCCATCAGGGCGTCACTCTGCGTTCGGAGTCTTGACTTCGGCTTCCCTTTCTGCCCTCAAGAACCTAGATTCCTTATTCCAAAGGCTTAGTTCGTTAGTGCGGAATGTCGCCGAGAGCCAGAGTCAATCTACTTTCCTGGACGCATGGTTCGACTACGGGAACAGTAACCGTAAACGTTTATGGGCTAGCGTCTGTCGACGGGGGATATTGAGAAGACATGGATTTTTCTTTTGCGTCTTGATTTAGCATATTTTTTTATTCTCAGTTCTGAACAAAGTAAAAGCATTCGAACAATACACCGTTTGATGAGGCTATTTTTGGAAGACCTACGCGTCCCAAAAAAGAATCTCTAATCACCTTTAGAAAAATTCTACCGTCATATGATGGAGTTTTCTTTTATGGATCATTAGAGACCAAAAAATCCTGAATCCATGCAGTGTTTGCTCTGAATCCTTCCGGCAAGTGGTTTTCTTTGGACTGCCTCTCACATTGGTTCATGATTCTTAAGTTACACATGATTATGCTTCAAAAGGCTAGTTAAGTTTTAAACTGGGTGATGATAATTTCTTTCGGTGGACACATCAGTTTTTCAACAACAGCCAATTGACTCTGATCGCAAAAATGCAAGGATGTCCACATTTGTTTATTTTCAATATTCGTCGCAAACTAATTATACCTGAACAGCGTGTTGCCGGAAGTTATAGACATCCGTGTAGTAAACTCTCGCTCGCATCCGGGTAATGCGGTTTGGTCGCAAAAACTTTACGTTGTTTCCTGGCACCACTCTGCCCGGATGTGACGTAGTCAATGGTGCGAAAGTAGCCCTGTAAGCAACAAAACTCACGCAACCTTATTCCACTCTATGTTACAGACGCGCCCGTCGTTTCAGCCCACATTGCCAAAGGCTACGACCTCGAGACCTTACGCGAAGGTGATGACCTCAAGCTCGTATGCGAAGTGGACAGTAATCCGCCACCAGATAGCATTATCTGGTATCATGACGTAAGTATTTTAAATATCTCCAATTTTTGTGGAATATTTTCATGAACATTTACATATTGGTTAATATCGCTCTTGAACTCATTGCGAAAGATTAGGTAATGTATTTAATCACCTCGAAAACGCAATTCGTCATTACTCCTATACCACACAACCGATCGGAACGGAACTTTGGGGATTACTGCTTCATTTCGGCAAAAAGTGACTGAGTATTTTGTTTTTTCGAAATTTTGAATTTTTTTTTACAGATTCAGTTATCATCAGAGATATCGTGGAAATATTCACAGATGCTCTCGAATTATTGCATTTTTGAAATACTTAGTCACTCAGCGGTGGCAAACCACACATTTTGAGCACTATCTCATCTCATTTGATAATGAAACGATCGAGAAAATACGATTTTACGTCTTATATAAACAAGACCGATCTCGTACGGAGGCGATACTTTATCTAGCAATATAATCACGCGATAAAAGATGTCCGCGTTGGAGTTCTTGTGCGAATACCAAAGCCCCTTAATTGATATGAAAAAGATTAATGATAGCTGTACGTTGCCTGATCATTTTTTCATCATTTAGAACTCATATCCATTCCTGAATTGAATTATACCTCATATTCGTACATATGAACGGTGTTCAGCCGAAACCAGCTATTCGTCAAAAGCAAATTTTTTCACGTGAGCAAAAGAACTGCCATTCTATCGAATCCCGAATAATTTCATCGTAAAAATTCACGAGTATAGTACAACGTATGCCCGATCGAAAGCTGTATTACTGCAAATGAAAAGGTGGTTCTGAGTTTGCGAATGAAGTTTTTGAAAACCGAGAAACATAAAAACACGACGAGTCCACTGAGCTTAACACTGGTCAATAAAAAGACGTTCAAAGTACCCGAATAAACTAGATATATACTCAAAAATCGTCTTCATTGGATGCTAAACAATATCCACAGTAAAAAATTGTGAAAAATCTATCTTGAGAACGAAAATATTATTTCAGTAATGAAAAAAAAAAAAAAAAACAGGTAGACACGGGTTTTCATTCGTCTTATATTATATCAGGGTGTGCGGAAACGAATCGACATCCTTTTTCTAATTCTCACCGCGAAAATATCTACAATGACGTGAAATGATTAACCTTCCGAACGGGCAGCGCTGTAATTAAAGTCTACATGGTGACTCAACCGAAAATAGGATTTTAGATTCGATAAACACACAAAATTTCACATCGTGTTACTAATGTTCATAATATAAAAAATATAAAAAACAATTGGTTTTTAAAAAGAGTTCTTCATTCAATTTTTTCTCATATTTACGACTTGAAGACCAAAAATAGCAACAGCGAAAGAACCTCTCTACTAACTAAGTTGCATCATAAATGTAATAATTTCGTCAAGGGGGGTTCCCACTTAAAAAAACTCTATTCTTGTTTTGTTAAACGAAACTTTATAAACAAAACATCAGCCAACATACGTCATGCAGCAATTCTTTGCGCTATTTTCTGAATCTTTTAAGTTTTTTTTCTAATGTTTAGGGACAGGTAGAAAAGTGGCTTTATGAACTATCGATACTATATGAAATGACGATTGACCCTCATCCACATGACAAAAATTTACTCCCAAAATGGCGGCCAGTTTACTAAAGAAAAATTAATTCTTCGTTTGCTCGTATGGCCGCCATTTTGTGAGTGAATATTTGTACGAAATAATCCTAGTTCAGCGGATAGCAACTAGTATCCTAAACAGCTTCTGTAAATTTCAAGCCTATCGGACAAACCATCTCAGAGATATCATTTGGACGAGGGTACATGGTCAATTTCGTCGATAGTTCTAAAACGAGATTCTCTACCTATATCATTACATTTGAAAAAGAAAGAAAAAATGAAAAATTCAGAAAATGAACACGACGAATTGGTAAATAACAAGTGGCACGTGCAAGTTTTGATCAATTTTTGTTCAGCAGGAAAACATTGTGGGAAATAGATTGATTTTTGAATTTTCAAGGTTGGAACACGTCTTAAATCGTTATACGCTAAGAAATAGAGCCCTATATTTTCGTATTTGTAATCAAGTGGAATTTCACTTGTAAATATATCCTTATCTTCGTGGTTTATAAAGGGTGCAATAATTTCTATGGCCTAGGGGATAATTTGGGGTAAATCTGCCTCGGATTCCAAACATTTATACAACCAATATCCTGAATATTTGAATAATTCAAATATTTAGATTGCATCCCCCATTTTGAATTTCGAATCTTAGTTCTTAGATTCGGGATCAACCCTAGACAGACCCTAGACAGACTTTCGACTACTAGTTCCGGTCAAGTAATATGAAAATTCGTAACGCGATGTAAGCTTTTGCGTGTTCATCAAATGGAAAACTTCATTTTCGATTGAGGCACTGCATAGTCCTTGATGACAGCGCTATCTTTCTGAAAGGTTAATCATTTGACGTGATTCTAGACATTTTCGTGTAAGGATCCAAAAATAATGTCGATTTTATGTGATAAACAGCAATCCTCAAAAAATTGGACTTGGCCGGTTTTGGCGTAACACTTTCCATGTGTTTATAAATCGGGTAAATCAGTGTAAAATTTTTGTGCGATTCGCACGATCGAGGCCAGTGCCCAGATATTGAATTCTGAGCGAGAGACATTGATTCGAGATGAAATTCATATGGCTTTCTCGAGATGAGAAGGGGTGGATAAAGTCACTTCCAAGTTCCGGATGAACAAGACTCGGGTCAGAGTTACAGCTGCAGTTCGACGCGATCCAAAGCTAGACACACGTACCTATAACGTATTGTGTAAAAGTAACCTTCTGCAGAAGTTTATCCCACGGGGCATGGCGGCAGGACTTTGCAGATATATAATTCATAGGAAAAATAGATGGTTTCTAGTAGTCGCGGGCGGTCGACGGGTAAGGGTACGAGGGGCGGCCAAGGGTTGCCCGCGATATAAATATGTATGCGGCACAAGAGCATTAGCGAGAGTAACTCCTCTTTTAAGAAATGCAAAAACTTATGGACGCGGAACGTAAGTCGGTGTGCAGTCTGGAAAATATTTCAGAGTTCTACTTTTTATTCGCTCTTCTTCCTATCCTCCCATTTCTTTTCCCCTCCTCGCCTTCTTTCTTTCTTTTATATTCTCTTATTTCTCTCTTTTTTTTTTCTTTTTTTTTTTTTTTTTTGTTCTGTGCCCGACGTAGATAAGAGTCGCGAAGTAAGGCTTTATAGGTATATACCTACTGCGAAATGCATAAACGGATGGGGACGACACTCGAGCCGTCTGCGATAAAAAAAACTGCCCCTAATGTGCCCGGAGGTAATTCCTCGAATTGGGACAGTCGCTAGCTTGTCCACGAGGCGATAAATTAGCCGAGGCACCTTTAATTAGGGCCAAACTTTTACCCAAAGATCTCTAGCTACGAGTCGAATACAAAATACGCCTGGCAATGAGATGGTCTTTACTTTTTGCCACTTTTCGTCGATCTTACAATCAGACATTTTCCTAATTCAGTGCGAGGGCCAGTGAAGAAACTGGTAATTAGGAAAATGAATAGTAACAGATAATGGGAGAGTATTTTTTAAGATCTATAGTTTTCATCGGGTCAAAAGAAAAAGAAATCGATTATCTTTGAAAATGTAAGAATGGTCTAATTCTTGAGGAGTGAAATGACCATGGGACTTCGTTTGTTTATTCATTCATTTCCTATGTGCCAGGAATTTTTTTCTAAACTTGTTCACGTTGCCGAATTACTCGGTGCATGATGAGGTTGAAAAAATCTGGCTATGAATTCAGCACAGAATTGAGAAAAATTTGTTCACCGAATCTCGGAATTCTAGTACCTATTCTCGAATGACTTATTGATGGTAGGTAGAGCTGAAAGGCATGCTGAGAAATCAAAGCAGCAAGTTCTAGAAACGAATAACGATTCAGGAAATATAAACGCTGTCTGTCTACCTCTGGGGTAGGTTTGTACACGTAGGTGTATATCGATTGCGTGGAGATGGAAAATACTCGTAGACGGAAGCCTGGGTCCATCGAAAGCCTGCCGAGGGGAAAGGAGTTTGCGAATGAAAATTCATTGGAACTCGTCAGAAATAACAAAATTATTCAATTCCAGACGTCGTTCAAGTCGTCGAGCGAGAGTCAGGAATAGCTCTTGTACTGTACTCCGTATCTCACCGGGAGGTAGTTGTTTCTTTTTCTCTTATTGTAATAGTAATTTTTTTTATAATTATATTTTCATTCCATTTTTTATTCAATTTACCGTACTAGTGCAGTACGCGGTGGATCTGGCTAGTCTACGAAAATAAATGACAGATTTAGAAATCATCCGGATCAAGAGAATATCTTGTCTGTACATACATGCGATTGAAGCTTCTTGAAATCGAGGCCATTTTCGGAAAAGAAGTCCATGAGCCAAATCCACGTTTGAAAGTTTGTTTTCCTTTTCTTCACAACGAACTGTAGTTGACTGAAACGTAATTTCGAAGGGGGCTTATATACGGATGGCTCTAGAATTACTGTAAAATAATTCGTGCTTTACAGCAGCATGAACTGATTCAAAAAAAAGCTACGTGAATTTCTCTAGATTATATTCGCAAAAGAGATGGAAAAGTTTGAGCTAAGGAATTTGAAATTTGTGACGCAAGGGGCTTTTTTGACACCTCAATATTTGAAATGTAATCAAAACGCACCTTGCAGTACGGATATTAAGTCTTTCAATTCAAACTCTTCTGGCTTATTTATGGATGTAATTTGAAGAGATTCGTGTAGCTTTTTTTAAATTCAGAAGCTTTATTCCCACAATACAAATTGAACCTTTCGGGTTTAACAAACTGTGAATGAATCGAAAGTACATTTATAGCTCCTTTTTCCATGAAACGGTATTATTGACTGATGGGACTCGAATTTCACAGCCCGTGACAAAAGTATCACACGATGTTATAAAAATAATATAAATTTATTTACGACCCACAAAAATTGTAAGATAAATTACATGTATCAGGTATATTATTCTGTTCTAAAAATCTGAAGAATGTCAGTCTTTTTTTTTCTATGAGTTTTTCCTCTGAACGTGATGTTTTCGGATCATCTTTCAACTTCCCTGGCCTCAATGTATTTTTGAACAAAATGCAGAGTTGGTCCAAATGAGCGACGACGACTGGAATATAACGAATTATGCTCGATGCTTTCTGAATGATTTATTGTTTTCAAAAGTCTCTTCTTAGTCGAGTGCTACGCTTGAGTTGTAACGAGGAAGAACGGAAGTGTAATCATTACGACGAATTGTATTTTATATATCGCGAGTGTTTTAATCACGATGTAAATCTCCCCGGGAATTTCTTTTTTTTTCTTTTTATCTCGCTCTCCTTTTTTTCCTGTACTGAATTAAACTGGCTACAGAGGAAAAAAGTAATGGATACATCGATTAATTTGATTGCGTGGAATTCAGACTTGACTGTTCGGTACTGGTTGGTACTTTTGTTTGACTCGCATGTTGCCCCCTATTTTCAAGGCAATGGATGAGCGAGTTACGAGCCATTTTTTAAGCACACCCTCACTTTATCTATACGCATATTTATTCACCCCGTTTTATGTACACGCGGGATATCCGTCGTGTTACGTTTCACGTAATATCTATCTACACGTTTTATTGAGTAAAAAGTTAATGGACTTTCGACGAGGCTCACGATTCCTCACACTGATCGCTGACGTGAGCTACTATTTTTTCACATCAAGACAGCTGAGTTCAAATTTATATAAAATAAAAAATGAAACTCTTAATATTGTTTCCTGCCACGTGGTATCCTGCGGGATTTCCCCCGGGGTATCCTGCGGGATAAGGAAATGCTACTTTGAAACGACCCAATCACTTTGCTCTCGAAAAATGAGGGTCCGAAATCCAGCGATCATTGCTATGGCTGGGTAATTTTAGGACTCAAATGACACACGGAGAATTTCATCAACATATGTTGGTTTCGCTTGAAGGGGGCATGACACTGGAGCGTTTTAACTGCAAAGATAAAACTGGCTTTTCATGAGCTAAGAAACGTATATTGTTTTTTGAAATTGGTTTGTGACGAAAAATATATTCAAAAGACTCAAAACTATCGGAGATATAATTGATCAAAAAGCTGTGCATCGATAAACAGTGTTTTTCTAACATCAAACACCTTCGCACGTTTACAAAACATCTCGAGTACTTTTTTTTATATTCTGCCCGATATTGTAAATAAAAAGAAGCCAACACAGAAACTTTGGGTGCCTAATTAATCTTCACGAATGAATCTAAGAGACGGCTGTTTGTTCGATTCTTTAAAGTTTGGTATTGAGTCGCCCCTTCAAATCTTGGTTATCAGATAGTATTGAAATTCTTTAACCAAAATAATACTATCGCTAGAAATTTTGAACGTTGTAAAAATTCGTGTAACAACAGTGACAAACAATTAGAATTTCAGTGCATATTGCCGCGAATAAAAGTAACAACAAATCAGTTACTAATTTTGAATTTCAGTTGATTGAAACGGATTCAGTTTCTCAGTGACTTGATTCAAATTTTTGTTAAACTTCAACTCTCAGACTCTTTTCAATCCATTTGAGTTTATTCCAGTTTACTGTCACGAATGTCCGCATCGCAGTTTGCATCGCAATCATACATCAGAAGTATATCAATATCGCATATTTACATCACGTTTCATCATTTCGAATATAATATATTAAATATACGCAACGTATTCAATGGTTTTTAAATTGATATCAAGTAGCAGGTTTGTTACATGTATGCATGAAGTTATTCATCTTTAATTCACGCAGCAGATACATACCTATACAAAATTACAAAGTGGTTACCGCGCTTCACGCAACTACCACTAGGCGGCGATCCCACCGCAATCTTTTCGCAAGTGAAATACAACGCCGAGTGGCAGATAACTCAAAACTGAACACGACTGACTACAGCCATCAACTATTTATTAAATTGTGACCCAGACTGGTTTGATACAAATTTTCTTACGCTAGTAGAGCAGCGCCTGCTAACTCGCCTCATCTCCACACTATCAGAGTTACTTGGATGTTCTGAATCCACTTAATTAAAAGAAAATATTGCACATTATATCTGAAATCTATTTTGACGTACAGCTTGGCGTGTTTGATTCTGACCGGTATGAAGTTGGCACCACAGTCTTCTGTCTTCTTCTATCCTTCATGGCTACATAGAGAAAGAAAGAGACATAAGACTGTGGGGCCAACTTCATACCGGTCAGAATCAAACACGCTTGGTTGTAGTACATCATACATTTCAGATGCATTGAGAGTAACGTATTTACAATAATGCAAAGGTCACGTATCAACGGCGAACATGGGACACGTGTGTCTGATACGTGATTATTACGTTTCGTTGTGTATCTGTATTATACTGTATTACAGTATTTCCGGAATAACATATATCTGAAAAATAATTGCAATGTCAAATGGTGTGTGGGTGGAAAGAGGATGTAGCGGGATTGCACGAATACTATCTTTTTATTTATCTTTCTCGTTACTCTCTTTTGCGATAAGGGAACAAAAACGAAATTGAAGACAGAAACAAGCGTTAGGCAGTTACAACGTTCTTATATTAGCGAAACGATGATCGGCTCGTACTCCGCACCTGCTCCTAATTTTTCTTTCATATTTTTTTTCTCCATTTTTATGAGGGTGCTTCCGGTAATTTCGAAGCACTTGAGCTACAAAATGAATTCCGTGGAGGTTGACAGTTACAACATTCTTCGTCGGACTCTTCATTCAACCAACAAATTATCACAGGATTGAACGTTGAGTAAACAAAGGCCAGAACGTATGTACCTACATGTGTCGCGCATTTGTTCATGTAAATGACTTTTCCCAGAGTTGACAGAAAAAAAAAAAGAAAAAAAAAATGTCCCTCTATCAAATTATCCCAAGGTGTGCCTGGAAAGTCTTTTTGTACGGAATCTATTTACTCTCATATATACAGTATGTTAAAATGTGGGATATAAGGGAGAGGGGATGCGAAAATCTACTCCCACAGGTATTAGAAAACATGAATTTTGACCAAACCTCACGAATCCTGAGGGACGTTTTAAAACAATATGATTTTTTGGTGGGTTCTGAGTTCGGAATAATTCCGGGAAAGGTTATCGCCGTTGATCCTCCCTCCCCCTTCTCTGTAGCAGCAGCCCTATGGAAATCAAATATATTTTCATTTCGCGAGTGGAAAAATACTCGGCTAGCAAACGAAAATACCAAGGATTTTCTGACGTCCTATGTCGATACGGAACCTCGCTTCGTCAGCATCGTAGCTTGGTCGGAAAACGAGAGCTGGGATAAAATGAAATATCTCTGGGCTGGATGCTTACTGCGACAACACAACAGTGTCAAATTTCGTTCGCATTGATTATCGACTGTCAATTTTACCCCAATTCAATTAAAGCTAAAAACTTCTGGCTATTTATAAATTATTAGCTCCTAACGTGAAAAAATAATTACGACTGACCATAAAGCTGATTATTCTATCCGAATCCAAGATTCTTGTGCGTCGAATATGTCAACAACTATCACGACTAAGGGAATTTTATTTCGTTTTGCCAACGGAAATACCACCACGATTCCAGAGTTTGATTTAGCCAGGTTCATGCGCCTATCAAAAACGCGGAGTGTTTTTTTTTTTTTTTTTCTGCCAAGATTTGAATCACTGATATTGATACGTTCAATTACAATATGGATGAAACCTAAGAAAAATATGAACTGCAATACCGTGCAAACCTTTCCTAAATATCATATTTCGATATTATGTGGTCTCAACGAACGTGATTTTTTCCTACATGATTTATTGTGAGGAAAATCCTTCAATGAATAAAGAATAGGATTTCTCTTGAAAATATTTGTGGTTATTTTCAAGCACAGGTGGCTGTAAAAGTTTATGAATTTGTATGAAAAGTGGGGATTTCTGCCCGTATAATGCCGTATGGTATTTAGAAGTTTTGTCGTGAGTACATGGCTCTTTACCTTGTATGTATCAAGGAGCTCGGGGCTTTCTGCATTAGCCTCAAAGCTCGAGGAAATCAGGGAAACATGAGACCAGGTATTTATGTAAAGTAATATGCATAAATATGTATGTAGAAAAAAAGGAAAAGGAAGGAGAGGAGGAGAGACAATAACGAGAGTGTAGACTGCAGAGGATGAGGAAGTGACGCGATTCTTTCGTTTCCTCCGTTTCACATCGTCAAGAGGCTTGCGAAGCATCTGGTGGATGCTGCCTCTTACGACCTTTCCTTGCCGTCTACATTCTACAACCTGCCGGGGCGCGGCGATGCCCTCCACCTCCACCTCCGCTTCTTCTTCATCCTCGCGATAATACGCTCATCAGCATAATCGGGCAATCTGTTTTACTCAACTTTTAACGAGACGAACTCCAATTTTGCCCTGAGCGCTCGATTTGTCAAACAAACTTAAAAGGTTGTGGAAAAATTTTGACTTCGCTCTAAAAGTCTAATTCGCCTTTCTTCGGCGTTTCTTCCTTCTTCCTTTTCTTTCGCTTCTCCTTCTTCTACTTCTTCTTCTTCTTCTCCTTCCTCTTCTTCAAGTTTGCGAATTTCCGATACGGGAGGATTACCTCCGAAACTCATCGGGCTGGTATTATGCTGAAATCAAAACGGCCAATGAATAAACGCATACATATGGTCGTTCTTGTTTGGATTTCTCATTTCATTTTTATCTAAAAGAAACGCTGAGTTTGATGAGATTTTCTTTCGTTAAAGTGCGATCATAACTTCAGGTTCTAACTTTACTTCAGATTTTGTTCGATACTTTTCCATTATTAAGACGTTTCGTGGATTTCAGTTGAAATTCGTTTTCTCTTCTTCAACACCAAAATTTATCACCATAAAAAGGATCCGGGAAACGACAAAACCAAAACTAGAATCATCAAACTATTTTTCTACTATCTCTACTGATTCTAAACCAATAATAATTGCGGAATTCGATGTCGTAACATCCAACAGAAGAAGAAGCCGAAATTGAACGAAAAATCGAAAAAAAAAAAACGCTAGTTTAATGGCTTTTATATTTTGGACATCAAGATGATTTTTGTATCCTTGCAATATTGTTAAATTCGATAGAAAAGTGGTTATTAGACCTTAGAGGTCTTCGAAAACCAATGCGGCTGCATTGTGGCTGCGGATTGCGGTTGCGATAGTGGTCAGTCTAATTAGTATTGTATCTGGCTTACAGACTTCAAAGCAATCGAGGGCCAGCTCAAAATCCTTCACCCAAGCGAATTAGTTTGCTGTTAAGCGTCATGTCAAATCTTTTGAATGGCATGATATTTTTTCATCAAATTTATAGGATCATAAGCCCCAGTCCACATGACTTTGCTCTAAAAATTTGGACCATATCGGTAAAGTGGCTTCTGTGATATTGAACGTCAAAGTTGACCAAAAAACCCGATCATCTTTTTCTTATACTTTCAGTCTTTTCTTTTGATATCTGTCGAACCGTTGGACATGTCAACTTGACACTCAAATCCTGTATTTGGGTTACCAAAATTCTAAAAACAGGCAAAAACAGTTGAGTCCTGAATCCCGAAAACGGTGGCTCGAACGATGAAAAGTATCAGAACAAACAAAGTTTGTATTTGCTCATACAACAACGTTGTGCTTTTGTTTTTTTCCTCGTTGCTTTTAAATGCTCTGGGGACCATGCTATTTGTTGAACTGTTGGATGCATGAACTTGAAATTTGAAATGTGTGTTCTCGTTACCGGAATTGTAACACTTTTCGATTCCGGACAAAATCCAATAACCCACGGAAAAATTCAATCCTTCCGAACCGAAGCGCTTATTTGTGTGACGCCGAGTTCAAGTACAAGACTTAAGTTTCTTTCCTACAAGCGACAACTGGATACGTACGTATTAATTACTTGCTGAAAAATTTTGATATTTGGTTTACGGCCACTTTCAATTTTACACACAGCCAACACAGTTTTTGTAATCCGACATTTTCGAAAGTGAGCTTTGGCAATCAATTGTTGTTTGCTAGGTCAGTACTACAGTTTACACAAAAAATGTTCGTACCAAAACTGATGATTCTATTCTAAAACCGAAAACGAGAGCAATCACATTTTTCGGAGGAATCAATCGATCGTTCTTCTTAATTGGGTATGCCCCCGATTTTGTAGGTTACCCTGGATGATGTGGCCATAATGCAAGCAGATCCAAAATACAGATTCCATGTAAATCAATGTTAGTCGGAATTTGAATCATCTCCAATTGTCGGAGAGAAAAAATACAAAAGAAATTAAAACGATTCCGACTTCGAGAGGTATTTTTTTGGGATAAGATCGTGACGATACTTGTGACAGTATCTTTTCGCATTTACGATGTTTTTGTACAAACTATCTATACGATTATCTATAAAAACTCAGCCAAATCGACTGTCTGATGTTTTTTCTTTGCGATGAGAGACATATAACGCAGTTTACGTAGTACATAAAAATGACTGTTCTTGATTCTACGACGCCTCAATACGTCTACAACTTAGTGATCCAAGAAACGGAGAAGGAAACAAAAAAGAAAACAAGAAACATTCACAGTATATGCATTCTGTAGACAATACCACTCTCTTACTTGACCGAAAAATGATTACTCTGTAGCCACTTCTCTGGATGATTCTTTCCTATTTAATTTATTTTTATTTTTCTTGTCCATGCGTTCGTCTCGGGGTCTGAGGGATTGACGCTGTCGCGTAAAGAATAGCGAGGCAAAGATTGAGTGAGGTAAAAAATCTTTATTTTTATTCCCCCAGCGCGAGGCGCTGGGCGTGCAACTCGTAAACCATTATACTCGGCGTCCGTTATTAAAATCTGAGGCACCTCCACTTCCCGTTTAAAATTGTTGATACCAACGCCGTATCGCAGCGCTGGGCTCGGCACCAGTATATGTACTACTACTACCCATGCAACATGTTCTCCGCGATATCTACCTGCTGTTAATCTAGTACACTCGCCGAGCCACGATCGACTGAAATATGTTCCCTAATACTACGGTTAGCCAATCGTGGAGAGGCGTATCCAAATTGCACGTGGTGAAAACCACGGGGTAGTAATCGCTGGGCGAGTCTCCACTTTGTTCAGCGACGCTTTAGCCGAGAGGTTAGGTAAATCGTGTACCTTTTTTTGCGCGTGTTGGCAAATCAGTAAAGGATTTTGATCCCTTTTTTTTTTCCTCTTAAAACATTAAATTTATATTTTTTTTTTATTTCACTGTAAAAGTGAGAGCTGAGGGCGGCGAGTAAAGCCGTCGCGTTAGGGGTGGAAAAGGTGTTGTTTCATTATTACCGAGGGGCAGTGAGCTCGCTTAATTTAGAGAAGGGACGAGCGGTGCTCCATGCGTTGTTGTCGTGGTTTTTTTTTTTTTTTTTTTTTTTTAAATAAAACGAGGCAGATATGCAACTCGGAGAAACTTAACATAGCGGAGAACCTCGTCGCCTTATGGCACTGGTTTTTAAAAGGCAGGAAAACACTTCCGGCTTCCATCCGGCGACTCTCGAGAGAATTAAAAGCTCCCTGAGAGGGTGGCTGCGCTGCGGCACACTTCAAGGTTCGCTGTTTTTATCTACAATCTCGCATTGTCTGCTCCGATATCCAACTTTTGAAAAACCGTTTTAAACGACGTTTAAACGCAGTGAAATTCAGGATGGAGAAGCTGGGAACAAATCGAGCGAGACCGTTGTTGAATAGATTGTGTTAAAGTGTGTTCAATAATCGATTGTACCCTCCACATAATAATTCAGTAATAGGTGATTGAAATTGGTTATTTGATCCCTGAATGAGAGTCGACAAATCATTGCGAACTCTAGATTCCAAAAAACTTGCCTTTTTGAATTCGCATTTGTAAATTAATTGAGCGAGATTTTACTTCGTAAAACCGTACAGTGGTCTTTTCCAACTTTGCAACTATAGGTGTACTCGCATTTTGATTTAGCGACACGTCAGAAACCGAATTTATATCCGTTTTGGCCATTTTACACGTCTTTAATGATTGTTACCTCGCAATTAACGAACGTGGATGAAAAAGGAGGATCTTAAACATATAATTCAATTGCCATGTACGAACTCCGAATTGACCCTGACCTAGCCTTGGCACCGGCAGTCAAACTCAATCAAATACCACCATTCGTCGCATGTTTTGAAACTTGATAACTTTTGTAATAAACATTTTCTTCCGGAACCCCTTGTATTTAAGTTGTTTTACAAGTTTGTCATAATTTGAATAAAATCGGAGAGTGACACTAGGGTAGCGTTACTTGTTGGAGATTTTTTAGCTATGTCTCTCGTATTTTTCTCGAAACTGTTTTTAGCTCTTTTATCCATCTGAATCGATTTCATGCAATGGCACTTATACTCGCGAAGAAATCTACACTACATTGAGAAAAAATAAATAAATAAAAAATGAATCGGTGCACTCGTTTCAAGCCGGATTTCACGAAAAGGTCAATGGCTATGATGGGCTAGGAAAATCCTATTTCAGGCCCATTCAGGTAGCGATAAAACCGATAAGATTAATCACTGAAAAGTAGGGAGTACTACCATCGTTGGCGTGTTAGCTCACAGTAAAGCTGACCGTCAGTCTCTCCAACGTCTTTATTAGCAAGGTGCTTGCCGCCCGATGCTTTTGCGATTGCCAGTTTCTCAGGCGACGCCTTGGCGTCGGGGTTTGCATTTTGTAATGGAAATGATTGGTACCTAGGCAAAATGAGTCGGGCTCAATGCCCGCGGAAGAAAATGGAGACAATTTCACCTTGTTCAATGAACTCAAATAATTTAAAGGTCGAAGTCAAAAGAAGAGCGAATGCACGAAATTTAAATTGATTCATAGACCAGATTGCACCCTTCAATAACTCTTCTTCTTCTTCTTCTTCTTCTTCTTCTTCTTCTTCCTGTTTCATGCTTCAGCTGCCTTCAACTTGACAGAGAAATTAAAGTCTGGCTTTACTTTGTTCCAGGAAACTTTGATAGAGCATAACGTAACCGGAGGCACCCTTGTCGCCTCGAAGACCCTGACGCTAAGATCTCTGACGTTGGTACATTCCGGTGAATACATCTGCGTAGCAACGAACGCAGTTGGCGAGGCGCGAAGTCAGCCAGTTCTCATACATATGAAATGTAAGTTGCTTGCATCCAAAATGCATTGGTTACACAGCACAAAGCGACTTTGAAGCATCGCGGCACGTACACTTCTGAATATCGCTTCAATTCGTATTCCTGTTGGCATCGCCCGAGCAATTAAATCAATCCAATGCTTTTATGCAATCAATATTCAACCCCGTTAGCTATAAACCGCAGACTGCAATTTACAGAGCTAGATAAACCTAGCAGCAATGTGTACCGGAAGAAATTTTCTAGTTAAACACGAGCCACGCTAGATTCAGGCACTTGGCTTAGTTGGAGTACATTTTTCACGCGTACAGAGTGAAGGAATATTTTGTATAATGATGAAAATGTGAGAACAAAACAAAAACTAAGATTCTAAGTCAGACTTACGACAAAATTTGTGAAAAAAAAGTCATGTTATTTAGAGGTGAGCGGAACAAGGGATGACGACAGAAAGTGTGAGGGGTGCTAATTGTTGGGTGTCATATTATCTATGAATTACTAACAATTTGTATTACTCCAAATTGATCAAACTGCACTTTTGGCTCGGTATGAAAAATATCGCAATATTTGTCACGATCTGGTTATGGAACCACGTTCGCTCGAACCGATAGCTGCACGTTCTGACCACTACGCCAAACTACCTTATGATGAAGTGTATATTTTCTCCTATTTGGTCAGAGCCTAATATATCTGTCTGAACGATATTGCTACGATAGCCGCAATGCAATCGTATTGATTGTGATGTATATTAATGTTAAAGAACATGAATTTTGGATGTTTTGTTAATTCGATATAATATGATTGGAAGTAGACAGATCTAGTGTGATTTTGTTTGCGCAATGCACGCCTGGTATCATTATAGTCTCACAAAACTTACTGATAACTATAAGTTATGCAATTATTATTCATTAGGTATTAATAAGGCGCAACAGTCAATCACTTTAGTCAACTATCAGGTCGATTCTTAGATTACTATTAGCGTCTTCTATCTTTTCAACATTTGTTATAGATTGGAAATATCTGAGAGCAATTAAAAAACAAGAATTATACAATTTTATACGATAATATCGATACGATGAACAACAATTCGGCACACATAAATTATCTTTCACAATCATCGTGTATTAAACCTTAAAATTTCCAGAGCAGCTAATTTCTCTTTTCATGCATGAGTGGTAGGGTATTTCAAAAAAAAAAAAAAAAACATTCCTTTTTATAGGTCTCATAGTTTCAAAAGTTACTTTGAGACCCAAACAGACTTTTCCTAAAAAATCAGCCCGATGTCTCAAAAATGAAGTAAACATTTTTTTTTCATATTTTACGTAAAGAAATCTATGAATTTTTTTTTTTTTTTTTTAATATTGATGGGCATGTCCCTATAGGAAATTGAATTCTCTACGAAAAAGACCTGTATGATTATATCCGTAACTTTAACAGGCAAAAAGTTTTTTATTAATTTAATGAGAAAAAACAAAAAAATAAATAAATGACTCATAAAAGCTGTAACTGAATGTTTGAGATATCGAGCTGATTTTTTAGGAGAATTCTGTTTGGGTCTCAAAGTAACTTTTGAGACTATGAGACCTAAAAAAAGAATTTTTTTTTTAAACACCCTAGTGCGTAGTACTGGCGAACGCAATTCTGCAGCTCACATTTTTGGTTTCATCAATTTCTCTCACTGCTTTGCGGTAGAATAGCTCAACATTTCTCAGTCTTCTCTGACAATAAGTTTCTAAATGTATGTAAGTATAAATCCGCAAGTGTCGTCACAAAAATGCATAAGACGAAATTGGTTTATAATTATATTTTCAATTTAAAAATAACGTTTACGGGATTTTTTAACTGTTCATTATGTGTGATTTACAGTGATTCAAATAAGAAAGCTGTTTTCGCTACAAGAATAGAACAATCTTTTAACTAATTAAATGCTTTCTCACACGTTCAAATATTCCCAACTATTCTGAACCCAGTGGTTTAAAACTATGCACGAGATATTTCTGTAATCTTAATCTATTTGTTGAAAATATCGTGTGAAATGTTCTTCTGGAATCAGCTTTTCATTTTGAGTTCATGTAAATATTGTAATGAGCGTGGTAGAAAAATTGTGTGATAATTATTTTTCAATACTAAATATAATAAGCAACAAATTTCGTGGTATTTATTTTACTCATGGATCGTGTAGATTCCGACTGACAGATAATTGGAAACTTGTTGCCATCAAAAACCTCGAGTTCTTCCTCTCAAAAGTACTTGTCGTAGGAATTCAGGTGGATCGCTGCACAGAATTGGGACTTTTTGATCTCCAATGGCTCAAAAAGAATCTTGCATCAAGACGAACCTAGGACTTTTTGATACATTGATTTTCGTCCTAGTAAATTAGGGAAAAGCCATATTAGTTGGTAAATTTGAAATATTAACTCAAAAAAAGTGATTACTCGAGTTGCATTGACAGTATCAAAGAAGTATATGTTCTTTTCATCAAGGTTTGTTTTTTAGGCTATCAAAGATGAAAACAAAATTTCAAATTCGTGCCACGAGCCACCTTAATCGTTGGGATATCCTTGGAGCGGCAGCTCACGAATCCCAACTGTCAACTGATTGAGCATCTAAAGACTAGTAAATTCCGACAATCAAACTAAATAATCACAAAATTTGTCGACAATAATAATATCCAAAAACATAACAATATTTACATTAAAATAGAAGTCATGCATGTCTGAATACCAAAGAAAACAAAACATATTCAATCATCTTGTCAAAAAGAAAGAAATAACTAGTTGTATGTTTATCTATAAATTTCTTTAATACTGAGCTTATTAATTGTCCTTTTCAAATAAGTAGGGAAAAAGAGGAGATCGCCCCGAAAAAGGACGGCAGAAATAATTTTTTTTTTTGTTGTTGTCTGATTTGAAGATTCATAGAAGATGAGATAAATGATCGGAAGGTATCCAAGATCTGAATCTAAATAAAATTAAGGAAACTTTATGTCGCACAGAAAATATTACTTCTTCAATTTGTTCTTAATGGGCAAAAAATAATGGATGTAGAATTATTGGGACAATGGTTTTGCCTCCAACGTGGTTACCGAACACTACTTACTGCATTCTGCCGCGTAACGGACCGCGAAACCTCGCCGGAAGGTTTCCGTCACCCCAATCGACGGTTTATTTACACTGCATAATATCTACGGTCTCGAATCTTTGCTCTTAGTGGTCAAAGCGACGGAGTCTCTGAAGCAACAGTGCCTGATGGCTGGTCCCCACACTCAACAAAGCTCGAGGTTTCACTGTATAACCATAGTATACATGGTTTAAAAAGTATCGTGTATTATCCCGATTGTACGTTAGAATCTAGGATGGGTACCATAAAAGTCTGTGTAAAATATAGTGATATGAACACCCGCGCGGCTCACGATTGTAGCGTATCATTTGAAAATATTGAAAGAATGGCTTGTCTTATCGAAAAAATGCAGAGGTATTATTTTGGGAAATTTTATCCTCCACAAAAATGGTCCTGATGGTGATATCGCTCAATGTTTTCAAAAATATATGAAAAAAGTCGAAAAATGACTTTCCGCGCTGAAGCAATCAAAGCGAATCGAGTCAGGGTAAAATTGTTATAGGCTCTTTCAGAGAGCGTCAAACACTACAAATGACAATAGTTTTCAATATGATAGCGTGAAACCCGGCCAAGATATAGAAATTAAAAAAAAAAAAGTGATTTGATATACCTACCTGCTTTTTAAATGGGGAAAATTTTAAATGAAAAAGGAAGTATTTAATATTAATATTAAGGGTTCAAATTTCGAGGGAATTTTTTTCCGATGTCCCGAACAATATTTCAGGGTATCAGCAAGAAAAAAAGAATAGTCGTTTCAAATGAAACATCCCACGGAATATACACCTGGAAACGAAAAAAAAAGGTGATTTTCGAGAATTTTCGTCAGGAAAACTATTGGAATTATCGGATCGGGGTTATTTCTAGTTAACAATATACACTCTCAAGAATGTTTTCAATTTTTTTTATTCCAAAATGTTGCAAATTCACGGAGTACTGGAGCCGTCTGCGTAGTGCCGTAAAAAAATCTGTCAACACGGTACAAAGTGGCGATTCGTCAAAAAACATGTGAAACAAAAAAATCAAACAGGATATTAAAATAGATGCTACTATCTCGTCTTTGTCATAGCTGATTCAAAAAATATCGATTATTGACAAAATGGCGGACGCTTGACTCAACGTAGCGATTTTCAAGACAAAATTCGTTCATGATTTGCCAGAAAAAAAAAGATAAGAATCAGAAAAAAAAATCCTGTCATAAGTACTAGATAATTATGTATACAATGACCACAAACAATTTCAACTTAATCTGTTCGGTGGTTTTCGAGATATTTTGGGTACCAGTTTGAAAAACGTTGTTTTAAGAAAAACGCGTTTGAAAATTTTTGGGATAGGTAAATTATGAAATTTGTTCAATTTAGACAGAGTCATCGATACCAGCTTCATAATATAGGTTCTCCAGAATTTTTGCAATTTTTAAACTTCGAAAAATCTAAAAATTGAAAAACCAATATTTCGGACCGTGCTAGGTGTATATTCTCCCTTAATATTCGAAACGTTACGTTTCAGTTATGTTGAGTTACACAGTAAACAGTTGCCGTTCGGAAATGTAGTAGCATTAAGCTTCAGAATCATTTAAAATGGGTCGCCTTACCCACGGAGTAGTAAGTAAAAAATGTGAAGTGTCCGATTCAAAACACATCATTGGATCTCGTCGAGTCAGTTTTGTGAAACACGAGCAAAGTACACCTGAAGACGTACGTTTGAAACGTTCCAGTGTCATATTTCCGACATGTTGCAAATATATTGTTATGACGCTAGACATTTTGATTCATCCGCTAAATTTCCGAAATCCAACAATAAGTGACTGTTATTTTTCTGAAATCCTATCAAGATTTCAGCTTAACGTTTCTGGAAAGACTATTCAAAGCTGTTATAACACAAGGAATACATATTTAATTTTCAAGATGCTCCGCGGTGCAGAGAGAACTACGAAGTCCGAGAGGTCGGTGCTTTACATCAAGAGAGTCTTTCTCTTCGGTGTGAAGTCGAAGCCGTTCCTGGAGACACAGTACGCTTTTCCTGGACTTATAATGGGACTCTTGGTGACGTCTTGCCTCTGCAGGCTACCAGGGCCCAAAGCAAAGGCCTCACAAGTACCCTGGCATACACGGTGACGGGTGATGCGGATTTTGGAACCCTGGCGTGCTGGGCTAGCAACAGTGTTGGTCGTCAGAGAACTCCCTGCATCTTTCACATCGTACCAGCGAGTGAGTATCTCAACATGATATGCTTTTATTTTCAGTAGATTGTTTCGAAGTCAATAGATTGGTCTGCGAGAAGTTGAACTCCGTGCATAATGTAGTAGTAGATCATGGATCGTTAGTTTCTCGGAACAGTAAACACATCATTGTGTCTCTGTCTACTTCATTCGGGCTTTCACGTGAAGACACTCTTTCAACCTGACCTCCGCCTTTCTCAAGGTCGGATTCTATATCACCTTACCGAGCCCTGATGGCCAGACGTCGGCGTCTCGACTCCGAATGATGCTCGAAAAAGGTATAATAAAAGCCGCGAGTGGGGAGAAGAGAAACAGAGAAACAATAAGTCAGGGTCGTGGCAAATCGATTCGGTAATGCCTGTTCTACCATGCGAGACCAAATCGTCTATGGAGCAATTTGCCCTCTGATCGGTGACAGCGACTCTTTTATGCACAACGCGATGAAGTGGTTATGCATAAGCAGAACGACTGATTTGAGAAACAGCCCCATTCCTCTACAGAACCACGTTGTTCCCCATTCCCGTCGCTTTTCCACTGGAGTCGAGGGCGAAATCGGTCGGAAATCCAACTCCATCTTTTCTATTCTCTTCCGTACTCTTCGCCCTCCCTTTTCTCTCCGTTCAGCCGCTTCTTCCCTGACAGTTATCAGAGTCAGTAGATTCATTATTAAACAACGAGTGGCGAGACGACGCCCTCAGAAAATCGACCCAATCGCACTCTTTTATGGACTATGCCAGGGAGTGAGTTCGTGCGAAATCGAGCTTACTGTACAAAGATTATTAAATCTGTATTCAAAGACGGAGTTTCTCATTTTCTCATGTACCTTTATTTTTAATCTGTTTGCAATCTTGGATTGTGGGCTTGAGGGAAAGCACTCAACTCGTGACGTAAGGCAATGAATAATGATCAACAGTTAATTATAAAGCAGGTAGGGCGAGTTAGTTGGCCCAGCAATGTTTCAAAGGCCAGTTTCTGGTATTCTAATTTCTGCCTTCACAACGGGACTACGTATCCACATTCACTCAGTCGATCTACGGACAGAAAAGCCACCCAAAATCATCTCCTCGTTGAACAATATCGAACCACACAAGGGCTTTTATACTTTGCTTTATAACAAAATGATCTCCAGTTACTCGACGGCAAAGTAAAACGCGAACCACTCTCTTTCTCTCTTACGTCATGATGTGTGTCATGGACATCACCAACTCTCACAGTATTCCACGAAGACGTGCTGCAGATCGGAGCCATGTCCTTCATACTTAATAATCATATGTCAGCACATATGAATACAAAAATAAAAAATACATCCACCCGGAGCCAAGAATTCCAATATTTTAACATTCGTGTCATGAACTGGAGTTCTGTATATCATGTGACGATGGCACAGTATTTATTCTTTATTTGTACAGAATTATAAAGAATTGATAAAAATAATTAGTATTGTCGATCTAGGTGGTTTTTCGTGATTTTTTTTCTAGCAATCTAATGGATTGATACACCGATGTGGGAGAAATTGAAAAGTAAAGAAACAAAAAGGTCGGTTATTTTATTTATCATTATTCTCTTGAAAGTGGAATTCGAGAAGATTTTCGCGAGAGGGGATGAATGGTGGTGTATAAAAAGGAAAGGAGGGAACTCTCTGTATAAATATGTTCTGTGGAAGGATGTGCAGCCAGCTAGGGTTTCCTATTCACATTACGAAACCAAGGCACTTCACTATCCACCGACGAATGGAGCCGTTGTGAGTGAGAGACAATACTAAAGAACATTATAAAACTGTGCTGTGCCAGATAGTCCGACGTATCGTCCATAAAATCTTTCCGCCAGAGTAAATCGGCCCGAAGAGCGAAGTTTTAGTTAAAACTCCCCGAATCTCCGAATCTGTCGTTACTATTCATGGGCCTTCGTCTCCCATCGCTTGCCACTGTATATCGCCGGATATTCTTGGTCGCGATGAAAACTCACGGAACGCCCTGTCGAGGGTCACGGCAATAACGTACAACGCCGACCCGATACGACGAGGAACCAGAGACCTGGAAAAACTCGGGTCGCGACTCCCAGAACGGAGAAAGAAATTCGTGCTCGGATTTCAAGGGGGCACATGTACATGTCAAATTCCAACTTCTTGCAATTCTTTTTTCTTGCTTTTCGCAATGCTTTACAACTTGGGCTCGCCGACTTTCCGGTTTTGAGTTCGGTTTTAGAATTATAGTACAGAATGCCATTTTTTCAGTTGGCGTATAATTGGCGTGTAATTTTGAAACGACGAAGTGTTGAGAACTGAGTATTTCTAAATACATGGCAGAAGATTCGAAACCTCAATGATATTCTGTGTATATATTTTGAAGCTTCGATTGGCCCCGACAGTCAACTCTTCATCCCTCCGCCACTATTCGACATTTTTCAGTCCGAATTTCAGCGGCTATTGTCTCTTATCCTCAGGACGAAGGCTTCGATCGTTTATTGGAGAGGAATTCCAACTGGAGTAAAAAACGGTCTATGTTTTTGTTTGTTTTCAGAAAAACCTCAGCCACCCTTAGATTGCTTGCTCCGAAACGAGTCCAGTGCCTTGGAGGTGAACTGCGTCCCTGGATCTGATGGTGGTCTACCTCAGCATTTCTTGTTAGAAGTCCGGGGCGCCTTGGGCTCTACGACGGGTCTTCATACGCCTCAAAATGACCAAGGCGTTGCAGGAGAAGCACCACCGATATATCAGGCGAGAAATCCTAGGCCTGTTTTCCAACTGCACAGCCTAGAGCCTGGACTCGATTACACGATGTCAGTTTACGCAGTAAACAACAAAGGCAGGAGCGACCCAGTGCTTCTGGAAAACGTTCGCGTAGCTGGGCCCCTGGAAAAAATGGAGAAGTCAGGAATCTTCATCGAAGGTTTATCGAACGTAATCGCGTCAAATACTGCCTCTTATAGCATCGTCCTGGTCGCTGCGTTGAGCGGTGAGTCTAGGTTGAAAATGGTTAATGCATAGCATTGTGCCTGGTAATATAAAAAATAGATATACAAAGTAGGCGGGATGAGAAGAAGAAGAAGAATGCGAAAAGAGCCTTGATATTCCGACTTTCCCACTCTGGGGACCTGCGAGATCCGAGCGAGTTCTATGTCATGATCAAAACCTGGAGAAGGCGGATCCGCGAGACTCGAAATGCGGCGATAGAAAGACAAACGCGATAGAAGGGCCTCTTTTGTATAATTCATAAACCGCCATCGCCATCGTTCGATCGTTTTCCTCGAGTCACAAAATCAATTCAAAAAATATTTCAATGCGAATCATTCTTCGTCTCTTTCCGAACCTCACACCAGACTATGTGCGCCGCTGCATATTTGCGAATACAATTTAAGGGGGTCGCCTATTGACATCTTGACCCTATGAAATATTGATGATCTACCCTCACTGATTTTTCACGATAACCATATCTTCGATGACAAATGATACTGTCTAGGTTGAATGATTAAAATAGCAGACAAGGCTCGAACAAAACTTGCAAATATCAATGTCTCAGGCGTTCGAAATTCACCCTAGCCTATAAACTCTGATATGCAGGACTGGTCATTTTCAATACAGGTGGCGTAGCGCTGATCTTGATTGGCGTCGGCATCATGATAGGCCTGGCTATCTGTAGAAGGAGAAGTTCCGCACCGGCGTGTCAAGGACCGGACGATTTTACGACACCAACTTACGTACCGGCCCAAAGGGTCGAGCCCAGGGTCAAGTTTACCTCTGACAGGCGGAGGTCACATAGGACCAGCCTCTACCTTGAGGAGAGCAGGCACGGTGAGTTTTTACCTTCGTTTTTTAGATTTGACTCAGGCTGAAATTATCGCTGGCAAACAAAAAAAAAAAAAAAAATAGAAACCAGCCAAGAAAAAGAGGCATACAATGTATCTTGTCTGCATATATATTCTTTGAGTTTACTTATTATTATTATTATCGTTATTATTATTTGCGCTTTCAACGCGCGATTAGGAAGACAAGTGGAAAATTGGTTGATCTTGAGGCTTGTGATAGTCCATTATTTACCGGCGGTTTTAAGCTGTTCATGAATTCATGAGATCCCTTTTCTCCTCGTGGTTTGCGCTGTACGAAACAGGAAACACAAGGGACGGAGAACGCCGAAAATTTGTTCTGAGGAATGACTTCACTCCCGCGAGAAGACAGCCCAATTTAAAAGGACAGAAGCCTACCTCTTTTCTGCCCTGCCCACCGCTCTGGCCAAAACAAACTCCTTCGAAATTTGGCCGAACGTTTTCAAGGCCTTTGTTAACCTTCAGCTTAACTCCACTCGCACGCTGAAAGCTCTGGAAAGGCCTGCTAACCCATTTTCTTTTGGGTTAAGCCCTATGTATACATACCAACACACTCACACCTTATAGCTTTGTATCATGCGGATGTACCTATGTAGTGAATAGTGATAGAAAGAGGCGACACGAAGATTTCATTGCTTGAACTGTAGATTCATCGCTTTTGAAATATTCGTGATTCGTAAGTAAAGAGATACGTCGGATCCAACGATTATTAATCTGTGTCATTACCAGTGGCAGATCAAAGGACGAAACATCAAAAAGTGTTTGACAACTTGACTGAGTTGTCCAATAGGTAAATTGCATATGCGTGAGCTCCTGGTTCCCCGGAGATTGGCTTGTGAGGTGGTCACGTGATCCACATGAGTACCACGCGTCAGTGTTAAACTCCCTAGCCGGTGACTAACTACTGTAGTTCTTATTGTTAGTCAAATGTTGATTCTGACGGATTCAATTTGGACAGATCTGAAGTTAACATTGGATATGGAATCTCGTTCCAGATTTAACAGAATTGAGGGAGTGTAGGGTTATCAGACGGAATAATTATGACCATAAATAACATCGTACGATGTATGCACACGAAATTAATACGCACATTGGAATTGCCAATGTCCGTATCATGATCGCAAAATGTGCTGAAGTGCGGATACTAACTCGATGGTAAACATTGCTAATATTTGTGTACCTAGCTAAACGATAGACGTTCATTCCACCTGTTTTAAGGTATCGAGCGTGAATTAGCTTCAGCCGCGATTCGTGGGCGACGAAGATTGCTGCGAAAGTGGAGGACGGAGTAGTGTGCCTGGCTACCGTTCTTTCCCAAGCGACATTACTTTACTCGGAATAATTCCTGACGTGATACTATTACGTATACAAGCTGTAACTTTGTATTAGCCAACCTGGTTGGCTGCTTCTCCAGTCACGGGGCTTGCTGTGAAGGCATGGCGAAAGTACGGCGATAAAACATAACGGCAAGGATTTTGCTACCCAAAGAGGCCAGACCTACATATGAGTGTCTACTGTCTCATAATACCTGGAGGCATAATATACGTACCTACACCTAGAACAGACGTTTCTAAGCTGCTCAACATAATCCCATGCAACGTATGCCAAAAAGATTATTCTGACAGTGCTAAAAGTATAAAATTTGATGATTAGTAAACTTTTCACAGAACCCAGAACGTGTCATATAGGTTCCAGAAATGTTGCGATTAAATTTTGTTGTGATTTGAGAAAGAAAATGGTTACTTATGACAACACATTGGAAACACGTCTGGAATATAACGCTGAAACGTATCTGAAATGTTTCAAACGTGTCATTTAAATTTCAGATATATTCCGGTCATTTTTCATGAAACTGACTTGACGAGCCTTTTGAATTTGTAATTTTCCATATTTTATTCATTATACAACTCAAGCCAACCTAGCAATCACGTACATCTGGCATAGAAATATTGTATACTGATTTCCAAATGCTCTTACGAGTATCTGGTATATTCCTACTTCCGAAAGACTTTGCGCCGAACTTGCACCTAGCGGCCAGCACGGAACTATCCCGTAAGAAGGGCAATTCTTTCGAAATATTTCTGTAATGTTTTTGTTACGTCTCTTGAAATATGACTTCAGAAGCTTTCTGCTACATCACCGAAAGTTAACTGCTTGCAACGGTTCATGGTAGTAACAAGCGCAACACAACTGTAGCGAACTTTTCGAACATTACCTGTGAGAATAAATTTCTGATATTCAAGGGGATAAATACACCTTCGAAACAATTTTTTCAAATCACTGCTATACTGGATTGAAATATTTTATTGACTCAGTTGTTTTTACACCAGATTACTAGCATTTTGAACTATAATTCTGGAATATTAAAGAATATTTGGACTTCGCCTTACGTAATTATCGACTACTGATGAAACAGCGGTTGTTGCAGCATGCAGGTCGCATCGTTGACTGAATGTTTTTTGAATTTGGAGATAATATTCTGTATCGATGTAATTTCGAAACAAACTGATGATATTTAATGGATATAGACTTTAATTGAAAAAACTAAGTCAATGAAATATTTTATTAGTACCGGTGATTTGAAAAAAAATTGTTTTCGAGGTGTATGTACCCCTTTAACTACAACGCTCTGTGCTGCATGGAAATGAATCACTGACACATTCATATTAACGGTTACGGTATCGAGCTATGTCCCTTAAACAAGAGCCTTCTAAATAATACGAAATATTGCCATTGTGTGCCAACTATTGGCCAGCCAGAGTGCGGGGTTAGTGGTTATGGTGATTCCCGCATGACCCGTCTCGAAATTCACCCAGCACTCTAAACATTTCAGCGATTATACGTATCTCGCACATGTAGTGACAAAGGAAAAACAGAATTGTTTAGCCACAGGTGGTATAGTACCCTACAGAATCCGCATCCTCAGTAATTGACCTTGATATTGCCGCTGCAATTGCTCTGATTCTGACGGTGACCGCAGCTGGAGTTAAATTTAGGTTTGACAAAAGGATAATTTCAGGGATTTTCTTGAATGCCAGACTACGTGCCAAAAGATTGAAAATCGATTATTTTATGACAATGCGACGATAGCAGTCTCCAGACCGTATTAAACAATACGATCCTCATGACGACGGAACTCAAAACTTGACTATGAATACCACCCCTAGGCAACGTGCCAAGGAGGGATCCAGCAGAGTCGCACCAGAACGTAAGGAATCAAATCATAAACATCTTGGTAGACTGTGTCAAGTACTTTGCTGCAGTCTTTAGCCTGATGGAAGCGCGTAGGAGTCTCACGTTAGTGGTTTCGATAAACAAGGAAAATGCAATTCTCTCCTCTACAGCTAACGATATATTAAAATGTCCACGGCTTACATTTTACACCACATTTCCTACTTCCAGTCCTCTCTCAGCTCACATCAGATTGACAATCTTGCTTTGCCAGCCATCCACCTACCTAGCTACCTAGCTACCTGCACACGCCCATAAAATTCTACGTGGCTCTATACTGAGGTTAAGAGACCCCCGTTATCGTTAGCTACCTGGGGGACTACGAGAACGCGGCCACGGGAACACAGGGCTACATTATTAAGTTCCGGAGCCGCGTGCCGCGTGCTGAGTGAGCCGAGTATGAGGGTGGGTATAGAGCGGAGCACCGAGCGCGACGTATCTCGACATCTGGGTGGCAAGGTGTTAGAATTATGACTTGGCCAACTTCTTGTATGCCTCTAGATTGTGTCTCCAAGATTAGGCAAGCGGAATACATTGTTTCCGTGCAGAAGCCTGAAGCCTGAAGTGGGTTTCACTCCCCATTGTCGGTACCTACCTCGTGCGAAAAAAGCACACTAACGGGGCGTAGGAAATCTCGGTGTAACTTGAACCTGACTAAATTCCTGTTGGTAATGTAGGCTGTAATTGGCTTGAGGAAATATCAACCAGGCATAGAAATCACGCAACACATATTATATAAGTTCCCTGCGGTAAAACGTGACAAAAATGGCTCTGCTTTTACTCGGACAATGTACCCTGTACCAAGTCGCGTTTAAAACTTGTCAAAGTCTCAGTTGACAGCCAGAATTTTTTGTCAGGCTTAATGTACGCTGATAATACCGGAATCTGTCGCCACCAAAATATGTAACCGAAGGTACATCTTGCTTTCAATTGCTTTCGATACTCTAAACAATAGCTGACTTAAAAGCCTCCGATATTGGGGATGGTGGCACAAGTGAAGCTGGTGTTGCTTTATTCCTCAAAACATCGGTTCACGTAACCTCAGAAATCACAAATGATTAGGCAAATTCGGTTGCTTCGAAAATAACGTAATTCCTAACGTCAATTGACGTAACCTCAAAAAGCACAAATGATTTAGAGAATTCAGTTGCTCCGAAAATAACGTATTCTTCCTAAGGTATTAAAAGGCAACCGAATTGTCTCAGTCATTTGTACCTATGGAAGAGGACATGATTTTACGATTGGGTGAATATAGCGACGCAAGCTTTGCTCGTATCGCCACTCATCACAAAGACTCTTAAGTCAGGTATTGCCTGGAATATTGCCAACTTGAAATAATATGTATGTATACGTTAGTTTGCATATTTTGGGGGTGTCAGATTCCGGTATCGTTAATGTACAGTAATGATCACGGATTCTGTTGCACCGGAAATATGCAAGGGAGGATACATGCTCTTAAGTTGGCAATAGCTGGCAGTAGCTGACTTGAGTGCCCTCGCAACGGTGAGCGGCAATTATTAATTATTGTTGCCTAGGGTGTTGCCAACTTAAGAAGAGCATGTCCCCTCGGTTGCATATTTCCGGTGAAACATGAATTATGACGAATTTTCGAGATCGTCTAATTGGGAATGATTGATAACCTCAATTGTTATTTTGTTCCAGAGCCTGATCTACTGCAGCAAGTCGAATTGGATCTGCAGTGAAAACCTCCGTACCAAACTTGTACAGTCTTTAAAAAGTACCTAAACTCTGATTACAGATGTCATATTTCATAGATTGAGATGTAAGCTAGATTTTATAAACTATTTGAGAAGATAAATGAATCGAGGATACAGAATCCATCTTTCAACACTCTCCGAACAAGACGAGTAAAAGAAAAGGCGATTCACGATTCGTTGCATATCCGTTGCTTGCGAGCTGCAAGTTCTTAACGTGATATGACGCGATGGGACTCATCCTAAGTTTCAAAAGCCACATTTCACTCGCCGGAGGTTATTGCGAGTGAAACAAATGGCTAAACAGGTGATGAAATATCGCCCAATGGCGGTGAGCAGATATTGTCGTCGAGCGGAATGTACATAGAGTCAATTATCCAGGTATAGGATTAGGACTAGAGAGCAATGAGCCGGCTGTCCAGCAGCAACGCTGCGGTATTCTGACCGATAGTGTTAGTCATCAATTATTAATATTACAGCTTCGTCGTAGCTGGATCGAAATTGGCATGTAATTAATTAGTAGCTAGGTCCAAATGATTGTAATGTAGATTATAGGTATAGTCAGGTGAATGCACAAATTTGTACATAATTCCAACGTTATATATTAGTATTGTAATTCGAATGCCAATACGTTCACGAGTGGTAGTCATTTTTGAATTCGCTTAGAGCTGCACCGAGGCAAATTGCATGCTATCAGTACATCACTATGGTAGGCGAGTAACGCCGTAGGTATATCGTAGGTGAACGTTAACAGAGAGCACAATCCAAACCACTGAGTTGTATTACTAGAAATTAGCCAAATAAATATCAAATTTATATTATTAAATCAAGATTTTCATCTATTCTTGTCAATTTATCATTATTTCATCATCATCCTTGAGTTCCCACCCA
Source organism: Tenthredo amoena (assembly GCA_963966615.1). Classification (NCBI taxonomy): domain Eukaryota; kingdom Metazoa; phylum Arthropoda; class Insecta; order Hymenoptera; family Tenthredinidae; genus Tenthredo; species Tenthredo amoena. The sequence continues at coordinate 880,619 of OZ016499.1, read as the reverse complement.
CAAATAATACCCATATACTAAGTACATGAAATATATCCCCTGTTATTGTCAAATTTATATTTCAGTTACTCAACGCAATAAACTTATTAACACTAACAGGACAATAGTGATAAAAGATCCTGAGCAAACTGGAAATTGTGAATCTTCTCAGACCGTTACAGCTGGACGTGATTCGAATTCAGAGTTTGAGAAATGAGAGAAGTGTATAACTGCAGATTGAAATGAAGATTAGAATCGGAGTGAAAAAGAAACTCAGTACAACTGTTGATCTCAAAATTAATGGTGATGATTTGTACTGATCATGAAAGTTCTCATTTATCGATGAGAAAGTAATTGTCGCAGCATACAGGTCGCATCGTTCGTTGAGTGTTTTTGAAATTTGAAGTTAATATTCTGCATTGATGTAATTTCGAATCGAACCAATAATATATAAATATAAGCACCAGCTTCCATCATTGCCACGCTCTGTTTATCGACATTAATAAAAGAAATAAGAAAAATAGCTTAAAGTGAAGAATTTTCGTACTTAAAATCTGAGTCCATCAAAGATCACGGGTTCGGTCCAAAATTACATGAATGTATAATTAATAGTCAATGTACTGCTGAGGATATTGATCAAAAACAACTTTTCTATTGACTGGGGCAGTACATACTACAAGAGACTATTGAATTCCATCAGCTACACTACTGAATTCAATAGCACACGCTAGTGAAGACTGGCGGAGTCAAACTGCAGTTATACTAGTATCCACTGGAGTACAATTTTCTTTTTTTTATCCCGCAAGCATCCTTTCATAAAACTGATAAATTTTAGACATGTTTTGTCAAACCTAATCACTTAAATTTCCTCGTAAATTTTCAGCTGCGCTATAAGAATTGCGATGAGAATGATAGTTCTCAATCTACCAAAGGGTGAGTTGAGTTGTTCTTTATATTCGAAATGGTCTTGGTCTTATTGGAAGTATTGCGATCGACGAAAAGGGAGGTAGATTCGGCTAGCAGTAGCTTCTTTGATTAAACTCGGGCGAATAACTGTGCCACGGAGTACCGAGGACAAAAAAGACAGTAAGATAGCTGATCGAGTCGACCTCGTAATATCGGTGACAGCCTCACAAGGAATATATTGTTTTGTCTTTATTACATTTTTGACTGGGATAAAAGATATCAGCACAAGACCTGGTGCGGAAGGGAGGAAGGGGGTAGGTTCGAGAAACTCGCGAGTATTTTTCTCCACGAAAATGTAGGAGTACGTATACATGCATGTATGTGTTTATATATATATATATATACATTTATGTACCTAAAGGAATACGTGCACGTTACTGTAAGTACATGAGTAAACCAGATTCCGTTCTTATCGTTCTAGATAAGTAGTGAACGGTGTAACCGAAGAAGCTAAATGCTCGTACAGCACGTCGTGCAGCAGATAGAATGGAAGATAAAAAGTTTTAGAAAAAATATTACTTACAAGTTTTTTCGGGGTCCGTAGGTACCTTCGTAAAAATATCTGCATATAAATTTCACATACCGTAGTGTATCAATTAAGGTGAGATGGATGGAAGAGGGGAAAACTACAGTTTTTAACCAAAAAAACAAAAAAAAAAAACGATAACACGAGGTAAGATGCTGGAACACTTTTTAAATAAATTTCATTCCATACGATGCTTCTTAAGATGCTATTCAAGACTAGCTTCGCTATAATCCACAAGCTGTAGGAATTCTACGGGTACGTGTAGAATTTTTTTTCGATTTTTCTGAACATCTGCAGTCGAGAAGTCATGTATTTCTTTTCGGTTCTAATAAGGTTTGGTAGTATAACATTATCGTAGTGACGGAGTTATCAATTTTGAGATAAAAAAACTTTGTCCAAAGTTTCAGGGTAAGACGGTTGATCTCGATGAACCAGCCCTCGAACTTCCTGTTCGGATTTTTTGAGCTTAAAAAATATTATTACACGAGTGAAAAGTTTAGGTAAAAGAAACTAGAATGTTTGACAAAAGTTAGTTTTTTTTTCCGATAAAAAATTTACCCAATCGATTGATTCCGAAATTCAACCAGATTCGACTTGGAGCAAATTCTGTCAATTGAGACCAAAATCATCAAAATCTGTTGATCAGTTCTCGAGATATCAGCAGTTAAATTGTTTTCCTCAATTTTGTTTTTTGGATAACTGGAAAACGACTAGACTGATCAAATCCAAAATCTAATCAGTTCTGCGTTAGGAAATACCGCATTCGTTTGATGAAGTTGAAGTATTCTACCGAATGTAGAACACAGATAAGTTTTGTCTCGTGAAAATGGCGCAACTTTTTTTACCCTAACATAAACGTACCTATAAAACAATTCAGTAAATATTTTTTGCACCGCGCATATTATTGTCGAGAAAATTTATCTATAAACAAGCGAATGAGTTTTCGGATTGGCTATAGTCCATTGCCTGGCTAGATGCTGTTTTCAAGAGTTTCGTAAATATGTATAAGTGTATACTATACATATATGGACACATTACATACCCTTAAGATTGGGGCAAGGGGCACGCGGATCGCCGTATTATGGAAATTACGCTGCTTTCCAGTCTCGCATGTGCGTCGCGGTCGACCCATACGTTGCGTAAGCGCACCCGAGTCTAGGGGTACGAGTATGAGGGCGAAGGGTAAGTATATTATAGTCTTATACATGGCTAGGTATAAGCAGGGTGATTCCAAAGTCCCATTCTCGACATACACACATAAAACCGAGGGTGGAAAAATGGGGGAGAAAGATATTGCAGCTCCATATCGGTGATCATGTCAAACGTGGTAACCAAATCGTTATCAATTTGACAAACGACGATCCATAAATGTCCCTATGAAGCCAGATTGTTATCAATTCAGTTACATGTCGTCCGCGCTACCGTCTTCTCTAGTTTTTATCCTACCGGAATAAAATGAAACTAATGTAACTCGAATAGTACTATTTACTGCGACACTGTTGCCCTCGTCGCTGAACAACGTGAAGTTTTATACAGCGGAATAAACCAGCAGTATAAAGATAAGGAGGAACTGCGCCGGTTCTGTTCACAAAATTTGCTTTATACGTATATCTATATCGTTTTGGGAATCCTGTGTAATGCGTGGAACGATTTTGAACAATGTACTTTTAATGTGAGTTAAGATAATCGGTATTACAGTTAGACTGGCAATGAGGGGTGCCAGCTAGCCGAGAAAGAGGTATGGCGAAGAGGTGAAGTAGAAACGCCGTGAACATAGCAACGAGTATCAAATAGGAGCCGATACGATCGACTCTATTGTGTAACTTTGGTGCTTGAGTATTCTGTGCATAATAGGAAGTGAATGCCGGGAAACGGAAGCTGTACACGACCGCTGGTTCAGGATCGGATTAGTTTGTTCGAGGATGATGATACTTGAGGAATAATCTTTGCGGCGGATTGTATTTTGCAGACTGTCTTGTCCCGGGCTGGGGCAGGGTATCGGGCAACTTGCACCTGGGAACGATAAATTGGTTCGCTTCCTCAACTTCTGATCATCTACGGCAGTCTACCGTGTAATGGGAAAGTTTGCGGTTATGTTTTTGACGCCGTCTCGGAATCGATTCACACATTTTCTTGGCTCCGTTGAAAGATTATTGATTTCACATTATGTTTCAGGAAGATGAAGCAGCGAATAAGACATTTGCGGAGAATCACACCGTTCGAATAACAAAAAGCGTTTGAATTCGTCACTTTTCAGTTATTCAATTCGGGGTAAAGTTAGTGAATATGGGCCAGCTAGTTTCGAATATTCTTTGCAAATGATTCGCTGCCAGTAAATGAAAAATCTTCATATGAAATTCCTTAATTTTTTTCGCTCTCTATCAGAAAAAAAAAGACTTTGATTTTTCAAATAAGTTTTTGCTATTGATTATGAGGAGGTCTACGACCAATCCGCGAATTTATTAAAGTTCGAATCGTCCATTAAGATCGTTTGGTAATATGGAACAGATCAAAAATCATTTATACTGTAAAAAAGAAAAATCAATTGAATATCACACTTTTATCAAACCCCGCTAGGGGCGCTCTAACTTCTAAGAATTAGGTTAGACGGGCCCCGTGCTCAAACAATAGTCCCCTTCTGGTACTCGGCTATTATCTCTGGTAAAAACTTTATGCTGTGCTGTTCAGCATAAAAAGAAAGTTGTCCTTAAGTATATTCCGTTGGAGTATTTAACGTCTTCTTAATTATATCATAAATTACTCTTCCTGCAGTGCTTAGCTAGAACTGAGCATTCCACTAAATAATTCTGTCACTAGATATGGCGATTTTTCATGCACATCATTTGAACTACGGATTCTACGGAATCTTGTGAATTTTAGATCTTTTCATCTAATATATCTGAGATCATTCGGCGAATTTGTCGGACCGTTCATCTCTCATTTAACATGTTTTCCGTATATTGGATGCCCGAAAACGTGAAGACTTGTTGAAATCGGCAAAAGTCAATTTTCAGCCGAAACTAATACTTTACGTATATTACCATAGTGATGGGAAGGATATTTAATAAAAACGTACAAAGTAGCTCAAATTATTTCACGTGGTATCTTTTCATTAAGAAGTACATAATAATGATGTTATGAGATACACAGAATTTTCTATTTTTCATAGACAGAAAAAAAAAATCGGTCCATATTAGCGGATGTGACATTTGAACGTCTGAATATTTTATTTCTTAAGAACTTCCCGATTTTCTGATACCAATCGGAAATTTTAAAAACGAAAACCGAACTCCGTCACGAATTTTCTAGGACCCGCATACTTGAATCTTCAAGAACATTTGAATTGGCAATATGCTATAACTTTGATTCCAAACATCAGAATCATTGAATTTTTTCCTCTCTCTAGCATGCGATGTCTCAAATACCAATAACTCACGAAGTTTCAGATTTTGTCATCAAGTAAGACAGAAGAAACCACTCTACCCTATGTCTTAGGAATCATATCACACGAGACTTTGCTCAAGAATCTCGGTGTACTCGTCCCAGTTATAGATTTTGGAATCATAGATACGTCACAAAAGCATTAGACCTATTAAAAAATGCGTATCACAAGTATGCCACTATTACATGGAGCAATTATCACCCTACACCCAGAAATGCTTCCACAGAACTGACAGAGTCGCGAGATATCGAACTAAAGTTCGAGAATAAGAGCGGCTGTAAATTAAAAAAGGAAATTCAATGGACTGTGCATCGATGGGCTACTACCAAATGCTGGAGAAAGAAAATCCCAGGCTTCAAGCGTATAATGCCACTTTGATGAAGATTGATGAAACTCGAAATGTTGATGGTAAAGTATCCATCTGATTTGTCGTCGCAAAAGTATTCGAGAACTATGTGTATGTATACTACTCGGCATATATATTCTCTCAGAGTATGTGATGATCCAGGTTTAACATCATGAAGAGGAAATGACTAAAAATATTTTGGTTCTACTCCGACCAGCTATTATTTGACTTCGGTTGTGCCACCTTCCCTGTCACGCTGTGTGAATATTGCACCTATCAACTTTGAAACATATGATATAACTATTGGCAAAAGTATTAGTCTATCACGAGCATCAGTGAGTTGCTGTATTTATGGGTATGCGGAATACGTATAATCTCTACATCCATCTTGCACGAAGCACAGGAAATATGTCATATAAATATAAATACCAATTGCTGTGCTGCTCCGATGACATCCCATATATACAGCGCGAAATATTTCTGGAACAGCTCTGGAACATTTCTATGTCTGGTGGAATCTTTTACTCTCACAAGGTGAGATTCTCGGTGTACATGGAAGTACCTATGCGCTCATTGTGGGGTCACATCGTGTGTATATGTGAATCCATGACGTGATTTGACAACTTGATATTACTTGATTTTATGGCATATCGTAGTGTATCATTGCGATGTGCTTACATGTCAGCTTGATTGATAGATGAGACGAGGAAAATCAGTGTAGTAATGAGTTTCACCCTTCATTCGCGTACGATAGAAACACCTGACATTTACTACTCGCAGTTATAATAACTCGCCATAAAGTGAGCTCCTTCGTCATAGTTATGTTGCGAATAGCACTTCATGATTCGTCAAATTTTTCGGTGAACTTTTGCAGAATCTACTGAAAACGTGATTGAGAGGACCTTCAAAGAATAAGGATAATGAATCGAACATTCAAGAACGCTCAACACTTTCTTAGGTACAATATTTCTTCGGTAAAAATTGAACTGACCGCAGAAAAATAAAAACTGTAAAACATACATACTGATCGCACTAATATAATCATGCTGATACCGAATGTTGAAATTCATGCAACGCCACGGCATGCAGCAAAGCCAGACAGCAGCTTATGCTCACGATGAGTAAACGCGTCAGTTTGCCATGTGCCCTTGGGGCATGATAACCTCCGTATTGTTATCCGAGTACATTACAGAAGCATTATGCTTACTCTGTGATACAAGTTTCAATATCTACCAATTGCACTTCCTTCGCGTGTTGCATGTTGCACTGTCACATAACAATCCCATTCCTGATACAGTCAATTGTAGAGTAAGACTATAAGTTATTGCAAAAGATTCGCATAACTATGGATATCGATGAGTCATTTTGCTATATGATATCACAGTGACAAACTTGTTTGCTGACAGAACAACAGTTGAGGATGATCACTACGTATCTATACCCGAAACGGCAAATTTTTTAAGTTTCGTAGCACTATTTCTGCGGAGAATATAGAGAGGGTGTGTAACTTTGAAGTACAACTGGTGGTGAACGCATCCTATGTGGAAATAATTTTTTTTGTTGATATTATTAGGCAGGTGTTTTTCCAGACACCCGCTTTGGTGTACTCAAAATTATCTGATATGAGAGAGATTCCTTAAAGTTTAGGCCAGAGACCCTAGGAGATGCCGAAGAACTCGAGGGACGATTGGCGTTCGGATAGGGGCGACATACATCTCCCCAGCAACGGATCTTTGCTGGAGGGAAATTCCTCGGAGCCTTGGTAGCTTAGGGGAAATGGCAGCGCCGGATTTGACCCGTAAGTCAAATTCCTGACAATTATAAGATTTTCAGCTTCCCTCGTTAGTGAATTAGCCAAAATATCAATCTCGGAAATCGCAAACGAACGGAAGCAGAAGAGCAGATACCGGGCTTTTATTGAATCTCAAGGACGAGTATTTCATTCGAGATGAAAACGCCATTGCTATTTTCAAATCCATCCTCAATTGAACAACCGTGGAATATAAACATGAAAAAATGAGTAAACGAATCTATCGATTACGGAGTAAATGAAGACGAGGGATGATTCATCTCGGTCTCTGTCTCTGGTTAAGTGAATTAAAATGTAGAGAGTAGGAATGTTCAACGATAGATCGAGTAGTACGGTGATTAGAGCAGAGCTGGGAGGCAACAGAATCTAACGAGGTAATTTCTACCTCAGCAAAGCGACCTGTCTACAAATTACACAATTACTGGAACTCGGGGGTCGTCTCTCCCTAGTCTGCACAACGGGTGAGGTAACAGACGACGACGTTCATCGACACAACGCGACTAAATCTACAGAACTAAAAAAGTATAACATATATTTATATATATATATATATATATATAGACAGACAGTGTTTAAAGTCTGGACGAATTTTCCCGAGCTTTTACGAACGCCTCAGACCCTCGACGACGAGAGCACCGATCCTGCGCCCCGAAAATACAACCCCTAGTGCGCTGGCGACGCTCGACGCGCGCGGTCCTGTCGTCAGGGGCAGTTTGTCACCTTCTATAATCGCTTCGTTTTATATGGAGGAAAATACTTCAAAGTTTTTAATACAATATTCATAAATGAGAAAATAAAAAATAAAAATAAATCACAGAGGTTTAAGCTGAGAAATATATCGTAAATATAACTGGGATTTAAAAGTTGAAAAATAATAATTATTCGATCTCGTATATAGTATAGATAATCTAACCCTAGCCGTGCTGTCTAATAAGTGTTGTATTTTGGTAATGAGTTGATTTTAATGTCGACGAAATGTGTTTGAATAAATATCTTGATTCTTAAGAGGAAATGTGTTGTTGATAGCGTGTATAGAATTAGTATAATTGTAACTTGTGATACATACGTTATATCAGATTAGTTAGTTAGGAAAGAGCCGTTTTACGTAAGGAATGTTAATATACCGTGGATGATTTTTATAATATTGAATCAGTAAATTACGATTTTAGGATTAGGGGGAGGAAGAATAAATTCTTGTCATATGAGGGAAGCGCGAAATAGCGGAAAACAAGCCGAGTGAAGAAGAACCGGGCCGTGATGGGGACGAAGCAAAGGCACTTTCTAAACTTGACAAAGTAATAAACGCGAGATGTCGAAACTCTGCAGGGTGAGGAAAACGGACAACCGTCTCCCTCAGCGTATAATCTATTATATAGATGACGTTATATTTATGCCTTTTATTTGAACCCCCTCTTCACCCCACAAGTTTATGTATGTATATAGATATATATGGTATACGCGCAGCGTTATACTTGATACCTAAAATTTGTGTAAGTATTCCTCGTAAACGGCGGTCCAACGCCTGAGTTTGAGTTATTGTAATAAATAACGAAAAAGTGGAGATAAAAAGTGTCCTCTCTCGCAGCCTCCACTTCTTCTTTTACTCAAAATGAGAAGGTGCGGGTATAAAGGAATTTATTACTACCAATGACAGCTAAAAATTGCCGCTTTAAAACTTTTAAAAACTCGCTTACTGCACCCCGCTGTATTTGTAAAGCTAAACAGCAGCGCTGAGGGCTGAAGAAATAAAATACAAAATTCATTTAAACCAGCTAAGGGGGAAACGAAGCTCCGGTTTAAAACGAAAAGTTCAGTGTGCGATATCAAAGCCAGTGGGTCGATAAATAATTAATACGTAATCGCCCGCTTGTGATTAGCAGGGAAAAAAGTTTTTGCGAGTATAGTTCGTATCCCACTTAATTACGAACGTAAGCGGTACTGCCGCGCTGGTTCGCATCTGGGGCGACTGCCAGAGATTTTTAACTACTTTAATTATAATTTCGTTGTACGCAAAATAGCGGCCATTAAAAAGACATTTGATGTCAGGTGGTGGACCGGGGCAGATGATATAATAAAATTGTGAAAAAGAAACAGTAATCAAAGTTCTGAAGCACTTTGCGGTAAACTTTACTCCAATTTTTCACCTGCGGGTTAAACAAACGGATTTCCGAGGTACAGAGTTGCAAGCTATTCAGTGTCGCAATTGCGATTACAGGGGCAATCGCGGTTAAGCGATATTCCGATCGCGTACGTTCTAATTCGCCAACAATAAGATTGGATTTGTTCCGGAAGAACTTCCTTGAAATCAACATTGTCGAAGTTCGCGTAACCAAACTCGCCGAAGTAAAGCAAAGAGCAAACCTACCTGTACACCTCTACCCGAAGGAAGAAAATAAATCTTGAAACACCTAACTGGAGGATAAAGAGAATACGAGGAAAAAAGAAGGCGATGGACAAATCGCCGGTTTTTATCCAATGATTGAAAGTCAAATCGACGACACTGAATCCGCTTAGAGCAAAATCAAAAAGAAAAAGAGGAAATCATCTTTATACTTATACCCTGCGCGTCTTTGTGACGAAGATTGCTCTCCGATAAACGAAACGTTCCAGAAGAAAGGAACAAATAAAGAAGAAATATAAATCAAAAGAACACGCAGTGATAAAATGCGCTGAAAATATATCCGCAATCATGTTTCGCGCTAGTTTAGCAACTCATCTTGTGATTTTGATAGCTGTGACTTCTGGCTCCAAGAAGTTGTTCGACGATGACGCACTCAATAACGAACTGGATCGTCCAAGTGAGTAGAAAATTACCAATCAGCGTTGTTGATTGAATAAATAAGTTATTCTCATTTATTGAGGGAATTAGCTAATACGATTGGTCAAAGAAATTCAAATTCCACTCTCAGAGGTCTGATGAGGCCAACGGCTTTCAATGGAGCTGAGCTGGAGGAGTCTCGAACTAATTAAAGGCACTGAAAATATAAACATCTTCTTAGGTACTACGACGATGTAGTACCTATGTGCTACAGAATTCTGAGCATGTTTACATACTGCTCACTTACAATGTTGGTATAGGTACAGGAAGTTCTCAAGCGACGTCGCGGTAGGATGGGTCGCCTATCATCCTGGCAAACTGGTGTCGGCAATGTGTTGCTCGAGAGTGACATTGTCACGGATATAAAATGGTGAAATTCAGTGGTGAAAGCTGATACTTATACATGCGTCGAGTATTCAGAGCGAGAACTGCAAGACGGGATGATAGGCGAGCTGACTTATTGCGATGTCATCTTGAAAAAATCCTGTATACAAGCTGGCAAGTTTATCCGACATCTAGCAGGATGCTTTACAAGGGTGACAGGGTACACTTGTCGTGAGCAGCCGGTCAAAGGATCGCTTAATTTTCCTCCCTCGTAAAGCCCCGGACCAGCGTAAGCGCGGGCGCGTCAAAGTAAGACGTTCAAAGTTCCTACACTCGTTTGACCTCTGTATCAACCTCTCGTTTCTCAAATGGCTCATCACCCACCTGATTTCGTACTGTGTCAGATAAAACCGTGAGCTAACGTTACTTCGAACATAAACCTTAATTTTATTTTATTTTATTTTCTGCTCTTTCAGATTGCCAATTAGCCTTCCACTTTATTACTCGCCTAGACTAGGGGCGAATGAGATACCGAAAGCTTAAACCAAGTTAGGTAGGTGTTCTCTTTTTAACGTGACAAAACAACGAGTGCCGCGAAATTCGGTGTCAAATAGAGCCACGTAATTGCGTCATGTTTTGGCGTAGGTTGGAATTAACCGTTCAATCAAGGCTTGATGCAGGTAGATGAGAAATGAATTATAGTATGGAAATAGCGGCGTTTGTCTTCGCCGTGATATTCTCAACCCGACAGAGAGAAAGAGAAATCTCGGCCGCAATTCGTATCTGTTTGAGGAGAACGTGTCTCATGCAGAAGGTCCTTCGAGGTTAGAGGATGAAGTGCCAAGGAGACTGAGGCCAGATTAAAACTGGCTCTTGGAATTCAGAAGACATGGAAGAACCCGAGAACCTTTTCTCTTCGATTTAGGGTTGCGTGACTATCCAGACTTTGCATTTTCAACTACATAAATATAGATTCCAGAGCCTGAATATATGGAATTTATGGAACGGAGGATTCTCCTGTCCATTTTTATGGTGTCATTTAAATGACAATGAAGCCTGGTCAAGTTTTTCACATTTATGTGTCGGACGACGGTTCGAAGTTATCAGCAGTTTCACGCTTTTTACGACAGTTACTAAAAAAAAAACGTAATTCCGGAGATGCTTTCAATGGATCACGGTGTGTGTCATTGCAGTATCTTGATCCAAGCAGGGGTGATTACATTCCAAAATGTTAATGACATCTATTCAGGAGGGTCAAGGATTCTTTTTTACTTTTGACGAAGGTCTTATTCCATTAGCGAAAGACATTGCAATTCTCACAATCCTGTTTCGTAGATGAGGCTGTAGTTTGGAAGGTTAATTTACTTTTCCAGGAATGAAATGGTGTTCGCGAAACGTTCGATTTCTGAAATGGAGAATTTAGTTCCGATAATTTTTTTCGCGCTTACAGTTACGAACTTCGGCCACATCTTTCTAGTAGGAAGATATAATGTCATACCCATCTTGAACAGAATTTTAGAAACATACAGAATCTCAGAGACTGAAAGTTGATAAGGATTACATCAGCACTCAACTGCGGTCCCAGTTGATCTCGAAGTTGGTTTTCCGGCTGTTTGCTAAGTAAGCTTGCTTATAGAGTTAGCTGTCCCATTGATCTGTCAGGCAAACCTTCCACCAAATTGAGGAGTCTACTCAATTGTTGTGCGAGCTCCATTCTCCATTTTCGACGTTGGGAAACCAGATAGTAGCCACATCACTCCTTTCCAGAAAGTTTTGGGCCTGCTGTCGTCGGATGTGGGACGGCAATATTTTCCAGCTACATTTTCCATTTGTTCCATCATGCACTCACGGCTGTTTTTTCAGTCCATTGTTTGGCAGAGTAACATAAAGATAAAGCTGAAAATACGTGAGGCGGTCTATTTGGCCACATTTACGCATCGGCTACTGCTTTTTCTTATCGTTACTACGGAATCGTGAATATGAAAATGTTTTGCTTGAATAACTGTTCGAGTAATGCACAGCTGCAGGGTAGTCAGACCCCTCTCACTATTCCTTATACTCTATTTTCACAGTTGGTTTGTAATCTGCGTATTCATGAGAGAATTTTGCGCATGATACAATTGTACCTTTTGGTAGTCCTCAGGGGATTTACGATCATAGGACTTAAAGTAAACGCAAATCACTTCAAGCCTCTCCGCAGCCTAGCTGCCTAACCTACCGCTGAGATTGGGTGGGTCGAAACGCTTCAAGGCTTTAATAAATCCCGACTACTGGAATATCTACGACAAGACATTCTTCGGTTCTAGGTATTTCATGTCTTCCCTTTACTTACGTTTCACAATCATCGTACGTGTTTCTTTCTTTTCTCCGCTTATTATTCCAACATCACACCATTTATGTGTAATCTACATTACACAAAATTTTATCTAATTGGATCCTCCGGCTATATTAAATCCAGCAGTTTTTTTCCCATATTATTCAATATCAGTTTACCTTGTTTAATTAATTATTATCATCGCCCCGAGCATTTGAATTAGCATTTTTTATATAGCTCTAATTTATGCCCGGAGTCGAACACACGCTCAGCAATCCGAACCAGTTTTCAATCGAAGCCGTGAGGTCAAAGTTGGTAGGAAAGTTAACTTGAACCGGTAACGAGGCAACTTTGACGTTTGTCTTGATTGGGCGAGCGTTGTTCCGTTGTATTTAGCGGTGTAGACGTGGACTGGTGTTAGTCTCACTGGTGTACATATCTATCTATACTGCCCGTAATTAATGCCGACGGAAAACGTGGAACGACTGGGTACGTTCTCGAATGGCATTAATTACCGACGCTGTACGTCATATTAACAGCAAAATTCCAAGCGGATCAATGATCGACTTAAGGGGGCATGGAATCACTGCCACGCTTTGAAGAGAAATTCCATTCATTCAGTTTTTCCACCCTCAAAATTTGTCTCTTTCTACTATGTGATGATTTAAAAATAGACAATTGTGTATACTTTGAGGATTAGTTGATCTGGTATTTCAGACAAAAATATTGAATCAGTAAATTATAAGCATTAAGCGGGGGGCGGGGGGGGGGGGGGGGGAGATCGTTTTTTCGGAGAATGATTAAGCGGAAAGGGTTTGTTCGACTACTCGTTGGTTCGTCGGGTTTTTGCCAGGGCTGAGAAAGTCAGTGGCAATGATTGAAACAAATGAGATATCATTGGAGAGCTTAATCAACGAGTTAAGCTAAGACAGGTTCAGTTGTCGGGTAGGGAAGGAAGTCGAGTGATAGAAGCGAGTGCAGGCGCGTAAAAGGGGTGGCGGAGTATCAGAGAAGCAGGGCTTAAAATTGATGATAACGATTTTGGTTGATTAATGAACGTTTCACAAATAAATGATAAATCTAATCGTCAGATAATCGGGTTTTTGCTCGGTACATCGCCGCGTAGCAATAAGAATTGCAGAAAACGAAAGGAATAAAAAGAACGTTCTTTCATCTACATTTTCTATATTTTAACCGCGCGCATCCCGACGTTGCACTCATGTGAGGGAGTCTAACACAAGATCAGCATTTTATTTTCTTTACTTTCGCAACTCTGAATGCCAGTTTTTGACACAGAACAAATCCTCCCACAAATGGAGCTCTATATCTCACCTCTAAGCGGTGGCACTAGCCATTTTTTAAATTCTTATTCAACTTTTTGTAGCCTGCATTTTTCCATGCACGTGACTCTTCCGAAACTCACTCGGAAGCGTGTTTTTTTTTTCGGGCTACTTATTCCGGTCCTGAAGTAAAAATACAGAAGTTCCGAAGTGGTCTTGGGTTGTATGAAACTTGCTACTTTGGGTTTTTGGCTTCCATCAATGTGAATTTGATAATGCGTTATCAATTTGGATTCGGAATCAACAATTCTAAAAGCCTTCGATAGCCAATTTCGCAAATGCAAAATAGTTTGCTTTTTACAATTTAGATCTGGAATCAGCGACCGGACAAAGCCCTTCAGAGTGATTTTCGAAAAGATCAAATGTCAGGAAAGGTGTGGGCCGCAAAAAGTTGAATAAATATAAGAAAATGTAGAAAATGTAGTAGCGGTGTAGTGAAATAAAACTAGAGAAAAGAAAAAAAACATAGAGCAATATAACTGCAACGTCGATATAAACAGTTACTATAAGTATATTCAGACGATTCGTAATGAATATCTAATTTCTATCGTACACACACGCACGCAGACTTTGAGGCGATGCATCAAGTTCCGCGATGGTAATTTTCATCCCCAATTTAACCCAGTTGTCAATTTCCTTGGCGACGTAACATATCTACTCGCGAAGCCCTCGTATACATGCCCGATGAACAAATTTCGGTACAGAATATTGCAGATTTTGAAGAGCATCGCTAATTGAGTTAAATTTTCATACAGATGTAACTCGAGAGCACGTAATTTTAATGAGAAAAGCTGGGAAGCAAAGTTCGAGGAGAATATTTAGAACGGTGCGATGAAAGTGATTAGGATCATTGTCGTTGTTTTTTGGCACACAGTTCATTTTTTCGCAAGGATCATCGCAAGCTCGCGACTTTGAGACGAGAAATAATAGAATTGAGAACAAATCGACAATATTTGTGAAATTTAAAAATTTTCTTATCGGTGGAAATGGCTATAAGAGTTGCATTGGCTGAACTGAAAAAATAAATTTGCGTGAAAAAATCTCAATATATTCCGAACGCTTTCAATCAGTGTGGCACCGGTTAAATCGACGCGGGAGTTTTGTCATTTCCTGTTGGTGCGTGGATAGGGGCTGAGTCCGTAGAGATAGGAAGAAATGAGGAAAACTTTTCCGATTCAAACTTGTTTCATAATTTCCTCGTACCTACCCGCGCGCTCTGTTGTTCGGATATTTTTTCCCCACAGATTTGAAACTGCGACTATATCCGCTAAAGAACTGCGGCTGCGAGAAGAAGAGACGAAATAAAAAAAAAAAAAAATAAAGATGAAAAGAAGAAAGGTTCAAATATAATACAAAAAATTCTCGTACACGCGTACATCAACCTCGAAGTTGTGGAAAAACGGTGTGATGCGCAACGTCGAGTATTTCAGCGAACGCGCGACATTTAGCAAAGAACTGATCCCACGGTCGAGAGAATTTGGCGGTTACTTTCCGAGCGCGTCGCTAATTACTACATGACTGTAATTGAATTACATCGCGTTATTAACATTAGCTACGACGACGATTTATCTCGCGGAATGACGTAATTTTTAGGAACCTCGTTTTAGTGGGATGAAAAAGAAGAAGAGGAAAAAAAGTGAAAAATTTGTCGATTAAAAAATTTCAGTCCGATTATTAATATTCACATCTTTGTTAATCGCGAGTTTAAATTAACCGAGTTGGCGCCAGTTGTCGTATCGTTTTCAGGGAGGATATTAACTTTTACTACAGTTTGTTTGATAAAGTATTACACTAATGATACCGGAATTTGTCGGCCCCAAAAATATGCAAGCGAAGGAACACCGTGCTTTAAATTAGCGATACTTTGGGCAATACCTTACTCGAGAGGCCCCGCGATTGAGGTTAGCGGCACGAGTGAAGCTCGTGTCGCTTTATTCGTCAAAACGTCAGATCACATAACCTCAAAAATCACAAACGATTAGGCACATTCAGCTGCTACGAAAATAACGTATTTTTTGTGAAGTAATAAAATGGTCTACCTCAGGGTGGGTCAAAAAAATCAAGTATTTTTTTTTTTTTGATCTGACACACGAAAACTAGTTGCTAGGTGCCTCTAGAAAGTACTTACCAAATATGAGCTCTTAATATTAATATTAAGAGGTGGCTCATCGCGAAATTCTATTTCCCATTTAAATAACATAGGAAATTTTTTTTTTTTTGTTTGGAATTTTATACCTCGGTAATGGCATATTGTACAGAGAAGCCCATGACATATTTTTATAGAGAATTGAATGCTCTGCAAAAAAGATGTCTTATAATTATTTGATAACTCAACTTTTTTCAATACCTACCTAGAGTACCAAAAATGTATTAATAAATTAGGTAAGTATTGAAAAGAGTTGAGTTATCAAAAAATTAGAAGAGACCTTTTTTGTAGAGCATTCAATTCTCTATAAAAATATGTCATGGGCTTCTCTGTACAATATGCCATTACCGAGGTATAAAATTCCGAACAAAAAAAAAAAAATTTCCTATGTTATTTAAATGGGAAATAGAAATTCGCGATGAGCCACCTCTTGATATTAATATTAAGAGTTCATATTTGGTAAGTACTTTCTAGAGGCACCTAGCAACTGGTTTTCGCGTGTCAGATCAAAAAAAAAAAAAAAATACTTGATTTTTTTGACCCACCCTAGTCTACCTACGTTATCTTCAGAGCAATCAAATTTTCTCAATCATTTGTATGTTGGAGGGTACATGGTTTGACATTATGAAGGCTCTAAAGTCAGGTATTGCCTGCAGTAGCGCCAACTTAAAACAAGATGTATGTTCGGTTGCATATTTTGGCTATACGTAGATAGTTATACGCTGATTCGAACCACAGTCACTTGAAATTCATAATTCACCATCCAGCTATGCAAAATAGCGCCAGGGTGACAAATTGACGTGACGCGTCACGGTGCGTCGAGGCGCGTCGATGCGCGTCGTGGTTTATGGACTAGCGGACCAACAATTACTGGGACTGGCATGGATCGGTGTATGTAATTCTCATTAGCCCACAATGCCGGCGGATAGTCGGGCTCAATTAGTGTGATAACCAATTGGCAAGGATACCACTTTCGGCGCGGTAGGTACCAACGTCGATTATCTCTCGCCGAGTGCCACACCATAACCGGAAGTGAAGCGGTGCCTTCCGGTATACACGGTGGGTTCGTAGCTATGACCGCTAACATTCACCTGATGAATGGTTAGAATTGTTACTGTAGACGAATTTATAAATGATTGAAACGTACTTGTCTTCTTCTATAAAAATATTTCAGCGTAGTACCTATACCTACCAGGAGTTCAAACAGTGGAGAGAATTTTCCGCCGCCGGAAGCAAGACCCTTGTTCAAACAGCGATCTAATCAAAACTGTAATCGAAACGCGAATCTCACTTCAGGTTTGATAATGGAATAAAAACAGGAACCGAGGTCTTTATTCTGAATTTTGATCATACTGAAACTAAAATCAATAACAATATATAGCATGCTTATTTAACATTTCGATCGAGCCAAAATTTTTTGTATCTATTTGGTAATATCATTGTAAACCATGACAATGAAAATTAACTTGACGTTGAAGAAACAGATATTATAATATATAAGTTATTATAATCACCCTAAAACCGAAAAGTTGATATCTCATTACTTCCGGCGGACACTTATACTTTCAGATAAACGATTGGGTGTCTGTGTGTGATTAATTTTTTGTCCGACGATATCTCGAGAACGAATGAACGGATTTTGTTCTTCTTCATATCAATCGGTACGGTGATTCCTAAGTCAGAACTGATTAGATTTTGTAATTAATCGATCGCGTAGTTTTTCAATCACGCTCTTATCGGCGTGTAGTTTTTTCCTGGGACATCTGGTGCAAACGTCGATGTCCATCACAAATAGGTATAGGTATACATATATGAGATGACATGGCACGAGCAGCTTTCATTAGACTGAAATAATTCATGTTGCATTTCGATGCTTGAACCAAAATAATTTGGGATGAATAATTCATGTATAAAATTTTATGTACTGAGCATCTAAATAATTGGAATTGATTCAACTTCCCACTCGCACGTATTTTCATTTAATTTACATTGCCTCATTTTTATAAATATACAGGGAGGGGCATTTGAAGTGTTACAGAGCAATAGCACACACACTATTGGTGATACCGAAAAGAGTTTCAGATAAAAATTGTATCGTTCGAGAAGGACGTCATACGCAACCATCGTAATTTTGATTTTGATTTATTAAAAAACAGTGAGGCTGATATTTATTATAACTTAATTAACATATAGGCAGTAATTATATGTAGATAGAAGCTAACTAATGAGTAGCAAATGAAAATAGATAGCAGAAAGCAGAGTAGGAAAAAGAAATGTATCCACTAAGTCTGTAGCTGTTGGCATGATTTTTCAGTATAATTAAACGAGACAGCGAGGTCTGTACCGTTGAGCTTCATTTCCTGATATTACCACATCGACTGACTATATTTTTTGTATCTTTTATGTACGGGATGCAATCATTACTCCGCGCGCACTGCAATTGCACTTAATCAACGCATACGTTCACCTCTAATTTTGCCTATCGTTCTATCCTCGTGCATAGCCATGAACACGTAGCATAGAAGTCTAAAGAAAGGCTAGAAGAGGTTTTCTGTACAGCAGCCTCGGTAATTGCTAATAGGGGTCGCTCCACTTTTTCACCGCGTGCGGCCTGAACTTCACTCACTGAACATGCAGTTGAATTTTTCCTGAGGTGTGTTACTGATGCCCCGCTTCATTCAAAAAAAAAAAAAATGTCCAAGTCATTCGAGTCAACAACACGTTGAGTTTTATTTTCAAGTAAAATCACTTTGTATGCAAAAAAAGCTTTGCATCTATAATTTATCACTCGTTTTTTTTTTTTTTTTTTTTGTTTTTTCCGCCACTCGCCAATTTTCAAACTTCTACGCTCGAGTACAAAAACGTTTCCCAGCTTTAAGTGTTCATTAATAGTGTGAAAAAAAAATGGTGTGTTTTTGGAAGCTCTACGATCGGTACGATTTCACCGAGTGGAAGGGTAACGCGCGTGTACCTTTCGTTGGATGATACGTATACTGTATATCACCTATCTAAATGAGAGGATGGCGATCAGTTTGGTGAAATTTTATTCAATCTACGGCAGTGAATGTACAAAATTTCGTGCAAAAAGTCTCCGTCGCTTTATCCATTTCGGTCAGCTTCAATCCGGCATTGTTTTTCCATCGATCATTACCACTGCTTTGGTAAAAAAGAGATTGTACCAAACGTGACGCTATCCGCTTGGCAGCTGGCTGCAAGATGAACTTAAGTCGACTTAGGTATCGGCACCAAAATTTCTAATCGAGACTGAATGAAATCGGGTAGTAAGATCACAATAACTTTTGTATATTGCTCACTCAGAAGGGCGATTCTTCGGAAATGAGATGCCTGTATTGTTTTTTAATTGATATTGAATTGATTAATTGCAAAATACAGGTGCAGTGGCGTGAATTAGTTCTGCAAAAAACGACGTTTCTTCCGATTATTAGATCTGCCTTGGCATTCTCGACCACGATATTTTCCCTTTTCATCACAAAACATATTTTTGATGCAGTTGATACTCATTGACTCAATCATACGCTTCGAAAATGAGGGAAGAAGTTGTTAAAAATACAATCGCTCGCTGCACTTGTTATACAAAAAAAAAAAAAAAACAAAGAGGAGAGACCAGGAAATACTTTTCAAAGAAATAAAGCATCCTTTTCAAAGCTGCAGCTCACAGGATGGATAGTTGAGATGTTGAACAGTTCGAATATTATAAGGGGAACAAAAATGACTCAACTCGACGTTCTTGCTGCTAGGTACTCAATTCATATAATTATTTTTAAAATTGACCAATTGACACCATCATTTCATCGATCTCCTTGATAAATGTTGTCGGTGTTCCTTCATATGAAATATGAAAAATTTTCAAACGATTTTCCACCGAGGATTTTTCTTGTACTACTGCGAGTTTTTCTAATTTTCAAATTCCTTGTCTTAAATTTGATTATTTCATTTATAATTTCTTCCGAACTCGAGATAATCTTACAAAACGTTTGTACCACACGTGAAAATATCTGTTACATCCCAACCCTGGTGTTACTTTTATTGTTAGACTGGAAAATAGCCCCTAAGGTATGCAAAGCGTTTTTTTTTTTAATTTTTCCTCAGATGAAAATATCTCAAAAACATATATTGTTTTATCGTTGAAAATCTCCAATGTATAATATGGAATTCAAGAAGAACTGTATAAGTAACGAATGTAAAGCGAGACATATTAGTTGCAAGTTTATGAATACATTAAAACTATCATACTCACTCCTAGGCATAATACTCTACTAAATTGTTCCTTCGAAACAGATTAATTCTCCTTTCTACAGTACGTTCATAACCTCCGGAAGTACTGGTTCACATCACCCGACCCACTTGTGGCGAGGATTCCGGAGATCGCTCAACGAAGCTTAAATAGATAATCCACACGGTGTTTGACATAAAAATTTCAATGTTTGTAATAATCATCAGACATGAAGCAATCCAATCCTCCATCAGAAATAATTGTGAAGCTCTTACACCTAGGTAGGAAAAACAGATAAAAACATCTTTCTCGTGTTAAATCGTATTCGAAATTCATCGAAAGAACGAAAGTTTGGAAAATATGTTGAAATGGAAAAAACAGAAGCATAGAATCTTCTGAAACCAGAAAAGCTGCAGTGATACACACTGCCAGGTGGTGGGTGTAAGTATAGCCTAAAGGCCGCGCAAGATTCCAGAAGACATAGCACATTCACTGTTGCAGAAATCCAGTGAACAGTACATGTGCCCTATAGCTCTTGCATCATGCCTATATCGGGAGTGCGCAACGTAGGGAACTGGTGAAACAATCGAAAGATCGGTTTTTCTTACGCATATCGCGCGCCCATTGGCTACGTGAGAAACAAAACCTAAAATCGTTTGATGTTTGAGTTGCCTGCACGCAAGCGTTTCCACTTGCTTATGTTGCACATCACGAATACTTCCGGTAGAATCTAGGTCTCAGGAGCCGAACTGACATGAGGTGGTCGTTCCCTCCCTTAAAAAACGTTATTGTTCTTGCCGCTGTGTTCTATGAAAAACTAAGACTAAATGTCCTCCACCAAAAATCCGAGGGTACGATAGCTTCCGAGCTACGAAAGATAGTTCACCAATTGCAGATCGTATATAGGTCACACAGACAGAGCACCATTCAACTTACACTCATGGTCAGCCCCGCCTGTGTCACCTATAAATTCTGTGATTATCATCTATAAGACTGAGATTTTTCGTAGCTCGTAAACTATGGCTTCCTCGAATTTTTGGTAGAGAATATTCCAGTCTTAGATTTCCATAGGGAATGCACCCATTATCTGTAGCATGGTGATTTTGGATTACCCTATATAATTGAGCCTGTATAATTGAGTATATTTTTCACGATAGTAACGAGCTGTTAACTACAAATCGTTCACTAATATAGTGTAAATACACAAGGCTTCGCCATCTTTATTAGCTTATTGCTTCTAGCTGCCACTAGAGGCGCGTCGTATGATAGGCTATCGCACAAAGCGACAGAATTCAAACCACTTCCTTGACTCGGAGATTACTCTTCTAACAACTAGATTCCATAGTTCTGTCTATGACTTCCGGGATTTCAATCGACATAAAAATTCATAGGCATAATGGCACGATTTAGCGTATAACAGCTGTCGTGAACGGAGAAGTGAACTATTCAGGATAAGCTATTATATTTCATGTTTATACTATTATGTGTGTTTGAATATAAATTCGTCTTCTACATTATTTCGATATTTTTCTTATTCTTCCGGAATGGTTTACTTCTCTGTTTGCGAACTGTTGTATGCTAGATTTCGATATCATGGCGCATGCGCTATGGCTCTTGGGGGTCTCGTGTGCATCGGCCTCGAACCTTCGTTCGTTGGAACTACTACAACGAGTGATACACAGGCACATGAAACTGACCAGCACAGTAAATTATCTTCACCAGTTTCTACCAATCAAACATTGTAATACCGGCAAGAAGTTGATGCACCCGTTAAACTCGTTTTCAGCCTTTTCAACCACTGATTTACAGGGGGTAGCCCGTTGTCCCGCAGGTTCCTTTCTATAGCCACTGAGTAGTATAATAGAATTTTGAAATTTTCTCTTTTCTCTCTCTCCCCCCGTATTCTTCCTCTTTCTCTGAGTTATCCGTAGACCCCAGCCAATTACTCTGTACCCTTCGTTCCGTTCTGCAGTCCTTTCCGTGAGCGTCCTTATTGAACCTATTGTTCGACTACTGATCGGTTTTTCGAACGTTGGACGGAGGAAACTTGGTGTACCCTTATCTCTAGGCTGCTCTCCAATTACATCGATTGGTTTCTTACTCTGATTGACCTTTATAATCAGCTTCTCAACTCTGCAACATTTCGCGCATCATTAAAGAGGCAGAAAATAATGTACCTACATAAATGCCCATTACAGCTGTCAACTAGGGAAAACATTTCAAAATTTATCTCGACGTAATTCTTTTGGGGTAACCACAGTTTTGGACGACGTCCAAGCCACGCGTTATGTAATTGACGAGTTTGAACGTCTTCCAAAATATAGAGCGAAGGACCCTGCACAAATCTTATGGGAAGTGGTTCCCGGTCAAATTGGCTATAAGTGTAGTATAATGTAGTTCATATAATCGCTGAGGTTTGGACGTGGTACCATTTTTTTTTTTTTTTTCTTTTGCGTGTGATCACAGCACCCACATATGGATACTAAAGTAATAAAATATCATAAGATTTGTGCGGCGTCATTTGTTTGAATCAGAATCCTGGTTCAAGGCTACTTTATGTGGGGAAATTCGGTTGGAAATTCTCGACAAAATTTCTATACAAACTCTCCAATTCTACTTATACCTACCTACCCTTCGAGGTATGCCTCGTGGCAAAGGAAGAGCACTCCCCGGAAGCGCGATTAACGAACAGAAAGGCGCGTCGGACACTTTCAGCAGACAAAGACTGCTTTGAGTCGAAAAAGTATATATGAGCAGTATGATCGTGATATGGCGGTAGATTCGAACAATGAAAATTGCTGCGGGTGTTTGAGAGGGCAATTAAGAATATTTCTCAATTAAACGGAGCGCGCCCGTATTGCTATGGACTGATTAAAACTTTGCCAAAACAAATTTACTCTGGTCCGCAATCAGGCGCAGGAATTGTCTAGGATTTCCGCCATTCTTCATTCAATCTACTTCATAGTGGAACCGAAAAATAATCAAGATTAATCGAAGCGGGTAATTTAAAGTGAAAGATTGTTCTTCTTTTTTAACATGTGTTAGAATTTTCTTCGAAATCGTTTAAAGGCAGGAAGAAAACGGCAACGAATAACTCAGGGCAGTGCTTGGATATGGCAAATCTGTTGGAAAGATTTTTTGTATATATTTTTTCCCTCTTTTTGTTCTCTTCTTATCCCGCGGAAAGAGATTTATGCGGCAAAAATTCGGGCCTACAACGGCTTATTTCTTCCCTTAGAATATTGCCGCGTTATTTACGATCCTTGAGACCAGAACGACAATAAAGATCGGCTACTCCCTACACTTGGCCGACGCACCAGCTATACGTAGCCACGGGATCAGAATCCCTGGCTTTTCCGGAGTGTGTATCAGTCGGGTGGTACTGTATGTGCTACGTATAACGTGGCTTGTAGACATCGACGGCGTTCAGTTTTATAGGAAAAATGCCAGTTTTGTTATATAGCTTTAGAGGCTATTTCCCGTAAATGTTACGCGCCTGTCGTTGCATATACGGCTCAAACCCCCACGTCGCAATATTCGCTGTGTCGTTTGGCCGATACTCTGTACATCGCTATTATGCATATGAGTTACGGGAAGAACGACGCCCCTAGTGCCGTTAGCCTTCATTTCTTACGACTACGAGTTGTGGTTTGGAGCAAACCTATTTCAATATCTGAAATTTTTACGTTACAGTTCCTGTCATATCCCAGCAGGGCGTCGCCGGACAGAAAGGAACTTTTCCCTGTGACATTCAACCACGGGATGCTAATGACGCCGTCTCGATGGTACTCTGGTTCAAAGAAGCTGACGGGGAACCACTTTACAGGTAAGCACAGAAAATATAAGAAAAACATGTAAAGCGTTCGGAACGTTCATGTCATTCCACGTGGTCACAAGGATCAGTAAGAATCGAAATGAATTTTTTGATATTTCACTCTCCCTTGTTGAAATTCGAATAGCAGAACATGCTAGGGAAGCGTTGAGACCGTCTAGCCCATCGCTGCTTGAATTCAAATCAAAGTTGCGATTATTTGATGAATTCCTTTCCTCCTTGCGATCTCCAGTTCTGAAATGCACAAATTTATGTCTTATTTGACATACTTATTGCCTAATTGGATGGAAACCCATTGAACAAATATTCCATACCTTGTGCTCGAAATATCGGAAATTAAATTGGAGAAGTTAAAATCTTCCAGAGGAGAGAGCTCCGTCGTTATTTAAGGGTCGCAACGCCCACAAAGTTTACTGTGACGTTATACTGACATCAAACACAACTGGACGGTTTTCATTTACAATTGACTCACATCAATGTGACACGGGAGTAGGTACTGATTAAACTGGACATGCTTATACTGCCTCATTACATCATACGAGAAATTCTATTTCAAACTTCGAAGCTGATGTTCACAAGCTTAAGGAACAAATGACACGTTGCTTCACAATCAAGTAACGAGAACCGAGGTTTTTGGTAGAAAATGAAACCTACAAGGCTGTTTAAAATGTTCCCGTTCTTTATTCATGAATTTCTTTTTCTCTTTTGAGATATCTCTGCCACACCAGGAAAAGATACTGATATTAAATACCTATCCGCCGTTATGTTTGTTTTACAACATCATTCTGCCAGCCGGGACCAGGTGGTACCGTTCACACGCGCTGAGAATATGGAGGTTTGTTAGGCGAACGGTATAACTCTACCATTTGTTGAGATATTTTAACTTTTTTCCGTTTTTTTCACGGTGAATGAATTGACCAAACAACTCGTTCCAAAACAACTGTCTCGCCGAATTAACTGCTCCTGCAAACTTTTCGTGAAAAAAATAAAAATAAAATTAACAAAATACTGAAATCTCGCATAACCGTAAATTTGTTATACATGCATATATGTAAAGAATTATTATTTCTGCCATGATTGATGAGGCATGAGAGACTTTACCTGAACTGATGAAACACATTGGGGTGGTCGTTAAATCACAACCTCTAGTTGTGCGCCTGTGAATCGTCAGACAATATTAAAAAAAGAGTGTTTGCAGAACGCCAGATCTGTAGCTCAATTATGCAAGACGTGCCGAGCTGCGTTTGAAAATGAAAAACTGTTGTTGCGATTCTTCAAATTTGGTTATTTTTTTATTAGAAAAAGGAGAAAATCATCATATCTTCGAGTAAAGTGATCTGTTTTACCAAAAAGTTGATCAACTACGTAGTTTGATTAAAAGGGAGGGAAAGTTTCATTCTCAAATAAATGGAGAACTCAATATTTAGTTTGTTGAGAATGCGAGTAAATAATTCGACTATAAAACACGATACAAATATATTAGGTCGGTCCTTGATTCGGTCATACTCGAATTTTGAGGTGTCCATGGGCCAGAATGTCCCAAAATATATACAAAAAAAATGATGCCGAAATCCCAGGTCCCTATTTCAATTCTAAGTACCGCCCAAAGCCTTTGAACTTTCCGATTTGAATAACAAATGATTTTTAGTCCTTCGGTGTTATTTTTTACTTCCTATCGCATTGTCGCTTCAAATAATCTGAAACTCCGTACACTTCTGTAGTAGTAGGTATCCGTGAAAATTTTACAGATTTTTATCGACAAATTTTTATTCATCACAATTTGGAGGTAAGACATTTTTCTTATCGCGCTGTAGCTTCGAAAATTATATAGTTGAAAATCTATCGAATTCTCATGAAACACCTACTGCTACAGGTAAGGAGTGTACCGAGTTTGAAATTTTTCGGAGCTGTACTGCAATAGAAAGAAAAATAATTAACCACGAAATGTCACAAATCGTATCTTATTCAAATGAGAAAATTCGAAGACTTTGGGGCGGTACTTGGAATTGAAATAGGAACCTGAGGATTTGGCTATATTTTTTTGTATATATTTAGAGACGGTCTGGCCCATGGGAAGCCATTTTGAATAAACAATTTGATTTCTCTTTCAAATTTCAAATGGACCTCAGCACGTTTTGCAAATTTATAAATCTGAGATTTCGCACACAATTTGTCATTTGACGACCCGAAGAACACTTTATTCAATAAGTTATTGATAAATATAACAAATCATGGAGAGATCATACATTCTATGCAGAGATCTGTCGAAAAGAACTTGAAAAATCGTCGAGAAAATTAATCGGAATATCTCGATATCCGTTACATCTCGTATTTCGAGGAAAAAATCGATTACCGTTTAGGGTAAGGGTAGTTAGTTGACATTTTCACAAGTAGCACCATTTACGATAAAACTGATGGCGTCATCATGTCCCCCCCTTGAAACCATGAAACTTTGGTATTGATATTCACAAGTTTTTCCGTGTCGGGGAGTGGTTGATGAGATACTCATCCGTGTTATTCGAAGTGGTACATCGTTCGCGACGGCAAGACAGCAATTCACGAACCCTGATTTCAATGAGTATTTTTGGATATGTAAAATGGTCGAATTTGAGTATATCTGAACAGGTTGGCAATTCAGTCGAGGAAAAAATTGTTTGAAAGAATGTAGAATCTTTCAAACAGAACATGGAAAAGAGAAAAAAGTTATAAACGGTCCGATTCTCCCTACGTAAAAACGTAACTGATATTAAAAACATTTTTGCACCTCGTGCTGATTCCGTTAAACCGATTGGTCGTCCGATTAAATTCCTGGTACAGCGTCTAAAGGAATCGAGATTGAAATATGGGCTCGGTAGTGTAGCAATAGCCTCTGCGAACGTATAAGAAGCGGGTCATGTAAGTCGTTTGAAAGAGGGCGCTCTTTTCCTCAGTGCGGCGCGACGGTGTATTCGGATCCAATCCAATTCAGAATGCCCCTGCCCTCACCCGTAAATAGAATTAGGCCGATCGTGGGCCATAAATCGTCTAGAATCAGTGTAAAAATCCAGCAGGGAGGCGACTCGTGGTTATATTGATCGTTCGGTGAACGGAGCAAGTCCGAATTCTGGCTACTAGACATTGTTGTAGCTGGGAATCCCAAGGCGGTAGATTCCGGATGGTAAATCATATTGAAATTTCGAGCGCACCACTACGGTTGAAAGTGAAATATTGGCCGGTCGCAAAGTATGGTTCACGTGCGTATCATACGAAAATCGGCCGCCCCGTGTACACGTATACCTACCTTGCCTTGTCGTATGAATATGAGATAACGAGGAAGAAATATCGCGGTATAAAATCATCCCTTGAGATATTATCACAGCAAAAGAAATTCCCGATTTATCGAAGGGAAACCACGGAGATAATTTTATCTTCAAATAAGCCTTGAAGAAATACTCTATTGATTCAGCTTTTCTAAAGCTGATTATATTCATTTTTAGACATAATTTGAAATTTTTAGGGATTTCATGGACTTCGCCTTGCACAGATTCAACCTACCGGAGAAAAAGTGGTTGTTGGAGGGTACGGATCGCATCGTTCATCGAAACTTGAAATGATGTCATTTCCATACAGAGATATGGTCAGTCTTCTATTCTTGCGAGCACGTTGCGCACTTGTCTTCTCGAATTTCGCAAAAAAACAAAAAAAAAAAAAGGTTTAAAATAAAACATTTCCGTATCTAAAAGTTAAATTCACCGAATATCATTGGTTGGCTCCGGAATTACATCAATGTAAGATATTCCCTCCGAATTGGAAGATGTTTCGATGAACTATGCGAATTGTACCCTATCACAACCGGTTTTTCTCCGGTGCAATCAATCTAGGTCAAAACGAGTCAATAAAATCTCAAATAATTTTCAATGATGTCTCAAAATACCAAATCAATGGAATATTCCTTCACGAAACATTATCAAAACATTATTTTGCGGACGTGTGGATTTCAGACTTTTTGGTCTTTACTGATCAAGGAAACGAACTTTCGTCAGATGCACACTGAACTCTTCGATGCATTAATTTTCGTCCTAATAAAACGAAGAACAGTGAGTAAAAATTGTGAAATTTCAAAGTAGAGCGCGAAAAATATGATTGCTCAAGTTATTTTAGCACTAGCAAAATGTTCTCTATGCTCATCCGACGAAGACTTGTTCTCTGATATTTGAGATAATTTTCAGCTAAAATCATTGCAACTTCGAAGGAATTCAAACTCGTATAAAAATAAATCGTTTGCGAGACGGTCCGGCTTGATTTGTTTTGAGGGCAACTACTATCCACACAATGAGTCGGAGCTTATACATCGGTGAGGTCAAGGGAAAATGTCGTGCTCCAATTTGTTGAAATGACAAAGAATGACCGAAAGGTTTCGGTGTACTCTTCACGAGACGTTTTACAATTGAATGTCCGCCTTCCTTTGTCCTAAATCACACAATAAAAAAAAGTTGATTCTATACGAAGTTGCGGAAAGTATATAGTCGTTACTTTTGTCCATCCATCAGGATAATTTCAACCAAATTTCTTTTTACGCAGAAGCAAATACCTACGTCCTATTCCGAGTAGAACAACAACAGAGGGCGTGAGTTTCGAAAAACTTTTTGATATACATTTGTGAACATCAAATTGAGGGATAATCTAGAAAGGGTTGCAATACTTAACCATCGAATAATAAGGAAAAGTAGTAGTAAAAAATGAGGTGGGAAGTGCGCCGCTAAAAAGTTGCGGGGGTTCGTTTGAAGCTTGCCTTTTACGACGAGGGCTCACAAGACTCGTTCCCCACGTGAGACAATATCAATTTTAAGGAAGGCAAAGGCGCCATATTTTTCGCACGGTAAATATCCGCGCACCCTTCGAGAAAAGGACGTTGAAAGGGCGTGCGGGGACGAAGCGTGTTTGTGAAGTTAATAAGGGTCGTGGGTTTTAGAATTTCAAGGAAGACACACATCGGCAGACGGACCGAGGGACGGACGGATGGGTCTGGAAATGACTTCTCTCCATTCACCGTATCCCTACCCGTAAAGGTGGGCAGGCAGAGGCAGAGGCAGGAGCAGGTTCCCTTATGTACGCGTTGCCATGAAAATTCAAAGCCCAAAGCCGAGCCGAAAACTGAAACAGCAACTGGGCCTGACGTAAACCCACCAACAACCATCACAACTCGACCTGACCTAACTCACAGTCAAGTTTACCAATCATGGCTAAACCGGCCTTAACGTGGCCTTTGACGTAACACTTTCTATGTAATACATACCGGCCAATACACCATTCCATTTTTTACTTCAATTATCTACCTTCACGTTAAATACAGTTTTCAGAAGCACTTCAATTATATTTCAATTTCGAGCATAATTATTTTCGCGATATGATACATTTTTGTGTCATCCTTGCCTGGACAAAATATGATAACATGCGTTAACAAGTGCAACAGAGTGATACTTAATAATGATATACAAAATTCTCGTACGAATCGTTGAACAGATTGTAAGGAATCACCCCAAAAGTGCTTTTGTCGTCTACAAAAACAATGGCTTCCTCAAGGTCTTGAAAGTATAAAATTGTCGAATTCGGATAAACGTATAGTCCTCGAAAAAAAAAGAGAAAAAGAAAATCAACGACAAAAACGCTATCGAGTAGCCAAAGCTTGCTATTCAATTGCACCAGTAGAGAATATTGGGAAAAAAACTTCTGGAAAATCAAATGGCCTACTTATTTCCTCTTAACGTATGGTTGTGTACATATATTATCCATGAAATAGCGATTCGAGTTCTTTGATCTTCCGCGATTTCTGGCCGTGGGCGTGTGCTGATGTAACATACCTATGCATGTACTGAATTCAAT
The DNA here is from genome assembly GCA_963966615.1 of Tenthredo amoena. Classification (NCBI taxonomy): domain Eukaryota; kingdom Metazoa; phylum Arthropoda; class Insecta; order Hymenoptera; family Tenthredinidae; genus Tenthredo; species Tenthredo amoena. The sequence goes on along the minus strand of OZ016499.1, from coordinate 850,680 downwards.
CCTGCCATATACAATGATCCATTTTACCAAGGCTCAGACCCGGTGGGCGTATTGTTAACGTTTACTTGTGTCTTTCAAGCTAACGGAACCGCGCAAAAAATGATTCGTTAATCGGTGCTACGAACGCTATTTAACCCCGTTAAATCTGAGCTGTTGAAGCTGATGGAAAAACGAGTGTTTAAAGTCCTGAACTTGTTATCAGGTGTATTCTGTCAGTCTAACGATCAACGCGATAGAAATCATTTCTTCCTTTCATCATTTTGAAACATGTGATTGTTTGAAATGATCAAAAACTACGTCTTTCTCTTTCGCAATTTCTACTGCCAATTGCAAGGCGAGCGAGGAAATATCGTCCTGGGGCTTGACCACTTTACATATGTATCTGCCTCTGGGCGCGTCAGAATCTCGCTTTGCATAACGCGAACAAATGGGTTTGCGCTCACTTACGCGTGATCCAATTATCCAACTTTTTCCTTTTTGCACTCGTTCTAACGCTCCGTCACCGTGGACTGGTCGACAGAAGCTAATGACAAGAACGTTACCAGCCAACGACCACCGCCGCCGGGTTGTTACGAAGTTCTAGAGATTCCTGGTTTGCCGTAAAATTTAATTTTCTACGCACATAAATTGGGGTGTATCGAAAAAAATCGTCATTTTATTTCTTCAGCTCCCACCATTTTGAATGAGAGTTCTTTGAACAAAACGAATTCTCCCACAAAATCAATTCTGAGAAGTGGCACCAGAAATTTGTTGATGTTTATTCAATTATTTGCACGTTTCCTTACATGCGAATTTTCTGAAATTCACTCACACAGGGTACTTCGGGTTACTCATTCTGGATCTGAAGTCACAATATGAATATTCACAATGATAGGCCCAGCAAAATTATGAAACGTAGACTGATTCACATCCAAATTAGTCTACTCAACGCTTATCTCCAATCCGAAGTCAAGACATGAAAATTCAGAATGGTGAATCGAAATTGTAGAGAGTAGGTAGTACCCAGGGTCCTCAGTCTTCGTCAATCTGACTTTGATAATTTTTTCAATTCAAATTTGAACTCAGTGATACAAAAACTTTCGACTACCAATTTTAATGCGGAATGTATACCTGTTCAATTTCGATGCGCCATATATTGGCCCTGTAAAAAAGAGATTGCGACTAGATAATAATCCGGAGATATCTGACAAGCACTAATTTTTTGTTAGGTATCGTCACTCGAATTTTTACAAGTCGTAGTTAAGATTTATACGGCCGCAAGTGAGCTCTGAATTTTGACGGTACGGAGCTTCCACAGCAGACCGTTCATCAGAACCGGAAAAACAAAAAAGGATGCGATGTACCGTTTCATTAATTTTTCTAGCCTACGTCGACTCAAAATAATTGCAAAAGCTAAGACATCAAAAAAACGAAAAAAAAGAAACCAACAATCCATTGAACCACGAGAGGCGATCGCTTGAAAAATCTAACTTTTTCTCATTTATACTCGAGATCGCCAGTGAACTGCTGCGATCGAATTGTGCTGTTAGAAAATTCTTTTAGGCTGCATTGATCTTTTCAAAATACCATTTCGATGGACGAAACTGTGAAATGCACTTTGGCTGGAACTATTGGAACAGGAAAGTCACGTTTTGGCACAGATTAAAGCGTATCGAAGAAAATTGCTTCCTCTCTCTCTGATTCAAGATAGAAAGAGAAAAAAAAAAAAAAAACAGAGGGGATAAGTTTTTGACGACAAAGGTGGTGCGCTGCGGAAGAAAGGCGACGACGAATCAACGGCGAATACCAAGAAGATGGTAGCATAGTACGTATATATGTACGTGCTTTATACCAAGCTGGTATCCGTGCCGTTTCATATATTTCTTGCAACGTTGCAGTGTTTTACGAGAATTTCTCGTTTGTGAAGAGTGAGTGCATCACGCCCCGAGTCCAAACTCCAGACGAACCTCTAGGCACGCCCAAACACCCAACGAGTTCTCAGCTCTTTCGATATCGAGCTTTCTGCTCGTTGTTACACAATACGTATACTATACATGCCGGTCGAAAGTTTGAACCATATTTTTATGCCTCTCAGCAGGTTCCAGCTTACAGAATTCGCCTCATATTAACACGACTGAAATACCACTGGGTACGTTTGACGTAGAAATTGAAAACCCGACGGTAAACAGAAGCAGAAATTACTAACCCTCTTTACAACTGACTGCGCGTACGCAACCCGTTTTTGACTCGGCTTCTGAGCGACGCAAATTTAACTTTTGTTACCTTCCGACTCGGCATCTAAGGCTTTGTGAATGCCAGACCCTCGTGTTTGCGTTTATTTTGAATGCGAAAAATACGAAACAGCAATCCTGCTTCCATTTTTTTTTTTCTCTTCTTTTATCCCCACTTTTGTACAAGCCTCGGTAAGAATAGAGTGAATAACTCTTTTTGTTCTTCGCTTTGTTATGTTTTTCTTTTTCTCCTCTCTGTCGGTCAATTTTTTCATTCAGTACAACGCTGTTCTTTTATTCTTCTTTTTCAGAGAACGTCCAACAGAGGGCTGGAAATTCGTATTCTTTGTATGTTACTTCTCTAAATTTTCATTGTTTATCCTTTGTATATATATATACATACATATGCATCATATATCTTTTTTTTTTCCAGCAACTTTCGAGTTTGCCCCGTAATTTACCGATACCTATCCTCAGTTCCACGCTCGAATACTCTAACCATTTCTTTTTACGCGGAACATTTATTCTGCCTATACCTCCACTTTCCGTCTTTACTTATACCTTTCTTCCTTCCTTCGCTTCCACCTTCGTTTTGCCTCGTCGCAGCAGCGACGCGATTCATGAATATTTTAGACTTCTCGCACGGAATACGGGCATGATACGGCTTCCAGCTGTCAATGCCAAAAGACGATGCCGCTTAGTGCATTGGGCATCCAATCTCGATGTCATCTAACCATTTCGTGCTTCCGCTGTGCTTTTTGAGAAATAGAAAGAAAATAAAAAATCAAGGGGTTGAGAAGAAAATAAAATAATTCTATTCAGTCTGAATGCTTGAACGTTCATCGCGTAGCAGTTCATGCTTTCAGAGTTAATTTCCAGGTTCTCTTGTTGCATGACATTAAATTTCTTTGAATGCGCGAGACGTATGGGCTGAGAGATTGAATTAATCTATGACTAATATCAAGCTGATTGGCAATCGATCTATAGAATCCGAATATCTGCAACGAGTAGGCCAATGCTGCGATGAAAAGCTGAAAATATTTTATGGATATTCAATGGAATATAAATAAAAATGGTACATCAGTTCCAATTGTGTCGCTGTGTGATCTAGAGTGAATAGAATCGATCAGGAGTATCATGCTTGTCGGGTTCTCTATTATTTACAAGCCTGGAAACGACGACGGTGTTTTATTACACTTGTAAATAAATCTTCAAAACATTTTTACGATCAGTTTGAAATTTGCCATACCATTACCTACCCAACGGAGACAGGCTGGCGTGAAGAATTTTATCGCCCGGTGAAAAGCCTTCATAGTCGAAACGAAAGATGGATAGGAGGTACTCAAGGAAGAGTGTGCATATATGAAAATTGGTTGAATTGAAAAAGTAGGAAATCAATCCTCCACTTCACGAAATGCACAATTGTATATTTATACGAACGGGCTGCAATATCCCTTCAATTCGAAATTCATTTTCTGGCGATACTATTTTTTGTTCCCGGACTGATCCCGGCTGCCTTCACCTGTCCATCGTTTCGGTTCCTGCAATCTTAGGGGAGGATAGGAAAATGTTGGCCACTTGAAAAAAAAAAAATAATGTCTCGGAAAATGATTCGCTTCGATCAGCCAAAATGGCATGAATTTAAACATTGACTGTTAACTTACTCAACGCCAAATTATCCCGCGAAACGATCTCTTATTGTGGACTGATCATATACTCACAGAAAATGAATGCCAATCACATTTGCAAACAATATATCGTGACTTTTATATTAGAAAGCGAGTTTTTAGCACCCAAATTCATCTTCGAGGCCTAGATAATTCGAACATTTTCTTTGTTTTACCGAAAAACCGACTGGCTGGTATTACCCCGCCTTCCGCTACTGATGCTTAGAGTTACACATAGCATATGAGGCAACATGAAAGCAAACCTACTAATGCTGATAGGACTTGAGCTATCCGATAGTATTTTATGTCCACTTTGTATGTAATATTCTTTCGAAAAATTGTGGACATCACATACGGTACCTAAAATTCGTACTGATATGTTGTCGAAGCATGTAGTACCTGCAATTGCATTTCGTCAGACGTTTACATCGTACAGCTGTCAGCCGTGAGATTACGTACTGTTGAATTTCTTCCCTGCCAAGTGACATCACTGCGACATTACTGAAGTCACAATATCTCATACACACGTAACGTTATTGTTAGGGTTCTTTGAGACATATATAGATATACTTGTGGTGTACGGGGCCTGTAATGAGCTTCCATTTATCTCCTAATCTTTAGGAAATAGAGCAAAGATTATTAGGTTATATTTTATCATGTACACTCCCCTCGACGTTCGGGAAAAAAATATCTCTTTCTTTTCGACACACATGGATACTTGAAGATACGCACACGCACGTGGCGTCGATGCAGGCTGGAGTATAAGGTAATTTCCGATGAAAGAAGGAGAGTCTCGCACCCGCTAAGGCACGTCCTTCCAATAAGAAGGTAATATTCTATACGCAGGAGACATCAATGGCTCGACCAAAAGTTATACCTACATAGAAATTGAATTTTCGTTGCCAAAAGTAGGGGCGAAAAATCTCGCAGTAGTCCCACCGCTCCCTTCGGCACCATTATACCTTTATTTGTTCATTCGTTTACTACCTTGTTTATACCTTCATCGATATACTCAACGACATGGCTATACAATCGCGTCCAGATTGGCTCATTCAATACTCGAAATATTTATTCTCCGCTTTTCCACTTCAATTGCTACACGCTACCTGCTACCTCAACTTCCCAATCGAATTTCCAATTAATTCCAAAATCTAAACAATAACGCTAAAACGTTGTATATGAAGCCACAATTGGAGCGTATTTTTTCATGCCATGTTCTGTTTGTTTTTGTGACGCGTATTCTTTTCTTTTCTATTGTCTATTTTTCTATTCTTTTTCTTTTTATTCTTCTATTTTGTTTCCATTTTTACTTTATCTCGCTCCGAAGCTCTTCGTGTCTACCATGTCTCATATTAATCCTGCGGGTCCCGCGGGCCAGCGTTTGAGTGATTGGATCCCTCGGGAGGCGCGAACGCGTGAAATTATCACACGCCTTACTCCTGCCTTCACTCCGTCGCTCGTCCAGAAAGCTCGAGGATTCTCATTCGTTATACTCTTATCGTCGGGACGAAATGCCCACCCGCTTATTCTTTGACTCGGGAATCGAGATATACGAGGAATTAATGCCCGTCAAAGAGTTATTCGAGATGAGAGATCGAATCACCCTCAAGAAAGGAAAAAAAAAACGAGTATTCAAGTTACATACGTGGCTGTGTGCGGTCCATTAGTACCGTACCGTTCTTTTCCAGACAAATTATTTCCACACAACGCAATGATGGACACGTAAACATTCATAACACACAATCAACATTGTACAGAACAATACTGTATGCAGTAATCATGGCACCTGCAGGGGTGGGGGGCAGCAATTAATTTTGTAATTCAATTACTCAATTAATTACACACTGCAAATGTAACGTATAATTGAAATAAGCTTAATTACGATTTTCACCATCCTGGGCGTGGTGTACTCATCAAATTCAGCTCACACTCACTTGTGCAACGCATACGATTTTATTGACAATAATTATTCATTTTCAAACGCAACGGTTGCATCCAGAAACTTTTGCTCGGCGTGAATTTCCCTACTATGTCACTGTACGGTGTATATTATGTTTGATCCGCAACAAATTGCATTTACATTCGAAAGCACTTGCGATTCCCTGATGAAATCGCAGAGAATTGCCTATCCAATGAAAGCTTGCAATGTCCTGGATGACAGTGTCTAAAAATTTTGTCACAACTTCCTGCAATTTATTTTGCAAGACAATTTCGTTCCGTTATTTCGGCGAATATTTTGCCAAAGATGACACGAGGTGAATATGCCAATGTGTGAACATTCCGATGATTTTGGAATGTACATCGTGGAACTTTCGAAAGTAATAGCTGAACAAAGACAGGGAACTTGCCCATTGAAATTCATCTCTCGGAAATCAAGGGCTTTCATCACAGTACCCGTCTCTATAACGTATATCTTGAAAACCTGGCCGAAAATTCGCTACCTTTTGTCTATATCGACAAAAATGTAAAGATAAATAAATTACGGAGGGTAGATATGATGTTTACTATAATAATCTTGTGCGTCAAAAATCCGTCCATCATATCGCCATGTGTGTGAAGAAAAATTCTGCACAATCAGACTGCATGCATACCACATTGTATTAGCTTTTGAGGCACAACCGTTTGTAAACGTCGGATTGAAAAGAAATTCCAAACCATCAAGAAAGCATTTTTCTTACCCCCAAAAACGTTAGCAAGTATGTTTAAAACCTGATGTCTCTTTGTATCTCCGTATGATTGAATTTTTTGTTACCATATCGTCAGACGAATCGCTCGACCGATCTTTTCAGGAATTTACTCATCACTTTTAATCGTATATGGCTCTATGCACAAGTTTCTTGTCAGCGGGAACCCAGACGAACCGACTAACCGTTTCGACTGAAATTTGAACCGAACACTGTTCCCAACGGGACAACGTCCGTTCAAGCTTTTCAATCCATTCCTACATCCGGTTTCGAAACGGCGTGCGCTAATTCTGAAATATACATTGTAATTTCTACGAGTCCTTTCATCATGACCCAAAATATCGTGCTCCAAGCAAAACAGTGAAACCTTTTTAGCCAAAACGGTTTTCAGATATTACTTAGGTACTTGATAAATAATCGGGGTTCACTAACAACGATCATTTCCAGCTTGTTGATAATAATTTACCCACTGTCGCGGTCTACGGGCGACACTTTTGCAACCTGGGAGATCGAAGAGGTGTAGCAGAAGTTTGTGGGGAATCCCTTCGCCGCACTTTATCACCAAGCGGGTAGTATTCAGTGGGGATCTGTCAGCGGGTAGCGGCGAGGCATCCGTCATACATAAATGTATGACAAAAACAAAGGAGGCGGGTTTTATCGGGCTGGAATATTTTGATATTCGTCAGCTGTATAAATGTGGGAAAATCCTAGCGGATAAAAAGCCGTTTTCTTCATGCCCTAGTCATACCTAAACAGAATACGGCCGTAACGCAAATTCACAAGATATTATAACTCAGATATTCATTCATTCATTCATTCATTAAAAACTTTCCTTCAAAAAATGTACGTCGGTTAAGTTTTCTTCTACATTTTCGTTTATTTTTCGATGCGAGATGATCGGAATGACAGAACTGCGTCAGGAAATTTTGCAAAAATATCGAACAATGTTTTTGCTTCAACTAGTGACGTATCTATGGAATAAAGCGTCTCAAGTACATCAGACGGTGTTGTATCTTCGTTGTGTTGACAGGTTGCCTTGACAGGTATCGAACATGGCTTACCCTGATGAAAGTAGGTAGTGAAACTCTTTACCGTCAGCACAGAGACCCTATAAGTGTAAAATACCGGTGAAGTCTTCGAATGAAGAAACTTCTGTGCGAGCGCATGTGTGTGCGTGTGCGTGAGTGAGATCATCGATTGATTAGCAGAATTAATTCATCTCATTACCGAGTGTAATTTTCTTTTTTTTTCCGAATTACTTAGGAATCTGTACAATGGAAACTCTTATCGAATCTGACGTGACTTCGATACGTGAAACGTTCTACCGATTTCAATTGTGTGCAATTACGTATAAGCTGACTGAAGTAATTCGTCACTTGAAGTGCCGTGACATATAGAGAGAAATCACGCTCGCAAGCATATATTCTGCAATGGAGCTATCTGATGCAAACAAGCACATCAGGTCCATAGATCCTTTCTTGGTAAAACATTTCATTCGATTACTCATCATCTTTCTTTCGAACTAATCATGAATATTGAAAATTCAGGTCAGGGCAGCTGGAAGATATTTCATGAAGAAGTAATTCATAGTTGCTCAATGTCGTTCATGGCTTGATAATAAATTCCAAGAACTTATATATGTGAGATGATTCGTTTAGAGAAACTTATGGGGGAAGACTGGCGTCTTTCAGATTTTTGTGTTAAATCAATTTACACTATTATTGTAACATCGCATCATATGAAATAACAATTCTGTTCAATGAAACTGATTTTATCTGGTCAAGCGTTGTAAAGCCTCAGTATTTTCGTTCAATATCAATAATACTGCTTTATGGAAAAAGGGTCTTCGAATGTCTCGATTCATTCTCAGTTTGTTGAACACACAAGGTCGGAGTCACTTTCGTGAACCACAGTTGTGAGTAAGCAGCTATTCTTCACAGGTCACAACGTATCATCGTTTGACAAATTTCCGTCTCGTTTTCATACGCAAAACAAACTGACAAACGCATTTCTCTCGGAACGTTGATTCACCCTACAGGCTTCTATTTGACGTCTATTGACTTACGTTATTGGCACGATACCAATTAGTGTTTATATACCTCGATAATTGACGGTAGAATGTTTATTCCAAAGTGGTGGTAGAAGAGGGTATCCGTCAAATTTCGGTGCGGATCTTTTAGCGTTCGTATTGGAATTTCCACTTCAGTGGAAACAGTGGACCTCGAAGGTATCAGCACTATCTTAAATATGTTCGTTGAAAAGTACAATGTTTGTGCCTGATTGTTCATCTCCATGCACTCTTGCTGTAAATCGATTAACTCGTGTACTGAGTTCTCCGAGCTTCGATCAGACCACAGTTTCGTGTAGAATTCACGTTACGGACCTCGCAGCGAACTGCAGTAGTATTCCAGTAGTGAATGACAAAGTTTACGTCAAACATAGAAATGCACTGGACAGACTTCGGTGACCAGTTTCGTGAAGTGTAGGTATAAACTTGCCAAAGTCCTTCTACCGTCTGATCTGCACTCTCCAGGGCGACAAATCTTCAGGGATCTCCGCTGGAATTCCATAAGAGTCACTGCAGCAAATCCCCTGTGTGAATTCCAACGTGTTGTAACTGTGTGCATCACAGATATAGGTATCTACTGCGGAAGGACATTCCCTCCTCTAACAAACCTGGTTTTATTCTGAAAGACAGTGAACTCGAGCCTGCAGGCTACAGCCCACAAAGTATTGTACATTACGTCGCACCGCGGTCATATAATTACCGCAGAAGCACCTAGGTACCTAGAAGCAACGATCCCGCACGAAGAGGTTGAAGCGTTTTGTGGGCACCGAAATTGTCCCAAGTACCATGATCGCCAGGAGCCGCAGATTTGCCCAGGGTATTCGATGCCTCCGTTTCCTCGTAGCTAGGATAAGCCACTAGACGTGAGACTCGAGAGCCGGATGATCGTTGTCGCAGCTGAAAAGTTTCGCACTTTTTTCTCTCCGTCTTTTTCCTCCGTCGCCAACTCCACTCGGCGCAATCTTGTCAGGAATTTGATTCAACCCGAGTTGAATTTCCCTCACGGACCACCGGCGACGTTGACGAGTGATTGAATCTCTTTTGTAGTGAAGCGACTGACGGTGGCTTGGATGTCGTAGAATTCTCGGCCTAAATTCACATCAGTTTATTTTTCCTATTTGCGTATACCGAATGGCTCCACTACACATAGCAGCGTCTAGTGACAAGCATACGTATTCATACAAATATATATAATATATATATTGTTCACCGGTTCGACGTGCTTTCGAATTTTCACGATTAATTAATCCTCCGGGCTTGATCCTGTTAACAAACAGTCGTCAGCCGCAATTAGGATCGAAGCGGGAAAATGTGGAGGATTAGGTATCCCGAGTAATGTGCACGTTCTTATAATTACGCTCTCGTTTTCCATGATGGAAGCTTATGAAGAAGACTCACTCAGAACGCGAATATCGCATATTGTAGAGAATGCTTCGAGAGATTGTTGCACAGCAGCGAGGATTGATTAAAATCGTTATTATTTTATAAACAATTTTGCGATCAAAATTCCACACAGAGTGAAATTCCGAAATCCTCGAACACTCGTTTCAAACGAAGTTTCGTTTCATGTGATTTTGCTCATCGAATGAGAATCTCCCGCAGTGAAACACCCTTGGTCCAAAAGTCTCCCAATTGCTTTACGGCTAGATGCAAATCGCAGAATTGCGGATTTCAAAAATGTGAAAAAGCATGCGTGCTGATTTGCCCCAGACTTGAATTTCGCTCTAATTCAACTGACATTTTCGACTGACAAACGAGCAACGCAACACGAAATCAACCTTTTCAATTTGAGACCTCGAAGATTCTGAAGAGTATCGAGTTTAATGTTTGTTGACCGTGTAGCACCGAAGAAATGATAACTGTATGTTCGAGCTAAAAAATATGAATAATTATTTTGAAATTTGAGGAGTTTCGGGGCAAAATTAGTTTGAATGTATCGAAGGCTATCTGATTCAGATGAATTACTGTGTCCCGGTACCGATAGGAATACTGAATTCCGAAAATAATGAGGGAAAATCACGTTTCTAGCCAGAATTCCGAAAATAATGAGGATAATGGATTGAATTTTGGCGTGCGATTCAGTCATTCCTCAGGTGAAAACTTCAGGCCGAACTAGATCGAAATCTGAAGCGGATTCGACGTGCGTATCCCTCTAAGGCGTCTGGTACAAATTTTCGGATATAAAAGGTCGTTATTTGATAAGCTAATAGCAAAACGAAGTGCTTATGCCAATCCTGGGTTGCTGGTGATTTCAGCCCCGGATATTAAACTGAAACGTGAATTGGAGAATAATGGAATACATAATTATTGATTGCTGCTTGACCCGATAAACAGTAACGAACGTTAAAACCAAACTTCAGTATTTCCAATTAAATTACGACCATAGAGCATCAAGCAACGTCTGTCAATCATCACCTGAGATGAAATTAATACATTTTTGTTACACGAGTTTGATGAAAGTTTATTGCTTGTGAAATCGGACTCCAGATACGATGATTGAAAGGTATGATTGCCCACTGGCAATATCGGAGAGCAAAGTGAAAACTAAACGAAGTCCAGCAAAATTTTGTTACTTCTTTTAAATAATGACGGTAATTTAATTATTATTATTATTATTATTATTATTATTATTATTATTATTGCTGTAGTAATATCACATAAAGATGCACCTAACCCTGATGGACCACGTTTCGATAAGGATGCTGCAAAACGACGAAAAATCAGAGACCGAATACTTCGTTTTATCTTTGGAGATGCGATCAGGGATGAAAGAGAATCCGATAATTATTTTCTCGAGCTGTAGAGGTGTAGGTACCATTGAGATGAGCTTTTCTGTATTTTATATATTTATTTATTTTTCATAAATTTTCTCTCGTAATTTGATTCCTTAATTGAAATCAGTTCGCGAACTCGGTGTACTAGTTTAGATACGAAAATTAGCGATTGAAAATTATATTTCTCAAAGGCGCACGGGTATGTATACCTGCCAACCGCATAGTGATGGCATCCACAATTACAATACTTTAATTTTATGCTCGAAGTTAAACTCCTGCCAAGATTCTGCGGCGAGCGACTTCCCTCCTTTTACTCAACTACCAGTTTTCCTTTAACTGCCATCAGCCACCAACACCTTCTCCCAGCCGCTCTTCCTCCAGATGCTATACCCACACTCGCTGATTCTGTATTCATGGAATTTGTTTCTTACATCTTTTACTTTTTCCTCCTCTTTCTTTTTTTTTCTTTTTTTCTCCTTCATTTTATTTTTTTCAATTTTATTTCTCCTCTTCCTCAAGGAAACGAACAAAGTAGAGTCATATTTTCGGTATATCTGCAATTATTTTTATACGTCGGTTGCGAACTCACCAATATCACGAGGTGGACGAAACTGTGCAGATTTCTCATCTTTATTCAAGTCGTTGTTGGATAAAATTATTCATATTCTATCTCGTACCTAGAATCAAGAATTTCATTCTAGAAAATTTTACTACCAACTCGCTTATTTATTCTTCATCTTTTCCTACATATTCGTTTTCTACCTTTTCTGCTTTTTATTTTTCTTTTTCTTTTTCTTTTTCTTTGACGTTATACTGCTCAGCTACATAACACGTTTTATTGTGATTTGCTAGCCGCGCTGGAGATCACTCGACGTTATCTTTATTATTTCACGATCTACAGAATGCCAGACCAATCAACTAGTCGGTCGTGTAATTCAATTAGAACTTAACAGTACTCTTATACGCTATGTAATAATTAATTACAGCCAAGAGTATGCTTGACTAATCATATTCCGCTCTTTAATTCCATACAGAACGCAGCAAGTATGAGACGGTGCAGTTCTCCAAGATTCTTGCTACAGCAATTCAGAGAAGAGAAGCTCCACTTCGCTCCACTAGATCTCTCTTGGTTTAATGATAATTAGTAATAACAAGTTGCGTTAAAGCAAACTTGTGCCAATTTAGTTTTACACCCATACTCATGGTGTAGGTGTGATACTGGCATCGGCAGCCTCCTGCCGGGTGTAACTTATTTCTAGTAACTAAGAATACCTATCTTTCTTCAAACTGTAAGTAACATCGATGAGATTCTGTAGTTTCAGGAGATAAAATTGTGTATCTTTATAATCAAACGCTCGTTGAACGTAGCAGATATTTTCTCCGTGATCCAGCTTGACTCGTAGTCTATTTTTGTTCCTGAATAAGAGGAAATCTTTATCAGACCTACAGTCGTGGAAATTATCCGGGATCTCGAGGTCTGGGGAGAAGCGCTGATGTAATATAATGACGGGGTGGGATTTTCTCAGATTCAATCCGTGTCTCTAAACGCCCTGTGAAGATTCCCTTTTTTTATTTAGGGACAAGACGCGAGATTACGATTTGTAATCCTCCCAATATCCGGTCACGTTCCGAAGAAACTTAAAAAAACAGATTCAACTCTTCCACCGAGATTCACGGACGAGCGGAGATAACGCGGGCGAGCAACGCTCAAAACTTTTTAGACTTTGGATATAAATCAAAGGCAACTGCTGATAAGTAAAACGTCCAAAGATTTATTCAACCGTTCTAGAATATTTCCGAGATATTCGAGCCGTCGATTCCCCGCATTGATCAACATCGAACAAAAAAGTTTTATATTTCACTGAAACAGCATCGGTTCTCGCTTTAAGAGGGTACGTGCACTTTGAAGAGGGTATTCTCGAAGGACTGGTATGTGTCCGAATCGTTCGTTGATCAACCACTTTTGTTACAATTGTTCGTTAACCCTTCGAAACATAGTCGGGTGAAAGTTACGAGTTGTGATCATCGGGTCTCAGAGTTAGATGCAGTCGAAGTAGAAGCACTTAATCCAAGGATTTTGATCAACCGTTATCCTTCGAATTCGGGTCTCTAATTGTTCAGGAGACCAAACTCTGTCCGATGAACGTATGGATTTTTGGTTCTGCAAACGTGACTGGAGTGATCAGTTTTTTACTGCCAAATTTTCAAGTTTAGAAACTTGTTTCTTGGCTGTTATCCAATTTTCCGAAACGAAAGTTTACAAATCAAGAAATCGGGTGTTCATCGAATGGAGGATTGTCGTCCGAATAATCAGAGACCCGAATATCTGGAATCGAAGCAACGGTTGATCCGAGTCCTTGTATTAAGTCGTTTCACTATGACTGCATCTAGCTCTGAAACCTGATGACTCGCAACTGGTAACTTTTGTTTCATTATACTTCAAAAGATTGAGAAACATGTGTAATAAAATTGGGGGTTTGAAATGAAATTTGGACACATGCTACTGCCTCGGCGATACTTCTATTAGAGGTGTACGTACGGAATCAAAGTAAGACCCTAAGAGAAAATACAAACTTGGACATTTTCCTTGGAATTGAAACGTTGTATAGGTTATGTCAAAGTGTACTCCGGAACAATGAAGATCTCGCTTCGAGCTGTAGAATTACTTGAAAAATGTACTGAATTTCAAAATCCTGCTTATGTCTGAATCCTAGTCGCATTATATTTATCCTGGATTGAAGTCAGCGCCGTACTAAGGCAAAGGAATTTAGAAATCGAAGTTGAGATCGAATCACTCTTTCCTTGTTAACAGCATTTAATATTTGTACTTGTAAATTTGTGTCATTTTTCATCTTGTATGAGACTCGAAGAGTACGTTCTTGTTATAATAGAAAGTGAATCTCTACTACGGAGGGAAATTTTATCAGAGGGAAATTCAGACGCAAGAAGCATTCAGCGTAGCTGGAAACATAGTTTTAAGTCAATCGTATTTTGGTGAAGACTGGTAAAAATTAAATAAATCATTCAGAATTTATGGCTCAAAATGATTGGGAAAGTCATGTCGTCAAACTTTCTCAGATCTTCTATTTCTTTTGCTCCACCATGTCGAACCGAAAATCGTGCATACCCCACATTTCCACATTCAGAGTAGGATGAAGTACAAATTGAAAAAGTAGTTTGGCGAATGTTAACTTGAGGTCGCCTGGCCTAGAAGCGTCCTTCTCCATGAGTCCTTTCTTCTTTCTCCAGCTTCGAGGCTTCGCGTTACACTTTTGTGGATTCAAATACAAAAAACATAATTCGTATAAGTTTCTCGGGAACGAAGCAAAGAAGGTACCGGAATAAGAGATGGATATTTCCTATGTCGTTTTCGTGTGTCCTCAAATTATTCAGAGATATTCAATTTTTCAGTAGATCTTGTGAATTTTTACTTGCACGTACTGAAGAATATGGAAATATTTACATTTCGGACAAATTTCCTCGAATGATGACCAAATATTTTCAAACGCGATGAACTACCAAACCATCACCGTACCAATAATAACTATTGGAATCCAGCGGATGCTGTTAGAGTCTAATAATCTTGCCTAGTACATACTATTGGATTTAATAGTGTATCTGATGGAATTCAATGTACTTCATTAGTATGTATCGTTTCAGTCAATATAGTGTTACTGTTGGAGTTTAATATAATCTTTGCCAGTGCATACTATGACTATTAATTTGCACTATTGGAGAGTGTATCAGGGATCAGCTGAACTAGGAGTAATAGCTGTTGCAGTCAAATGTACATCGCCAATACAGACTGTTAAGGTGAAATGAAATGTTTCAAGGCCATGACCGGGTCCCCTTCGCCGCGGTAAAGCAGAGGTCCCAATGTTGAGTACCTGTGCATACCACTAGATGGCGCGGTACTCGTCTTCTAACCAGCCTATGGACGTACTAAATTAATACTCGCGATGTCGATTATTTGTATTTTTTGTCAAGCGCGAGCAGCATTCACACTTACGTATAGTGACGGAAGAAACCTTCACTAGCGCCGCCGCGCGGCTCACAAGTGTACTGGATACAATATCAATACGAAGTGTCACCTCGACTAAATGTCGATTTGTTGGTTTCGAGTAACGGAGAATCGTCAATTTTCAGCCATTTCTCTATAAACTGACACGGAATTAGGCTCAAGGTGTGTGGTTTTTCATTGCGGAGTGGCTGATTGTTTCGGAAATGCGATTATCTACGGCAACAGTGAATAATCGCATGATTTAGGTGGTCGATAACTCAATCTGTAAAAATCTTTGTCAAATTTTGAAGAAGTATGATAATCAGCCACTTTCTGCCAAAAAACTGCGTAATTCCCTAAAGTTCCATTGCGATTGATTGCGTAGTTTCGGAGAATTCACGATTCCCGTTTTCGGGGTTTCGACAAACGTTTCATATCACCTTAAGGAGTTTTGGCACTCGTTCTGATCACCTAGAAGACGCGATTCGTAGTTTCTCCCAAACCAGACAACTGATCGAAACGAAACTTTGGGTCTCGTTGTTGGCAAAATTTGACTTAATCAATTTTTGAAATGTGAAAAACGACACGTTCCGTGATTTTTGTTCTTTCGGCTCTAAAATATGCCGAAAATATGTCATAGTCAAATAAAAGGAAGACCAGCAAAATCCCTCTGACAAAGAGTCGATGTCTTTCAGAGATATACTCGTACATATCCGTTTGATAAAATTTGCGGCATACTTGCCAGAAGCAATAAGCCTTTGAATGTTAGAAAGAGGAAATATGACTACAGTATTCAGCCTGCGTCAGGCAACAGACGTGTTAGGTTGAGGGGGGATTTTTTTGATAGGAATATTAACTCCGTGTTGTTCAGGGTTGGCGTCTGTGTGAAGTATTTCAGTGACGAAGTGAGCGGGGATTTTCAGCGTCATTCTCGTTGGAAAAAATGTAAAAACTTCCCCACCTATATCGCAAGAACGGTGAAACGGTGTTTGCAATCATTTGCAGCCGAGAGTTATTAAATTTATACGAGCAGCAAGAATATTTCTAAACGAGTGAGCAGATTTTACAGGTCACAGGGATGGGGGAGGGTTTACGAGTCTTTTTAAAGACCGTAATAATCCTTTTGCAATTAATACAGATTATTTCCAATATAATATGACGGTTGGGCCGGCACTGAACAATGGCCATGACGAAATGTATTTTTTATTTCAATCGAAATTATGAACAAAAATGTTTCCCTATTGTTTGATGGATTCGTAAATAGTATACAGCTGTCCTCGTGGATGTGAATTAATTATATAAATGAAGAGGGATGAGCTAAAGCGCGGCGCATTCCGTCTGCAGCACAATGTAGCCACTGTAAGCTTTATAATTTTACCTCCGTTCAAAACTCCCAACTGGATAGTAGATGGAGTTTATCTCCCACTCGGACGAGTGCTCCCAGATATCCCCTTGTCTTCCATCCGCGCAACAGTGCTCCGGGTTCCTCGGCAGAAGTTCAACCCAACTATGATAAACTGCCGAAGTTTTGTGAAAAATTGGTTACACCAGATAGAGGTAGCCAAGAGAGACAGCATATACTGCAATATTTCTAAACAGACCAGTTTACGTTCGGATACAATATGACGTTGATCTTTTTATAGCATACTAGTATCATTTGTCGCCAATTCCTATGTCGATCTACTAGCTTCGATGAGGTTTGGCTTCGGAAACGCGATAATTCCTATGTCTCATCGTAGTAAAGTTATTGCAAATGTGGTTAAAAAAAAAAAAAAAAACACCATGAATTACGAAATAACATCAAGAAGTCATTTCGAGTGCTAAACGTTTCTTTCCTCTATTCGGCTACGGTTCTACCCTTTCTACAAATTACCGAGGAAAACTTGATTGATGATGTCTTCCGAGTAATATCAAAAACATTCACCTTGATTTATTCTTTTGTACGATACATCGCTACGTGATAATTGTGCAGATTTTATTTCGCCAGATTGCTAGACGGAAGAGATGTGGTGTGAAAGTAATACTGTTCGTTCCAATTCACACTGTAAGCTGTGAGAATATGGTAGAAGTCTTTCAATGAATCGATAAAATCTCTATACGCAAGGGCAGGTCACTCTGACCCTTGACTCAACTATGACACGCGTTTCTAGAGTGGACCCTGGATAGGCTCGGGATCCTCATTTCACGAGCTATTGACTCCGTGGTCACCCTATAACGCGCTCTTCCTCAGAGAGTCCATCCTAAGACCGGCTTTCGGGAAATCGAATGTCGAAAATTGGTCACTAAATAGCGATGACACAATTTGAGCATTCCAAACTTAACGAAATATTCTCAGTACCTTGCTCACTAATTTCTATACGAATCACGCGTTCCCAAGTGAAAATAATAAGAAAGCCTTTTATAGTATACCCAAAATGGATCCACCTACTCATAATTACTCTTTGATATCTGTGTTGCAGTTATGACGCGAGAAATCGGTTTGGAAAGCCGAAACTTTGGAGCGCCCCACAATTTTGGGGCAATAGAGCCGTCTTCCGGGCCGCACCGCCGGCTCAATTATTCGTCCAGGATCTGAGAGAGAGCGACGAAGGTGTCTACAGGTGCAGAGTGGACTTTAGAAACTCGCCAACCCGGAACTTGAAGGTCAACTTCACGGTCATCGGTAAGTACTTCACTGCACAGAAGCGTGGCCTCAACGGCGACCAGCGAAAGCCTCTGGGCTCGATTAAATTAGAACTTGGCTTTGATAGCACCAAGAAGTCCGGGAACGTGGCCGACCCCAGAAGATATATGACGGGCGATTAAAGGGAATTATCTGGACTCTAGAGTCCGAGACGAAGGTCTTTTGCACGACACATTCAACCTCCGGAGGTTTATATGAAATCACGAGTAGAGTTCGTCACGGTGTGAATTTTCTGATCGAAAAATTTTAACTGAAGATCAATGGTGGATCTTTGCTAGAGCACATCACGGTTAAGAATTCAGAGATATAACTTACGTGGAGGAATGTGGAAAAGTTGATTTTCACAAAATTCATGGCTGTGATGAAAGTTATATGTTGAGAAGTCGCTTCACGCTAATACTTTGAGTAGTTGAGGTTCTACTATTTAGAATAGATGAAACGCACCCTCCAGGGACAAAGACCACGCTTCGAATAAACTTATCCTGACCCTTTCATATGAATTAATACTTGAAGATATACATTGGTAAGGCAAAGGGAGGAGACTCCTTTAACCCGAGGGAATATCTCCGGGAGAAGAAGAAAGGAAAGACGAAATATTTCAGTATCTCTCAGAAATTCTGATTCGACTCCAACTTCTCTCGCCTGATGCTGTGCTGCATTGTTAAAAACAATTCAAAAACATGCTGATTCCTACACCCCCGAGTTTTAGCCCTCGAATGCTTGACCTACAAACGTTTTGCCAGCAATGTCAAGAACGAGAAAGATATATCGGATCAAAGAATGTCGGAAAGTACCGAAGAGCAGCTCCCTTTAGCAGTCAACCCGGAGTTCAGTTGAGGGGTGTATACGCGTCTAGTAGGCTGTCTATGAAACACTGATGTGTTGCAAAAAAAATTGTAATTACCAAGTTTTAATACCTGAGTTCATTAGTTTTTTCAAGTATAAATACGATCATGACAAAAACATTAGAAGCACTTATCGTAAGAATTCAGATAAACTGCTGCATGAAATAGAGACTTTCTGGTTTCTAATGGTCCATAGAACAGACCTATATCAGACGAACGTAGAACTTTTTGATATATCGAATCAAAAAATAGTCAACGAAAATTGGTAAGTTTTAAAATATCGACACAAGAAAGCTGATCAGTATCAAGTTATTCTGGCAGTAGCCAAAGGTTTGATTTCTGAACCATAGGAAACCAAAAAGTTCAAGATCCATGCAGTGGTCCATCCGCATGCTTATGACGAGTGCTAATCCTACGACTGTGGTTTGCACTGAGAGCACCTGACGCAGAAATCCCAACTTCCACATGATTACGCTAGATTTCTTTCATCAAACTGGGCAATTAGTAACACGCTATGAAACACATAGCTCTTCAGAAAATAACCTACTCATAAACGTATATACCTCTTTAGCACATTGAAAAATGAGGGGGACTAAGTCTTGCCTCGATTGATACTGAGACTTTGTTACTCTGGAACGATTTGTCTTCTCACTTATGGCTACTCGTCTCTCAGGGCCACTCAACCCTTAGTGTGTTACTGCATCTAGGAAGCAGGGGTTCGACTCTCGACTGTCAACCGCGTCAACGAGTTTGCCGATCCCTTGGCTGTCCTTTGCCAGAATGCCTTAGGGATTCCCCTCGTCACCGTGGACAGCACTGAGCCACAGGTCGGCTAGAGGATAGCTTCGTCTTAATTTAATAGTACCCCGTGTTGACGGGTGGTCGGTGAATATCTGGTTTTGTTTGAGTCCTGTTCGAAACTTGTATATCCTACGTCAAAACACATCAATTACCTTTTGGGCTGTCCGAGAGTAATTCTCCCAACGATAATCGTCTGCCTACTGACGAAAACCTGGTGAAATGACGTCAAAGCGTTGAGATGAGTCGAGGAACGGTTTGGGTATATCGTCTGTCATTTTTAAATCATGAGATATATTCTGGGCTGTATTATTCAGGAATTGAGCTTTCCCTCAAAACACCAAAGTGAGGGTATCAAAGGAATTTCAAAGATTTTTAAAACGCTCGAGAATTGAAAATTTTCAAATCGCGAGTCCGTAATATGCCAAAGATTTTTCAACTGCTTTCAGACTTTCCAAGTATTTACAAAGTTTATTCTCCGAAGTTGCCTAAAAACCCAACAGTCTTTCTCCGCTTATCGCATTATTGGTGATCGTCGATAAAATTCTCAAGTCAACTGTAGATCATGATTCGCCACCCGTAAAGAAGTTTTGCAAGGATATTCCAAAAGTAAATATATCTGTGAACTTTCTCTCTCAAATTTCTAAGGAATCGGTTACCCAACTCACATGACGTTTCCACAGAAAGTCGTTTACTCGTTGACGATTTGCCAATATAATAAGTTGCCCAAACCACAGTCAGTTTCGGTTCGTTACAGCCCAGTCGTGCCCTATGCAAAATCGAGTGAAGCTTTTTTTCGAGACGGCTTGTTTTTTTTTCTGCGTCAAACAAGAACCAAGTTTAGATCCATCTTGCCCTCTCACGCACATGTGAAAGTCGCGCGAGCAGGGAGAAGAATGGATGAGGTTTTAAAAGTTTAATTTTTCACGCATTTTCTGTCATTTTCCTTTTGCGTGACCCGGGTGCTGGTCTCGAGCGTGGTAAATGCCCTCAGCATACGTGCCGGAGAATGTTTCTTTACAATTCTTCTCGTGAAAAATTACCACCGATGTCGTTTTTCTTCCGTACTACGTCGCTACAACGTTTCGTTCATCCGAATATTCTTTCTTTGTATTTGCCTCCATTCGTTTACTTCCCATAGTTTTTACCTTGTGCAATTGTCCTTGTACTATTTATCCATTCATTTGTTCAGGGCTTACGATACATCTGGAGTAATCACCCTGGCGGAATTACTAAATTCCTCAATCCAACGATTTTTGCAAAGTCAAGTTATTCAAATAGAACGAAAATGCACAGAATACGTTAATTGGATTGCATACCGAGTACTGCGGGTGATATTATTTACTGAGTCGAGTTCGATTCTTCAGAACACTTTCCTAACTACTCACTTCCTCCCCTCACTTCCTACGGAATCAACATAGCTGCACTCAAATCATCAGAGAGATTGGCCCGTATTCCAAGCTTTTCAAAAGCTCGCGCTCAGGACATTTGCCATGAGATGAGAAAAGGCCACACATTGTCACTGATGTGAGAATCTCATATCTTTTCACACTTGTACTTATCTATAGATATACCCAAAAAGAAGCAGGAACGATCGTTCTATTGCTGAAGAATAAAATAGTAGCTTGCTACATCAGAAATAAAAATAAAAAATGGTAACAAGCTGAACCTCCTTCGCAAAAGAACAAAAGTAATGGCTCAATTCTCGAAACTTACAGTTACAACTTACACTTATTAATTTTCGCACAGCACATTCTCACCTACTGCTTTCAAAATCTGATCATTGTTTCTCACTGCACGAAAGTATTTCTATCTTATAATTTTTATCCCAGGGCTTAGTCAATTTTCTTTATTGTGTTTTCTTTTTTTTTTAAATATTCAACCAAAACTCAAAATCCTGCCATGCCAAAATGATAACGTTGGGTAAATTTTCAGGCAAAGTATCCGTGAATATGCGAAAAGGATTTTAAATCCGCCGAAATAACTGTGGTGTAACGTGAGGAACTTGAAGGAAATAAGTAAAAATGTAGTTCCGAGAAGACAGAATTTTTGTAAAGGCTGGTGAAGTATAGGCTGGAAATTTTTAAAGGAGGGGAAAAAGTGCTTTCAACCTTAAAATAATAATCAAACGGACATATTCGCTGTAACAAAGGTAGCGGAACTGTTTGAATTAAAATAAAATAAAAGTAAGAAGCCGAAGACCGTTTGTATGGTTATCCACTTTGAATCAATGACAACAACGTACTTCGCCACGCGCAGCAGAAATTCACAGAGTTATTCACGAAGTATTGATAACATAGGTCATTTGTTTTCTGAATGAAACTCGGAAATGTTGAATTCGACATTAGAAAAAACAAAGTAATAAAAAGTTGTGCCCTGACGTGCCCTACTTTAAAATTAAAGCCACAAAACATGCTCCTCAATTCTTCTCATTGTCTGCTAGAAAATATTTGACCAATGGATGATGGAAATCAGGAGTGAAAAATAAATCCAGGCGATTCTTGACGAAGCTGGCAACATCATGAATGCCTCAGCTCTGACCATTCGCGAGCGTTTGTGAATCCTATCAGCGATCCTTGGCGAGTATGAAAATGTTCAAGGAATGCCTTTGCGTGGGACGGCAGACTTTTATTTGGCGGAAAGAAGGCAATAAAAAGGATCCAGATCCTGTGCTTTTTTCACTCCGGGATTTGAACCAGCAAATACTCAGCAATTCATTTTACACAACTGTTGCCTGAAGCTCGTCACTTCGGCTGTAACCTAGCTGGTTTGAAAATCAACGAGCTTTGCTCGGCGGTCCGTAGTAGAATGGGAGCTCGTTAGATTCAAAGAAGATTGAATTATTAACGCCAGGACCATATCAAAGGATGACCAAAACCCTCGCGTAACTCTCTCGGCCAAAGTGGAGATCGGATGACGATTATTAATGAACGAGTCCGTTTTCTCTGTGCCTAATTTACCCCGTGCCTCAGAGGTGCGTTGAGTGAATTGATGTTACCTAACCACGTGTGTATCTTGACTTTGACATCATATCATGCACGTATGGTAGGTAATTTTGCATAGAGCCATAGTCGTATCACAAGGCCTGAATTACGGGGCATGGACTCGAAAAGCGCGTAATAGTCACGTGCACAGAACCGAGAAGACCGCTGGAGTAGCCAAGCACCTGCCTCAGGGACAACACCTTCTGGGTACGTAGAGTGGTGGGCGAGCGATACACGTAGAAACCTTGGGGCTCTGCCGCGTGCCTCGTATATTCTCTCGTAAGCGTCTAGTCGGGAGGATTTATCTGTTTTCGTGGGCAGATGCTGTGCCGGTCCACAGCGGTTGGCATTAGCTCATCCTTTATGGTCAAAGGTGGCTGTTCTTCGTGCGTCTGTATGCGAGGGAGTAGGAGGAGGAAGAAGAAGAACAAGAACACGAAGAAGAAGAAGAAGAAGAAGAAGAAGAAGACGACGACGACGACGAAGAGAGGATAGGGGCGTTTGGGTGTGAAAAACTGAGGAAGCAGCAGGAGAGGCTAGGTATATGGATATCAGATCATTTATGAGACGGTAAAATTTGTCAGCACCCCTCGCGGAACGGTAGAAGCAACCGTAAAAAGTGGCCCGCACATTATTCAAGAAGACAATGAAACGTTAGAGGAGAAAATGGAGGAGTAGGGACTGGGATCAGGCGCTCGATGCTTTTTGCGAAGACAATTTTTCTGTTGGTTAACCGACTTCGTGGCACGTAAAGAGAATAAAATTTTACCCCCGGCGGCTGTAGTTGTACATTGACTGGCGAGTTTTTGAAAACAAATTTCATCACCTGCGGAATTGGGGCGGCAATCAAGAAGCTGGAATATACAAAGAGGAGGGTTTGAAATCAAACAGTTCGGGCCAGAGCGTATTTTCGTTGCTTCATTTCAGCGCATGCGCATCAAAAGATGACGAGAATTGACATAAAGGTGAAATTGAACCAGAGATTTTCCTCCCATAACTTCGGACCTTCTCTTTTCTACTTTTGGATATTTAGCAATTTATTTGCTCTTAGGTCAGTCCGTTGAAAAAAGGCTGCTTTCGCTGGTTAGTATTCGTCGATTATTTCACATCTTTAATATCTTTGGAATTTAGTTCAACCCTGGAGATACGAAACTATTTCTGTTGGTGCTGATGCCCGTCTAAGCTAAAGATTTTGCCTGGTAGCTACCCATGCCTGACCTATTCACGCACGCGTATATCAGTATCGGTCAGACCGTGAAACCAGGACCGGACCTAAAACCATTGGGGAAATCAAAAGTTCCGATGACATGTGTGCCAAAAAATGTCTAGTTACCCAATCTTATCACACAATGGGAAATCGGGTGAAATTTAGAATTTGTGAGCCATAGACTCTCAATGTGAGCTACAGTCAACAAAAAAGAATTTATCGTGAGGATATAAGAGGACTTTTTTTTTGTAATTGTCCAGAAAACAGACCTTCGCCACATGAACCTAGCGGTTTTTGATGTATAGTTTTGTATCCTGATAAATTTCAAAATATTTACTTCAAAATTTGGGATCGGTAGTTATTTTGACACCATCGAAGAGCTTTACGTTTATCCGATAGCGGTTTGTTTTCTGTACTAGTATAGAGCATAAAGTCCAAAATCCGCGTGGTGGTCAACCTGAATCTTTACGGTAAGTGATTTTCTGTTGACTGCGTTCCATATTGAGGAACAACGGCTCACAAGTCCAAACTTTCGAATGATTATGCTTCAAAAGACTTCTTAAACTTCTGTGATGAAAATGACTGATCCGAAATATTTGCTTGGACACTTCAGTCATTAAAAAACAGCCCATTTTCATGTCCTAATGGCGAAATGTGCATAAAATAGTTGACGTACACGCGGTCAAAAACTTTGGAACAAGTGAGGCAACCATAGGGACCAGGCCAGGTTCGACTTATCAGGTCGTCTACTGCAGGAACAAGTCAGTTATTTCTCAATATTTTGTCACATGAAAAATGTAAATGTTATTTCCAGATTTTTTTGGTATTGCTCATGATCTCAAGACTTTGGCCTTTTGATAAAAAATTGGAGAAAATCGAGACCGGTGTTTCTTCGCAATTCAAGATTTTGACTCGATCGAGTAAATGTTTCATAGTTCCAGCGGTGAAAAAAAAATTAGGAAATATTTTCGTATCGAAGCACGCTCAGATACTGACAGATTCTATACAACGAATTTTTCCATTAAATTTTTAAAAGACCCTCGTGCTTAATGATTTTCAAAACATCGGAACTTTCGATCCATATTAGTTTGGAAAAATCTAACATAAACAGTAATTCTTCTCAGGTCTGAGACTACAGGAGAGAAAATTAATCAAAAAATCGAGAGGAGTGAGGCTTCGCGGTCGTCCAGAAAAAAAATTGAATTTTTTATGTATGTAGGTACCCATATATGAGAGTGTTTTATTTCACTTCTTTGGATGACTTGAACGCTTGTGACAAATCTACCGAAAAAAAGACCGGAAGCACCGTTATGAGATCTGAAGAAACGATAAGTCAATGAAACTTCCTGCAATGTAGATAGCTACCCCCGGAAGAACTTTTTCATAAAGTCATCCTAACGAAAATTCATAGCAATCTTAGCGGATCCCGATGCCAGTTCGGTAGCACATTTCACAGGTGATATTTCCTATGTCGAACACGTGAGAGATACAATTCTCGGGCATCGTCAATACGGTGGAAAGGCATCACTCGCAGTGTCGCGTCGCGACGCTCTTAACGCTGCTATAGCCAGCCATCCGTGACCACGTACCCGCGGGGATGAACCATAACGCGCTCGCGGCACTCCTCGTACGTGTTTACGGCCAGTTTTTCACCCTCGCGAAGTCCGGAGAGTTTATCGAGGCCTCCGTCGTCGCCCTGACTACAAAACTCGCGACGTTTATAGTTCCAAGACGAAGATCGAACCCTGGACGACATGACACAACCACGGCCCAAATTCTCGACGAGATATCTTCTCAATCCTTTCTCTCATCTTACAAATCTACCGAGTTTTCCAGCTCTTTTTACTTCAGAGTGCGAAATTGTTCGATCTTCAGCTTATATCTCAGACTCCGCGTCTTCTATCATCATCCTTCTATAACCAGTCGAGATTACAGTCAAGAATAATAATATCTTCGGGGCTTTGAATTACTCTTCATATTACTCAACCTACAGTATCAATTTTGTCATAAAATAAGTCCGATATTAAATTTTTGAGGGGTCGAAATCCTGTAAAAATCTCAGAATATGGAGTGAAATCAAACGAATTTGACTACCGGATAAATTAAACGACTCCGAGAATTCGATGCTCGTTGCATTTCATCGCAGGCGTGCGTCGTCGTGTCAACAAGCCAGAACTTAGTTGATTCCAAAGATTACCGAGTTCGACCTGTCAGACTGAGCCACTCCGATCTATTCACGGTGGTTTAGCCTGGTTCACACCACTTGACACAGCTTGGTTCTTCTTCCAGGCTGAACTATCGAAGAAATGTTTAAATTCGCAAATATTTGGCCGGTTCGTTCTCTGCAATTCTGGAATAAATGGCAAAAAGAGTGGAAAGTTGCGCTGCCTGGGAAATGGGAATACGAAGCTTATCTCAAACAAAGCAAATAGTATCTGCACAGGAAACGGTTTCTAGCCGAGTGGCATTCGATGAAAACGATCAAAGTCACCGCTGATTCGGTTATTCGAAGAGTTTCCTCGCTCTGCGCAAAAGCAAATCGACGAGAAGGATACCGTATACACGGAGTTTCGATGACGTGGCCCGTTTCAATCGGAGAAAACTACCACCGTAGCGTAGTGCTATTGCCAAGTGCAGAACTTCTCAAACTTTAACCCCTACCGATGTTCTCAGGAATGAAGGACTCTGACTCTGTGACGTAACCGCCGGTGGTTGATCCGTGCATTTCAAACCAAGATACAAACTTTTCACAAAGCCGGTTCTCCCTTTTGTTACCAGACAAGAACTTAAAAAACAATTTGCAGACTTGAAGCCACTTTTATGAAAATTTGTCAAGAACCACCTTTTTCGTTTTTTAATGAATAAAAAAGATCCAATCAAAGAATCGGCTACAACAATTTTTAGATTATGCAGGGTAGTATGTGTGTTTAAAAAATAACTTCAATTTTCTGCGACGAAAATCTATGCGCGCAGATACTATATATTATATGCAAAACTAGTTCTGTCATTTTTTATCATTTTTCCAGCTGGACACGATATTTATTTTAATTGGCGAGAAAGACATCAGGCTATATCGTTTCAGGGATAAGATTTTTGACTCAACTGTGGCAGACCAGTAAATAATAAAAACAAAGATCGGGAATTTCTAGAAGCTTTTGAACCCATAGAATAACGACATATTATGGAAAAATGTATTCATTGCTGTTCAATCAGTCTAATATGAACTTTAAGCTCGTTGCCAAAAAAATTTCTGATCCCACAAGACGGAGTATTTTTCCTTCTTTAAGAGTAAACACGTGAAAAAAATGCTCCTAATTACGGGCTCTGAGCCAAGCAAACAGACCAATAATTAATAAATTCCTATTTGCCGTGTATTCATAGGGGACTCAAAAGGCTTGGAATTTTTGATGAATAGATTGACTGTTTCTACATATTTCGATAGTATGGTTCATTCAAAATATTTTGCCGTAAATTTTTTTAGAAATTCGCAAGATTCGTGACAAGAAAGCGAAAAACCGCTGGTGCATGGCCGGTCAAATGCGGATTGCCCTGCCGATCGGTCTGGACATTATCCTGATCCCTGGGGTTCCTTTTAGCCTTTAACGATAAAAATACAGACGTTCTGCAGCCGTTGCTGGGGCGAAAAATGTTTTGCAGACTTGATCCTTCATTGCGGGTACTTTTTGACTGTTCGGTTGAAATACTGTTCCGAAACTTTAAACGCAATTTTCTCGAGACTATATTTTTCCGTGGGTTTGCCACGATATCTCGAGAACTGTTGAAGATATCGACTTTGAATTTCAATTGAAGTTGAAAAACACCATAACGCATTGATTGGACCTGAAAATGGATGGAAAGTGTTGATTTTAATTTTATAACAAGTAAAAGTTTCGAAGTGTTACGTTTTTGACACCAATTCGTTAATATTCATGTGACGTCGAACTCGCCAGGTTCAATGGATTTGAGGTCTTCAGGGGCACAAATATCGCTAGGAGTTAACAAAACCTTCACACGTTCTCCCGAAATCATGGTAGCGACTGATTTTGCACTATGTGCATCATTACATTTCACCGCCATTATCTCCGACCGCAGATAAATTTCCACTGCAATTTCCAATTTCATAATGTTATCAGAGACACCCCTGAAAATGAGAACTGTGTATCTATATTTTGAGCATTGTTACAAACGATCAAACATGTGCGAATCTTTGGCCATCCAAGTCTTCCTAGTCCCCTGTGCCATTTGCTTGTTCGGTAATATCAGTGATCGATCAACCACTGTTAATCTTATTTTTGAATGCAGAAACTGTCCTGCATTTACTTATCCAGAATAGATTATTGCCACATCCATCGTTCATCATAGTGAAAACATCAGTAAAATATATTTTGTAAAATACAAAGTGATATCTATAATCTGCAAAGTCTCTTTTGGGCGGAACGTTCCATCATAGCGTTCCCAATAACTTAACTGACAATGGAAAAGTCTATAACAATTCTAACGATCTCTTTCTGGAAGTTACACGGTTGTAGGTAAAATCTTCACACATTTACGAAATCCAGTCGTCAGTCCCTAGTGTATCGCTTTAGTTGTTCCCATTTTCTCACCGATACCTCTATGTCAAGCTGGTTGACCTCGGTCTGAACCAAAACGCCAGAATATAGAATAATTCCAACAAAGTGGCCGTTATTAGACGTACAAAAAAATGTGTGTACGAAATTGAATGGATTTGCTGCACAATTCTCGAATGCTCGATTTAAATGCGAGTCCACTGTTTTTAATAGAATTTACAGAGCCCGATACTATCGTTTGTTGCAGTTATTTTTCGACCAATCAAAGTATACCTACGCGCCGACACGACAATTTTGAAGTAGACCGTTACTGATTCACTCGTACCGACCTTGGTTATTCAGATCTCGGTCAGAGTTGAAGGGAATTTTATTCCGTATTGTATTTTGTTATTGCAATTTGAGGAGAATAATCATTCAAAGAAAGTAGGATATGATTTCTCGGCAGTACCCTACGAAACAGTTTAGGTGATTTCGCGAAATAGCACAACGATACGTTTCCGTAATTTTTTTCAATACGACGTGTCTTTGTCATATCTACAATGTTTTTGCTTCTGCGTTTAGTGATTTTCATTTTCACGATTATTCGTTGCACAATGTAAAGCCCTCACAATGGAATGTTAGAATTCAGCTGCAGGGTGAAGTCGCACATATTTTCTCGAATATTGTTAAACCTTTCTGACTTTGAACTGCGCTTAGCTGCAACAGTGTTACGTGTGCAGACACCCGCGCTGGAAGAAGGTGCCTCTAAATTCTTTGCCTCGTAAGAGCACTGCGAGCAACAAAGAAAAGGAGGAGGATGCGAGCTCAAGACCTGGAATGGAATCTTGGCGTCTGTCACGGCGTCCTCGAATAAAACACCAGACGTGCCCCAGGGCTTGGCTTATTTCGGTACATTCTCGCTGATACGGTAAAGAAATTTCACCCACTTTTCACTCACTGTCTATACCCGCTCCGTCCTGGCTCTTGATAAATAAAAGCACAAAAATGAAAGCAAGGCTGAAAAAATGAGATGAAAAGCTTACGAAACTTCAGAGGCTTGGTTATGAGATTTTAGTAAACAGTAGGTATGTCTATTCTATTTTCCAATCGAGGCCCAACATTTATCTGACTACTTATCTGCGCAAACGAAACCGAGGTGATCGAAAGTATCTCGTTTGTCCTGGGGATCAGCTATAGCGATGACAATAAACCTCCGAGGCAACAGCTCACAAGCAAATCGTCTCTCTCGATACGAAGTTTTTTTTACATATCTTCAGAGAAAGTACTTATACCTATACGTTCCGTTTTTTTTTTTTTTTTTGTTTACTGTCGTTCCTCCTCAATCTTTCGAATTAAATAGAGACCGAATCACTTACACAGATATACCGAGTGATTCGGATCAACTGTTCGTCCTTTTGCAATTGGATTCCTTAGAAAAATTAAGTCTAAAGTTTCTCATAGGCTTGCGTGAAAGGGAAACATAAATAAAGAGAGTCTTCTGAAGAAAAGAAACTGTACTTATTCTTGACGCTGGATTGTAGGGCGGGTTTCTTAGCACGTCGCTTGTCAAAAGTGATACGCTGGGACATGTAAAATTCAGATTACGAGTTTGCAAAACATGCTTGATATACCGGCTTGGAAGCGCTGGAAATATTGCCTTCTTCGCGGGGATTATTTTGTCCATTTGGTAGACAGAATTATACTCCATTTTACAGAGCACACTGTGGTTTTTAAATCTCACCTCCAAAGCTCCATATTTTCGCGACGCAGCGCAGTGAGACCTTGCCAAATAAATTACTGAATATTCTAGGTTATGTCTTTCATAGACTCGCTGCCGACGAATACAAGTAATTCACGTGCAAGAAGTGAGCAGGCGTTTTTGGGGTGAGATAAATGTTGGAATAAATATTGTGAATCTTTATCAAGGGACGTTCTAACCATTTAAAAGCATAAATGAAGATGTTTTCAGAATCCTTTCTTCCCAACGGAAGGATAAGGAAATTTAGAATTTCACCCCTTCATTTTTCTTATTATTAGTCAAATTTTTCTGATTCTGAAATGACCATGTTTCTTCGTTTAAAACGAGATTCTGAAAAAACACTTCTCGAAGGTCGGAAGCTCCGCAAAGTTTAAGAATATATGAACCGTGAGGATGAAGACTAAACGTACCATTTGTTAGAAACAAGTAGTAGAGCTGAGCAGTAACCTTCTTCAAGGCTACTTATCAGTTTATGTTTAACTAAATAATTATGAAAAGTTCCATGGGCTTTATACCCGAGGAGTGAAGAAAGTTAAGCATAGCTCTCCGTGGAGTTTGGTGCCCTGGTACTCGTCATCACCAGCGACCATTATTGATCCCAAGGCATAAACGCGGGTGTTCATGTAAACCGGCTGATGTATATCCAGAGCTTTCGCGAAGACGCCTCATACAACTACTCTTTACTTTGGCTTGTTTATGGTGTGAAAAAAATAAAAGTAACAAAAAATGACAAAAAATACTCATATATCAGGGAATACGAGCGCGCTAGAGAATGGACGAAGACGGCTTAAAACAAAGTCCAAAACGTTCTGTCTATGTCTCCCTTTACCGACGCTCGATTGAAGCCTATGCAACAGAAGGAAAAAACGATAGGAAACACATGGTTTTGATGTTTCGATCACGACAGCTGAAGACGGTCTATTCATTGTCTTTAGTATAAGACATGGAGAGTTAACATTTGGATAATTGAACCGCTCAAACTTAGAAGGGCATAGCAAATTATTTTGCCACTTCTAGGTGGCTCTCGGCTACTTTTTGAGTAAAATTTGAATTTTGTTTTGAAACACATGAGTTTTTATCTGATATCTGGTTGCACGTATTTTTCTCCATTTGTAGGAATCTCTAGTTTTTTTTTTTTGTTTCCGAAATAATGAGAAGAAATACGATTTTTGCAACTTTTTCACTTCAACTCGCTCTCAATCCTAAGATATTTCGACTTTTTACTTCGAATTTAAAGCAATTGTGTGTCAGACTAATCTCGAGCTGGTTAACTAATTGAAATTTATATTCTTTGTGATAAAAAGAAGCTATTAATCTTCTTCTGAGTAACTGCACAAATGGCATTTGAATATTTTCAATCGTTAGGTCTATCTACGTAAGTTTAAGCAATCACAAACTCTTACCGGATAAACTGGTCGTCAGGATATGCAGAAGTCTTCTGCGAAGTTTTACTTTAATTAAACTAACCAACAATAAACTACAAGTGTTTAATTGTCTTGAGCGGCACAGGGAGTAGAGAACTCAGCGGCGGCTTTGAGCTGGGGATGAGCACGGCCACTTTTCCGGAGATTTTTTTTTTTTTAATGATAAAATCACTAATTCTTCACGTATACAAGGTACCGAATATCGCCGTAGGATGATATACATACGTAGATTCTACATCAATGGCAACTTCGCCACAGATTGAAGGCAACCCTATAGTATCAACTAGGCACTTTTCATCGTGATTTTGTTACAGGTAACTCGTGTGTTGACTCATTTATGAACTTGATTAACACCGAATACGATATGTACCCTGACGGAAAACGACTATTCGCATTATTCGAATTTATGCTATTGCGGTACCAGTAGTACACTATTCCAAAACTAATTGCGCGAACTATTGGCGTTTACACTATCTGTTAGCAGTAATGGGCAATCAGAAGTAGTTGGTGCAGTGATCTGTTATTCCAACAAAAGGAACGGCAAATGATCGCTCTTATTCTTGATCAATAGTTGCAAAATGGTGTCAAGTCAATAATCGATTTATATACTAATAGTATTTGGTGTTTCACTGATAAAGCTGGGTGCACTCATCAACAATAGGGATCTCTGTCAGTTTTCCACTAGTGACATCGACCACTTTCAGTTCAGATTGTCACTGGTACCTACACTCTTCATAGTGCAAATTAATAGCCATAGTATGCACTGCTCAATAATATATGTATATGATCTCCTACGGCCACACTGTTGAGTGGAACAGTACATACTATTGAAAAATATTGAATCCAATAGTATAAACTAAATACTATTGGACTCTAACTGCAGGCTCAAATAGTTGTTTTTTTTTTTTTACATAAGGGTATAATTTTTATAGTTCTTCTCAGAATTGCATGGAATTCGATGCGGTGATGATTGCATAATATTTTGTGTGCATATAGGATTAGCTGGCGATATTCTGACGTCCACTAAGAGACCGGGAAAGTCAAGTTGAGCCACTATCTGCCTGACAATAAGCTCTGAACTAATATAAGCTGTGAACTCTGAACCACGAGAATAGGAAGGGGTGAGTCTAGCTTCGTGACATTTTTCGTCGTGTCGAACAAAGCGTATTTCAAGACTGCGTGGTAGTATCTACTAGTCACATTCCTCGGCTAATGCATAGTAGGTATACTTGGAATTCAAACTCACTTGTCTTCTTCACCTCGTGGTGAGACCAGGCCAAACTCTCCCTTCATTTCATGCATATCCTTTCCTGGCTAATAAACATCCATAAATAGATACAGCGAGTATATCAGGAACGCGATCTCGGGGAGATTGCTTGTTGATAGCTGCAGATATCGTGTCTTCGGTCCTATTTATTTATCAATTCTTGCGAAGAAGTATAGCCCTTGAGCATGGAGCCGAGGAGTAATTCTGGTAGGAATGATGTAATTGATTCAGCAGAGATTTTCAGAAATGAAAATAAGTTGGACTGGTAACGAATTTGGGGGAGACTTCCTTGCCACTATAATGCTGGTTAGGGACCAATGAAAAGCATCCAGAGTCGATTATTGTAGCTCACCAAAAACATTGAGGTACGCGTCCCAAACGTAAACCAGCATTAAGGACAAATCTCCTATTTCTGCCCCGCTTCTGTTCCATTTCCAAGGCTCCTGCTACCGCAGATAGGAAAGCGGACGTCCCCAATGCCCAGCACTGATTCCTGGGACACCATTTCAGGGATATTCCTCCTTGATTATCGCTTGCTAGCCGGATATATCCACCTGTTCACTATATATGGAACATTTCACGTGAAGTTAATGGGCCGCTTCCAGAGATTTTTCTAAATTATGAGGAATATAGTAGAAAGCGTAATTCAAGTGATATGTGTAGTAACACGAGTGAACTTACCGTGTGCATGGGCTTCTTTCTCTCTGTTACCGCAGACGCCGAAGAGGTAGCCCACGGGTTTCCTAGTTTTGGAGGTATATCTCGCCCCCGTAAGGGGACACCACACCGAAATTGCGAAATCTGAGATGAATGGAAATACAAACGTGATATTAAAGCATTAGGTTGCGGACCTTTGAGGGATCACCTGGAGAGAAATCTCATTAAAGTTCTATCATTTGTATAGAAGTTATACTTGATAGCATCTGCAGGATTTCAATTCATCTATTTGAAGTATTCGCCAATCGACGATGCATTCAAATACAGTGATCACATATTTTACCATAATGTCCATATGTGCGACTGTCACCTGAAAAGAACTATGGATGTATTTTCACGAAGATACTTGGGAATTTCGAACTCTAGTGATACTCCTGTCACGCACTGCTTTCTTCGTTCTTCACCAGTCAAGGTTAGTGTTAAGTCTGCCCATCGGATATATGGAGTAGATCGACTGGAACATTTCGGAGACGAACAAAAGTAGTCGAAGGCATATTGGTTTTCCAGCTGTTTAGAGTAACTGACATTGAGAACTGAAATTTTCAGGACCTGGGAATGAACGTAGGTAGATGATGAACGATTTGGCATGAATGGCTAAGTATTGAAAAATATAACAAGCTCAAGTATCAGGGAGAACGATTAGTTCTTCGGTATGGTGTTTTCATGAGGAAATGGTTAGTTGAAAATACCGTGAACTTCTACCAATAAATTGATTTTCAGATCTTAATATTTCATTTGTTCAGAGAATAATTTCATCCAGACCTTTCGATGCCTGTCAAAGGGCGACTTCACGATCAACGTGACTTGATAATTCATTCTCTTCGCCATATTAGGAATCCCAATTATTACCATCGAGTGGATTGTTGTCTGAACGAACAGTGCATTCAAAAGAAAAACTACCAAATCCAGATGATCGACGTGAACGAGTTGGTGTGACATTTTTTATCCTCGGCCAGCATGAGTGGTACCAGATTATTCGGTATCCTTCAAAACCTGCTTGATCTATGAAATCGGTAAACATTAAGATAGAAAACTAAAACGATCGTATAGTTATTTTCAGATTTAAGACAGCGTGAAGTGGATCGGAGTACACATAAAATTAATTTTCAGATCACATCATCTCCTGAAAATATCACTCTCAAGTTTATGATCTGATGAACTGAATTATTTTTCACTTTGCAAAGTAAACAGGTAATATATCTGGCTCCACCTCTCGTGTACTTCCATATTTATTTTCAATTAAACTTTTTTTTACCACGGTAAAGTATGCCTTCGTTGAGAGAAAAAAAAAATTCGCCAAATATTATCTCGCCCTTTACAAACATCAGTTGATAAAGTATAATATACGATCATTTAAATAACTATCAAACAAAATGAGTTACCGAACACTTCAACAAAAGTTATACGCAGGAACAAGTTTTGAAAATTAACCTTAGAATATTAACCAACGGCATATTTGAACAGGCAGATATTATGCAAAAGGGAAAAGCAGCATCCGGTACAAAATCACCTCGTTACTCATTTTCAAGCATTTGGATCTTTGATCTCTCTAAGAAATCCTAATGTCCCTCAGAACCGTTGATATACACCATCTCGCACCATCAGAAATTTTCTCTAATTTGTCAACTCGTTGAAATTTTCCCTGAATGTTCATATAGTTGAACAAACTTTACAGAAATCAAAAAAATTTCAAACAGACTTCAGAATAATAATCGGTAGACGCTTAACGTTTGCGAACGGCATCGATGATGAGCAGTACACATCTGTTAAATCCCCGAAGATCACTTGTAGTTTTCAGATACCGCGAAGCTGTCCCATCAAAAATCCATCATAGACTAGCTGGTGCCATGGATCAATGAATGAAATATAGCATTTGATCAGTATCCTGTTCTGCGTGTGTATAGTAAACCGCGTACAATGCGCACCCATGCTTTGTGTTCCATATCGATATTCGGCGACCAGGATACCATAAATTCTCGTCACGACTCACCTACCAACAACAGATCTTACATTACCGGAAATAACTTCAGCTTAGTGTCGAACTACACTGATACTGACACCTTAGAACAATATGAATACAAGTGTGTGGATAAATTTCCCGTAATTTTGCAAATGGGCACCAAAATCGGAATCGAGACTATACTCATAGTTGTCGCTATATCCCAAGCCGGAAAAGTTATCTAGCTAGAGAGGGATCTAAATGTACCCTAGTTTTTTTAATTCAAATCGTAAGCACGTGAGCAAGCAGATTTAGATCTCGAGATGCAAGATTTCGAGTGGACGAGCCAAGTTTCCCTTCAGCGTGACTAATGTCCGATGTCTATGCATCAGGATGTCATCTCATTCAGCTCAGCTGTTATTGATCTCATCATTTCAGCTCATGGTGTGGCGTACGAAGTTGAGCGGGGGGGGGGGGATGTTGGTCTGAAAAATGATTATTCATCGATTTTTGATTTCATTTCATTTATCGAAGCCTTGTATCTTGCGATTATTTCGAACCATCGCAAGCTGGAAAATTTGCCAAGATGAAACATCAGAAGTAGATTATGCGAACGAAACGAAGAATTAGATTTTTTTGGTAAATCGACTCGATTAAATTTCTCGATGGATGGTTCAAAAAGCACATCCATCGACAAGATCTCGGCATTTTGGTTCTGATGAACCGTTTGCTCTGGAAGACCCGTGCCGTGAAAATACAAAGTTTCACTCCCAGCCTTATGACTCTAACTACGATTTATAAAAATTAAAGTTACAATTACTTTTCAACAACGTTTTAAGTACCCTCCGATATCTTTATACGTTTCACTACCCGATACCGTTTATTTTTATTGTCTCAGCTGTACAGACGCAGGCCGAGGATATATTCCATAACTTGCTGTTCATACTGAGAATTCATGCAAAGGTGACAGAAATCACGAGAAATCCACCCAGGGTGGCAGTCGCAAGCTCCACCTTGCCGTGCTCGCAGAGAATCATGGAATAATACACTCCTAATCGCCGTATATTATCTGTCCTTGCTTTCTGTATTTTTTGGCCCGACAGGTCCTTCCCGGGACCTAAGCCGACAATAAAGACTTATTCTATTGTATTCTATTCTATGGCTCAACACA
The DNA here is from genome assembly GCA_963966615.1 of Tenthredo amoena. NCBI lineage: Eukaryota > Metazoa > Arthropoda > Insecta > Hymenoptera > Tenthredinidae > Tenthredo > Tenthredo amoena. The sequence continues at coordinate 813,936 of OZ016499.1, read as the reverse complement.
CCGTGAACCAAACAGTTAAGTGTATATTTGCTCGTTTTCATATCTTGTATTGCTACCTAACGACGCTTTGAAATGGATTTAATGAATATTAAGGTATGGCAATTCTATTGAGACTGTCACCTATGCGAAATATCGAATTGATTCAACAGTTGCGACCAATTATTAAAACTTTCCAATAGAATCCGGACCCGTACAGAAAATGAATACATTGCTTTTCGATTGCAGTTTTTTCAACTTGTATTTCATTTGTTCAATTTCGGTTAATTTCACGCAATATTTTGCCATTGATCGTGCATTCTCGAGTCTTTCCAATCTACCGGTATTAAAACTGTTTAATATTTCTGTTTGTCGATGGCTATCAAGCATTTATCAGTTTTCACCATGCAGAGGTAAATCAGATTTAACTGATCGCGAGTTCGTTGGATGAAATTTATAGACAAATGAAAATGATTTTGAGACCTTGGTGTAACGGTCGGTAAGATAGAGATGCATCTGAATATTGAGGTGTTAGCTTGGTTGTAGATTCGCTCATCAAGCAATCCAACAAGATGTGCTTTTGATGTAACTTAATCGTTGAGGATTAGTCGCGGTATTCAATATCTAGCAGTACCTATTGTCTGTAGTAACCTGACTGCCGATTATTTCCAGCAAAAATTAAGGTCTCGAAACTTTTAGCATTCATGAATGTTGAAAATTAACATTCTGAACACAATACCATTCAAAATCGGAAAGTAGGGTCGTGAACAATGAAACCCACCATTACCAAGCGCCAGAAAATGAAGGCGAAATTCACGTATGTCAAGAATTCGAAAAGCGAGTTTCCGAAAGACCAAGAACTCTGCAGAAATTTGAAATAAAGTAACAAACTGGAATTGTATAAATCCTTGGCCTTCGTGTCGAATAAAGGTGGAATGAAAATGTAACGCAATACCTTTGATTCGGTAAGTATTTTCAATGATTGTATTCGGATATACCATGTAAAAGATATCGAGGCTCTCCTAGATCCGGCAAAATTTATTTCTCCCACTTAATAATACCGTTTAAAGTTCAGGACATCATTTTAGTTATGTACGTGGTTATAATACCGCAGGTAACTAACAGGCCATTATAGAAGAGATTTATTTCCGTAGAAAGTTCGGAAAAGTTTTCGGTATAAGCGTAATTATTGCTTCATAAAAGTATTTACTAGGTTGAATGAGGTTTCTCTATATCATTTTGGTAATGCGATAGCGCTCAAACGCGCGGACAGATTTATAGGCAAAGTTGGACCATTGGAAACTATTGCCTTCAATCGATTCCTCATTCCTTCTCTCAGTCGCAATACTGACTGTAGATTATAATTCGTTCCAATGAATTCAGAACCGCTTTTCAACGTTTTCAATATATTATCTCAGACAATTTTCCTCAAACTGCAATACAGCCTTTCAACAAAATTTCGCCACATTTTCACGGAAGCAAGTTCAATGACATGAGAGATATGCAAAAATTGTCCATTTCAATCGTGATTCGACACAATCTTTTTTTCACAGAGACAGTTCTCTGCCGGAGTGACCAGATAATGATTACCATAGACAATCGGATCGGCAATATCCTGAGAATTTCACGACTTATTTTCAGAATAAGCGTCCAAAAGGCTTCTATTTGAGCCCAACATCACTGAAATCGGTGCACGGAGACCTCGGATATAATAATATCCAAAATTGAAATATCCTGCAGTTTGACGATTATAATCGCAAGCTCCATCCTTGGCTGCTGAGGCCGGAAATAGCTTTTGTCAAAGTTCTGTGAGCATATAACAACATAGAGGGTTCCTCGACCAGACGAAAGTTAGATGACTTTATTACAAAGATTCACAGTTCACTGGATTCAGTATCTAGTTTAATGAAACTCAACGTTGAATTGCATATTAAAATTTGTCATTTCGCAATATATTTGACCCCGTGTAGTCACGATCACTCGCTCGCCACTGGTTGCGCTTTTAAAGTGATGCCGGACACTCCATGGATACAAATATTTTGCAAAAGAAGCACCGTTACAAAAATTGTATTTTATTCGCATAATTGATTGTGATTTCTTGTTCGTCATGTGAAACAAGGGAACCCAAAAGAATTCAAGATTTTGATATTGAGTGAACTTTGTAAATATCAAGGTTTTCGGTCAACTTCAGCATCATTGGAAGCCTGAAGGTTCGTTAAACCAACTTGAACTAATAATAATGATCACAATTCTCAATAGCAGGATTCAATTGCAAGCGCTTTGACTTCATAAAGTCAGGATTGTACAATTATCGCACGATTTACTATATCTAATTGCCGTCCTTTCTCAAAAAAAAGCAATTCTGTTTTCCTGGAGACACCATTTGACATTTGTATACGTCACGCTGTTTGCCGGATCAAATTAATTACCACTGTGGGTAATACCGAATGAAAATGTGCAAAAAAGTGGTGAAATCTCTCCCCAGAGGCCTGGAGTGTAACGACACAACTCCGAGTCCATTAATTTCGCCGTCATCTCTGAAAATACATTTTTCATCCATCCGTGAAAGTATTGAAATCAGATTTTGATCCTATAAATATGTGTGACATCGGTATTGATTTCGGTACTCATCTCTACTTACTTATATCTACTTGGAAAGTAGCGAAAAAAATCAACGATTTTTTTACCCGAGGTGCTTTTGGTAGGCGAGGTAAGATATATTACGCTCAATTAAACCAAGCTGCCACTGAAAATCTCGCTGTATTAAAATTGCGGGCTACAATGCGAAATGATTATTTTTCCGGAGTCCTAGACAAACAATCAAAGCCAGCAGGATTTTCGTCGAAATGCTTTCCGGGGAGAGAAAATGATGATGATAAAAAGGAACACAAGAAAAAGAAAAAACGAAAATAAAACAAAATACAATCCGACATGAACCGCAGGGAAAGTAATTTTTCGTTCCATACAACTTGATGAGGGTAAAGAGCTGCAAGATTGCCCAGGGGTACTCTTCGCCCTGGACTGAAGCCGCGCACAGAAAACGGTGCGGGTGAATGGCACAGTAGTCCGTGGGATACTCCGGAGCTCTGGGACGCGAGATATAGGGTGGCCGGTCACATAGAAGCATTTGTCACTGGATCTTCCGCGAGGATGACCTTCTCCGACGGGTCAGGCCATTGCCTGGAAGTGATCCTGGCTAAGGGAAACTCTGGGCGGCCCCAGGACACCCTAGGCGACGATCGGGAATCTACAACGAGAGGAGCCATGTCCTGAGCAACTGTTCCGACATTGCACCTGCCCAAATTCGAAATGGAGACATTCGCATCCCTTCAAATTGACTGCGACACTTGCTCGAAAGTGGTGCGATATTTTTATCGCTAGATCCAACTCCATTATATATTGCTGCGAGTTGCAAGTATTCGGGCAGCTGTATTCAGGAAAGGTTTCGAGGTTTATTTTTCCGAATATTGTCATTTCCGCTTAGGCATCTGATCGAAACGTTAGGAAATACTCATTTTCCAAAACTAATTTTACCGAAAATTTTATCATGCTATACAAAAATATTTTCGTATGAAAAAACGCTTGAGAAACGTGTCACAAAAAACATCGACTTATCTGCTCTGAAAGATTGAATTTTGATGCACTGGTGCAGAGTAATGATACCTGAACGTGATAAAAAAAGAAATCGAGCTAGCTGATTAGGCACGGAATGTCCCATATATAATATATAATCAACAAACGAATGGAGAAAACTAATTTAAATTTTCTTTCCAGCTAATTCCGTCAGACAATACTGAAACTCCACCAATTTTGCGGTCCTCGCGAAAATTCACTGCGGGGTAGAAGAATCCACTTAATTAACTCGAGTCAGGTTATATATCCGGTTGTTTTAAGTCAAGAAAATTAAAATTACTGGGGTGGTATAACCGGCATGAAAATTTATACAGACAATTTCTCGTGGCCCAGTATATAGCCTCGTCTCGGTTAATCTAACCTATTCTAGACTGAGCCATGGCTATCTTGCAGTTTACACCTCCACCTGTCCCGCAAAGACACTCCTAAGTGAATAAATCTAATTAACCGCTAAACGTAGTTTCGTTAAGTGAACTTAACGCGATACCGCTACCCGGCAACATTACTCTTCAGCAACAGTCGACGCTACAACCTATTAGCAGTATATTTTCCACCACCAACCATTCAGCCATTCAGGGACCACGTTACCCGCCTATACGCTTCCGATCTGAAATATTGGTTGCGAAGAACCATTATATACGTGCACATACCTATACCGAGAGGAAATCTTGAAACTATACAGTCGACTGCGCATGCGCTAAGTAATTCAATTTTATTGGTCGCTGAGCTCGTTCTGCGGTGATGTTTTAACCTACGAGGCACGGGTGCCAACTTGCAGGAAATGCAGCGACAGCTGTCAAACGCTCGCACATGAAGTAGTAAATCTAGGTTACGTTGTTTTTTATTCTCTTTTAATTTCTACCCTATTAAACTAATACGATTGAATAAACTGTTCCCACCTAGCTGCTTCGTTTCTTCCAAGCACCCATCATTTACAATTAGACCTCTAGTTTCCAATTGTGATTGGAAGAAACAAATCCTCTAAATAAACCGGTACATCGAATCGAAGCAAGTAATCAGCTGTTCGGATTATATCTCAACGGTTCTTTCAGAACATTAAGTTTTAATCTCAAGTATAAAAGCTTTCCAAGCCTTTCCGAATCACTACCGCAATTAATTGAGATTTCAACCTCAAAAGTTCGTATCAATTACGTCGACGCCAAAAACAAAGTTTGACAGCTAAAACTCGAGATGGCCAACCTGCTTCAGCGGACGACGAAACTCACGCATGCGCAGTCGACTGTATAGTTTCAAGATTTGCTCTCGGTATGCATTATACACACAGAGATATTCAACTCGGGAAAACTATATGGAAAATAGTAACGACATGGTCGTCAAGTTCATAAGTGGAAATGATAGCTGGAAATAATTATGGGAAGTGACAACCAACGTCGACATTGTCAAAATGGTACACCCTCCAATGGACTGTTTTTTTTTTTTTTTTTTTTTGACGACTGATATGTTCCAAAGAAAGAAAAAAATTGTGAAAGCTGGGATTTTGGAGCTATCGCCTCCCAATGTCATACCGGATCCTAAGAAAAGCACTTCTCGTCAGGATTTAGGTAGGTCACTTCATGGATTTTCAGATTTTGTGGTCCCTTATGATTCAGGGAATAATCCTTCATCAGTTGAACATAAAACTTTTTGATGATGGGAAAATAACGTCAGTGAGCATCTTTTTTGAATAAATATTTTCTCTTTTGGATTGCAGTAGACATTGGGAAGCGATGGCTCATGAGTCCTAGGTCTCACTTGATTGTGTTTCCAAAAACTAGTAAACTTTTGTAATAAAAGTGGCTATGAGAAGAATTTGTTGAGACCCAGCAGTCCTCCAAAAATAGCCTATCGGACGGAGACGGGAAATAGTAATACCGGCCAGTCGGTTTCTCAGTAAAACAACAAAATTAATTGAATCACCTAAATCGCAAAAATGAATTTAGATACTGAAAACTTGATTTCTAAACTGAAGGGTCATCATATATTGTTTGTCGTATAATTGGCAAAATTATTCAGTCACTACGGATTTCCATTCATTTCCTGTGAATCTGAGTCAAATCCATGATAAGAAATCGATTTAAGGTTCAATCTATCGCCAGTTAGGTTGAAAGTAAATGGTCAGGTTTACTCTGACGATGTTTTTACAATATCTTTTATCTAAATTGTTTGCGGAACAATGCCGGTCGGTACGTAATAGCATTGAGTTTACGTTAGTTCAACATGGTGACGCGGCGCTGTTGTAGCAGGTTAGAATTGTCATAATTCAAAAAATTACTTTTTGCAACAGTGTGCGTAAAATTCGATTTCACGCATTGTTTTTTGTGCGTGAAATAAAGAGTTCGATGTCAGCAAAATAAACTATAGAATCACGCTAATAGTATATCCTCAGAGTGTTCACAAAAATATATTGGAACGCGTGTAGCTTAGTTGTCCCCCCCCCCCCCCCGCCCCCATTAAAATAATAATTTTCAAATTGTTTATGAATCCGTTCCGTTTTTCGTCGATTCTATACATTCATATGGATTAGTAATTATTGAAATGTTGATTCTGATTTGAATTATCTGAAATCTACGCTTCATGTTCGTTTGATGCTACAATCGCATTATACGCACTTGTTGCATAATATACTGTGACATTCAATTTTAATAAAAATAATAATTTCGCGTTTATTCAATGTATGAAAAGAAATTATTTGTCACCATTCTTTTTTCTGCGATGGCATCTCTATCAATGCAAAACAGGGCCAACTGATTTTCATCTACAACGTATGGGAAAAGGGTTAGCGGTCATCAAGCGCTTGAGAGTCGCTTGTGAAAATGATTAATCAATGATTAAATTTACTAATAAGTAACCGTACTCACGGTCGATTCACTGGTTACGGATTTGAATTGATTTGTTTTTTCTAGAAAATTTTAGAACTCACCACTTTTGGTCGACAGTACCAAGAATTATTTCGAATTTACAATATTACTCTGAACGAAATGGCGACGAGTTGAAGTCGAGCTATGGATACAAGTACGCAAAAACACGTTTTCTAACATGTGTACAGCGATTGCCCCAGTTCTCAATTTTGATAACAATTATACAGTAATACCTCGACGTGACAGACTCCACAGTTTCAAAACTGTACTGCACGATGCATTATGATTTTCTCGCGAAGAGCTATCGAATTATAAAGCCACGCTTCTCGAATTAATGGCCCGATAGTAGATTAGAATATCGGCCGACATCGCCCGTAAAAATTGGAGAGGCCAACAGATGCAACCGTATTGAGACTACAATAAACAAACTGTACAAACAATAGCATTGTCTTGACTGCAAATTGGACATTATTGAGTGACGTTATACATAATCACAGTCTCGAGTCATCTCATGCTGGCTGATCGCAACGAAATATGTTAGAAGATATTGATTCCATTCCTTAAGGGGCTTCTTCATCATGCATGAATGGAAAGTGCCATTTTGCGTACCCCGTTTACAAGGCCCAAAACAGTTACCGTCTTATAAAAAAACAAACACCGACATCATGCGGAGACGATACTTTGTGCCAACATAATCATGCGGTAAAAGTGGTCCACGTCGAAGTTTCCACGCGACTATCAATGCGTCTTAAGTTAGCGGCATTCCTTCATCCTCCGACAAATGGTGTACAATATACTCCTTTAATTCCGTAGAACATATCATAGATTGTCGATGGGCACTATTTCCGACGGTGGAGCCATGGAGAATTGACATTTTTGACGCCCTGATTCACATTGAAGAATTCCCATCACTCGTTATTGATATCGATTTGCTCCTTCCGATGCCAGCCCTGCATCGCATGCTATTCACTACGGCCATTTGGAGATATATGTTTACTTTCGGACAGGAATGAAGAAAGAAACCCGGTACCGCGTAGCTGACAAACCACTCGCCTTCGATTCTGCAAATAAAAGAGTACAGGAAATATCTTTCACGAAGCCTGGGCTATCCGGTTTGTCGCAGAGTGCTGCAGTTGTCATTGGAGTATCGCTTTGGCACAGAATCGATTCCCATCAAGTTAACTCTGCCAAGTTGAGAAAGGAGAACATGTTTATACGAGGTTTTAGTGTACGCAGCAACCACCATTCTCCACGCTTGTACTACTCCTAGAACTCGGTACTGTACGGCATGGGAGTATTTCAAGTATAAATAGATCGAAGGCATATCCCGAAAGCTGGACATCGAATAACATATGCGGGCATTAGTCATAACTTCCTGGGCCACAATCCGGGCGGAAAACTTTTCGAGAAATGCTCAGCTCGCAGTAGCTCAGAGCCCCGAGGAGGTTGCAGAATTATGGATTGGAGAAGTAGCGTACTATCGCTGGCTCGACAGACATTTCCGAGAATTCTGAGCTAGGAATGCCTCTTGAGAAATCGATATTTTGAACGATTGAAAGGGCGCGGGGTTTTATGTGCGTTATACGATAAAGTATCCGCGTTTTAGAACTGCCTGCAGCCGGTTAACAAGTTGAACGGTAGGATCGTCGGAAATCGAATTTCAAAATTATGGAGCGGGTGAAACGGAATTCGAAAACAGTTATCGCGACAACAACTTTCACATCCTCCACTCTAGTCATTGATTCCTGATTCAAAACGAACCCTCCCAAAAAAGAGCTCCATATCTCGACTCTAAGAGATGGCGTAAGCCATTTTTCGTGTTTGTTGAACTTTTTGCAGCTTGCCCTTTTCAATACATGCCACTTGGTTGAATTTCCATCAAAATACGTTTCTGGGGTGCTCAAAATCGAAGGAGAGAATACAGATATTCAAATTATGAAGGCCCAATGTGGCGAAGCAAAATGATGAAAAGTAGACCGATTTGCATCGAAATTATTACGCGACGGTTTTTGGGCTGACTTATTTCTGATTTAGAGTCAAGATAGAGAAATTCGAAGAGGTGGATCAGAATTGTAGGAAGTAAGCTGAGCCGCGTAAAGATTGCTACTTTGGATTTTTTGTATTCCGATGAATGTTGAATTTGGTCATGTTTTTTAATTTAGTTTTGGAATCAGCTACTTCAAAAACCTTCGATTACCAATTTTGGTGCGAGACAGTTCACCTCTCGGTTCCGGTCCACCTAACAGTTTCGGTACGTCAAATTGGAACCAAGATTCTTAGTCTCTGTACTCCGACTCAAGATCTGTAATCAGCGACCTAAAAACCCCTTCTGACCGAGTTCTAAGAAGATCCGTAGTCACGAAAAGTGTAGAGTTCAAGACTTCAAATACACATCGAAAAATGGCTTGCAGCAACTCTTATTGTTAGAGCTGGGATATAGAGCTCATCTTGCGGAGGGATTTGTTTTTTAGAAAAAACTAACGCTTAGAGCGTCCGTGGTAGAAAAAATTAAATGTCAATTTTTTTGTAGACACTCTTATACACACGCAGCAAATGTTGTCTCGGTCAACTGCAATGAACTAAAATATTAAAACTTTTGATGTAAAATTACAATCAAATTATGAAAATTTATTCACTTTACTTGAGGGTGTGCCGGAAAAAAAAGGTTTCAGTTTGCATGTCATCGCCCCAGATTTATTTTCTATTATGGAGAATTCTTAACGTATTAAAATGTTCTTAGTATCACGGTTACCGATTTGGACCATACATATAGTGCTAGGCGAGTAATATTCCATAATATTCTGATGTTACGAAAAATTTCCAATATTGTAAATTAGGCGATTCTAATTTTGTCAAAAATGTATATCGCATAGCACGGTTCTCGGATTCGAATTATTTCTTCACAGATGTGTCAGGAACAATCGTGTTTTCGCATGACCTAAGGCATTTTGATGGCGGACCTTTTCGAAAATTAGAAGAAAAAAAAAACAATTTTTTGTTTATCAAAGTGCTAAAAAATATCTAACCAGAAAACGCATAACCAACTTCGTATATCATGTTTTTTCTCGTCGAAATTCCAGTATGGTCTTTTCTCAAAGAATTTTATACAACGCAAGCATGTAGCCGTTTTAGCGACTACGGCGGTAAATCAGTGGTGCGGGGTGAGGAACTGTACAAATAAAGTTATTTTCAACTCCTAGGACGTAAAAGTACCCAAATACGTACTCCGCACATGCGCATTCGCTCTTGGGCCGTGCGTATTATTGTACTCCATACGATGTCAACATAACCTCTTTAGGAAGAAACTTGTAAAACATGCTAATGTTATATAAAATATCTTTTTATGCATCGTGTATTTGCAATACTCATCTACGACTCGTATTGCAAATTCACGCTCAGCGTAAAAAGACCTACTTTGCCTCTTTGGTACACAATATACTATTACTGCGGGACCTCAAGGGGTCTTAAAGTTATGCCAATATTTCAAAATATTCGATCAAGTTACAAAGATTTCGAAAATTTCACAACATTTCTAACATCTTAAGGATTCTGATGATAAATATTTCGAACAACCCTGAGGATTCTCAACCAATTTCATGGAATTCCAAAATATCGCAAAGATTTCACATGTGTTTACAGGATTTCAGGTATTTCAAAGAATTCACCAATATCTCGTAGAGCGGTGTACAATAGGCTTCCGAAATCGCTAAACACCTTGATTGAAATTAAGGGGACCAAAAAGGTTCGAAATTTCGAACAAATCAATGATCAGTTTTTTCAATGCTTCGGTAGTAAGATCTTTCAAGAATATTTCGATGGCAGTATGGAAGAACGTGCAACTTCAAATCGCGTCTGAAGAACGTGCAATCTCAACTTGTGTGCGAAGAACATACAATCTCGATGAGGGGTTGAAATTCCATTGATACGGCACTGGTATTCGGTTTGCCCGGAGTATATGGAGCACTTATTTTAATAAATTGAATTATTCAGTAAATACAAGCGCCAATTCGTCTTTACGTAGTGAAGCAGTAAAATTAACACGATGTTTTATATTTCAATGAATTGCTGAATAAAAATTTCAAAATTTTAGCGACAAAACCAAACAAAATTGATTAAAAATCTACCTATGTATATAAATTTACTCAAAGAAACATACAAATTTTAGTTTATGCTTAGTTGCTTTATTAAAATTAAGAAATTCAATTTTCGTTTATTTTCCCGCCATTTCGGTAATTTTCTTGCAAGTATGAATTTGAATTTTCGGATTTTATTCGATAGAGGATAGCTTGAGGAGCAAAAATATCGCTCAGGATCAACAGAATCTTCATTCAATCTCCCGGAACCGTGACAAAACTGGATTTTGTACTGTTTGCATCATTACGTCGCAACGCCATATCATCACCGAAACCGCGGAATAATTGTCACTGCATTTTTTCATTCTATACCCCCACAGTCAAACCCAAGCAAATTTTCATTGTTGATAATTTTTGATAAAATAACATTTCATCATTGCGTATGAGTATTAGTGCCATTGTACGAATGAAAAATTACGTTATACCCTGCAATTGTTTAACTATACGCATTTCTATTTTATTATAACTTCGCCAGAAGTATATAACGACCTAGCGAACTATGTCGCGCAATTACAGCGCGGAAACTGACGTCCCATCCAATTCATCAATCGTGCGTAACGCTCTAGCGAACAATGACGTTAAACTTGGATTTCCCTTTATTTTCCAGTGCCCCCGTCAAAGCCAATAATCTACGACGCAAAGAGACGTGACATGAGCAAGCTCTTGGAAGCGTACGCCGAGGGTGCTGATCTTACTCTCGTCTGCGAGGTTCATGGAGGTAAGGAAAAATTTTTCCTTTTCTATTTCTATCCAACATTGCAGGATCAATATCAGGTAATCATCCTGGAATACAACTGCAGGCTGTTTCATCTAACGAGTACTTTAAAATTCGCTGGAAAATTCATAGAGATAGGTAGTCGGTATTGCAAGATGCGCGGACGGAAAAAAATACCAAAATCAACCTCAGACATGGCAGAGTTTCACGTCAGAAGACTCTTCGCCATCGAGATACGGTACTCATTCGAGGATGATATCAAGCCACGACCGAGTTATTATCCCACTCGACTTAATTGGCTAATTACATCTGTCAATCGCGAATGATACCCTCTTACGTGGAATATAGGCGATACAGTCGTAACGGGTATCTGTACAGGTACATGCGAATAGGTATATAGATATTCGTTTAGGTAAACGAGATTAACCGGAGTAACCGAAGAAGTCATAGTTTCTGAAAGCATTTATATAGAAACCTGGGAATCCATTACACTCGATCAGTTCACTCGTGAGGTGATTCGGTACTTTTTTTTGATTGATACGGCAGACGGAATTATCCAAATACTTATTTTCAAAAACATATTGTTATGTGAAAAGAAGTAATGATTCGCTGTTCCGTGTTACTGACCTCAGAGACTCATTTCTAGAGCTGCACATAGTATACGATTTATAAGTTCAAGATCATTTTTTAAATTTCCGATCTGAACAAAACCGTTGATATCTCAGTGAGGAAAAATCGCAGAAAAATTTTCGTAGTATTTCAAAGTAGAAAGTATTTCAGAGTAGAAAGAACAAGCTTCAATTTTTTCTGTTTCAAAATTGTCCTACGGTTTTTCGTCGGTTACTAGAGGATTCTGTATTTAGTTGTTCTTTGCGATTTAGATACGTTTTTTTAACGCCTGTGGTTTTATGAAAGATAAACGTAGGAGTATATTTGAAAAAGAATTTTAAAGCAGAAAGTACAAGCTTCAATTTTCCTTGTCGACATTTACTCTGTGATTTTTGTTCCGCGAATTATTCAACATCTTTTTCTACAAAAGGTCCAGTTTTAGTAGAAGCGTTACCAGGAAAAATTGTCAAGAGTTAAAAAACCTTCAATACTTTATTTCGGAGTCATGAGAAATTCTCAGGAATTTTTGGACGAAGTTTTTTTTTTACGCTTTTTCGGTAGGAAAAATTTTCTCCAAAAGTGAGTAAAAAATTCTTATAAATCGAAAACAAAAAAAAAGAATAAACTTTTCCCTCCCAAGATTTCGTTATGAACCTGATAATTCCGAAGCAATTTTCATTAAATCAATCAAACTTTTTTATAAAGAAATAGAAATGCCCAGAAACCCGTAAGTTTCAGGAGAAATGTATTTTCTCTTCTTATTCGTGATTTATAGGAATTTTTTGATAATTTTCGGGGTGAATTCTTTCAGCTGACAATTAGGGCGGAACTAAAAATTTTCTCCAAAAATTCTGCAACAGTACCTATGATTCGAAAACTTCAGCATTTTCGACCGCTGACGAAGATCAAAGATTCACTTTCTTTTTCATGGGTTTTGGGATTTTGCCTACAATTGATAGGAGTCGAGATTCCTTAGTAAAAAGGGCATAGCATGTGCGATCGTGCCAAATTTCAAGGTCATACGTGTGACAGTTCGATGAACATAGAAGAGAACAAAAACACAAGGTTGTATGAGCAAATAGAAACTTTTTTGTTCCTATACTCATCATCGTATAGTACCGATCAAAGGTTAGAGATCACTTTTCCGATTTCCGATGAGTACAAAAGCCGCGAGGTATCCGACGAATAAAAAACGTTAAAAAAGATTCAACGAAGCATTTAAAAGTCGCTAGGACGAGCTTTTCAATCTTCTTCGGTTTACATTGTTACGATTTTCGTCTTACTTCCTGGCTAGCTTTGAAGGTAGTCTATTTCGACTTACGTTTTCTTTTTGTAATTTTCTTCAATCGCTTTCCTGAGTTAAAAAAAAAAAATTACAGCAGGAATAATCAAAACCATCTCTTTCAAAATAGATAAAATAAGCTCCAATTACTTTATTGCACATTTTTCCAGACTTCTTTTTTTCCTCTCAATCGAAGAGTAGTTAAAGAGAATCTGAAAGCTTCATAGTTTTGGTATAATCGACCATCAATTTTCACATATTCTTATAGTATAATTTTTTGCAGGACATTTTCCCCAAATTTCATGACCATATTTGAGAAATTAAATTAGTGAGACAAAGGTGTCGATCAAGCAGGTCATAAATGACGTTATGTGGCGGAGACCGGTGCCCTTACGCGAAAATTCACCTATGAATAATTCCATGTCAAGTGGGACAGGTTTTTAACCTCAATTTCATCGATCATCTCGAAGTTTCAAAAATTTTATGGATTTTATGGATGAAAAAATGAGGATCTGTCCCGCTCACATACCTTTTTTTTTCAATATTTTGGAATGTACACAAAACGTTCATATCTTCGGTTCTATTCATGCTACATACTTCGAAAGGATTTCATTTCAAAACCCGTCAAACATGATTTCGTTTGGTATCTGATAAATTTGACGACAGCCGAAATTTCTATTTGTAATGAACTATTCAATCTTCAAATGCGATTTTCAATAACAGCTGAGAAATAGAAAATTATGAAAATTACAACGCTAACAGTATTTAGAATTAAAAAATGCATAACTTCATAGATTTTTATTTTCCTTGAATAGGTAAAATATGGGTACTTATATATCCTTCGGGATACAACATATTTCATCGTCGACAAATTCTGCGACTTTAAGTGTAACTGTCTGCCTAATGAGAAACGGATTAGGCCTGTTCTGTCTTTATCAGAATGCTATTTTATTACTCATTCTATCGATTTTTATTCATCAAAATATTACACCTTTTGTCCTTGTCGGAAATTTGAAAAGTGGTCCTGAATTTCTCGACGGTACATGAGAGTATATCACCATTTTTGTGATCAGACTTGACTTCTTCAGTTTTTCAATAAAGATTGAACGAATCTCTGTCTCAAATACACTTACGAATCTCGGCACATTATTGAAAATGAAAATTATGTATATTCTTGATATTTGTGTAAAGATTTCGGAACAAAAATATCAATCTGTGGTTTGAATTAAATTATGTAGTCTCCCTTGCAATGGCGTCCCATCATTCATTAAAAGTCCAGATTATTCCCAGATTTCGAGAAGCTACAAAATTTATTATCTCATATCATAACAAGCTAATATTTCCAGTCTGTTTGTATAGCATAAAGACATACGATGGGGACAGGATAACGTGATATTATCTTCTGCCGTGTCAATTAGTTCTGGTTGTTGTCAGGAAACAATATATTTGGAAAGTTAGGAGCGCGAAGACTTTGTCAACTATCCTATTACTCGAGAGGCAAAATAGACTACGTGCGTGACAGACTTCTCAATTACTAATACATCGCGTAGTGAATACATAAACGTAGTAAAAATGTGACAATCATCGATACAGATTCGGAGGACAAATTGATATGATCAATCGTAGATCACAACAGGGCTAACCGACAAAAGTTTTGCTTTCCAAATTGCATATGGGGCGTTCCAAACCATATCGATCTGGCCGTGACTTTTCACATTTCTGATTTTTTCTTCCGTTTAGTACGTTTGACTACGTTGTGAAACGTCACAAAAATAGCACGATCTGCAAAGTTTTAGATTTGAAAAAAATTGGTTTATAGGGTCTGATATAGGGGCTCTTTCGGTACGACTGTTTGTGAGCGGAGTGCCTTTTACGTTAACCATCGCAAAAAAAAAACGTCATTGTTGTTTGGAGTTTCATATTTTAATCTAATCTATATAATATTTTCATATTATAATTTCGCCAATTGTCACTCTGATATTCAAACAGTTACCAGCCAACCAGTTTTTGTTTTAAGGGAAGGGACCAGACGATTTTGACCGACCTATCTAATTTCTCGAATATCTCCGAAACGGGGCTATCAATCGGATTGTCCTTTTGGCAGCCGATGTTTCAGGAGAAATGAGTTCAAGCCAGCTCCCAAAATTCCATGAAATCAAATTTCTTTTTTTAATTTCACATTGCAGAATGTGGGAGTGCCACTTATTTCGACTGATATCAGAGCCCACGCATCATTGACGCAAAAATAACTGTGTAAGCGTCATTCTACACGGCATGACAAACACTCCTGTTGAAAAACATCTTTGTTTCATGGAGGAACAAAGTCTTTATCTGAAAGATATAAACCACTGCAATGCATTCGGCGGTTACGCGTCCAGTGGGGGTCCGGGGGGTGCGACCCCCTGGTGGGGGTGCAGGGGGCAAAGCCTCCTCACATAAAAAAAAATTATGTGGAATTTTTCGATCCTTAACCTTTACATTTCAAAATTGAAGAAAAAATGATGATAATTGTTATAACCATGATCACTGATACATTACAATATACTATACTGATTACATAATAAATGAACGTGAATAATTTCACAAAATTCCACTTTCACGTAAACACTATGAAAGTACAGTATTAGAGCGATTCTATTGTTTATTTTCGTTGTAGCTATATGGTTACGACTTTTTTTATTTTACGCACGGAAAACAGTGCGTAAAATCGAATTTTACGCATACTATGTCAAAATAGTGTATTGTGTACCAAGGGCGTAAAGTGGGCTTTTTTAGACCGAGTGTGGAGTTTGCAGTACCAGTCGGAAACGAGCTGGCACGAACCGAAGAAGAGTACTGCAACCACACGAGGTCAAAAAGCCCACTTAGCCCTCGGTGCACACCATATTTTTTGTAACGCATGTATTGATTTTTGCGTTTTGCGTGCCTATAAGCGGCACTGAGGTGGCGGGCGATAAAAGTTCATTACCGCCCGCTACTGACTTTTTTTGCCCGCCGGTACAAAAACGTTCACTTTACGCCCGATTTTTAGGTCAATAAAACGCGAAAATCGTGCATGTGTTACAAGAAATTATATTCAGTTGTGTAGCATAGAAAAAGCGATGTACTCTCTGATATTTTGGACCCGCATAACTTTCGTTTGGTCGAGGGACGTCATTTATAATATCCCAACAACTTCCGGTAAGCAAAAGTCAAAGTTGGGTCGATGCAGCAAAAGATATTGCCGAATGTTCATCAATCTATCGGTAATTGTCATTCTTCATCTCTCCGTGCATCAAATGGATTGATTTAGGGGGCCGGGTTGAATATCCGAATTTCAAAGGTTCCGAACGGTCAAAATTTCGGATTCGTTCCAGACGATTTTGTATTTTTAACGAATACGCATGCATATTCCGTTTTTTTTTTTTTTTTTTTTTTTTTTAAAGACTGATAAATATTTTTGTGCTTTCTAGGAAGTCGTAGAATATTTTCTCACTCCGACTTTTTGATGGCAAATGTATGAAAAGGCAAATTTTTATCCTTGGGTATGAAAATTTGATTGAGATGAATTAGGTAGACGAGAGAAAACTATTAAAACAACTACAAACTCACTCATCGGGTCGTATCGCGTCCCATCGAGTTGTAACGGATTATATTCGTCTATAGGCGAACTTGTTATTGCATGCTTACATCGACCTACCTTAGGTTGGCCCCCCCACCTCAGATATTTCAACATTTTTGTATTGGAATCGTTTGGTGGTGTTTGGTAGTCCACTTTCAAGATTTGGTAGCGAATAGCTTTTTCGAAATGTGAAAAACAAAATTTGTTGTTTATTCATGTATTACAATATTAACGAAGATGCAATCAGATAAACCACTCACAGTCACATATACGTATAAGCATACATATTACGTATACACTATACACATGGGCAAGTCCGGGAATTTCAAGGATAAAGTTGTACCCTTCTGGTGACCGATTTTCTCGTAACATTGGGGTACATTTCATAGGTGAAAAACTCTCAGCTTTCAGAACCAAAATATAAAAATAAATCTGGATGCTTAGAAAGCTACGAAAATCGGGTTTGAAGTATGAATAATGATAAAAAAATGATGTTAATCGTGGGGAACTGGATAAAAGAGTTGAAGTTACTTGAAAGTAGTGCCATTTTTAGTCACTTCGACCTTTTTCCCATTCTCTCAAAATTATCATTATTGGCCAAATTTGATGTGGCAGGCAGGCATTGGATTTCGATAAATTTGTGCGACACAGAATTTCAACCACATGAGTTTAGTTAGCTTTGATTTGTTTCTACTGTGCAAATACTTCTTGAGTTTTTGCAAATTGACGCTGCAGTTTACCGAATAATTCTTTGGAATTGTTTGATCGAGTAGAAATATATTTTTACTGCTTATTATTACTCGTGCGTTCTAGGTTGGAATTATGAAACACATAATGACGGACCTGAAGTGGTGAACAAAAATCAAAAATGAAACATAATTAAAAAAAAAAAATCATTTTTCAACAAACTTATGCTCGTCATCTCGAGTTTGGCTACTGGCCATTTTCCGCGCGAATTCGAAATATAGAAAGAACGAGACATGGTTTGATCGGACATATTGTAAGTTTCCCTTGTAAGTTATTAGAGTTACGAGTTATTCATTATCGAAGTTTACTGGCAATGAGTCGCGATTAAAGTTCCGTAAAAAATAATTGATCGAAGTTCGAGTTAGTTCAAAATTCAAATTCTTGAGCTAACTTGAGAGGAAAGAAAATCAGGTTACATGAATAAAGGTTAGTACTGTATTTTGAAATGAATTTAACTGTACTTCGAACCCAATTGGCTTGATTAGTACGAGTAACCAATTTCAAACTTAATCAATTAAATTCTAGCATAGAAAAAAATGGCAAATTTATTCAAAAGCTAATAATCAATTGGTTGTAATATACCCCTGAATATACAAGAGACTTCTTTCAGAATATTCGTTATGAAATTAATGATAGCTCTCATACAAGTTCTCAATTCAAAATTTATGCATAAAATTAAAGCGACTCTCAATAACTTGAAAAATCACTTTTTAAAAGGTTGAAAGTGTAAGTTAATTCGCTTTAAGCTTCTGAAATATCTACAAGTTATTGATACAAAGTAAATCTTGTAACTTATAGTTGCTAACCAATCCTGGTTATTTTCAGCGTAATGGCCCAACGGAATTGTTATAATCAATCGCAACATCGACAAATCTTTTTTATCTTTCTATTGCACTCCTCGAGCTAAACATTGGCAGGAAAGTATGAAAACAAGACCTCGAATACTTATACTTACGAAGTATCGCAACAGACTGTTTACTATCTGTATTATTTTCAGAAAACTATACAATAGACTTATGAGTACGACGATTCTCTGTCGCGAAGGACGTTGTTATAATAAAATAATCGAAGAATCGAGACGTCGAACGATCAATAGCCCTCGAGTTTACAACAATTACTGGAAGTAGCACTGTGTGCTCGTCGTAGAAAAATTAAAAAGCCTGTATGAAATATGCCGAGAAATTTTACTTTTTTTCTTTTCTTTTTAATATTTACGGGGTACGATAACAAAACCAAGAAAATGAATAATTTATAATTGCCAAACAGCATGCACGAGTACTTTACAGCAGAGAATGTACAAGATAAATATGAAAGAAATGAGCGGTTTGGCCAAAAAGCTTTTTTGCATAAGACGCGATCGTTCATAGTACCGTTGTTGTTAGCTTGCATGCTTGATATTTTCGTCGATGATGAACAAAATCATAGAAATTACCATACAGATGCATGCCGAACTTTTTTTTATCATCTGTCATTTTTCATTTTTAATGCTCTCATCCTCTAGAACAATTCAATATCCAGGATGGACCATTTAACGTGACCATCCGAAATATCTCCGCTGCCTTTAGTGACGAAAAAAATGTCAGGAGGTAATTTGATTTATTTTGAAGGGCTGATACAGAGGTGGAAAATTCATTTTTGTCATGGTCATATTTTTTGCGTTCTCAAGGTCATCAATGGTTTTGTTCCCATTTGAAAAACCATTGATGACCTTGAGAACGCAAGAACTATGACCTTGACGAAAATGAATTTTTTACCACTGTATCAGCCCTTCGAAACTAATCAGATTACCTTCTGACATTTTTTTCGTCACTCTGAAGGCAACGGAGATATTTGGGGTGGTCACGTTAAATGGTCCACCCTGTATATGAAAAAAAATCCGGGACAAATTGCAGACTTTAACTACATCATAACCTTGTGCCACTAAGCAATTGTAGTTTAATTATCATTTGATGTTATTTTATATTTTTTCGAATTAATTTTAACAGAACTGAATTAATCTATATCACTTTTCCGAACGCGATGACCCCATGGTCTGTGAGAGTGAAAATTCCGAGCTAACAAAAAAACCTTCGAAACAAAATTAAATTGAAATATTCTAAAAAATATCTTGTTATTCAAATAAGGAATTTCAATTGCTCGGTGGCACGGGTTAATCATGCAGTAGAGATTTTCAATTTGCCACGAATTTGTATATATATATATTGAATCATTCCAAAGGGTGAGAGCATCAAAAATCCAGAATGAGCATATTAAGAGACACCCTAGTGTATACATTACAGATGTACGGTATAAAAGCACAATAAAATGAAAAACTCGCACATAGACCTGTGCAATTGAAATTTTTTTAATAATTCCTCAAAATGTGTTTCAATTGAAAGGGGTATTCCAAAGATCGTTGATTCATCACGAAAAATGTAGAAGTTACGGATTTTCTTAAAGTTTGGACGTCCCTCATTCCGAAACTGATTGCGAAAATTGTCCAGTGTGGACAACATTTTGTCAAAATTTTAGCCACATCCATTATGTGGTTCGTTTGGTGTCGTGCTAACAAAAAATCAATGCACACACTCATACACACGTCCATGCATCCGTTTTTGCAGGACAGAATTTTTTATCGATCCGACATTTTTTGCGATGGCAAACACATAAGGCACTTCGCTCGCGAATACCTGTTCATAAAAAACGGAACAGGATTCAGAGAAAAAAATTTATAAAGACTATTTTATTTTCTAATTATTTAGTAAAGATTAATGGTGAATTTAGATCGCCAACCGTCGCATTCTGCTGCGACTTTTCATTCTTCCGCTACATACCTCCTCGAACTACCACAGGCAGACTTTATTTCGTGAACATCCTTTGGCGGTAGAACGAATAATTACCTGTAGGCAGAATAGTTTCTGAAGCTAAAGCAATTTGCATAAAACCTTTGGAAATTTGCTGTTGCCATTTCTGTACATTGTGCCGTTGATAATTTTGAATGATAATTATATATCATATAAATGAATCCTGTTAATACAATAAAGATAATTGATTGATTAGCGCAGAATTTCGAATATCTCGTTCAGGTCACTAACAAATTTCGATACGTTAATAAATCGTTAATTGATATTGCAATGGCTCGTGAATATTTTTCGCTAGGCAACACAAGCTAAAAATCAGATTCTACTAATCGAATGTGTTTCTCAAAAATAGAAATAAACTCTTTTTGTTAAATAATTTGACTGGATTCATCTAGATAACGAGCAAAAATATCAATATTCTCATTAACCATTTTATATTATACCATTTCTGCAGCCGACGAAAAACTTGAGTTCCACATATTTTCTATTTATATTACGGCCGCCACAAATTGTTGATGAAATAACTATCACCACTATTAGTAAGGATGGTGACGCTGTGATTGACTTCGTTACCTCACTCCGGCGAGATGAGAATCTTCTGCCGTGGCAAAAAAATAAAAGTGAAATAAAAGTCATCGAAGCATTACCTTCATGCGATCAAGTACCTAGTTGTACTTAATACGCCAGAAGCGATATACCTACCAGCTCAGTACGTGACGTACGTGACTCTAAGGAGGCATCCAACGCACAGCCAATAGTGTGTATAATTATATTCAGCTCGCAATTGAATGAATAATATTCGTATTACATTCAGGATGCAAATTCTCTTTTGCAATTATTACTCGATCACTGAAGTATCAACTACCAGCATACAACTGCAATTCAACTTTAAACACACAAAGGGTGTATGCCGACACTTTACAGATATCTGGATATCTGCAGAAGTACAAGCAATCTCTGGTAACAATATCTGTCGAATATTTGAGTGTATGATTCTTGTCAAGTAGTCCGAAGATAGAATCTCGGACTGAGCTTCCAGAAAAGGTAATAAAATTAACAGTTAGAATTTTTCTGAAAGTATATAACTAACGAAAAATCGTTACGATAGATAATAGAGCCTTGCAGTAAAATATAGTGCGGTGCACAGAGAATTGGTATAAACCGCTAGTTGTAACTTTCACGTGTTCTGCATTATCCTTCCAACATTCGCAATCCCGTTCAAAATTACAGCGTCGTATTGTATTTCTATTGTGAGAGACCAACTGCGAGACAGATTACCACTATTAACGTTGTTCAACTTCACACAACAAACCAAATGAATAACTGTCTGACTCCTGAAACGAGTATATATGCGTCCTCTGACGCCACTCTTCAAACGTTAACTTATTGTCCGCATCTGAATGCGGAATGCTGAATTAATTAATTAATAATACCCGTTTCGAATACACACATCGATGAACCAAACTGCTGAAAACTACTGAATATCGGTAATGCTCAATTCGCATAGGCGATCGGTAGACAGAGACTATTGACATGTCAATCAGCTATGACTACAGTAATAACAGACGTGTCAACAGATACTTCAAATAGTGCTTGAATCGAAGCAAATAAGTTAATTTGAATCACACCAGACCATTCGTGGCAGATGAGTACAGATTAGCATTAGCGAAGAGGCATGTTTCTGAATACAGTAAAGTTCTCCCGATCTGTCGGGCGCGTTACAACAAAAAAAGTTCAAATATTTTTGCGTCGCAAAAATCTCTAGAATCACGTCAAATAATCGACCCGACGACAGCGCACCGATGTCATTCAAATTTGAGTGGTGCGTCAATCGACAATCGACCATTCGAACCTTACATGATCGTCTTACTAATGTTCACATGACTTGACCGGAACAAGCGGTGCAAAGGTCTTTCTTGATGTTCACGGGCTTTATGGGTTGCTGATTCTGAATCTGGGTCCAAAATTGCCAATTCCAAATGTCGGATACAATATATATATTTGCATTACTCGAATGTTCAGGATATCAGTTGTATAAAAGTTTAAAATTTTTAATTTTAGACCTAAAATTCGCAATCAGTGACCCAAAACAGAAGCTGAGCACCGAGAGAGACTTCTGCACTACATTTGTTACGGCTAAGTTATATGAAAATCAGTAACATGATGCAAGGTCTTGTGTGTTTATCGAATGGAAAACATTTTTGTCGATTGAGATAGTACCCCGACTTTAATGATAGTGTTACCTTTCGGGATGTTGATTATAGACGTCATTGTAAAGATTTTTGCGATGGAAGTTTGGAGAAAAATATTGATTTGCTTTGGCACACCGTAATATTAACGCCTGTACGCGAAGCATCGATGATACTCGGATTTCACTCTTCATCCTTACTTCTTACATCGAATACGCATTCAAACTCATGATCGTATATCATCACGTTGTTGATTTATATAAATGATTCAACTTATGACTATGAATTACCGAAGTGTTACAATTAGGTAATATATCGCTATCCAAGTTCATTAAAATATTTCCAATTACCTGAGTCATATCGAACTCAAATACAATAATGAGGCGGTATTTCTAATCAATTGGAAATACGATCCATCCTAGTGATAACACAGTCAAGCTTTTTGAAGTGAAATGTCTGGTCAATTCGAGAATGTTGTTTTTTTTATGCCTCTTAATGTCCCGGAAAAGCTGTGACACTTGAACGACGGGTCGAAAAAGCAGTGAAAAGTGAATGATTTAAGGGAAATAAAGTACGTACATCGTCTGATATGAAAAATGGATAAAAATCGTAGCCTACTTTACCTGTCACAAATATTGCATAAAAGCAATATTCTAGTATCGTTTTAATCCTCGATGCATCTACACCGATGAAAAGAGTTTTTTCATCGGGACATGGGTATACTGTTGTGTAATAATATCTAACAAGTGACAATAGAACCCAGTGTGGCAGGTATTGCTTGTCATGAAATTTTTCCAATACCTTATTAGTGATCTGCGAAATTCGTCAGACATAATCAGTATCAGACGTCAACAGATACTTACCGCTCATGGAACCAGGATAGTTTAGATACAGTTCTGGATCTTAACCATGTATCGTACCTCAAGCATGAATTTCTAAATTAATAGACCGAAGGTATAAAACGCTTGCTTTAAAGTCTTTACAGAGACTCTCATGTGATATATATATATATATACAATTCATTACAAAACTCCAATATACGTATACTAAGAATATGTCCCGCCTCGTTAATGAGTAATGCCACGTTATGAATGGAATTAGATTTATAGTATTGATAGGGTAAGTGTGGATATTACTGCGGTTGGAAACGTAGCACTAACTTTAAGAGTGTATTTCAAAGATTCATTATAAGATATCGATTTAATTTTTTTTTTTACATCGTTGTTGAACTCATTTTAAGCTTTCAAAATAATTAACAGTGCGATAAAATCTCATTTCCATCAAATTAAACGCATCTTCAAAAAAAGTGTAGGTGCATGTATTACTGCGGGGCTTTAAGTGACTACTATCGGCGCAAAAAGGTTAGGCCCCTGTGTTTGAGTGATCATAACTTCTACAAAAAAAATGATAAAGCATCGAGTCAGGAAAGATCATGAAGCACAAAGTCTTTTGCGTCTGGTGATTATCCAAAAATTTCTGTGTAAAAATCTTGCAAACCGTTATGTTCTCCGAAGTGTTGAAAAACGTATTTTTTCGGAACCCATTGCCACAAGTCAACTTCATTTGCGATTTGGGGAACGAATTGGATTGGATTGGATTGGCTAGCCAAAAATGCGTATAAATAGTCTGATTTTTTCAGGTTATAAAGAATCATATTTCGTTGATTTATAATATAATGAAAAAAATCCGCAGTAATAACACTCACCCTACTACCTATTTACGGTGTTAGTTGGCCTCTTTTGAAATAGGATATATTTTCAATGGGTTTTGACGGGCTATATTTCCCAAATGAAACGTTCAATGTTTCAGCTGTTGAAAGCGTTTATTTATCGTACTTTGACAAACAAAATGGCGGCTCGCAGCAATTAATATCTTCCACAGTTTCCCAAACGCATCTGTTTCGTTTCACCCTTGCAAATTCGACCATGTTGACGTAGAACTACAGTGATCACGACTTGATCAAACATCTAAAGGAATGATTAACAAAAAAATTGCGTTTATTGGTCTTCTCTGTCTTGATAATTGGAATCGATCAATTTTTGATACTTATTTCTCTATGTCGATTCTTCTTCATCGGAAAAAGAAGAAACACAAAATATCGCTGAAAGTAATTCACTGCAAAACTAATGGCGCGTTTCATAGGGTATCCCGGAACATGAAGAAACAATTTGTGTGGCTTTATTTTAGACGATCATGGTCAGATCGTTATTACTGGTATACGGCAATGTCGTCAAATTTGACGATGTTACAATATAACACGGATCATCTCACGCCGGCACGGCACTTTGCATTACAATAACCTTTCAAATACGCCATCCTAATAGTATTGAAATATAATGCGAATACATAACAAAATGTAAAAATCACATATCAGACACATGTGACTGCCGGCTAAATATACGTTAAATAAATTCCAACCATGTGTATAATGCGCAGAAGTTGTTCAAATGAAATGCGTACAGTAAATCCAGTCAATTCCGATGGTTTAGAGACGGGACGAGTTAGCAAAGGCGGTTCTCTAATCAGGAATGTTTGCGTAGTGTCTGACATGTGAAAGGGGCCCATATAATGAGGCGGTTGTGTGAAGAAAGTTTTATTTAGAGTGTGGATTACAATTTGATAAACAGGTAACAGCTGCAGATAGTCGTATTAAGGGGCTTTGATAGAGGCTCTGATCACCTCGAAAACTTGATTCGTAGTTTCTCCCAAACCACACAACCAATCCGAATGAAACTTCAGGGGTTACTGTTTCATTTCAGCAGAAAGTGGCTCAGTATTTCGATTTTACAATATGTTGATTTTTTTTTTTACAGATTCAGTTATCATCAGAGAAATCATGGAATTATTCACAGATCCACTCGATGTATTGCATTTTTGAAATACTTAGCCATTCGGTGGTGGAAAATCACACATTTTAAGTACTACCTCATTTGATTTGATAGAGAAATGACCGTAAAACTATGATTTAACGTCTTATAAAAAAAAATACCGACATCTTATGGAGGCGACATTATGTAGCAACGTAACACGCCGTAAATGGAACTCACGTCGGAGTTGCCACGCGACTACCAAAGGCCGTCGTGTCTGTCACTTAGGTTTACCTATCAGTCGGGGTGTTTCACTCGCGGGAGGACTGCAGTAGGGTCGCCACCTAGTGGTGGCTGCCTGAAGCGCGAAGAGCACGGTCTGTCGTTTCATATAATGCCATATCTTCTACGTGAATGATAGATCAATAACTTTATGCATTATATGTATTATTCGATATTAAATCTATATCTATTGAAAATGTTATGTATTCAATGCGTTATATTTGCAATGAGATGAAACGTCCGGTAAATGCAATATTGATACGTCTCTGATATATCATTGCATTGAAAGGTGCTGTGCAGACAGATTTCAATTTTGAATGAAATGATTTTTTTCACAGTTACTGTCAATAACTAATAATCATACCAAAAAAATGTATGGTACTAATTTTCGACAGCCTTAGCATTTATCAAAAAGCTAGCTTTGTTAATATTCACCTTGTTGTATGATATTAGGACTTTTCACTGCCATTTTGGACAGTCTTAAATTTTCCAAGGCGGTAGGGTGGCCATTCATATAATATACTGTCGATATAATATAAAAAAAATATGGAAGCCTTCACGATCGAAAATGTAGTACTTCGCGTCAAATAAACTTGATGCAAAACATGAGTGGTATATTTTCTATAGGTTTTATGACATCAATGCTCGATACTCCTGAAATCCTACGCAAAGTGACTGAAACAAAACGGCTTCCTTTGCTGCACTTCTTTGAAGGTCAAAAATGACTCCGAGAATGCGAATCTACAGATTGAGACATGCTCGTTCATACTTTCAACTCTCAGCACCAAACCATTTTTTACATATACAGTGGTGCCTGTATGTAAATGAACATCCCTGAATTATTTCAGACTCTGTCGTGTTCGAAACCTGAATTTTTCAGAATTCAAAATTTTTACAATCTAAAAATTTGAAAATAGCTATAGCTTTGTCGCTAATTATCGGATTTAAAAAAACGACCCACTAAATTGTTTGCGCAGAAATATACCTTTCCGAATAAAATACTCTAAAATACTGTGCTTACATTATCATGACTCAATTCCCGTTGAAAACTCTTAAACTGATTTTTTTTTAAGTATGACATAATTAGATGAAAAAATTCTCGTCAATTCTCTTATTATTTATGAACGCATTCACCCACCACTCGTAATGAGCCCTAAGTCTTTTCCGATTTTCCTGTTCAATCCTACTTGACTCTAATGTAGTAATTTGCTTGAAATAAATGGCTCTTCATCAGTGCATATATTCGCGTGCAGTCTGTGTCACTTCAAAGAGCTTCGAACTCCTGCAGGAGGTGAAACAGAGAGGCACGAGTATATTTAAGCAGAGACACTTTCAGTAGAGGCAGCTAATTAATCTAAGACAATACTGGATGGTAGATGCGTCTAAGGTGACGCCGAAACTAAGGAATCACTTGAAACGAGAAGTGAATTGCACCGGCTGTATTGTACAGGTGCACCGTTTGTTTGACTGTTCGTACTAATTACGCCAACTCTGGTGACTGTTTCAATAAGCAATGTTCACAAATAACATTGACATAGGATACGATGGTAAAGCACTCGATTTTGCCCAAGTTTCTGTCCCTGGTATCTGAGTTATCGTTGCAGAAGCAGCATCTCAGCATGCGGCGGTCGTCGTGATTGGGAAGGCACAACATAAAATTACCGATTAGTTATGCTAGCTGACTTCGATTAAAACCCGGAAATCCGCTGGCCTTCAAAATGAGTATGAACTAGCAAACAGAAATGAAGAACAACGCTGGAAATGAATCGGAATTTTTATGAAACCAGAACCGAAAGGTGAAACCCATAGAAAATCGGGAGTTTGTATGGAATTGAAATTAAAACCGAAGTCACAATGAACACTTTTAATACAACTGAAGCTGTTACCCATTTCCAATCGGAAAGCGATGACGATTAAAAAAAAAAATTAGCCTCTAGTCCTGATAGCTAGCATCGAAATTGAAGAAACTTAGTTCACAGTAATTTGCCCGATTACTGAATGGACTCGGTGGCTCGTTCATTCGGTAGAACGACATAGTCAGTCAGTATTTGTGCAGTATGCTTCCATCCGAGGGGATCGAAGCATGCAGACGATGCAGTGGAGCCGGAATATAATTTGGCAGAGGATAATGCATGACGCTTCGCTAGTCACTCTGCGATATGTGTTTCCTATTACATATATCATAATTAACTCAACGTGCCTGACCTCGGTGAACCCACAGAATGCAAAATGAGTCGTAGATACGAAATTTGTACGATAAATCTGTCGTGACAAACTCAGCTTTTCATGGGCTAGTTTTCGAAGACTTATGTGTCCCAACAAATCTCTATGATCAGTCGATTTTATTGATGAAGTTTACCGGTCCGTTGAAGTTTGACAAGTGAAACTCGAAATTTGTGAGCCATCGCGATTGCTGCTCAATGCGGTCAAAAGAAAAGCAATATTTGTCAGGATTTAGGCAGTGGTCTACTGCATGGATTTTAGACTTTTTGGTCTCTAATGGTTCAGAAAAAAAAAACTCCATCAAATGATCATAAAACTTTTTGACACGCTGATTTTTGTCTCAGTGAATGGAAATGAAGCCAATGCAGGTTGGAAAATTTCGAAATTCGGATACGAGAAGCTGATTGCTCAAGCTATTTTGGCGGTATCAAAAAGTCCTTTGTTCATTGATGAAGGTTTTTTTTTTGCTGGAATATTGGAGACCACAACGTCCAATATCTATGCAGTGGTCCATCTCATTTCTCACGACAAGCACTCTTTTTCTGGGACACGTAAGTCTTCCAAGAACATTACATTAGAAGGTGTAAGGCCTGCATTGACAACCTATCGTCATATCATATTTATTTTTTCATTGTATGTTCTCATCCTACTGACTCAAGAACCTCAAATCGGTCATGTTTCTCACCGAAAGAAACGCTGTACTGGTTTTCATTTGTAAATCAAGATTTGCAATAGTTACAGTCACTGAAAGTTCGAAATAATCGAGCATGCAGTAATACAATATACCGGATACAAAAAGAACATAGAAATTATGTCTTTTTTTAATAAACTTTGTGGAGAAAAAGAAGCTTGGGTTGTCTGCTTAATAAATATTTTTCCCAATTCACGCCTCACAATTATTATTCTGATTATCACGATCTGAGGAACTTCCCTTGTGAGTTTTCAAAACAACTTCATACAAGAAAACTCGAATGATCTTAGACGGCGAAAGTATGCTTTTCCAACAATTTTATAGTTCATCATTCTTCCAAATTTCAGTAATTAAATTTGGTGCAAAGCTTTTGACCACGTTTAGCTCCGACTAAGCATGTGCAGCCAGGGTTTCTTCAACCGAATCATTTTCGTTTGAGATACCAACGGAATGAATTCGATTCTAAATCCAACAAAATTGATCGAAATCATTCTCGTAGCAGACAGGGAAGCCCTCTTCAGATATTTCAATGTCAAATCATCATTCCAATGACATTATATTTTGTAATCATGAGAATATTCCAAGAATATCACCTGAATACCATAACATGAAATTATGAATAATCTCAAATGGACACATTCGAATATTCTTTCGGATAGTAGATCTATTTGTATCTTCCAAAATCTACGCTTTTTCGGAACTATCAATTATGGTCACCGTTTTTCGTGAATTCCGCACGGAGCTATCTTATTTATTGTACAAAAATGACTGAGAAAACTGAACTTCGTCACGCTATCATATTTCAAAAAACACAAGCTATAGTTTCCGTGTGGCCTAACGATATCCTGATATTGGTCCTGCTTCCAGAACGAGAGTAGACTATTATTGAAAAGTTGAACCGATGACACAAGCTAGCTCACTGGTTCCACTAAGCCTTAATTTTAATTTTAATTGCAGGACGACCGCGACCGAGCGTGGTTTGGTATCTCGAATCACAGCTGATAGATGACTCCTACGAGGTTCGAGATGGCCAAGGCAAGGAAGGCGAGAAATTGCCGTTAACGATTAATCGCGTCACCCTCGAGCGGCTGACAAGAAGGCATCACCATGCCAGATTAGCCTGCAAGGCGACAAACACGGCTCTAGCATCGCCGCCTACGACTATGGTCATTATAGAACTAAACAGTAAGTAAAAGTTTGTTTCCATAGAGATTACTCGAGTTCGGTGCTATGAGAGTAATTTGTGAAAAAAAATTCTCGGCCTCTGAAAAGATTAAAAATCTGAAATTCATAACATTCAATAATAAATCACATACAGAGAGGTTCACTGAAAACTTGCCACGCGCTATGGTAGGCAACTTGTGTTTTTGTGAAATTGACAACGCCGTGGTACGACCATTATACCTACAGACAATGTAGCGGCAGCTGTCATTTTGTGGCTGTTCTATGGATGTTCGTACAACACATTGTCACTTTCGCAAAAACACGAGTTGCCTACCATAGCGCGTGGCAAGTTTCGGTGAACCTCTCTGTACAGTTGATACACATGAAAATTTGCGTTGATTCGGTGCTCTTCGCAAAATGGCACAGTTTTTCAACTCTCCTGAACATTTAGCTTCTTTTGAAGCTATATATTCGCTCATGGGTAAACGCTCTAGAATATATCGAAATAAATGAGACTATTGAACGCAAAACTCTCTTTATCAATTTCCAGATTTCCTCACAATTAGTTTGAAAAGATGAAAAAATGTACGAAGGGAGTATTCTCGTTTGAACAAAAAAATATATAATTGATTACAGTTTTAATTGCTAAGGGAAATCCGTAAGAAAACATCTGTCAAATTATTACGATTGCGTATTTTCCTGAAGTATCTCCTCTTGCCCTACTACACCGAAGAATAATTCTCTCCTTCATCAAACTTCGCAGTCACTAACTTGCATCTAAGCAAAGAATAAATGGAGTGTGTTTCGAGGGAGGGTTGATTAACTTCCAAAAAGATTTCGCGATTTTAACTGACTCGCAGTGATCGAGTTCGTAAATTCAATTCTTTCCCTCGCAGTATATTTGCCCGAACAAAAAACGGAAGAGAAAAAATGAAATGGAGATAAAAAGAGAATTGGTGAAGAAAATATGACTTTCTCAATGAACTTACGATTTTGTCGGTGCCAAGGTAGGTAATGCCATTGATATATGTTCAACCCAGCAATCTATGAAAATTACTGAAACGATGTCAAAATTTTGTCCCTTGGAAAGTCTTTTGACGTCTGTAAACTTCGAAGAAAGTAGACACACGAGTGATGATGATTGTTGAAATAATATCATATCTACCTGAAGATTTTTCGCGTACATCGTGCGCATATATTTGTTTAATGAAAGATAATCACTTTAACGATGATATACTTCACTTAATGAATTCATATCCGATGAAATTCTGCGCTACATCAATTCTGTGTGGGGTACAAAAGAGTATCTCCTCCGCTTACGATCGGGAGAAATCTACTTATATCAACAAATGATGAGATTCTATTATGTTCGCTAACGGTTACTCAAGGCTCAATTAGATAGCCTCGACAGTCTTCAGTCAAGAGTCCAGAGTCTGTAATACCTAGACGCATTATCGAGGAAATTTTAGAAAATTATCGAATCAAACAGCCGAACAAAGCTCATAGATTTAGTTCTCTATTCCGTGTGATGGGATTCAAACAGAGCTTCGCAAGAAATTAGGCTCACAATATTATTCCCTTGGGTAGTTAGAATTCGGTACGAAATTATACGATGTAACGCAATATCAGTCGATCGATTGCCGTCACTTCTGAATCCCCATTCGATAATAATGCTGTAGAAATGAAAATCTTACTCTCAAACCTCCGCTAAATATCCAAATATTCCGAAAATGATTAATCGGTTTCGAAACCAATTGTTCTAGGTTAATTGAATAATTAGTTCAATAAGACTCTAGCGTTGCCAAACAATCCCGAGCCAACAGACAGCCTGTATCCGACTTCCTCGAATGTCATCAGAGGCCCGTAGTAACGAAGTCATGATTAAAACTTGGAACTTATTAATTACTCCTGCACTTGTACGGAATAGAAGATCAAGTAATTATTTAAATTCGCTAAGAACTGCGTAATTGTATCGTCCTTCGCCAGAAAATTCAAATGGCTTATTCGCTCGGGGTTACCTAACTGCTTTACTGCAGAGCAATTGCAGTCGTGGTTTGAAATTTGTATCGGGTCGTTTTAGAATAGAATGCTAGGATCTTTGTCGAATGAAAATTTCATCAGGTGGAAAAGATTCGGAAAACAGACAGATGAGGGGACCGGAATGTTCTCGTTTTTCGTCATTTTGTTGATTAAATTTTTCGTTTCAACCAAGCCAATTGAAAATTCGACGAAAATAACGTCATACGAAATCCCGGCAGATAGTGAATCTTCTCTTTGTTTCGTCGGTGTAAAAGCGAATATAAGTGACAGAGTAACGAAATAATTTTCAATATATGCTGTCGTACTGCAGGCGTGTGACAAAAAAGTTCCATAAAAGCCGGGGTGGTCGTTGAATATTTTCCTGCACAGGTACGAAATAGAGGCATTTTTCGCCAGCTAGAACTAGAGAGTTGCACCGTGCAACGTTGAGGGACAATTAACCTTCAGAAGATCGTGAAAAACCCGGATACCTACGAAGCCGAGCGAAAATTAAACGGATATATGGGGTGAGCTCGTATCTACCCGCATTGGTATTAAATTTTTCAATTCTGCAACTAATATAACACCAGCCAGCTCCAGCGCTCTACCATTCTGTCCCTCGCGAATGCATCGATTATTCTTCGTAGCTGTCGTCCGCGATGCAACGTTGAACACAGAACGAGCTTTACTCCGACAAACGTGTCCACAACGTAGAGCGGTTCAACGGTGCATTGACTCAACTTTTTGAGCCGGACCATCGGCCGCTGTGACATGGTCGACAAAACTGTCGTTTCCATTGTCCAAGTCTATCCAAGTCGGTCCAAGTCTGTCTTGTTGTGTCCTGGTCCAGGTCTGTCAAGTAAAAACTACGACCCGGTTGACCTGGACTGCCGGTTGAATTTACTGACACAGCCCCGATTGCATAACGTGCGAACTTTCTGATAGGCTGACTTAGACCTACTCCGAATCGGAAACTATGATAGCCTCGAAACTTTCGCCGAGGAACTTGAGTAATAATTTTTTTTAAGGAATCTCACCGTGAAAGAATGGATGGTTGATCCATGCCAATTGATTCTGAACCAGAGCCAGTTTTCCCCTGCTCACTGTCGTACTACATTTCATGATAAATATTCATGTGTCCGAAACTGGTATATAATATGAATCGTAAAGGAGTTAAGAGCGGACAAATGGTCCGACATTTTTCTCCTGTACGGATTATCTCGGAATGGTTCAACCAGGATGAAATATTGCAAAGGACCATCGTGTCAGTCTTTGTTACGATCTTGAGGGGGAGAAATATTTCAACATTAAGTCTGGCATATATTTCGTTACGAGGAACCATTCGTGTACTTTATATTACCATCGATTTCCGCAGAACGGTTAAAGTTTTTACAACAAAATCATACCACCCTTCAGATGAAAAAATTGAAGACCACAACGTCTACATTAAATTGATGTACGCGTAACATGTTCTTCGCTCACAATGGCGAGAGGCCGTTCACTCACCCTGAAACATCAACATTACACCCATCAACTTTTTTGAGCACTATATTGCGTAATTTAACTGACAGTGAATGATTAATCTATATAAAAAATGTACCCAGAAAATGAAATGCAAGTTCACCTGACAATGAAAAAGAAAAAGAGATCTCCCTTGATTTGCCAGGCCTCGAAAATAATGAAGATTTTTTCAACCTTCCGGAATTATGCGCGCAGGTTATCGTTCGTCATGATATTTTATTGCTTTTCATTGATTACCCGTACACTTGGCTCAAGTCTTTGTCTATCGGATGACTCAGTTCCAATTTGTGGCTAAACTTCACTGTGCCATCAAGCGATTCGGAAATCAATCAGGCCGCACTTTACAGAGCTCAAATCCCGGTAATCCAATCCTATCCAAAGTTTTGAAGGCCCCCTTGTACAGGGTGAAGAGTTCCGCAAGGATCTAAGTAAGCAGAAACAAGAGGTCTTTCATCGTATTCCTGTTCTTTTTTCTTCTATTATTTCGAACTGAGTGCTTCGACGGGCTCAGAAATCTGGTTGTAAGTACCGAAAATTTAATTTTCGGGCTTCCAAAAGCAGAGAAGTATCATTTTCCAGACGACAAACCGGGTTCTCCAATTTCGGAGATCAGTACTGAGTCAGAGGGTTAATTAGATTGTAATTAATAATTGCAGTGTACAGTTGGGAAAATATTATATCCTGCAAAACCGATTACTCCATCGTCACTAATTGCTAATTTCGCTTTCAAACTCTGAAGTCGTTAGTAAAATTGTCATCGTCACCAGGTTACCTCGCGGTGTAGGGACCCCTTCTAGGGTTGAAACGTTGTCCGAAAAGTTTGACTATTTCACCGAGCTTCGTGTATTAATACAGGAAAAGTTGTACGGAGTTAAGAGTTGAATTTCCATGATATTATGTGGGAGGAATTATTGCCTACGCTTGTAGAATCAGGAGAATATTAACGGGTTGGAAAGACCGATAATATTTCCCAATTCAAAATATCGTATCTCAGGATGAACTGCAAAGGATCTCAGATCCATTGATTTACATAATACTTTCATCACGACCCTTTTCAGAGGTTGATTCTTTCTCCCAAGACCAGAAAGATCAAATAATAACAAATCTTCATTATTAGAGTGTCGGGATGAAATACAAAGTCGTAAGTTCGCAATCCCGAACTTCTTTAGTTCGCTAAATTAATTCGAAACACTCGGGGTAAATAAGTTTAAATGAAATCAGGTTCACGAAGAAAGGCTGGCGCTCGACGGAAGGTAGCTGGTTAAAACTTTTTACTAGTTTTCAGAAAAGAGTCCAGAAATAAAAAATAAAAAAGAAAGAACGTCGGAAAAAGGGGCGAAGTAAAATATCACCGAACAAAGAGACGGCGCGAATAAGAAACCACCAACTGCATCTTAACATACAAATTGTCATGAGAAGAAACGAACACACAATATGCTGGCATATTTCATTGAACTATATTCATTTTTGTACGATTGTTATATTGCAGTGTAACATCAAGGCAAAATTAGATTGTTACACATCAATAGTTATACCTACATCTTTTGTATGTTACTTGTTAATATCAAGATACCGCATGCATTTTTTCAATTTTTAAGTCTTTCGTCTGTGCTCTAAATAAGCGGTATCATTATTTTATACAGGGTGATTCATAATTCGTGACGAATATTTTACAGCATGAATCTTTGACGAGATTGGAATCGAAAATTACTTAGGATTTACTCAGGATTGACCCTGTCGAATATTCCACAACATATTCATCTACACTATATTACCGAATATTCGTATCAATGATCAAACTTGAATTTATCTTGCCTTTCTAAATCGATTCAAATTAAGAAAAATTTACATCCTTTCGCTACGAAAAGTTTCTCTTACGTCCTTTTTTATTCTTTCTAATTATTTGAGAATTATCAATTTTTTTGAACAGAGAAATAATAACTAAATGAATATTGTTACAGTAGTATTTTCTTATTCAAGTGGTGTAAGGTTTGAATCGCAAATCAGGTATTACAAAAAAAAAATTTACTTGTCCTTGAGTTCATTTCATGATTTCCCTATTCATGATACACCGAAATGAGGGAAAAATATCCACGTCCCCTTCAAAGTTTGCTTTTGTGGTGTTAATACTAATAATACAGATTTTCGAGTTTTCATAGAAACAGTAAATAATTTTTGTACATTTAAACACACCGCGAAAAGAGAAGAGGGATTGTTACATTCACACGGTACCTTCAGATTGCAAAGTACAAATAACAAAGTCGAAAATTACCAAGAACTAGTTGAAAATATGTTAAAGAACTTTAAGGCTATGGGTTGCAAGATGTCTCTGAAAGTGCATATTCTTACATGCTCATTTAGATAAATTTGAAAACAACATGGGAGCGTACTCAGAAGAACAAAGAGAACGTTTTCATTAAGATGTCATGGACTTCGAACGCCGTTATCAAAGCCAATACAATGAAAATATGATGGAAGACTCTATTCGGCGTTTAATAAGAGAAAGTACTCATGAACATAAAAGAAAAAGTAACGGGGTTCACTTTTAAACTTTTTTCCATTATTCCGTAAGCTATTATAATAGTTGAAGTTAATAAAAATAATATACAAATATATTTGTTTGGTTTTGTAACACATAAAAATTAAAATCAAAGATTCTTTTGAATATTGTACAAACGTTCTCCTGGCTACAAAAGCAAACTTTTTTATGAAATATACATTTTTTTCGGATGACTGTCGATGAATCTATCGTAATTGCATACCCTAATTTCAAATGCGAAATTCGTGTTATTATTTTCCTGAAGATAAAACGATGCCCGGAACTTGCACAGCAGCTCTACTCACAGCATATTTAAGACCGTACCCATGATCGTCACGTCGTGCATTAAACCAAAGTTTTACATATAACCAGCATATTGCTTGCATTGTATAATAACAAATGCGTTCATATGATCTGGTGAATTCGAGCTACGTCTTGAGCCATTGATACTAGAAACTTATGTGCGCATATATTAGTGGCATATCAAAGGAATACTGAGCACGGGGTGCTAAAAGGTTGACGACAATTTGCCCTTATACAGTGCATCTTGAGATGTACTTAACATAAATGCAATATGGGGACGCACAAGAAGCACATAGTTATGAGGGCCGATGTGACGCACGCGTGACGGCAACATGATACCAATATGAGATGGTTCTGTCTGGCTGGGTAGTCTTCGGGAAAATAAACAAAAAACTTAATCCAATTTAGACTGGATTTGCTATGGCAGCAACTTGTTTGAGTGAGGCATGGTTATTATTGGGATGCTAATATATGGGGCCTTCTACTAGTGTTCAACCTTCACCCCTTTGAATTATGATACTGACTTTCTTAGTTTTAGTATGAATCTGAAGAAAAAATACCTTAGAAATTTTGTAGACTGTTTTATCAATTCGTGAGTGAAATATGCTTTTGCGAAATAATTGAAAAGCACTAATTTATTCAAAACAATATATGAATAATTGATTATTGTATTTTTCTAATTTTACTAAATTTCAGTCAATAATTTACTCGTTTCAAAATAAAGCTTTTATCAATATTTTTCTCGATACTACGCGATAGTTTTTGTTCAATATGCCAACGATTTAAACTCAACATTCAGGTTCGAAAGGGTGTGGTAAAACTATGCCAAAAAGAATAGTGTAACATTATCAAAATGTCATTTACTAAAAACTACATTTTCAGCTACGCTTAATGCCCCTGCGTCATATTTTTGTTCCTATAAACTTTTCTTCCGCAGTGGGAATTCGCACATATCTTATGCACAAAATTACGGATCGGATTCCTTCTACCGTAGAAGGAACGTATTTTTCACGTCTCATACAACATGAAAAATGCAAAAAATTTGGAGTTAAACATATTAGACGCTGTTGAAAAAGAGCGAGTAATTAAATTTCGCGTCCGATTCGTATATTTCTTCGCCTTAGTGTGCTGAAGACTTTATCGGAGATAAATATGATGCGATTGAATCTGTGACGCCAAAATAGCATTTTGAAATTCAGTACGTTTTTACCATTAAATGTTACGTAACTTCTACATTTCGTGAGTAATCTCAAAGTTCGAAGTGGGACTTTCTCAGTTCCTGAGTACGTACGCTTTCGCATGATCTGTGAATATTTGCAACTATGCAAAAAATTTCAAGGCTCGTAGATAAACCGTAGAGTCTTTTCTTAAGGGGCATCCTGGGCTGCAAAATTATCATGCATGGACTTTTACTTTCAATTTTTCTTCTTCAAGTCTAATCTTTTGCAATTATTTTGAGCCACCGTGTACTAGAAAATTTACGAAAATGAGATTTCAGAGGGGTATCTTGTAAGACGGGACTCATGTAGACTAACAATAAGATTACGTGGTCATCCAGAAAAGTGCAGTTAAGGCCACACGCTCTTGGAAACGAATAAACATTTAAGCCGTTCTTCTCGAAATCAATTTTTTCAACCTTACGTCCCCATGATTTCTCCGGAACCACTTGACCTGGGATCTTGAAATTTGCAGGATACTTGCTTCACACTAAAGCATGCTTCTTAATGATGCATAATCAACAGATTCTTCTATATTATTGCTTCTATACTTCTATTCTCCAACTTCTTGTTTCGAGAATGCTTTGTGGAAACTTTATATCAATTTCCTGCACTGAAAACTGTCAATGCATGGTAACGACAATAAACAATCTTGTGGACTAGACGAACGCAGGTGTGATTACACTACCCTAACCTGCAGCACGATCATTTTATTGTTAGTCTTTTAGCTAAAATATCACTTGAAGTCGAACGATGTCAAATGAGAATGGCAACTTCAACTTCTGTAAGGGAATCGGATGATGAGGAAAAAAATGTTGGGACACATCATTTGTCGGAAATGGGTCCCGAATTTATATCTTCGAAAGTTCGGGGTCTCCTTAACTTCATACGTTCTTTCGCATGCTGTTCCTCCGCTTAAAACGCCGGAAGATAATTGCCTGTAGGGGAGCTGGAAGCTGTTGAATATTGTCAAATATTTTGCGTTCAAGGAACTTGTAAACAGTTTGCCAGGTAAAAAATGACGTAACTCAATGATGCCGCCGAAATTCTCGCGCTTCGTAAGCCGCGCGAAAAGGTCTGTCCGCAATTATCCCCTGGACCGCTTAATAAAACGACGTTGCCGCGGACCGAAACTTTTGCGAGTGGTCGCCGAGTTTCCAGATGAAATTAGCGCGGACGCTGGAGAAGAGCCCCGCGTCGTGCCGCGACGCTACATGTAGGTCTTTAAAAGTGACGTACGGCTGGGTTTAGGGGATGGGTAAAGTTCGCGGTGATGTTAACATACAGTGTGGAACGCCTACTCTTTAACCGACTTAATTTCACGACACAAAACTCGCTATTCAGTACCGAGAGGGACATATTTCCCAACTCAACGTCACCACGCAAGGGAGACGTGATGTCCTCTGTCATTATGAAGCCATCTCGTTCCTAACTGGTTAATAGACTCGCAGATTATATCTATATTCGGCGGCTGATAGATCACAGCGTTTATTTCAAACGTTCGGAACGTACTAAAAGTGAGAACCCGATACCAGAAATCAACACGCTGTATAGATGCACTAGTGCGAAGCACTGCGCATAGATGAATGATTCGGTACATTGGCTTCGTTGGTCTGTGAAATTGACCCCATGCTTTCGTTGATTTAACTAAATGAACTAACAAACAAATAGTTAAGTTGGGTGTAATCGATGGGTCAGCCCTAGAATTTCACCGGCAGATTTTTCAAACCCCAAAAATATCGTTCTATGAGGGAAGAACTCAATTAAACGATAGAGAAATCTATTATACGAGTGAAAAGTTGATTTTTCTTTTCCAACATAAAAGCTACTAGATCGATTGGATTCTTCAATTCGCCAAAGTTTGAGTCGGAGCAATTCCTATCGATTGAGACCAAGATGTTCGAGATCCGTTGGTCGATTTTCAAGATATCGGCAATTGAAATTTTTTTTTTTTAAGTCGAAGACTACTGCACTGATCGAATTGGTAATCCAATCAGTCCTTGGTTAGGAACAATTGCATCCATTGATATACACAAGGACGAATGAAATCCGACTAATATTCGTTCTCAAGACATCGTCGGACCAAAAATTGATCACACACATACACGCACGCACACCTAGCGTCTATCTGAAAATGGTAGGGGTGGTTTCCCGGGCCACAAAACGTGGAGATCTGGTAAGATCTAGAACTGTTATTTAATCAAAATTGAAACCGATACCCTTATCTGAATGTTGGATGGAATAAAATCTTTTAATGAATATCGAAACTGTCATTATTGATTTTCAGGATTGAAAATGATTTTTTTTTTTGTTTTTCCAGTATTACGTCCTAGCAATCTTACCTTATAAACTATTCTCATACAGTTCTTTACTGCAGCTCGCTATCATTCGCATACCAGACGCTACCCCTTAGCTTACTTTTCTCCTCAGGATCACACCATGGTTACATCTACAGTTTTTTTTACCCACCTTGCCGACAACCGAGTTATTCTCATTACCCTATGGCCTGTACTGCTTGGTAACTCACTCTTTAGTCAAGCTTCATCTTCTACAATTCTTTTCTCCTTCCTATATCTCTACACTCTCTTCAATATTCAACTTCAAGTTCAATTCCTCTCCGAACCAAATTCCGAACCTTTTGTCTGAATCCAAATTCAATAACTCAGTCTGAACCACATCGTCAATAAACGCACAAGCAATAATGAAGATTATCATCAATCATTTTGTATCCTTCAGATACCGATTTCCCTGTATCGTACGTATAAATTCGTGTCTAGACTTTGAGGACCAACCACTCTCTTGAGCTGTAATACCAGGCCCACAATTGGGCCGTAAAGGTGAGACACTATGTAGCGATTTGATTTTCCACTACTTATTCGCCAGTTAAAAAACATTAACATTGTTCGAAATGCCGAATAGAATCTGTGTACACTAACAATACCAAAATCTATCGTCCCCAAAATATACAACCGAAGGTACATCTTGCTTTGAGTGGACAATACTTTAGACAATATCTGACTCAAGAGCCCCCACGATGGGGGGTATTTGTTAAGGGGGGAGATACATGTAGATGGTAGAAAATGAGGTTAAATTTTAGGATTTATTTACAACGAAACTACTGAACCAATGCGTTTCAAATTCATAGGATACTTTATTGAATATTTAGAGATGTTAACAAAAATGTTGTTAATGAAAAATAGTGGTTATCGAACAGCCTGGAGAGAATTGTTGCTGGACGATTGTTTCCTCGAGATGACAAACTGCGGTCGCAAAACGAGTTAATAACGGCGTAGGTACTCGACGGATGCTCGATCGAAAAGTAAACCCTCTTCTCCTTTAAAGCGCTGGAATTATGTACAGATATACATTAACTCATAAGTACTCGAGTAAACATCTGCTTGCTGTGGCATAAAGGTTCAGAAGGGACGAGTGGGGGTCAGCTCTCGACGCGTGCTGTTATACCTGTTTCGCGCGCGGGCGCTCAACGTTCTCAGGCCGCAGCATCTACAGGATTCCGAATTTCTTTATGAACTTTTTAGACGAGATTATTAAGTTGACATCTCGATTTGTGAAAAAAGAAAATTGGTTTTTTGAAAAATCTATGTATATCTTTCCTCTCGAGACATCAGTTAGCATAACCTCAGAAATCCCAAATGATTCGGAAAATTCGGTTACTCCGAAAATAACGTAATTTAAAGCATCAATTGACATCACCTCACAAAGCGCAAATGATATAGAGAATTCAGTTGTTCAGAAAATAACGTATTTTTGGTAAAGTATTGAAAGGGTCAACTTACGTTATCTTCGGAGTATCTGAATTTTCTCAATCATTCGTACCTGTGAAGGGTACATGATTTGACGATTCGAGGAATACAGCGACACGAGCTTCGCTCGCCGACTCTTGTTAATCGCCACTCCCCATCACAAAGGCTCGCAAGTCAGGTATTGCCTGCGGTATTGCAAACTTAAAACAAGATGTATATTCGGTTGCATATTTTGGAGGCGACTGATTCCGGTATCGTTAGCGTATACATATGTATAGTTATTTGTAATCTTCCTGACAGCACATAGCTAAGCAGAAAGCTGAACTTACAAGCGCCACACTTCTGTTAGACTAAAGCTACCGACACTCAAAATTAGGAGTGAAAAGTCAAAACTGGAACTGTAACTAAAAACTGAAGCATAAACCCCGCCTCGATTGAACCAAACCCGAAGTGAAGCTCTTATTCATAATTTCGATGCGATAGCTACCGTATCGATATTTCGAGTTTGAACTTTGTCAAAGCACTTTACAGGTTGATAAAAAACTAAAGAGACTGATTTGTCATTGAAGTCACAATCGTTCAAAACCTTGATTTCAGCTTTGAACTACCCACTTCAATCCAGGATCATCTTTTTAAGTTGACGGTTCATAAATTCAGAAATATAGATTTCTATTTTGTGCTTTTAAGAACCACAAAAATTAGACAACCTTTTTGACGTCAAGTTTCTCAATAGTGATGCATTGGCAATCACTTTATTCTGTCTTCGTATTTATTCGTTTATGTTTAAAACTCAGTAGAGGTCGATGTGAAGTATTGTAGTGGCTTTACGAAGTTGAAACTCCATTATAGAGTTGTTCGATTATGTGAGAGTACTTTCTGCGTTTATCGCGCACGATGGAGTGCCTTATACATTCATTATCGTAAAAAACATCCCATCATAATAAAAATTCCTAAATCAACTTCAAAAAAGCTTCACCATCCACACAGAAGTCTTCAAGGCTTCTCAAACAATGTATGCATGTGTGTACGTGTGTCTGAGTTTTGTGTCTACGATTCCAGATGAACTACAATGCCGAGTCGGATGAAGTTTTCACATAGAATCAAGTCCTTCGTGATGATGTGCTAATAAGCTTTTCGGATCTACATCACTGCCGATTCCAGAATGGCCGACGTCCAAACTTCACTGAAATTCACAACTTTCGCATTGCTCAAGATAATACAATCAATTTGCGAATGGATTCACTTTCTGCCGTCATAATACATTTTTCAGAATTACAGGATCCCACTGTGTATACTAATTTATTGTATCCACGACTCCAGACGGTTTGCTCGACCGACTTGACGAAAGTTTTGACAGAAAATGATGTATTCGTTTATAATGCGTCAAAAACCTTTACACACCTGGATCACATCCTGTTTAAAAATATTGGAAATGCGAATTTTGGGAAAATTCGTAAGTCTCATATTTCTGAAGATAACTCGGTGAACGATTCGATAGAACTCGGTGCTAACAAAAAACATTCGGCGAAAGTTTTCCAAAATTTTTCAATCTCACAATTCCAAGTGGCAGCTGAGATTTTTTTCTTTTCATCCTTTCATTTTTCATGTGATTTTAAACACACGGCTTGGCCGATATGACTGATTTTTATAGACATCTGAGTGCGGTTGAATCTTTCTAATTTCGCGCTTTTGAGCTCCAAGTACAAAATAGGAACTTACAGAACCTACTCCCCACTCCAATGACTGACATGAGAAAGAGAAAAAAAAAAAAATGGAAGTGGGGATACGAAGTAAAGGAAAGCGAGGTTAGGAAGAGTCCATTGCCGATATGCCAACCATAGCTTTTCCAACTTCAATCAGTTTTGGCTCATCGTTGCATGAACGTGCCTTATGTAAAAAAAAAAAAAAAAAAAAAACGAAGCGTTTTGGCGGAACAATTTGTTTTTACGTACAAGGTTAATTCACGAATCCGTGTGGAAGGCACTTCCAATATTATGGGACTACTGAATAAACTTTCGAGCTATTGTTGGAAGTCATTTTTGTCCAATTTCATGTTGCAGAATATTAACAATGAGCTTTCTGAAGGAGAAACAATTTTTCCGTCGAGGAAGTAAAATTTGTATCGATAAGCGAAGAGTTTTTTAACGGGAGGAAATATGGTTTAAAAATTATCTGCTACTTGTATAGACGTGAAAAGCTATATTATAGAAATGTCATATCAAAAAAAGCACGAAGCCATACTAACATAAATGCCGCCTGAAGAGGACTCCGGAAATACTCAAAACGTGAACTTGACACCTTCCATTGACCCCGTCACCAGGGGAAAATGATTCACATCCATGTCTTAGCTATACATATATATGAGATATTCCATGCCAAGTCGACTCACATCCGACCTAGACATATCTCTGATTCGATTCGTGTTTCTTCATATCATTGTTCCAAATCTAAGAGACACCTACATTCGTTCAGATTTTCTCCACGCATTGTTATTCATTTTTGAATTTCTTAGACCAAAACTAAAACGCCCATCACGATTTTTACGAAAAAAAATCTAAAATATGCTGTGTCACACGACGATCATTTCAGGCCATATCCGAAAGTGAAATTACTTTTCTTCTACTCATTTGATCAATTCCAAGGCTTTAATTATTAATCAATTGCACTCATTTTAACTGTTAATGGGTTACAACATTATTCTATTTAATATATGAAAAAATGGTGATCTTTGCACCACTTTTTTACTAGCATTAGTGGATCTTTTCATTCCCTTCATACTTCTTTGAATCATAGTTGTATTAATAATATCCTCGATTCGAAAAATTAGTTTCACTTTGGAATATGGCTGAAAATTACCGTCGCGGAACACAGAATCGAAAGAATGTTGAACAAACAAATCAAAATAAGTAACAGTTTGAGGGAGTTTGCGTGAAATGGCCCATATATTTTCGTGGCATTTTTAATAATGCAAGTATATAAAAAGGGTAAAAGTGAAAGACGTGGATTCAAGAAATCGCCAAGCCCACCAAAGGACTGCGTGGCGTTAGACAAGCGGAAGAAAGCCCCAAAGGATTACCGGTAATCTTCCGCGCAAAATCTCGCTTAGGAGTATCGAGCCACGTCGCCAAAATCCCGATACCGCTAAATACTCAGTGACACAGTGCTAGAGAGTGTATGTTATACCAGCGGATCTGAGACATGACGCGGGAA
Organism: Tenthredo amoena; assembly: GCA_963966615.1. NCBI lineage: Eukaryota > Metazoa > Arthropoda > Insecta > Hymenoptera > Tenthredinidae > Tenthredo > Tenthredo amoena. The sequence goes on along the minus strand of OZ016499.1, from coordinate 769,613 downwards.
AGCAGAGAGCAGGGAAGACGTAGCTACGGTATAAATTAGAAGTCTGGTTAATTACGCGAAATTAGACGCGCGCAATCCTTGCAGACGTTCTATGCCAGGAACGAACCACAGGCAAACATATTCAACACAGATACTCACTCGTATTTCTGTGCCCCATGTCTATCGGATGGGTGAGATGGAATAATACGAGTTCCTGATATTGATCGGACCTTCCGTTCATCCACGCTCACTTTTGTAATCTCTGGACTGAGCCAGGAGATCCTAAGAATCCTCCAGGAGTGAATTAGGCGACCTCAGGAAATTAACCATCCGTGATAAGACCTGGCAATAATTCCATCGGTATATTCAGAGGTCGAGTCTACTTAGATCCTTATTTTATGGAATAGATGAAGTGTTCAACAATCGGCTCGACAATAGTCCACTAGTCTTTTAAAATATATTAAATTCCCACGAAAAAAAAAATAAAAAATATCGTTGCATTTTCCCGCACGACTATTAATAATATGAACAATGCTATGTTTTGTCTTGTAGAGATGACATTAATTGCGGTACGATGTATACCTCGAATTAATGTAACCATAATATGCTAACTACTAAATCTCACTACAATTGCCGTCATTTTCATAGCAGAAAAGTGTAAATCCAACGGAGAATTGTTTTCCGTGGAAGTCACTGGTCGCGATATCAGTGAGCCATCGTTTCTCATAATCGAATGCTGTGAAAGCAGAATCATGATATATTGATATATTCTCATATTTGATAATCTACAAAGCAAACCTTTAAGCAGATGGTTAAATACCTTTTTAATATTGTGAACTGCAATACCCGAACTGCAATAATGTCCACACGTAGATCATTATCGCCTTTCAATTGAAATGATGATTTACAACTAAGCTCATTCTCCCGTCCGTCCTCCCAACGGATTTATATGTACGAATTCGGTTGAAATTTGGGTTGTTTAAATTCAGAGCATACCTAAAGTGCAGCGCAATATATATTCATATTTGATACAGTATAAAAGAGAACAAACAGCGTTGGTGATCCTTCGTTATATTTACTCGCGTGCTTTAATTAGTTAGAAGTGCAAACTCGTTTGAAATCGGAACGCGCAGCACGTTTTCGTTCAATAAACTTTTTGCCATATGTATTTTTCACGCAGATATTTCAAAAACCATGTTTCGCACCACTACCCAAGCAGATACGAAACACATACAATACATACACAGTGGTTGTTCATTATATGAAGGTTTGTTTTCCAACCAAATCATCGGTTTTATTCGTAACTAGGATTTCTCGCCTGAATTTTACATGACATTGTATGTACTACGTATATCTAATAATACTGAAATCTATTGCCCCCAGAATATGCAACCGAACAAACATGTGGTTTCAAGTTGCCAGTATTAGGCAATACAGGCAATAGCTGACTTGAAAGCCTTTATGATGGAGAGAGGCGATAAGAGCGAAGCTCGTGTCGCAATATACCTCAAATCGTCAATTCATGCACCTTCCAAAGGTAGAAATGATTGAGAAAATTCAGTTGCTTCCAAGATAACGTAAGTTGACCCGACCCGTTCAATACTTTACGAAAAATATGCTATTTTCAGTGCAAATGAATTTTTCTAACGATTTGTGATTTCTGAGGTTATGTGAACTGACGTTTGAACCAGTTTGAACAAATACAGCAACACGAGCTTCACTCGTTGCCACCATACCCCATCTTGGGGCTGTCAGGTCAGGTATTGCCTAGAGTATTGCCAATTTAAAACGGGATGTACACCTACCTTCGGTTGCATATTTTGGAGGCGACACATTCCGGTATTGTTAGTGTATACTATACATATACTACTTATTGGTCTAACAGTTCTCAACGGGATACCCAAGGTTTTTCGGAAATCGTACCATAATAGTGCTTGAGTGCATGACATTGAGTGATTTCTGTAACATCTATTTTCATCAGAGGCAAAGGGACAGACAAAAGGGTAGTTGAACAAAGAATACATATATAAAAACAAACGGGTAAGGTAGCTGATCCCACAATGGGCAAGCCTCATAACTTTCCGTACGGAATTTTTAAACTCAAAGAATAATATCCTATGGGTAGAAAGTTTAAAAGAAAAAAAATAAATAAATGTATTACGAGCGAAAAATAACCTTAAGAACCAGACCCAAATTGGGGAAAATCGTTTTGATCGAGACGAATTTCATCGGAACCCGTTGATTAGTTTTGGGGCGATAATCAATGAGATTTTTTTCCAAAACTTTGTTCTTCGAATAATTCGAAAATTATTTGAACGATAAAATCCAAAATCTAATCAGTTCTAAGTGAAAAGGAACCGCAGAGATTGAGACAAGAAAGAGTAATATCCGGTCAATAATTGTTCTCAAGATATTGTCGGACAAAAAATCAACCACACAGCCAAAATCTGGATCTCAAAACGTGGGGATCTGGTGAAAACTCAACTTTTTATTTTCGAGGCGATTATGGTTCAATAAACTTTTCGCCATATGTATTTTTCTACCTTCTACGTTCTATAAACGGGGAGTTAAATATTCACTTTACTAAATCGGTGCGAAGGATTCTAGATCACAAATTCGTAGCCAACTGTAGTACACTGTCAGGATGAAGGTAGATATGTATTAACAAGTGTATACATATCAGCGATATCAGCACGGTGTTTGTATAGCCGGTACCATTCTTGGAACTGTTAAATTTAATTGAACGAATCGCAGGGAGTTCCACACGGAAACGTACCCTGGCGGATGCTTCCGTTCGCATTAAAATTCATACGCCGATTCCGAGCCAGTTGCTTGCTTCAACACCCAACATCGCAGTCGCAATAAAAAAATAAAGTAAAATACTTTTTCCGTATCGTTGGTTAAGCGACCGGGATGTAAGTAAGCCATCCTTTTTTCATTGCTGTTCTTTTACATTCCTGCGGCTGAAGAAAATTTACAAATCATCTCTCGGTCATTTTTTGCCTGTTCTTTTTCATTTTTATCGATATCGTATGTTATTTATGCTCAAGATCTAAGTAATTTTGAAATCTGGATAATTCCACAAATTGACAAGTCTACAGAATTCAAACTCAAAATCGATTTTTACAGTGAGAAATTAACTCAACTTCAATGCCTGTTATTTCTGAATTTTTCATTAGGAAATAACCGAAACATTATGATAACCTTGGCTGCTTATAGCGGTGGCAAATAGGGGGAAAATAACCAGTTCAAGAAAGGCAGACCATTCGAATACTAAATTTCTAGTAGTTGGGTCCGACCGGGATATTTCACGATCAAAGTTCGCGTGAAAACTTGGGTACAAATTCTCTCGCAGAGTATCAACCACACTGGTGACTACTACTAACCACGCTAAATGTCAGTAGGGGGTGTACAACAATCCGCAAGCTTTTCATCGCCAAATAGACGCAGATCTACCGCACGACACGCTGTAATAATCGCTAAGAGAGCTAATCACAATTTCAATTACACTATGACTTGCAATTAACGAGCCTCTCCCTTTCCCTTTCCCTTTCCGTTTTCCTTCCTTATTCCATTTTCCAGAAGGGATAAGCACGCAGCCATAAGCTACGGCAATGCGTAGAAAGTTGTGGATTGTATCCAGCCATGGCTCAGGAGAAACGGTTGAAAACCACGAGGTGACAACTTGCTAATGTCCAGTCGTTTCCTTAATGTGCAATGCTCTGGTGGTGTTCCCTGTGATGCTTCTACTGCCTCTTAAACCCTTACCAACAACCACCGGTTCTCACATGGCATAGTCGGTCGTTTCACATTATTATTCATGCCTTAGAAATTCTGGTGGTTCTTGTTCATCTGCACCTTGCTAGCCCTCGACGTCCTTTGAGATGGTAGATAATCGTGAAAGCACCAACACGTAGAATATTTCTATCACGTTTTAAAATTATCTTAAAAAAAGAAATAAGGAATTTTTCAGGGCTACACTCCTCGCCATATTTTTCATCCCTCTGTTTCGGACTGGTTTATGAAATGGTAGAGGCTGAGATCAATTTGGCTTCGCATTAGCTGTTCTATTATTGATTATTCATCTATCAAATGCCATTCGAAAGATTGAAATATCTCAACTATTGAGCTCTTACAGCTTTCATAGACGAACCCATTAATTAATTGTTCTGTGCAGGATTACTCTAGCACCGATCATCTAAAGTAAAACAACTTTTAGATGGATATTCTAGACAGATATAGGGTAACCCGACCAATAGATGGACGGCTAAGCGGATTCTTATGTTTCCTTAGCGAAATATTATAATAAAATATTAATAAATTCTAATGAAATAAGCCATACTTACGTAAAAATATCTAATAAATTGAAAAACAATAATAAAAACCTTGTATAAAGTAGTAGTATATGAAAAAAAAGGAAAATTTGAGAAAAAGTGAATACCCCCAATAGATGGACGTTTGTTAAAAATATTATCTTTGTCTTATTATTTATGTTGAAAAGAATCAAACTTTCAGATTCAATGGCGAATAGTTCAAATTTATCAGAAATTACCAGTGAACAAATCAACAGATGTGATAATAGTTTACAAAAAATATATGAAAAAGTAATTTCACTGACTTCTTCATATTATTATACAATTTTTATTATTTAATCAGTTAATTTATTACATTATTATTGAAATATGAATATAAAAATGTGATACATTCCTTATTATATTGTTCAATTCTCTCAATAACGACGAAACAATATACAGGTGCTCCGCCTAAAATAATATTTGTCCATCTATTGGTCGGGTTGCCCTATGTCTACTATGTATATAAACTTCAGAAATGACAACACATTCGAGGAACGTAATTTTTTTTCCATAATTTACTCAATTTTTGACCACCACCACATTTGCCCATCTCTTTTTTGCATGTATCGCAAGAGTTTCTAGATCGATTACAAAATCTGTAGCTTACTCCATGCCGAAGTCTGTACTGATGAATTATGCTGAACCTAAACCTTGCAGTGCAATGGTTTTCATGTAATCCTGCACAAAGTGTTAGAAGAATTGATTCGAGGGCAAATGGAAAATTTATTGCAAACTATGCAGAAAATCGTAATTCACAGATCGCTAACAGAATAGCAGATGGAAAAAAATGTGGTCACAAAACGAATTTCGAGGTTTATATAAGCCCTAAAGTGGTTTTACATATGAATCGTTCATCTATGAAACAGGATGAATCACTGTTTTTACATTCTGGCTGTTCAGCGAAATCACATCTACTCGAATGTTGACGCCCGCAGGATTCGACATCCATGTAAGAAATATTTATGGCTGGAGTGAGTCAAATGTTACGTGATATGTGCTACCGAGAGTTCGGGAGTTTGTACTCCGGATAGGCGACGATAGCAGAACCGGCGATCCCGTGGTTATTTTTTCAAAGACGTTAATATGAAATAAGTATTATAAAATATCTAAATCTCTTTTCAATTACAGTTGGGCACTAGGCGTCACGTTAGCAAACGTGGGTTGAGGATAAAAGAACAAAGCAAACAAAATAAAAATAAAATATCAGGATTTTACATTTGTAGCTTTCTTACATTTATAAGTTATCTGGTATCATATAAATAAATAAATAAAGAAAGATAAAAGTCAAGCAAAATAATGTAAAATTAATAATTATAGGTATAGAAAACGAATCATTAAACGATAAGCGATGAGATCGAATAAGTTGGGAAACAAATAAAAATCACATGGTTTATGAAATTTCACGAAAACAAAAAAACAAAAAAAAAACAATTTATTTATAGTTCAAGACAACTAAAACATACATCGATAATGAATGAATATCACACGAATAATAACCGAAGATAAGATGGCAACAGCTGATGGACCAGAAGATACATAGATCACATGAGGGAAGGTAGAACTGAGGGTAATATAGGACACTTAACTAAATAAAGAAAAGGAATATCCAATGGTACAATAAGAATTGGTTGAGGGGTGAAAAAGGGGACTGAGTAGGGTCGATGACGTGGGAGGATATGGGAACTTAAATCGATAGTCTGGGATCTTCAGTGAACTAATTAGGACAGTCGATAACACAGAATTTTTACAGAGGGTGCAAGGCGTCGCGTCGTAACGAACTCACACGAACACACACGAGTGCAAATACACGCATCACGCAGTACAATTACGCGACGAGCAATGAAATTGCACAGTTATATCAATTTGAACAAATAACGACTTTTAGAGTTGCTAGTTGATGTTAAACCTAGCTCAAATTCATTATAAGATTTTACTTAATAATAAGCTAGGATTAAGTTGATTTTAAGGGATTCAACAGAATGCTATCTAGCACGTATGGATTGGTTTTCCATGAAGACCAGTCTCGACAATCCGTCAAGATCAGTTATCATATATTTCCGAAATTAAGTTTCCATGAGGTTGATTATTATATCACAAGACGTTAATTGCAACAGCAGTCGGTAAAATAAAATTCGACGGTACGACAAAATACGACGACAGCAGATCGAAGTGTAAAAAAAACTTGGCCATGGTATAGATTTACGGTATATTTGGTCAATACTAACTGTTTATTATTATTTTTTTCGTTAGTAAATATTTTCATTTCAATCAACAAAATTCACATGGATTAAAATTTGCTTTCTTTCCAAATTTTGAAGTAAAATGAATACGATGAAGCAGTGACCAGTTCCTGCTCTTCTGATTTTCAAAGAACACGCAATGCTTATGACGAAATCCAATTTTTTTCTTGTTCACTAGTGTGGTTTGCGAGATGGGAGATGATTAGCTTGGTTGGTATTTCTCAGTAGTTATTCATGCGATTTTATTGGTCTTGGTCATAAATTAAAGATACACGATGTAGCCGGGGGATGCCTTTTTCAAAATGTTGAAAAAAAATTCTCTCGTCGCTCTCAACGCTAAAAAAGTATCAGCAAATACTCTCTAATTACCAAATGAAGTTCAACTGTCGTTGGAAAAAAGGCGGGTATATGTGGGCAGTCAAACCACATGAAAATGATTGGGAAGACAGCAAGGAATATTTTTATACATATTTCAAGTTTCAGACATTTTTTCAATTCTCTGTCCGAATATTTTAAAGGCTATTTCTACATCAATCCATCAATAAAATCACTGATTAATAATATTCCAACAATTATATTTTCTGCCGTAAGCTCGGTACGTAAGGATGAATAATGAAAGATGGTCAACGAATTATTTGTTTGAAAAAAAAAAAATCCTAATTTTTATTCATTATTCCATTTATATTAAGCGAACTTCATACGTACATCGAAAATAAATTTCAGTGTTAATCAAACTGATACTCTCAGCGAGCTGGGAAATCAGGAAATACGTATTTTTACACGAATTGAAGAATATTTTCTACCATCATATTGCATCCGCAATTGTGAATTTTGAAATTTCGATAGAATATTTGAACTCAGCAACTCAAAAAAAAAAAAAACCTAGCATCTCATGGTTTGTAAAAATCAAGTGTAACTATTCACTTGTTGCCAGTTTTCTTCGATTACGGCCCACTCGGCAACGATATTAAAATTAATCTTAAGAATTTTTCGAAACATCGATTAACTCAACAACAATAACTATGATAATGTTAAAACAAAACTAAAGCACGACAATCCGATGGTCGCCCTCTATTAGACGTAACTCAACTACACAGTAAGTGATCTACGCTTCTTTTGACTATGTAAGACAGTACGAAAAACAAAACACAACAATATGTCGTTCTGAGACGGTATTGAAGCCGGTAAGAAGTGACTAGAAGTCGATCCGCGTCACCCAAATCATTTCCTGGGTGAGGTATTGCGCATCAGTCGGTAATGGTGGGAGACCCCGCCCGGGTCCTCGGGCATTCAGACGGCCTAGTAGGGCCTTGTGGTATTCGCAATCAGAGCTTTCACCAAGATGTCGACAGATAGCATGGACATGCTCACGACACTCTGGAAGACGAAAGCTTGGGCATACGGACCGGTAGGTTAGGTTGGCTCTGGATAAGCAGGGGGAGGAGCCACCATGTCCGCTAATAAATACCGGGTTACACATGCTGCGCGTTTCCAGGCGTATTTTTTTAATCGTTGCTGTCAGTCTCGGCTACTGACTCTGAGGCCCCCAGGTGACTTACTAGGTGTGATTGAACTGGGGAAAAGCATCCCTCGACGTCTAAGTTTCATGCGGCACGTACGATAAGAGAAATTAACATAAAGAAGATCAAGAGACAAAACTTACTAATTATATATGTGAACTTTGGCTCTTGAGCTTCGGACTTTTCACTTCGAATTTTTTTTAATACACGGGGTGATTCTCGTCGGAAAAAGAGTCGTTCGTCGTTTACGGGGCAACTAATTGTTCGCCTTGTTATAGTAAATAAAAGTATCTCCAGCCAATACGTCAGCTTAATCCGGGTAGATATTATTTCGCTGAAACAGTCAAAATGTCAAAAGAAAGGAGAAAAAAATATGACCTCGATTCATATAACTACTCAGACTATTTATCGGGTGTAACCATTTCTTTTCCGAACTTTGCATCGATATTGACAATTTCGAGTACGAACAAGCATATCTCACGATCTTTCACGAATCACAGTGGAGGGATTTCTCTGATGTTCCTCCGATGTTTGAAATTCTTCAATAACTATCTACCGCTTGAAATATGCACAGCTATATGTAAATATGTGAAAAGCATAAAATTGATCTTCATTCAAATTTCAAGGATTGTCTATGCCCTTAGACGTGGAAAATAAACAGCCGTTCAGGTCAAGATAAACGAAACAATATTGCAGTTATACCGGACTCTCATTCTTCCTCCGGGAAGACTTCGCCACCCTCCCTTCAGGCAACTGTAGCTCTCTCGGTTTGTTTGCGAATCCCTTGCGCGGTTTTAATTAAATAAACTTTTCTTCCGTTCCCAGCCGCTCCTCCACCCCAAGCCACAACCATCTTTTTCTTCTTTCTCCTTTTCTCTCGTGTTGCCCTCATCCCAGCGTTCAGCTCTAGCAAGTTGCGGTTGATGCTGTGATATAAAGGACTCGAATAAGTGGACGACCGGGCGAATAATAAAGAAAAAAGGGTTTTCGAGGACGATTTTTGCCGGCTGCTTTTACGGAATGAAAACTATATCGAAAGGGATGAAATGAAACAAGAGTGCAGAGAATTTGAGAGAATGCTACTTGTATTCGAATAATCCGTTGTTTCCGTCGCAGTTCCTGTAGGTATTATCGAAACAATTTCAGCCTCCACCATATCATTTCGGAGAGTGAATATCTTTTTTTCTACCAACTTTTTCCACCTGGTGTTAGAATGCATTAGCTAATAATTTTCCCTGGATGGGATAGTCTCTCTGAAAATTTACAATAAGACACACCGCGGGTTGGGCTAGCCACAATTATTTTAGAAAATTATTTTGAAAGGGTGTATGAAATAATCAATCATTGATCTCAATATCAAGTATGTTCCTAATCAAGGTTCTATCTATAGAATCATATATTTATAATCAAAAATTTGACAAATCATCCCGTCCTTCAGCCAGATCTAGGCTAGGATACCTCCTTGTTTACGCCTTGTACAACTATCCGCGAAAACGGTTTCACCAACAAGACTGTACTTTGGCATATATATTTATTGTGGCTTCCTTAATGAAACGGACTAACATTACCCATCTTTGTTTTTTTCAAGTTTACTTTCCAGCTCACAAGCGAACTAACAAAACATACTAATGGCGTAATGACCTGATAAAACATGGCGTCCTGCAACTGTTTTTGCCAATATTGTTGGTGTGTTCCACGCGCTTGTTTGTAAAAAAGATTTGCGTGAAACATCGCTTTTTGCAGATCATTGGTTGGTTCGCATCCTCCAGAAGGCATAAATAACAAGTTATCGGAGAATTGCTCTCTAAATTTTTTAGTGTGAAGATCGACCAACTATTTACAAGGGTGAAAAAAGAGTGACTATGAGTTGGTGAAATCTCATTATTTTTTTGAGTGAAATGACCGTACATCAGTGTAACATTGCAGACATAGAATTTTGAACAATCAGATGTAAAAAACAGAAATCGAATTTGAAATCAAGTTTCTGCTCCGTTTTCCGTTAATTCTAGTACGGGTTAGCCAGAGAAATTGAAAATCATTATTAATAGGCGGCAAGGAAAAGTCCTTTCGTTGTCGACTTTCAATTACACTTGGCTGTTCAAATTTTCGAGCTATCCTTCGTATACTTTGATTGTTGAGAGCTTCGGAACTCTTAGCCAAGGGTTAGGGTGCCTCAGCGGTTTTTAGAGTTCAAAAACCTCGAAGCTACTGTGCGAAGTTCGGCCAAGTAGGTAATTGGAAAGTATACCTATATCTACACAGCTTTACCAGACCGCGACGAAATTGGAAAATCGCAAGCTCAATATGGTGTTGTGTTCAGATCAGAAATGAAGATACGATACATCATCCGTGAAATTGATGAAATTGGTAAAATTGAATTAGGCTAAAAATGAAAAAAAAAAAAAAAAAAAACGAGAGAGAATGCTACGTCGCACAGTAGGCCAGGAACAAGTGAAAATTGGATGAAAATGAAAATGTAAATGTTATAATATTATATTTTTGGTTACATACGTTGGGTGTGGGGAAAATATTTTTTCTTCTTTCATTTTTCCGCTACTGATACTCTAAATGGTAGATTTTGATGTGTTTGGAGAAGATACTTTATCTAAAAATGTATCCTTCCGAGTATCAGCAATGGAAAAATAAATAAGATGTTGATTCTCAACACGACCTCATATATATACATGTATTATTTGCGAGAAATATTTTGCTGATTACTTAAACGAATTATTATTCAGTTCATGAAAGGATTCAAGTGACACTATATCTCGGTAGTGAATGCCACTGAATTATTGCACGACGTCCTTTGCTCGCATTCACACACCGAAAATCTGTTCTCAATGCAAACTTAGTATATTTACTGAAGTAATGTGAATTGGAGCCGTAGCAATGACATCTGGGAAAGCTTGGTTATTTGCGAATTGATTTCATATAGTTATACACTTTGCCCAGACTCCAATCGTCTATACTTTGAGTTCATCTATATCTCACAGTAACAGGTCAGGATGAGTGCTTTTTGTCTCACTCAACTAATTCACTAGACGTACAAGAAATGAATAAGAGTGAAAAATATTGTTCGATAGGTAAAACCTTGAGATTGCGCGCTACTCCGGATTACTTTAACGAAGAATTCAGCTGTAACTACATCCAAGTTTCCCTTCGAAATTTAGTTTCGACTGCACAAATATTATTAGCGATATTTCGGCTCTTCAAATGTAGATTCGTCAGAAAGTATACTATCATTCACAAATCCGAGATTATCTTCCAAATTTGAGATCTGGACAAAAATGTTCGCTAACTCGGCAAGGAAAAATTTAAAGTAAAATTTTCAAAAAAGCATTTCCAAGTAGGAAGAACTAGCTTCAATTTGTTTCTATCAAAATCGATCAGCTTGCGGGAAGAACTGAACATATAGTACCGTCCGAAAGTTCGGGATCACTTCGCTAATTTTTGTTCCGGAAAAAAAGATTGATATCTCGGCCAAGAAAGAGCTTAGATGAATGATCGAGGTGACATTCGGAAGTAATAAGGAGCAGCTTTATCATTCTTTATGTAAAAATTTGCTACGATTTTTTTTGCACTTACCAGATGACGTTAAACATGGTTGTTTCTTCGCAAATTTCAAACTTTCATAAAGTCGCGTATAATTTTCTGGGAAACAACGATGAAGATTTATTCTCAACATGATTTGAAAGGCGGAAGACCAGGCTTTAATTTGCTCGTTCGAAATTTTCTTTGCAATTTTTTTTCGCAAAGTTATTCAACTGTTTGTACGGAAATAAATTTTTTTGAAAATACGTCGTAACTCGAGAAATTTAGGGTTAAGAATAAAATGTCAATTGTAAAAAAAGTTGCGTTTTTCAATTTCCAAGTTGTCGGAAACGAAATAAAAAAAAAAATTAATCAAAAAAACTCTTACGACTGAAATAAATATCGTTTTCAACTTTCGACTCGTCAAAGAATCTGCCTTTGGCTTTAATAACTGCTTGGCAAATTCGAGGCATCCAGGCGACCAATTTGTTGAAACAAGTAAAAATTCCGAAAACTTGAAAACTGAAAGACGCAACTTTTTTTACTATTGACATTTTATTCTCAACCCTGAATTTCTCGAGTTACGACGTATTTTCAAAAAACTTTATTTCCGTACAAACAATTGAATAACTTTCCGAAAAAAAATCGCAAAAAAAATTACAAAATGGTAAATTAAAGCCTGGTCTTCTCCCTTTCAAATTTTGTTGAGAATAAATTTTTATCGTTGTTTTCCAGGAAATTATACGCGACTTCATGAAAGTTTGAAAATTGCAAAAAAACAACCATATGTTTAACGTCGTAGCTAATTTTTACGTGAAGCATGATAAAGCTGCTTCTTTCTACTATCGAATGCTCTCTCGATCATTCATCTAGATGTCTTTTTTTGGCCGAGATATCAAACTTCTTGTCCGGAACAAAAATTAGCGAAGTGATCCCGAACTTCCGGACGGTACTGTACCTAGAAAGCATTCAGTTTCTGAATAAATGTCAGGAGAATTTTTGTTTTTTTTCATAATTTATGATTCATAGGAATTTTTAAATAATTTCCCGGGTCAATATTCTGGCTGGCCATAAAAAAAAAAAAAAAAAAATCGTATTGTAAAAAGTTCTAGAACATTCTCATGATTTCGAAATAAAAAAATGACGCTTGTTCTTTTCGTGACATTTTTGTTGTTGTAAAAACAATAGTTTTCGAGTTATGGCACCGTTTATAAAAGTCAAGCTTTTGTACAAAAGGTTGAATAACTTAGCAGGATAGAATTGTAGGAAGAATGGCAAATCATGAAATTGAAGCTGATATTTTCTACTGCAGAATGCCTTTTTGAACACGCTTCTACGTTAATTCCCCGGAGAAGCGAAAGCATTTGAAAAAAGACATCTGAATCGCGACCAACAACTTTTTTCGAAACCATCTGTTGACCGACAAAAAAAATCGCGAAACAATCTAAGAAGAAGGCATTTGAAGCCGATTCTTTCCATTTTTTTTTTTTTTTACGATTCGTGTCTCACTGACAATAAGATATCAAACTTATTGTCCAGCTCGAAAATGTGACTGGTGATTTCGAAGTTATGAACGGTATACTTTACCGCAATATTTCATGTTGTATATTTTGAAAATATTTCACAGAAGTGTTATCGAACAAAACATAGTCTTGTCAGTGTTCTATGATAGTTGTATTGATTAATCTTATAATACCGCATAATATCACGGGTTCGAAATGAGAATAATAAAGACCAAGAACGAAGGTAAAACCGAATATGTTAGCATGTGACTTATTTATTTATCATTACGGTACGGTGGTTTCGGTTATATTTACACAATTAACAATATAACAAGTACAGGGTTATCATTGTTTTGTATGTTTTATACCATGGGAGCATGGCTCCGCTACTTGGATATTTTTCTCCCATTTTCGTTTCATTCCGGTTCATAATATACCTACTGTGAGCTGTAAACCTGGAAGAATAATATCAAATAACTGGCAGTTTAACAGGTGGATTCGCATTTATTATTTTCACAAAAAGTCTACACTCTGGTCTGCTGCAAGAATGGCACAGGACAAAATTGTCGAATATAATTCGGGAATAGATGGAAAAGCAGAGAATTACAAAATACGGGGTTAATTGCTCGTGGTTCGTTTAAACTTCGGCACCCGGCAACAGCAGCTTTCGATTCTGAATCGCGTGAATTCTATCGGTATTTACGCAGACATGCCTTTACTGTACATCCTCGATTGGAGTGGCCAACTGTCGCTAATCGAACACCCTCCAACAAAACAGACAACACCTGACCGACAGCGGCCTTCCGAACTACGACAATGATGAAACAATTACAGGAACACGTGACACAGTCGTTTGTAATCAGTAATCACGCAACTATTGTGCCTCCGCACGCGAGCCGGCTTTCATCCTCCACCGCCTAACGCCTCTGGCCAAATCGCTTCGCCTTTTTTTGCGACATGTCGCGTGTCCCGAGGGAGGAAAATTTTCGTTTCCGGTCACAACTGGAGCACACCGAGCGATTTAGCCACCCGCACAGACTCGCGAATGATTTTTCTTCTTTTTACAAGGACTTAATTCCTTTATGCAGTACCGAGCTCGAAGACCGATCAAGCGAGGGGGTTCCACGCTGATTGCGTACTGGAAGACAGATTGCATGCTGGCGTGACTCGGGGAGGTAAAATCAAGGGTTAATTCAGACATGAGGTCGTGTATTATTATTTTAGAAGTGTACTTTACCGCAAGGCAATACTTTTACCCACTACAAATCTTGATTATTATGTAAAGTTCTATAGGAACGCGTGTGAGTGTGCATCTGGCGTTTTGATTAAATATGGGGCTTTTCGCCGATTATCAGCGGACGATCGGACCCCCAAAGATGCCGGATTTTGCTTCAATTTCACCAACGTGTTGCACCTATCGATGGATACAACGCCCCAAATTCTTAGAGCCCTACGAACCATAGTATCATCCCTAAAGTTGCAATGGCGTTTTGAGATAAACTCTGTAATTGAATTTTTCGCGGGTTTATAAGTCGGGGGAAAATATTGCGAAAAAAGATGTAGGTATTCTCGTGTCAAAAACTTTGTACTTTCCGACGAATACTTCACTTTTCGGGAAAAAATTTATTAGAGTACTTCGAGGAGAGGGCAAAACTTTTGAATTGATATTCTCTAAAGCTAGACGTTCTGAGGTCTAAGTAATGTAAGGTTTCACTTCAATTTATGGACATAACAAGCTGTCAATATTGGAACCACATCCAATGTTCTCGAGGTCCGATCTTGTACTGATATTTATTTTAAGGCCCCGCTTGCTTTATGAGAACTAATTGCATGAAAATAAGGAAAGGAGGAGAATGAGGATTGGTCAAGGAAAAGCCTGCTCTCCTTCCTTGTGACACTGCACGAATAAAAGAAATAACGCAAGAAACAGTGCAGCTAATTGCTTAAACTTCCGCTTTTGTTCGTTTGCAGTGAAGCCCCTGACAGTCGAGATCTTGAACAAAGGGAAGACCGTTTCGGCTGGAAAGAAGTACGAGATGGAATGCAAGAGTACTGGATCAAGACCTCCCGCCGTGTTGTCGTGGTGGAGAGGCTCAAAACCACTCAAAAAACCAGCAAAAATCGTGAGTTTAATGAACATATCATGTATCGCGATTCAAGCAGATGAATCGTTAGTGAAGAATCACTTTTTTCATTTTTACACTGTAATTTGCGGGTGTCAATCGGATTCCACCCCGTGTGATGCTAAGTTTAACATACCTATTAGTGTTGCTGACAATTTAACGACATCCGTCGGTTTTGTTTTTCGAAAACAATGATGTCAACGGATTGACCACGTTCGAAGAAAATCGATTATATTTTCTGTTGCATTTTCTTGAAATTCTTTCGCTCACTTGTGTTTTACGCAAGACTACATTTCTTGACTTGACGGCAACTGGATCCCGGAAACTACCGGACGGATTGACTTGAAATTTGGACACAATACTCGTAAATGCATTATCTACAATATATTGTACAATCTTTGCAATGAGATGTTTCATTTCTTAAGTAGCCATTTTTTTTTTTTTGTGTAAAATTGACATCAAAATAAATGAATTCATTTTATTATAACTAAATCATAACAAGAAAATAAAATCCGTACGCTGTATTATAATCACACTATTCGTAAATGAGTAAATCATTAGCTTTTCTCGGCGGCCCCAACCCGGAATTCTATTATCCGCCATCAACGCACATTCAGTAACTGATCTCTATGGAACCAGGTTCAGTACCGCCATTTTTGAATAATTTTCGACAATTTTTAGGTTAAGCATAGATCAAACTATGAAATACCGCGTGGCCAAAAATAACAAACTTTCGTTCGATACTTTCGAGTTGATGAATTTTTTTTAATAAGTCTGTTTTTGGGGCAGTAAAAGTGACTGATTTCGCAACCAATTGTCAGTTTTGACCATAGGGATCTTGGTTAGATTATTAGTATAGACAACATATCATGCGACACGTTTTACTTATTCTTTTTTTCGAACTTTATTCCGTCGAATATTATTCACTTCTCAAATAGAGTGGTTTTCAAAAGATCTACTTGCGCAATTTGCAATAGAAATGAAGACGATAGAAGAGGAAAAGTCCATTAGCGGTGGCGGAGGGTAGATTCTACGGGAGTAAATGTTTTGCTTTTGAAACTTCTGCATTTCTCGAAAGAAAGAAGAAATATATTCCTTTTGACTATCCGTATACAGTAAAGGTACGCGGAATAACTGATCTGATTTCACACGGTAATTACACCAATAATGAAAACCTCAGAAATTAATGAGTGAAAATATTAACTTATTGACATAATATGAGAATATTGAAAACATAGCTCTTCCGTGAGAAGGAAAAACACTTCCGGACTCGGCAAAATGTTTGTCTCACTAATCCCTTTCTTCTAATCATTGGAGTATCTTTTTAATTTTTTATTTCACCGCTGTAGTCATAAACAATACCGATTGTTTGGATTAAACCAACTGTTATCGATAGGCGAAAACTTTAAATACTGATAAGTTCATTGGTGATTATTTTTTCCCCTATATGTGTCTTTGCGAAGCAGGTATTATGTTTTTTATATCTGCACTGCAGATAAGGGTGTTTCTACCAGAAATATATAAAAAATACGTGCTGGGGTGACAATGACAAATGGTTATATTGTATTTTTCCAATGCAGTGCCTCTTCTTCCTCGAAACGCAGTAGATATGCAAACATCTATACTGATCGCTCGATGCGTTCCCAAATTTCGACCCTTGCAGCAAACGTTGCTCCGGAGAATACTTACAATTAGCTATATTTCGTACCTTCACATGATTCTCACTCAGACTAAAATAGTTAAACTGTCGATCTAGTATTTTCATGATTACTGGTCGTTCAATGTGTTCAAAAACTTACATTAGACAACTTGTTTCTAGTACCTATCAAACGTATTGATCGACAATTGATGCGATGTAACGGACTCTGAATGTAAAATATCGGATCCCAATTTCGGCTGATACAATTTGAGAAGAATTCGAACGACACTCGGGGATGTAATCGAACATTTTCAAAGATGAATTTCGTGCCGTGATCTCCGACATCATCCGCTCAGCGCCAATTTGTGCTAAATTAGAGGTCCGCTAGTGAAGGATGAGATGGTAACTATGCAGGCTGCGGATTGGTCACCACCATTAACGAAATCTCCAGAAAAAATCAACTGATTACTCGGCCCCATTCCTTACAAAAGGATTCCTGAGCCAGAGCTGCCAAGAGCGCCACCGGTTTAGGCCACGGAAAATTCGAGACACCTTTGCTGTGGGAACCTGACGGCTAACATGCCCTCAGTCAGTGCACCCTTATACTAGTAGCCAAGAATCTTCGAGACGCCACCGCACATCTTGCAAATTCCAAATTCCTCGCCTAGCCTACCCGCAAGCCACATGCCGTCCGAGCACGCCAACATCGAACTACTGGCACCTAGCACTGAAGCACAAGTTTCCAGCCGCATGCGCTGACCGATACCGACGAACACCGTATCCAAGGACCGCCATGAAATTCGGCAGTTCGTAGGCATCTGCAATGGTTAAAGCGGTACGTACCCCGGTTTGTCGTGATCACCCCATCACTAACAGACTTTCTCAATGTCAACGGAGTACCGTTAGACTCATGAAACCTGAAGGACTTTTGAAGAGGTCAAACGACAGTTCCAGACATCATTCAAACTCAGTGAGACAAACCCTACGTTTTTCAGACAGATGCTAGCTTAGCTAGCATAGTAGTTGAAAAGAGAACACGATTTTGAGATAACTAGTTGCTCATCCATAGCGTTGTTCGATTTCGCAAAAAAAAAAAGAAAAGAAAAATAGTGAATGTGAAGTAATGATGGAGTTGGCGCTAAACCGTCACTTCCGGCTATTTTTGTATTCAAAGATCCAACTGCACACCGAGATACTCGCTTCTCCCCACATGAGTGGGGTAGATGAGTTTTGCAAGAGTGGAAGTCAGTGGGATAACATTCAGTACTGCCTCATCGAGGTCGACGATTTTGAAAGCGTGCAAATCGTATCCGCAACAACTCAGATGTACCTCTGCTCATCAAGCACACTTCCTCTTCTTCCGTAAAGCAGCTAACAGAAGGAGGACTATGGCTTATTGTGGTACCACGAAAGCCCTCTATGGGCACCACAAGGTAGAACTCGCATGCCATCCCAGCCACAAGGAGACCCTAGGCATATTCTAGAAGCACCAAGTCAGAGGGCAAATGCAGGATGACGCGTAGACTGTACAGCTATGTGCGACCGTGCCTAGAACATCTGGAAGCACTATAGCATGGTAGCCGTCAATTTGATGGTAACTCCACTATGAAGTAATAGCGTAGATTGATCCTGATGATCACCGATCTACTAACGCGCCATGACCTCTGTCAGTATCCAGTCTACCGCAGATCCGTGGCAGAGCTGCCAGCCGATCATCAACGATTATGAAAAACATCTCCGCTGTGAAAATCCGACGACTTACGCGTCTTCGGTTAGTGCACCTCGATGCCGGTGACCCGGAAACTTCGAGACACTACTATGCCGCGAGCGTAGGACGGTCCCCTCTTCTACGTACACTCCTTGCAGGTCCCGACTGGTTCGATGGGGAGCCGTTTGCTAAATTTACACCAACTCACCACACTTCCGTACTTTTCCTTCACTGTCATCGAATCTGTCTAGCTCCTGCGCGTGATTATGCATTGATCAGAGTATCACCCTACGCCTACGGTATCATACCACTATATTCATACGAGATGGGCAAGAAAAAAGAACCAAGAAGATATCGTATGGACAAAGAAGGTTTGCGGACGAAGAAATATCCGGACGAAGAATTATCTGGATGAAGAATTATCCCGACGAAGAAGTGTCTGAGGAGGAACTGTGCTGTAACTGTCGGTGTCAGTGCTTTTCAAGTGACAATATCTCCGGTGACTGCACATCAGGGTGTGGTGAAAAGTACGCTGTTTCTGATCATCCATGTTTGGGCGAAACAAGTGAAAATATATTTGGAACAAGAACAACTTTGTTCGCGAGACGGAAATCAAATCGTTGATGTCTTGCGGGTCCACTATTTTTTTTTTTTTTGAAGTATAAATGTGCATAATTAAATTTTGTGAGAATGAAGAAAATTAAATGATAGAAAATTGGAAAAACATTCTCATTTACCTGCCCACTTCAATTCTTGTTGGGATATTCTTAGTTTTGGTTACGGCATTCGCGTGATTCTTGCCACAATTTTCAAAAGTGTCAGGTGTCCCATTTTCGAAAATATCATGAATTTAGAAGTTTTTTTTTTTCGGGGGACGGGGTAAAATGGTGAAAATTTGAAAAACGGGGAAGTCGAGGGGAAGCTGTTCGAATCGGGCAGAACGCCTCATGACACTAAGACCCAAATTGAAGAGGGTGAGGGGCAGGCCCTAACCGAATTGTCCTGGAATGCCCTATATCTATACGCATGTATATATTTTCGAAAAAATACTTGATCCGTAGAATATCTCCGGCTTATGCACAGAGTTTGTTTCATGTAAAGTACACATTTTTTTTGCTCAAACATCGCTAAAAAAAAAGGTGTGTTTCCTTCTTCACTCCACGCCTCGATTTGGAATTGTTTTGCAAATTATAGTTGTGTAAAAATAACATGCATAGCACCGTACCTTGGCTGTCTGCACTCTCAAGAGTGAGGGTTTGATTAAAAACTTAAATACTTCTGACGGAATAAGTAATCTGGAGCTGCAAGTCCAAAGATTCGTTCGTATTAAATCGTAAAATTTTTGTCGCGCTTCGCTTTGGCTAGAAATGACTGTCCTATGACGTATATTCTGCCAAATCTCGAATCTTATACTTAAATTGTCAAAACGTCAGTCGAGAAGAAGTTGGAAAATGATGGTGGTACGCACATTTATGGAAGTGAATTTCGCATCGAATAATTTGATGCACTTATCTTCTCCGATACGATTTATACATTCCAAGATATGAACATTCCAAATTCTATTTACCTACCGAAGTAATAAGTCTTTGAAAATTAATCAGCTTATAGTGCATTATGAATATCGAGATATGAAAAAAATTGTTTGAATTTCGTAATTGGACGTATCCCAAAAATTAATACACTATTTATCGTCATCAATAAAAGTATTCATCTATTCTAAGTTTTGTGCTCTCAGGATGTGAATCAAGTATCTGCGGTTGAATGAGCTGAAGTCAAATAAAGAAGTGATAAGTAATGCGGATAATTGAGAATAAGTAGGCAAAAAAAGAGGATAAGAAATGAGATGATGTTATGACACAACATACCTCTAAAATAGTGGTAACTGTTTTTAGGAGCAAATAAAAGCGAAGGAAACGAATACTTATTGGTTCGAAGAACAAGTCGGCTGCAACTTGGGAAAGCTTTCATTTGATCGTGTAAGGCATGATGTTCAGCGAATAATTAGCACAGTACTTTGGGGCGCAGGGCACTTTGGAATTTATGAAAATTATGGTGTTATGAATCCTTTCACTACACCACATTCAGGCCAGAACTACTCCATGCCCCATATATCTCTGTTTACGGTAGGAATTCCATAACTACCGTAGTCCTACTCAAAGTCAATACATCATACAACCAAGACTGAAATAACTTCATAAGATATGTGATTAAATCTCATTGTAAAAAAAAGGGCCAATATTTGCGAGAAAAATAAGTTGATAATGGGCACGAGGTAAAACACAAAAGATTCATTTAGCTCATTATAGTACGTCTTTTTCTACCATACGGGATCAATATGAGACTGAAAACCCTTACGAAAAGAAACTATTGACATACCAATAGTATAACTATCGAAGTCCAGTGGGTACTAGTATAAATCCATCAGTCTTCACTAGTCGTATGTACTGTTGCAGCTGAAAAGTGTAACTGTTGGAGATCAATATCCTTTAGCAGTGTGTACTATGACTAATAATTTGCAGTATTGGAAAGTGTACCGCCTGAACTGGAAGTGATAACTATTGCAGTCGAATGATCCTCACCAGTACAGACTATCAAAGTGAATGGTGAAGACACTGTCACTAGTGAAAGATTGATAGGGTCATCTCTCGATAGTAAGCCCAGTATACAGTACTTCTGATCGCCCACCAGTGGTAACAGATAATGCAAGGGCCAATAGTCCGCGTAATGACTTTTGAAATAGTACACTACCAGTGATCCAATAATTGTAACTTCAATACTGTCAATAGTTTTTTTTTCCGTCAAGCGTTGTCCTCATTCAATAGAGAAATCGATTCCAAACTATGACTTGTGTAACGACATTCAAAGAAAAGTTCCAGAGTACGAGACAAGTCACCACCACAGCAGCCCACAAACTCTTTAAAGTTGATCTAAGTCAATCGCTCGATCGTTGCTAATAATCGTTCCTTTGAGGAAAGTAACACCTTTATGATCATTAAACCAATTGGCCCAAGTACATTTTTGAAATCATGTCAGAAAGCGTTCGTAAAACGTTCTCAAATTCATCAGTTTATCTGATTGTGATTGACAAAAATGGACGGACAAAATAAATAATATGAACGTCATTAAAAGCGGAAATATATTTATTTTTCAGTCACTCAATTCTCAAAATCATAGCATAATTTTTGGCGAACTATTCACTGGCCTGGCCGGTTCAATTTTTCTCGCAACAAGCGTGTATCTTTTCTTTCCCTTATTTTCTCTGCTTCGGGAAAATGAGCGTCGCGCGTGAGCAGTGTAAAAAGATAATAGAAGAGGGGACAAAAGTTTCTCGATATTTATGGGTACAGCAGAGGGTTAGGTCCGGAAGGCCCTCATTAAAATAAAATCAGTCGACTGAACGACGGGATAACGCCTTTTTTTAGGGATTAAAGAGGATCTCAAAAGGTTCGCCGTTCAATCGGGAACTTATTCAGATTTCGTGCTAAACGGAATAATTTACATAAATCCTTGTCACGAGCCTGACTGGAAATTGAATGACAGATATACTTCACTCTGAGCAGTTCTGATACTCGCATACAATGCTTTCTGATCATTGCGCGTCAAATCAACTAGAGGTTAGACGGCACCATTTTGCAACTTTCCAAATATATTTGTTCCACCATTGACGGAAATTCTACCGAAATATTTATGATGGAACAATTTTCTTGGAAGTTGTGGGGAATCGAATCTTGTGCATTTTTTTCATATCTTATTCTCTTTCGAAAGTTTCTTTCTTTAATATCTCGAGAACAATGAAAGATACAAAAACTGTGCTTCGGCTTTTTCAAAAAAGGATACATGGGCGAGTTTGAATCACCGTGACAATATCCATTTGTTCAATAAGTGCTTCAATTATTTAAATGAGAAGTGCGGAATATCAAAGAAAGGGACGAATTGCAGAATGTTTTTGGCGTAATTTTTCATATGTTCTGCGACATTCGAATTGTATAAGACCCTACAAATTTAAAAAAGGTGTACTTTTGTGAACGAGAAAATAATTTTCTATCTTGTAACCTTCGCCGCCAAGATTAAAATTGTATTTATTACGTGTAACACAATGTTACCATTGATATCCGATATTATCGACATTCAATACAATATGCTAAGCATAAAATGATGAATGACTGCAAGAATATCACAGATAGGAAAATCATTTTTTCGCTTATAGGAAAGAGGACCCTCTCCGTATTCGAAAAGTATTTTAGGGTCGGTGAGATGCATAATGATCAAAAAATTCAGCCGAAAATGTTCTGCGGGGCGTCATGTTTTCCAACTCTTTGAAATTCTCATTTGAATAATTTTAGCATTTGTGTATCAAATGGGTAATGTTATAAGTTCAATGCATCTTAGTATCCGTTTTTTTGAACGAGCTAGGATTCGTGTCTTACAAAGTTCGCGAGGTATTATTGAAATGTTCAATTTTTAAAACAGCAAAAAATTTAAAAAAATTCGATTCCCTACTAGTCCATGAAAATATTTCATCTATCGAATTCTCGGAATCAATTTCGTTCATGATGGTGCAACCATATCTGGTGAGTTCTAATAGACTTGACATTAAATCACTGCTTTCTGAAAAACTCAACTCTTACATCGGTCGTGTACATTTCTGTGAGTGGTGTCCTACTTGAAGTGAAAAATTTGTAGGGGTTACGCACGACCACCATAACTCGGTAATGTCTCCAGATAGAGGTTCCGATTCCATGCCATTTCCTCGACTAAATCACCCCCAGAAAGCAACTCATTGTCAGTTACATAAAAATCACTCGATTAGTATCGAAGGCGTAACTCACCGAAAACCCCCCGTGAAAATGATGTCAACTTGTATATGTCTGACAATAAATCACGCAGGTACACCAGCTCTTCCATAATAATGGCCAGGAAATATTTTACTTGCTATTCTCAGATAGCTCCGAGAGAGAACCGTGAATCCATGACTTTGTGGGTTTCGTCTAACTGCATAATATTCCAATTTGAAGGGGCTAGACACGATCAAGCATTCATTCTCCTATTTCAATACCTCTGCATTCATACCAGCACAGAACCCAGTGCATGAACCTTTTATTTTCTAATCGGAATCGAAATCTGAGTTTATCAAAAAGATATTAGAAGAAAGAAACATAAAGTGAAAAGAAAAAATATAGAATAATCAAACTGTCCTGGTCAGAGTACAATCTCTGGCACACTCCACGGGATCCAGAGAACGTCTCCTAAATCTTGCAAAGATATCGCGAAGGACGGACTTCCGCTGTTGCTAGATCGGTAGATTCGATTTCCCGGAAGGTGGCAAGGATATGGAATTACGAGAAGCGTGAAACTGTTGGCTTATGGTACCGGTAGAAATAAAGGTACCGAATAATAAAAAAGGCTGACAATGGAAAAGGCGTGGCAGGTCGAACAGGACAGACGTGTCACCCGCAGGAGGCCGTAACTCTTAGCGATTCTATCTTATGTTAGCTGATATCTTCGTGCGCGCGTTTCTACTTCGTTTTTTCTTCACTTTTTTATCTCTATCTTATCTTTTATCTTTCTTCTTTGCCTTGTCCCTGTTTCTTCCTTAGAAACGAAACTCACGTCTTCTTCTCTCTTCTCCTTTCGACATTTCACGCTCTTGATACAGTCTTCGGTTTTCGTACGTGAGAACAGGAAAAAGCGAAATGACAAAGCAACAAAAAATTCGTATCAGAGCAGTATGCTCGAGTGATTTAGAAAAATAACATGAATTCCTAAACGTTTCGAAAGTTCCGTAAATAGAGACGATATTATAGAAGAAAAAATTGAATGAATAATGTATAAAGTAAGAGGAAAACTTCAGGCTTTATACTTTCATCAGATTTCGCTATGAACGGTATACTAGGCCTCTGAATCCGTGAGATTACTCGCACTTCGATTACATAATCCATTTTCTCGGGTTTCAGCATCGCGTTGGCATCGGCGGTTGAGGTAGTGAAAAAAATTTCCATATACAGGGGCTGCTCGTTCCTCGACTGAAAAGAATATGCCGATTGTTAGCCTAATGTGATACCTATACGCGACGCGATTCGTCGATCACTCAATTTTCCAGATTGATCGATAAAACCCCCACCTTGATCCCCAAGGTATTCGACGTCATAGATATAACTCAGTGAAAGAATCTGCGGTGATGTGTTCTACATAATTGTGGATAAGGATAAAAAAAAAGCATACATATGGATGATTGAAGCCGACAGAAGTAGTTCGTTATATCAATTTCTTCAAGTTGAAATGGTGCAGCGTTAATGCCCTCTAAATTACCCGGACAGTGCTCAACCTTTCACCGAAATTGAAATAATGATTCTACAACGATTTATACAAAAATATTGATGTGATATCACGTGAATATATGTTTATTTCTTTATCAAGTATCAGTATTCACTTTGGGAAGACTGACGTGTGTCAAGAAATTTTTTCTAATTACAGAAGTTTACTACTCGTTTGGAGTATAATCAGGTGAACATTGAGATATGTGAGCCACCGTCTTTAAATGTGAAACGCAGTCAAACGAAAGCCACTTGTCGTAGAAATTCAGGTAAACCGCTGCTTGAATTCTAGACTTTTTGGGGTTGGATAGGACAAGAAGCATACCTTTAGCGGATGACCATACGACTGTTTCAAACGTTGATTCCGCTCCTAGTCAATGATTAAATCGCCAATGAAAGTTGGTCTACTTCAAAGTATCGGGGCAAGAAAGGTTATTTTGAAAATCAAATACGTATCAAAAACTTATTAGGATTTTTCTGGACAGTCGTCATGCAGGAAGAGAAAAAGGCTCACGGGTGTAACGGTCATTGTATTTTCCAAAAATTTATTGATCACGTTTCGGTCGAAGCATGATCGACCATCCTCAGATTTACACAGATGAAAAAAAAATTGTCCCTTCAGCTTGAAAATAGAGATGTTATTTGACTTCAAAGTCCAAATTCAAGCGTGATTATCTTACAAACTTTCGCTTCCCATGTTACGCTTCCACGAATACTCCCGGTATGAATGTAGTAATAGTGACTAGGATGAAAATAAACAATTTTAAAATATTTTGTCTAAGCGATAGTGGTCTGTTGTTTCATGACTCGCTGAAAATAAAATACTGATGAAGTTGTATACATTTATGAAGATTTTATACGGCAATTGAATTTAAAAATTTGACATTTGGTTGATACACAAAAAAAACGTTGAATTATAGAGGCCTTGTAGGATTCTGTGTGCAGAGAAGGTTTGCTCATAGGTTTGCTTAATAAAGTGTCGTGTACACTTGACGTGTTTAATAATGACCGTTGTGAAGTTGGCCCCACAGTCTTTTGTCTCTTAACTTCTCTATCCAACCATGAAGGATAGATGAAGACAAAAAACTGTGGTGCCAACTTCACACCGGTCATGATTAAATACGCCAAGCGTACACATATGGGGTTGAAAAAGTGAAGACAGCCTTTCCTGACATATATTCACCGACGGGACCGGAGATCCTTTGCTTCGTAGGTCGCCCGAGTGTGTAGCGAAGCAGACCGGAAATAAGTAAGCTGGAAAAGACGTTTTATTTATACGTTGATTATATCCGTAACTTGTTACAGTGGTGCCACGTTTGCGTTTCTTATCATAATATTTTCTTCTGTTCTATTATGACTCACATACTATCTCACATGGATTCTATGAATTCAACGATCAAGGCTACCGCCGTATTAGGAAAAGATGGAAAAATACCGACCACTTAAGGAAAAAATTCACACCTTTTAAAATAGTTCGTTTCGGTCAGGCAACAGAGGATGGCTCGAAGCTACCATTTGTTGGTTGTATTTTCAATATAGTCGCATTTGCTGACTACCTCAAAGTTCGCGGGTATTGTAATTCCAACCTAATTCTAACCTGCTACAACAGCTCCGCCGAAATGATTCAGTTATTTCCTTTGTTTTACTAAAAAAATCAACTGACCGGCATATCCCACTGGCCAATATTATCCTATGTTTCCCTGATGTTTCTCTTTCACAGTCCATATAATAATTAGCTCAAATTTCCTCCATGTCCAAAGTTCCAAGTAATCGTGAGTGAGAAATTCATCATGACCATACTTTTGGCAGCAGAGATTTGACTCACAGCTAAACTCTGTGCTGTCCAACAAACGTGTCATTGGGATCAGGGTTCAACACGACAATTCTACGAGGCACGTGGCACATAGAGTAGAGAGGAAAAAGTATTCGATACATCAAATATATACACCGGAGGCAGTGCAGTACGGTTCTCTGAAGACTTATTACATGATTTCAGAAATTTGATACGCTGCAAAAGATTCAAATGGTTTTGAATGATTTCAGCGATTCAATTTCAAAAGAAAGATTGCCTGAGATTCCAAACGGATATTTGAAGATTAAAAACCACGAAAGTATGACGTCTGTCTGCGCTCGTGAATTCTGGCTGTTTATTTTTCGTTTCTCTCTCCAAATCCGCAGTGTTCGCAATTGGCCAACTCATTGAAAAACAAAAAATGGAACAACCAAAAGCTGAGATCATAATAGACTGAGAGAGGTGTGAATATATCTGCGTGAAACTGGTTCTTCGATGGCATGTCGAAACTGTTTGATTCATGTCCTGCGCCCGTTTTATGGTAGGCAACACCTGGTGTAACGTATCACAATTTTATTGCGTCGCTCTCTACGTGCGCTTACTCCTAATGACTTCAGGTCACGGTACATGACTGCCAAATGGCAAAAATTTCGTTGCTAAATATCATCGTTATTACATACGTACAAAGAATTAATCGCAAAACCCCAATTCATCCAATTTGCTTGCTAGCAGATGGCAGTTTCTTCCTTGATTCCGAAAAATCATTTTTGTATGTATAATTTCCTGTGTCAAAAGTATCAGGCGTAATAAGGGGCTCACATTTATTTTTCATTTTTCCGACTCCAAACTTAAGCTTTTGACACAAATCAAATCCTTCGATCAGAACACCTATTTAATATCTTGACTTTAGGAGGTGGCTTGAGGCATTTTCTGACCTGAAGTCGGAATACGGTAATTCAAAGTATATAGTTTCATTTTAAAATTGGTGATCGAAATTTTTCGGCAAAATCACCGGATTCACATTAATGGAAACTGAAACCCTAAGTCGCAATCCTCATATAAATCAGCCTACTTTCTACAATTTAATTTTTAGGAGGATTTGTTTCGTATTAAACACCAACGTTGGAGTGGTGGGGTTGAACAATAATAGAATGTTGATTTTTTTTGTCGACACCATAGAGTATATAAATTTCTACAGGCATTAATTTTTCGATGATACTGTGTCCCAGAATTTGACGCCACGATGGGCGGTCCCCAATTCATGATTCTGTTTAATATTGCATCAGCTGGTTTGAAGAACGTCCAGCTAGCAGTTCCTTGCGTCGCCATTAGCTTTGTTTTTTTCCCAAAATGACGAGATGTCATTATTCTACCCGGGCACTAGCTGCTTCAGTTTTATGACGTACCTAACTAGATTTTTCATATCCTTTGTCGAAACTCTCTGTTTTGATTCCTTGATTTTGTAGCTGTTACAGAGCTTGTGATCTGAGTCAGCGCCGAAGTAGCTGTTTTTTTTTTTTTTTTTCTCTAACCCGTAACAGCCTTGCACATTTTTCAGCATCATCTTAAGACTTGTTAATTAAAACCGCTTACTCTGGCGTGAAAGTCGCCGCTGAATGACTACCGCAATATTTTTTTTATTTCATGTTTTGTTTTTTGTTTTTATTTTATTTTTATTTTATTCCAGTTTCTTTACCTTTCATACATTAAGATACTTATATGCCTGCATTCCAACTTCCTCTCAGACACGGGATTAAATTTAAGAGTCTCACGTTACCAGCTATACGCTGGTGCACTTTATACTTCGTGCTTTAGTGATTTTTTTTTCCACACTTTTAAACAGGTGAAAGACGCAAAATTGTAGTCTCGCTTTGAAAAAAGTGTTACAGCGTAAAAGTACGGTCGTTAAAGCAACGAGGAAGAACTTTACCTGGGTCGAAAGAAATAATTCAGATCAGTTAACCGCGAGGACTCGGCTCACTTCTTCTTCCCAGTTTAACCATTTAACTGTTTATGATTACCGCACACAATAATCAGACTATTCAGTCTATATCTCATTCGTTCGTGCTTTAATTCAACCATGAAAAAGGTATGTATAACCTTTACCACACAGCACAAAAATATTGCAGAAAAATTGCAGATATTATGTAACTCAGATAAATTTTTGGTTATATGACGCAATGTGTCTGCAATGTTTCAAAAATATACTTGGCGCAAGACTCTACCGAGTCTCTTGATTCGTCAGTCAATAAGAATTTTCATTAACTTTCTGTAAGCTCAAAATCGTATTTGAAGCTCAATTCAGAGTTATTTAGGTTGAAATTCAATGTTTAATTATACGCTAATTATGTTTCATGATATTTTTGTCATGAACTGTATTTTGGGGCAATGCCGGTCAGTGTGTAATGGAATTGAGTTGACGTTAGTTAGACGTGGCGGCGCTGCTGTACCGGGTTCAAATTAGGTTAGGATTGATTTATTTAGAAAATTATTTCATTGCGTAGGACATACTGCTACCTGAACATATTTTTCAGGAAAATTAAAATTTTTTTGATAATGACTGAATGCATTGATCATTCGTTTCAACGTATACATAATTGAATCAAGATATTGGCCGGCATTGCGCACGAAATTCGCGGAAGTCAGCAAAAGTAACTCTATTATAAATATAGTAAGCAAAATATATGAAAAAACATTGTCTTGACTAAAGATTAAATATTTATATCGAAGGTTCGCGCTACATCCCATGTTGGCTGATAAAATAAAATTATTTCACCCGCATCCTCTATGCCAAACTATCGTATGGTAACTGTTACAATAATTTTCTATTTCGTCAAAGTCTACATCGACATGTGAAATTGACAGCTGCGACATTTCAATCTCGCCGATGAGTGTCAGCCTCGTTGGAAGCTGTATGTGTGTATGTGGTCTTATTATAAGACGATCATACCATTTTCTAGTTGACAAGACTGTCTGACAATGAGTATTGTATATTGTACATTCGTAGTGCTGTTATTGTCATCGAAATTCTCAACGACCAGCCCGCAGATTGGTTACAATGTAGATTATCGTACGAATATACGAAATTTCAACGCACATCATGTATATCTTCTCCTTCAAAAAGCCGCGATGAGACTATATTAAATAAATTAATAGTTGTGCCGCAACATGCATGCGCAAAACATTTCCTGAGTCTGGATTCGAAATTTTGTTCTCCCTAAGGCGTGAAGCAATATTCAGTCGATTCGAGCAACTATATATCGTTAAATTGTTTCAACTGAAGTCTTCATCCGCTCATCAACTATCGATATATTTTTGGAGCAAAACTGAGATAGACGGGAAGTTTTTCGAATCTCATATACATATATCTACTTTCAACTACAGAATTCATTCGTCTGAACCATTGCATACCAATGAGAGGTTCACAATTTATTCTATTATTTTCGAATACAATATGGCTTTTTGCTTCAACTGTTTTGCATTCAAACTAAGTCGTTGTCTCCTGTTCTAACAATTTCTCCTCGTAGTGCGTAATATTGATATTCATGTATATTGTAACAGACTATAGAGGATCAGAATCGTGATTAGGAAAACGAAGAAATCGATTTTTTCATATTCAATCATTTTCGAAAATCATAAGTGACTTTGGAAAAATGGCTCGACCGTGCCAAAATTTTGGTAGGCTAACTGAAATATTGAGAGCTATAAAATTTTATGCTCAAACCAAAGTCCAAAATCCATGCAGTAGTCTGCTTGGATCATGACGACAAGTGCTTTTTCGTGATCACTACCTATATTGAGGATCAATGGCTCACTGATCTCAACTTTTACCTGGTTATGCTTCAAAAGACTATCAACCTTCTATTACACGATTGGAAAAGTTATAAAATAAATTCGGGGCACAACAGCTGTCCAAAAAAGGTCCAGCCCATTGCGAGATGTCTCAATCGTCTCACTGAGATCTAAGTTCATTTGAGGAGTATGGTGATTAATTTAAGCTGGCGATTCAACACGTCTGAAGAATAGGAAAAAATGGAAATCACGAAATGCTCAATATTTCCCCCTCATAAAGAGTTCGTTTGCAATCCACCAGCTATGAGACTGTATAGTATGCATAATGATAAGCGAGCGTTTTAATGCAACGTGCACTCGTTAAATACGAGACTCATGATTGACTGACACTAAGCCAGCTAGGAATGCTTTTGAATTGAACAAAAGGACTCCTGCCGCGTCCATCCGTGACCGCGTTTCCACTCGTTACATCGTTCCTGCAGAGCTCACGTGATCCTTGCACAGTCAGCACATCCGGCAATGATTAATCTACCGAAGGCGAGAGCGTTATCTATTCAGTCGCTACTCGCTGGCACTTTCTTTGATGCATCTAGCTAGTGTGTTGCTAGTTAACGGAATTCCTGGTGCCGAGTTATCCCCTGTTCTTGGCCCTAGGAATATATGATCCTCCAGAGGCGCGCATTGGATGGTCCATTACTTCCCGGCGTTTTCCGAATCCATTGCACTATCCGAACCATATTTGTAGTAAATCTTGAACTATTCGCGGCACTTGACAGAGAGTGCTCTCTTTTTTATGAAAGAACAATTTCTTATCAAGGTTTCAGTATAGTTAAACCGGAGAATTGCTTCACTGAGGAAACCTGACGTGGGATTCCTGAGAGTTGAATGCATTTCTAAAGTGAATTCCAAACGAATTAGCGAAGCTTCATAATGCTCGAGTGGATGAAAGCACGTCCCTTCCTTATATACAAAGATAATTTAATTCTATATTGGCAAAGCTTGTAGATGATGAATTAACTCCAACAATTTCGATCAACGGTTGTTTTTCACGCGTGTGAGGAACGATTTTTTCACTATGTTTGTTCCTAACAAATTTTTTCAGTCGAAGCACTCGAAACCCGTCAAAAATAACATCTGCTGTAATGCTATTTACTTTCCATATCGCAATCATTTGTTTTCCAGGAAGCTCTCCGATCAAATACTAAACGTTGATTACATTGAATCGTTTTTGCTGCTCCCCTTTGACTCATGAAATTAGAAAATAAATCGTCAAAAAACGAAAAATCTGTTCTACCAAACGAACGCATGTTAAAGTGAAAAATTTCAACATTTTTTCAAACGCGAGTGTTCGTAAAAGAAGTAAATGTTTTTAGCATCCATTTAGCAGATATTGAAAACGAGGCTACAACGACAACTCTCTCCTCCGTTGCAATTGAAATGACAGTTGGCCATATGTGTAATTTAAAAAATCCGTATATCCAACCCGAATTCAGATTTCTGACATCACAAGTTTTGTCAAAATTTTGGACTTTTTTTTAATAATCATCTTTGGGTGTATTTTATGGATTACCCGCTCGATTGCAATCGTATTTCACGAGTAAGAAGTAAATCTTGAATCCTCGCCCTTCTTGATATTGATCTCGATTTTTGCGTACGCATCAACGACACACTTAAGGAGCGTGAGAATTCATCGTAAATTTTCTCGTTCATACACAAGCGAGATACGATCTTCACTTATCTTACAAATAATCAAGAATCCATAATTTTTCTAAGCTGTGTCTTTTGAAATTTCCACGTTTTGTCAATAAAAGCTATCTGCTGGAAGATTTGTATCTTCCGACAGTCATTTCCATCAGATATTTTTCTAACGGTATCGAAAATTCAATGCCCTAAAATATTTCCTGTGTAGCTGCCGCCCAAATATAAGAGAGGACGAGGCAATACCGTCCACATAAGAATAAAATTGATATCTTCCGAAATAATTCGTCTCGATCAGCCAACATTGAATACAGCTCGAAACTTTGATAAAAAATACTGAAATACAGTCAAGTTGTGCTTGTTTATAGGTATAATCTGTCTATCATATTTTTTATGTGGTTGTTTTTGCTGGCCTTCCCGAATTTTGTGAGCAATGGCAACAAACGATATAACATGATCGCTTGTATGTTAAAAATCATGGCTTTAGTATCTAAATTTATTCTCGAGACCTAGATAATTCAATTTTTGTCATCCTTAGACCGGCAAATCGACTAGCCAGCCTTGCTATCTGGCCAGTATCAGTCCATCTTCCCCTAAGAATAGATGAAAACATCTTTTTGGTCCTAAGGTATAATTATAAATATATGTGCGAAATAAGAATATTCAATGATTCTTTGCGACAAAATGGTTCATTTGCTACAAACGTTTAAAAACATACTTAAACCAAGAACGCGAAGGCATGTCGATGTACGCCCTTAATGGACAGATTGTGTCCTCATGAAATCTCGCTGTGTTTGTCAACGCGGGAGTTTACCGAGCTTAGAAATTTATTGTGTAGTTCTATACGTGTACATACGTAACATTGTATATTTATACAGACAAACGTGTACCATGACTAGTATTAAATACTCAAGCCACAGCAAAGTCTTAAGCGAGATTAGCTCCGGTCTTAATTGAGTTTCACCCACGTGCCAAACCGGCGTGTAAGTTTCGCGTATACCTCTGCCATTCGAGCCACCGATCTCGACACCGCAATGCCGCACCACAGCAACTTGAAGCGACAATGTCTATTGGTTGTTGGGAAATAAAATCGAAGTCTCATCACATTACATCTCAATGAACGAGACGAGAGCATAGTCACGTGCGCCTCAACTTTGCAGTTAGAAATTAATCCTGCAGTTTGATCAAAGACATCGACAATATATTGACGCTGGAAATTTCCTGGAGACATACAGATACGGAGGAAGACATTGAAAGGGTAAACGCACCTTTTGATGGGGTATTTTTGGATGACTTTTGATGAATGCGTAGTGGGATTTGTAAGACGCAATCTAAGGGGAATTACTTGTCGTAGAATTTAGGTGAACTACTGCATAGGTTCTCTAATTTTTAGCCCCTTGTAGTCCAGAGAACAAATCTCCATCATATGAATGTAGGTACAACTTCTTGATACTGTAAAAATGAATTGAATGGTCATATTTTTCGTGTCAATGCTTCGAGATTCAGCAACATTTATTGACTATTTTTCAATTCACGCGGAGCAAAATCAACGTATCAAAAAGTTCCATGCTCCTCGAATGAAGAGGTTTATTTTCTCGACCATACCAGACCGCGAGGCCTAAGATGCATCGGTACATTTGGATTCTTGCGAAAAGTGCGTTTTTTAAAATTAAATTTCATCTGATTGTGCTTGAGAAGACTAGTAAGCTTCTGTAATAGAACTGGATGATTAGAAAAAAAATTCCGACAGATCTATTCACTGGATAAGCCTATACCAACAAGTACCCCCGTAATGTTAAAATGCGTAATATTGATGGTATTGCCATATACCTAATGCCGTCGAGTTTCATCACATGGAATACAGTAGAATCTGCTAATTTGCATGATATTTAATAGCATTAATGGTATTTGCGCCGGTGCGAGAACTAATTTGGAGTATTAATTGAACAGTAATTGTCTACAAATTGATATCAACCATTGATTATATCAGCAGACTGCTAATCTCAGAGTTGATCTGCTTCATAAAAATTCCGTGAATTTGGTATCAAAATATTTCGCAAAAATCAGCTTCACCGCAAGTTCACCTGCGTACGCAAGTCTCGAACTTTCGCTCATAATGAGAAACGAGAAACCGCAATAACGGTTTTCCAATTAACTACTTCGTCAACATCACAGGGTTTGATTACCACACCAATTGCATAAGCTTTTTCCAGTCTCTGGAGTACTTTGAAAGTTCAGGTGCGGTAATGATTAATAAACACTTTACACTCGCGAACAAGTCGTATTAAATAATTAGTTTGGAAACAAAAATGGAGAACACTACGCTCCTTCAGGCAAGGGTAAGCTTTACGTATATACAGGGTGTCTGGAAATACGCGCACCATCTGCATACCAGCGGATTCCTTGCGAGAAATGGAAACGTTACCTGTAAAAAAAAGTCTGCAGCGGCTTAGTTTTCCTGTAAAAGCAGTTAATAACGAAACAATCAGTGTTCGGCTTTAGGAAAGAATGGTTAGAACTCTGCATAGCCGTCCGCCCCACTCCTGGGCCAAGCGGGGAACACCACACATTATTGTCTCGTTCTCGATAGTGGGGTGGACGGCGTTGCGGAGCTTTAGCTAGTCTTTCCCAAAGGGCTTTTACAAGAAAACTAAGTCCTCGCGGACTTTTTTGCATGGGTAACTTTCGTCTGAATTCTTTGCTAGGAATCCGCTAGTATGCCGATGGTGCGCGAATTTCCAGACACCCTGTATAGTCAGGCCGTCGGAGTTGGAAATTTCCATTCAGCCGGTCGGTGGTCAAGTAAATTTTGACCCAGTCGCTTCCATCGGTACTTTTTCCAGTGGAACGGTCACGACGAACAAAGGAGACCAGATTTACGATTTCTCCGGCAATTTTCTTCCGAAAACCTTGCCGACCTCTCGCTAAGTGATTCTTTGAGGTCCTGTGTCTATATCTATATAGAACCGAACTATGTTCTTAACTATGCAATTTCACGGTCGGTTCACTACCCCTCGTATAACGGCGAACATTCTTCCGGCTGTCGTTTCGCTTTAATTATTTTAAGAAATTGCAAGACTCAATTCCGGTCCTCGCAGATTAAAGAATTCGAAATTTCTTCACCCTGTTTTTTGTGGAGAATACAAGAAATTCAAAAATCAAACCTTCCTGGGACAGGTATAAATAAAATCTCGCCTATGATTGGATAAAAGCTTGTAAATGGAAAAGAGGCACAAGTCGATTATTACCTTACATTGTAACCAGTATCTTCTACATACAGAGAATCGCAGTGACCACAAAATACAGGTATATTTGAAAAAAAAACGACATCATCAACATGATGTATTTTGGAACCATAGGAGTTGCACATGACATATACAAACGCAGCAAACGTTATCGGCTACTCGTCGGTTTCATTCCGTAGGTAGGATATCTTTTTGCTTGGTTGGCACACGAATTCGATGTCGAGGAGTATAGGTATAGTTTATTTTCCGAACACGTAGAAGCCACTGGGTTCCCTCTTACCAGAGATTTATCTTACGCAATCTCTGCATTGCGTTTTGCACGAGATTCGAACGGCCAGATTGGCCAGCTAATTCTGCAGACGAGTACTGGACCATGGGCTCAAGATTACATTGGGAATATGCTTGAAACGAAGGAACTCGGCTCTTCGCGGTTATTCGATTATCAGATTACGTGATTCATCTTGGTTCACATATACATATATGTATATACAATATACATAGGCATAATTATTTGCAAAGATATTTCGAAAAATTTCCGAAGACCGCTTCGAGATGATTGAAGGATAGAAAAGGAGTATCCGAATCCAATCAAGGTAACTTAGAATTCACTGGATTCCGGCCGCTGATTTCCAAGTTTGAAATTTCATTTTGGTAGGCAGGACGAACCTCTTTGGAGATAATTCAACGTCAAAGTTTCTGGACAAGGCCCGATCCCCTAACTAGGCTCAGGATTGGTTAGGAGAGGAGGTCTAACCTCAGAGGAAACGCTACGTCGTCAGGATCTTGCGTGGGTAGGATTTCCCCGCGTTACATTCGGGTGACGGAATCCACGTGACCTCTATGGCCTAAAGAAAATTCCGCGGCGGACGTTCTTCTTTAAATTTTAACTCAGATATACCCGCCATTACGAGAGAAGACTCGGAGAACCCACGTCTCGTAAAAACACGGCTGAACAAACTCATGGAGCTTTTAATTACAACGTGTCAAGTTAGTAACTGTGCCTTAACGAACGCAACTGCGTAACCCGGCATTCCGTTCCTATCCAGAAGTTTAAATGTCTCTTTAGCAGTGTTTCGCGCGTACAAAATACCGACTACCCACTATGAGTATAGAAGTGAAGGAAATTGAGAGCGGGAAAAGCAGTGATGCAAAGCGTGGTTCGAGACCATCTCCTCTCTTTACCTCACTCTCGTTTCCTCCGTTCCGTACAGATTCACTTCATTTTCCCCAAGACTATTTGCCAGCGAGCACGTGCCTCGGGAGAGAGGGGTATATATACGGTATGTCAATTCACGTTGGAATACCCTGATTCCGCATCAGGCTTCAACTATAAAGCTCAAGCTTCGAATTTCACCGAGACCCTCTCTCATCAAATTTGCTATGGCCAGCCCAGAACCGTCAACAATAACCCTTACGCACAGAGATTTCCGATTAGAATCGGCTTCACAGAGTTTCATACACTGATTGTGTTACATACATCGGTGAGACTCATTATAACCACATAGAAAGTCCAAGTCAAAGTCGATGGCGTTGATTTACAAATACATATATCCATATAACACGTTCGGTTTTTTTTTTAAATTTAAACTCTCCTGTAGTAAAGGGAAAGATCCTATCCCACACGTGAGGGGTTTTGTAATCTGAATTTTGCGGCAGTGAACTTAGTCCTCCGAGATATGATATTTCTCGAAGTTGGATTCACCGGGCGCAAAACACTTGAACTTTGAGATTGACTGCAAATCTCTTCGATGACTCAATTATCCGTTTGAATTTTTATCAGATCCAGGACGGCGGTACAAGCATGAGCATAGTTCAGTGGACACCGAGTGTCGAGGATGAGGGAAAGCACCTAGTTTGCAGAGCGGAAAACCCGAGATTAAGTGAAGCTGGAATTGAGGACAGATGGAAACTGGAGGTACATTGTAAGTACGACAAATTTATCGCTAGTTATACTACCCAACGATCACCAGTGAGCTTGGATCTTGTCTGGAGCACTTGCGACTTGCAAGTCGTACTCACAATCCAATCTTTACGTCGTTTAACGACACAGTTACATCTGCCTTTTTATTTCGCAGCTTCCTACATATAAAAGTCCAGATAAAGGTGAAAGCTCTACTTGGTATATTATAACTCACTCATTGTCGGTAATGGAGTTATTTCTGCTCCAGGTGATGGCGCCTGAAATAAATTACAAAAAGTTTAAAGGAGAGTTGTCCATGTGCGGGACAGGTTTCACAAATAACCTCATGAGCCAGAAATGGACAAATACAATTCAATGTCATTTTTATTCTCAGATGTTATATTAACGCTATTAGAAATTAATACTCGCTGACTTAAGGGAGAAACAAGATTGGCAATATCAGGATCACCTCGAATGTATTAGAAAAGAAGATGAGAACGTCGAGGTATTTGAAAAAAAGTCTTCCTTCCAAGACGAATTCCACACGCTCCTTGCGAATCGTTGGGCGAGAAATCACTGTTCTGATACTAGAGGTATTCCATAAATTCGAGATGGCTGGCTCAGGGGCTGGTTTGAAAGATAATAGAGATATAACCGCTTCAGCTTCATACATTCTTATTAAAACACGTCTTGATAACAAAATTTCCAAGTTTTATCCCATTCAGCATTGTTACGTAGCCAGTCCGCGCTACCATATATTATAACTTGTGCAACATGGTCTACGTTTCTTCGCTGCTGACATTGCAACTGATAGAATTTGATGTCCAATACAAGCTCTTCTCCGAAACAGAGACTTGTGCTCATTCATCATTCCCACATGATTAACACGGAGAAAGGAAAGAACATTTTTACTACGAAAATTATAACTTGGCTAAAAATTAAGATACAGAGTTCGTTCTAGCTTTATTTCAAACGGGAAGAATTGAGGTATTTATGAAAAAATAGGTGGGCTTTGGGATAAAGCTTAATAAATTACGACATGGCCTGAAAGAAGGGATTGATTCAAAGGGCAAAAGTATTTGAAACTTTAGTTAGGAGCCCACATATTTTCTCATGAATACTTCGATCTTTTACCTTTAGAATGGGACCGGGACGAACCCGATATCTCAATTTTTAGCCAAGTTATAATTTTTTGAGTAGAAATGTTTTCTTTTACCTGTGTTTATCACATGGAAATTGAAATACCGCTTGAGTGAGCGGCTGGAATCTTGCTTCAGGCCTCGTATTCGGAGAGGAGCTATTTGACATCGAAATCTATCATTCTGACTATCAGCAACTAAAAAATAAAAAGACTTGTTCATTTTCGACACATCCTAATCCACATTCCGATGCGAATCCCAACTTTTATATGATTATGCAGCAAAAGACTGGTGAACAGTCTTCCATGTAAAATATCGTACGAGTAACAAGCGAGCGATGATGATGTAGTGCACATGATCGGCAACTAGTGATTCATCGCTATGCAATAATACTTTTTGATCGCGTTTCCTACCGCACAGTGTTATTGTTTTGCACAGCGTGAGGTAACTTGACGATAAAGCCGTGGAACAATTGGCGACGGTTTACGCAGTCGAACTAAATTTCGGCATCACGTGATTTTAACGAAAAAATTGTGTCCGCAATCTGTCGGTGGATAGGAGCTGTATCTGCAATGCGTGCCGCCGGGATAAACCAGCTTCTATACGGCGTTATCTCTTTATTTATGAGTATCTCGCCTCAATGAGTTTCGCCCACGCATACGTTCATATCTATATTTGAGCGGCAAGTGCGGGAGAGGATAAATCCAATCGATATTCAGTTCGCGTATTTCCAATCTGCAGGCTCTCACCACAGGGCCAGGGTCGTAGGAGATCGTTTCTTTAAAACCGACGACGACGCGCAGCATCAGGAGGCTGAGAACGGATACAAATTTTCGTTCATCTCGCCGCACCCTCGCAGAAAATATATCTCGAAAATCATTTCTACTTTCCTCGTCGTCCTAGTGCTGTTTTTCTTCTGAATTTTTCTGTGAACTACAAACGATGCGAATCCCGCAGGGTTTGCCTTTCGTTTTTCGACTATACGTCTTGCAACTTTCTCTACCTCTTTTCATTTTTTTCCTCTTGAATTTGAACACTCCCATCATTTGCCTTTACGCTAACCGGAAACGTAGAACTGCCAACTTCCGGCAAGCGGAGATGGTTACCGGAGTCAAGCGAGCGGCCACCCTCTCGCCAATTTTCTTGCGTTAATTACCTGCTTTTCAAATATTGACGTTTCGGAACGAAGATGAGGTTCTACGTAGGGCCTACTTATTTTAAAATGACCCGTTTCGTCTGGAAGCTTGAAATTTGGAAATTTCTGTTTACCAATCAAATAACGATATCCAAATATGCTCAAGTCATTGTTTTTTTGATACCACCACGCAAGTCGGGTAGACAAATTTCTGACATTTTGGCCAGTACAATGTGATGCTCATAATTTTTCTACGATGTTAACCTATAGAAAATCAAATGTCCGTATAAATTCGAAGACATTTGTTATTGTTTTAGTTTGGAAAAAAAAAAAAAAAACTGAAATGCAAGATCTTCACGATTCACATTTTTATTGTTGCAGCATCGAGCAGATTTCGAGCCCTAGGGTGGAATAAATTTGGTCGCAAGGATGCCCTGGCCTTAGAAAAATTCTCGTATGACTTACTATTTTTATACTTGCCCTGAATTGTCCCTAATAAAAAAGCGGTCAGGATTATTCATTAGACGTCGTTAGCTGATAAGCATCCCCCTCGTCTCCCTAGCCGGCCCGGGATTCACAACGTGGTCGTTATTTGACCAGGCAAGTAATGTGTCCCATTTTTTTCGTGGTTATTGTCGGAGATACCATCGTGCCAACCAGGCCGGGGCGGAACTTTTTCTCCGTTTTATTATTGCATTTCGGTTTTGTCCCCAAAAGCTCCAGCTCGCCTTACGTCCTTTTGGTTGCTCTCGTTATACTTGACATTTTATTTCGTTCATTTTTTTTCTACCGCTATGTATCAACATGTCAAGGTAACTCTTGAAACGAATAAGAGAACCAGTCAGGGGTTGGATGTCGAAGAATTGTCCTACCACTTCAGCCAGGAAAAAAGTCTTCAATTTTATAGCTTCCAGGTATCACCGAACTGCTTTTCGGTTGGAATTGGTCGATAGATACATGTCATAGAGAAATGTCACACGCGAGAAGTTTTGGCGACAAATTGAACCTTATTTACGAAAGGCAGACGTGCGACATAATTTTTATTCGTAACATACGTATATTTCTAAAGGGTGCTGGCTTTAGTTCACGAATGAAAACCCACCTCGAATCATAAATGCGGTAAAAATACAAGGGGCTGGTAATGCAGGGATTTTTACGC
Source organism: Tenthredo amoena (assembly GCA_963966615.1). NCBI lineage: Eukaryota > Metazoa > Arthropoda > Insecta > Hymenoptera > Tenthredinidae > Tenthredo > Tenthredo amoena. The sequence goes on along the minus strand of OZ016499.1, from coordinate 728,842 downwards.
CGTCACGATGAGATTTCTGCGAAGCAGATGACAACGTGACATTCATAATGAATATCACGATTTCAGGATTTTTCGAGCTCATATTCTTTCAACTATCAACCCAGTTTTGTAAAATTCTGAAAATTTCCCACGTCGTAGATGATAATATAACTTTTGAATTGAAAGTATAACAACATCCATTCTACTCTTTCAATGTTTCCTTATGCGACCGGACTAGTTGTAAATGAACTTAAATATTGAGAGTGAATATCTACTAGAAACGGTAACAAATCTTGCCATACACAGTTTTTAATTTTTTGCTATCTCCTCCAGCTACTTCAAAACTTTTTCTCTAATCAAAACTCATACGTTCTCTTATCTTTCTTTTTTTAGGCATTCTCAGATTCGCATGAATGTTTTGCTTAGTTGACGAACCAAGTTCGGATAGGTATACGAACTAGTTTCGAACGAGTATAAAAAGTAATCAATCCTGCTTCGGAACCGGAACTTTAGATTTCACAAAATTCTTTCTGAAACGCTTGACGACTTGCGCAGTATCGATTCAGAGGCGCTTGGGCAGTAGCCCAAAGATTTCTTTCTTTTTTTTTTTATTAGGATACCGATCTATGGCGACAAAACGAGGGTTTATTTATGGGTATTCATTACAGGGTTGGCCGTATTTCTTCTGACCTGCCACCTTCGAACGGCCCTTAGATCTATTTCCTATTAACTTTTTGAAATTTGGGCTTAGCGAAAGTTGATTCAGAGGTGCCCTATCGGATCGCCTGATCGTCTTTGTAGAATTAAAGGGATGAAGAGAACGAGGGCTTGGCCCAAAAAGAGGCTCTCTTCTGGGGATTAGACGAATGCAATATTCAAGTCAAACTGTATACACTTGTAACAACTGAGGAGATAATACACAGTCGTCTTGTGAACGTAATGGTATATACAGAGAGGTTCACTGGAAACTTGCCACGCCCTATGGTAGGCTACTCGTGTTTTTGAGAAAATGACAACGCCGTGGTACGACCATACCTACAGACAATGTAGCGGCAACTGTCATTCTGTGGCTGTTCTATGGATATTCGTACGACACAGTTGTCAATTTAGCGAAAACACGAGTTGCCTACCATTGAGCGTTGCAAGTTTCCAGTGAACCTCTCTGTATATAGACAGAATAAACGTCCAAAATTTATCTCACACTCGAGTTATGTTTATCTGACGTTGCATAGTTGTTCGCAAGTTATTATATCCATTGTATGGATTTTATTGCTACTTATTGTTGAACTAATCAAATATTTGCTACGTACGCTATACATATGTTATGTCGTCATGTCTTTCAGTACTCGATAGCGTTGCCAGATTCGTCGTCTACATTCGGTAAAACGATTGCCTGAATGGATAGGCTGGAAATAACTCGGCTTTGATTCAACTTTACACTTGTCACGAGTCAAGGATCAGAAATCTGTCAATTGCTAACACTGGTCCGTCCGGGTTAAAGAGACATTACAGGTCGATAGTATCGCTACTGTTGGGTTATCTTGCCCGAAAAGCTCATAAAAGGGGGGCAAACGTACCGAAGTATCTTTAGGGTTACAAGGAAGCATAGCAAACCCGCGGTGAGCTCGCATTTTATTACTTTTCCTACGGGACAGGGTAAGAGGGACGAGTCGTCGCAGGAATTTGTTCACCTCCACCAAAGTCGGGTTAGACGACGCCACATATCTCGCATAAAAAATAATTGTTTTAAGAAATATAGAACAGTCAAAGTCAATTTCTTTCCTCAACATATCTATACTGAGAAATGGTTTGATAAAAATACGGTTCATCATTGTTGAATGATATAAAAATTGCCTTTCTCCCTGATTCTGGAAAGCAATTATTGTCAAATAAAGTCACCAATAAAACATATTTTTTGCCTGTTTCAAATTGTTGAAATTTATCGTTTTCACAACTAAGCTACAAATCACAGAGACTATAAATGCCTCGCAGCAGTGTACGGTTATTTATTGTTGTTCAGGGGGAGTGGTGGATAGTGGTGGGGTATTTCAAGAACCTAGGTATAAGTGAAAGAGCTAGAAGCGAGGTGAGGGATGTACGTAATACCAGCGAACTCCATTGATGAATTAATTTGTAGATAGATCGATCCACCTTTGCCAGAGTTCAGAGTCTACACCGATATTGAACGGATCTTCGAGAAACCGCTTCGGTTTTTCAACATACTATGTGGTTTCTGTTCATATCGAATAGCTGCTGCTGAATCAAGGTGAAATTAATCTCAGTAGAAACAAGGCAGCCTCTTCCACGGGCAAAGAACAAGTCACCCGAAAGACTAGCGCCCGAGGGATGATACTCGGAGTGTATAGACACTAGACGGCGTCCGATTGTCCAATTGTCATTATCCTGATCAAGCCGGGTCCTAAGGGAGAATATAAAGAACCCATTAAGCTCGCCGGTAATCATTGATCGTCTCAAAACGTCAAAGTCCGTTTTCTATCTGGCTTCGAGCCCCTATCACAAATACTCGGACTTCGTCGATTTTCAGAGCGGAAGACTTTACCTTTGACATCAAACGTGGAAAGCGACAACTTTTATCCTACACATGTGTTACGAGTATAGGGATGTGATTCGAATATTAAGGTTTAGTTCAAAGACGGATCTGCGTGTAGTTTCGGTTCTTATTCAAGAAATTTGGCAAAAATCGCTATTCACATGTTGTTCTTGCTGTCATTTATAAAATTACGTTGGTAGTGTGTTTTACCAAATTGGATTTAGTTGATGTACCGTGACGTTTCCGTGTACATATACGTATTGAAAAAAAAAAATAATGCAAAGTTTCAAGTCTTATCAGCTTAAAAACCTTAAAAAAAAAAAGACTGCAGCCATATCGTCCTGCAAAGGTATAACAGCAGTTATCGAAGATTCGAAAAGATACAAAAAAAAAGATGATTTACAGCTTCTATTTGATTCTGGCATGTTAAGTATTGTCCGATAGATTTCCGATTATCTCACTCTGTTTCTTTAGACTTCTAACTTAGAAGGTGCGATTATTGAGGAAGAAAAATACATTGACAAACCTTGATTTTGTTCGAAAAATCACTGTACACTCTATACCTATAGTTGGCGTTAGGTGACGGTTGAAATAATGCAATTGAGGAAACTCGCGATGAAAAACAGTATCATTTTATTTTATTGTCACAATTTTACGACACATGAGTCGCGACAGAAGAGTATGCAACTTTGTATGGTTAAAAGAACTGAATAATGTCTATCTCTGAGATATTTTGGGCAAAGGATTTGAAACCTTGCAGATTGTTGAGCTATTATTATAAGCACACCAAGACTCCACAGCATCGACTCAATTAAATATATCCCGCCGAAAAGTTTCATGTTATTTGGTAGAACAGACCAGGTATTTGTTGGCCTATAACGAACGGACAGAGATGGTTTTTTTCAAGAAATGACAGAGTTTCATCCTCGAAAACGGATTCTAAAGACACGAATGTAGCTGCCATTTTGAAATAATATTTATCCCAGCAATAATTTAAGAAGAGAATATAGCCATTTATAAGGTAAGACAGCTGATCCTGTTCAATTTTAATTGGATCCAAATTACAGATCCAGAGATAGCGTCTGTCAACATCTAAAAGCCGTATTTTCAGGAGAAAAACTGTACCCTAGAAAAGCGAGATTTCTCCTCGAATACAACATATTTTCATAATTTCTGAACCGAGTACATTTTTTTTAACATTTCAGTTGATAATCAACATATTTAGCATTGAGCTGACTATGCCGGAAAAAAACGCATCACGAAATGTTAATAAACTTGGTAGATGTAAAGACAGCTACGTCATATTTATTACCCAGTAATAAGCCGAAACAGTAAGAACAGTTTATTGAAAATCAATAATTGATCCCTTATTGATGTATAGCTGCTCCTATACTTCATAATTATTTAATTTACAGAGGAATAAATTATTTATCGAGACTCTAGAATGATTCTTATTCAGTATGGCCCGCTATAAATTTCTAATACTTGTGAAATGCATTTAAGCTCACGTATTTTGAAAACGATACTCTTCAGGCTTATTTGTTTGTTTATTAATCTATTCATTCGAGTTCAATAGGCAGAGTACGAATAATAATAAGAATATCAATCCGCGAGACTATAGGTAGAGAGAATGAAGATAAGGTGGGAAAAAAGTTACAAGGGTATAGCCGTCTGAGCATCTCAAATTTTTCTGGCCTGTAGTTTGTACCTGGCTCTACGCTATCAATTAGGTATTGACGAAATATGCAACTCAATATAAAATGTCAGCTACCGAGATTCTTCTTCATGCTATAGGCATGACATAATGAACGTGATTAGTAGGTGAATAACGTGAGACGGTACTTCAATCGTCTTATATCCAGGTGAAATGACACGGAAAAACTTGTCAATCGTGTGTACTTTGTGCTCGTTAACGTAGACACCCGTTCTAATGTTGCGTTCACTTTGAGAATAGTTACGGGAAGGTTCGACTGGTGAACTTTATCAGCCTGTAGAATCCGTGGAGTGAAACCTAATAGGCCCCCTATACAGTTGTCGGGCATAAAATTTACTGGATGACTGCATTTGATTTCGCTACACAGTGTATTGTTGTTGGGTTTGATGTTGATGTCGATACCCTTATTCATCAACACCCCCTGTATGTAGCTCTCTATATCCCCTATCTCATAGCTGCCAACGGGTACAGTGACTACTTCTTCACCAACATAAATCTTATTATGACCGACATCTACATTCGGAATCAAATTGAAGGTTAGCTATTCAACGAGCCCCGGGCAGTGATTCTTGTGAAGGGAAAGTACAATCAGGGGAAAGTATTGGGTCTCGAGGACAGAAGAGCTCTCCGATACGGTTTAATGTACCTGCCCACCAATATGTTATATCTTACTCGTTTACTTAGAATATTTAACTACCTCGCCTAAAACCATCAAATCTCTTCTGCTCATTCTCCAGGCCCCATCACGAATAGGCCCAGAACTCCTATTTCCAAACTCTCTATCCGGGAAATCTTGAAAGTCCCATTAACGCTTAATATTTCACCAATCAAGTCGTGACAACACACACATCCCTTCAACAATTCTACTCGAAAATCCAACCTCCGTCCTCTCATTTGTTCCCATCCTAACTCAAAATCTCCTTCTACGACTCCCATCAACCCTCTCATTATGAAAAACTCTTAGGAAAATCAGAGATATTTTAACCTTCGTCGAAGGACCCACGTTTACATACAGGGTGTCCCATTTTAAGTGGCCACCTTGATTATTTCAAAAACGAAGCAAAATACAGAAAAATGTTCCGAACAAAAGTTGCTTGGTTTTGAGAGGGACATATTATGGTGTAATTAGTTTGACTCTGAGTGGCTATACAAGGTCAATTCAAGGTCATTTTGATTTCTTTAAATGGAAACAAAGATTTTTGATTACTTATTCTTGTAACTCATGTTTTGAGAATTTTATAAAGGTGCCTAGCAACCATTTCCAGTCAAGGGATTGCAAGGACATCGGCCTCGGAACTTTGTCTGTTGGCATCAGCGTTAGAGTGTAAGAAGAGCCGAGGTTGTACCTTTAGAGCTCCCACTTCTTTGTTCAGCTGTTGATGGTAAGATTCACTTGAACTTTGTTGTTTTATGTGTAATTAAGAGCAGATGCATTACTGGATAGTGGATATGATCAGAAACTATAACTATCGAACACAGGAGGATTAACAACATTTGAATGAAAGGATAGTAAACTTGATGAACCCTAAAGCTATTGTTCAAAATGGCCGCCATTCTGCTGCAGACATAAGCGAAGTCGTCTTTCAAATTCGCGGACTGTTTCCAGAAAAACATTTTGAGAAATGTTTCCGCAGACCTCTTGAATACGATTTTTCAACAAGTGTAACTTCAAACGTACAACCTCTGCTCTTCTTACATTCTAACGCCGATGCCAACGGTTGAAGTTCTGAGGCCGATATCCTTGACTGGAAATGGTTTCGGTGCACGTTTTTGAAATCCTCAGTACGTGAGTTACAATAATAAGTAATCAAAAATCTTATTATTATTAAAAAAAATCAAAGTGACCTTGACGTGACCTTGGCAAAGCCACTCAGAGTCTAACTGATTGCGCCATAACATGCCCCCCTCAAAACCAAGCAACTTTTGTTCGAAACGTTTTTCTGTATTTTGCTTTGTTTTTGAAATAATCAAGGTGGCCACTCAAAATAGGACACCCTGTATATATACACATATATTATTCCTCTTTAAATAAAGATTTTTATGTATAGAAAACCTTTTTCATGACTTTTACTCTTCTGTACATCGTATCAGCCTCATAGTCCATTACAACGGTTAATGTGAACGAATCATCCATGACTGCGATTGTGAAACTGACTTTGAGGGATTACGTTGCATGTTTATATAGTCCACAAAGAAACTTGAGACATAGGTATCCACAGTTAAACGTATCATAGCCATAATATCTTCCATGGCTATATTTGACGCTACCAACACGCGGGTACCTGACGAGGTTCAATGGTGGTCGAAGATTTCCGAAACTGTCAAAGTGAACGACTTGGTCACCGATTTTTCGGTACGCGACCCAATATGTACCGGATCCATCTCTATCATATAGATTAACAATGGCTGATTCACGTTTAACTGGTCCACTCTTTGGTAGGTCATTTCGTATAAATACACCACGGAAATGTGGAGTGTGCAAGGTCGTTGCATACCTCGACAGGTTTGCGCCAGTTAGTGCTCGTTGCGGTAGCGTCACTTTCCGTTTTTTTGACTATTCTTCCAGGTGTAGACCAGAGCCATTCTTGTACAGTTCCGAGTGAAATCCTTTTCCCAACGCGATAGCTTCTATAGTTTTGTTATGTCGTTGACTCTCTTCCAGTTCCCTTTTGGCAGTAGAGCTTGCATCATTCACCGCTCTTGCAATACCTGCTGCACCATCAGCCAGCGTACCGGTAGCACTCAGGCTAGCAAACAGGGTTATGAGGAAGAGTGAGAACCTTCCACTTTTGGACGGTAGTGGTAGAAGTCGTGGAGAATGTACATTACGTTTACCACCTGCTTTTCTAACAGCTTCTCGTGCACCTTTTAACGCAGACTTGATGGCAATTTGTGTAGTTTTACCGGAAATCAAAGACTGTTCAGCTGTATCAATAACCTTTCTCAATACCAACAGTTTCCTGATTCCCATATCAAGCTTGGTTTTCGCTTTCAATACGTTTGTTACAGCCCAAGCGGCTGCTTGTTCATCAATATCTGCGTCTGAAGCTAAAACCCGTCTCCAAGCTCTTTCGGCCAAGATCTTATCTGGCGCACTTCTACCTTCAAGATTTTCTCGATTCTGCGAATAGGCGATATCGTGTTCTTCTCAGGCTGCGTCAAGAGGGTTGATACCTGGATCATCGCGCGCAAGTCTCTTCGCCAGTTTGGTGCCAGGTCCGCAATATTGATAACCAGGCAGATGTAACTTTACAGGAAGACTGTTAATGATTCTGTTGACCAGACCTTTCCCACAGCGTTTAGTTTGCTTACGACTGACCACCTTAGCTTTGTGCATGGTCATGGCTATGCTCTGACTGCGGAATCATCTTTATAAACACGCTATTTATATCGTTTACCGTTAATCAGAGTCGAGGTTCGAGTTAAGGTGATATGAAACGTTTGTCGAAACCCCGAAAACGGGAATCGTGAATTCTCCGAAACTACGCAATCAATCGCAATGAAACTTTAGGGAATTACGCAGTTTTTTGGCAGAAAGTGGCTGATTATCATACTTTTTCAAAATTTGACAAAGATTTTTACAGATTGAGTTATCGACCACTTAAATCATGCAATTATTCACTGTTGCCGTAGATGATCGCATTTCCGAAACAATCAGCCACTCCGCGATGAAAACCCACACACCTTGAGCCTAATTCCGTGTCAGTTTATAGAGAAATAGCTGAAAATTGACGATTCTCCGTTACTCGAAACCAAGAAACCGACATTTAGTCGAGGTGACACTCCGTACCGACATTGTATCCGGTATACTTGTGAGCCGCGCGGCGGCGCTAGTGAAGGTTTCTTCTGTCACCATACGTAAGTGTGAATGCTGCTCGCGCTTGACAGGAAATACAAATAATCGACATCGCGAGTATTAGTGTAGTACGTCCATAGGCTGGTTAGAAGACGCGTACCGCGCCATCTAGTGGTATGCACAGGTACTCAACATTGGGACCTCTGCTTTACCGCGGTGAAGGGGACCCGGTCGTGGCCTTGAAACATTTCATTTCACCTTAAGGTGAAGACGTACTACACTAATACTCGCGATGTCGATTATTTGTATTTTCTGTCAAGCGCCAGCAGCATTCACACTTACGTATAGTGACAGAAGAAACCTTCACTAACGCCGCCGCGCGGCTTACAAGTATACTGGATAAAATATCGGTAAGAAGTGTCACCTCGACTAAATGTTAGTTTTTTGGTTTCGAGTAACGGAGAATCGTCAATTTTCAGCCATTTCTCTATGAAATGACACGGAATTAGGCTCAAGGTGTGTGGTTTTTCATTGCGGAGTGGCTGATTGTTTCGGAAATAGGATTATCTATGGCAACAGTGAATAATCGCATGATTTAGCTGGTCGATAACTCAATCTGTAAAAATTTTTGTCAAATTTTGAAAAAGTATGATAATCAGCCACTCTCAGCCAAAAAACTGCGCAATTCCTTAAAGTTTCATTGCGATTAATTGCGTTGTTTCGGAGAATTGACGATTCCCGTTTTTGAGGTTCTGACAAACGTTTCATTTCATCGTAAGAGAGAAGTCGCAACCCGTCAAGCTACCTGTAATGAATTTCAATTAATTTGTGCAGCAGAATATTACAACTGAAAACCGGCACGGTGATTTTCTACCAAACAGCGTGCGCGCAGTATTTTACGGTCCGTCCAACTGCGGTAAGACCAATGCGTTGCTACCCTAATAATGCGCCCCAACGGGTTGAGGTTCGAGAACGTCTATATGTACTAAAAATCATCGAATCAACCCAAGTACAAGTTCCTGCAGCAGTTACTCGAGGATGTAGATGGCGTTGAGTAGTTTCTATTTGACGAGCATGAACAAGTAGTTGTACCAAACGATGCCCGATTCGATAATCGTATTCGATGATGTAGCTTGTAAGAAGCAGTCGGACTCAGGATAATATCAGAGCTTTCTTCTGTATAGAAAGACACAAGCACGTGGATTGCTTCTATCTCTGGCAGACATATGCCCGCATCCCCTCGTGCCTGATAGTGCAAATCCTTTGATACTATTCAAGCAAGATGAAACGAACTTGAGGTATGTTTACGATGATCATGTGAATACCGACATGACTTAGGCGCAGTTCAAAGACTTGTGCTCAGCGTGTTGGAACAATGGCAAGCATAGATTCGTTGTAATATACAAGGACAGTGATATAACTGAGGGTAGAAGAAGTAAAGGGTTGGACTGTTTTCCAAGCATAAAGTAGTGATAAATGAGAAGTGGGAACAGTAGCGGTTCAGTCACAGCTGTGTCAACATACAAGGTAGCAAAATTCGTGAGTAATAAGATGTCTTGCATCATGCCGCTAAAGCCAGTGCAATTTTATCTGATCTCGTTTCGGCTTACAACAACTCTAAACATCGGACTATTCGCATGAAACCAAAAGACATTTACTCTAGAAATGAAGAAGTATTATTACAGAGCGTGTGCCTCAAGGTTCGAATAAGACCCGCTAAGCCACCAAAGTTCAAAGTTGGTGACCAAGTTCGAATCAGCAAATATAACAATGTTTTTGAGACTGGTTATAGCCGAAGTAGACAGCCGAAATATTCCCGGTAATCCAGGTAGCAGATATCAATTCAGTTACATACACGCTCAAATATTATCGGAATCAGCCCATAGCAGGTGACTTCTACGACCAGGGACTTCTGAAGGTGAAGAACTCCGACATCTACCCTGTGGAGAAAATGCTCAAGCGACGTGGAGACAAGTTCTTTTTATATTGGTTGAGTTTCGATAATACACACGATAGTTGGATATTTAAGTCTGACTTGTGAACTTTATTCATAAAGAAGCAACGTTTGACAAGTGGGTGTCTTTTATGTTATCCTAAACATTCTTTCGAAATCATTGTTAGACTTTTTCCGCAAGTCAGTATCCACGTTTTTTAGGCCAGGGTGCTTGTTTGAATTTCAATGGATTTTCATCAACTTCATACCCAAACTCAAACACTGTTTCAAAGCTTTATAATGAATGACGTAGTGCTGTTTTGAGAAGAGGGTAGTTGTTAATTTAGATTTATTGCATCTCGAAAGAGGTGAGATGTAATGCTCTGGACACAATGGTAAGTCTTTGTGAGAGTCCTAAAGTTCTCGCGGATATCCTAAATCGACTTCAAGTATGTAACCTATGGAGGAGGTTTGTTCATTAATCCTAACTTTGTACGATAGTGTTTTCACATCCTACCGGATTGTGAGAAGAGGAATTGGAAAATTAGGTCAACTGGATATTTACTATGTATAAAAGTGAGGCAATGTCTTGTTGAAGTTAGTTGACTTGCAACATTCCGGAAATCCACATCGTACCTTTCTAAAAAATAAATAGTTACAATAGAGATGATATTGGATGTGCAAGGTTTTTTAATATTCGATTCTGGCGACTGGCATTAGGCTATTAAATTCAGGGATAGGCTCGCGACGTGCAAAAGTCGCCATTTTGACATTCGCATCAAACTTTTGTGAGAACGACCAGAACGTTTCATCAAAACCGCTATTTTGAAATTTGCGACTGGGTCAGGCTCGTTATGACGTCACTGAATCGGAAGAAAATTTTAATCCAACAATGGCGGCGGGTAGAGGGGGGCCTCATGACAACGTCACCATGATGACCTTCGGGCATCAATTCCAACTAATCAGACATAGCGGATTATAGCCCAGACAATTTGAGCCAAAGCCCGCCTTGTTTATCTACTGTGATTGTTTGTCCTTTTCGTTTTTTTTTTGTTCTCCCATTACTTTGACTTTTGGCAAAATTTAAAGTCGTACATTGGCACTGTAGAGTACTGTAGAAAAAAAAGAATATTCCCACAAAACGCGCAGCATTCGATTCGTTTCAATCCACAAATATATTGATGTCCAAAATTTTGATGGTTTTTTCCTAAGTGCCTGGGAATTGGAATTTCTCATGACATGAATTTTTCTATATTTTATCAAACTACTATTCACTTAAGAGTCTGAATTCTATGCAAAAAACGCCTTATAAAGTTTTTGAGAGGGATGCACTCAAGCGAATGGTAATTCGACAGAACGTATGAAACTGTATTTCAGACAAAAATACAATTTCTCGGCTCTTGAATAAAAACGACCGATCAAATTTTGGACAGGTGGCAGAAATCTTTTGGCAGTTCAGAAAAAATCAAGTTTTATTGAAAGAATTTTCTTTACACATTACTGCATTCAAAATGCACCTCCATACATTTTCTCGAGGCTGAAAGTAACTTGATAACCGAGATACCAAAAACAAAAAATACGTTTTTCGCTATAGCCAACGAAAAAAAGAATTTTGATTGCTGAAAATTTTGCATGATCCCATGGTTCGTGAATACCCAACTGATGGCGAAACCACATATGAATTACAGGAGAAGGCTATTTTGGTATGCTTCTACTTACGACTATACCCTTAAACCAAATCAGTATCTATTGAGTTTCTTTTTTCATGCAAGATCTCGCACTAGTTTAGCTATGTTCAAGGCCAAGTACAATATTTCGTATGAAATTTGCGACTACAATGATCAAAATTTCTAAGATTTGATAACTCGTTGGAAAATAACTCTATTTCGAAACGATTTAGGGTGTGCAGCTTAGGGACAAATTATGCATCAATTTTATTCAACATTTTTTCTAATAGATTAATAGATTAATAGATTATTTCTAATAGACGTCTATGGCCTTGCGTCGCTTTGTACTACGCCCACAGGAATAGCGAACGTTTCGTCAATACAACATTTCCTAATCTTTGCAACATGATTACCAAGAAGCATATGAGCGGTTCCACGTCACTTCACTCGAAAATAAACCATCAACTCACGGATTTTTGCAGCATTCAAAATATCTTCAGTACTATGAAAAAAAGAAATACGATTTCAAGGATTTTGAAAAATTTCCAAAAATGGCGGAGTTAGAGCTATGTGAATTTTCGTAAACCGCTGTTGCACCGCTATGTTTAAAAATGGATATCTCTGAAAGTATGCGACGGAGCGAACTGAGCTTAGAATCATTTTGTTTGTAAAAGAATGCGCTTTCATGAAAAAAATTTCAATTCCAAAAAAAAAAATTTCTTCACTTTTTTTTCGTCGTTTGTTTTTTAAATTTTACTGCCATTTCCGCGGGACTCACAGAAATTCACGGAGATAATTTTTTTTAGATACCTGGATCCTTCCCCTTCAATTCAAGAAAAAAAAATTCATGGAGAAAATACCTGGGCCGAAGAAAAAAAATAAAACGTCTCGTCGCGCGTCGCCGCGCGCGCCAATCCACGTCCGCGCTACTCCCGCAAGCTCGTTGTCTTGGGTAGTGGAGTTATGACTGATGAATCTTCTGCAATATTTTGGTGGCTCTGAAAAGGACCGATGTTTTTAGCGATGATTTGCTGGATGACACTTAGTACGACACCTGTTTGAAATCAATTCATAATTTTCATCGAATCAAATTTTCCTGATGCGGAAAATAATTTTGTTTTGCCGAGTTTATGGGATATTGGAATGACCGCATATAATTTCAGAGTGCCACGAACTCTCAATGCTTTATCGGATCGATTTTGTAAAATAGATTCTTCCGCTTGATGTTCTGCAGACGTACAGTACGCAAAAGATATGCTGCGAAAATAAGAACAAGCCCAATTATATAGATCCAGCGGTGTTTGAATAGGATCGGAGTTGCCAATCAGTTGTAAACTCACACGTAAAACTAATCTTTTAACAGTTTCGCCTACCCCATCACACCACCCTTTCCCATGTGATGTAACAAAGAAACGCCACTCGGCTTGGCATTGAAAGTCTTCAAAGTGATGTGTCATGTTTATGAAATTCTTTTTGTTCTTATATTGGGAAGCTGCTCCGGCGGAGAAATAAATTATTTTTTCGATAGGAATTGAAATCCTCGGACTTTTTGCTGATGTCTTCAAAGCCGTTCGATCCACTGATATCCACTGTTTAAAGGTAACATCATTGATGAAATTATTTGAGAAGGCTTCTTGCAACGATGATCGGGCGTGTTCTTATTTTCGCAGCATATCTTTCGCGTACTGTACGTCTGCAGAACATCAAACGGAAGAATCTATTTTACAAAATCGATCCGATAAAGCATTGAGAGTTCGTGGCACTCTGAAATTACATGCGGTCATTCTAATATCCCATAAACTCGGCAAAACAAAATTATTTTCCGCATCAGGAAAATTTGATTCGATGAAAATTATGAATTGATTTCAAACAGGTGTCGTACTAAGTGTCATTCAGCAAATCATCGCTAAAAACATTGGTCCTTTTCAGAGCCACCAAAATATTGCAGAAGATTCATCAGTCATAACTCCACTACGCAAGACAACGAGCTTGCGGGAGTAGCGCGGACGTGGATTGGCGCGCGCGGCGACGCGCGACGAGACGTTTTATTTTTTTTCTTCGGCCCAGGTATTTTCTCCATAAATTTTTTTTTCTAGAATTGAAGGGGAAGGATCCAGGTATCTAAAAAAAATTATCTCCGTGAATTTCTGTGAGTCCCGCGGAAATGGCAGTAAAATTTAAAAAACAAACGACGAAAAAAAAGTGAAGGAATTTTTTTTTTGGAATTGAAATTTTTTTCATGAAAGCGCATTCTTTTACGAACAAAATGATTCCAAGCTCAATTCGCTCCGTTGAATACTTTCGGAGATATCCATTTTTAAACATGGCGGTGCAACAGCGGTTTACGAAAATTCACATAGCTCTAACTCCGCCATTTTTGAAAATTTTTCAAAATCCTTGAAATCGTATTTTTTTTCTCCATAGTACTGGAGATATTTTGAATGGCGCAAAAATCCGTGACTTGACGGTTTATTTTCGAGCGAAGTGACGTGGAACTGCTCATATTCAAACGATTGAGCTTAGAACTCTCAGGATCATTCTTAACATGTCTAATAAACGCTTAGTCTGAACACTGGATAAATTTTCTACAGGAGAGTTATGTTCGGAATCAGAGGACTATTTGTCAAATTTCATCGGAACTTTTTCAAATCTTATGCAATGTCAGACTTTGTACGTAAATTCGACCTCATTAATTACACAGTAACGGATTAATCGGAAGCACACAGGAAAAGAGGCCGACTAAAAAGCCCATCGCCACCGTGCGTCCGGGTAGTAAAGTTAACTTTGGAATTGCAACTGGCGTTTGTAATTTCACAGACAAAAGTTTATAGTAGAGAATTATACGCAAAGTCTAACGATAAAGGTATACCGTACAGAGTGGCATACAAGTTTGATCAGCTGACCCAACACTGTCCAGTTCCACTCGCACTCAGTGCTGGTAACTAACCGGCTAAACAAGGGGCGACCGGAGGCTGAGGGTGACCCAAAGCCGCACACTACATTAAACATTGCTTGTTAGGAAGTTTCAAGTCAGGTATGCGAAGCTGAAGGCTGTTAAATAAACCTCGTTTCACCGCTAGCCACGAACCACGTAAAATCGGTAACATATAGCTTTCTTCGTAAACCCGAACTTGGCCGCCTACTCGTTGGTCGGTACTTGTTGGTGATGGATATTGACACGATGACGGAATGTGCATGCGGGATTCCATCTATGAAATGTCGCAGTCAATTTCCCTCACTGCTTCCGAATTGAATATTCTTCTTCACAACTGGAAGTATCGGTTGAAATGCGATCATGATATTTTTAGCTTTTTTTTCCACCATTCCACCGCGGTATCATTCATTCAGTAACATCTGCCTTTTAGCATTCACCAGGTTTGCAGGTTGACAATAATGTAGGTTTCATGATCAATGAAGCAACGGATCTTCTTCTAATCCGTTTCTCAATCATTAGAAGCATGGTGACACATAGTTAGAGGAAACCGGAATGTGAAATCGACTAAAATGCCTGCAAGATACGCGCAGGATATCTAAAAAATACGAAAGGCAAGGAATGTCACTTTAATGGAAAACAAAGTGGTGGATTCCATTGCTATCCATTTCCGACATTCACGGCTATTTTAACCCGTGTTGAAGTGAAATAACTGAGGCAGCCCTGAAGTACTATTTCACCTTTGGGTTGATTCAATACTTAAGAAGGGCTGTAGACGGTAGCTAGGATTCCTACTCGAATTATCGACAAATATTTGAGATAAAATATTACTTATCCAGTTCTATTACGAAATAGCTTATTAGTTTTTCGTCATAGTAGGCGTAAAGTACGCTTGAATATGCATATTTTGCGGGCGTAAGGTTCAACTTTACGCTCTAGGGCATAAAGTTAGGAATTTTCCAAAAGGTGTCAAATCATATGCCAGAGTTAATGTTTTTGTTGTACCTGAAAGTTATTATTTTTGTGTAGTACAAAAATTCGTATAGTTTTGTCGTAAAAGAAATCATGTATCTTTTTTTTTATATGAAAAATAAAATCATATTTTGTAATCCATTTTTTTCTTATAGTTCAGGTTTTTCTAAAATATACACCTCGGAATTGTTGATAATCTTCAATTGAGTTTTGTTTTTGAAGAAATTTTTAATTGATTTTTAATTTTAGGGGGGGCTCCTGCCCTGCCCCCCTCCCCCACTAGGGGCTGCGCCCCTGGACCCCCAAACCTGTTCTAACTTGACCGCTTTTGTTCAATTTATTCTATGTTGAATTTATGTTCTGCCTAATGACCTTTCCTTTAATCTTGGCGACGTACTTTACGCCTACTATGAGTTATGACGAAATAGTATATTGTGTACCAAGGGCGTAAAGTGGGCCTTTTTAGACCGAGTACTGCAACCACACGAGGTCAAAAAGCCCACTTGCCCTTGGTGCACATTATATTTTTTGTAACGCATGTATTGATTTTTGCGTTTTGCGTGCTTATAAGCGGCACTGAGGTAGCGGGCGATAAAATTTCATTATCGCCCGCTACTGATTTTTTTGGCCGCCGGTACGAAAACGTTCACTTTACGCCCGATTTTTAGGTAAAAAAAACGCGAAAATCGTGCATGCGTTACGAAAAATAATATTTGCACCTCGTGCGTAATAAACTTGACACCCTCGTGTGATCGCGCGATCACAACTCGGGCGTAAAGTTTAACTTCAAGTTTAACTTTATATGACACTTTATATTAACTTTAAGTTAAACTTTACGCCCTAGATACGAAAATTACTATTTTGAAGCAGAATCATGCGAAAGTTGGCATTTCCGAGCAATCACCTCTCAATGTGAGACGCACTCAAAAGAAAAGCACTTATCGTATGGATTTATGTCGAACGCTGAATAGGGCTTGAACTCTTTGGTCTCTGATGATTTAGCTTCTTGAGATGAACATAGGATTTTCGACACATTGGCTTTTGTCCTGGTGAATTAAAAAATAGAATTGAATAGGGTTCGTTTTCTGGACCATGAGACACCAAACAGTCGAAGATCCATGCGGTGATCCACCACTTTCGACTGTTTTATATTGAGAGAAATGAGAGATAATGGCTTACAAATGCCAACGTTTACATGATTATGCCTAAAAGAAGTAAACTTCTATGCTGAAATTGGGTAATATTGGACATTATTGAAGAGACTCATGTAGCTTTATTGAAATCGGTTTATGCTTTCTCATAGTACAAATTATTCAACAGTATTGGTAAAGTCATCCAATCGTCGTGAAACATAATAAATCAATTTCACAGTTTCCCAACTTTTCCAAGGCACGTTGTCAGCCAGGCTCTGATTTCAAAGGTATTAGCGAAAATTAATATCGTTAAAAAAAGATAGAAAAATGGCAAAGAAGCCATGAGTCGCCGTCAGAAGTGACCGTGCGAAAAGCAGTTCAATCCGAAATGAGATTTATACGATTCAGTCGTTCAGAAAATTGCTCACCGGCCTCTCGTTTGGAAGAGTAGAGCTTGCCGGTACCAATCCCTGCTCGTATTTACAGAAGCGGTTGTATAGAATTCTCTGCACACGTAGGTACATACATACCTATACCTATATACATGTACACAGATGAGGGAAAAAATTCGAGGTAAAACCAGTTACAATTATTATCATTATTTACCGTCGCAAAGTGAGATTGTACCAGTTCTGTGATTCGACCGTTAGAGCGGGATTAATCGGTGTCATTTGCCACTGAAAATCAATGTACAAATTCCGTAGTCGTTTTATTCCATTTTGGTCCAGAGATCAATTCAGGGGTGTAATTCAGGCGCTGAGGTGACTAGGTCGGCAAATATGCTTCGACGGTTTCCGAGCGTTGAACAAATCCATTCGTCTTCGTTGGAAAATCTATCATTCAACAGTATTGAAAGTCAATGGTGCCAAAACAGAAGATTTAGAGGCCACAGTGGACGGACAGATGTGCAGACTCTGTCATATATCAAGATCGAATCTCTATTATTACAAAATATTTCGCACCGGAAGGACTTACGACGCAATCGCTCCTTCTTTCCTGATCTTAATTCTTTTTTTTTCTTCACAAGAGGCATTACTTGACGCTATCATTAATTGCTGAAATCGATGGGATGTGGCCTCACGTTGTGACTTACAGTTTCAAGAGAACCAAGAAGAATGTAGAAATTGAGAAATCAACCACTCTTGATGTCTGGTGTATGTTAATACCAGAATCTGTCGCCTCCGAAACATGCAACCGAACGTGCATCTTGTTTCAAGTTGGCAATACTGCAGGTAATACCTTCAAGAGCCTTTATGATAGGGAGCGGCGGTACGAGCAGAACTCGTGCTCAAATCACCAATTCATGTACCCTCCAAGGGTACGAATGATTGTGGAAATTTGGTTGCTCCAAAAATAAGTAGGTTGATCCTTTTAATACCTTACGAAAAATACGTCATTTTCGGAGCAACTGAATTCTCTAAATCATTGATTTGTACTTTTCGAGCTTGTGTCAATTTACAGTTTGAATTTGATATTGCCTAGCGTATTGCCAACTTGAAGCAAGATGTACCGTCGGTTGCATATTTTGGGGCGACAGATTCCGGTATTGCCGACGGTACTTCTTGTTTTGAGTTGGCCATACTCTAGGCAATAGCTGACTTGACAGCCCCCACGACGGAGATTGGCGTTAAGAGCGAAGCTCGCGTCGTTACATTTGTCAAGACGTCAATTCACATAACCATAAAATTGTTGTAAACCCAATAGCCTTTCGCAATGCAGCAACATTGAAATCGGGCATAAACTATTGATTAATGAACAATACTTAAGGATGAACTAACGAATAAAACATACTACAATTCAATGTTATCATACAACAAATTACCTATAAAATTTCGCAATATGTGTAAAAGTAATTTGAAACCTATTTATGAAATAGTAACACGATTGTCAACGAGAATATAACAGTTAAAACTAATAACAGCGTGACGCTACTAGAATCTCAGCTATCAATATCCATTCGACTGTAAATATGAAAATATGTACTATAACCTATTGAAGGTTCGATATAGGCTATGAACCTCGTTATCTCAGAGTAACATGAGTATAAAATGAAGTGCCTAGAGCACCCTTTCAACCCTTATAACATTTTTCGAAGATTACGTCATTTTCGAGATGACCAAATCGTCACAATCATTTGCGCCTTTTGAAGATATAGAATTTTTAGAGAAATGATTGCCGCATTTTATGGTTCCGTAAATGGACGTTTTGACAGATGAAACGACGCGAGCTCCGTTCGTTACGCGGATCTCCGTCGTAAGGGCTGCCGAATCAGCTATTGCCCTGAGTATTGCTAACTTAAAACGAGATATACCCATGGTTACATATTTTCAGGGGCGACAATTTGAACTGTTATCAATGTGTATCGATGCATGGTATCTTGTGAAACTTTTGAAATCCCCTAAGTTCTTTGAAATCATTCATATAATCTCGTAAAATCTAATGAAATCTTATGGAATCTCGAGCAATTATTCGACATACTGTGAGGCATTTTTCGTGATCCCACTGCTAGATTCAAAAATATAGGCGACTAAACATTTGACGATCGTTAAGAATTTGAAATTTTCAAAAACCGATAAATCGAAGTCTATTTTAGATAAAAATGTGAAAAAATTCACGAGCAGTTCTTTCAATCTGCCGAATATCAGAAGCAAGTATGAAAAAAATCGAGAGGGGTCAAGGTCAGAAGCACTCCAGGTCGGCACGAAACTCCCCCATGTAGAAAAGTGAACATGAGCATAATAGACAGGTAATTCTTTCATTGCGATACGCAATAGAAATCACAGATCCAAGTGGTTCTCTATCATGTATGAAAAATAATGCATGTTGAGCGAAAGGGTAATAATTTTTTTTCCGACTTAAAGAATACCGATTCGCCTAATTCCAACGGTCTAAAAAAGTTTCAAGAAGTCTAAGAGTATGAACAAATTCATCCTCTCTTAATTTCAAAAGCTACTGAATTCATCAATTCCAAAATGTGATCAGATTCAAGTTCGATCAAATCCTATTGATTCAAAATGAACAATGATAATAATCCAGTGATCAATCCTTGATATATCATTGAAGACAAAAAATGTCCAACATTAATTTTTTCAATAACTCAAAAACTACCTTCTCCACCAATCAAATTCGAAATCTAAAATCTATTTATCCATCCTCAAAATGTCTTCGGACGGAACATCGATTACACGCACCTCAGTGAAAAAACATGATATCTCAAATTTTGGTTGAAAAACTTGATGTCTTCTATGTTAAAGATATTTTCTACCACAATTTGAGATATCATGTTCTTCCCCTGAGGCGTCGGATTACACACACACACACAAACACACCCAGACGTGTATCTAAAAAAGGCCGGCGGTGATTCTCATCTGCACCTCAAAACATGGATATCAAGTAAAAACTCAACTTTCCATTTTCGAGGTGATTATAATAACTTATTATACTTGCTTTTTTTCAAACTTCGAAGTTGAAGTACCAAGGTACTGACACCTTAATCCATTGAAAACAAATAATGCGTGACGTAAGAAGTTCATTATGTCCCTGTGACCTTCCTCGCGAAGCCGTTGAACGTTTTTTGGTCAGGTCAAAAATAAGATGAACAATTAGGGCGTGGGCTGCATGATTGCGGATATTAATCTGTAGCGATATCCTGTCTGGAAGAGGCTTTTAATACCCTCGGCGTTTAAGCACGTCACTTTTCACCATGGTCGTATCATGGTGCATCCAAGTAGCAATTGTATCGGTGCCTGGCTGCTAATTCTTCATCCATATTCGTCGCCACCCTTGCAAAGGGCGGGTCCCTTTCTCTTGCGTTCTCTTCGTGATCGTGGCTAATTGTAGCCCTTCGAGGCGAGCACTCTTTATACGGTAAAAAAAGATTTCAGTTGAAATATTACTGATCCATTTTGTCACGCGCGGTTCCGAATGTCCCTAATATTACACGGCTAAGTGGCCGAAACCCGCAAGCCCGGATAATTGATTGGGTTGCAAATTGTTTTCAAAGCTTATTTTTTACCTGGCAGTACGAACGACGGGTAAAGCTTTTCCAAGTAGCAATAAATATATCCACTCGGCATTCGAATATCGTTGCCAATATCAAAGAACGATTACATACAAGTTGAAATATCATTTTGATATCTGCAGAGTTTTGTTCATGATATTTAGTTACCAACGTTGATATAATATTTGTACAAGTACGTGGCTGCTTTAGATATTAGGATGCCAATATCTAAATAACAAAATACCAGGGACGTTCAATCATGTTCACTCCCTTTTCTCATGACTCCAGCTTCCTCCGTTTTCCCCAACCTTACCATTGTCCAAAAGAATCAGCAAACACGAACCATCATCAGTAGTGTTGTTGTTGAATAATCCAATTCAATCGTCTAATGATTATCTGAATAATAAGAAAGGCTTAACTCAAATACAGAATAAAATCAGATATCCGTTTCAGATACAAGGACACGAAGCACAGTTGCATCGGGAAACTATCCAGATCTGCTGCTACCTTGGTTAATTGATAGTATATTCATTAATTTTCCTCGTTCGCATCCCGACGATGATTGATGTTTGAGCATCTTGGCTGTGCAAGTAGCTGTTGAATTCACGTGGGTTGTTGGGTTCATTTCAGGAGTGAATAAGTAAATGTATTCGACTGCGCCAACCGAAAGGTTGGAAAAAGATGAAGAAAAATGATCGTAGACCTGAAGACATGAATTTTTCGTCAATTTTAGGTATTGATATCTGGTCGTTAGTGGCATTTCATAGATATCATACGGATATCTAGCGCTACTCGAGTTGACACGAAAATTGTACATCGTCATGATCGCCGAGTGCTCGCTAAAAGCCTGAAACTCGATTTACCTCGTGCATTTTGGGGCTCGAGGCGGTTACTCGCTTATCGGTATGACATCAAGCACTTTGACGTAAGTCAGAATTGCTTTACAGAAACCGTAATTAACATCAATCTTTTACAAGTAGGGAATTTCGCTGGTGATGTTCAATGGTCGCTACAGCTGTGTATATTTAATCGGTACTAGTATGGGATTGTATGTATACGTATATGAGTAAGTCTACCAATTGTAGACGTCGGATCCGGTCTCACCCTCTCGGATCTTTTTGTAACCCTACCAGCTGAAAGTGCACATCGAAAAACGAGTTCCAACATTTTTTCAGATTTTTTCCTCCCTTATTTTCGCTGTCATTATATGAGGAATTCACTGGTTTTAAAAATTTTTTTGTTTTTCATTCAGTTTTTGCGCTATTTTACCAGCATAAAAACATATATGCAACATATATTTTCTGTGTGAAAAAAGCTCAGCTTTTTAAAAAAAATATTGATTTTTCGATTACCATTGTGCAAAGCCGGTAAAAATGCGTGTAAAAACTGAAAAGCCGTTTTTCGGCCCTTGCCCAAATTTGGAAAAAAAATTCAATATTTTGTTCGAAAAGCTGAGAAAATTTGACATGTAATATGCGATTTTCAGGATGGATTCTCTGTAAACACTCCAGGAATTAATGAAAAACAAAAATTCAGCAATAATTCCACCTGGAAAATTTTTAAATACTCAACTTGTTACTACAATTAGTCTTATGAATATGAATCAATTTCAAATGTACACTTGGCGTTTCTGATTCTGGCCGGTATAAAGTTGGCTTCATTTATCTATCTCCTTCTTTCCTCCATGCTTTTATAGAGGAAGAAAGAGACAGAAGGCTGTGAGGCCAACTTCATACCGGTCAGAATCAAACACGTTTAGTGTACTAGCGTCACTTTTTTTCCTTTTCCCATGTAGAGTTGCGAGAATTTCGAAGGCTTTCATTAATCCTGATGAGGACGATATTATTGGAATAGTTTTATTAACGAAGAAAATTTAATTTGACATTATTTTGCCTCAACTTTTTTGAACAAAAAAAAAAATATCGCAGTATTTTTCTTTTATCTTCCAAATGCTAAAACGTCATGACATAATACATCATTTTTATTTGCGTTGAAACATAAATATCAATCTAAAAAGAAGAAAGTCGAATGTGATATTAAATACACCAAATTAAATTTAAATTCTCTCGAATTTTTCTTTTCCGTTTTTTTATTAATTCCTGGAGTGTTAACGGAGATCCCATCCTGAAAATCACATATTACACGTGAAATTTTTTCAGCTCTTCGAAAAAATATTGAAATTTTTTTCCAAATTTGGGCAAGGGCAGAAAAACGGCTTTTTAGTTTTGAAATTTAATTTTACGAGCTTTACACAAGGATAATCGAAAAATCAATATTTTTTTTTGAAAAGCTGAGCTTTTTTCGCACAGAAAACATATGTTGCATGTATGTTTTTATGCTGGCAAAACAGCGCGAAAACTGAATGAAAAACAAAAAAATTGAAAAAATCACAAAATACCCCATATAATGATAGCAAAAATAAGAGAGGAAAAAATCTAAAAAAATTTTGGGACTCGTTTTCCGAAGTGAACTTTCAGCTGTTAAAGTTACAAAAAGATCCGAGAGGGTGAGACCGGATCCGACGTCTAGAATTGGTAGACTTGCTCATATGTATACACATCGGTCCCTTTGCCTATTTCACACCAGAAGTGGAAGAAGTATGACGTGCGACGACAAGGAATGACGATGCCTCCCTCGAATATGGGTTATTACTATGGACGCGGCTTCGAATCAAACTTTACTCAAATACGCAGGTCTCTCCCCAGCCCCTCAGCAAGCCGACATCTCGAGTCATGCGTCTGCATCACTTGTGGGGTTGGTGATTCGGGTTCAGTAGGTCATATTTCGAGGGTAGATTCCCCGTGAAAATCCAATACTAAATTCGCCCGACCAAACATTCGAGGATCCAATAATTGCTGAGCTACGAAAGATTTTAGTTGACTAGCCACAGAGCTTATAGGTCACATACCGTGAGAATCAGGTGAAACCGAATAGTCCATCCGCCCAGGCGCCGAATATCTGGTATTTTCATGGGGATAGCCACTCGTTGCACTGAAAATCCATAGGTTGATTTTGGCGCGCGGTCGATGAAACTCGGCAGATCGACCGCGCGCCAAGATCACCCTAGGGATTTTTCAGCGCGACGAGTGGTTATCCCCCTAAAAATACCAAATATTCGGCGCCTGGGCGGATGGACCTTTCGGTTTCACCTGATTCTCACGGTAGACAGGTTTTGACTCTGTGATTGGTCAATGAAAACTTTTCGTTGCTCGAAAACTATTGGGGCCTCGAATTTTTGGTGAAGGACTTTCAGTTTTAGATTTCGACGAGGAATCTACCCTCAAGATATCGTTCGCTCAACCTGAATCACCCTGTGTATTATACACGTATTCTCGCGAAGCAATACGCACTATCACCAATCGACTCGAAACACACTGCAAACTCAGGTTGGTCCATTTATGGATACGCGAGCACGAGGGGTGAACCAGTCTTGGAATCTGGTTTACACCTGCTCATGAAATCTCTTGAAATCATGTGAAATCATTTGAAATATTTCGGGAAGGTTGGAAGTCATTCGAAACTATTTTAAATCATTGAAATTAACTGACATTATGAAATCTTGAAATCTGGTGTACACCAGAACTTACGAATGGTCGACCCTTCGCGCGAGCATTTATCGAATATAGAATAAAAGCAGGACCGAATTCAGCCATTCCAGTTTGGCACAGTGTCAATCTCGTTCATGGAAAGAAACAGTTCTGAACGAGGTACTGGGTCATCAAATTAAGAAATGAAAAAAAAATACACACAAATGCAGAAATATCGCAGTGGCACGTGACAAAAGTGTATCCATGTATCCGTTAATAGAATTGGGATTATTTTCAGTATTTTTAGATCATGCCATACAGTAGACTAGTGTCAGAGGTTCCATTTTTCATACTATTTGTTTCAAATACTTCACGCGGTTGTATATGCGTTGTACTCATCATATATACTGAATAAAATTGACGAGAATGACCTACGTAGAACGCTTCACTTCATAAAACCACCTCAAACGTGTAAACTAGAACGAACGGATTAGCTCTATTTTGAGTTTCTACAAACCATATTCCAAGCACTACTGCTATACACCAGATTCTTACTCATGTTTGCAGTAATTTCTTGAACAGAATCGTATGACTGTGCTATTCTGAGCACTACTTCCCATGCAGAAGATAATTCATCACAATAAAGCGGTCAAGTCCACATTCGTCAATTTTATCAACTTTATCCATTATCGAGATTCTTGTCATCGTACCATATTCTAAAAAGGAGATCAATTGAGAATATACAATATTATGCTCCGTAATTTTAAGTTTCAAGAAGAGGACTTCTTGTCACATATTAAATAATGTTTGAAAATTACACGAGCACACTATTCGAACTCCATACTATTCGCTGCAAAACAAATATTTCGTACTGACTAACGCACATAAAAATTGAAATCGCTCCATGATTTTGGGACGTGTTAGTGATATTCGAGATCCCATCGCTGGCCGACGCCTTTCGCGTTGACTTCCTAAAATGACAAGTTACGACAACTCCAGGCATTGTTCACCGCTATTGTGAAACCATCAGGATAACCATGAAACTAATTAGGAAGTAGAGTTGTATATTCTCACAAGTAAAACAAGACAACTTTGATTAAGCAATTGGGTCGCTGGTTGATGAGAGTATCAAGCCCTCGGGAAAGTCGAATACTCACTTTCGTCATTGATTGCTTTGTTGTCTTATATCTACTATTGTCTTATCCGCTACGGCCACGGGCCATTCTAAAAATGAGCCAATATATTCTATAGTCTTGAAAGTCTGTTTCGAGGTACCTCTCGGATTGTGGGCTGTGATGAAAACTATCATGCTTTTTATGCTGCTGTGTCTGAAAACAACATGTCACTTTTGCTGGTCGTTCTAATATTTCTCAAAAGATAACTTTGAGTCAAGGTTTGAATTCTATAACTCAGCCAAGTATAATCACATAAGAGTAGATCGATTTAATTGCAAAGCCCCTTTGTCCTTGCAGTGCGATTTTCAGACATTGTCCTTATGCTTATGTCTTTAGGATAACTGTGTATTTCAGGGAATAATCGAATATGTGGTAAAAAATTCATTTCCTAGTTTTAGATTTCTGAGTCGATTTTGCCTCGTCATTTGTACTACACACAGTACCTCTAATACGACGATGATATCAGTGATGCATAAATATTCTTTGTAATTGGCAAATACCTCGTAAAGTGAATAATAACAATAATTAATTACTGGAGCTTTGAGTAATAAAGTCGGGGAGATTGTGATGGTTTCATTCGAGTTATACCGTACATATAGTTTTCTCTTTTGCATGCGAATACTTGTATACACATGCAAATAAATACATATGTATGGGTAGATAGTTATATGGCTCAGTCGAATGACGCAGTATCTCGCGAGCGACTCTGAAATCGCTCTGTAGTTCTATGGCAAGTATGTAGCCCTACAGAGCGATTTCGCGGTGGCTCGCGAGATACTGCGTTATTCGACTGAGCCATCGAGTTACCGAAGGGTGATAATACTTTTACAACGACCATAAAACGACATGTCATGCTGTGCGGCTAATTCTAATTAGTTGCGGAGAAGTTGCGGTGTCACGGAAACCCCGGACGCTTTTATCTCTCGTAGTGGGTTTAAAACGCGAAATTATAGTCTAGAGAGACGAGGATGCCAAATTCGGATCCGCATCTTTCGGTCTCTCCGTCTCTAATATATACATATATACTGACATGTATACAACGGCGCCTCTTTAAGCCGGGATCTTTTATCGTAAAATCATGCCTAAGGGATAAAAGTCTGAGCTTTACACGTAGCGTATACCTGCAGTGGAAGCTTTCCACAAAAAGACGAGGTGAAACTTTAGCGACAAAATTAATAGAACGCTGCAGAGTGCAGCAAAGCTTGCGGAGCATCGCAGCTCTTTCAATTTTCACTTTTTGAACCCCTCAGAGAAACGAATAGATCACATAGGAAGTTGGACGACGCAACACTCTTCCCGTAATTAAAATATTACACCCCGATTGACGTCTGTGCCGGTACTGTCAAAGGTATTTTACAAAATTTCAATTCAATGATATAATTAAGGCTAAGGGTACGATTTCGTTAATTAATGATGTGTCGTATTTGGAATGGCACAATGGCCCCATATGGAATGACAATGACCAGGGTCATTACAGTATTCCCCTTGTATTTGAATTCAAACTGATAAACTCTTCGGACCCCAGAATACGGAATATGAGTTTTTTTTTTTTTACGATTTCCTCACTTCATAGTATTATTGCGGTACATATGGGAGTTATCATATTGTTAACTTATGCCACGCTTGTATCTAACGAGGAAAAGCTAAGAGCTTGCTTCCTGCAGGAGGATGCCGCGTGTTCTGCGGTATAACACGGGTGTTCCGACGCCCACGACGTCAACTGCCTTTTCCTTTGCTTTGGACAAAACATGGCCAAAGACTGAGCTATGTCCGTAAGTAGAAAAAGAAATCACCTACATCTACGAGTGCAGATATTGTTGCGAAGGGACCTCTCACACGTTGCGACCTTAAATTCATTCGTATCAATATCCTTGTTCTACTGTTTCAAAAATAAATGTATTCGAGATAAACACGATTATTGTAAAAATAAACAGACTTGGCTTCGATTTCTCTAGCGGGGGTAACTATGTATACATATTATGATGAGCGGAGGATCGCCATGGTGGGGAACTCGGATGAAAAACGAGGCTGTCGGTAACTAACTTTTGAAAAATTAAGTCACGGTCGAGCCGTAATGATTTTGAAACATGAACTTGAAAGTTGAGGTCTTATACTCTAGCAAAGACCGGGATCTAGAACATGCTAAAACAGGATCCTGTCGGTTACAAAAAAAGAATGTAAAAAGAAGCTAGCCCTCCCACGATGTTAAGCTTCGATCACCACAATACTAGGAATACCACCACCCGTATAAATGCATACCTAATGAATCAGACCCTGGTGTCTTCCAATCCGTAAGGTTTTCATGTGATGGTGAACACTGATCGTTCCTCACGTCGGTCAAGAATTCGAGTCAGTAGTTTCAAATCTGTGCAATAAAATCCAATCAAAATATTCAAATACATTTTTTTGTTCTCGTGAAATCGCCTTAGTGTTTCATTCCAGGAATCATGCGGAACGAAGCAAAATCATGGATATTGTCGAATAATTTAACACATCTGGACGCATTGCGGGACTTCATCTATATCCAAATTAAAAATGAAATTTTTAACGACGCCCCCTGAAAAGCTTCCTTTTGAGGAAAAAATGCGAGGTAAATTTTTTTTTCTTTCAATAAAAACAACACGTGCCGCAAGACGACTCAAGTTCATTTTTTGGTAAAATCATGTTTTTTTTGGAAATTTCTTATCACAAATAGTATTTTTCCTGAAATATCAATCATTTTGGAACTCAAATGAATACAATTTCGAAAAAATTTTCGTTTGATGTTGTCTAGTTGATAAAAAATGAAGGATTTTTGAATAATTAATTTTATTTTGAAACTAAATTAGTACAAACTTATTTTTTCTAAGCAGATTTATTAATTCCAAGGCTCAAGTAAACTTTCTTGAGTATTTTTTATACTTTTACTTCTGTAATGTTTTTCCAAAAAAACATGATTTTATCAAAAAATGAACTTAGATCGTCGTCTTGCGGCACGTGTTGTTTTTGATGAAAAAACAAAAAAAAATTACCTCGCTTTTTTTTCTCAAAAGGAAGCTTTTTAGGGGGCGTCGGAAAAAATTCCATTTTTAACGACCAGTCTAATATCCAAGATAGGTCGATCGTGGGCCTCATGCGAGAAATTTTTCCAAATGGGAAAAATTTCCACGAAAGAAACGAATTAATGGTGAGGTGATTTCAGAGGAGCCCCCGCGAGCCCAAGAACTTCTAAAGTTTTTGAAAAGTATGAAAACTTTTTCGCAATTTATGCGAAATGGAATGACAACTATCCTTTATCAAAGCTCCAGAGCAACTCTCACGATCGTTAAGAGTGTGTGCCAACCCTTAGCGAGAAAGATGCAAATATTTTTCCTTACAACGGGAGCATTTACATTTTAGATGCACTTTCACGCTCGCACCATATCCCCAACTGCATCACGTCGCGAATTGAATAACGAGCAATTCTTTTCAATTAAATATCTCGCCCTCGGTTGCCCTGCACAATGCTGCGAATCTCGGGAGGAAAGTTTAAAATAATCCCTACCTACCCTCGTGGAATCACCTACTCGAATTATATTTACCTCATTAGGTTTACGTATTGGAACGCTATACGATAGTATATTCCGTCACAAGGCCGCAAAATACGATTTTGCGGACCGAGTTGCAATCGCCGCGCGATTTTTCGGTATTTAAGCCGCAGAATTCGATTTTACGGAGTCGTTTTGGGGCCGCAAAATCGAATTTTGATTTACCGAAAATGTAATAGAAACCTCTTCGATTTTGTTCAAACTTACCATCAGGCCTCCCGAAATCGTTTAGTGAAAAAACTTCTGACTCGAAATCCTTGATGCTTGAGTTTGTTTTTTGATGTTGGAATACAACAATATGCAAAAAACAGAGTTTTTGTCCTCGGAGAATAGATTTGCTAATATTTATTGTCGAGCTGAAAATTGCCAGCAACGGCAGTGCATTATAGGCTGTCCGATTGACACTCGCTGTTGAAGTAGCTGTCAACCCTCGTTTCTCTCCGCCTGATGAATTATATATCTCGTGCATCCATGGTCATTCAATTTACGCGGCAGTTTTTCCATTGGTGGTGCGGTATATTATCGAACGGACAGCATAGTTAAATTAACACGGCTTCCAACTGCAAAATTGATTTCACGGTTATACATTTTCGTATCCCGTCAAGTATCTTTCAGTTTCATTCACATCAAACTGGTTGAATCGCTTTTAGTAGGTATAGACGCAACCGCAATGTTTCACAGGAACAAATGCGACTTTTTTTCCTCTCAATCGCTTTTACCGATCTCTAAAAAAATTGATGCGATTTACCTTACTCGAGCAAGAATAACAGCGACTGAATCGAAAATGTTATCAGTCATATTGGATTATATAGCTACAATTCAGAGAATTGTTTGGTAGAGATAGTGAGTTCAAAAACGAATCGACGTATAGAGTGCCGTAGCATAAACATAAACAATGATTTCACAGGGAAAAAGTACTGACAGTTCTTTGTGTTTATGGTGACGATATTCTTTTGGTTTTGTGACCGCTCATTAGTCTCCTACAGTTTTTCATTGAGTAGAGACGTTTCTTCCTCGTGCGATATTGAATAATAAAGAAGTTAATTAATAAATGCACTGCGTATAAGAATTATTTATATACCCATTCCCAATAAGTCAAATAGGAACATACATGGAAATTTTTAAAAACATTCAGATTTGGACAAGTGCCATTTTTTTTAAGGGTGGGTTTCGCCTACTAAATTCTCGAATGAATAATTCTCGAAATTCTCGACAAATAAGCCTAAAGCCTAAAGCTGTGACAAAATATTATCAAAATCTGGTCATAACAGCTGATACACGGATATATACACTGATACAATAGAAAACATGGCCGCCGCGTCGCGTCGGACGCATGGAATCACATTTTGACGATACAGTGATTTTTTGCACTCGCTGGTTACTGAGGACTATTTCACCCACAATAATATTACGGCCGGAATAGTTTACTCGCGATTCCAAGTTTAAAAGCAATCTGAATTTCGAAAACTCAGAGGGCCAAATTTCGCAGCCGATAACTGGTGAAAAATATTCGAGGGCCCCGTCCATTTCACGCACACGGTCCCACACATTTATATCGAAATCAAAACATATTCGAATAAAGAGGGATAGCCAGTTTCAGTATTCTGAAATCTGACCTAAACAATTGTTCATCGATTAGCAAGAACTTAGATTTAACAATAGAAACACCACATGTTTTTATAAACTCGACCCTGCAGGTGTAGTTCGAAAAATCAACATATAGTAGCGCTAGTTGCCCCCCACGGACAGCCTTAAGGAATGCAGTTTGTGAACTAATTCAAGTTTTAGGTACTTCTTGACACATAATCATACCGGAAGGTCAGCCCAGGCAGGATATAAATCGTCGTAGAAATAAATATGGCATGGGTCTTACTAATCCTAGCCATCGCACTATTGCTGGTCATTGTCAATGTCACACAAGATGCTACCTATTTCCCAATTGTGCTTTTCTGCATTCGAGAATTTCGCTCGAAAAAATTCGTTGCATAAGATTCAGTACTTCAATGGTTGGTAAAAGAAATCTATAGAATGAAGATTTTTTTAGTAAAATATGATGGGCCCCAAAAAATCTCATTTTTTTCACAATTTCTTTACTTAATTCCTTTTCAAAACTCTTTACAACAAATAAACTATGTGATTCGAACAGAAATCAAAAGCAACGATAGTCCCAGATCGTTGGATCGTCTCCATCTACGCATTGATCAAGTGCCCAACGTTGACAGGAACTGCATGGAATTGAACTTTGATTAGTGCATGAACGAAATCTGTAATGATCAGTCCATAATGTGCAAAAAATGAACTTTTTCAGTAAAGTATTCATAATTTTTTCATTTTTCAATTTTTTTCCAAAAAATTTCAGGGTTACACTCACGAAATATGGTACTTTGATGAAAAAAAAAAAAAATAGCTCAATAGTGGGAGTTTCAAAAAAGACTAAAGATTTCCGACACGACTCGCATTCTCCATATGTAGGAGAAACTTCGAACTAAAGATACATCGTATGCAGAGCCCTGTCGTGAGCCATCCAGATATAAATATTCAGCCCCAAATTTGAAATCTAGGTCAATTTGTCACATAGTGACTACGAAGGGTTAAACTATGTCGTCCAAAATTTTCATCACATCAACAATATCATCAAAATATTAAGTACCAAGACATGATTGATCCAAGACGTATCGCAAGTGATTGAAATTACCATCTTCGAAGAAGATTAAATTGGATTGTCTAGAAAGGGATTTTCTGGGTCGTCACTACGCAGTACGTGTTTCGTATGGTCTGGCCAACCTTAACTTATCAATTTCGTCGTCACTCATTCAGATCATATCAATCACATTCAATCAAATTTCAACTGTCTGTCCTGAACATAGATTGATATTCTATTAATTGAAAAAGAGTCATCTTCGGTATAAAAACTTCGTATCTAACCTAAAATTGAATTATATTGAGCCGATGTATTAATTTCTCCAACTGAGGAGACTTCAGCTTTCCTGTTGGTTTTATTTTTATATTGTTTGTTTTTTTTTTTTTTAAACTAAATTATATCACATGAATGTATCCAGTTTTTCCTGTCTTTTTCACAATGATATGATCACGTATTTGTTCGATGACTAATATAAATATTGTTCAAGATATATCACAAGAATAGGGTAACCCGACCAATAGATGGACCGTTAAGCGGATTCTTATGTTTCCTTAACGAAATATTATAGTAAAATATTGATAAATTTTAATAAAATAAGCCATACCTACGTAAAAATATCTAGTAAATTGAAAAACAATTAAAAAACCTTGTATAAAGTAGTAGTATATGAAAAAAAAAGAAAAATTCGAGAAAGAGTGAATACACCCAATAGATGAACAAAATATCTAGTAGATGAACGGCTATCGCCCAATAGATGGACGTTTGTTAAGAATATTATTTTTGTCTTATTATTTATGTTAAAAAGAATCAAACTTCTGGATTCAATGGCGAATAGTTCAAATTTGATAGAAATAACCAGTAAACAAATCAACAGATGTGATAATGATGTACAAAAAATATATGAAAAAGTAATTTTATTGACTTTTTTATAAATCTCAATAACAAATAACATTGTTATTTGACGTATCAACTTAATAATATTAATATATTAATTATTAACTGAAAAATCATAAAAACATACGATACAATACATTTTTTTTAATTTTACGCTTTTTTGTCCGTGTATGTTTTTTTTTTATTTTAGAATTTTTTTTTTATTTTAGAAGAAAATAATAACTTTTTACAATATTGTTTTTAAATTCAATGTAATCATTTATGAAAATAATATTTGTCCATCTATTTGGGGGTGTCCATCTATTGGTCGGGGTACCCTACATTGAAATTATTTGAATTCCTAGCCCACACCCTAAAATCCATAATTGTGTTGATCCATTAATGTATAATTTTTTTGACTGTTTCCTTTTTATTGGGGCATGGGGTGTTGAAGCATTTCGAAACATTTGGTATTGCACTTCTCAACAAAGGCTTGGATGTAACATAGAGCTTGACTCAAATATTCTTGGTCCTTTTTTCACCAATCTCTTGAAAGTACCGTTTTTAGTAGTTGGAAGAAAACATTAAAATCGTTTATGTCTAAGTTTTAGTAGAAAATATTTCATACAGCTATGATTGCGAGGATAAATGAGCATAGTGACACAACATACCCGAAATCGATTTCAAAATAAGTTTCGTGCCATAATTTGCTAATTTCTTTTGAATCATGATGACTCTTTATACCAAGTGTCAATATTGAGTCACTAAAAAATTAGCTGAATATACATTGTCAATCAAGAATCAGATATTTCCATACGTTCTGATCAAAAATGGATATTTCCATACTAAAAATAGTGATAAGTTATATGGGGTTGAAGTTATAATTACCTGAATTGGAACGTATCGCAAAGAGGTCCTATCAAAGATTTATTCACAAGGTTGAAACATTCTTCTTCCTCGGGGAATAGCAGACCTACGGTTTATCTCATTCACCAAAAATTCCGAAGAAACTTTTCGAATACTGATCTTGTTATTTTGTTCTTGATTCACGCGCACCTTCTATACATATATACTATGTTTCTTGAGCATTGGGCGGTTGAAAAGTTGTCAGATCTCGGTAAACCTACTCTGATCAAATTGGTAAGAAATGAATCTGCGACAAATCTTAAGACCTAGTCACGGAAAAATTCTTCGAAGACACGAAGTGTAACTGTACTAAAGACGGTAAAAAAACTCCATGAACAAATGTGCTCTCATACTTTAGCTCAATGTAATCTACACTGCCGAATGACAAAATAGTTCCGAGAACTTTCGTGCATCGCTTTGTGAAGTGGAGCCACTTGCAATCGAGATACTGGACGTAGCTCGACTCTATCCTTTTGTGGAAAAATTGGATGGCACAATTCTACCTTTCGAGTTTTGACCCAGACATTGGACCCAGTAGTCTGTCCCTATCATATCACCGCGATCTATCTGTACCAACTGCAAAATTCATGGCACGAAACGATCGCCTTAAATTTTTCCTGGTCATCTGAATCGACGAATTGAATTCCTGCAACATCACAATTTTATATGCTACCAACTCACCATGTACGCTTTACGCTCTCTCGATTTAAATTTCCATTATGAAACGTGAAAATAAAATACCAGCGAGGAACATCAATTTTTTCTTGCTTCCACAAAGGGCCTAGCCGGGTTTGTACACGAAATGTGCCTTTGAATCTAATTGGACTTGCTATGCGTCAAATTTGAACTCTTCAAAAAAAAAAAAACGAAGTTCGCTGGAATTTCAATCTTCTATCTTCACCATTGTGCTGGAAACTCACAGGAGGCTGATTTTTAGTTGTTATGCGATTCCTACTCTATTTTTTATCTAAAAATTATGAAAAAAAATCGAGATCGTGCAGATATCTGTGTGCATGTTTCAGATTTTTTCGGATTTTTTCGCGATGAACTAAAGCTTTAAAAAAAAAAACCGAAAGGTTTAGACTGCTGACTATCGATGGAATTTAGAGAGTGACCAACTTCTTCATTCTACAGTATGACTATCTGGTCATGCTTGATTTTCTGTCATTTTTAAAGATTTTCTAGAAAGGCGCGCGGATGTCAAAAAAATCAAAGACCGACTTTTCAATCTTTTTCTCACATTGAAACGATATTAATATGTATCATGATAATATATAACCAATTTATGCAATAAAATAAGATCGTCGTAGTTTATCTGAAATCGAATGCAGAAGCTATTCCATTAAATTGTAACGAAATAGATTATAGAATAGAGAATACCGTATGAAGACCATAGAATATAGATAGACCGTAGGGAGGGAAGGTTACTAATAGAAGGAGATACACGGAACGGCTCGTCATCTTAAGGATCAGTAATTCCAATAAAAATAATCAAAAAAGAATATCAAACAATAAGATAAACTTCAACGATACATATTTAAAACATATAAATTGGAAAGCGTAAATAATTTACATATTACCAAATCGAAACCAACAAGTAAAATATTTCGCGGCTACGATTAAAAACTCTTATTATTTATTCAATATCAACAGGTTTTATACTTCGCGGTTGCGATTAAGAAATTACACTGCATTAATTAACACCGACGAGGTTACTCTGAGGTTGTAATTAATGAAATCTTCATTTTTTCTCAAGTAGCCCCGAGAGAGAATCTCTGAATACATAATTAGAAGAATCATAGATATTGATAGATAGAATAAAATAAATCGAACACAACATTACGTTGAATAAATAACGTTTCAACATACGCTACTAAAAATATTTTTCAGTCTAAAGTTTTCGATGCTAAAATTTTCTATTTTTGTCCCCTACAGTTTAAAGTTTCTCTGCTCGGTCTTCAATTTGTACATCATTGCACATGGACTGTTGCTGAAATAGCGTGATGAAATAATTGAAATAGTCACTTATGGCCATTCGGGTTTTCACATAAGCTGACCTGGAGACATGTCGGCTGCCGTCCTAAACGCTATAAATTGCGACATCAACCCCAAGTGTCATACAGATGAAATAGTGGATAAATTCAAGGTTCTATATTTGAATCGAAAGTACTTATCACTTAATGTTTCAGGACCTGATTATTCATATTGCGTACATTCACGCAGTATTCTAGAATCTCTTCCTCAGCAGTAGTAGAAAATGCAACGGCAACTTAGTCTTTTGGGAGTTGTATCAATCCACTACTGATTCGGAAATGAATGGTATATGAAGCTCAGGAAAATGCTCATTATTTTCTATCGCGTTGTCATTTATTTACACACCATTCGCTGTGCATTTCCTCGCATTATATTAGTACCGGGTTTTGATTTATTTAACGTTCCGTCACTACGATAGAATGTATGGAGAGATATATGATGGTTACGCGAAGGTTCATTTTGAGCAGATAATACAATGGCGTATTAGCTTGATTGGTAGTAAATCTGAATTGGAATTTTCAAACATCACGGTCCAAGTCGTTTCGCGCCAAAATTCAACAGAAGCGAAGCGAAGGTATTGGAAGCAAAACGAAGGCGTCGGAAGCGCAGCGAAGGCATCGGAAGCGAAAGGTAGGTATCGGAAGCGATCGGAAGTGAAACGAAGTTTTCGTAAGCTATCTGGTGCTGTAGACCGGTCCATATCTTGAAAAATGTGTAAATTCAAGTTAAAATCAATTAAAATATGATCGCGGGCTCATTCGATTCAGGATGACGTCCCAGAAAAATGTACGGACGTTTCATACCAACTAGAGTGACAATTTTTCCTCCTCAAATTATAAATTTTCAGTCTCACCCAACAATTGGATTGTATTTCGTGATTGTAGAATTTTTATGCAGTTTGCACCCGCTCGGGCCATTTTTAAAGGTCGCTCAATCATTTTCAAAAATCGATTTTCTTAGTGAAAATAATTATTATTCTCACCTACTCTACTTTTTCTTCATTGAAATCTAAGAATGTGTGCAGAATTTTATTTGAAAATTTTCATTCTTAAAGGTCGCATAATGACTATAAAGAAAAAAAATAACGTAATTATTATTCTCACCCTTTCTATTCTTTCTTTGGTTGTTCGCATGGATGTTCGTAAAATATGAGCCAAAAATGTTAATATTCAGAGGTTGCTCAATATTTTGAAGAAGCATTTTTCAATCAAAAATCAATGTTCGAGGTATTTTCTCAATTTTTCGAACATGAACATAAACATTGATTCTGAATCGAAACTACATGGACAACTTATTTTTGATTAAAGAATGCTTCTTCAAAGTATTGAGCGACTTCTGGATATTAGGATTTTTGGCTCATATTTTACGAACATCCATGCGAACAATCGAAGCAAGAATGGAAAGGGTGAGAATAATAATTACGTAACATCAATTTTTTTTCTTTACAGTCATTGAGCGACCTTTGAGAATGAAAATTTTCAAATAAAATTTTGCACACATTCCTAGATTTCAATGAAGAAAAAGTAGAGGGGGTGAGAACAATAATTATTTTCACTAAAAAAGTTGATTTTTGACCAAATATCGATTTCTGAAAGTGATTGAGCGAACTTTAGAAATGGCCCGAACGGGTTCAAACTGCACAAAAATTCTACAATCACGGAATAAAATCTAATTGTTGGGTGAGACTGAAAATTTAGAATTTGAGGGGAAAAAATAGTCACCCTAATACCCACCCATAAACAAAGAAATAATGTGATGCTTCTGATTGGAATGATCTTGTTACATCAATCATTGCTATTGAGATTTGAATCATAGAAATGTATCCATAGATACGTCGACTGTCGTTTTGGCAAATGTACGATCGTGATAATTGAGTTGCACATTTTTCTGAGACGTCATGCCGAATCGAATGAGCCCACGATCATATTTTAATTCATTTTAACTTGAATTTACAAATTTTTTAAGATGTGGATCAGCATACAGCATCAAATAGCTTACGAAAACTTCGTTTCACTTCCGATCACTTGCGATGCTTTCGTTGCGCTTCCAACGCCTTTGTTTCGCTTCTGATACCTTCGCTTCGCTTCCGCGTAGTGCGTGTTGACCTTAAGAGTCATTCCACGTCCAGCCGGACAACTTTTTGATCTCGATTTTTACGATTTTGCTATATTATTTAACGGGTTCTATGGAACAAATAGATTCATCGAACAATTTTTTTTTTCCGATATTACGTCAGAGCCTACAGCTCTATTCCACGTTATTCTCACCTACCTCCTGAGATGATGCCCCATAACCTGTCTTCTTACCTCGCTATCTTTCTCACACCAATCCGGCGCACATAGTACTCACAGGTGCAACGGTCAGCAATCTTCAAACCCCCACCTTTACCACAAAACCTCACAATTGACGCCTGAAAATTACTATTCTTCACTACACTCACTCCTTTATCATCTCATCAAGTCTCATTTTCACTGCAAATAAACTATCAAGTTAATATACACATATTAGGCTGGTTCTTAAAATGGTCATGGTCGAATTTCAAGGGTCTAGGGTAACCTGACCAACAAATGGACACCCTCCAATAGATGGACAAATATTATTTTCATAAATGATTGCATTGAATCTAAAAACAATATTGTAAAAAGTTATTTTTTTTCTTCTAAATATACATATTTATGATGATGTAAAAATTATCTTTTGTGTTGTATATTTTGTATTGTTAGTTTTTAAAAGTTATTGTCGTTTGACATCACTACGTTTTGCTTTAGTAGCGCGACCGCTAATGAGCGTACGGCAGAGCGCGTGTTTATTGTCTCGTCGTTATTAAGAGAATTAGACAATATAATGAGGAATGTATCACATTTTTATATTCATATTTAAACAATAATGTAATAAATTAACTGATAAAATAATAAAAATTGGAAAATATGAGAAAATTCGTCGTCCATCTATTGGCATGAAATGTTTAACCTGAATCCAATAAATGGACGGTGAATTTATCTGTCAAGTTTATGATTTGTATTTTTTTTATTTGTATAAAATTGTTTGTTAGTAATGAAGAAACAAAAAAAAATAAAGAAGAAAGAGAAATAAAAAAAAGGCAAGCAAGAATCAGAAGAAGTGAAGGTAAAATTACAAAAAGGAAAAGCTGACTGAAACGCAAAATTGAAGAAGAAAATTCTAAAATAAAAAAAAACATACACGGACGAAAAAGCGTAAAATTTAAAAAAATGTATTATATCGTATGTTTTTATGATTTTTCAGTTAATAATTAATATATTAATATTATCAAGTTGATACGTCAAATAACAATGTTATTTGTTATTGAGATTTATAAAGAAGTCAATAAAATTACTTTTTCATATATTTTCTTAAAATTATTATCACATCTGTTGATTTGCTTACTGGTTATGTCTATCAAATTGGAACTATTCGCCATTGAATCTGGAATTTTGATTTTTTTCAACATAAATAATGAGACAAAAATAATATTCTTAACAAACGTCCATCTATTGGGGGTATTCACTTTTTCTCAAATTTTCCTCTTTTTTATATACTACTACTTTATACGAGGTTTTTATTATTGTTTTTGAATTTATTAGATATTTTTGGGTAGGTATGGCTTATTTTATTAGAATTTATTGATATCTTATTATGATATTTCATTAAGGAAACATAAGAATCCGCTTAAGGCTGTTCAAGGGGGTCCGGCCATTTTTGAACAGTTCGCAGCGCTGCTACGCGTTGATTTTTCGAACTAATCTCGTCAGGACCGTGCTGATACAAAATATGGGTGCAAATTAGAGGGCCCCAAATTTCACACAATTTGTTGTCAATTAAGAATATTTCCTAAATCTAAATTTTTGTGTATCTGCAAACAACCTTGCAGCCAATATTTCACAATACATGAATTATCTATAAACTGGGTACATCAAAATTGATGGTAGACGTGACACATTAAACTTTAATCCGGTAATTCCACTTGCAATTATCATCCGGAGGATTCTAAATTTCCAATTAAACGTCTGATTGTTTCAATAATCACAATTAAGGACATCAAAGTAATTGCGAGTATTGAAAAAATGGTGACATCATTTTCCGTTTATTTATCTTGACTGTGACGGCAGCTACTCTGTAGCGTCACACTATTATGAGGTTTTGAATGATCCGCATAGTCAAAATGACTAAAAGATACACTACAACATACGTGAGATAATAATAGCTTAAATTTCCATGCGTTTAAACATATACGAGCTTTAATTACATAGATTCGATCGAGGAGTGCAATATGTTATGTAAAGACAGTGCATACACAGTGTTGCGCATGACAACGCAGCGCTGCTACGCGTTCATTTCAT
Organism: Tenthredo amoena; assembly: GCA_963966615.1. NCBI lineage: Eukaryota > Metazoa > Arthropoda > Insecta > Hymenoptera > Tenthredinidae > Tenthredo > Tenthredo amoena. The sequence goes on along the minus strand of OZ016499.1, from coordinate 689,085 downwards.
AATTTATTTGGACACGAACTCGTTTATATGGGATTATACCTGAACTTATATGACATTTTATGTATCGGATTCTATATTTTGTGTACATGTATTATGGAAACAATGAATAAGCGAACGTTCAGGGCATGCAAGAATTCTATCTCAGAATTGAGAAAGAGTTGTGCGAAGATACTTCATTATTCATCCTATCACTTATGTCAGTTGAGCTTGCGAGTTTTTCATTTTCTCAGGGGAAATTCCAATATTTGAATCGATTGAGATGACCATAATTATATGTAAACTAGAAACTCAGTCAACTTATCCTCATAAGGGCGTCTGCGACTGGAATCTTTACAAGAACCATTTAATTTGTTGCAAATTAATAGAAAAGGTGCAGTAAAGAAATGCTTTCTACAATTTTTAGAATATGGAAGTATATGTAATGGAACATAAATCTCAATTTTCTGCAATGCTATTGTATGCGCAGAGAACCTTTCGCAGAAAGTCTCCTATGTATTGCTGCGAAGGTTCCCTGCGCTGAAATTTCATCGCAGAAGGTTGAATTATTTTTTGCATACAAATACGCCATGAAGTAAGAATTGCAATGCGTGTTTCTTGATTGGACCTTTTATAGTCATTTGTAAAAATAAAAATTTACTCGTATCGGAGTTTCAGTGGCGTTTCCCCATACTTGATGAAGAATGAAAACGCACAGCAGTTTCATCTGAAGAAGATATCTAACATCCCCATGTTACATAAAACTAGATAAAAAATGCGCAACACAGATTATGCACATTCACATTATCGAGCACGGACAGTTTGTTTTCGAGTATGATTCTAACCTAAAAATTAATTAACAAGTAGTTTAATTGGCAGCTAATTATGCCTAAGATTCGAGTATACTACCATTGGTGCCTATCCCGAATTTTTGTCTGATTTTCTGTGCTTATCATCAACGATAATCTGCAGAATTGATTTTTATAGCCTCTGAGCAAGTTGCTCACAACCGTGGCACGAAGTCCAAATTCTGTGGCATATTCACGAAGAGCACTGTTTCAAGCCGCCATAGTGTGCGTTTTGTATAAGATGGAAATGTGTGTGATTGTGTAAGTGAAACAGACGGGGCCCTCGGAAATTTGTATTCGGCTATGAGTCCCGACAACTTCAGTCAACGAGCCAATAGTAGCGCCATCTATTGGCGATAAATTTTCACCTGCTAAATTCTCCGATTGTAGACAGCCTTACAACTTGGGATAGTGATTGAACTATTTCTACTGTGATATTGTTGTGGGTGAAATAGTGCTAAGTACTAGTCGAGTGCAAAAAATCATTATATCGCTCAAATTAGATGTCACTCGTCTTACTCGGCAGCCATGTTTACTGTGTCAGTGCGTGTATCCATGTGCCGGCTGTCACGAGGATATTATGTAAAGATTTTATTAGAACTTCAGGCTTATTTGTGGCTGACCTCCACTGTTTCACACAAAACAATTTTAATCGAGGAACATTTTGTACACATCAGATTCTTGAAGTAATTCTTTATTCTAGAGAATTTAGCAGGCGAAACTCACTCGTAGGTGTGTACATGTGTATGTGCCGATACCCCCACCATGGGACTTCCTTGGCAGCCCTAACCGTCCATCTATTGGTCGGGTTACCCTACAACAGCTTCAAATAGATGAAAAATGACGTAGTCAAAACCCCGGCCTCCTAAGTCCATCGTAAATACCTCCTCCAGGCATCCCGAATTCTTCATTTGATTATGTGTTGCTGCCAAAAATCTGATACTTGGCGAATATCTCACCTCCAGTAGTAGGTTTTCCGTGAAATTTTTGTAGATTTTTCGCCAGAAATTTTTCATAATAGATGACGAAAATTTCAGAAAAATATACATTTCCAGAAAATTGAAAAAAACTTGCTTCATCCAGCCGTAGCTCAGTTCATGATAAACCTACGAGAACCGACGGGAATTCCCCTGATTGGAGGTCAATTTCTTGCTCCTAACTATAGTTTTACTTTGCAGCGATAAGCTAGTCGAGGAGATATGGGCGCTCACAGATTGCTGAGTTTCAAAATCCATTGTTCGCTCACAACCGCCAGAAGTGAAAGGAAGCAAAAGATAACATTTTTTCATCCTACCGGAGCGCATCACTTTATCCTAATTCCATGGAATTCTATATAATTATCGCAAGGATTAACAATGTTTGAATGATATCTTATATCTAGAATTGGTTTTAAGACAAAGTTTCATTGCAAGTAACATTATTCAAGATACGGTTTATGCTTATTATAAATATACTGAAAGGAAATCTTGAAACTATACAGTCGACTGCGCATGCGCTAAATAATTCAAGTTCATTGGTCGGTGCATAGGTCGGTGAGATCGTCCCGCGGTGATATTTTACCTTACGAGGCACGGGTGCCAACTTGCAAGAAATGCGGCAAGAGCTGTCAAACTCGCGCGTAAAGTAGTGAATTGGGGTTATGTTTTTTATTTTAATTCAATTTCTACTGTATTAAATTAACACGATTATATGAACTGTTCCTAGCTAGCTGCTTCGCTTCTTCCAAGAACCTATTGTTCACAATCAGACCTTCAATTTTCAATTGTAATTGAAAAAAACAAATCCTTCAAATAAACCGATACATCGAATCGAAGCTAGCGATCAGCTGTTCGAAATAAATCTCGATGGTTCTTTCAGAACATCAAGTTTCAATCTCAACAATAAAAACTTTCCAAGCCTTTCCGCGTTACTACCGCAATTAATTGAGATTTTAACCTCGGAAGTTCGTATCAATCACATCGGTGCCAAAAACAAAGTCCGACAGCTAAAACTCGAGATGGCCAGCCTGCTTCAGCGGACTACGAAACTCGCGCATGCGCAGTCGACTGTAAAGTTTCAAGATTTCCTTTCGGTATAGAAGCTATACACATGTTCCGGGATGTTTGGTAAATAGGCGTGTATGTTATTAATATGTCACGAGAACGGATATATCCCGAAAATTCAGAAAACGATTTCAGAATAGGTGACGATTCATCCAACTCGAAAGATCCACCTAGAACTATAATGTAACGATAAACCTTTCTAAATTAGCGTCACATAAAGTAAAGAAATATAATATATTTCATATAACGCAACCATATTTTCCTCGCTTTTTTATGCGTGTGTTTAGTAGGTAAAGTAAACGTTTCATCGACTGTCGAGGCAAATTAATAGTAGGGGGTACGCGGAGCAGCACTTTTAGCTCATAGGACTTAAGAGTCCCTAAATTCGTACTCCGCACATGCGCATTCGCTCTTCGCTCGTGCGTATTATTGTACTCCATACGATGTCAATATAATCTCTTTATGAAAAGACTTGTAAACCATACTTTTTTCAACTCAGTGTGCGAAGTTCGACTTCTCGTGCCTGTTGGTAGTGTGCGAAGTGCCCGATTCACGCACCGTCATGCGCATCGGCGAAGTGCTCACTTCGCACACTAACAGGGAACATCACTTCGGTGTCCCCCTTCGATTTTGTTGCAACTCATGTATGTTGTAGACCATTGAAAACTAAGAGACACGTATTTTTTTTTATCTGCGGGAAAACAGTTTAAAGGGTTTCATGGAGATGTGGCCAATATTAAAATTATACTTGTACGCAGGCGTATGAAATAACGCGGAAGTTTTTCCGACATACAAATATAATTATTGGTACTTACCCTTACTTGAGGGGTAGTTTACCCCCTTTATGGAGGTTCTTTCAAATGTGCAAGAGTACGCATACGCAACATTTGTATTTGCAATATAATAGCACCGGTTATATCAGAATGGATTGGCAAATGTTTAATGCCGTGAATGAAAAGGAAAAAAGAGAGGGTAGTTCACCCTCTCAAACACGCCTAATAATTTTGTAACGTGATGAAACGTGAACTACGAGTTTCCAGATATATTTTGAATCAGCAGACACATTTAAAACAGAAGGGAGACAGCTACGATAAGGAAACTCATGTTAGGGGTAGTTTACCCCCTTGAACTTGCATATTTGCAAAAATGCAAAAACACGTAAACTTCAATTTTGTTTCCCCTTCGAAAAGGCCCTGGTTTTATTCAATTCGATGCACAACTTTTAAATAAGAAGTGAAAACAAAAAAGTTGAGGGATGATTCACCCCTCATTTTTTTTTTTTTTTCCAATAAGTATGGTGGGCTTTTCATTGGTTTATATGAGAAACATTTTCGTCTTTGATTCATTGAAATCGGTCGATTGCTTATAGGTGAAACTGCCAAATCGCCCCTTGACATGCCTTACTTCGGGTGGTGGTTTCACCCCTTTAAACTGTTTTTCCGCAGATAAAAAAAAATACGTGTCTCTTAGTTTTCAATGGTCTACAGCATACATGAGTTGCAACAAAATCGGAGGGGGACACCAAAGTGATGTTCCTTGTAAGCTGAAAAAATTGATATACGACACGCGTGCGCGTACGTGATTAGGTTCACACTCGTGTTTCTGTCTCCCTCGCTTCGCTCGCGCGACAAGCTAACACTCGTGTGAAAATCACGTACTTCGCGCACTTGTATCGTAATAGTACATTACGCAATAAGTGCGCAAAGTAGGTGATTCTTGCACGAGTGAAGTTTGTCGCCCGAGCGAAGCGAGGGTGACGAAAGCACGAGTGCGAGATCACCTACGCGCACGTGTTGCGTATACTTTTTTTCCAAACAAGATGTGCAAAGTTCGACTTCTTGAAAAAACGGGTAAGATAAATCAAGAAATGGATTGAGGGTTGGCAAAGGACAAGGCGGGGGGAGGGGGTCCGGGGGCGTCGGGGGCAAAGCCCCCGCCGGGGAGTTGGGGGGGCGGAGCCCCCTATCGAAAAAAATCATAAAATTTATAAGAAAAATAAAAAAAAAAACAGAATCATAAGAAAACTAAAGATGTTAAGAATCATTAGAAATCTAGAAAAGTTCACAATCATTGTAAAAACGAAAGTTCCAACACTCATAATAACCTGCATCCATTTTTTTCGGCAAAGAATTTTTGGCATACAAGCAAACAATAAATGAATAATAGAATTTTTGTTAACATAACGCTTTTTATATTCAAATAATATAATATTCTATTTTTTCCTCCATACGATTGAGAAATAGTAATTTAAATTCGATGTTAATATCTTGACTGTTATTTTCAATTTGAATCTTTATTTTTTGAAACCTATTGATAGTCACCGTACAATTTCTGAGTACATTTTTATTGATGCTATTAACTACCTCCGGCTAAAAAAAAATGTAATTAAATATTGTAACTCCCGACAACAGGATTGCAAATATGCGCACCTGTTATGTATGAGTGCCATTACAACGGAATAAACAATGGCAAAATGAAGCTTCGCTTCGCTCGCTCGGAAATAATTTCAACGATATTACACGTAAAATCGCTGATTGCGCCCGTTTTTTCGCAATGAGGTGATAGAGCATTATGCGCACTGTAACCCGTGCGCCCCGGGACCCCCTCCCGCCGCCTCGTCCTTTGCCAGCCCTCAATCCATTTCTTGGTTTATCTTACCCGATTTTTCAAGAAGTCGAACTTTGCACATCTTGTTTGGAAAAAAAGTATACGCAACACGTGCGCATAAGTGATCTCGCACTCGTGCTTCTGTCACCCTCGCTTCGCTCGGGTGACAAACTTCACTCATGCAAGAATCCCCTACTTTGCCCACTTATTGCGTAATGTACTATTTTAAACGTCCACGCAATTTTCTTGTACATTTTTGCCACTTTACCTGTACCATATAACGATGTATTGTAATATCTTATCCACTTTGTTCATACGGGTACACATTCAAAGATCTCAAATGCGTGCAATGAAATGATCTAATAGATTTGTGAATCGAAAATGTCTAACCTTATCAATTTCTTCGCGCATGGATTTTCGAAAGAATAGCTGTTCGCTCACTATTCAATTCAACTATTATACAGATATTCGATACGGTGAATGAATATTTTATGTATCTATGCGAAATGTTTATCAATGGTTAAAAGCTTGTGTATGGCAGTGTCGTGTGCTTAAACGCTCTCGAAATACCCACGCTATTCCCAGTTCGACTTTATCTCTTAATTGATTTGAACTCCGTTGTACCTTTTAATTATATGCTATTGAGTTTCAATAGATTCACCGTTACAGGGTAATAGTTTTATCGAACCTATGTGCTCTTTAATCAGAGGTGCAGTCTAACCATACAATGAAACATGTGCACATATTTCCGTGAAAGTTGATCATCCTTGAGCAGTCTCTAAATTGTTTAATGTGAGATTACTTTACTGAATTTTTTTAAATCTAAGTCGTTAAGCTAAGCTGTTTTTCTCTGCACTTCAAATTTTCCAATTGGCCGACGCGTTCAGTGATATAGTACTAAGTACATTTTGTTTGCAGATCATTCAGCTATCAGTGAGGTTGTCCTGAAAAAAGAATGATTTTGACCAGTCTGCGGCTTCTGGGTATAAATTGGTTTTCCAATAATAATTCACACATTTCAACTTTGATGAAGAGCGAGTTATTGATTTCTAACTGTCTGACAGATGTAATTCTGTGAAGTAAAAAGTGCATGTATTTTTTTCTGTTCAGCATATGATAGAATACATATATTCCTGAGACGTTTCGAAGATAGATGCGGCAGTTTTTTTATCTCGTAGAGAAGTTCGTTGTATTTTGACTTGATGTATTAATACCCTTGCAGTAAATATCCACTGTTGACTGACATAGATAAAGATTTTCTATTACATTTTTGTTCACAGTTACACCGATCGTGACACTGAGGATGGGTTCATCTCTCAACCCGAGGGATATTAAGGAAGGTGACGATGTGTACTTCGAGTGCAACGTTAAAGCTAATCCAAGAACTTACAGATTGGCGTGGTTTCACGAGGTAAGCATCAAAGGGTAGTTCGTTTATTACGTCTCGTTTTTAAGAGAATTCAACAAATGATATCTACGGACCTGAGGAACGATGCTAGACGACCGATTTTGCCCAAGCTAGTTTCTTTCATTTGACCTAAACAAGAATGAATTGGGTACTGTGACGTGGTTTTTTCTTGACTCTCGGATCTGGACCGGATAGCTAGCCTCCGGGGTCAATCCGGTTGACAATCAGCTATAGATGAAAAATTGAAATTTAATAAGTTGGCCGCCAGGCGACTACTTGCCACTTTCAAAATCTTAATAACAATACCAGAAAACCTAACGGATATTTAAGCGACGGCTAGCAACAGTACCGCGGAGAGGGGTCGGGATCGAATAAAGGATTAGCTCGGCTATCAATGACGATTCGTGGAGTTTGAAGTTAACAAAAATATAAAAATTTATTCAATAAAATTTAATAGAAAAATTCAACGATCAAGAAATTACTCGTACGTACCAGTGGGTATTAACGTGACAAAATTATGGATTCCTGGCCGAAGAATCTTACTCAAACCAAAACGCGAAAATTCTCTATCAATCCAGGGAGACTGGTGACGGCCTATCGACTCGGGGGTCGTCTTTATCTGAATCCCAAAGATACTGAAGAGCCTCGTGGTTTCGCTAAAGGCAATATGGCGGACGGCCGTTGCCGGATTCAAATCAGAACCTGGATAAAATTGGCTTACGCTTACCGTTTTCCAGCCATCTAAAAAATTCCACGACCTTGTAGTCATAATCCATCTTTCGCAGTTTCTACGGTATCCCTCGCGGACTCACACACACAACCGAAATTCAATTTGCCTTCGGGGACAGATTCTCGCGTAACTCAAAAGTGGTACACCTGGCTGCTACAATAATCTACGGCAGAGTGATCTCACGAGACTGCACGGCGCCGGTATTGCGCACCCTCGGTAATTGGGCGATTATCGATCTGCCTATCGAACGCTAGATCGCCTTACATGGCGGCAGGGCCATATTCCGCGCGAAACTCAAAATTCGGCGATGATCCTCGAGGATGTTAAAGATGGAACGCGGTTCGCTGGCTCTTGGGGGTGGCGGGAATCACCTCCACCACTGCCCCGCGTCCTCACTCACGGACCGGAACGTCCACGTACTGTTACGCCCCCAGGGGCGTAGTGGCGTTCTGTTCAATCGGGCCTCGTAATGTCCTGTATATTCAGTAAGTAGGCGTCTGTCAGGTCTAGTATGGCTCCACCAAGGGTTTGGCCAGGTCTCTCACATAATAGAGAAGTGAAAAAAAAAAAAAAAAAAATTAGAAATGAAGTCTTCGATCTTGGTACAGTCACGGTCGCCTCTCGGAGGTACGTTTGAGCCTCGCGACTGTTCTAATCGCATTTATGCTTCCAACATTCATAACATCCCCACTTAATTACGGCCGCCTAAGGGTTCGGAAGCTGATTGCAACCGCAGGTGCACCTTGCAATGTTACAGTACATATTAGAATATGAATGCTCGAACAGAATGAAATTAATGTACATATTTACGACGATTTGGGAATCGTGCAGTTTTGGTATTCTATTTTGGAAAGAACAGTAGTGTATATTAGGGTGGGTCAAAAAAATTAAGTATTTTTTATTTTTTTGGATCTGACACGCGAAAACTAGTTGCTAGGTGCCTCTAGAAAGTACTTACCAAATATGAGCTCTTAATATTAATATTAAGACGTGGCTCATCGCGAATTTCTATTTCCCATTTAAATAACATAGGAATTTTTTTTTTTTTTTTTGAATTTTATACCTCGGTAATGGCATATTGTATAGAGCAGCCCATGACATATATTTATAGAGAATTGAATGCTCTACAAAATAGGTCTGTTATAATTTTTTGATAACTCAACACTTTTCAATACTTACCTAATTTATTAATACATTTTTGGTACTCTAGGTGGGTATTGAAAAAAGTTGAGTTATCAAATAATTATAAGAGATCTTTTTTGTAGAGCATTCAATTCTCTATAAAAATATGTCATGGGCTTCTCTGTACAATATGCCATTACCGAGGTATAAAATTCCAAACAAAAAAAAAAAAATTTCCTATGTTATTTAAATGGGAAATAGAAATTCGCGATGAGCCACCTCTTAATATTAATATTAAGAGCTCATATTTGGTAAGTACTTTCTAGAGGCACCTAGCAACTAGTTTTCGTGTGTCAGATCCAAAAAAAGATACTTGATTTTTTTGACCCACCCTAGTGTATATACCGTGCGTTTTCGTGGATGAGCGACATTCCTCGATCCGAAGATAGCCGAACGTACGCCCTATTATATGTAATTGAGGGTACATGCCATATATATATATATATATATATATATATATCAGTATTTCTGACACTCGACCCTTGACGGCAAGCTGTCAGTTGCTGTAGAGCCTCTATATCTATTGGCCGCAATGTTTATAGGTTATTTTTTAATCACACGTAATTATTCGAAATCGATTGATCACTGATCCGCGTCATTCAGCTAGTTTTATGATTAAAGAATAACCTACAAACGTCGCTATTATCGTAATAGTGCCGGCTCAAGAGCAAGCCATGGGCAGAGCCCGTATCTTTAATATTAGCTTGTACAACCGCTATTTTTTATATTTTTCAATTTAATTTGTAGTTCTAGTCGTCCAGGTCTTTTGCACCGTAGTTCCTGACGTCCAGGTCGATGGGATCATGGTTTTCGCGGGCTAGGTTTCATCCGGCGTAGTTCACGTCGACCGCTCCATAGTTTCAGCGGTCCAGGGCGTCCGCTCCATAGTTTTCGGAAGCGGTTGACGTAAACGGCTAAAAACTATGGAGCGGACGACCTGGACCGCTGAAACTATGGAGCGGTCGACGTGAACTACGCCGGATGAAACCTAGCCCGCGAAAACCATGATCCCATCGACCTGGACGTCAGCAACTACGGTGCAAAAGACCTGGACGACTAGAACTACAAATTAAATTGAAAAATATAAAAAATAGCGGCTGTACAAGCTAATATTAAAGATACGGGCTCTGCCCATGGCTTGCTCTTGAGCCGGCACTATTACGATAATAAGGAACGCTCTGATTTGGCAATCGCGATTTTGAATAACTCGAAACCCGTTCGCCTTGGAGAGTTTTCGTGAAGGAACTTTCGTCTTGGAATTCGATAAGGTACCTGCCTATTCAAGGTGGTGCGGGAATTTCGGGTCACCCTGTATATGAAATGTACCCTTAATTGCATATAATAGTGCGTACGTTCGGTTATCTTCGGATCTAGGCATGTCGCTCATCCACGAAACCGCACGGTATAAGAGTTCTGGATCCAGCCTTCTTCACCGGCCATCAAGCAGTAGGTAATGTAGCGACTGTGATGGTAAGGTACCTGCCGCGATGGTAAGGATTTCGGATCATGGTAACGATTTTGTTACCGACAATCTGATGGTTGCGATTTTCTGTCATGCGATGGCGCCACTACCGATTTGCATTTTGGATCATGGTAACGATTGCAGATCTTTCGATACCGATAATCTGATGGTGACGATTACGAATCGTCGATCTTCTGTTACCAACAATCGGATGGTTGCAATTTTCCGTCGTGCGATGGCGCCACTACCGATTCGCTTTCAGATCATGGTAACGATTACCGATCTTTTTTTTTTCCCGTATCGACAATCGATCCAAGATGCGTACTCTGAAATATGGAATTCTGAGCGCACATACGAATTATACTAGCTGAAATGCTTGAAGGGTGTTGTAAGCAATGACGCGAATCATTTGATAATACGTGTTTTTTTTTTATTTGGTATTTCTTGAGTCTAAACTATTCTGGAGTAACAATTTTCTCAAAAATAACTTAAACTATGTATATTTAACTTAAACTTAAAATTGCCGTTCGAGTGGAATCACTTTCGGCTGCGACGGCGATATGTCGGGGGATGATGATCTTGACGACGACGATGGCGAGCTCGAACTCGATTGAGAATACACCGATGAGACCAAACCGGGTGATGGTGATCGTTCTCTTTCTCTATTTATGTCTATCGTCTCCGTATCCGAACCACTTGCATCTAGCGACACGGAAGATGTAATATCCATGCATTGGATGGCTGATGCTGCTACATTTTCAGCGGTGGCCGCACGCGTCGCCCAACGGTCATTGATTTGATATTGACGAGTTATGTTTTCAATGATCTCATAGTGAACGCTTACGGTTTCGTCTATAAAGCTCTGATCCACATGGTTGTCACGCAAAATACGCAACACTAGCTGCGCGCTCCGAAGATATAGCGCCCTCAACTCAGCCCTTCGTCGCAGTTGAGCCGCCCGCTGTGCAACTCCCCATAAGCCGGATTCATCTGGATTGATCACACATTCTTATCTTTAGAATCTGTTAAAATTTGCGTATTCAATACCAACAAAATACCTTTTATTTTACACGCGTTTAGTTTTTGAAATTCCTCTTTTTCTTCTTCTTTATCTTGATGCTTTCTACTTCAATTCGATGAACTTTCACTATTCACCGATCTTTTCAAACTGGAAACTGTCTTCTTCTTAAACTGACCTGGCGGGGAGGGTCGGGTTGCATCCTGTTGGCTGCATACCAACCCCCAAAATAAAATCACACCTAACTTACCAGAGAACAGTTCTCAAAGAGGTCCTCCCACACCATAAAATCGGTTAGTCTCCAAGGCTCGAGCAATAAACCAATGTGATTTTGACTGCTCGATAATGACAAACATAAACATTGCAATAAAAAAATATGGTTTTTCCGCATTCGTTAACATGGTACCATCGCTTGCACAGCTGCATGCATACCGATCCTACGCAATAAATCAATTATGTGATTTTCGCCGCTCGAAAACGCTAGAATGTTGTTAATCTGTGGGTGGTCGATGCACAGCCACCAATCCGTACATCGTTCAGATAAATTTGTCGAACATAAACACGGTACCATCTGCACAGCTGCATGCATACCGATCCCCCGCAATAAATCATCAGCTCAGTCGATTTCCGAGGCGATTCTGTGATAAATTTGTGGTAAAAGAGCTGGCCGCAATAAGCATTCGCGCGCATGAGGAATATAAGCAGGGTATTACACGCATCCTCTTCAGAGCACCGTGTTCCTGGGTGACTCTCTCAAGCGAGTATAAAAATCTCAATTCGTGGCTAACACGATTTCGTCATGAAATACCCTGGAATGCTGGAGAAACATCGTATAAAAATGTGGTGAAAACTGTGAGAAAAGTTGCACAAGATGCAAGTTACATTTATGTGAAGGGGTTGGAGAAGAAACGCTGGATTGAAAAAATCCACAATGACGACTCGAAGCCGGTGATTGATTTGGGCGAGCTAGGGTGTCCGAATCTTCGAATACTACGATTAGAATCGCATGTGTTTCATTGGCATGGAGACTGTCATGGCAATGCACCTGGGAGCTATCATTGTGCCTGCGAGAACTTCAATGGTTGAAGAACTGGTATTTGGAGAAAGGTCATAAAAACTCCTCCTCAAACATCTCGAGAGCGGGGGATGATGGTTTAAAAGTCAAGAGCTCGCAGGGAGCCGCATTCGTGCATCCCGACTTGTCGCCATTAACACATCTTCCACATATATTTGAATCCTCCAACTCTTTCGAACAAGGTAAGAATCCCATTACACGATAACCATATTCAATTATAATATCAAAACTGATTCCGAATTATTCATTTTCCTGCAAATGGACTTCAGCAGCCTAAACAGCACCAGCCGTATGGATGATGATGATGTGCGGATGAAAAAGATGTCGGAGCTAAAGATTGGACAAAAGTACGACATCACAAAACTGAGGCTTGTGAAAATGAAATTTGGCAGTAGAGTCATCGCCACGATTGAAAACGAATAGATCGTGTTCGTGCCTGCGAGAGTCGGAAAGCTTCTAGAGAATGATTCCACTCAGCTGGATCAATTGAACAACGAAGCGGATCAGAAACGTTTGCGGATACTCTATCTCGGAGGACCATACAATAAATTTGAATTCTGCGGCAAAATCTGAACACACACACACACACACACACACAAATATGTATATATATTAGGGTGCTTTTTTTGAGACTATTTTTTTTTCCGCTCCTGGCATGAAATTTTGTTGCAAATGCTAAAAAAGAAATTCCCTCAAAATATAAGTCCTTAATATTAACATTAAGTACTCTCCCAGAACGTGAGATGATTTCTCATTTAAATTACGTGGGACTTGGAATTTTTTTTTTTCAAATTCTATAACTTGGTGGCATTTTATGCTATTATATCGCCCAAAGTTGCAAATTACTCAGCATTGAGCGCTCTACAAGAGTGCCTATTGCGACTTAACTGTAACTCACACTAAAGTCAAATTTTGTAGAAATTTCTTGTATTTTTAGTGACCTGTACTGCCTCACCGGTGTCAGTTATAATAGCATCAAATGCCACCGAGTTATAGAATTTGGAAAAAAAATAATTTTAATTTCCATGTAATTTAAATGAGAAATCATTTCACGTTCTGGGAGAGTACTTAATGTTAATATTAAGGGCTTATATTTTGAGGGAATCTCTTTTTTAGCATTTCTAACAAAATTTGAGGCCGGGAGCGAAAAAAAAATAGTCCCAAAAAAAAGCAACCTAATATATATGTAATGGGAATGGGTTAGGGTTGAATAAATAACAATGAAATTGCAATCACATTTATTTATTTATTTATTTATTGTTCCTTTAGTTAGTTAGAATGAGCTCAATTTATAGTTCTTAAGTATGCAGAATCCTTAAAAAGGGGCTAATTTTTCGACAGTACCGCTGATGGGGTAGTATTCAACAATGCGATCATGTATAATTATACAGTAGGCTGAAGTATTTGCTGGAAATGCAACGCTAGTTTCAAATTCCGAAAGAATATCCACAGGTCCACTCTTTAACGATTCATTTTGCTTGGAACAGTCAAAAGTAATGAGCGGAGCTCTGTCCAGAAAATCACTCTGTGACAAAAAAAAGGCTTGGATTCCTTATCGTAGAAATTCAAAAGTTTGTATATGTATTCTAGAGAATGCCGTGTTGATTGCGCGTAATATCAAGATTCACATTTCCATAGCGATAGCATTGTGAGTTTAGGAAAAGTTTCACATCTCTAATCATACAATGATCGATATGACTGGCATTTTTCTGCGGATCGTTTCGTCGTGCGGTTTGGAATCCTAGTATGACGTGTCTTGGTCTCTCTAGCTGTGTAGATTTCTTGACAACCCATACATGTCTCGTTATTGCAGGCAACATTGTGTACTCGTACATTTCCCACGAGTGAAAACTCATAGATACAGCCGGATCTTTGGCGATATAATTGAGCATCTAGATCTTTGCAAGCAACAACCATTCAATTTTATCGATCGAGATTTTGATCCCCGCCACAGTGGTTTGATGTATGGCATTTGAATCATTGTTTGATCGCGTCAAAATTAGCTCATGCTTCGCATTGACAATGATTCGATTATAGTCCTCGGAAAATCCGACTAAAAAATTCAGCGGTATAGCAACATCAAAGTATCCATCGACGTTGGTTAGTTTATTTTCATCATCCACCAACCAACCGATGTTCCCCAGGAGATGTTGTTGTCCTGGGGTGAATGATGAGTATCCCTTCATAATACTCGTGATGCCGACATTCTTATTCTGATCAATCTCATGACCATTCAAATCATAACGCATATTGCCAAACATGTGACACACAGCCATATTGACCAATTCCGTGCCTACACCAACAGCGGCACCATTTGATTTCGTGAGCCGACCGTAGATGTGGAGCGAACTTTTGCTGGGTAATACACACGCATCTTGATTCTGCACAGCTATGCGGATCTCATCGTTATTTTTGAATGTAGATGCAGCATACGGTTGACGTGCATGTATTTCACAGTGGGAAATCGACGCGTTGAAGGTCACAGGTGTTTGGATTTTTATCATTTTTCGTGATAGACATATCGACGGGTCCTAATGAAACAGCGCTATTCGCCGTGCTGATTAGAAAATTGCTATCTCGCCGTGCTAGCTAGAAAAGCGCTATCTTGCCGTGTTGGATAGAACAGCGCTATCTCGCCGTGCTGGCTAGAAAAGCGCTATCGCGCTGTGTTGGATAGAACAGCGCTATCTCGCCGTGCTGGCTAGAAAAGCGCTATCTCGCCGTGTTGGATAGAACAGCGCTATCTCGCTGTGCTGGCTAGAAAAGCGCTATCTCGACATGCCGGGTAGCGCTTTTCTTACCAGCATGTCGAGATAGCGCTTTCCTATCCGGCACGTCGAGATAGCGCTTTTCTATCCGGCACGGCGAGATAGCGCTTTTTTATCCAGCACGGCGAGATAGCGCTTTTCTAGCTAGCACGTCGAGATAGCGCTGTTTCATTAGGACCCGTCGATATGCAGATATAGCAGCGAATTCTCATTTTCCACCTCCACCACAACGAAGTCGGAGTCCTAGGCTCTAGAGAAACTAAGCGTTCTGATGTGTCACTCGAATCGGAGCTGCTCGATGACTGATGATGTTCGGACATGTTGTCAGGCTTTCATAACTACCGCCAGATTTTATTATCCTGACATTTGTCGGCACTCCCACGATCTCATATCCGGGTGGTACGGTTGGGAAAAATTGATGAATCGTATGTACTCGATGCTCATTGATATACGCACCCGTGGTAATATTACACTCAACCCGCCAGGCGTTGACTTTGAGTATGCGAACGGGTAACTCGGATTTGTGGGTACTACCGCTTCGGAGAACATGGAAGGTGAAACCGAGCAAATGACCGATGGAATCTTTTGGATGAAAGTCTATCTGTTGATTGCATCTGATTTCACTCAGCAATTTATTGTTATTAGCTTTTAGACTAAATTTCATATCACCAGTAGTGCCCCTTTCAAATAATTTGCGATATCATCAATTTCATAGCTCCCAGTGGGTATTGTAATCATCGTGTTCGGTCTTATATAAAACTTATCATACCCCCCATCAATATTGGGGATTGCGTTGAATGTTAAGAGCTCTATAAGTCCGAGAACACACGTCTTTGTCGGTGAAGGCTCGATAGGAGAATAATATTGAGTCCTCAACACCGACGATTCCCTAGAGAGTGTTAACGTGAACGAATCAGCCATGACTAATATCACATCGGCGATTCGCATACATTTTATAGTTGTTCACTGAGAAACTTGAGGCATAAGTAACCGCAAATTCTTGTGTTATATTCGTAATAACTCTTATGATTATATTTTACGCCACCAACACCGAGATATTTCATTAGATCTCTAGGTGGTTGTAAATCACCAGAACTGTCGAAGTACATCGCATCGTTGCCATTTTTCGCGTATGCAACCCAATGCGTCCCTGGACCGTTTTTATCATCGAGATTGATGATTGCAGCTTCACGCTATCTACGCCCTGAACTGGGTAAATCATTTCGTAAAAAAACACCTCGAAGATGTGGAATTTTCATAGCTCTTGCATAGTTGAGCAAATCAGCATCTGTAAGGGCTCGGTGTGGTAGCTTTATTAGTTTTTTGCTGGCTTCAAATACAGTCCCATACGCTTTTTATATGGTTTCAGATATAAGCCCTTTCCCAAAGCAATCGCCTCCATTGTTGCGTTGTGACGCTTGGATTCTTGTAATTGATGTTTGTTTGCATAACTCATTGACAACCTTTGCTATACCCGCAGCACCACCACCTAAAGCACCTGTGGCACTGAGGGCCGTAAATATTGGGATTAGAAACGGTAATATACCGTTAATTTTCCGGGGGACGGGCAAAATACGAGGCACACGAAATTTTCCTTTAGACACAGCTGAACGGGGGTACCCGCCAAAGCCGACTCAATAGCTTTGGGGCCCAGCTACATGGATTTCTTTGCCGCCTGTATGAAAAATTTCAATGTCCTTTTCCGGTTCTTGGGCGATGATTGCGTCTTGACCCTTCTCATACCCATACTCAGTTTGGATTTCGCTTTTATGGTGTTGGTGATCGCCCAGGCAACAGCTCTTTCAGCTGTGCTTGCGTCTTTAGCCAAAACCCGATTCCACGCCCTCTCGGCAAGCACTTTGTCAGCCTTATGACGCTCTGCGATATTATTGTGATTTTTGGAGTATGCAATATCGTGCTGCTTGTATGCATCGTCTAGAGCATTGATACCACGATCACCGCGAGCTAACCTCTTTTTCAATTTTGTACCAGGTCCGCAGTACTGATAACCAAGAACATGTAATTCGATGGGGAGATTGTTAATGACTTTATTTATTAACCCCAACCGCTGTTTTGTCTACGCGTGTGTCCAACCATGGTTCACCGTAAACTAACACAAATTCTATAAGAGAGCGTATTTTATACGTGAATATATTAGTTCTCATTGTGACGTTTACCAGGCATCATGAAATTCCAGGATCAAACAATTAAACTAGCCATTGCCAATTTCGATAAATTGGTTGAGCGAGAAAAGAAAAAGGGGAAACGAGAGAGGCCCTACTGCCAAACAGTGTGAGGGCTGTCTTTTGCGAGCTTTCGAATTGCGGTGAAACTAATGCCCTTCTCACGCTACTCACACATGCTAATGGCCTACGATTCGAGAATGTCTACGTCTATTAAAAATCCCTCAATCAACCAAAGTATGAGTTCCCGAAGAGGTTGTTGAAACCGGTGGAGGGGCTGGGTTAATTTCCGTTTGATGAGCACAAGGAGGTTGTAGAACCGAAAGATGCACACTCCAACTCGATTATGATTTTCGATGATGTGGCCTGTGAGAAGCAAGATAATATCAGAGCCTATTTCTGCATGGGGCGGCACAGAGATGTCGATAGTTTTTATCTTTGTCAAACGTATGCCCGAATTCCAAAACATTTGGTGCGTGATAATGCAAA
Organism: Tenthredo amoena; assembly: GCA_963966615.1. Classification (NCBI taxonomy): domain Eukaryota; kingdom Metazoa; phylum Arthropoda; class Insecta; order Hymenoptera; family Tenthredinidae; genus Tenthredo; species Tenthredo amoena. Next base: position 671,297 of record OZ016499.1, on the reverse strand, counting down.
CTCATTGGTTCTTTTCCGTCAAGATGAAATGAATTTGAAACACATCTACGCCGATCATGTGAACACCTATATGACCTTTCAGCAATTTAAAGATTTGTGCTTGGCGTGTTGGAATGGCGGTAGATATAGTTTTGTAACCATCGACAAAGACAGCGAGATTAACACTGGACAATATAGGAGAGGCTTTGACTGCTTTATAAGTCCGAATCGCGGATAAACCGCATACAGTCACAACACATCGATCAAACTAACAGCATGGAGAGCTCCAAGGTACGTAAGCAAAACGATGTGTTGCGAGAAATAACCAGGGCTAGCGATATCATTCGACGCGGACACAAAATGATAAAGATGGGGAAAGACACCAGTGAGCAGGCTATTCGTGAAATTCCCAAACCCCTGGTTACACCACTGCACAAGTTGGTAGATTCATCGAAGCAGCAGCAGCGGCTACTAATAAAGCGAGAAGTGAAGACGGAGTCGGGTTCGGTCAAGACAGAGAAGACGGAAGATTTTGTGAAAACAGAAGATTATGATAATACAGATGATGATGATAATAAAGATGATGATGATGATGATGATGATGATAATGATGCATATAAAAGTGCGATCGAGGGAAGCTTCGCAACTAACGCTGCTATTGGAGACAGTGCTACAATCATCGCCGCTGTGGATGATACGGCTGATGCCTATGATGACGATGACGATGATAACAACCAGGATGGTGCATTTGCAGTCGCTTTTACAAGCACGCCGGTGTCGAGAACAGGGGTCAAGACGGCGCGCTATTTAAGCATGTTTACCTCGTCCAAAGAGCGCAAGAATTCGGACACGAAATATGGTGTCCGAAAACTAGTCGGTGGAATGAAGATTGGTGATTCGGATGTCGTATTTAGCGATGATCAGATATATGTAGGTGATAAGAGCTATGAGACCACACCGGGATTGCTAAAATCGCTATTCAAAAAGTTTCCCGATCCCTCGATTGTGAATAACAGCGACAAATTAAATTACATCAGAATCGTGAAGAAAACGAATGCATATGGGAAATATTAGAAAGCTGAAAAAAGTCCTCATCATGATAGAGAAAAAAGTTAAAAGTATAGAGATTTCATTGCCCCATGCATCGACCTGCCGGTGAAAAAACCTGGGCAAAGATCCGGCAACGGTTTATTACCCACCCATAAAATTGCACAGGGACAAAGCATGGATTATGTTTATTGGGATGATCCTAATGAGCTTGTTGATCGCCTTCGACTACTCGTGGCATCTCAAGCAGCCGGTAATACTAGCCATACCAATGAAATATCCTCCATTATTGAGGAGCTGCGCGAGGCGGAAATCATTCATTAGCATGAGATAAATCATAGAATAATCATTCGGTCATGGATCATTGAACAATGAGCATAGACATTGTAACGTTCCGGCTGTGCTGGCTCCGCCAGTGCAGCCGGGGCGCGTCCATCACGCACCTCGCGACGCGCATCAAGCGGATATCGCGTGATCACGCCGCGGCGGGTATAAAAAGGGGGCCGCCAAGCCGCTCGGCACCGATTGTGTGGCAAAGCGCCCGTCGAGGCACTTGCATTATTACTCTCTAGGCCGACCTGAGGCAAAGCGCCCAGCGAGCCATTTAGCATCACTTTATCTCGCACGTAGCTAAAATTGTGCGTGACCAAAATTTACCTTTCAATTCGTTATACTTCACTGCCTAAAGCTGCGGTAGATAGTTCTGCGAAATTGAAACTTATATCTATTCAATATAAAAATTAAAATTACTATTACCTCACGTTTTCCTCAATTTCTCAGAACAAACGACAAATATCGAAGCCGCAGATAACTATTATAACTGCGCAAATCTATTTCTTTGAATCTCAATCTTAAGCGCGATAGTTTTAAGTTTCTTTCTGTTATTAATTTATAAATTTTTGGTTCTAACTCGTTTTTTTTTGTTTATCTTATCTTTTTGTTATTGAGACCGGAAATCCGGTCACGCAAATATCATAGCGTTTTGCTTTAAATTAAATATAATTTATCTTTTTGTAAAATTGCATCTTTTCTTTCTATTTCCTTTCTTTTCTAATTATTTTTCTATTCAATATTTCAGCTTCCAAATGATCATCGTTGTTAGCTAGAGGCAGCTACGGTGCGATTCTTCTTATCACTAGCAACGGTGGAGTTCCATCCACTCCATCCGAGTCTAGAATTACAGGAGAGTCAATCCCTAGTCTGTTAGGCAGGCTCGGTGCGCCTACGCGAACCCCAGCTCTGTAAAGCAGCTTCGGTTAGATTCGCTGGCTCGCAGCACTGGCTAAACACCCGTGTCTGTAATTCTTTACCAGTGTCTCGACTCCCAAGTCTGCGCTCAGGCTCGGCTAGCGCGGCATATCCCAGCTCTGTAGGGAGACGGCTCTGGTGTATCTAGCATACAACCGAGTCCGTGCATTAGAGACAATTTCGTAGTTTTTTACTTTTTCCACAAGAGGGGCTACAATCTTGTCCGTAGGATAAAGAATTCACAATAACGGTGGTATTTGCGGCACCTTCCGTGTCGCAAACAACCACATAAAGTGACAACATCTTTGGATGACAGCTGGTGAGCAACAGTCACCGAAAAGGTGTTATTCAAGGCCCTCCAGGTGTTGGATTCAAATTGACCATTGATAAGCAGTATGATTTAGATGACGAGCGATTATGTAATATCGCCGATCCGCAGGAACCTTACGATGTCGTTTCTCTGAAAAGTCTTGAAGATATTACACGGCGAGTCCTAGGTGTTCTCGAACATTCTATGGAAAAAACATTTGCGAACTCTACGCTACAAAGCACTCCACGACTTTGAATCTCAACTTACTGCACGACTAGATCGAGAGCACACCAACAATTTCAACGCGAATCAACACATTCAGACTCTTATGACAGAAGAGATTGACACTCTAACGGCGAAAAAGGAAGTTCTGGAGATTCGATTGGCTGCCATAGGATTTGATCCCGAAGGGGTTCAGTCACAACGGACTACTTCGAGGAATTCGCTTCGAATCGAGCTAGATTATTCAACAATGAGCATAGACATATTCGGTCGTCGGTTGGCTAGCGGAAAAATCAAAAGTGTGGGTAGTCGCGGACCTCCTGGTGTTGGGTTCAAAACCACCATCGATAACCAGTACGACATAGACAATAAACGATTGTGTAATATTGCATGTCCACAAGAACCAACCGATGCCGTTTCTCTGAAAAGTCTTGAGGATATCACACAGCGATCATATAATGCTCTTGAGCGATCTATAAAAGAGACATTCGAGCAATCCATGCAACAGGCTCTCGAAGCTCCTGAATCTAAACTTAATGCCTGCATAGATCGGGAACACGGTCAAAGTTTTGAAGAAGATCAACGTATTTCGGTCCAAAAGAAATTATTGCGGCGCTGAAAGGGGATTGTGAATCTCTGGAGACACGGTTTGAGATAGCTGCGAATAACGTTGAAAAGCTTAGCCAGCACTACATTCGCGGAATTCCCATTCCAGCCAACTTGTTGTTGAATATCACTCAGAATAAAAACATCAAAAATTGGGTGCGGAAGCAGGAGGATGAAGGCGGTAATAGCGAACGAACTTCATAGACCCGATCGGCGTAATTATCCTCAACGTTATGTCGATATACGTGGTTTGGATAAGACCTGGCAGGCCGATCTTGTCGACATGTCTGCGTACTCATCCATCAGCAAGGGCTCAAATTTTTTTCTCACAGTGATTGACATATTTTTTAAATTTGCGTTGGTCGTACCGATCAAGGGAAAAACGCCAAAGACGTAACAGCAGCGATGAAATCTGTGCTAACTCAGGGTCGCATGCCGAAACATCTACACGTTGATCAAGGCAAGGAATTTTACAACAGAGAATTTAGAAGTCTTATGAAACATAATGGGATCAACATGTACCTACTCGACATTTGGCAACTTGAAGGCATCGATATGCGAACGCTTCAATCGTACACTGAAAAATAAAATGTGAAAGCAATTTACACTTCCAGGTTCTCATAAGTGGATTGGTATTCTACCGGATTTAATTGCATCGTATAATAACACCAAACATCGTACGATTAGAATGAAACCGAAAGATGTAACTACGGTTAATGTAAAACAAATATTTCGAAGTGTGTACAAACCGCGTCAGATCAAAAGAAGCCAACGGAAGCGCAAATTTAAAGTTGGCGATGAAGTTCGATTTAGTAGATATAAAAATGTATTCGAAAAGGGCTATACACCGAATTGGACAACAGAAATATTGACAGTTGATGAGGTGAAAAATACCAACCCTCCAATATACAAACTCACCGACTACTTGAACCAACCCATCGAGGGTGGTTTTTATGAGGAGGAGCTCAGCAGGGTGCAATATCCCGACGGTTATCTTGTAGAAAAGGTCTTGCGAAGGCGTGGTGATCAACTCTATGTGAAATGGTTGGGATTTGGCAGTTCACATAATAGTTGGATAAATGAATCTGATATGTAATACAATTTTGATAAATTTTATTATCAACATATTTACATTTGTTTCTTCACCCCCTCACACATTAAATGAATTTTTCCCTCATTTTCTCACATTTTCTGACATTTTCTGATTTGAAAAGTTTTTTCTCACATTTTCTCAGATTTGAAAAGTTTTTCTCACATTTACATGTAAATTAAATGGGAAATTATTTTGTTCTATCTTAGAAAACTTTTTCCAAATGTGAGAAAAACTCTTTTCAAATATTTGAGAAATTTGTTAGTTTGCAGAACCTCGATAACCCCAGGGTAAAGTATCGGTTTTACCGGATATCAATTTCCGCTCATCATCACACCAGCTTAGAGCTAACTTATTCTGTATTATAGTGCTAACTGTATGTCGACTACTTTTTATCATGCACTCTTTTTCAACTAACTTTTTATCATCAATAAAGCGTCGTGTAATCATCAAACGTGATGGATTTCAATGTGGACCCCTTTACACCCGTTGCACGTTTCTTATCGGTATCGCCGCGAGTTCTGAACGTGTAGAGTTTTGCTCGCAGTCCGGTAAATTCAGTCATAATTTTATCGTTATTCTCGTCCTTCATGAGACCAAGGCGTTTTTTATTCAACAGGGGGATGCCGTAGGCATTGTCCCGAGGGTAGTCCGATGTATCGAACGTTGTCACAACATCACGCTTGATGATTTCGTATATATTTGGTACAGTGAATTGGTATATCAGGGCGTCCGTATCGGTATACACGAATTTTGCTTCACTACTTGAAAAATTATTTTTCACATAATCATAGTGGAAGTTGTATAAGAATATTTTTGAAAGATCGAGAATTGCAGAACCAATGTATATAGGTTCATTGAAATATACGTTGGTGCGATTTAGCTCAACAATCACCATATCTTCATCGGATATGGTGCAGCTATGAAATGTGGGTCTTGTAATGAGAGTACGCGCACCACCCCGACACTCCAGTTTTGTGATTAGTTTCACGGTCTTATGGTTACGCACATTCTCCATAGTCTTGCCGAATACTGCGTTATTCATAAGCTTGTAGAAATTTTTTTCGAACTCATTTTTCGACTGTTTTCGCATATTTGTGTTAAAATCGATGTATGACTTTAACCATGGTGATTGTGCGAATCTTAGAATTCTATGGACTTTCATCAGCTTTAAAACAAATTTAATGCACTGTTTCAAATTACGATAGTGAAGTACGTATTTTTCTTTGGCTAAAAGCGTTGTTGCTAGTTTTCTGATTTTTCTATCAGGCGGTGTAAACGCTCGGGGCAGAGAGGTAAGTTCGCATGCTTATCATGGAGCTCTACCGGATAATCTAAATCTACCTCTAGAATATAACCGGTCAATGAATTATCAGGATAGGACAATACATCAATGGCAAATGCTTGCTCATAGCTGCACCATAGAGATTGTTCACATCGAAATACATTAAATATGATTCTACCCTGCCTCGATCAAAATCTTCACTCATAAATCGATTATTTGCTCTGGCATAGAGATTTGAGCACTGTGCCACACTGCCCCTTATGCTCTTCTCGATGAATAATATCATTTCCGGATCGCCTAGAAGTTAGAGATTAATTTTTGTCTGCTTTAACATAGCATCAAAAGCAAGGTGCGTCGTAATAATGCAGAGGGTCCAAGTTGTAAGTTTTGAAGCAGCTATCGCAGAAATTTTGAAATATATCGGCTAATAAAAGTACATCGGTTTTCAGGTATAAATCAGAATATTTACCCAGAATTTTCAGCTCGAACTGGGCCCGCAGATTTTTCGCATGTTCATAATCCTCATCACAAATATGGGAATCACTTAGCCTTGAATAAAAATCTTTTTTAATTGGTAATTTCGGTTCATCAAGTTTTTGCCAAGAATCGATGTATTCATAGGGGAATACACCTTTGCGTATCATCAAATCAAATTTTCCCTGATCATCGTAAAAATTCCGGGTTATTTTTTTTTTATCCGCACTGTACGCGTATGATGCCAATTTGTCGATGCTGCTAGCCATAAATCGAATCGAATCTATGAATCTCAAGCTCATCGTAGTGCCATCAACCTTCTTGGTAAGTGATATATACTTTTCCTTATTATTGGGCAATAGTGTGATTTTACCCAAAAAATTTGAAGCTAAAGATTTAATTAAGAAATGCGAATTATAGCCCGACAAATTATCAAACACCACCGGAATCGTGTGTTTCTCTTTGAAATTCAAGTGACACCGATTATGGGCGGCACCGCGATATTTACCCGTGAAACGGCAGTGATCATGACATTTTTGTTCTTCTCAAAAATCGCAGGGTCTACGCAGGGTCGCGGGGAATTTGATACCTGTGCAATCTAGCTCTGAGATGTATCGTCGATAGCTGTGTGTTCTGGTTGTGTTGATGTCTGTGGGGTGGAGAGCGCCACGGTGACGGACCACAACAAACATCGATCATCACTGTTCTGCACGTTGACCACTGCCTTCTTTTTTCGTTGAATGTCCTCAGGTAGCTGTAAACAGAAGTGACAATAGACGTTAAAACTAAATTAGAAGAAATGCAAAACAAACAAAAATTAATATATGATAAAAACGCCGAAGAGCTACTCCCACTTGAAGTAAGAGATTCTGTTAACGTAAGGAGAGGTCAGAAATCGGAACCAGCAATATTAATAGGCGAACATGAAAGTCCAAGATCATATATAATCAAAAGTAGTAGCGGAAACGAATCGAGACGAAATAGAAAATGGTTAAATAAGTCAGCAAACCCGACACCAATAATATACGACGGGTCAGAGGAACATGAAATTACGCTAAATAAGCCAGCAGAAGGGACAGCTAATAAACCTACACATCCCGCAACTAATCAGGCAGATAGAAATGATTCCCAAGAACCAAAACCCTATACTACTGGCCTTGGTCAGACAATAAATAAACCTGCTCGATACAGAGATTAGCTGTAATAAAAAAAAAGAAAAGAAAAAGGGAGGTGTTAGATAATGAGTTAGATAATAAGTTAGGCGATAAGCTGGACAACAAAATGCCAATCTAGGTTGTAGCTATAAACCATGGAACGTCAATGTCGAGAGTCCACCGCGAAGAGGCACGTATCGGTTGATGCAGATCACCGCATTAATGATCTCGATTATGCTCCAACACTGAAAATCTCATATTGGTGTAGGAGCAATACAGAATTATCAATAATTTCAAATGCTTCGTAAACAATACTTATAGTTATCGCAACAAAACTGAATAGGAGTTATATCGAAAACGTTCAGTTTGCCTTCTTAGCAATTTCGTTTCGTTCTAATAAGCATAAATAGAATGCTATGAGATGTGGCGCTCACAGCGCTCAAAGCGTGCTCCCCGAACGCACCCTATATCGTGATCGTAACCAAATTATATTTCTCCAGTAGCGATACGGCGCTGCTAATGACTGTATTGCTGCTGCACCTATACCGCTATAGCTGCAACAGCCATACGTTTTTGTGTTGTGTACAGAGCAATACCATAAGATTCTGTGGACTCAATTATGGCTACCACAGCGATATCAGATTTTTAGTGAACCGGAATCTCGTTGTTCAAAATCCTCCACCATGGTTAGCAGAGGATTCGTTACATTATCGTTGACCCAGGTTTCCAGATCTGTCGATGGAAGAATCGTGGCGTTGCGTGTATTGAAGTTCTTCACTTCCAGACTGATCTCATCGTTTTTGACGTTCTCAAATCTACACGAAACCCCCACATTCACTTTAACGTGATATGAAACGTTTGTCGAAACCCCGAAAACGGGAATCGTGAATTCTCCGAAACTACGCAATTAATCGCAATGAAACTTTAGGGAATTACGCAGTTTTTTGGCAAAAAGTGGCTGATTATCATACTTTTTCAAAATTTGACAAGGATTTTTACAGATTGAGTTATCGACCACCCAAATCATGCCATTATTCACTGTTGCCGTAGATAATCGCATTTCCGAAACAATCAGCCACTCCGCAAAGAAAAACCACACACCTTGAGCCTAATCCCGTGTCATTTTATAGAGAAATGGCTGAAAATTGACAATTCTCCGTTATTCGAAACCAAAAACCCGAAATTTCGTCGAGGTGACACTTTGTACCGACATTGCATCCAGTATACTTGTGAGCCGCGCGGCGGCGCTAGTGAAGGCTTCTTCTGTCACTATACGTAAGTGTGAATGCTACTCACGCTTGACAGAAAATACAAATAATCGACATCGCGAGTATTAGTGTACAGTAATGATCACGGTTTCTGTCGGCCCTTGAATCTGCAACCGAAGATACATGCTCTTTTTAAGTTGGCAATACCCTAGGCAACAATAATTAATAATTGCCGCTCACCGTCGCGAGGGTACTCAAGTCAGCTACTGCCAGCTATTGCCAACTTGAGAAGAGCATGTATCCTCGGTTGCAGATTTTAGGGCCGACAGAAACCGTGATCATTGCTGTATGTATGTTAAAAGACGCGTGCCGCGCTATCTAGTGGTATGCACAGGTACTGAACATTGGGACCTCTGCTTTACCGCGGTGAAGGGGACCCGGCCGTGGCCTTGAAACGTTTCATATCCCCAAGGTGATATGAAACGTTTGTCAAAACCTCGAAAACGGAAATCGTGAATTCTCCGAAACTACGCAATCAATCGCAATGAAACTTTGAGGAATTACGCAGTTTTTTGGCAGAAAGCGGCTGATCATCTTACTTCTTCAAAATTTGACAAAAATTTTTGCAGATTGGGTTATCGACCACCTGAATTATGTGATTATTCATTGTTGCTGTGGATAATCGCATTTCCAAGACAATCAGTCACTGCGCAATGAAAAACCACACACCTTGAGCCTAATCCCGTGTCATTTCATAGAGAAATGGCTGAAAGTTGACGATTCTCTGTCACTCGAAATAAAAAGACCGACATTTAGTCGAGGTGACACTTTGTACCGACATTGCACCCAGTATACTTGTAAGCTGCGCGGCGGCGCTAGGAAAGATTCCTTCTGTCACTATACGTGAGTGTGAATGCTGCTCGCGCTTGACAGAAAATACAAATAATCGACATCGCGTGTACGTTAGTGTACATACTGGTGTAGGTATAAAACGTCGGCTAACTGAGTTGCGACTATTGAGGCTGGTTAGAAGACGCGTGCTGCGTCTTCTCTTCTTTCTCCTCTCCTCTCTGCCTCTCATCTAGCGGTATGCAGAGGTATCAATATTGGGACCTCTGTTTTACCGCGGTGAAGGGGACCCGGTCGTGGCCTTGAAACGTTTCATATCCCCTTAAGAAATACCAAATAAAAAAAAAAACACGTTTTATCAAATGATTCGCGTCATTACTTACAACACCCTTTAAGCATTTCAGCTAGTATAATTCGTATGTGCGCTCAGAATTCGATATTTCAGAGTAGTCATCTTGAATCGATTGTCTATCAGGGAAAAAAAAAGATCGGTAATCGTTACCATGATCCGAAAGCGAATCGGTAGTGGCGCCATCGCACGACGGAAAATTGCAACCATGCGATTGTCGGTAACAAAAGATCGACGATTCGTAATCGACACCATCAGATTATCGGTATCAAAAGATCTGCAATCGTTACCATGATCCGAAATGCATATCGGTAGTGGCGCCATCGCATGACAGAAAATCGCAACCATCAGATTGTCGGTAAAAAAATCGTTACCATGATCCGAAATCCTTACCATTGCGGCAGATAACTTACCATCACAGTCTCCACCTTACCTACTGCTTGATGGCCGGTAATGAAGGCTGGATCCAGAACTCTCATATATACATTACTGACAGTCCCCCAAAAAGCACCTTCGGTGCAAAAACGTTTCGCCAAGTACATTAATGTGATAAATAATATACTCCTGAAAAAAAAGGTCCGAAATCAGATGCTACTGCCAAGTACCTATTCTACATTCGCTTTTTCTCAAATTGATAAGTATAGCAATCTTGTCCTGCTACGTAGTACCATAAATGGAGCGATAGGAAATTGATGATTGGTGTTAGGTGTAAGCAGAAAACAGCAAAAAAAAAAAAAAATAGAAAGGTTAGAAAACTAAATTTGGAGTACATGGTACTTGGCCAAATGGTGAGTGGTGGTAGGGTACGCAGTAGGGTGGGTCAAAAAAATCAAGTATTTTTTTTTTTGGATCTGACACACGAAAACTAGTTGCTAAATATGAGCTCTTAATATTAATATTAAGAGGTGGCTCATCGCGAATTTCTATTTCCCGTTTAAATAACATAGGAAATTTTTTTTTTTTTGTTCGGAATTTTATACCTTGGTAATGGCATATTGTACGGAGAAGCCCATAACATATCTTCATAGAGAATTGAATGCTCTACAAAAAAGGTCTCTTATGATTTTTTGATCACCCAACTTTTTTCAATACCTACCTAGAGTACCAAAAATGTATTGATGAATTAGGTAAGTATTGAAAAGAGCTGAGTTATCAAAAAATTATAAGAGACCTTTTTTGTAGAGCATTCAATTCTCTATGAAGATATGTTATGGGCTTCTCCGTACAATATGCCATTACCGAGGTATAAAATTCCAAACAAAAAAAAATTTCCTATGTTATTTAAATGGGAAATAGAAATTTGCGATGAGCCACCTCTTAATATTAATATTAAGAGCTCATATTTGGTAAGTACTTTCTAGAGGCACCTAGCAACTAGTTTTCGTGTGTCAGATCCAAAAAAAAAAAAATACTTGATTTTTTTGACCCACCCTAGTACGCAGGTTTGCCTCCGACCAACTCTGAGTACAAGTCGTCTCTGGGCTGTGATCAACCCACTGTGCACACCACCTAAGTGTTTTCGCAAATAAGTGGATGAGAAATTTTCGCTTTTTTGTCATTTTTTCTGTATTTTGCCAACCAAACTGAGGTTTTCCTGGATTAATAGAATGTTCTTCATATCTAGAAAGAGTCTAAAATACAGTGAAAGCGCTCTATAAATACTTCACACTTTGTCAATATCCTGCCACTTATTTGTATTTGTGTTACATTATTAAAAATATTTATTACCTTTCAATATTTAGCTTTTTCTATGTTGACTGTATGCAACAATCATCATAAAATATTCCCCACTTTCGGGTAATCAAATAATTGAACCGTTCGGAGCCAATTCCGATGTGTTTATATTTTTTTAAAAGCTCCCTGCAGTCTTGAACGTAAAACCCTAGAACGCCTTCTTTTCATATTTACTGTTCGGAAAATTAGTAATTCTTGAACAAATGCTTATTTTTTTCTCGTATTTGCCCAAAACTCAATTTTGAATTAAAAAGATTTTGACACATTTGACGATATCAACTATTGGATAATGTAGCTGACACTTCGAGATGTAATCCGAATTTGTTTTTGAAAGGTCGAAATACTTTGACACCTGGACTAGTCCTCAAATCTCCAGTGTGTCGGTGGAAGTTGTAAAAACAAGTGTACTGACGAAAGAGCAATTATTAGGTGCGACATAAAGGCTCCCATCGGAATATACCTATATTCGCATGAATCGCGGCCAATTATTTTTTTGTATCGTCCTACTATTTGTCCTACTATTACTGTATGATTGCATGATACATATGTCATATAGTAGCTGAAACATAAATATACTCAAGTCATGACGTACCGTAGTCCATAACCGACTATTTTGTGGCATTAGTGATTCATGACGGACATCCGTATTACAACTTAATTCACTATTTGAATTTACGAATATATTCCTCCATAAAGCAATAATATAGATGAAATAAACAATGCTCATATTAAATGAAAATTTTTATTGAATAACTTTCATTTCTTACGAGGGGACCGCCTAACCTCGAACAAACGGATTTCGATCCATCACAGGTATGTTGTAGAGTGACCCAACGCTAGTACCTAGCTACCCGCATTTTATCCAATGATTCGGCAATTTATCCGAGAAAATTGACTCATAAGTTTCATGCGTACTTTATATAGCCCTAATAAGCCAGTAAGCGTAGCGTAGTTGGCTAAGGTTGCGGTTCGCACCCTGGAGGTCCGGGTTTAAGTCCGGCCCTTATCTTTTTTTTTTCTTTATTTATATTACATATTTTTTACATAGTACGTAGCACGTAGTGCATACACTTACGAAATATCGATAGCATCCTTTGCTTTGGCTGCTTTTACAATAAGTATCACCCGAAATTCTGTGCAGCAAGCAATGCCAATGTCTCGAACGGTGAATAATTTAACGAGCATATGTAATCGTAATAAAAAAAAATAACTTTTTCGATATTAAATACGCCATTGCAATTCATTTCCCGATAAAATTGGTTCGAAGAACCAAGGTAACCAAGGTCCGCTCAGTAGTTCTCGTAGTCCAGGTCCTGCGTTCTGTAGTTTCAGTCGTCCAAGTCCCTCGCACCGTAGTTTGAGTCTCGAGGTCCTGCTCTTCGCAGTTTCAGTCGTCCAGGATCTGCGACTACGAGAACTACGAAGCGCAGGACCTGGACGTCTAAAACTTCGGAAAGCAGGACGACTGAAACTATGAGTCAGAGGATCAGGACGACGAGAACGGAGGTGAATGCCGTACGAAGACATCCCCAGAAGGCGACGCCGTCATACTCATCTAGAAATTGAACTGAAATATCGTACAAGAAAAATCGAACCGCCGCAGCACTGCTCGACTTACACTCTTGACCAGCCCTGTCTTGGTCCGCACTTACAAGCCCTGTGATTGGTCAACTAAGATCTTCCGTAGCTCTGAAACCGTTAGTCTCTCGAAGTTTTGGTAAAGGAAATTTAGTCTTAGATTTTCAGGAGGAATACACCCACGTAAGTAAGTAAGTGAGGTGGTGCGCCCAACCTGAATCACCCTTATAAAGTACGCGTGAAACTTCTGAGTCAATTTTCTCGGTAACCAGGCGGCATTGGTCAAAATGCCGGTCGCTAGGTAGTAGGGTTGGGTCACTCTACAATATACCTGACATGGATCGAAATCCGTTTGTCTGAGGTTAGGCGGTCTCCTTGTTAGATTTACCTTTATCAACTTATTTATTTTTCAAAGATTATAATATGTGAGAAATTACGTTATGAGATTTTGATTATTAGATGTCGTGCGTAGTCTCTCGTACGAATCTCTGTCAACTATTTGCCGCATTGTACTACTATTCATTCCCTGTTGCTATTTAATCGCATCATAATTTCATCAGTAGTTGAAACATAAAATCTCTTGCCACGACGCTCGCTATTTGAAACGTACAAATTTTCTCATTCATCCAGATTCAGAAATATGCATCTGACAATTCAACAGTGACTATCTTCATAATCCAAAAAATTGAAACTTCATTTAAGGGGTGAATAGCACGACTAGGCAGAAATCGCGCATTTCAATTTTCAGGCATTGTAAAAATGAATAGCTCTTTCGACACGGAGATACTCATATTTTCTCACGTCGTATAAGCAGATTACATGCAGACCACGAATGCATACAAAACGTTTACTAACGGCCATGGTGTTTATTGTTTGTAGCTAGATGAGCGAACGCTCTAATTTTCCCGTCCATCTTTTTTCGTGGGCCTAGCAAAAGGAGGGAGACGCCCCTCTGTGTTGTTTTGTATACGCGTTCAACTGCATCGCGGGGAACGAAGCTTCATACAGTTAGCCCCTCATCTACCCCGATCAAGTTGATTCTTGTCTCAATCGATTGTAGGTTGTTCGTAGGTGATTGATAACGCATTTTCGATGTTTGATAGTCAATCGTTCGTTTATGAAAAATGAAATAATTTTGGATCAGGTTCAGTCACAGAGGAAATTCCCTGGACCGGTTTTCCCTAGAACTGGTAACCGGAAGTCAGCTGTTCATTTACTATTTTCGCATACAATTTCAATACCTTCATGTGAAATTATTTGTAGGCCATTTGTAGGTGATTGATGACGCATTTTTGATGTTTCATGGTCAATCGTTCCTCTATAAAAAATAAAAAGTTCACCACTGTTGCAAGTGTGTTGGTGGCAATCGATCCGGAGGTAATTCTATAAATTGGAATATTATATCTCAGCTGACCGTGCGCCAATTACATAGAAATTAGGCTTTAATGACGGCTGTTCAAACCCATATTCTAAGATAATTATTTAAATCTCGTGTATAACCCAAGACGGAATAAAATAAGGTTAATATAATCGCCGTATAGGCCGTAGAGCCCTCATGCCGGTATGGAGACTCGGTCGAGTTTCACACCGCGCGCTTAAAAATTCGTTTGAATGTACTTGGCGCGAGACTCTACCAAGTCTTTTGATTGAGAAATAACTTTGCTCGTCAATGGAATTTGTAGAAAGCAAAGGTGGGGCGATTCCAGCGTGTACGTGAATTAAAAATATAGAATTTAAAAATAACTGTCTTATTCAGCAGGACGTGGTATGGAGGTGAATGTGATAATTAACCGTGAGTAATTAATTCGATTGTTCCGTATTAAATATATAGACATTTAATGTGTTCGATCTTACTAGTCGTCCTAAATGTTGCAACTTTCTCTCTCTTTCTCTCGAATCTTAGGTTTAATTTATGGTTTAAATTGACAAACTTAGTATGACTTATGGAAATCAACGGTGAAGAGAAATATTACTAAGAGAGAAAGACTGATGTAAGCAAATGAGTCCTATTAACACTTCGAATTTTGGTCAACAACTTGAGGAAAACAGGTAAAGACTTAGCCTGGTTATCGAACTGTAATGAAGCTAGCGCCTGTCGGATCTTGTACGTCCCGTCCGTCGAAATGAAGTTCTCACCTCGTTGAAGCTAAGGGTTAGCGTAGGGCTTCGTACAATACCAAAACTTACCTTGGTGTCGTATAGTCTCGCCTCGTCGTTTCTCGAAACAAGACCAAGACAAGACCTACGAAAATAAATCTAGACCAAACCAAGACTCAGACATTAGTCTCGAAAAGGGTCTTGGGACTCTTGGGTGCGGTATAAAGAAGTGTGTTGATCGTCTGAGTTTTATACCGACCGAATCTGAAGTCATAATTTTTAATTTTTGAAGTTGACGTAACAACGCTAGTGTTTTCTGCCTCACTAATGTATACAGTATACTCTGTATGGTCTAAGCGTATAACTAACTCGGTAGTAGTGACTTTATTTGGCTACTTGTCGTAGAGGTATAAGCCTAAGAAAAAGAAGAAGAAGTAGTGACTTCGAATAACCTAAATGCCTCAATTTAACAATGCGGTACCAAACTACCAACGTGCATAGAATGTCGACAAACTACAGAAACACAGCCTTAAATAACGATCGAACGAAAACTAAGATTGACGAAGATAGTGACACTTCCTCAATATGCAGCAATTTCGAAAAGGAACCTTCGACCTGAGTGGTAGTATCGCTTTTACGTACTGGACGATCTGAAGGAGACACAAGCAGCAGCACAGGAGGAAGTTCACAAAATTCTTCGAATATGAAGTTCGTGATAATATTTCAGTAGCTATATGTTTGGAATGTGCAAAGAAAGGCATGCATAAAATATGAAAAAATGCGAATACAACTGAAATGAAGAAACACTTGCGAAATTAAAAAACATCAATCAGCGTATTTTACCGTTTTTGGAACAGAAACTCTGAGAAACCCGATTGCAGCTGGACAACAAACATTAACACAATTTCGTCATCAACTATCGTTATTTTTGTTATCATTATTTTCTTTGTCTTTTATTTCAGGAACTATCAAAGAATAGAGTTTGCTGATTAATTGGACTCCAGTGAAAAGACTACCGTTCAATTTTTTCGAAGACCAGTATTCTGAAAAATTCTTTCATTTCCCCAATCCTACGATCTCTATGCCCGAACACGATACGACTCGTTGGATGGTAATGGCAGAATATACAAAGCTAAAATCGATAGTGACCGAAATTTTGAAGGAAAACCCTTTAAAAATTTATTTTACTACTATGACGGCTGGTCATCATTAACCCTTTACAGTCACACTACCAAAAAATATCACGGCAGCCACACTGGGTCGATTCTACTCAGTCAGTTTTCAAAAAAAGATTGTGAGCAAAGTATCCGTTCGAAATGGTTCAAAAAATTACGGGACATGCTTTGAACATTCTAGATGATGTACGAAAAATTGATTTATAATAAATAAAATGCCCACATGTTGAACAAGAATTCATAAAGAGGTAAAAACGCAAAAAAGACACTTTTTCGGTCAAAATATTTCAAGTCTGTGAATTTTCATTATTTTTAGCTAAAATTTGGACGTGATACTCCTTAGATATGATACTTTTGCGCGTTTTAAAAAAGGTATTGATTCCGACATGTGAAGAGGGTCGATTTGGGCGTAGGAAAAAATGTCGAATTATGCAAAAATATGGTTTTTATTCGTAGAAACAAAGTGTACTATTTCCCTCCCTCAAAACTGACCTCTGACGACCGCGAACGCGCGACTCCAAGATGCGTGATGTCAGTGAAGCATTTTCAGCCCCCATGTCCTTATCATCGTCCGACGCTTCGTATTCACTGCCTTCCGACATTTCACTCACGTCGTCTTGTTCATCTTCGGATAATTTGCGATCAAAATTTCCGACATCATCGTCGAGCAATTGCGATTGAAACGCCCGAATCCGTAAATTATATGCTATCTGGCAGCAAATAAATTCGTTATTTGTATATAAATTATCGAAAAAAAATATAGAGGGTACCAAAGGTGTACAGTCGCGACACTTTGTTCTGAACACAAAAAAAAATACGATTTTTGGAAACCAATTTTCTCACTATGTCCAAGATGACTAACGACCTATTTTCGATCATGGCAACTTCGGTTCCATGCGAAAGACTTTTCTCAAAAGCTGCCTCGAGAATCGTCTAAATCTACTATTATGTGAAGAAGTTTGGATTTTGTTAGAAGCGTCTCTGTACTCGAAATTAGCTTTCGCAATATTATTCGATGGTTAACGAGAATATTAAGTCCTTAGGTTGTCACTAAAGGATTTATTTCCAACTGGAAAGTCTCAATCGTTGCTTCCAGATAGAACCCATGATATATCTATTCTGAAAATTGACAGTTTTGCAAAGAATTGATCAATGAATATACCCATATGTTTTTTTCAGAATTTTCTAGATGTAGACTGACGTTGAAAATTGCAGTTGAATATTCAATTGTTCATCACAAATAGAAATTTCAGTTTTCGTCAAATTTATTCCATACCAAATAAAAGTACATTCTATGGGCTTTAGAATGAGATCCTTTCGAAGCATGTAAAATAAATAGAACCAAAGATATGAACGTTTCAAAAAAGCGTACGACTGATTTTTAAATCCAGAAAATTCACGAATTGATCTACATCAAATAAGCCGAGTTGCATGTGTCAGAAGCAGCAACTAAATATGCTTACGTCCTGCTAGGTGACACCATACTTATCGTTAGCAGTTGTTATTTGAAGTGAATATTCCGATCTCAATTTTACATTCAATAAATCGTGTTTGGGCATCCAAACCAGCAGGGGATGATTTCAAAACGATTCTGAAGAGCAATTCTGAAAATATTGTACATTGAAACAGACAATTACTAAATAATTTCAAATCCATACATGTGTCGTTAAGTCTAACTTTTCTAATCTAATCAAAGACCGTTTGGCGAAAGTTCGATTTCGAAACTTTCCGCTGATCTCGGCGCCAGGTAAATTGCACAGACGATTTGACCCGACAATGAAAACAGCGTTGGAATATTGAATAACTCACACCCCCAGAAAGCACCTTACGTGCAAAAACCTTGTGCCAAGTATATTGATGTGGTCATCACCTAAAAAAAACGACTTCCTTCAAAAAAGTGTTGAAATCTGACATTACCTCCAAGTACGTACCACGTCATTTTTGTTTTTCTCCGAGCACGAAATGTGTATGGTTCCTATATGTTCGTAATAGGAATAAACTATATCTTCAATATTGTTACCTGCAATGAAGCATCGTATTGAACCCAATTTAACATTTAAGATATCATTCAATCATGATTGTGTCCCTTGAGATAATTATTCTTATAGAATTATATAGAAAATAGTATGAAGTGATGCGTTGCTTTCTTTTACTTTTGGTACTTGTGAGGAAACAATATATTGTGAAACCTAATAGTTTGTGAGCGTAAATACCCTCTTGACTAGAACTATAATGTAGTGATAAACATTTTTAAACTAGCGTCACATAAATTGACGAAATATAATATGTTTTCAAATAAATTCATTCGAAAGTTCAATGTGTAACATTTTAGATCATAGTTTGTGCATTCTTCTATTATATGTACTTTTTTAATATAATTTAAGTAAATTAGTTGATGAAAGCTATTTATCCTAACCTCAAAGTCTTATGCATGACAGATATTTATATTGCTTACGTGCGCACCACTGTTAATCGTCGATCCTAGGATACTCCCAGATACGCTAGAATGCGCTAGAATATATGAAACATTATCCTCCCACTCTGTCAGAGTAGGGTCGGTACGGTATAGGTACTCGGTCGAGCGCACTACGGTTCTTATATTTTGTGTCTTTTGATATCCTTCCTCATAAAAAAACCAATTCGAAATCAGATGCTATTGCCTAGTTGCCTAGTACCGACATAGAATCATGGAGGTAACGATAGGCGATTGACGCCTCCATTTGTTCAAACAGATAACATACAAAAAAAAATAATTAAAAAAAAAAAAATTTGGAGTACGTGGTACTAGGCGGGCCAATATTTCGTATTATTATATTAGGATTATTGACGTGGTTCAATCGCCGTTTACTTGTACTTGTATAGAAAAGGCCCGCCTAGTACCACTACCTCCAAATTTTTTTTTTTTTAATTATTTTTTTTTGTATGTTATCTGTTTGAACAAATGGAGGCGTCAATCGCCTATCGTTACCTCCATGATTCTATGTCGGTACTAGGCAACTAGGCAATAGCATCTGATTTCGAATTGGTTTTTTTATGAGGAAGGAATTTTTGTATATAACTAAAACATTTATATAACTAGGCGAAAGGTTTTTGCACCAAAGGTGCTTTTTATGGGGATATCACTACTTTTTGTAGAATTTGATCAATTAATTAAAATCATAATTATTCTCGTATCCGTAATAAATAGCATAAATTGTCGACCACTCTCCATATGAAATATATATACTATATTTATATATAGGGGAGGGTGGGGCAAAATGGACCGGTAAAAAAGAAAAAAAAAATGGTTGCAAAATTCGAGTATGAATATGAACTCAATTGATGTGAAATTGATGAAAAATGTAGGACGTAAAAAAAAAGAAACTAAAGACTAAAAAAAGTAAAATAAAGAAAAATAGCAACATAATTCATTATGGCTTTCTAGTTTGCACACAATAATCACACTGATATTGAATGTTCTTCGAGTTTTCTTCAATTCCACATCAATTGTATGAATAAAGTTCTTATTTATACTCAAGTTTTCCAAGCAACCAGTTTTTTTTTTTTTTTTTTCACCGGTCCATTTTGCCCCACCCTCCTCTATGTACAGAGAGAATTTCGTGCCTCTACTGGCGTTCTATTGTCTACTGGATCCCTCGTATGAAAAGTCAATCGCCCTGTGATTGTAACGCATGGGAAATTTCCAAATTAGTGCGACATGAATTAAGCAAATGTAATATTATCACAGCTTATTGCGTCGAATCAAAATTTGAGCAAAAGGTTAGTTTCCACATGAGAAAAGTATCTCGTAGAAATTATATAGTGTTTATTGCCTTCGCATAAAGATATCTATACATTTACTCATGAATCTTGGTATACGAGTATCGATAATAATAATCTCTATTCATTGATATTATTTAAGTTAAAATGGCATAACGGAGGTCAAAATTAATAACTTTTCCTTGAATAACTTTTGACCGAGTTGACTTACCAAAAAATGACTTTAGACTTTTTTTGTAGAGCGTTTAATTCTCTGGAAAAACATGCCAAGAACTTTACTGTACGACGTATCGTTCGTTAGTTACAAAAATGAGAAGGAACAAAAGTAGTTGTTCCTGTGTTATTCTTATGGGAAATCGAAAAGTGCGATGCGGTCCATCTTAATATTAATATTAAGAGCTTATATTTTAACAGGTCTATTTTAGTACCTAAACGGAACTTTTAAACTTGATTCCGAGGGAAAAAAAAATAAATTTCAATTTATCTCATAAAAAATAAATCGTACCATACCCTACATGATCGTTTGCTGAATTATACACATAACATTACGACCAAAAATAAATTGACATAATAAATCATACCCCGCATGATGGGATATGATACCGTACTGTAGTTGGTGGTTCGGCTAAATGCCTTATCAGATATAATAATAAGCCATTAAATCCAAAAAAAAAAACTAGTTGGTGAAAATAAAGAGCTAACCAAAGCGCCATCTGGCTACTGACGTCCGTACTTGGTAGGTCTCTTCTTTCTACATAGCCTAGCGAAGGCCTCTCTATGCTAATTTTTATACGCATAGGTTTAGTGTCACACTGACTGAAGGAGATGATGATGATGAACACTCGACGAAAACAAGTATGATTTACTTGAATCTAAAACGTCGAATAATCATATCTCAGCTCTACGTTCACCGATTTAGTCGAAATAGGGCTTAAATGAAAGCTCTTCTCGGCCACATTCTGCGATAAATATTACAATTCCGTATTTATAGTGAGACGGAAGAAATTAACGATCATAAATTGCCGTAACGGACGCTCAGCTCTCGTTCGGGTATATAGACTCGGTCGAGTCTCGCGCGGCGCATACAAAAAATTTTTTTTTTTTTTTTATATAACTAGGCGCGAGACTCTACCGAGTCTCTTGATACTTGGTGCGAGACTCTACCGAGTCTCTTGATCTGAATTAAAACATGATTTGATAAGCGGGCACCAATTACAGTTTTTCTACATATGTTTCGTTTTTTATATTAAAAATAACGCTGCATTTCCATTCAATATCCACTGCTGCTACCCACCCGCATAAATTTTCCAGTCACAAAAGAAAAAAAAAAACAAATGATGGAAAATAATAACGTACGATATTCTTATGCTGCGGACGTTATACATATAGTTGTGTATTCACTTCTGAATATTTCTGGTTTATTCGACTAATTAGTTCTGATATTGAGAGTCTTGCGACACTGAAATAACAACGACACGGTGACCGGTATTGAATTTTTACTGATTGTACTCAGTACAACTAGAGACTCGGTCAATAAACCTATACCTGTATCACAGACGGATAACGATTATTTATGGATTACTATTATTCACTTTGGTTTATATTTGTAAGTCAAGCTCGAAATTTGAATTATAGATTGTTTGAGTGCCATACTGAAGTAAACGTATTACCTACATAATGGCTAATTGCAATTTGACAGTCTCTAATGTGGAAAGCAAACTTCTCTACGTAAACAATATCCATCAGTGTGAATATACAACATATCATATTAAACATACGTTCCGCGAAACAGGTAGGTAGAAATGTCTCGATAACGCAAATTTCATTGCATGATTCTGATATTGGATTGAGGTAAAAGTCAAACGCGGAAGAGTGGCTGGAAAGATGCTCAAGTCACTGATTGAAGTGCTTAAATGTGAATCAACAGTCCGTCAATTTTTTTAAATTTATTCTTCAAAATAAATGTACTTTAGGCTGGAGACGGACTGGATCATGATTTTTCAGCAATTCATGCAAAGTCGCTGACGTATTTTGGAAAAATAAAATACATGTCGGCGGGTATGATATGAACACAATTTTGATGAGAAAGACGGAGCGATCTCTGACGTCTGGGTTATGCTCGCACAGAGCCATTAAAACATTGATAGTCGCTCCGTTATCGAAAGGATTATCGGTTGCTGGGCGTTCATTTAAAAGATCCGATATCTGATGATTATTGAAAAAATTGAACGAGCCCGCGGAACTGTGACCTCTCTCTAAAACTGGAAGTTACAAATTGAATTGATTGGTTTATAATCTTGTGAAATTGTGTTATTTGTTGTGCAATTGAATTTCTTGTTCGTTATCCATACCTTTGGTAATAAAATGCTAGCAAAGTCCACAAAAAAAACTACTTCTTCTTCATCTTCTTCTTCTACGTTGAACATATTACAAGAAGATATGTCTTACATATGTTTCTGAGAATGAGAAACGATACTGGGATATTTTTATTCACTTTCTACTATATCATGTTGGGAACTAGAAAAAAATTGTAATACGAAGCGTTTTCCAAGTTAGGTGACTTTCTCTTACTCACATAATGTTATTTCTTTGCATGTATATCACGTGAATTTTCACATGAAATAAAACCATACAACGTAAATACATATGTATATGCTATACAGTTGTCTCGAATATCTTTCAAGATGAATCGAAAGTGGTTTGCAAATCTTGTATACACCATCCACGGAGATAACATTAAATTTGCGATCCGTAAAAATTTATTCGGTACGACACTTTGATTCTTATAGTTAATAATTTGATTCTACATATGCCTTTTGCATCTACCACAATTTCAACCAAGTGTATGGTCTGCAGTTTGAAAACACATCATCATTACCATATTCTACTTACCACGCAAATGACCAAATTATGCATAACGATTCGTGAGCACGCGTCTGGTGATAAATTCTAATTCGAAAGACAAGAATTCAGAAAGCCACGTGTACTTTAAAAGTAATACTTATCACCCAGATAGAAATTGTAGTTTCAAACGAGATTTAAAAAGAAAGAACGGATTCAATTCACTTTCAGGCACTGGACTTATTATCGAGATACGTACCGTGAGAGAGAAGCACGTGAAAATTGGAAGAAAAGTTATGTTTAGAAAATCATATATGATTTTGGCTTCGTATTCACCGTCCAAATAAGAGCATGGTATATAAATCCGCAAATTGTTCGTGTTCGGGAGCAGATATCGAAGTACACTCGACGTGTTCGATTCAAACTCGTATGAAGTTACACCCACATTCTTCTATCTTCTTCTTTGTGATGAAACCATGAAGAAACTGTGCAACTTTATATCGGTAAAAATCAAACACGGTAATGTGTGAATATCATGTGCCCGATAGATGGCTCGAACGCCAACATCTACCGCCATCTAGCAGAGCAGGAGCCAAGTGTTGTATGAGCGCTCTGCCAATAAACATTCAAGTGAATAATTAAATGTCCAATTCGGTATCGGCTGATAATTCACAATATAGGTATATTAGGGTGGTCCTGATTCGGGGGTCGGACGAATCTTAATCATAAAGCCCCCCAAAACGGTTCTAAATAATGAGAAAAAATATAAGTTAAATTTTCAATTTTTTATTTCAATGGGAACACGTGCCCCAACAGGCTTTCGATTTTTGTTTTCTTTTCACCAAATTCATTGCTGAAGCATAGAAATTCACGGGAAAAATGACATTTGGCAATTTATGAATTGCAAGTCAGTCATGTGAAAATATAAACAAGTGATAATTGAAATTTTTTTTCGTTATTGATTTTCATGTTCCACATAAACAATTGATTGAAAATCGTAAGAGAAACAATATTTCCTACATTTTTTTCAAATTATTTGTACATGAATAATCCGAGTTTCTACTTCATTCTTTTTAGACGTGTTTTCATTGGTTTTTCTAGAGTTCTTTTTTCCCAAGCATAGGTAACTTCACTCCAAACACATAGCCTGAAAATGTTGATGGTTTCACGAAAATGCGCGTTTAGTGAGTTTTAACCTGTGCTTCGTGATATTATAATTTACTCGTGGTTCATCATGGCCACTGCTGGTTCAGATCAGAATATGTATGTGTTTAGAAAAAAGAACTCGAGAAAAACCAATGAAAACACCTCTGAAAAGAATGAAGTAGAAACTCGGATTGTTTATGTACAAATAATTTGATACTAATGTAAGAAATATTGTTACCCTTACGATTTTTAATCAATTGTTTCTGTGGACCATGAAAATCAATAACGAAAAAAAATTTCAATTACCACTTGTGTATATTTTCAGATGACTGATTTGCATTTCATAACGCCAAGTGTCATTTTTCCTGTGGATTTCTATCCCTGAAAAAAAAAACCCCATTCCCATTGAAATAAAAAATTGAAAAATTACCTTATTTTTTTTTTCATCATTTAGAACCGTTTTGGGGGGCGTTTCGATTAAAATTCGTCCGACCCCCAAATAAGGACCACCCTAAGGTATATGTATGATATGCGTTTCATCAGATAAATCGAAATAGACGAAAATAGTTATTCGATGTTTTCGTGTGAGGTTTCATTTGTTGCGCATAATTCTTGTCGAAGATATTAGTAGTGTTTTAGAAAACACGAGGCTGGTGCATCCAAGTACAGCTGAGATGATCAAACAACGCGTTAATGGAGCTGAAATAAAGGCCATTACACAACTTTGAGTCTTTCAACTCATACTGGCGAATAGCTACCTCTAGATAGTCCTCATCCCTCCATTGCACTGCTAATGCAACTGCAACTTGCTCATGCGGCCCTCTGTTCAAGTTGTTCAAAGTTGTTCAGTACTCACGGGGTACACGCTTGATGAAAATTAAATGCTATGGCAAATTCTTGGATATACCCTAATCATCCTTTCAACCGTTATAAAATTTTTAGAAAATTACATCATTTCTGGGGGCACCAAAGTTTCACAATCGTCTGCGTCGCTTGAGGTTATGGAATTTTCGAATTTCGACAAGAGTACGATTTCCGTGACGCCACAATTTTATGATGAATTCTAGGTTATTGAGTCAAAATAAACAAAATATGAGGAGTGATAAAAGTTGATATATCGATTATTTTACGAGATATCGAGTGTTTAGTAATTATAAAAAATAGAGTTTGGGACAGAGAGAATGAGACAAAACACACTGTGGCCTAACATATTCTAGCTTTTCGAGAGCCACAACCACCACATGTGTACAAACACACACACACACGTCCGAATATGAACAATAAAATTAAAAAATTGTTAAATTTCGAAAGAAAGCACAAAAAAAATTAAAAATTGAAAAAAAAAAAAATTTTAAACGAAAAAAAAACATGGAACGCTAATTAGACTTTACCTCTTCATGGTGCATTCTGGTTAGCACTAAAATAGTCTATGCGTCGAATTGCGTCTCGGCCAAATAATAAAATCACTTTTTGCCTCAAGAGGCAGTACGAAGCAAATACTTTTTGCAACTCGCCCGATCGGTTTCCATTATTGGTGATAAAATGAACATGTGTACTGATAAACTAAAAAGAATCGTTTGATTTTAACGTAATCAATGACCGCTAAAAACGCTCATACTTCCTTAAGGAAACCGAAACGGCAAATTTTTTACTCTTGTAATTCTCATTATTTCGGTCGGAATATCAAGAATCAACGGTCAAAACTTGGCGCCACGGATATCGTACTATCCCCGAATTCTTAGAGAAATGATTTGTACATTTTATGGTTGTGTAAATTGACGTTTTGACAGATGAAACGACGCGAGCTTCGCCCTTCACTCCAATCTCTGTCGTGGGGGCCCTCGAGTCGGCCATTGCCTCGAGTATTGCCGACCGAAAACAAGGTGTAGCCTCAGTTACATATTTATAGAGGCGACCGTTTCAACTATTGTTAGTGTACGAAAGAGTAAGTAAAATAACAGAGAAAAGGTAGATACAAAATAACTTGAGGCGTACAGACTAGAGAGAATGAAAAAAGAGGAAAGAACGGCGAGAAATGTACACTGGCAGAAATGCTGGAGCCGAGTTAGAGACGAGCACCATCGTGTAGGCCATGATGCGCACATAGTTGTTCAGAAAACGCTGCAGCTTGGTGTTGAGCACACCCGATAGGTCATCATAAGCGATACAACAGTAATCATCAAAGAAAGGAAAGAACAGCGTCACCACCACTAACCTACGAAGGGGTTGAGATACAAGGCGTCGAGACGCCTTGTCGGCAAGCTGCCAAAGACTGTCGTGCAGGCGGCCGGAGATCGCCGCGACGTGACCCGACCAGTAGAGCTTTCTATCTAAAATCAGCCCAACATAGATAGATAGATAGATAGATAATTTTTTCATGTCTATGGCAATGTTAGATAATACAGAGTCACATAGCGTTACAAATGGAGTTGCTCTGTGACTTTGAAAGTACGAACATAAAAATGAGTACTTAACAGTAAGAATAAAAATTGAAGCTAATGATTAACGAACACCTAACGAAAAGAGCTGAAGAGAAAGAGATAAAGTTTAGAAACGAGCGTCCTCGGTATTAAGCCAATACGCAAATAGACCATGCTCCAAGGAGGCTAATGTAGGCGCTGTTCCAAGTGCGGAAGGCAGAGACGCCCAATAGCGTATACCTGCAACCGCGAAGGAATTGAAAAACGCGTTAGTGCGACAACACGACATCACGAACTCACTCCTATGTGTCTGTAACGGGCCGTGGGCGGCGGGGTCACGTGCGCATCACGAGGGACGCTGCAAACAAAGCGGACGCAGGTGTTAAGGAGCCACTGAAGCTTGGTGTCCAGACCAGCCTGGAGGTCAGCAAAGTCCACGCAACAGTAACCGAAGAACGGAAATATCAAGGTGATCACTATGCGTCTACGCATATTTTTGTTGAGCAGGCGACGAGACGCCGAGAGCTGCCTGAGGGTGCCATGTACGCGGCTAGATATAATATTGACCTGAGCTGTCCAGGATAACTTATAGTCGAGGATGACGCCGAGATTACGAACAGTGTCGAGGTAAGGAATTGGAAGACCATCGAGACACACAGCAGGAAAGAGATCGAGCTGGAGCTTGGACACATAGGATCCGCTGCCAAGAATCATCGCATGAGTTTTCGCGACATTGAAGCGAAGAGACGAAGGTCTAGACCAGCCGAGGATAGCCCGAACGTCCTAATTGACGCAAACGACAGCATCCGCAACACTCGCAGGCGGGAACTGGTAATAAACCTGGAGATCGTCCGCATAGACTAGAAGACTAGAAGATAATGCTTGAGAACTTCGGAGATGTCGTTGATGAACAAAGAGAACAACAACGGGCCCAGAACTGAACCTTGCGGAACGCCAAGATCG
The DNA here is from genome assembly GCA_963966615.1 of Tenthredo amoena. Lineage (NCBI taxonomy): Eukaryota > Metazoa > Arthropoda > Insecta > Hymenoptera > Tenthredinidae > Tenthredo > Tenthredo amoena. Next base: position 643,763 of record OZ016499.1, on the reverse strand, counting down.
AGATTCGCCCAAGAGGAGAGGTGGCCATCCTGAGACCCGACTGCCTGCGTCTTGCCCTATAAGTAAAAGGCAACCTACTGGATGACGTGCTGCGAGAAGCCAAGGGCGAGGAGCTTATCAAGCAAAGTAGCAAAGTAAGGCAAAAGCCTTAGAGAAGTCGAAGAGAACCTGGACAGTTGAACTACGACCGTCGATACCACTGCGAACATTCTCAGCAAGCCTGAGAAGAGCAGTTTGTGTGCTGTGGCCAGGGCGACAGCCGGATTGGCGAGAATCAAGTATCTGCCGGCTTTCGAGGGAGGAGGAACTTTACTCGTGGACAACGCGCTCGAGAACCTTCGATAAAAAGCAAAGGTTGGAGAATAGAATAGAATAGAATCTCTATTGTGCCCTAGTAGTCTTTGGGGCAACAGTAATGTTTCAAATAAAGTACTTATATACAAATCGTAATGTTGAGAAGTAATATTATTATTCAATAAAATGAAGTGACGTATCATCGCGGAACTACGTGAATGTAATGTTACAGAAAATAAAAATAAAACTATTTAACAATAAAGTAAAATTAAAAATTACATTAAGAATAAGCGGGAGGGCTTCACAGATATTACGAAGGGAAATACCATCCATACCGCAGGACTGCGAGGTGCAGTGCTCAACCGCACTTTTGAGGGCAACAGAGGAGATGTCTTCAAAGTAGAACAACGAGTCACTATAAGCAGGGGCACGGGGCTCGGAAAAGAACTCCAAGACCTGAGAGGCAGACGACGGGCTCTGCGAAACCGCAACGAAGTGACGGTTCAGATCCTCGACCGAGAAGTTGTCGTAATTATTAGAGGGTGCAGACGTAATGCCAAGAGCTCGCAGCTGCCTCCAGAGCTTACGCGGGTCAGTCAAACCTGCGAGACGGTCGGCATAGAATTCCGACCGACGAGCAGAGATGCGTCGGTGAAGGTCATCCCGTGTTTGATGATAACACTGCAGTGAAGACACCAGTGGTTACGCTTGTAAGCACGATAGAGTACGTTTAGAGCTCCTAATTCAGCATGTTGTGCTGGGGTAACCCAAGGTGCGACCTTGTTTCGACGACGTCGAGTAACGATAGGTTACATGCAGGACAAGAGCCGGAGTCAAATTGCCTTCTAGGCAGATGACAAGTCCACAGAGAGAGAGAGAGAGAGCGACAGAAAGTAAAAAAAAAAAAAAAACTAATATCTTCTCCACGGAATTCTGCGCATTCCAAGAAATTCAAATAGAAATACAATACAAACGTAACGAGTTGAGAAAAGTGGACCTATGCGCAAAAAAATTGTGCCAAAATGTAGTACTTCTATTTTCAAACTGTACTTACGAGCACGTTCAGTTAATCATGCAGTTGCATTGCGAGCCTTACCTCCATGATCGACCCCTAGATATTTTGAGACTGCAGTCATGGTAACTGTTAGAGGTCATGTTTTCCGGTACGAGTAAATACACGGGATTTAGAATATACATCAGCTCATGATTTGTTTATTCAGTATTTAACAGATCATTGCTTACAATGGATTCTTAGAATATTCGGATTTACTTATTTAGCATGTGCATAACAATTTGAAAGAAAAACACTTGCGCATTATTGCATGGATAGCAAAGAACAGGAAGTAGAAAACGAAACGCACCGCATCGTAGTGTCGATATAAGAAGCATAATACATACGCGTACATACAAGTCCGCGCATGTCAACTAGACTATATCATCTTGTTCGACATTCATCGGTCGTTGCATAAATATGAGAAGGCGCCTATATTGAAAACAATAACTAAACTTGACAGTAACCGTTTATGAATTTGTTCGCAGATAAATATATTGCTTAACGTGGATACTAAACTGTTCTAAGAACCAAGTCATTATTGCTAGCGACGAATGCATGACTTCTGTTGAAGCATGAAGGGAAACCTTCAGTTCGAATGCCTTCACGATAAGAGTCGACATCCTGGGTGAGCTTCTCCAAAAGAGGACGTACGACCCTGTTTTATGAAAACAACCAATGAATTCTCGAGAGGACAATAATTAGTTCGGAGTCTAGGATTGCTCGATATAGTAAGAGTCATGGCTGAGCCTGCCCAAAAAGCAGACAAAAAAGTTCGGAGCATTTGCCATCAAATTTGAGCTTCAAATGCCTTTCATCCAATAGAGCAGTCGGAATCAAATAGTAATGTGGTATCGGAAAGTGTTCGTAGATTTAAGAGTAATGTAAAAGTATCATAAGATAAGTTTATTTTCAAGGCCAGTGAAAGTTAGCGTTAAGGAAAAGACGAAAAGCAGGCAGTGTCGTAAATTACGGGATGACGTTAGGCTAGGCACTTATGTACCAAACGTTTGGGCATGGATTTTCAAGGGTATTTGCGTGCGAGAGAGGAATGCGTGCATGTGTAAATGCAGAATGTGGAAATTGGTTGAAAGAAGATGCAAGTGTGTTTGGCGTCGAGGGCGCACTCATTTAAGAACAAGGGAGAGTTCGAGTTCGTACGACCATTGAAGGAGCAAGACGTGCCGAGGCAAACAGGCCTGATTATAGGAGTTCATTAATATTTCAATAAAGCAATAGTTTTCACTGTATACACGAGTTAACTGGCTGGTAACCGCCCTTGATCGATCCCTAATACCAATTTCTCTATATTTTGTTTTGTTTTTACTACAGTAAGCATCCTTTAAATTCACGGAAGCCATAAAGCAATTAGGATTCAGTAGTTCAATTACCGTCCTCTGATCCTCTAGCTTGAAATATGCTGCGAGTACACCTACTTATTTAGTTTCATTACGTTCAGAATGAGCCTCTGCGTACTGTCTGGCTTGAGAACTAAGAAAAAAATTAACTGGTTTCCAGTATCAAGACATTGTTGGATGGTGCCCTCCTTCAGTGATTAAGTTATTAAGCCAGAGACATTCTATCTTTCTCTGAATCAGATCAACGTTGCTCTATGAGCGTCAGTTTGAAATACTGAAGATGTAAAAAGTATTTCACAACTTCTTACTCAAGATGGAATGATAAGACTGTGAGTCAAGAACTTCTATCTTATTCATCCAACCAAAGCAGTCTATTGGGGATACCGGGGCAAAATGATCCCGCGGGGCAAAACGATCATGTTAGATTCTGAGCTGATTGGCGCTGCTCAGCAACTCAGTATTGCGCGAATAATATGCAAGGTAGTTGTGGAAAACAGTGCGTGTCAGCAAAAAAACGCCAACTTAAGTATTACGTGTTGTGCTTCTAAAAAACTACTTCAGAGACTACTCGATCTAAGGTAAATACCCTACGTCGATCTCTGTAAACATTGTATCCTATTTATAAACAAAATGTCGACATAACCTGAAGATTGTGATACACCTGTAGCTTCAATTCGGTGAGCAAACTTTTTTCATGCGGCAAAAGAACTATTGACATGCGAATAGTAACAATCGGAGTTCGCTGGCTACTAGTATTAAATATAGTTCAAGTTCAATAGTCTTCGCTATAGTGTATACTATTAGATTCAGAAGTGTGTCTGATGGAATCCCATATCCTCCAAGAGTATGTTCTGTTCCAGTCGATAGCGTCCAGTGACCTCTGATCTAAAAGAGATAACTATTGCGGTCAAATGCTCTTCACCAGTAGAAACTTTCGAAGCCGACGGTGATAACTAATGAAAAACTGGCAAGGATTTTGTGATGTCCGAGGGTTATAATAATCACCAACATATATGAAGTACGAAAAAACAAGTTTGATTAATACTGATAATATTTGGTTGATACCGAAACACCATTTCACGCGTGTGGTTAGCTGGGAGCCTGAGTCGGAAGAGAGAGAGGTCACTGAAGACTCTGCTCCTTGGTCAATATACACATCATACTAATTTCTATATATATTGTGACGTGGATTCTCGTAGACCCTCGGACCTAGACCGGATTGCTAGGCTCCGGGGTCAATCCATGCACAATCAGCTATAAGTGAGATTTAAATTTACTAAGTTGAGCGTCAGGCGACTTTTAAAATCCCGACAGCAAAATAAAAAGCCTAACGGGTACTTAAGCGGCTGCTAGCAACAGTACCGCGAAGAGGGGTCGGCTATAAATCAAGACTCGTGGGATTTCAATTATAACAAAAATAGAAAAGTTCATTCAAAAAAAATTAAAACTAACTAACAAATAGTATAAAGATTGTATAACGCACCCGGGGGTGTGGGGTGGCTGAATGCCGTGAAAAATACTGAAACCGAAGAAAAATAATTGAATAACTAATCACTCGACCAATCAATTTCCCGCAGGACAATACTGCCGTGCTTAGGTAAAAGGCCTGCCCTTTTCAAATTTTGATGCTAATAGATTTTTCAGATGATTTTCTAGGTATTGATTATAAAATTATCCTTAGAGAATGTTATTCAGATAAGATTCTAATTTCTTAGGTTTGTCAAATATTTCCCATTGGTTACGTTTCCCGAACATAAAAGCAGTAAATTTATTTTTCAAAGTCACAAAGCAGTAGTTTTCAAACTTTACTGCTTTTTTACTCTTCATGACTTGTATTTTGATTATTTTTTCCTCTACATTTACCAAGGATAAAAGCAGTCGTCGTAATTTTACTTCTTTCTTCTCTTGGATCGTTGATATTTTAGAACAAATCGATTGTTGTGACACTGGTGCATTTTTTCCACGTCTTTCCAAATAATTATATTAGAGGTAAGTGTATGTTTGAATAAGACTTGATTTTCTTAAATTTAACGATTAACATTCATTCTATGATCATATTATAGTTTATATACTTTGTAAATTCAAATTATAAACTTTGACATTCCCCGCTTCTCTCAAAAGTTTAAATTTCTTCTTGAAAATTCTAACAGCATTTTCTGCTAATCCGATAGATGCAGGATGACACGGTGCTGTCCGTAAATGTTGTACTCCATAAAATTCGAAGAATTCACTAAACAATTTTGAGCAAAAACTCGGTCCATTATCTATAACAAATTTATACGGAATTCCCCAACAACTAAAATATTCTTTGAAAACTTCAATTGTTGATTCCGACATAATATCAATCATTTCCCTCACATCTGACCATTTTGAAAATGAATCTATAATTATTAAATACATTTTCCCCTCAAATGGACCTAAGAAATGAGCATGAATCCTATGATTGGGTCCATCGGGCCATTTCCACGAATTGAATACAGATCTTGGCGGATTATCAGCTGATTTAAGATAAATTTCTCAAGACTCAGCTAAATTTTCAACATCTGAATCTATATTAGGCCACCAAATGTACGATCTTGCTGTAATTTTCATTCTAACAATGCCCATACGAATACTATGTAATTCACTTAACAATCCTTTACACACACTCTGAGGAAACACAACTCGATATCCCCATAACAAATATCCCTTCTCTACAGTTAACTCACGTTCTTTATTTTTAAACATATTCAAACTGTCATCCACCTTAACCGGCCAACCATTTAATATATATTCTCGCACTTGATTTAAAATAGGATCCTCATCCGTTTCCAGCTTAATCCGGTTATCGTCAATGGCTCTCACACCTTTCATTAGATAATTTGAATACGAGTACTCTTCGAACTCATTTACATTTTTCTTATCATCAATCGACAATGGAATACGCGACAGATAATCTGCTCTACAATGATCTATTCCTTTAATGTATACAATTTCGAACTGATAATAAGCTAAAAACACTGCCCACCTTTGAACTCTACTAGCAGCAATTTGTGAGAATCCTTTCTTATATCCAAAAATATAAACAAGACGCTTATGGTCATCAGTTTCCAAAATAAAACTTCTACCATATAGATACTGGTGGAACTTTTTGACTCCAAGAACCAAACTCAATGCTTCTTTATCTAATTGAGAATAGTTTTTCTCAGCTTTAGTTAATGCTCTTTAAGCAAAAGCTCAGGTCGCTCTCTTCTGTCAGGGTAAACATGAGACAATACCGCACCCAACCAAAAGAAGATGCATCACTAATTTGATAGGTAATTTTTCATCAAAATGAACTAATACATTAGACGAAATTAAACCACAGCTTCCATAAAAGCCTTATCGTGTACATGATCCCATTTCCAAGCTACATTTTTATGCAATAACTCATACAATGGAGAAACAATTTGACTAAAATTCTTTATAAATTTTGCATAGTAATTAAGCAAACCAAGGAAAGCTCTCAATTGAGTTGAATAACCAGGTGCAGGAGCGTCAACAATTGCCTTAACTTTTTACTTAGCTGCATGAATTTCAGTACCGTTTAATAAAAACCCTAAGAATTGTACTTTGTCTTCACACAACTCACACTTATTTTTATTAGCAGTTAACCCACAATATTTTAAACGTTTCAACACTTCTTTTAGTCTTTCATTATGAATATCAATTGTTAGGCCAGTAATCATAATATCATTAAAAAAAACATACTACTCCATCTATTCCGTTAAAATTTTTTTCCCATTTCCCTCGGAAACAAACCCCAACACAAAGTCTTTTATATGTAAATAATCCTTCATGTGCTGCAATAGTAACTGAGGACTTAGACGGTTCTTCCAATTCAACTTGTTGATGAGCTTGAGACAAATCAATTTTCGAGAAAAATTTCCCCCCTATTCAACCCAGCTAAAAGATCCTGAATCCTAGGATACCTGGATACCGATCAATTTTAAGATAGGGATTCACAGTTACTTTAAAATCTCCGAAGATTCTAATTTCACCATTACTCTTTGGAACAGGAACAATTGGAGTCACCCAATCACTATTTTCAACGCATTCTAAAATTCCTTGATCAACCAAGTGCTACAACTCTTTCTCAACCCTTTCTCTTATTGCGTAAGGCAATGGACGTGGTTTGAAAAATACGGGCTGCACCTTTTCCTTAAGATGAAGTTTAAACTGACTTTTCGTATACTTCCCGAGTTTGGATGAAAAAACGGATTCAAATTCACTAATAATTAAATCAATGTTCCTTTGATCAACGGTTTCTACCATCCCAATACGATGATTTTCGCTTTCAGCCAAAATCTTCGATACATGAACTCCCGAAGCACGCAACCACGTTCTCCCTACAAGTGGAGGTCCATCTCCAGACAATATGAAAAGCTGCAGTTTCAAACTTTTTGCTTCACATATGGCTTCCACTTTCAGAAACCCTACTGGCTCTATATGATGTCCTGGATGAGTTCTGAAACGTCTGCTGGCTTGTTCTAATGTTAATACCGACCATTCTTTACGTTCTTTATATTTCTTTTCCGATATCACGGATACATCTGACCCTGTGTCAATGTGAAAATTTACATTAATACCTTGAACCCTTAACGCTATCTTATACGGTGCTACACTAACAGTTTTTTTTACCTCATTACTGAAAGTTTCATTAATCTCTTTCAAATTGAGAATAATATCAAACTCTTTCATTACCGACTCAATCTCACTTATAAAATTTTGTTTATCGTCAAATTTTTTTCGACTTTTCATTTTAACTTCATTTTCTTTTTTGAACTTGTTAACTTCGCACACTTGAGCTAAATGACCTTCTTTTTTACAAACATTACAAGTGTAACTGCGATATCTACATACTAGCGAATGATGATTTGCTTTTCCACAGCAGTAGCAGCGTACCTTGTCCTTATTTTTTAAAAATGATTTCTTCAGCGTGTTTTTATGTCATAAGTAGTTAACTGATTCTGGTTGATTTCTTTGTGTAACACCCATTTCAGCCACTCCTTCATTGCTGTTTCCATGGATTGTGCCAATTCTATAACTCTAGCATATGACAAATCTTGTTCTCCGAGTAAACGTTTATTAATTTTATCACATTTAAGATCCCACACCAACTGGTCCCTTAAATGATACTCAAGTCTATTACCAAATTCACAATACGTTGATAACTTTCTAAGATTTGCAATATATTCTTCAACACCTTCTCCATCCTCTTGCTAACATCCCTTAAACTTATATCGCTCCGTTATTATAGTAGATTTCGGTTGCAGATGATCTCTGATTATTTTTATTATTGTTGGAAGAGATCTTGGGGCAGGTAGAGTTGGAGTACACAGGTAACGTAATAGTGTATGTGCCTTACTACCACGTTTCCATCCACAAGTTTCAGTATTCTTGCATATCATACTGCTTAATAACACCAATTCTCCCTGTGACTATTGGTCGCCGCCATTCCCTTCGAGTAGATACATCAGCTGATTGTTGAGCTAATTTCCTCGTTGTCTGTTTGGCGCTGTAGGCCAGGGATCGTGCGAGGATGGTTATTGAATAAGATGAAAAGAGATGTCTCTTAATGTTAACTTTATTTAATATAATTGAGAGTATATGAGAGCGGTGTCGTCGCGTCGGTTGTTGGAGTCGAACTGTCGATCTGTGTCGGTCATGTATATGGGATGCTGTCCATGGGATGTGGATTTCAAGTGGATATTTTCCAGGCCTAGGCGAGACGTGGGAAAGTTAGTTTGTGAATTTGGTTTTAGAAGATTTCAAGGGCTAGGGAAATTTATTATCTGCAAGGTTTTCGTCTAGTCTGTGGTCTACGTATGTATGCCTGTATGTATGTCTATGGTGTATGTACACTGCCGGCCAAAAGTTTGGGTACACCAATCGAAATTTCTTGCCGCACTAAAAGTTAGATAGCGGATTCAAAAATGAAGATAATCAAATTTCGCAAGCGGTGTTCTAAAGAGGACACATTTACCTTCATTTTGCTTTTCAGAAAATTCTCTACGATCTTTTTTGGCCCCGGTACGTATTTTTGAACATGGTCGTTTTTCGGCTATTTTTTAGCCATCGAAAATTAACCCCCAAACTTAAGGAAAATTTTTTCTTCGGTTCTTTCTATGGTAAACTCAAAAAGGATATCAAAACCTATGTTATGATTATGGTTGTGGATGTTGTGAGTTCTGTTGAGATCGTTGAGTTCGTACCTCGTTTTTACACCTGAGGGTAACCGAATTACGTGCGGATGGTTAAAGTGAATAATATGTACTCGTTGATAGAATTACAATTAGAGTTATTTATTGGTACGTAGTTATACTGACGGTTGAAGACATGGGTGCGTTAACTATAATTTTCTAGAGTTAGGTATTAACTATTTAGATGTAGGATTTGAGTGTTTGAGAGTTGATTGTTCGAGAGTTAATTGATGTGTTGATAGCTCGATGGCTAATTGAAGAGTGTTGCGCTAATAATGAATATGGTGTCAGTTTGAGAGCGAGTTCTTTGTCTCTTGGGCGTGAGCGTGTTAAACTGCAAGGTTTGCAGTTTATAGGTACTTAGGTAGGGATGATAGTTCTTCGAATCGTGAGGTTGAGACTTCCTTTGATTAAGGGTCATGGGATAGGATGCATGCAGGATATTGGGTATCGAGTATTGAGAGTGAGAGGTATAGGGAACGTAACAAAAAATTTTCCCTAACTTTGGGGGTTAATTTTCGACGGCTAAAAAATAGCCGAAAAACGACCATGTTCAAAAATACGTACCGGGGCCAAAAAAGATCGTAGAGAATTTTCTAAAAAAGCAAAATGAAGGTACATGTGTCCTCTTTAGAACACCGCTTGCGAAAATTGATTATCTTTATTTTTGAATCCGCTATTGAACTTTTAGTGCGGCAAGAAATTTCGATTGGTGTACCCAAACTTTTGGCCGGCAGTGTATGTGGTCGCCACATCTGTAAAGGTTGATTTTGTTCAGAAATGAATTTTTGCCGTTGTTGCACTATTTGTTTACGCTTTCCTTGTAATTCTGCTCGTTCCTTTTCAATCTCTTTCCTATCCTTTGCAAGTTTAACTGTTAACTTTTCAATTTCCTCAGCCATTATTAACTAACACGTGTCTTCCTTTAAGAAATCCGTCAATATCCTTGCAATCCTTTATTACAAAATATTCAATTTTTTCTCGTCGCCACTGTAATGTCCGAGGGTTATAATAATCACCAACATATATAAAGTACAAAAAAACAAGTTTTAATAATACTGATAATATTTGGTTAATACCGAAACACCATTTCAGTCGGAAGAGAGAGAGGTCGCTGAAGACTCTGCTCCTGAGTCAATATACAAATCATACTAATTTCTATATATATGTCGGCGCGTGATAATTGATCACCCTTTTGTAGAAGAAAGACGGAGCGGTCTCCGATGTTACGAGATCTGCTCGCACAGAGCCGTCAAAGCATCGATAGTCGTTCGTTATCAACAAGGACTATCGGTTGCTGGGTTTTATTTGGAAGATTTGAAAGGACATGATTATTTATACCCCGCAAAAACATTGTAAATGACAAAAATTACCGCCAAGTACAAAAAAGGTTTCGCCAGTCAAAAATTCAGAAACTTCATACTCTTTTTAAGCGACCGATTACAAACTTCGTTTCTTCACACAAAATAATACAAAAACCTCGCACGTGAAATCAGGCAACAAAGCCAAGCAATACCTTAGTTGGGTATCATTTTTCAAATTACAATATGTTCATCAAATATTAATTAATGGAAATCAATGAAAAACCAATAGGAAATTCTTCGTTACCTTGAACAAAACAGCATATTGGCGACGGGAAATATTGCTGAAGGAAGTTATCTCGTATGACGATACAAACTTGGCGGGCATAGGTTGTTCTGAAAATGATCAATTGCTGTCTTTTTTTCATCTATTTCTTCCAGCCACTCTGCGACGATCACATCGACAACACTGTTCACCACATGATCAAAGACTGTTCGAACTTTTATCACACTAATAATATTCATTATTGACTGAAACTGCGACATGAATAAATGAAACTAGTGAATAATCGGTTGAATATTAATGGTCAATCAAACAGCCCTATCGTGTCAGTACTTTTACAGAATACGTCTTTTATAGCGAGAACTAATAAGTTTATGAACGGTGGCGTTTTTATGGACTTTTTATTTTAACGACGGGTTCAATTCCAAATCAGCGTTACTTAGTTGCATCGTTGCAGTTGAGAATTATGCATCCATCGTTCACCAACGTTCGCCTCTGGTTATCACGCCACGATATGAACATGTCAAAGCCATGAAATGGTACATATATCCTGGCTGTCCCCATTATTGATACTCTGGGCTACTGCTTTTATCAACGTCTCTCTTCCTGTACTACCTGCAGCAAATATACATCAAATTGCATCAATTTTTTCATGAGTCAATAACGAAGACATTGAAGTGTATCCTATATTTACAGACACACCAATTTTCGATTTTACCTCACACTGCAGCAATTGATCATTTTCAGATCAATCTATAATCGCCAAGCTTGTATCGTCATACGAGATAACTTCCTTCAGCAATATTTCCCGTCGCCAATATGCTGTTTTATGCAAGGTAACGAAGATTTCCTATTGGTTTTTCATTGATTTCCATTAATTAATATTTGATAAACATAATTTGAAAAATAAAATTTAACTGAGGTATTGCTTGGCTTTGTTGTCTGATTTCACGGGCGAGGTTTTTGTATTATTTTGTGTGGGGAAACGAAGTTGTCGGCAACAGAGAACACTACATAGGTAAAATATTGAAAAAATTGATGCTTGACCACTTGAAGTTAGCGGCGGGTGATTGGCGGCGATTCACTACCGCGAATCTTGATAGAATTGAGCGGAAGCCCGCGGAACTGTGACGTCTCTTTAAAAACTGATAATTTACAAATATTTCCTTAAAATCTTGTTGAATTGAGTTATTTCTTGTTTGATTGCATTTTTTGTTTGATATTCATACTTTTGCTAATAAAATGCCCTTCAAATCTACAAAACAAAGTACTTCTTCCTCTACGATGAATATATCGCTAGAAGATCCGTTTTATATACCGTGAGAATCAGGTGAAACCGAATGGTCCATCCGCCCAGGCGCCGAATATTTGGTATTTTTAGGGGGATAACCACTCGGTGCGCTAAAAAATCCCTAGGGTGATCTTGGCGCGCGGTCGACCTGCCGAGTTTCATCGACCGCGCGTCAAAATCAACCTAGGGATTTTCAGTGCAACAAGTGGCTATCCCCATGAAAATACCAAATATTCGGCGCCTGGGCGGATAGACCATTCGGATTCACCTGATTCTCGCGGTATATGAATTACAAATGACTCATATCGTAGCCGTGGATACATCCGCTGTTTAAATCCAGATATTACAGATTTATAATGGTGACCAATGCACCCAGCTCCGTCAGTGACACATTGAAGACCAATACCGCGGATTCTTCCGTATTTGAATAGAAGAAGAAGAAGAAGAAGAAGAAGAAGAGGTTTTTCTTGTAGGCTTCGGTGGCATTCTCTCTTCAAAAGGGGTTTATCAAATAAGAAATGTAATGGAACAACTTATCACTCAACTGAACAAGATTTGAACGAATTGATTCAAGTAATTGCATTTCAAAGATGAGAGAGACGACGCAATCCCGCGGGGTCCTTTTCCTATTTACAATAATCATCGTACTGCAAATCTTCCAAAAAAGCAGTCTAGCGGTCGATCTGCCGAGTTTCATCGACCGCGCGCCAAAATCACCCTAGGGATATTCAGTGCAACGAGTGGCTATCCCCATGAAAATACCAAATATTCGCCGCCTGGGCGGATGGACCATTCGGTTTCACCTGATTCTCACGGTATAGATCCATTGATCAGCAGATTTCATTCAGGTGGATCCATTAACGTACAATTACTTGGACTAGGATATTTTTCAATGAACTTCTTCGTTCTTTATGAAGGAAACCGTATCTGAGAATATCTTCTGCAAAGTGTCTGTATTCTGACAAACGCTCACCACTGGCCTCCAAACTTCTTCTATCTAGTACCGCTGCCATGTAAATTTCTTTGACAGACTGTGGCTGCTTGATGAGATTTGAATAGTCCCGTTTGACTTTTGAGTCATCTTGTACTTGTAGTTCATTGGAGATATCCTCGAAGACCTTCGCTCGGTACCCACTATTAATTTTATTTCGGCAAAATACAAAGCTTTGCGAAACAGGTTAATCCCCGATAGATATATATTTGTATTTTTTCACACATTCACTGTATATAAATTAGAGCATGACATCGGCACGAATACAAAACTTTAACTGGACTTTTCTTTACCGTGCGTATGCCGCAATATGTAAGGGTGTCACTCTTCTTGAATGGAATTTGAATTTACGGTCATTATAGCTGCAAAGATTACTACAAATTGAACGCGATATGAAATACAAATATTTCTTCAGATTATTTGAAAAATATCAACATACAAAGTATAAGAAAAACGAATATAGTTTTTGTGTCAAACATTTTTTTCTTACAACGGCCGCGGCGAAGAACTTATTTTCATAATTCTTATGATTTACACATATTTTTTTTGTATATCTTTTCCTTAATTATGAACCATTATAAGTAGCAACTAGAGTCTAGAGCCTATGCATGTTATTTTTTGTTTGTTTTTGTTTTTCTATTATTGTCAGACTAATAACACTTTCGATAATATTGGACTTGATACAGCCAAGTCGAAAATGTTCGTCTTTCTCACTGTTCTTCCAGCCGTAGAATTCTATTTTCTGTACGAACGTCCTCTCTCATATGTCAGTTGGGAACAATGGAAATGACCATGTTTCTTCAGCGGAGACGGCAAATGAATTAAAGAATGATCAAAAGAGCAATTTTCACATCTATTTCACATGTATTCAATCATTGACATATCTTTATACGGTTAATGGCGCGTATTTGTAGAAAAAAATGTGTACAAAACCGAAGCAATATTTATTTCCCTGGTTGGACACCGACGACTATAAACATATATAGTTCATCCAGCGTTATTCTCTTTGCACTGTCAGAATCATTGCAAATTTACGGGCTACTGTTGTCGGCTTCATTCCGGATCAATATATCGTGTCGAATCACCGGCTATGTTAGTTTACTAACCCGTAAAAATGTTCACGCCGTCAAACCCGGGAAATTTCATGCCACAGGAGTTATAGATATTCGGAATAAATGGTCATAGTTACGAAGCGAAATGCTTCTCCGGATAGGTAGATGTTGGATTTATTCTTTTTCCTCTTCGCAGAAATAAAATTCTGCGGCTATCACGTAGAGCCGATTTTATGATTGACAAATTTGTCGCAGTCTGCTACAGAAATTCAAATGGAAAGCTGGAGAGAAAGAGTAAATATCTAATTATTGGGTGAATGGTCCTGGTTATTATAAATAGTCCAGCCGAGTAAGCATGTCAAAATTGCCATTGAAGCTCTTCAGTTGGCATGTAGACCAAAACTTTCGTTGTAAAAGAAGAAAATTTCATATCAAGTTTCAACACCCCACTCCGATTATTCCGCTCTCTACGTTTGAAAATGTTATTCCTCAGTTTTTAATTTTTTCCTCCATATCTAAGCTATCAAATTCGAAAAAAAATCAGGGATGACAGTCATCAGAAACCAAGAGATTTTTTTTTCTTAATTATCTAGGCGTAAAATTCAAACGAAGAAGAAAGAACAAACAAACTTTCGTATTATATTTTTCATAGTTCAATTTAGATGCATGACACTAAGAATACCGGAATCGTTCGCCTCCAAAATATGCAACCCAACGTACTTCTTGTTTCAAGTTAGCAATACTGCAGGCAATAGCTGACTTCAGAGCCTTTGTGATGGGGAGTGGCGATATGAGCAAAGTTCGGGTTGTTTTATTTGTCAAATTGTCAAATCATGTACCCTCCAAAGGTACAAATTATTGATAAAATTCGGTTACTCTGAAGATAACGTAGGTTGATCCTTTTGATATTTTAGTGAAAACACGTTGTCCTCGAGATGATACCAATTGACGTTTTGAATTATGTAATTTTCGAATCATACGAATTTTCCTAATTATCTGTTATCTCTGAAGTTATGTGAACTGACGTTTCAAGCAATATAGCGACCGGAGCTCCAAGGGGTCCGCAGTCCCCCATCTTGAGGCTCTCAAGTCAGGTATTGCTTACAATTGGACTATGGCTAACCTAAAACAAGATGTACCTTCGGTTGCAGATTTTAGAGGCGACAGATTCCGGTATTGTTGGGTATACAGAGAGGTTCACCGGAAACTTGCCACGCCCTATGTTAGATAACTCGTGTTCTTGCGAAAGTGAAAACGCCGTGGTATACGACCATACCTGCAGACAATGTAGCGGCAACTGCCATTCTGTGGCTGTTATATGGATGTTCGTACGACACAGTTGTCAATTTCGCAAAAACACGAGTTGCCTACCATAGGGCGTGGCAAGTTTCCAGTGAACCTCTCTGTATATCTACCAAGATATTTCAGAAACACCGTATTCCATCCATTTTTCTTTCCGAATTGCTTCAGGATGGGTGCGCTCTTCGAAAAAAAAGTCTTCTGCTATTTTCAGGAGCCAATCGACATATGAATGTCACTTATTTCAATTTCAATTCTTTCTACATACTTTTTTCATTATTCTTTTGTATTAGATAATGATGAAGTACTTTCGTTCGCTATCATGAACTCGTCCTAGTACAATAAATCTTGAGGAGGACATTGAATAATAATATCAATGATAATAATAGTGATTGTGAATTGTAAGATCACTTATTGAAACATCCTAGTACACGATTACGAATTCAATATCGTCAGAAAGTAATACGTCAATAATGTGAGAGTGTGTGAAAAAGAGTTGAAACAAATGCAATTGGTTGATTAATGTTTTAGAAAATACTACTTGTTTTTCACTTTACTAGAATTACACGCAGGCTTTTAGTGCGCTGAAGCTGATGTTAAGTTTCAGTCGTTTCTAATTTTCTATCTGTCTCATTTCATATACTACTTTTCTTTCATCTTCATTTTCAAATAATTTCATATCTGAATATCCCGTCCATGTCGGGGCACGGCCATGAGAAAAAATGTCGAAATGAATTATTGTCCAGGAAGACTAGACGCTGAGAATTTTCTTGATCAACCTATTCGCAACAACGAAGTCAAGTCGAGAGGCGAGTTCACTTTACGCGAATTTTCATGAATTTCAATGTCTTTAGTCTCTTTGCTGCTGCATACTTCCGAAAAATTATAAACCTCCATTCACTAAACACTGTGAGGTACCGAGATTACGATTCAGCGGTACGTTCCGGCACCGGACGTATAGCGAATTTTCATCATTCACAATCGAAGTTTGTAGCCACAGTCACGATCGAAGTGGTTCGCGCGTGCCTGTGTGCATTTGGGTCCAAGGAAATTGTGGATAACCGGAGGACGTATACCTATTCTAGCCTTTTGGAAGCTACATCCACTGTCTGGGTGGTTGTCAATTGTATGTGTATGAGTGTGTGGGGGTCTGAGGAAATTGAGGAAAACTAATGGCCGAACTTTTACGCCGAAACGTCCGAAAATGAAACTTTAAAGCCTGAACGTACTGGGCCGAAACAGCGCACCAGAATGTCCTGCTTCGCTTATAGAGATGGGGCGTTAGCAACTAATAGCTATTAACGCTAACGTGATACTATCGTTAGCAACTGAATGTTAACATAATCCATCACTATACGGCAGACATCAACTACGGCATTATCAAAAGCAATCCCCCAAAAGAATAGTCGATTATACTACGCTTCTACAGCATGCAATAGAATGAATTACTCGAAATTTTCAACTATATTATACAGGGCGCGTACACACTTATCTATATCTGATCGTTTAGAACTATAGATCGTTTGATTTATAAATCATTGGTAAAAGAGTGAGAGCCTGAGAATAGTTTAAAAGTAATGCTGACAAAAAGATATGCTGCAATCAATAGCGAATATTCAAATTATAAATCGGTCACGAAAACTGTTGTATATTGGAAGTATTCGTAGAAGCGCAACATATGGAACCGGTACAACAATCGAAAAATCGGTTTTCGTTACGCATATCGCGTGTCCATTGGCTACGTGGGAAATAAAACCTAATCGTTTGATGTTTTGAGTCGCCCGTATCACTTTCCTATGTTGCGCTTCCACGAATATTATTTCGTAGCCAATTTATAATTTGGATATTCACTATCGATAGCAACATATCTTCCTGTCAACATTACTTCCAAACTATTCTGTCTTCCACTCTGCAAAATACAACGTACAATTGACCATGATTATAGTATATGAATACTGGATTTGATAAATATTCACCAACACTTTAAAATGACTGACCTTGATTGTTAAGGGGATATTCTGGTCTGGTGGCCGAAATTTCAGGCGTTTTTCCGAGTAGGATAAAAAAAAATTGAAAACATTTTTACGATCCATTTTTTTATAAGATGTTTATTGACGTATCAAGAATACAACAAAATTTCACAAAAAAAAAAATCAAAAATTCAAAGTGTTACAGGCTAGGGAAGTGGGGGCTAAAAAAAAAGGTGCGCCCTGCTCGACATATTTCCAACCCTCGTAGTGTTCTAAAACAAAAAAAAAACAAAAAATTCTTGATTAGTAAAGACGTCGCTATGACTCGAACCTTGGGGAAAAAATAAAAATTTTTTTTCGCAAAATAGCGAGGATTTGAAAAATAATTTTTTTTTCGGCCCCTGTTTTTGACCTTTCCGAATTTTAAAAAAATACAAAATTTTTTTTTCCAAAATTCATGCTTCCGGATACAGAGAGATATACAAACAAGATTTTCACCAAATTTCAAGTAAATCGTTTGAGTAGAACTTGAGATATCATGTCGAGTAGGTCGAAAAAAGTAGTTTCGAGAAAACAGCGTTTGAAGTCTGAGACAAACTTTCGGGCAGCGTAACTCAGATAATGGTACTTAATAATCACATTTGGGTAATCGCCGATCCCTGATCCATTGAAGACTAAACATGAAAAGATTCCAATAAAATACGTTACAATGGCCTTCGGTTAATAGATTTCTGAGTATATATGGAGTATGAAGGAGTTTCTCGAGGGGGCTCGTCCTCAGGTAGTGGAGCAACGTCTATCTTCTATCGCTCGATTCGCTCCTGCCGACTGGTTTAGTTGCCGCGTCACAAAAGTCGCTGTAACTCCGAAAATAATTCGAATTTTGAAAAATACTTTTCAGGACATATTCTTAAAGGACTCTGAACTTTAAAAATATGCAAAAACAAAATCGATTTTTTCAAATTTCTAGACTAGGATACTCCCTTAATTGCCATCGCACAACTTAACATAAAATACAATCGAAGAAAAAAAAACCCAAAAAAAATGTGACGGCAACCACAACGAGGTTATATTAGAAGAAATCAGGGATGTAATAATATAATATAGAGTTCGTGTTATCGACTTCAAACCTTCTCGAGTGAATGTATTCATTAGACACCCTCGTGAAAACATGATTTCTCCAGAAAATTTAGACGGGCTATTGGCCGCGGGATTGATTAGACGACTTGGAATCATTATCCGGATAGTCTGTATCTTTTGACACGGGGAATGCGTTCCCTAAGCCATAATCGCCAAAAGTGCAGAATAGTCACATAACGGAGCAACAGAACAATACTAATTCTATGGGAAAAACTCATGCACTCAACCAGCTGGAAATGGCTTTTCTTCTATTTCCTTTTCCTCCGAGTACTGACATGCCCGAAAGTCGCCGTCTTCAGCTCAATCCTTATGAATACTCGGATTGAACTGGAACTTCTACCTTCAACATGCCCTAGTTCTACTCGCTCCTCGTCCCACAACAAATTATCCAATGCATTCAGGTGCAATAATGAAGCCCGAAATACGGCTGCATCTGCATACGATGTGCTGCAGTTATACCTAACATTTTTTGCACTCAATTATCCTGATCAGGGTGACCGTGTGATTTGTTTTACAGAATCGTACAATTTTTTTGTCATATTTATGGATGTTTCTGCTGCCCCGCAACATGATCACGTGTAACATATACATACATATGGGAAATTCCACGTCACTTCGACAAGCCAAAAACAATGACCGCCTTCGATTTTTCACTGATTTTTTATATGCTAGTTCTTGGTCTAAAACACGTATCTGATTTTTTCCGAATTTTTGTATCCAGCCGTTTTTGAGTTGTGAATTTTCGATAACTGAAAATAGCGCCGTGATCGATTTTTTTGCATAAATTCTCAAAAATACTATGGCCTACGACGAACATTTTTCGGTTATAAAAAAAAGTGGTCAGATTTTGCTTTCTATTTTTTTCTATTTTTTTTTGTTAATTTTTTCTATTTTTTTGTTTTTCGTCATCACAAACATTCTTCTTGTCAAACTTTCAATTGATGATTTATTTTATATAGGAAACAGCGCCAGAAAACGAAAATCAGTTTATTCATGACTTTGAGTTATTTACGTGAGGCATTCGATGCATATCAGACATAAATATGATTTAGGTACCTGGTGCCTCCACTTTGCTGGACAAAGTTAGCAAACAACACTGGTGACCCGGAGGATGGTCGTTGGGACACAATTCTGAAGAGACTCTTGAAACGACTTAACCAGCACAATGTTACCTTTGTTACGTACTGTCGCAGTCGGCTTGACACTTTGTTCATCGTTTTATCCGCTAATGTCTCACGTTCAGAAATAAATTCAGCTCTTCGTGGCCCCAGGCAACAGATTGACGAAGCTCTGCTTCACCAATTTATTTGATCAGTATAATTTTGCTAGCAAAAAGGTGAATGAAAATAATTTTCCGTAAAGTACTTTTTCGTTCCACTCCCTCTGCCAAATTTCGAATGTAGGTGCGTGTATCACTAAATCTCAGAAAGATCTGAATTTCTCGATAATTGTAGATTTTGATCAGCAAAAAGCAGGATCCAGACCGGATTGCTAGACTCCGGGGTCAATCCAGTCGACAATCAGCTATAGGACTTCTAAAATTTTAATTATAATCGGGCGCCAGGCGACTATTCGCCACTCTCAAAATATCGATCACAAAACCAATTCAAGACTAACGGATACCTGAGCGGCGGCTAGCGTCAGTGCCGCGGAGAGGGGTCGGGATTACATGAAGGACTAGCTCGGCTATAAATAACGACTCGTGGAGTTTCAATGTAACAATAATATAAAAATTTATTCAGAAAACTTGGAAACTAGTTAATGAATAACGAAAATCAAGAGACTCGGTAGAGTCTGGCGCCAAGTATATCAAAAAGAGTTTTAACATGCGGCACGAGACGAGACTCAACCGAGTCTCTTTACCCGAACGGCAGCTCTTCGGCGAAGTGGGAGAACATGTTTCTTATTTTTCAAGCGTTATTGAAGTCGCTTTCAGGATGAACACCTGATTTTCGGAATCAGGGCCAATTCGGTATTAATTTAAGATTAAAATCAATACAATCGGTGCATGGATAGCCGATTAGTGATGATTCACAAAATTGAGTAGGCCAGTTTTACGACGAAATTTAGGTCGCGTCCGTCTCCGTCGTCGACATGACGTCATCAAAAGTTGTATGGGCATAAAACTAAATAGCGAGTACCTCGATGAGACGAAAATTACATAGGCCTCAATTCAGGAGAAGCATGTCGGTCTAGAGGTTCATTATGCCTTGTACATATTCTATGGTCTATGGATCAGACGGTCTGAAACTTGTACGCGTGGTAAGCACGCCCGTAGCTTCTGATGACAGCTGATAATCATTATTAGGGGTATCCCAAAACTGCTGATTTTATTAATGTTGCTGTTTCTCTAATACTAGCTCACTCGCGCGCTTCGCGCGCGTCATTGACTGATTTTCTGAGCTTGCCAATAATATTAGTATTAGGGTATTGATACAGAGAAATGAACTAAATTTGCATTGAATGACGCAAAAGAAAACGAGCTATTATAACAGCGTATACGTTCATAAAAATTACGAGACTTGTGATGCGTGGAATCGAATAATGCTTTCAGTTCATCTGGATAATTTGGTAATCCATCTAAAACTACATTACCATGATTGCAACAGTCATTGAATGAATCTCCTTTACCAACCTCTCTTTCAGCGGAAAAATTTCTGGCACCACAATGTTTGCACGATACATTCATCTCTCCTATGTAATGCTCAGGTACCTCATTAACATAATCTGAGTTGAAATCGAGAATACCGGATCGTGCTGTTCGTCGAGTTTGATATCGTCAGTCACATTCATGATCTGGTATTTCGTCAACAACAGTATTACTTGCGATTCACTTTAAAAAAGGTTGGGAAAGTCAGACAGATGTCCATGTAGAGATTACGGATGACACGCATACAAATTACGCGCGCTTGACAACACGACCGATCGAAGTTGCGCTGCGATTATCTCGAACCTCGCACCTTGAAAACAAACGCCCAATCAGAACACGAATAAAATGCTGACGGGATTTCGATTCCTTCTCCTTTTTAATAACGGATCTGGTTTGCGTTGTAGACTATGTTGCATCAATTTTCATTCCTGCAATCATCTTAAACTTCTAGACAAGTGGAAGTGGTAATGAATGCGTATAGGCCATTATATCACTATAGAACATTATCCTTCGTGCAATGTGTTTTAGTGTTTCGTATAAAATAAGAATCATTATACGACAACATTCGTGAATACTGTACTTAGAGTGCACCAACAGGACCAAGACATTATCACCGAGTTCAATTATTACCTGAGCGAAATCCGTAATTAGGGCATTTTAGAAGATTCAGACCACGCTGATACGTTTATTCCAAGACTGCGAACTAGATTTTTCATAACGGAATCTATGTTTTCTTGAAATTCACAGCATAGCCTTATGATGACGGAAACCAAGTTTCATACAAAATATCATTGAGCTACAGCAATCACATCATATTCCTCAAGTCAAAGCAACGCTATTTAAAAAACGTTTCTGGCGGTACAGTTATAGATGTTTTGTTTGATCTACTTCAGAATAATAATTTTGTAAAGATGTTCACGATGTGATAGAATTAGCATTTGATCTCCTAAGAGCAAAAAATATTGGATGCAGCTTTGAAAATTATGAGGGAACAACTCGGAAATGCTGCACTCATTATTATGGACAAAGTCTCGATGATTTCAAATATTACACTTATGTATACATACATCTCGGCTTAGGTGAAATATTTAATACCACAGACTGCGAAGATGATTCGTTCGGTAAAAAACATATTCTGCTTTTTGGTGATTTGTTACAACTTCCACCTGTTCGCGAGGGACCTATTTTTGTACAACTATCGAGTGCTCGTACGGATATACTCCTAGGGTCAATAGGAGGTCTTGATCTTTCGTCCGATTTGTTTAGTTATGATGAACTAACGATTAATATGCGGCAACAAAACGATAAATCGTACTGCGAAATGCTTACAAGAATACGTCTCGGGGTCGTTACTGTTTTGGATACAACCAAATTGGACTAAAAAAAACTACAGTTCAACACATTGGAGTTCGCGAATAGACTACGTGAGTTATGTGATTATATAAAGAATCTATCGACCGACACAGTTTGTCTATTTCCCACTTGTCGCATGTGTGATGTTCTCAACGAAGTTATGATGAATGGAATCCCAACCGAAGAAATACAATTGTTAGCTCACGACACAATCGACTGTCTTTCGGTTTAAAAAAAAAAGGTGGAGAAGATGTTGAATACAAATGGCGAGGATAGTTCTCGAACTGCAGGTCTGGCAAAAAGGGACACTGTGAAAATTGGTGCGACAATAATGATCAGACGAAACATATAGACGATGGGTCTTGGTAATGGTGAAATTGGTACAATTAATTCAATATCCCAAACTATTGATACTGATAACACAGAAACAGTACGGGTAGTTTTAGCGAGCGGAGTCGAACATTACAAAGCAGAAATGGCTGAGAAGTGCTTAAGATGCATATATGTTCTTCTTACGGCAGATCTAATCACGGTAAAGAAATCGATAGACAATTACGACGTTGTGCCGAAAACATACCAGGAACTATAACACGGCTGCTTGAAAGTAATTCTCTTGTTGCCAATTACCTCCCTGGATGGAAAATAAGGGTTGCACGTAGGGTTACATGTTGGAAACATCTGTTCATAATTCATTACAAACAAGAATAATTATTAAGCGAAATGGTATAAAAAGTAGTGAAATCCGCCCAAAAGCACTTGCCGTGTAAAACCCTCGCGCCAAGTACATGATTGCGTTCATTCATACAAAAAATATTGAAATCAGATACTGGTGCCAAGTTCTTTAATAATTAAACTAGTTCTACTGAAATTAATAATACTAATTCGGCCGTCACGTCGGTCGTGTATAGGGGCAATTCCACCTCGAATCGGCCGAGAAATGACCGCGTATTTTTTGAATCATTTTAAACTTTTTTTACGTGAAATCTACGCCAAAAAAGTAGACCCATATTTTTTCGTTGGTCCAAAAAAATTTCTTACGCTTGTTATGAATTATCGCATTTTACTGTAAATGTAGCGCGCGGGCGGCTTCGAGAATTATAATAATATCTCGGGTCCCCTCCACCGTAGATAGATATTCCAAAAATGAAAGACACTTTTTAATAAAACTTTTCAAATTTTCAAAAAATATAGATTTGTTGGTTTTATGATTAATCAAAATGTTTATCAATTTTTTTCACAAATTAAAGCCATTTTTTTGATTCTGAAAAAAATATAAATGCATTGCTTATTCAATTCTGAAGATGGCCCAATTTTGTAATTGATGGAGCGATTTTTCTGAATATTTTTTTCACAATAACACAGGCCTACAAAAAAAATTATTTTTTTTGGCGCAGCTCTATTTGTATCTGTGGTAGATAAGGAAGATAATACGCTATATATCATTAGTAGTTATTTTAACCGGTCGGCTCCAGTTTACTAACTACCCTCATTTTGAGTTTCTTGCGGTCTCATTCGAAAACATCAAGTATTACAATAACACCGATGAAATTAATCCTATTATTTCATAACGGCTAGTAAGTCGAGAGGTTGTGTTAACGATCTCGATAAGTCTTACGTTTGTGATGAGTATATTTTAAAACATCAACGAAAATTGATAACAGCTACTGTGATCCGCCTGTACTTTGCTTACTTCAATATTGAAATTCGGAATCAAGGCAAAGCGTGGGAATTATGCGCGATTGACGGAGACAACTTCACTTTCGAAAATGGCTTAAAATACAATTTCTTCATGAATAATATTGAAATAAAGCCATATTTTCGTTGAAATGCATTTATTGTCTATCTCATAAACTAGAGCTGGTACAAAAAAAAAACAGTAACATTTTTGACATCACCTTATTAGACATACTTAAGATCAGTTATAAAATCCTAGTCACCAAAATGTGTGTCGGCCAGTGTTATTTGTCCGGCGCTGTGTTAGGTAGCCGCGCCGCGCGCCTCGCGACTACCCATATATGGAAAGACGCGCGCCACGCCATTTCCCGAGCCCCGTACGACGCAGTAGTCTAGTACCTAGACGTCCGAAAACTATGAAGCGAATAACCTGGACCGCTAAGGCTATGGAGTGGTTGACGTGAATGGCCAAAAACTACGAAGCGGACCGCCCGGCCGACAAACAATAGTGGGCGAATTACCTGGATGGCTAAAACTATGAAGCGATTGAGCAAGACGGCCGAGAACTATGAAACAGATAATCTGGATGGCTAAAACTATGGAGCGGTTGACCAAGACGGCCGAGAACTATGGAGCGAATGACCTGGACCGCTGAAAATATAGAGCGGTCGACGTAAACGACAAAAAACTATGGAGCAGACGACCTGGACCGCTGAAACTATGGAGCGGTTGACGTAAACTACGCCGGATGAAACCTAGACGGCGAAGACCATGATCCGATCGACGTGGGCATCAGGAACTACGGTGCAATCGACCTGGACGACCGAAACTACAAATTGAATTGAATAATAATAAAAATAGCGGTTGTCCAAGCTAATGAAAAAAAAGATACCATGGGCTCTGCCCATGGCTTGCTTTTGAGCCGGCACTATTACGATGATGAGAAACGCTCCGATTCGTCATTCGCGATTTTGAATAACTCGAAAACCGTTGGCCTTGGAGAGTTTTCGTAGAGAAACTTTCATCTTAGAATTCGATAAGGAACCCGCTTATTCAAGGTGGTGCGGGGGTTCTGGGTCATCCTGTATAGTTGTGAATAACGTGATGACGGAATCCAGGGGCGAAGCCCCTGGTGGGAGTACAGAGGGCTAAGGCCCCTCCGAGGGGGTCAGGGCAGAGCCTCCCCTGACAAAAAATATTCATTCTTTACAGAAAATTGATAAAAACATATATTTAGTACAAAAATTTTGAAATACGATTTGTGTGAAAAAAATGGGCATAAAAAAAATTCATAATCAATATAAATTATAAAACTTTTCAAAGCAAAGAAATGAAAAAAATACTATGCTAAAAAATACTCATTCTTTGGAAAAAAAATGGATTAGAATGATCAAGTATGAAAAGTTAAAAAAAAAATTTAAACAAACAAAATAATGTATGTAAGAAAATTAATATCCGAAAAATTCATCTCAAATATCAATTATGAAAATTTTACTAAACAGAAAAATTAAATTAAATTAGCTCATAAATAAAGATTTTTTTTATTCCGGGAAAGAAGCAAAGTGCTAACTTGTATAGGTTGAGCAGTGTAAATAGCTTATCACGTGCGCGTGAGCTCAAAGCTATTGTGTACTCAAAATATAAAATTTCCATTTTGCGTACACATGTTCGCAAAATCGCATTTTACGGCTATGATACCCAAAAATTTGGACTCACCTTTGTAGCCAAAATTTTTTTAGCGGTACTGTTTACAAGGTTGCGTATGGAACCGAATAATACACTTCTTTTGTGTAACAATAGAAGGGGACAAAGCTATGTTTTTATTATGTGTCGTATACGCTGCCGATGTGTCCTAAATATCGTAAAGATACAATATTATTAGGGCAATTCCACAGTTGATTGCAGTATCAAAACGCAAAAAACCGAACGTTTCATTTTACGCCCACAAGTTGGGAAATCGAATTTTACGCACACTGTTGAAAAAAGAACCAAGCAGGCTCGCGTCTGTGTTAACGGTCGACCTCTCCCGATGGGAGGAAGAGAGAGCGACAGTGATGAACTATGACTGCCTTTATCGCACTCGTGTGCGGTATTCCCTATCTGGACAAAATTACGGATTTTTAACAGGAAAATCTTATTCCAATTGAGACGAGAAATTTCTCTATTACTCGACGGACACTGGTGACGGTCTACTGACTCGGAGGTCGTCTTTATTCGAATCCCAAAAATTCTAAAGAGTCTCGTGGCTTTGCTACAGGCAATATGGCAGACGGCCGTTGCTGGATTCAAACTAGAAAATGGGTAAAGTTAGCTAACGCTTAACATCTTACAGCCACCTCATAAACAGACCGGCCTCGTGGGCAAAATCCATTTTTCGTCCTTTTTTTCTTTTCGTCCTTTCTCAAGTCCCTCGCGGGCGCACAATTCAAACTAACCACCACGAAAGATAACTCGCAGCCCACTCGGGTTAAACCACACGTTTTTTCTAGCAAGCCAGCCTACAGCAGAGTGATCGTTTTCAGAGCACATGGCGCCGGTATTGCGCACCCTCGTTGGTCAGAAGATTATCAATCTGCCTATCGACCACTAGAACGCCTGACATGGCAGTGTGGTTACCCTCCGCTCGAAACTCAAAATTCGGCGACGATCTTCGCGGATTCCATAGGCAGAACGTGGTTCGCTAGCTCTTGAGGGTAACGGAAATCGCCTCCACGACTGTTGTCCCTCGAAGCTGAGTGCCCCAGGTACTCCCCCGCGTTCTCACTCTCTATTCAAATTATCCGTGTAGTTTTAGGCTGCCAAGGGCCTACTGGCTTTCGCCTCAGGTGGGCCTCGTAATGTCCAGAATGTTCACGTAAGTAGATGTCTGTCAGGTCTTGTATTACTCCACCAATGGTTGGGCCATGTCTCCTACATAATAGAGAATTTTCAAAGAAAACAAACAGAGTCAGGAATAAATAAGCAACCTCGGGGTTACCCCAACGCATTCGTACTTCCAACATTTATTCCTTCCTACGCAATTATGGCCGTCTAAGGGTTCGGCAGCTCCTCGTAACCTTGCAATGTTAGAATAGATATCATGATTTCGGTCTTCTGCGTTAGATTTACTCATTTTTCGATGTATTACGTACAATATTTAGTACAGGAAGTAATATTAACTACGGGAGTGGTGCCAGGTGGTTACCAAAATAATCAGTAATATGATTATTTTGTCATGAATACAAATCTACATTAGCGAGATCTTACAATTTCAAAGCTTCTGTGCTCCCAGTCTTTTTGTATTATAATTTGGCGAGTAACTTTTCTCTTATATCTTTACTCCTCGAGACCTCCCAGCTCGCCTCCTCGCGGTGCAATTATATAAGTCTTTCTTCGTCATTGCAACTGTATCGTTCGTTTCTCATTTATTAAAAACAATTGTTACACACGCAATACCGGAATCTGTTCCACTTGAAATACGCAACCGAAGGTATATCTTGCCTGAAGTTGTCAATACTGTAGGCAATACCTGACTTGCGAATCCAACCATGGGCGCCGTGGCGGAGGGGGAGGGGCAGTACATCTGGAGCGCGTGTCGCCATATTTGTCAAAACGTCAGTTTACGTAACCTCAGAAGCCGAAAATGATCAGGAAAATTCAGTTGCTCTTGAAACAACGTATTTTTCGTGAAACATTAAAACGGTTGATTTACGTTATCTTCGAAGCGACCGAATTTTCGAATTCATTTGTACCTTTAGAGAGTACATGAATTGACGATTTAAGAAATATAGCGACACGAGTTTCGCCAACCTAAAACAAGATGTACGTTCGGTTGCTTATTTTGGGGTGACAGATTCTGGTATTGTGTGTGATACATATATATCGTGCGCTTTCGTAGATGAGCGACATGCCTAGATCCGAAGATAGCCGAACGTACGCCCTATTATATGCAATTAAGGGTACATGTCATGTATACAGAGAAGTTCAGTGGAAAGTTGCCACGCCCTATGGCAGGAAACTCGTTTTTTTCCGAAACTGATAACGCCGTGGTACGACCATATCTACAGACAATGTAGCGGCAGCTGTCATCCTGTGGCTGTTGGTCTTCATTGAACAAATAATTAGATATCACAAAATCCATAATATTATTTTTCAAGGTGAAATAGACGATGCGTAATAAAATCGACGCATCTGTAGATTGATATTGTACATTTTTCACTCATTTTTTTAGAAAAGAATTATTTCTATTTTAATGTGAGTGACCTTAATATTTTTTTCTCTTATCTTTCACTCATTCGTACACGTCATGTACTTTCGAGATAAGTCTCAGTAAGCCGAGTTGCCTATCCTCCGGGGTGATAATGTTCTAACAATGCTGGCAACACAACCTGCGACATTATCGGCCTCTCGCCTCAACTTAATCCTACACTGTCGTGTTCTTCAGCTGTCAATAGCGTTCAATGACTTCGGTTCCGAAGGTAACGGGCGACAATGTGTACTGTGATTGTTGGAAAAAAAATGAACCGGAAAAAGGTTTTTTGTCTACTGATGAGTAAGTAAAGCTGTCTAGCATAATTACGCGGACATGTACCGTGATAATCAGGTGAAACCGAATGGTCCATCCGCCCAGACGCCGAATATTTCGAATTTTAATGGGGCGCGGTCGATGGAACTCGGCAGCCATTGTTGTTGGAAACCGGCTGACTGTCAATATATCGCGGAAGGTAGACATGTGTGGTTATGTTCGTTTATTGGAAGCAAATGATAAAAAAAGTGAATAAAGGCTACATGGATGAGCTATGGATATTTATCAAAAATCGATCAATCAGTTTTGAATGATATCTTAATACAATCAACGAATTAACTTAAGCTATAACTGAAAATTAATTAGAATCAAAGAGTTCATCAAGAACAACCAATTTGAACGGGGTTATTAATCATATCCTGGGGTTGAGGCTTCAATAAATTGAACTAGATAAGTGAGAGAAACTTTATTGAAGCTCTCTAAAAGTTTATTCAATGCATAATAAGGATAAGTGTCATGTTGTAATGAATCAGTCTTCGTTACAGCAAGTAGCGCAGTTGAAACCGCCAAGTCTTGGAGTCGTCAAGAAATGCATGAATCTTTGACTCGGCATCATGCCTGCGCCGGTAACTTCAAGGTAAGAATTATCACACATTCATCGCACGATATTGTAGTTATAACAAGATCAACTAACCCCAAACATCATCATTCGAGGATGATTGCGAACCGCTGTCAAGTAGTCATTACGACAGGCTATTGCCGGAGAGCCACGAACAGCTGCCAATGTTCCTGTAAAAAAAAAAAAAATAAGTGCTGTTCGATGGAATTAAGTTATTGAAAAACATGAATACTGAAAAGCACGCGTGAGTCACATTAAATAGGTTATCGAATGAGTTATAATTAACAACAAGCGATGCAACATGTAGCAAGCGACAAATGCTTGTATTCTTTCAATCTTTCATCTCCGCGCTTGACAACCAAAGTTTTGAAAAATAAAGGTAAACAAATTTGACTTCCCGTGATGAAACCGTCAATACTCTGGAGCTTTATCGTAGTCCACGATTGTTCCAAAGTTCTTTGCATCATCGTAGATGAAGCTGGACCCAAGATGTTCCGCGCCCTCACTGATCTTCATCGTCTTGTTCATGATGATTGACTACGGAGTGTCCGCCCTGCATCCTGATACAGTGACATGATACATGTTTGCGAGCATCTCGGGACTCATTTCCGCGAGGATCTCCATGACTCGAGCTTGGAGTTCGGCGAGGTTGGCGATGCGGTTCTCCGTGTACAAGGCGTTTCTCATACACGGCCACAGGCCAAAATCCAGCGGAGCGAGATCAGGTGATCGAGGAGGCCATACGACTGGACCGAGTCTACCAATCCACCGTTCGGGAAACTTTTGCTCCAGATAAGCCCTGACGTCTAGGCGGTAGTGCGCAGGTGCTCCATCCTGTTGATACCAGATGGGGGGGGGGGCTGATAGTTGAAGAAAGCATGTTCGTTTCACGACACACCAATTAAAATGATTCAGTATTCTTCACAACAATTGTTAATTTTTAACGTGTAAAATCTCCTCAAATCCCTTTCGATGGTTCTCAAGGCAGGGGCAACGTGGTCACGCAACGAGTCTAGGTACTTGTCGCCGTTCAGATTTCCCTCGATGAGATACGAACGAGCCGATTGTAGCACAAGCCGAGCCACACATTCAGCTTTTGCTGATATTGTGTCTGGGACTTGACCTGCAGATGAGGGTTCTTCCAAGCCACACTCGCGTATTCTGCCTATTCGGCGGAGAAACGAGTACCACTGTGGATTCGTCTGTAAAACAGATCAGGTTCAGAAGTCCCCTGTCTACGTTGAAGCGGTCCATCATCTCCCCGCAAAAAATCAAATGGGACTCAGGGTCCCCAACCATGAGCTGCTGGTGTCGTTCGAGTTTATATGGTCGACACGTATCCTCCTTGATAACCCGAAGAACCAAAGCCGGGAACACTCATACTTCCTGGGCGATGATGCTCGTTGGCTTGCTTCCGGGTTCTGCGACCAGAAAGATCTGATACTTGATCTCCTCGGTCGGGCGCTTCGACGGCTGGCAGAGGACGTTCTTCTTCGGGCCGACGTTACCCGTCGTCCGAAACTTCGTCACCATGTCGTATATCATCGAAGGCAATGGAACCGGCCGATCCGGATTCTCCGCCGTGAAATGACCAGTAATTTGTTGGTAACTAGTAGCCTGCTCGTGCTGCTGAACCATTTTCACCTTTTCTTGTAGCGTATATTTGATATTCGGCGTTTTTACGAAATTTCAACACATCTCATCAGTTCGGTACATAATATTGAACAGATAGTTCATTACCGGGAACGTGGAGCGCCTTTTGTTCATTGTCTCGGATTTCTGGATGCCATCCAATCATGAGTCTTCTGAGCATAGTTTTTCGCACGTCAAAGTACCCAACAGAAAGTTCGTTGCCAGAAAAATTAATATTTTTCGCGCACAAAAATATCCAACAGAATGTTGACGGATTCTAACAATTTTTTGCGCCTGCCGGAGTATTTGGAAATTACAATTTCATGTGTGACTACATACATCGTAGTGAGCTTGAATCAAAAGTTTGGAAATTCCAGATCCTTGGTTACAGTAGTAACAGAAATAGCAAAAATCAACACATAACAAGAGCTGGGACTTGGCGGAATCGGCAAATCCGAGTAATAGACTTTTTCAATTTCAGAGGTTATAAACACGCTTATGAAATTTCCCGAAACCGAAAATCTTGTTGCTAATTTCGTTGAAATCTTCCAGCCATTGCATTGTAGCGGTTTGACTTGGAGATGAGTCGATGTATGCTTCATAATAAAATGTGCGAAAATCCGTTACGAAAATTGTGTAAAAGGTTGGAATCGCTGATACATAGTTTTCGACCTTTCTACAATCAGCAATCATGAAGACTAAGATGAGGTTCTGCCATGATGTTTTTTCTAAATGATTCGCAGCCAGACCATTATAGCTCACGCTCGACTGGCTAAACACAGTTCTCCATAACATCTGCTTTGTGGCCGAATACATGGTTTTGCTCGTTACTGGCCTGACGAGGCAGAAACTGGTAGTCTTACCCTGAAGGAACTTTTTGTGATTGCGAATGTCAATGAGGATATCTGGGCATCTTAGAAGAATAGACTGTCGGTGCCTTGAGAATCATCAAAGTTATCGAAAGAGACGTACAGTAATGATCGTGGTTTCTGTCGGCCCTAAAATCTGCAACCGAGGGTACATGCTCTTTTTAAGTTGGCAATACCCTAGGCAACAATAATTAATAATTGCCGCTCACCGTTGCGAGGGCACTCAAGTCAGCTACTGCCAGCTATTGCCAACTCAAAAAGAGCATGTATCCTCGGTTGCAGATATTAGGGCCGACAGAAACCGTGATCATTACTGTACGTGCATTTTATTGATTGAAAAACACCTGTTCTTCGTTTGCATGTACAACATGATTTTAATTAGTAATAATTCAAACATGCGTCATTTTGAGTAGCATAGAATTCTATCCATTGGTATGGACAGGGTCAACCGCCTTGTATTCTGTTCTTACCCTCTGGGTTTAACTACCATGAGTTCGTTTGGGCAGGATTAAGAACCTTTTAACGCTACGAGCCAGTATTTGAAACATTTTGGAATAATGGATCCTCAGGCTATATGCATCACAATCAGTGAGTTCTATGATTGCCCGGACTACTGTTTAGTGGCCAACAAGTGTTGTATTGAACATTTGTAGAGGCATCGTAAGTCTCTAGTCCAGCATGTGACAGTAACTTGTACTGCAAGACTCCTCCAAGATCCAGGACCATCGATATCTGCCTGCGTTGATTGTAGTTCTCAAACTATCGAGCCTGGCTAGGGTAGTTCATTGCAGGGTACTCATACAGCTGTAGGCTTATGTAGCAGATCTGGCGTCATATAAATAACTGTTTTACATCAATTATTTTTTTTATGCAAATTATGAAAAGGTTTGGCTCACTTTGGCTTTCTTAATCATGTTTTGGACATGACTTATGATCTTTATTTCAGAAAGGAGATCTAAAGCTGTATGGAATGAAAAGATTTATTTGACTCCTTGTCGCTACGACTACTTGGCAGCGGTTCATAATCATTCTTAAATGGTGATGTTTGGAGTTGGTTGACCTTGTTATAACTATAATATCGTGCCACGAATGTGTGATAATTCTTACCTTGAAGTTGCAGGCGCAGGCATGATGTCCAGTCAAAGATTTATGCATTTCTCGAAGACTCCAAGAAGTGGCGGTTTAAACTGCGTTACTTGCTGTAAAGAGGACTAATTCATTACAACATGACACGTATCCTTGGTATGCATTGAATAAACTTTTAGAAAGCTTCAATAAAGTTTCTCTCACTTACCTAGTTCAATTTATTGAAGCCTCAACCCCAGGATACAATTAATAACTTCGTTCAAATTGGTTGTTCTCGATGAACTCTTTGATTCTAATTAATTTCCAGTTTTAGCTTAAATTAGTTCGTTGATTGTATTAGGATATCATTCAAAACTGATTGATCGATTTCTGATAAATATCCATAGCTCATTCATGTAGGTTTTATTCACTTTATTTATCATTTGCTTCCAATGAACGAACATAACCATACATGTCTACCTTCCGCGATATATTGACAATCAGCCGGTTTTCAACAACAATGGCTGCCGAGTTCCATCGACCGCGCGCCAAAATCACCCTAGGAATCTTCAGTGCAATGAGCGGCTATCCCCATAAAAATTCGAGATATTCGGCGTCTGGGCGGATGGACCATTCGGTTTCGCCTGATTATCACGATATAAGGCAAACTGAGGGAACTGAGATTTGTAGAACTAAGACTTGACGACCTAGATATTCTGCGGAGTTGGAATCTTAACGGTGTTTGAAGGTGGGTTGGCAGGTCAAACCAGCCCCCCTTTATTTCTGTTAGCGATACCACTCCAAAAGGTTGTTTACTGAATTGACAATAAGTTGGGTTCGAATGGCTGATACATTATGTAGCAGACGATACTAGCGACATTTCCAGTTCTGCTAGCTTCATGAGGCGAGCCCAGGTGGTTATCCTTTCATTGAAAGAAAATCAGATTTCCTGGGGGGACTGATTTATATTCTGTTATTCTGTGTAGTAGAAACTAATAAAGTATATGTTTGCTTGTGTAGGCACTGACAAAATACTCAAATCACAAGAAATCTTCAGATGATTTACCAACAGTCAAACACTAGCTACCCCAACAATATCTCACCGAACGCACCCAAAGACAGCTATTAATAAGGGCCATTCATCAGTTTTTGATGAGCTACATCTCAGCTAAATTCGTTATAGATACAGGCCAAGTACTTGAATCATGTTTCATCAGCTCTTATCAGAAAAAGATAAGATTCAAGTATTTGTCGTGCGGTGTACTTGCCTGAGAAACTCGTGAAACATTCGATATACGGTATTCACCTTTTTCGACATAATCCGGCCCTCGAAAATCTGAAAAATCTATAAATGGAAATTTCGGGATTCATTCTCAAACTCAACGGTCTCTAGGCATTTTTAGTTCTTTGGGTAAGAGTTTGATTGATTTTGAAAGCCATGCTTCGGAATCATCAAGTTTCAAAAAACATCACAAGCAACAGTTCTAATTTTTTCGAATAATTTTCGGAGTGAATTTTCGTTGTTCTATTGGCCAACAAAAAAATGTCCTCAATTAATTCTGATAAAGTTCCTGTAATTCCGAAATTCACGAACGAAGCATTTTTTTCCATTTGATATATTTCCGCATGAATTCGATAGTTTCCAAGATACGACGCATTTTATAAAAGACAAAGATTGGAGCAAAAAGTTGGATTATTTTCTCGAAGAAAAATCGTAAAAAAACAGTTATCAATTAAATCTTGTAATTTCTTCTCCAAAAAGTTTGTCGAACATGCTTCTACGTTGATTTCCCAGAAAACTACAAGTAATCAAGGAGTAGCATCTAAATCATGAAAATAACTGCATTAAAAATCCTCTAGTCAATTCTAATAAGCAATTGATGCTAGTTCTTCCTGAGTTGGAGGAAATTTTTTTTTTTTCAACTTTCTGTGATTTTTTCCCTCTGCGACTCTTTCCTAATGCGATATCGAACTTTTTGTCCGGATGAAAAACTTTTCAGGTCATCTCGAACTTCCGGTTGGTAGTGTACATCATTCAATCTCATCGGTATACTCTTTTCTTGCAGGGTGATGAGCTTCATCACAATGTCTCCGGTGGTATCGTGTTATCCGATCACTCGTTAGTCCTGCAAGGCATTACCAGAGAATCTGCCGGGAAGTACACTTGCCTTGCTGCGAATACAGAGGGAAAGAAAACATCGAACATCGTGAACCTGCATGTGATGTGTGAGTTCTTTGAAGTTTTTTGAGAAAACTTGAAATGGTTTGGGAATCATTGAGAACTGTTTACCCTTAGTTGCACCAATCTGCAAGCACGTTTTAAACTCTGGACCAGCACGATTCCAAAATGCAACACCACCGCCATTCAATGTCCCTGAAGAACTCCATGGTGCCCTCAAACACGAGACTATCGGTTTGGTATGCGAAGTGGAGGCTAGTCCAAGTACTGTCGCCTTTCACTGGACCTTCAACAGCAGCGGTGACCTAAATGACCTTTCACCATTGAAGTATAGCAGTGAGGGTACCATCAGCAGGTTAAATTACACTCCTGCAACGGATATGGATTATGGGACCCTAGGATGTTGGGCAACGAATATTGTCGGTCAGACAAAACAGCCGTGCTTCTATCAAGTCGTGGCTGCAGGTCAGTTTCCCAGTTTTATTCGTCTCCCAATATTTACCACCAGAATAACAAGTGTTTTTGGCGAGCCTGAAACTCTACCTACGAAGGCCATTGGGTTGAAACTCACCGTCATCTTTCTTGAGAAATGCGTTTTCTTGCATAAAAGGTTTTAAATGTTGAAAATTAAAAAATAATTGTGAAAAATTTCAAACTTTAGTGAAATAAATGATAAACCGGTCAACGCAAAAGGTCGCAAACTTATGCAACTGTTCGGGCTAATATTCCGATGCATCTTCTAAGTTTGCAAAACTTGTGGAATTTTTTTCGCGAGAATACAGCAACATTCGATTGATTGCAATATTATAAATGTTCCGGACTGTGGAAAGGGCTGCACAATTGTATAGTTTGTTTTTGTACTCTCCCTGACATTACATGACAGTTCGTAAACTGTTCTGATTATATATTAATTGTATAAAAAGAGAATCGTATCTTCGTGTTTGTTCGTTAATGGAATGATATTTTTGCACAAGGAATTGATTTTTTGCATTCGTTTACTACATTGGGGATTATTTAACATTTAGTGGAAAAGATTTCGCAGTATAAATCAGTTCATTTAGATATGTTTGAAGTTTCTTTATTGGGAAGTGTTACGCTTGGTCGAGTTGTCCTGTTTATTTGTAGTAGCAAAATTATTTCTCCAACTTACGATTGGAGCAACTTTTTCTATTACAGTAAAATGGTTTTCAATTAGGTATATGGGAAATTTCACCTTAAATCGGCCAATTTTTGATGTTTTTTTACCTCGTATTTTTTTAATCGCTTTAAACTTTTTTTACATGAAATCTACGTCGAAAAAGTGGACCCATATTTTTTCGTTGGTCAAAACATTTTTTTTTACGCTAGTTAGGAATCATCGCATTTTACTGTAAATGTAGCGTGCGGGCAGCTTCGAGAAGTAATATCTCGAGTCCTCTTCACCGTAGAGAGATGTTCCAAAACGCGTTTTGAAGGTGATGAAAGACACTTTTTGATAAACTTTTCAAATTTGCAAAAAATAGTTTTGTTGGTTTTATGAGCAATCAAAATGTTTATCGATTTTTTTCACAAACTAAAGCCATTTTTAAAATTCTGAAACAAATATGATTGCATTGCTTATTCAATTCTGAAGATGGCGAAATTTCGAAATTGATCGAGCGATTTTTCTAAATATTTTTTTTACAATTATTTGTCCGGCGCTGCATCAGGTAGCCGCGCCACGCCATTTGCCGAGCCCCGTACGACGCGGTTCATACATCGTTTCTGTCTTTACATTTTTGTTTGTTGTTTTTTTTTTTTCATTTTGTATTCTCTACATCTAACTTATTCCATCCTTCACTAATTAATTTTCAAGATTACGTGGATTTGTTCAAACCATGTATAGCGTTGCTTTAAAGTAATACAGGCTTCATTAGAAATATGAATTTGATGAAAACCTAACTTTACTAAATGTTGCATGACACTTTGAATTTCATAACCAACGGTGAGTAGCATCGTAGCGGCGGTTGAATCCCGAGTAAAACGAAATTAGCCGTAATTTGGTTGTCATAGCTTCTGCGTTTTGCTAAATTCAATGGAAATTCTAACTGAATATGTCCATTGCGGACGACGCGACGCTTGAAATTCGCGGAAAAACTATTACTCGCAAGTTTATTTTCATAGGTATGAGCTTGCTGCAAAAGTTTGTCAAAACTTTTCGCAACGTTTCGAAAACTCGTTTCAACGACAATAATTGACCAGATAACAATTATTTTCAGAGAAGTTCACTCCGGCCAAAACTTTTCTGTCCAAATCTGTAATTGGACGTTTAATTTATCGTATACCTAAATCCAGGTAATGTATTTCTCAAGTAATTAGCAGGCAGTAGTTTTTACTCTTTGGGCACCCAGTTCGCCTCTGAGTCGGGCTACTAATTAAACGGTTAATGGAATACAAGCTTCCATTCGCTAACGTTCTCGGTCTCTCTCTCTCTCTCTTTCTCTCAACTCAAGATTAATGAGGAACTTCTCTCAGTTCTACTTTGCAAATGGCTTGTGACCGTCCTGATAATTCCTTCATTTTGACTATTGTGTCGTCGTATTCAACGACTTACCCGTCACTCCTGACCTTAAACTGCAGCGTCTTTGCAACGCGCACATATTACCGAAAATCGGCTCGGTCTCAAGTGAATTACTTTGCGTGATAGGCTATACTTCATGGGATGCGTATTATATGACGTATTCGCTAGTCGTAAGCCGGGCTACCTCCACGGGTTCCTGCAGCCTCGTGGGGCTAGCTCTCGTAGTCTTCGAGCCGCAAGTAGGAGGAAACTACTCGTCCCTCCATGTCGTACAGCGATCTACCAGAAGTCGATTATTGTTGCAGTGTGCCATTTCTGGAACTCACTACCTGAAACTGCCTCTGATTCTCCAGCTAACTTCAATTGCTGTTTGTATACCCATCTTTTCGACATGCACCGGTCAGCTTTCGACGCACCGCAGTCCTAGTATTCCCGGATGGCCGTTTAGGTTCGTTTATTGTTTTCTCGTTAAGTTCATTATACTTGCTATTTACTGTCATTTTATTCTATTTAAATGATAATTTTACTCATTCAAGTTTATCGTAGTTTCTATTCTCATCATGTAAGTTCATTTATTCCATTTTATGGTTATTTTATTTTCATTCTTTACCTCACCTTGTGTAAGTTCTTAGTACATGTTGCTTCTACTTTCTAATGTATACTTCACTTAAATCCTTCTGTACCTGCCTAAGGGGACTTGTCCCAAGGCTCAATACGCGCCTATTTCATTCCATTCTCTCTTTCTCTCTTTGTGGCATAAATGGTTGTCTCCAATTTAATTGCCAATCCAATTTAAAACCACGTTGCGAAACATTCTGTTAACCTGAAGTTTATCATGTAACTTTATATTGTTATTTCTTACACATTGGTTCAATATGCTCATCTATTATTTTGTATGTTATTGATTGAGGTATATTAGCCAGATACGGTTATACCCTGCGGCTCTCCAATAAATCTAAATCTACATTTCTCGTGGAGGCTCAGAGGCTGTCTCAAAGTTGCAAATCACCTACTGCAAAATATCTGAGATCCATTCTGAATTTCTATTAACTTCTCGACTCAACAATTGTCGCAATAAAAATGGGCCACATCATAAATTTATTTTCAGGGTGACAACAAGATTGTCTATGGCCCTTTTCGAATATCACGTATGTACGTGATAGGAACAGCAGGTTGTCATTGCTGCCACGTAAGATATTTTTAGCAGCCACTGCAGTTAAAAGTAAAAAAATGCACTTCAATACTTGAATTTTTCGCGGAATTCAAATTTTCGTCGAACCAATCATGAAATTGAAAATTTTGTGTTTACATGGCTGCTATTCGAATATCATAGTAGGACAAAGAGCTAAAGCCACGTCCCCGCAATGCTGAAATAACATAACAGAAGCGAAAGTAGGCTTATTTCTAGTGAAGTGATCACCAATATTAATGTGTTTTTTAAGCGAGTGGCAGTTGTAGAGTAAGTAATGAAATATAAAATCGTAAAATGGTGGAGTAATTTCGAGTCGAGGACGTGAACAGGACAAAAAGAACAAATTCACTGCCGAGCGTAATTCCCGTTCGCTGTAACAAAGGATTATTTTCTTACGGCAGAGAACCCGCCACTCCTTCCTATCCCTTTCTCGCCCGCTTTCATTCGCCTTCTCGAATCATTCCTCGTTGTCTCTCCAACCATCTCCGTGGCGCAAAATCTGGTCCAGCCATGAGCCTGCAGAATTCATGGAATCCCCAGGGGAAGCACCTATTCATAGACTCTAGCTATTATCCCCTTCAACCAACTCCAAGATCCTTTTTTCATTTTTTAGACCCAACTTGATTGTAAGCTCACCTAACTGCCGATTCTCTTCACCATTGCCTATTTTCACGTAGTAGTAGCCGAGACCATTGATTCAAATTCTACATTTGGCTAAATCTACGGTCGCTTCTGTCCTAACAGGCAGACCGTACCCACTGCAGAACTGTACCGCATTCAATCTTAGTGGTGCTTTGATCCGATTAGCCTGTATCGAAGGATTTGACGGAGGTCTTCCACAGAAGTTCGTCGCTGTATCGGGTGATCACCGTTGGGAATCAGCGTTCCCGTACTGGGAACTGGAACTGCATAAACCGACCGCAACAGTCAGCCTATATGCCGTTAACGCCAAGGGCTCGAGCGAACCTGTGATTATGGACAATGTCGCCCTGAAAAGCATCGCTTGGAAAAACGTTGCTGGTAAGCGGTGTATACCTAAGCTAACATGAGAAATTATCTAGATCAAAAAACAGTTACAGAAAGCATTTATTTTTTCTGAATGAGATAGAAGCTCATGATGTAGGTAGATATAGTTTAGATAATACAATACCGTACTTTATATGGATAACATATAAGAGATAATCGCGAAAAAAAGCTTTGGTGCGAATAGATTGAAAAAAACAGCAGCCTGGGTTAAAAAAGTTTGGACCGACTTGATAACGGAGCATTTAGGGAACGTTATTCTACATTGTGAGGTATCACTCGAACTTTGTCATTAATGACTTATAATCATAAGAGGACAATGGCTATCCTCTTACAAAGTGCGACAATTGATAACCACGGACATCGCGGCTTTACATACGGCATTAATATTAGCCTAAGGCTCTGATGAGGGCAGAATATGACTGCCGAAACGTCATGCAACGTTTATCACACTGACGCGGCCAGATTGATTGAGACCTCTCGTCATAAAAAAAAATTATTCTTCGTTTTGTTACACGCTATCAGTTGTTAAGAGTTCAAATAATGATCGAATTGAATTCTGATCTTCAGTCTCTTCTTTCGCGCAAGCTATTAGTCTTATCAACATCTTAATTGTGAGTCAAGTAATGAGGGAAAATGAAATTTAATTTGCAATTTAATATACATGCAAGAATAATAATCTAGTGCAACTGTTTCCGATTCTGGTCTGAGCGTGACATTTATCAATACAGCTAATTGAAGACAATTCAATTAAATCAAGGGGAAGTTTGGTGCTTTATCTCTTCGGAATAACAGTATAGAAGAGCGAAATTATTGTTTCATTTTGAACAAAATCAGCTTTTGTATATTCTTCGGTCATGCAATCAAAGGAGTCACTTTCTAATTGGTACGTCATTGAAAATTATGCTGCATTGATAGTAGACTTTCACTTTTTTTTTCAAATGGATACTTCTGTTCATAAGGTAAGTTATTGCGTCAAATAAAGCCACTTTATGGATCGGAACGGTGGAGTTGTTTGATCGCTTTGGTTAGGTATTTCCACAAAATACCGAAGACATAGATTTGAGTATGATGTCACACAATAATATTTCCCTAGATAGCTATAAGCATATAACATTGAATCTATTGCACGAAAAGGATAAAATGTACGTTGTCAAATAGTAAATTGATTATTTTCACCGATGTAAAAGCAACTGCAGATCTCTCGTAAGCAAGAGTACGATCAGGGAAGCAGGTGCAAGTTGGGTGACGTGAACTGTCAATAGTGAATTTTCTTTATCATGAAAATCGCATAAGCATGTCAGCAAACTCACTGAGAAATTATATAAAAATGACGAAAGGTGACATTTATCTGAGATAATTATCGGCATAAAATTGAATTTCGATGATACTGAAGGACACTGCTCAAGATTTTCACCCGCAAACAGAAAACGACAAGGAAATAGTCACGGAATTGAATCTGACTCGTTTTTCACCGTAAGCTTGCTATGAATCCAATTTGCAGTAACGCCAGGTCTGAGGGCGGCGGGGCTCTGCAGACTTTGTCGCGGTAGCCTGGAGCGAATAAGAATGAAAAAGTTTTAGGGAAAATTCATTTCGACAAGGGTTCTTTACCGGAATGCGTATGAACGCGTTACTTTTTACTGGGCTCCCGTAATCGTTAGCAATATATATAATATATTGTGTATAATATATTATATGTAATTTTGTCGGGAATAAAATTGTCTACAAAATCACCTTGAGAATTACGTCTGTAAAATCAATAATAAAAGAGTTATAAGGGTTCCAAATTCATTTTCTGCAGAATTTACCGACTTGATTCTCAAGGAATTTTGTACGGAATTCATGTCCTCACAAAATCATGTCCCGCAGTATTGGAAACAAAAATTATCGGACTCTAGTCATCAGATTATCCATTCAAACGTAACAAAAATATTTTCCCATGTATTCAAACGGGACATCTTATATTTGAGTGATGGACCTTTCAGAATGAAAATTAACCGGGAGCCCCCGAAAAAAAATATCGATCTCAAATTAATCACCCTAATATCTAACGATGATCATTGAGTTTTGTCTTT
This sequence comes from Tenthredo amoena, assembly GCA_963966615.1. Lineage (NCBI taxonomy): Eukaryota > Metazoa > Arthropoda > Insecta > Hymenoptera > Tenthredinidae > Tenthredo > Tenthredo amoena. The sequence goes on along the minus strand of OZ016499.1, from coordinate 602,135 downwards.
ACACACGATTCTGTTTTTCGCGAAAGTCGCTTTTTGAAAAAGCGGTACGTAAATATATTCCGTTTCAAAGCTTGTGCAGTGCAAAGACTCCCTTTCGCCGAGATCACAAAATTTCACAAATATCTTCGGTGTGTATACTCGATGTGCATAACCACTAGGGTGGTTAAAAAAATACAAAAAATTTTTTTTCTTCCAAACAGGTTCAAAAGTTTCACTTAGGTATAAGAATATGCCTGTTAAAATTTAAGCTTTCAATATTAATATTAAGAAGTGGCGCGTCGCGAATTTCTATTTCCCATTTAAATAACGTAGAACATTTTTTTTTTTTTTTTATTTGGGATGTTATACCTCGCTAATGGCATATTGTACAGACAAGCCCATGGCATATTTTTATAGAGAATGGAATGCTCTACAAAAAAGGTCTTTGATAATTTTTTGATAACTCAACTCTTTTCAAAACTTACCTAATTTATTTAGACATTCTTGGTACTGTAGGTGAGTATTAAAAAAAATTGAATAATCAAAAAATTATGAGAGACCTTTTCCGTAGAGCATTCAATTCTCTATAAAAATATGTCATAGGCTTGTCTGTATAATATACTATTACCGAGGTATAAAATTCCAAAAAAAATCCTATGTTGTTTAAATGAGAAATAGAAATTCGCCACCTCTTAAGGCTGTTCAAAGGGATCCGGCCATTTTTTCGACCGTTCGCAACCCTGCTACGCGTTGGGTTTTCCAACTAAACTCGTCAGGACCGTGCTGATACCAAATATAGCTGCAAATTAGAGGGCCCCGAATTTCACACAATTTGTTGTCAATTAAGAATATTTCCTGAATCTAAATTCTTGCGTATCTACAAACAACCTCGCAGCCAATATTTCACAATACATGAATTATCTATGGACTGGGTACATCAAAATTAATGGTAGACGGGACACATTAAACTTTAATCCGGTAATTCTACTTGCAATTATCGTCCGGAGGATTCTAAATTTCCAATTAAACGTCTGATTGTTTCAATAATTACAATTAAGGATATTGAAGGAATTGCAAGTATTTGGAAAGATAGTAACATCAATTTTAGTTCATTTATCTTGACTGTGACGGCAGCTACTCTGCAGCGTCACAACTAATATGAGGTTTTAAATGATCCGCATAGTCAAAATGACTAAAAGATACACTACAACACACGTTAGATGATGATAGCTTAAATTTCCATGCATTTTAACATATACGAGCCTTAATTACATAGATTTAATCGAAGAGTGCAATATGTTATGTGAAGACAGTGCATACACAGTGTTGCGCGTGATATCGCATTTAATCATTTATCTGGGCACGAACTCGTTTATATGAGATTATACCTAAAGTTAAATGTCATTTTATGTATCGGATTCTATAGTTTGTCTACATGTATCATGGAAACGATGAATAAGCGAACGTTCAGGGCATGCAAGAATTCTATCTCAGAATTGAGAAATTGAGAAAGAGAAAGAGAGATACTTCATTATTTATTCTATCACTTATGTCAGTTGAGCTTGCGAGTTTTTCATCTTCTCAGGGAAAATTCCAATATTTGAATCTATTGAGGTGACCATAATTATATGTAAACTAGGAACTCAGTCAACTTATCCTCATAAGGGCGTCTGCGACTGAAACTTTTACAAGAACCATTCAATTTTTCGCAAATTAATAAAAAAGGTGCAGTAGAGAAATGCTTTCTACAATTTTTAGAATATGGAAGTATATGTATTGGAACATAAATCTCAATTTTCTGCGATGCTATTGTATGCGCAGAGAACCTTTCGCAGAAAGTCTCCTATGTATTGCTGCGAAGGTTCCCTGCGCTGAAATTTAATCGCAGAAGGTTGAATTATTTTTTGCATACAAATACGCCATGAAGTAAGAATTGCAATGCGTGTTTCTTGATTGGACCTTTTATAGTCATTTGTGAAAATAAAAATTACTCTCATCGAAGTTTCAGTGGCGTTTCCCCATACTCGATGAAGAATGGAAATGCACAGCAGTTTCATCTGAAGGAGATATCTAACATCCCTATGTTACATAAAACTAGGTAAAAAATGCGCAACACAGTTTATGCACGTTCACATTATTGAGCACGGACAGTTTGTTTACGAGTATGATTCTAACCTACAAATTAATGATTAAGTTTTTTAATTGGCAGCTAAATATGCCTACGATTCGAATATACTACTATCGATGCCTATCCCGAATTTCAGTCTGATTTTCTGTGCTTATCATCAACGATAATCTGCAGAATTGATTTTCATAACCTCTGAGCAAATTACTAACAACCGTGGAACGAAATCCAAATTCTGTGGCATATTCACGTAGCGCACTATTTCAAGCCGCCATAGTGTGCGTTTTGTATAAGATGGAAATGTGTATGATTGTGTAAGTGAAACAGACTGGGCCCTCGAAAATTTGTATTCGGCTATAAGTCCCGACAGCTTCAGTCAACGAGCCAATAGTAGCGCCATCTATTGGCGATAAATTTTCACCTGCTAAATTCTCCGGTTGTAGACAGCTTTATAACTTGGGATGGTGATTTAACTATTTCTACTGTAATATTGTTGTGGGTGAAATAGTGCTGAGTACTAGTCGAGCGCGAGAAATCATTATATCGCTCAAATTAGATGTCACTCGTCTCACTCGGCAGCCATGTCTACTATATCGGTGTGTGTATCCATGTGCCAGCTGCCACGAGGATATTATATAAAGATTTTATTGGAACTTCAGTCTTATTTGTGGCTAACCTCCACTATTTCAGCCAGAACAATTTTAATCAAGCAACATTTCGTACACATTAGATTCTCAAAATATTTCTTTATTCTCGAGAATTTAGCAGGCGAAATTCACTCGTAGGTGTGTACATGTGTATGTGCCGTTACCCCCACCATGGGACCCCCTCGGACAGCCTTAATATTAATATTAAAAGCTCAAATTTGACAGGCATATTTTTATACCTAAATGAAACTTCTGAACCTGTTTGGAAGAAAAAAAATTTTTTTGTTATTTCTTAATCCCCCTAATAACCACCTATCATCGCACTCTTCTCATGAATTCCAGCGCGTAGCCTTGCCAAGGAACGCTTATTCCGCTGTTGTATCTGCGTGTATCAATCCCGTTTATAGCGTTCTACCGGTGATTGACATTAGGGAGGATTCCATTACTTTATTTACAATGCATCGGACCTTTTGCCTCTTTATTTGCGAAGAATTTCATACACAGTTTCACATATTTTTGATCCAGTCTTCACCCTTCCGTGATTGATACCTGATATTGGGGATGATAAGTGTACACCCGGCGCAGGTATTATAGTTAATAGCGAAGCAAAGTGTGCTCCTAGAATTTATTATACGCCTATATCGAAACTGAATTTATAGTCGTGTCACAATGCATTACCATTTTGGAAAAACCGCGCGCTTTTTAGGCAAACTTTGAAAAAGTTATTGCGATCTGAAGAAAGTTTTGAACGTTCGTAATAAATTTAAGCAAATATCGTGGAGTAGTATACAAAACTTCGTGTTATAGCCTGCGTCATGTGCGAGCCTACTTTGTCAATGTTTAAACTGGTCCCCATAAATTAAGGCCTGTGTATGGACAGATTAAACAAAGCTATGCGTGCTTTCTGTATGTGAGCACGAACGTTTTTACGTGATCTAATTTCTCGTATTATCTACATTCATTTCGGAAATATTTTTTTGAGAAAAAAAACCCAACCCCAGAGCATTGGAAAAAACTTTCAGCAATGGTCGAATGACGGCTACCTCAAGTACTTCGGATCACTGCAGCAGGTTGTATACCGGGGAGCGGTTGACAGATATGTGAAAGTCTTTCTTTCCGTTACTAGTAGTGTTCAGAAAAATTGTGGAGTTTAATCACGTTGAATGGATAAATTTGTGCAATATCTCTGAAGCCCAGCACTTAAATCCCTTTGAAATACTAATGGAAATAAATTGGACGCGTTGAAATCTCACGGTCTAAGAAACAACACCGTGTTATAACTACCTTAGACTACTTATAGTTTGGTCATACAATGAATTATAGTGCAAAATTGATGTGAGCTATAACTTATAACGCACATGGGAGTTATAGACTATGTTGAAGTCGATTATCTCGTATTTCTGGCGAATTTACAGTACCATGAGTGACATCTTTGTTTCACACAAAGGACTACCATGTCGATGATCATGTGTATGTATCGCCAAACAAGAACCATTGCAGAGTTTGTCGTAGCCTCGTGTGTCACTGCTGACTGTGTGTATCCAGAAATATCTACTCTGTAAATGATGAGTGTATGGTTTTCTGCATGACAAAATGAACTGTGATCGGTAAAAGTACTATCCTTTAGATATAACTGCCACCAGTCTATAACAAAGCTTTAGCTGCTTGTAAATTTCGTTGCATAGCAAAATAGTCATCACGATTTCAAGATATCCAGTGTATGATACAGTACTTTCCCTTGCAATGCGCAAAACATATTGTATTGGAATGGGAACGAGCCCGGTTTGAACTGAATCTGAGCGGGTAATCAACTATAAACTCCAACCCGAAGCTAATCGCCTTACGATTTCGACCACCCTGTGCATGGCCCATCTTCAGCAGTTGGTGGGATCGTAACCTCACTTAATGTTGGATGCCCTGAAAATTTGTTACTCAATACTTTTTTCTTTCGCGATTTCACCTGCAACCGCTTACATTCTATCATATGAACTTTCGTAGAATATAAAAAGGAATATCTGCCTAATGATAATTTCCAGGTGACTCCGTGTCGTCCGTTGACATGTCTCCGATTTTAATCGGGCTAGGAGGTACGGCGACAGGGCTTGGGCTCATCGTTACCGGCGTTTTAATGGCACTCTGGAGGAGACACGCTGCAACCCCTGCGAAGCCTAAGCCCCCACAGCCTACGATAGCGACATTTGCCGGCAAGGGGGACGAGGAGGATGGCAATCCGGATTTGATACCAACCAGAGAACTCAACAATCATTTAGGTAACTAAGCCGGAAGGACCAAAAAACGAGTACAAGAAGAAGTACTGGCGTGGCAATACCGATATAAACTAAAGAAACCGAGAAAATACTGGTAGCAACTTGCGCATTTACTTACAGCAGTTCACTTGGATTTACTTGGATTTTCTGACTCACGGTATTGAATAGTGTATAACCTATAGTAGATAAATGTTACCATAGCTTACATCACTCCCAAATCTTTCTGATTTGCTACAACAGTAGAGAGAAGACCTTCGAGAATGAAAAATAACAAAAGAAAGAAAAATACTGTACAGACTGACTCTTGGGGTTTCTTTCTGGCATCTTTTTTAATTGAGTACTACCATACTCGTTCAATTTCTTCCAGATAGAAAGCTTGCGATCTACGGATCTCTTCCACGAAGACCACATCTCTTGGAAGGCAGTGAAATGTCCTACGATGTCATAGAAGACCTTGAATACCCTCAGGCAGCACCCAACGTGAGTTTCATAGTAATTTCTTCATAGGCTTGCTGAAATTCGGTTCCGGAAATTTCGAGAAAATCAGTATTTTTTCCGGATCTGTCCCAGGTGTTCTCAATTTGAAAATACATACAATGTCGATATTCAATTTTCACGAGAGCTTTCGTACCATCTAAATTTCGGATGGGTTTACGATGTCAATGTTTGTAGAGCTGCGACACTTGCGACTGGCGATCACAGTTGGGCTTCGCTAGTACCATTATTATCACTACAATTATTTGATTTTTGTTATTATGACTACGAAATTTAACCTAACCTAACCAAACCTAATCTTTTTTTTTTCTTCGATTGCCTTTCCCACTGGACTTTCGACTGTGGTCCAGCGTGCAGACCCGGGTATCGCCTTCTCGGCATGGTTTCCGGGACTACGCTTTGCAGGGAGGGAGAGGGGGGAAGGTTAGGCAGGCTAGGTCTGGATGGCTATTTTGTGGGGACGCAAGTGCTCCTTTTTAGGGGTTGTTAAGTGTTCAACTTGAGGGTTTTTTCTGCTATGTAATGTCTATCTTTCTGTCTGTTTGTACGTTGGTACCCTGCTTACTATCTTTTGTTGCTGTAAGTTTCGGGGCTGCCTCGTTACGTCTCGGTCATTGCTGTCTGTTTGTTTTGGCTACTTTCTTGTCGTTCGATCCGGTTCTTTTTGGTTTCTCCCGTGGGTTGTGCGGGTGTGTCTGGTTCCTTGTTCGTTTGATTCTGTACGCGCAGTCACCACTGCCCGGTGTTTGTGTTGCCCGGGGTGGCACTCTGATGAAAAATCGCCGGATATCGGCGGGGGTGCGTTTTTGAAGATTCTTCGTGTAGGAGCCTCAAGGTTCTCCTTGACTGTCCCGTGGCTCTGCTGCGGTTGTTTTTTCCATTTCTCGTTCGAGCCTCTCCTTGCTTCTTATGATCGCCACTAGCGCGTCTCCGATTCTCTGCCAGGACTCTCGGTTCCTGGTCATTTCGTATCCGAATCCTGCGTCCGGCTTCAGTTGGCTGCTTTTCCTCTCCTTGAGCTTTTCCTATCTGATTTCCTCGCTCACGGTGCATTTGAACACCATGTGCTCGGCATCGTCTGGTTCCCCACAGTGGTAACACAACGGGCTGTCGCACTTTTTGAATCGGAATAGGTACGCGTTCAAGCACCCGTGCCCTGATAGCGCCTGCGTGATATAAAAATTCACTTCGCCTCGTTTCTTGCTCCTGTTTACTGCGTCTAGTATCAGTCTTCTTGTTTAATGGGATGTCTCGTTTGTCTCGTTCCGCTTTTTTTGCCATTCGCGTATTTGCCGTTTCCCGTATAGAGGCTTTTTGTTTTTCACGAGAGTGCCTCGAGCTCCGTCTCTGCCGCTGATGTTATTTGAGCTTCGCGCTTCCTTTTCCATAGCCGAGCTCTTTTTCGGACAAGCAGGTAGGCGGGAGGCGTGCCCGGGATAAGGGATTTCTTCTGTGCGCTGTCTATTTTCTTCTTGTATTTTGCGGTTCTATCGTGGAGCTCCAAATCGGCGCGGCGTACAACATGACCAACTCAGTGACATTTCCGAGCAGCCTTCTTTTGTTCTACCGCGGCCCGCTGGTGTTCAGGATGAGCCTCTTCAAATTTCGAGTGACTTCCTCGGCCCTGATGGTGGCTCTCACAGCGTGAGTTTGTATGTTAACCTCCGGTCTATCGTCACCCTCAGGTATTTCATATTCGTACTTCACGGAAAGGTCGACGGGCCTATCTGTATACCCGCTTCGGTGTCGACGAGTCGTCCCTGCCCGAACTGAACAGCCACCGTTTTCTGGTGAGCCAGCTCCAGGCCGGCCGCATCCATCCAGTTTATGGCTCTCGCCGATGCGGGTGTGCTCTGCTTCTCGTTTCCGCCTCGCTTCTGCCCGCCGTCAGGGAGATGGTGTCGTACCGTAGCACAGTGTCGTCACCAGTTCTTCCTCAGGGTGTTCCATCTCGAGGACACCGTTGAACATTATATCAGGCCCCAGGACTGATCTTTGTGGAACCCCTCTTGTGGTGTAGTGGGAGGTGGAATGAGTGATCAAATGAGAATTACTTAATAATATAACTTTAATGAGTTAAGGTACTAAATATACAAGGGAGCTCAGGTGAGCTGATGAGAGCTCGAATGCTCGTCACGGACTGGCTGCTATCTATTAAAGACAATGCTTGACACTCTGTCGCGACTCTAACACATGTAAATACAGGACGTCGAAGGTGTGTCAATACACATCTTATTGTAATACATTACACCTCTAGTTATACTCACTGTCTCCTCTCCCTCCGGCGTCGCGTAGTGAAAAATGCGATCGAATAGGTCGTGGCCTACCATTTTTCGCAGGTAGATCGGGATGCTCAGCTGTTTTAGAGCCTCTCTTCACCTCCTCCAGCTCGCGGTGTTGAACGCGTTCTTGATGTCTAAGCTCATTGCCGCGCATTCAATGCCTTCTCTGCGCCTGTCGCGTATGGTTTCTGTTCACGCAGGCGCGGTAGACTTCTTTTGTTTGGTCTGCAACGCTTTCAACGAACTCTTGCAATTCTAATTAAAGGTTGCAGATGATTTAAGGTTATTAAAATAACGAATGTCGTGTATTATTTTAGAATATATTTTAATAATCAAGTCCAAATATTTTACAAGGTGGTAGTTGATGAGATTTGCAGTCAAATTGCGTTAAAATTTGTTAACGAGAATACGAATTGAGATGATATAGTGAGTGTTATAAGTTAGAGTAGAGTATTCCCGGAGTTTACAGATCTAAAGTGGCGAGTATAAGCTTACGACGGTGGAACTGTGTACAACCGCGAAGATCTTGTCGAACTGAAGTTTTCTATTTTGTAAAAATTGGCTGTGGGTGAGAAGAGCAGTGGTAGGGATTGCGAATTAGGGTAAAAGTTTGTTAATTTTTGGGAATTGGTTTAGGAGGTTAAGTGGCAAAACTGTTTAATTGTTAGGATTAGTTAAGACGTTAGAGGAAAAGGGCGTAGGGGTTGGCATTAGAAATTGTTTAAACATTGGGATTCTCGGAACGCTAAGTGGCGGAGAGGAGAGCGGTTCTTGCAAGGGACAGGCATACGTGATGAACCACTAGGCTTACGATTGACGGAAAAAAGATAATAAACGGACCGGACTGCAAGTTTTAGCATTTACGACAGCACATTTTGTCGCCAAATGTGTAGCTCAAAAACTTGGAAAAATACAGGGAAAGGTTTCTTTTATCCTTGCCTTTGATGAATAGGTGCAATTATTTAACTACTCTTACATTATAGACTACGGCTTAATTATAAACATAGCGAACTGTTGAGGTATATGATCGAACTGAGTTCTTATGCGTCGCAACAGTTTTGTTCAGATGCTCGATGGCGTCGATGGTCGACCTGCCGCGGCGGAATCCGCACTGGTTGTCGTTCAGGTTTCGATTGGCCTCTAGGTGATCCTCTATTCGAGTTGCGATTATTTTCTCAAGGGTCTTTGCCACTGCGCCTAGGAAACAGAGTGGACGTAGTTTTGGCTGGGCACCGTCGTCGGTTTGGAGCTGGCCCTTTGGCAGTCAGACTAGCCTGACCGTTTTCTAACATCCGGGGAATATGCCGTTTCTTGAAGTAGCTGTTGTAGGCCGTCGCAAACGTACACGGGGTCCGTTGCGAAGGGTTTCCTCACTATCTCGACGGTCAGTCCGTCGGCTTCAGGGGCCTTTCCGCTCTTGGTTCTTTCAGGGCTCTGCCTGTTTCGTTCGTTGTGATAGCCGGGAAGTCCGGGGTGCCCGGCTCGTCGGGGTTGGGTTGTTCGGATGTGTATCGCGCTTCGTCATTATCTTCTTCTTCCGCCCCGTCGGTCTCTTCGCCCGGCGGGAAGAGCTCGATCACCACCTTTCGAATAACCTCTGCGTGAAACGAGACTCGCGCGGTTTCAGTTTATGCATGCACAGTTTGTACAGTGTACCCCATAGATCGTTATGAATGGTCGCCGTTAGATCTTTCCATGCTGTTTCTTTGCTTTGTCTGATCTTGAATCAGAAGTCTCTTTTCCATTGCCTGTGCGTTTTCGCCGTGTCTTCGGCGACTCTCGTGTCAGGTCTGTACTTTTTTCTCGCCGCTCTTCTGGTGCGCAGCCATTCTTTCCTTGCGGCGAAGATCTCCTCGTATCACCAGTGAACTTCCTTTCTGCCGCGGTGCGCTTTCCTCTTAGGGATGGCGGCGTGGCATGCGCGCGTTATGTGGCTTATCAATCCTACGGTCCTTTCTTCCGGTGTGCGGTTTGGGTGTGGTTCTGGGTCTATCCTCGGTGCCTGCATGTACATTGCGCAGGTTCCATCCCCGCAGCGGCGTCCCCTCCGCGTGACGTGATGGTGATTGTTCTTTGAGGCCTGCTTTAGTATCGTACGTCACCTATATAACGTGATCACTCATGGTCTCTATTTCTTCGACTCGCCAGGCCCTTGCAATTGGGTGTGATATCTTTCTTGTGGCAAAAGTGAGATCGATGGTTGATTTCGACTCGTCCCTTTGGAAGGTTGGTGCGCTGGCCTGGTTGCAGTTGCGGAGCAGGGTGTCCTTTATAAGTCTCGTCAGGGCTTCGCCCCTTGGAGCCTCTTTGCTGCTGCCCCATGTCGAGGGCCACGTGTTAAAATCCGCACTCCGTGCTGCTGTCGTCGCTTGTCTGCATTTTCTATTCGAGGTGGTGCCGCATTAGTTTATTGAGGTAGGCTCGGAATTTCGTGGTTGGCCTGTTGGGCGAGAAATAACAGCTATACACTGTTCACGGAGAAAATACCCAACGATCGAAATAGAACTCGTCCGAACAGTCGTATCCCGCCCAACGCTCCGCCTATTTTACCCTCTCTATGTCGCCAAACGGGTCGCATGGCTGAGCAGACCCGGTATAGCCGACACGGGGGCCCTGAGTCTTTCAGCCGAGCGGTCAACTTCTTTAGAGAGCGTACTTTATCGGCCGGGGCCCAATCGTATGATAATTTAGATACGGCGTTGAGTTGTGAGCCCCGTCACCCCCACCCGACTCTCGGGTACCGCTCCAACTAGGGTTTCCGGCACCTTTTTCGCCGGGTGCGACGCCACCTCGTGGCTGATGCTGTCCCGGAGGTACTTCAGCAGGCGCTCGTACTCCCAGCCTTCCTTTCTAACTATCAGCGCCAGGCCATTTTGGTCTGCGCGTGGGTGCAGTCTCGATCTTGTTGTCGCCGCCACCGGTGTCTGTAGCACAATTGCTGCGGTGGTCGCTGTCCGATCGTTCCGGCGCTGGTTTAAGTTCGCCGTGTGTTTCCGATTTCCTCGTCCTTCGCGGGCGTTCGTTGTGCTGGTGTTGGTATTGGCGATGAAGGTGGTCGCCACGACCTGCCTCCACGTTCTCCTTGTTTCTGTCGTGGCCGGTTGTCTGCCGCCGTCCACGGCATCGGCGTCCTCGTCTTGGAAGCTCATCGGACCGGCTCGGTCTGGGTGCCCTTATCCCTCGTTGCGACTCTACCGCTCCGGGTGTTGCATGTCCGTCCCACTTGCGTGCGGGGGACCGTTTCTCGCACCGCTGTCGGTGGTGGTGATAGTAGCCGTGGTGTTCCGGACGGGGGTATGCTCATGCCTGTCTGCAGTTGTTGCAGCTCTTTGCTGATGTTGACATCTTCGTCCAGGTCATACGCCATCGCTGGGTGCTCGTGGCTGTGATGCTGCCGATCGTTGGGCGTCGTCCTCCATCAGTGGTGGTGGTAGTAGTGGTGGTACTGATACCGGGGCGCTCGCGCTCCCCTTTTCTGGTCTTCGTGGTGGTATTTGCCCGCGCGCCTCCTGCTTGCCTGAGTGCTATGCACTCTTTCGCCGTGTGGTCAGTGCTGCTGCATGTATGGAATGCCCTCTTTCCATAGCAGCCCCCCTCTCGTGGTGAAGCTGCGCATGGTGCAATTCGCCCAGCCCATACGAATCTTTACCGCTGGCAGGCATCGGTTCGGTACACCACTTTCGACTTCGATACAGGCCGTCATCGTTCCTAATCTTCCCGGGATGAGGAATATGATTTTTACCTTCTCCGTCTCTATGCCGGCGACGCCGTCTACTGCCACGCTCAACTACTCGGCGGTGGTCGGATTATGTAGGTTACGAACGTGTATCCTGACTTTGCTCAGCCCGACGGCTCTTGCCGTGCATCCGTCGTCCTTCAGACTCTTCGCCATCATTTCCGCCTGGGCATCGGTTGTTATCTGTAGGAGCAAGCTGCAGCTTTTCTGACGCCCGTGATTCGCAGGTCCTCGGTGTTCAACTTGTTCCTGATGAATGGCAGGAGCTCTGGGTATGTCTCGCTATCGCGCGCTCTCACCCTGGTCGTTGACTTATTTCGTTTTGGTCGTTGTTGCTGTTGCTTGAATGCTTGTGCACTAGGGTGACAATTTTTTTCTCTTCAAATTCTCAATTTTCAGTCTCACCCAATAATTAGATTGTATTCCGTGATTGTAGAATGTTTGGGTAGTTTGAACCCGCTCGGGCCACTTTCAAAGGTCGCTCAATCACTCTCAAAAATCGATATTTTATCAAAAATTGATTTTTTTAGTGAAAATAATCATTTATCTCACACCCTTTACTTTTTCTTTATTGAAATCTAGGAATGTGTGCAAAATTTTATTGAAATATTTTCATTCTTAAAGGTCGCTCGATGACTATAAAGAAAAGAAATTGTTATTCTCACCCTTTCCATACTTTCTTTGGTTGTTCGCATGGATGTTCATGAAATATAGGCCAAAAATACTCATATTCAGAGGTCGCTCAATACTTTGAAGAAGCATTTTCCAATCAAAAGTCAGTTATCCATGTAGTTTCGAGACTGAATCAATGTTTATGTTTATGTTTGAAAAATTGAGAAAATACCTCAAACATTGATTTTTGATTGAAAAATGCTTCTTCAAAGTATTGAGCGACCTCTGAATATGAGTATTTTTGGCTCATATTTTATGAACATCCATGCGAACCACCAAAGAAAGAATGAAAAGGGTGAGAATAATAATTACGTGACATCAATTTTTTTTCTTTATAGTCATTGAGCGACCTTTAAGAATGAAAGATTTCAAATAGAATTTTGCACACATTTCTAGATTTCAATAAAGAAGAAGTAGAGGGGGTGAGAACAATGATTATTTTCACTAAAAAAATCAATTTTCGATAAAATATCGATTTTTGAAAGTGATTGAACGACCTTTAAAAATGGCCCGAGCGGGTTCAAACTGTACAAACATTCGACAATTAGGGAATACAATCTAATTATTGGGTGAGACTGAAAATCTAGAATTTGAGGGGAAAAAAATTGTCACCCTATTGTGCACCTGTGCTTCCGATGAGTTTTCTCGGTGTTTGCAGTCCATGGTCCACTCGCCTCGTGTCTTGGTGGCGTTTCGCCGGCAGTGTGGGAGCGTCGGACGTTTTCTCTTCCTTTTGGCGGCGCGTTTTTGGGGTGCTTTTTGGTATTCTGAGCCGTCCGTGTCCGGCTTTTGTTCGTCCGCGGTGCTGTTGTAGTCCGTTCCGTCCACGTCCGTCGCTGTTGCTGCTGTTGTAGCTGCTCCACGGGCGTCAGCGCTCGTTCCGAGTACCTCCGTGTTTTGTTCGTGGGTTGCGGTCTGCAGGGTGCCTTTGAGGAGGCGGCTTATCAGCCGCTTACCTTCTTTTAGGTGCCTACTCATGGCTTTGGGTAACGTGCCGCTGAATCTGTGGCTGGCTGTGATCCCAGACGTAATGCCTTCCAGCACTCGCTCCCACTCGGTGAACTGATCCTGTTGTTCCACGGTGCCTAGGCGGTGTCCTGCTTTGAATATTTTGGAGTCTGCCGATACCTTCAGCTGTCTCCGTAGGTTACCGCTGAAGCTCGAGTTTTTCGGCAGCTTCCTCAGTTGCTGTCAGCTGCACTTGGCTACAGCTGTCACCAGGTCTAGCGTTCGCCGCTGGAGTCGGCGTTGTCTCGGTCAATATAGACGCTGGTGCCAGCGCCGGTCGCTGTTTACGGTACACCTGTATCGTAGCTATCGACGTGTGCTTCAGTGTATCAGGTTTGGTTGCCTCCTCTGTTGGTTCCACAAGCGTGGCCTCGAGCTCTTGGCCCGACTCTGAGTCTTACTCAGCCGCAGTCTCATTCTCGGTCTCGATGGCAAACTCGCTTTCTGTCTCGTTGTATACGTAAGCCGCGTCGGTGGGTTTACTGACTAGAGAGTCCTTGTAGGATACATAGAATAAGTGACCCCGTGGGAGTCTCGCCCCTCCTTCGCCTCGCGCTCGTATTGGTGCTCGCGCCTAGTGTACCGCTCGTACTTCTAGTTGTTGTTGCCGTTTGCTGCTGCTTTGTCCTTCCTCCCTGTTCGCCCCGTACGGCCATTGCCTGGAGTTCGTCGTGGGTAATGTTTTGATTTAAATGTCATCATGATTGCTGGATGATGACCCGCGGAGGCCCGCTACACCACCTCCTCGTGCCGGTTGCAGCTGCAGAGATAGTTTTGTAGGCGCTAATAGCGCGCATCGCTGCCGTTGTGAAGACGCTGTTTTATCTGATCCGCATGTGTTTTCTGGCTCATGGCCTCCGTACACACCGGGACGCCGTATAATGCTACGGATTCCGTCACAGTTCCCAGTAGGTTTCTTCGTGCGGGCTTGGGTCCCCCCACGTTCGGCGTGAACTGTGCGAGTTTTGCCGTCACTGCTGCCGCCTTGCCTGGAGGCGTAGCTAATATGGTCCGCGAATGTGAGCATTTTATTGACCTTGACTCCGAGGTACTTGATGCTGTTGTCCAGTAGGTTGCGCTCCCCTTTTATGTTCAGCCTGGGTGTTGTTTTTTTTCTCTTTCTGCTACAGAATATCGCCTCGGTCTTGGTGAGTGCGACTTCTAGTCTCTTCTGCTCTATCAGGTCCACTATCCTCCTTGTAGCTTCGTTCGCCCTTCTCTCCACATCTCGTATGTCCGTCCCCGTTATGACTTTTATTCAATCGTCCGCGTAACATATGGCATTAGTGTGATCGCGAGTCTCCATCTCCAGTACTTCGACAAACATCATGTTTCACAGCAGGGGGCCTAGCGTAACCCCTGCAGGATCCCTCTGGTCACCCGCCTGCTCTGGTCCCCCTCGGGCGTTGCATACTGCATGGTTCTGTCACTGAGATAGCTGCCAATCGTTTATATCAGGCAGTGTGGCACGTTTTTTCGGCACTTCAACGTGTAGCGTCGTTTTCCTTCGGATTTTGCTCACGCATATCCGGTATGGCACTCCCCACTGATCACCTTCGACCGTCTCTAGCAGCTCCAGCCACGTCTTTTCTTTGCTCTTTGTGATCATCGTTCTCAGTATCTTGCTGGCTTCTTTTGCCGTGGTCTCGGCTGTTTTTGAAGGTTTCGCGTCTTCTTTCGTTGTTTGGTTGTGTGGCCCTTCGGTGCTTTTTCGTCTTTTACAGTTGGCGCCTGGCCCTGTTGTATTCTATTTTTGCGCTGGCGGCGTTCTCGTTCAGCAATATGCGGATCAGCTGTTGTCCGGCACCCTTCGGTGCGGTGCGGCCTTGGCGGACGCCTCCCTTGGTCTTGCTCTGAGCGTTTCGGCTTCTTCCTCCGGGGTGCTTGTTGCAATGTCGTCTACTCACTCGGGTGTTTGGTTTTTGGCACTCTTCTATATCTCTGCCTCAAATTTGGCTGGGTCCAATTCTATGGTCGCTGAGTCTTTCCTCCTCCTTGACCTTCCAGGTGTCTGTTATTTTCGCGGCGAGACCGTTCATCGCTGGGGTGACATTGGCGATTGAGGTGGCCATTCCTCTTTCAAATTTCGGCCTTACCCCCCTCCACCCCCTCCACCCCACGCGCCCCGTTGCACAGTAGCATCCCGGTTTGAGTTAGCATCGCCTGTGGTTCGTGCACATGTTGCCCTATGCAGTTGACCATGCGTTCAGGTCGCTCGCGATTATCGCCCCCTGGGTGGACGTGTTCCTGTTGCTAGCTATGCACGCGTCCATGGCCTGTTCTAGCTCCGCCAGGTGTGTTGTGACTTCTTCGTGTGCCGCGTTGGGCGAGATATAGCAGCTGGTGATCTCTGTTTTTCTTACGAGGGCCGTCACATGCCCCGATCCGGTTCCTGCTTGTCCGACTGGCATGCTGTTATCCAGCACTTGTATGACTGCCTTGCCATAGCAGACGGAGAGATAGTGACAGAAAGTCCCGATTTATTTTTTACAAGTATGGCACTGCTTCAGGGGTCGAATTACATAATTGATGAAAGGAAAATGATGGTCATAGCGCTGATCGTCGGAGCGTAATCGCAGGACGAAGTATCTAACTTGTCGGATAAATTACGGGTTTTGAACAATTTGGTGCACATAGAATCTTGCATTTTCCGGTAGTTCATGGAAAACAATCTGGCGGAAGCAAAATGCCATACGCATGCGGTTGGGCTTACAGCCCGCTATACTAATCGTAATGGGTAAGTTTTTTTTTTCTAAACTATCTTTTAAAGGCTCATTTTTGTTTCAACTAATTATTTTCAAGTAGACATTCACGAAAATCGCCACGCCATACGGTATTAACGGATCTAAATAGTCGCCATATTGCCGTAAAGGAGCAGATTTTTTTCAGGTTGCTTAAGTTGCCTGAGTTTTATAGTATCGCATTTGGATTATTTGGAAGTTCATGATACAATGTGACCGTTAATATATTAGCCATATTTCTGGTCAAGTGCAAAATTAGTGCTATACTTGATAAAATTGGTTTTTCGAGACGTTTTTAAAATCCGATTGGGCAGACGTGAAATGATTCATTACAGTATGGCATCATTGTATTTAGTTTATTTCGACATGATTCCACCTAAAAACAAAAATACCCCATACTGTGACGATAGGCCTGAAGACTGCCACACTTGCGTTTGGATGTGGGAAAAAAAATAATGTGAAACGAATTTTTACAGTATGGCGTTTCGATTTTTCGAATATTATAAAAATATATACAAGTCGGATCTTCCCGAGATGTATTCGACAAAGATAAAGAAGTAGTAATTTTCTTTGAAATCTTTCGTGACATTTTATTGTCCGAATTAAAGAGTTAACAAAGAGTAAATCAATTGAATATTAAATAACAAATTAACGAGATTCAAGTCAATCAATATATAACTTTTGATTTAGAGAGACGTCACAGTTCCGCGGGCTTCCAATCAATCCTGACAATAATTGTCTGATCTCAATTTCTTCTAAATAAACGCCCAGCAACCGATAGTCCTTTTTATAACTGAGCGACTATCGGTGCTTTGACGGCTCTGTGCGAGCGCATCCCTTGACCTCAGAGATCGCTCCGTCTTTCTTGACCAAAAGGGTGATCAAACATCATGCGCCGACATATAGTATAATAATATGCCTCGGAAAAATTGTGCCATACTTATGGTGAAATGCAAAAGTGGCGCCATACTCGAAAAACTGATTTTCCGAAACGTCTTTAAGGTACAAGTGGTGAAAAACGTAAAATTACTCATTGCAGAACAGCTAATTTTTATTTATTTTTTATCATGCAACAATTAAGATTATTTTGATTTATTCTGACACGTCTTCGTCAAATATTTCTTCTTCCGAAGTACTTTCGTCGTCGTTTGGCTCCTAATCCGACGCGTCGTCGATCGCCTTTTCGGTGCCGTTCTCGTCAGCGTCCTCGTCAGCGTCCTCGTCGCTGCTTGCATCGACCTACGTTAAGTTGCCCCCCCCCCCCCCCCCCCCCCCCCCTCAGATGTTTAAACTTTTTTTCATTGGAATCGTTTGGTGGTCGTTTGTTGGTGTTTGGTAGTCTATTTCCGAGGTTTGGTATTAACTAGTCTTTTTTGTCAACGCAAAAAACGAAAATTCAGCGCGAAGTTAGCCCCTCCACGCTGCATTTTTCAATTTTTTTCTTCGGGAATCGTTTGGTGGTCGATTGGTGGTGTTTGGTAGTGCATTCTTCAGCTTTGATACGGGATATTTTTTTTATTTCAACCTGCAAGACGAAAGTCGACCGTGAAGCTTCGCCCCTCCCCCCCTTCCCCGCCACATCAAATTTGGTCAATAATGTTTAATGCCATTTCTAGAGTCACTTCGACCTTCTTCCCCATTCTCTCAAAATTATCATTATTGGCCAAATTTGATGTGGCGGGGAAGGGGGGGAGGGGAAAAGCTTCACGGTCGACTTTCGTCTTGCAGGTTAAAATTAAAAAAATATCCCGTATCAAAGCTGGAGAATGGACTACCAAACACCACCAATCGACCACCAAACGATTCCCGGAGAAAAAAATTAAAAAATGCAGCGTGGGGGGGCTAACTTCGCGCTGGATTTTCGTTTTTTGCGTTGACAAAAAAGACCAGTTAATACCAAACCTCGAAAGTAGACTACCAAACATCACCAAACGATTCCGATAAAAAAAAATAAAATAATCCAATATGGCGGGAGGGGGGGGGGGGGGGGGGGGAATTAACGCTCAAATTTCGTTTTCCACATTTTAAAAAAGCTATTCGCTACCAAATCTTGACAGTGAACTACCAAACACCACCAAACGGCCACCAAACAATCCCAATGAAAAAAAGTTGAAATATCTGAGGTGGGGGGGCCAACTTAACGGAGGTCTTACATCGGTATCTATAAATTATGTCATTCTGATCATCAACTGTGTTATGTCCCTCACTACACTTTAGATGGAGTGAGGGTGGTTTTTGTTTAAAATAATTGATGACTCGTAATAGGGTGAAATTGTATTTATACATATTTACAATTTGGAAATCTGTTGATCAATTATTTACAAGGACTGATAATATTTGTTTGTTAAACAGAGTTATATTTAAGTATTTGAGGATTGAATTATTGTATTTGTTAGATAAGTTAGAGTTGATAGTTTAAATTATTAAGATTGATAGTTGAGGGTTTTGAGAACTTGACGTGTTCTCTCGATTAGATAGATGTTGATAGGTTGCGGACTCGATGTGTACTGTCTTTTTGGTAGTTGATCAGAAAGGGATTTTGGAAGATTTTTGGAAAGGTGGAGGGTGTAGGAGTTTGCTAATTGGTGGATTTTTGCGATTAGTGGATTTTTGTGATTGGTGGATTTTCGTGATTGGTGGAAAGGTATCGGAAATACTGGTCATAGGAGTAGGGTTCTGGTACATGGGATTTCTAGGAATCGGTATGTCAGTACATAGTTTCGGTTAAACAATAGAAAGAAAGTCTGTAGAAAGCCAGGTATACGTGATCATAAAAAAAAGGATGGGAAATTTTGACCCGACGGATTCGCATTTGGTCGCCAAATGTAGACCAACGCGCGCAGAATTCATACAAAGGTTTAAGTTGCTTTATGACTCTGTTGTTCGGTCGACTGACTGTCTATTGTTTGCCGTTACTCGCTGTCTTATGATTATTTTGTTCGTATCGAAAAAATAATATTAATTATAAACTAGAATTAAACTAAATCAATCAATCGATTGCATGACGCGTGTCATGGCACGCAACAAACTGTTCAGCACATCTGATAATCAATTTTTTTTAAATCTGTTGCAAATTGATATTCAGTCAAATTAAGATACTGCTACTTCAGACAAGCCAATTACACAATCGCAAGTTGGAAAAACAAATTGTCTTCAATACTTACCTTCCTCTTCCTCTTTTGCCTTTTCATCATTTCCACCCATGATGATCTCCCCGATGGTTGCTGGCATGGCGTCACCGTCGTACTAATGAAAGTCGTAATTATTTTCATCCCCCAACTTCCATCCGCAATCGTCTGGGCTTAAAATTGACGGGTGTACGCGATAAAAGTATAACCCACCCCCCTAATTTTGTAATATCCAATATAAAACTATATTTATATTGATGTATTACTATCGCACTGACGTTGTTTCTTTGTTTATAGTATTATAATATGTGTATAGTTACATTCAAAGTAGCTTTGTTATGTAGCGGCGAGATTGTTAGTTTGATAGTACGACAAAAGTATAACCCATGCGTCATGTCAGTTCGTGTTTACACTTGTGCTGTGTTTCTCGTAACTTATTACGTGGTAGAAAATTATTTCAATCGATTTTCATTTAGTTGAAAAGAAACAAAATTGATTGTAATATAAAATGCCACGTGGGAACCATTTAAACGAACGTGAAAGTCATTTAATTAGAACATTGTATTTTAAAAATTGGTCTAAGGCCAGAATTGCAAAATTTATTGATAGAAGTCATCGTCTAAAACGTAAGAAATTACAAAGAAAACCGCTGTTATCTGATAAACATAAATTGGATAGATTGAAATTTGCAAAAGATCATATTCAATGGAAGAAGAAGTGGAGAAAAGTTATTTTAACTGATGGAAAGAAGTTTAATTTATACGGACCTGATGGTTTTAATTACTATTTTCACGATTTGAGAAAAGAAAATTGTGTATCGAGTCGACGACAAGCCGGGGGTGGTAGTGTAATGATATGGTCTGGAATTGGATACGTGGGAAAAATGGATATCAAGTTCTGTACTGGAACAATGAACAGTAAACGGTATATAGACATGATAAATGAACAGATTACTTCTCATGCGACGCGAATTGCTGGTCCTGATTTTATATTTCAGCACGATAATGCCGGAATTCACCGTGCACAAATAGAATATATTTCAATGAAAAAAATTTTCCAGTTCTTGAATGGCCGGCTTGTTCTCCTGACTTGAATATAATTGAAAATTGTTGGAGAAATTTATCACGAGCTGTGTATCGAGGATCAAGGCAATTTACGACAGTTGAAGAGTTGTAGAAGGCAAAAATCGACGATTGGCAAAATATGAAGCAAGACACAATTAAAAAGTTATGACAGTTTACCAGATCGAATGATTGAAGTAATTAGTAAAAGTCGTAGATCTACGAAATAATAAATTAAATAAATAATTTCTCTTTGTTATAATTCTCGTGAGTTCTATTTATATTTAATTACCTCGGTTATACTTTTGTCGCACTGCAAAATTTAATATCATGTGTATTTGGTTAATTTTGCATTTAATAAATAATACATTGATTGTAAAATATACTTACCAATACCTAAATTTTGTGTATTAGTATTACATCAATATGAATATAGTTTTATATTAGATATTATAGAATTAAGGGGGTGGGTTATACTTTTGTCGCGTACTGTTTGTGCTGATATATAATACCCTCATCAACTGTTCTCGTAGCTCAGCCTTACACGGCGGAAGTAGAGAGGCGTCGACATTTTTAATATGCTTCATGAATTTTAGGCCTGTGTGGCACATACTGTAAGATTTCATGAAGAGAGCAAATCTTACTTCATTCACCTCGTTAATGTTACGCTGGCTGTACAGTCTGAAAGGATAACAAAAAAAATTTTCTGTTCAGTTATCGGAATTGATACTTGTGATTTGGTATCAGTAGTGAAAACATTAAACCTGCAGAGAAATTCCTCCAGCCGAGTAAAGCTCTCTTCCCGCTCCGCAGAGATCTTTATAAAAGCGTCCTGATATATTTCGTATTATATCAGGATTTCCAGTGTTCTCTTTTTTCCTTTTAAAGAGCAGGGATTATAATCACAGCCTGTCAGTGCGTGAAGGCCCGGCAAGGAACGACAAATTTTGTTGCCCAATTTATCATAAATTTGACTGATATCAATAAATCTACGGGTGTTTCCTGAACAAAATCACTGACATTAATAATATGAACTAGTAAATTTGTAATGAATGTCAATAATATGAATATTCCATCAAAAAGTTTACGTCCCTTTGGAGGAACGTACGGACGCCTGACAAGCAGCTGTTGATACCTGCGTTGTTATAAATTCACCAGGAAATACAAACGGACCTCCAAAACTCGACAAAGATGTTCGAGCGTCGATGGTCGTAAAATATTAACTGGGATCTGTTATAAATCACGATTGCCCCTACATATGTGTTTGAAAATTTATATTTACGGTTTTCAAACCTCAAACTTTTGGGAAATCTTGTGCCATACTGTAAAAAATCATTCAAATTCCGCATGAAATCTTACAATTTTGTCATAATATTATATGTATCTGACTCATCCCACGGGTATGGTGTAATCAGATTTCTGTTTCTAGTCATAAAAATATCTGGTAAAAAAATGTATAGGCTGTAAAAAATCGTTTAGCAATTTCAAAAAATCTGCTCCTTTACGGCAGTATGGCGTCTATTTAGACCCGTCCAAACGGTATGGCGTGGCGATTTTCGTGAATGTCTACTTGAAAGTAATTAGTTGAAACAAAAATGAGCCTGTAAAAAATAGTTCAGAAAAAAAAAAAACTTACCTATTACGATTAGTATGGCGGGCTGTAAGCCCCACCGCATGAGTATGGCATTTCGCTTCCGCCAGATTGTTTTCCATAAACTACCGGAAAATGCAAGTTTCTATGTGTAAGAATCGTTCAGGACCCGTAATTTATCCGACGAGTTAGATACTTCGTCCTACGATTACGCCCCGATGACCGGCGCTATGACCATCCTTCCATTAATTATGTAATGCGACCCCTGAAGAGGTGCCATACTTGTAAAAAATGAATCGGGACTTTCTGTCACTATCTCTCGGTCCATCGCTACTTTCTAGCCATCTACCTCCGGTGCGGCTGGTGCTGGGTTCGCTTATTATTGCCACTTGGGCTTTCCAGGTCTTGGCCGTAACTACCAGCAGGTCGTGTGCCCTTCTGGTGTTGTTCAGAATAATTGATATTATGCTTATGCCGTCGTTCTTGTCTCGACTCCTTAGTGGCGCTCGTACCTTCTGGCTGCGTTTGTAAGCGTGCCGTTCTGACGCCCTTCAGTGTTCTGACGCTATTTGTTGGTTGTACCTCGGTTTGGGTGTCAAAGTGCTCGATCCCAAGCTAGTGGCGGGGCTTTTATCCATTGCCCTTATGACTTACATTGCTTGCTGTAAGTGCCTGTCCAGCTTCGTGTTTCGGGCCTCTAGTTCCGCGGTGGTGGGCGTCGAGGCTGGGTAGTCATCGTCTGTGATCCCATATCTTTCCCCGTCGATACTCATCTCCTCGCCGCTTCCTTCTCTTATGCCGGTTGTAGGCTCCCCCTGTTTTTCTTCTTCTGGCCCGCAGCCGCATTGTTCGCTGTTTTCTGCCCGGGCGTCGTTTTCCACTCTCTGCTCCTGTCTCTTTTTGTCCGGTGGGGGTGCACCTAGCTTTTACATCTGACCCGAGTTACATCGAACCAGATGTGACTACGGATCAAGAAGTGATCAAATAAATGAATCAGATCCTGATCGGATATGCAACGCAGTTTTTAATCCAGATTGGATCAGATCTTATGGATCTGAATTGGATCAGACTTCACATAACTGAATAAAATCAGACTTTACAAAGCTGTCAGATCTATAACTGACTGCCAAACTTTATTTCTGATCATGTTCACCAAATCAGAATGTGATCGAAATCTTTTCCGAATACTATCACACGGTTAACATCAAGTCTACAAGATCAAAATGGATCAGAACGAATTCAGATAGCTTGACCTCAAAAACTGATTATGCTCACTGAATCAGAATCTAGTCAGAATCTATCCAGGGTCTCACCTAAAAAATGAGATCAAGTATCCAATGTTTCAATTGTATCCGCATGATTTCAGGCAATCTGATTTCAAAATGAGGTCATTCTCAACAGATCATAATCTGATCAAAATCTCTTCAGAGTGTCATCGGAGTAGTAAGATCAAGTTTTAAAGATCAAAATTGGATCAATTTCAGGTCGACTGACCTCAAAATACGATTAACTTTACTTGATCAACATTCTATTAGTAGCTCCGGAATCAAATATACTGGCGCAAAATTTGATGAGTTTTTCGTTAGGAATTACTGAATGAGGAGAACCTGACCACTGACGGATCCATTTCTGATCCTACAACCTAACCTAACCTGTCGAACAATCGGTTGAGCCCCTCTTGAAATGTCTGAAATCGGGACAATGGGCAGAAGACTTAGCGTAGCATTGACTCAACCATGTGGTCCCTCTATACTTGTAAAGCCACCAGCTTGGAAATATGAGATGACTTCTGTCCTCACATTTTACATTCATGTTGTCTTTGATGGTTTCACACTCTTGTCGCGTACTCACGACGAATTATTTTTGATTACAGATGTTCTACAGTCTTCAGAGGCCCAATAGGTATTCCGATGCCATCACCAGGAGTGCCACAGCAATTCAAGAAAGCTGTATTTGAATCCTATTATCAATAAAATCAACGTTGATTTTGCGATTTTCAAGCACGTAGTCAGGGTTCAAGATTGGTGGGAACTGTGAAGCACGATATCTTTTGGTATGAGTGAATAAGAAATGAGGTAGTCTGAGGTGAAAGAACCTTCGGACAATCAGACTAGTCTTGAGTACCCATAAACCAAATGTGTTTGAAGGTGCGAATTGTGCTAGCTATTAAATTGATACACGGTTGTAAATACTGTATATAAATAAAACACATCAATTTCATGTTACTTAATCAACCGTAGATTCGTATTGGTCATTGCCCCATCTTCCTTCTTTTCACCCACGATGACTTGTTACTCAGATTTTACGAATTGGTAAAAGCTTGCACTGACTTACAATTAGATATGTGATCGATGTTGCTTTTGGCGTTTACTCTGGCCCTTCAGTAACAACATGAGCGCTCAGCTCTTCTTCCGAATCACAGTTCTCGCGAGAAAAACAGGTGTGAAGGCAAGGCCTCCTAAGTATGCGATTATCTCGAATGAAATAACACGCGTTTATTTACTCCATGATGTACGAATTATTTATGTATTCCGAGATTTTTTTTTCATACAAAACCTAACTCTCGAAAAATTAAAAAGTAGGTGATCAGACCACGTGTAGAGAAGTGATTGGGTAATTAAACTGCGTGAAATTCATTAGACAGATGTTTTCAAAAGGCAGGATTTCTTATGAATTCATTCAATCAAACTTACACCTCTATAACTTTTTAAAATATAATTGATAGAGTCGAGGAGCTCTTCGAAAGAAGTCAATACAAAAGAAAAGATTACTCAAAATTCATCATTAGGCGCAAAGTATATGTTCTGACCCGCGAGGCACCTTGCATTGCAATTACGTATCAGAAACGTATCGATACTGCATTGACATTGCTTTCATCTCATTTCAAATATAATGTATCAAATACGTAACTAATTCAATGTTTTCGAGATTTATATCAGATTATACCTAGTGCGAGTTTGGCACATGCATCAAGTTATTTATCTTATATTTACGTCCCAGATACATATTGTTGCAAAATGTGCTTGCGATAATTAAATGTGGGTTCCAGAGAGAAATAAAGTGAACAGAAAACAAAATAAGATGAATTCAAGAAATAAGTTGTATTTAAGAAAATACACGTCTGATCTAGCCCAAAGCTAAAATAAGACTGTTTTACAATAATGCGGTTGTCAGTAGTAACCGTAATCATTTATCATTTGTTAACATCTTTTATCTTAGATGACTACTGGACCTTGTAATCTAAATATGAGGGGTGTTTCCGAGCTTTGTAACACTACCCCCACCCCCCACGCTTAGTAAAAGAGTCGACTCGACTCTTGAAATGCAAAAATTAAAAGAAAAACGAAAAGTACAGTAGTTAAATTGTGTGTGCTTGCTCTAATAAGGAAAGTTAATGTGGTAGATTGAAAATTCGAAGAATTGTTTCCCAAAAACTATCTGGCATTTGCCTTCACTCTCAAGGAAAAACCACACAAAAGAACTTGAGAAGATAATTGAGCCTTAATTAATCAAAGTGAAAAATTGAGTATAAAAATGTTCTTCAAAGTTTTCTGTCATGGAAGAAGAATCTGATGTTACGAACGGCCCTGAACACGCGCTGCCTGTGCCTTGCACCGCCTGCTTACCAAGCGCATTCTTTTGCGGTTACTCGCTCGGACGCAGAAACAGGTGAGCCTAGGAGTGCGTTGACCCGAGGAAAAATTGCAGCCAGCGTTCAGCAAAAATACCAACCCCAACACCGAGAAACCGAGCTGTAATGCAAGACCAAATGCCACCCCTAAGTCAGTCGAAAACTTGGAGTGAAAAGATCAAAATGCTCTTTACCTGGAGTCCGTGCGAGGTTCACCTTAACCCCTTGAAACCAACTACTGAAAAGGACCTACCGTCGAAGCGAGGCATCACCGAGGACGAGGCAGCCCCCTGCGAATTGAGCATTCAACAGTCGTAGTGGCCAAGCCCGGCACCTTACACGCATCCCACGCCTACACTGGGGACTCACGTCGGCAAGTACAGCTCTGGTGACTCGGTGGTAGGTTCTAAAAGTCTACTCCACACTTTCCTAGGGAAGGCACTCCTCCACTCACCCTTTTCTTCCTAATTTAATATACAGTATATAGTAGAACAAACTCTGAAATCGTAAAGGTGTAAACGAATTCTCATTATTTTCTTCTTTTAAACCGATCTATTATTTCTCTTTTTTTTTGTACTCTATCAATACCTATTTCTTGTTTTATAAATTAAATACAATTTCAACTGGTGTGCACGCGTAGTTCGATCCTCCGTACCACTTCAATTCCCAGCCACTTAGAACAAGGCATACTAGTTCAGCTGGTATGCTTTAGCATTTAAAATAGCAAACAACCCTATCGGTCAACCCCTAATCGCTCGGGGGCAGATCATATAATAACATCGGCAGCCGAGGTTATTCGATCCTCATCTGTACGTAACACTGGAAAGAACAGGATCAGGATGTGAGCGGCATTGGAGTTAGATCCTACAATCTGCCAAAGGCGGCGACAGGGGGGCATAAAAGGGAGGAAGCTCTGGACTATTCCAAAAATCAGAGCCTTGGTCCTGGAATCGCCCAGTTCAGGCCTCTTCAAAAATTTAGTAAACGACCTAGATAGGAGGACGAATATGAGTTTTACACGGAAAACACATTAAACACTTTTAAAAAAAAATGAACCAGAAAAATCTCTCTTTTTTGAGGTTAAAATATGAGAAATAATCAAAATTAAACAGGATAATGAAAATGGAACAATCTTATCTGAGGGGTAGCAAGAAAACAGGACAAACAGGTTCAGGATGGGGTGATTTCCATTTCGATTTTCCAACCTCAGAATACTAAATCAATCCGACTCTGGAAATCTTGTATTGAATTAGTTACTCAAACTAACAATTAAATTCAAAATCCTATTCAGATCTCGTAAATAGGTTGACAATAGAACAAAAGAGGATCAACTTGTAGCTACTCCATCTACCATAAAAGAAAGTAACTATAAAACAATGGAATATTCAAACAAATGAATTATAATTCGCTAAGCGGAGAAAGAAGACATGCGAGGATCATTAACTGTATCAAAATAGAATCAAAAGGACGGGAGAAATAATTCCTCTAAAAAAAAATCCTCATCAAGAAGATATCATTAACTTCGGAGTATTAGTAGCTAGAAGTCAGTTGAACGACCCCGTAACCAAAACGAAAGGCGAGGACGAGATTCAAAAATTTCCATGCTGGCGGTCCGTAGTATACGAATGCCTCAATCAGCCCGGTTTTATTGGCCTGTGTTGCCGTTTTTTTGAGTAAGTATCAAACCAACCTTATTTCTTCTTCTTCAACCAGATTCCTGAAATCTCAATTCTATAATTCTTTTTCTTTTATCCTTTTCCAGGATCAAAAATAGAAACGAGTACTAGGCGATAAATCTGCATCAAACTTTTAGGGCAGACGAAAGGGCGCCCAAGGGAACGCGATGCATATAATGCTATCGGAAACTTTTACGAACTTCACTAATCAGCGGTTGTGAGACACGCTCCCAAATAAAATCATTGTTTTTGATCATCTTAGAGGCGATTTCGTAAAAATTATAACAATTTCGAAAGAATATTTTAATTTAATAATTCGAGTACTCTTGTTGTTGTAATTTTTCGAGATTATTTAGCGTTACTGTTACAGAGATAGCTATTTAAAAATTGTAGCGAAAGTTCTGGATTGAATCGAAAAAGTCGGAAACCATATCGATAATCGATCGTGATTTCTTCAAGAACGACTCCCTACTTCATCTACTAAGCTTCCATAACCTCGAAAAATTTGACATAAACATCGTCGGCAGAATCTTCGGTATCAAGAAGTAATATTGGAGCCTGTTGAAAAGAAGACGTTTTATGAATTAACCAGTCTTCATGCACTTCATGAAGAATCTTTAAATGATTCAAGGGAATCGGGTCCTCTTCATTTCGCGAACGAGACAATACTCGTGTGTAAGAAGTCTCAGAACTTGACCTCAAACAAATTACAAGATCTACTTTTAAATCAAAGGAACTCTCGACTACTATACTAACGTTTCCGAATAATAGGTGAGCTTCGAAATCCTCGAATTCACCGGTTCTACGACGAGCCTCTATGAAACAGTCTGTACTAAAAATTGACTTTTACATAATCTTATTAGGCTGCGAGGTCTGCAACAAATGCTTATTTCTCATTACCATTGAAGCGTGGTGTTGAAAATGGTAAACATATCGTTGAGGCTCCTTTCTAACAAATTTACACCAACTATGTCCCTAAATTCTTCCAGCGGCTCTAAAAGGGTCAAAATGTCCATATCGTCCAGGAACTTTTCAGTAAAAGTGGTTTTTCCAGATCCTATATTGCCTTCAACTATGAACGTCAGAGGTCTATTAGCTCTTCGTAAAATTCCAAATGGTAGTACGCCAGACCACCTGGAAACAGAAAAGACGAGAACCTGAAAGATCCAGAAGAGAAGAGCAAGAACAATAACCTGCTCCCAAGCTCGTTGTTTCGGAAAGGTTGTCTTTGTTTATAAGGAGCTAGTCGGTCCAAGTGAACTACTTTAGGTTTGGTACGTGTAGAACGTTGAATTATATAAACTACATCAATAATTCGATCTTTAATTCCATAAGGTCCTTCCCAATTGGACTGTAAGTAGATAGGCTATGCCAGTTCTGAACCACTACGTGTTAGTGCACTAATACACATACGCACACATGCACACCTCCCCGTGTCTGTGTGAGGGGGAGGGGTGACAGGGGTGTCCTTGAGAAAGTTCTAGAAGGTTTCGTAACGTCACGCCCACGTCATATCTCGGTGACGTCACAGTTACATCACAGCAGCGACGTCACGAGTTCAGACGGGGCCCCGCTGTTGAACGAAAAAACTCGACAATTCCGTACGAAAAAATTTCAAAAGCAGCGACATGCCGAGTTCGATCGGGGCCCTGCCGTGCGGAGACCTCCGTGTAACCGCGCGAAGTTCGGACGGCGCCCGGGAGATCGCGGTCGTTTTTTCTCAGCAAGGCCAGGACTGCTTCCCGGCATACGAACCGGGATCCTGGAAACTTCGTCGGCGTCGTCGTCGATTTTTCCGGAATTCGCACCACGAGAATTCCGGCAGGGGGTCGGTGCGGAGGCCCGTTGGAGAAGCTTCTGTACGTACGAACGCGAAGTCGCGTCGACAGATTGCGACCTTTTTTTATCACTGAGATGCTTCTCATCACTCGTAACCGGACACCTCCGATGAGTTCGCCGCGCGGATCGCGCGACTGGAGCTATGGTCAGATTTGGACAAACAGTTCCTGGAATTATTGACACCCTGTGAGACTCGAAAAGTTTCGAATTGAGGTGCGATAAGTCGACGGAATTCGCGACTGTAGCTATGGTTCGTCCCAGCTAAACCGTCGATCATCGGGATGAGAAAGTCACCTGCAGAGAGAGAGAGAGAGAGAGTAGTATTTATTCGATCTTGGAGCTATGCTCCTTCAGGCCGTAGGCAGGAATACAGTAATTTCAAATGAGTAATGAAACAGTAATAATACGTAAAAAAAAGAAACAACCAGAAAAAATGAGGCAAAACAAATGAAAATTGTATGCTAACAGAGTAGTAAATGAAAATTAATCCTTAAAAATTATAAATTACATTGAAATTTAAAAACTTGAAGTAAAAATAAAAAAGTTGAAAGGTAAAAGATAAAAGATGAAGATAAAAATGAAATATAAAAAGTATAAGATAAAAGATAAGAGATAAAGATAAAAAGAAAATATAAAAAGAAAAAGATAGATAAATGAGGAGTTAGAAGTAAAACTAAAAAGTTAAGATAAATCCTAGAGACTAAAATCAAGATTAGAATTAAAAGTCATGGCATGAAATACATTGTTGAGAATATGATCTGGAGTGGGTTAAAGAATAAACAGTATTTAATTCTGTGGTTAAATATATTGTTTCAAGAGCACTGAAGAATATTAGAAATGCAAATGTACACGCGTCTGTACTCAGAAACGTATAGAGCTTAACTGTCTCACTCCTGAGACTATACGTATAGTCGATTATCCTCGGCAGCGTATACTGTAAACAACAACTTTGTGTATACAACCCGAGTCCCAACCAAAACTATGGTATGTCTCATACATACAGGCACTTCGTACCTTCAAACACCTCCCCTCGAAGGCCTGAGACTAACACGCACACTTACTTACTACTGACATTCCCCAATTACTCATACATTCGCGATGTTTTACTGCACATAATGCTTTTGTCAATATGTCTGCAGGCATTTTGTCTGTAGACAAATATTTCAATTCGACAATTCCTTCGTTTCAAACATCGCGTATGAAATGATGTCTAATATCAATGTGCTTCGTTCTCGCGTGAAATGTATCGTTTTCAGTGAGCTTTATCGCCTCTTGGTTATCGTTAAACAATGTAACACACTCGCACGACATTCCAATACTTTCCAGCACAGCACGCAGATACATCGCCTCTTTAGTGGCTTCCGAAATTGCCATGTATTCCGCTTCGGTGCTTGACAGTGCAACTGTCCTTTGTTCGCGCACTTCCCAACTTACTGGTGATCCCGCCAGAATGAAAGCATACCCGGAGTATGATCTACGATCAACGGTACATGATCCCCAATCCGCGTCAACTACGCCAAATAGCTGGAGATCAGTTCTCTCATACCCTAAACCACACTCAAGCGTTCCTTTTAAATATCTCAACACGCGCTTTAACGCTTTCTAGTGCACCACACCGTAATTATTATTAAATTGACTTAAATAATTAATTGCATACGATATGTCAGGTCTCACGGTGACTGACAAATACATCAATGCTCCGATCGCACTTTGATATGGGTATTTACACATGATTTTTTCATCAACTATTTCGGCTTTCATCAATTTAAAATTTGCCGTCATTGGTGTTGCCACTAGTTTACACTTACTCATACCAAATCTCTCCAATACTTTTTCAGCATACATCTTTTGACTCAAATATACTCCATGGTCTTTATCACGCGAAAATTCAATTCGTAAACATCAACTTGCCTTACCCAAATCTTTCATTTCGAAATGATTTGATAATTGACTCTTAATCTCGCGCAACCATTCATTATCATCTGTTGCAGCTAATATGTCATCCACGTACACTGCAATCAACATAATCTTCCCGCTTTTCCGCGATATGAGTAGATAGGCTAGGCGGGTTCTGGATCAACGCGTGTTAGTGCACACGTACACGCACACACACATGCGTGCGCCGTCCGTGTCCGTGTGAGGGTCTGGCCCGATGACGTCACCCTCAAAATGGCGTCGTCCACCGTTAATATGACGTCACACACCCTTAATATGACGTCACACGCCCTTAATATGACGTCACACACCCTTAATATGACGTCACACACCCTTAATATGACGTCACACACCCTTAATATGACGTCACACACCCTTAATATGACGTCACACACCCTTAAATTAACATCTCGCGTCTTCTGGAAGCTTCTCCAGGGTCATTCGGGCGGACAAACAGTTCTCGGAATTATTCGGCACCCTGTGAGAAGTTCGGATCCAGTTACTTAGGAATGCAAAAATATGATTATCGGATCGAGTTACTCGGGAATTAGCCTAACGATTCTCGGAAGAATAGTTCTCGGAATCGACTCTGTTTTGGAACGTTCTGGAAAAATTGGTGGAGGGATTGTCAGCTATATAAAGAGCCAAAAATTTAGGGATGAAAATTAGTCTCTAACCGATCTTCGAGTGGTAAAGAATATTCTCACAATGGAGATAATATTGGATGTACAAGGTTTTGAAAAAATTTTCGACGAATTTGTAGTGAAGGAGCTAGCTGCAATCACTGTCCAAGCGGATGACGTAGACAAGTTCGGTATGACTCGCATCCTGTTCAAACCACCCTGTTCTTGGCAAACCTTATCACCCAAATGCAGAGCTACCAATTCCTGGTTGACGCGAAATTATCATGGATTGGAGTGGAATGATGGTGACCTGTCATACGATGAAGTGCAAAAAGTATTAAAGAAAATTGTTGAACCTGCCAGTTATATCTATGTGAAGGGAAATGAGAAGAAACAGTGGATCGAGAAAATTATCAACGACGATACAAAGCCAGTGATCGATCTGGAAGAATTGGGGTGTCCGAGTCTTGGATTCTTGCAATACATCAAAGTGGGTGGTTGGCATGAGGACTATCACGGGAACATTGTCACATACCGGTGTGCCTGGGAAAACGTTCAGCGATTGAAATCTTGGTTCCTGGAGAACTGTACCGAATCTCTTCAAAAATCTTTGCACATATACCTTCAAGTGGGAAGTTTGAAAAGAATGAGGAAGGAGGATATCGCATTTTTAACGAAACAATTCATCCTCATTTACGCATCGGATATCATTGACGAGGTGTGGGAGAAGCTATCAGAGGCTATGAAAAAGGATGAAGACATCATGAGCCTGAAATATCGAAAAAGTGAAGATCAGCGGAAAGAGGACGAAGTCGATGGACCTATTACCAATGACAAATAAATTTGTATAACAGTAAATGGTTGAATAAATGATGAAATAATTTATAACAGTATTATTAACCCTCCTTTCTAAGCTTACTCTAGAGTAATAATTGAGACGACACATATTTATTGAAAAATCTTTATTTGTAGAAATACATAATTATACCAATTTCTTCACCCCACCGCTTATGGGATTGTATTCAACTACTCTATCGTGTAAGATCAAACAGTATGCCGACGTATCGGCAGGGAAGTTGTCTTTAGCTTCAAACTCGAGACGAACATCTACAGGTCCAAACTTGAGCGATTCGTTTTGTTTCGAGCAGTCGATGACGAATAGGGGAGCGTACTGTAGAAATTCACTCTTTTTCAGCAACGGTTCGGGTTCCTTGTCGTAATAGGAGGTTTGGAAATTGGCGTACATTTCATACAACAGAGCATACTGATTATGACTCATATTGAGATTCAGGTTACCATAGGGATAGCATTGAGAATTCAAGAAGAGTTTAACGTCGGTGATGTTGCAGTGATCGAAATGGCTAGCGTTTCGATTCAGCTTATTCTTCCGACTTGTTTGGAAACCCAATATAACGTAGCGAGGTTTCTCCAGCTGAGTCGATGTCTTCACCGTCCAAACGTGCTTCGAGGTAGTGGGAAGTACAGGATACTCGTATAATTCCCAATTGCGAAAACTCATGGAGATCGCCGGATCTTTCTCGATGAAATTCAACAGCTGTATTTTCCGTTGATCCGCTAGCTTCACATATGGCAACAACCATTCGACCTTATCAATCAGGATTTTGAATTCCTCGTCTTGAGTTTGTAGAACCGCGTTCGTATCGGTCTTTGAACGGGTCAAGATCAACTCGTGTTTGGCGTTTACGATTATCTTGCGATAGTCTTCGGCGAATCCTAGCATCATTTTCAGCGGTACGCATACTTCGAAGTTACCACTGGCATCCACATGGGTTGCATTCACATTAAGCCAACCAGCATTCTCCATCATCCAATTCTGTCCAGGTCTCAGAGAAGGGTAACCTTTCATAAGACTAGTGAGACCGACGTTCTTGCTCCTGTCGATCTCAATAGCATTTATCTCGTAACGCATTTCTTCGAACAGGTGACAAACACCGTTGTTGACCAGTGCTACAGTAGTCGACGGAGTTCCATCAGCTTTGACTATTTTTCCGTACACATGCAATGAACTCTTGCTGGGTAACACGCACAGGTCTTGGTGTTGAACAGCGATACGAATTTCATCACTGTTATTGAAACTTGATGAGGCATAAGGCTTGTGTGTATGAACCTCGTAGTGTGCGATAGACTCGTCAAAAACTACGGGTGTTTGAATGTCTAAGATTTCTTCCTCCATGGTATACAACAGATGATACAGATGCAAACAAATCGTCGCCTTATTTTGCGGAAATTTTTCTTCCAAAAGGTGTGATCTTGAGACCCAAGCTTTTCAGAAGCAGCACGTTCTGAGGTGTCAGCTCTTTGAGAACCGGTTGACGACTGACGTGTTCGGGGCATCTTACCTTATTATTATAACCACTTTTGTTATAAACTATTCCCATTATTGAGCCTTGATATGCAACCTTACGGTTATAACCTCTCCGCGGAAATTAACCAAATCCCCGTCTTGATCGACTATACGAAGTTGGATATGATCTATGATCCTTACGGTGACTGGAAGGTAAATGACGTGAGATGGTACTTCAATGATCTTATATCCAGGTGGAACGACGGGAAAAAACTCATGAATGGTGTGTACTTTACGCTCATTGACGTAGGCACCCGTTGTAATGTTACACTCGACTCGTAGTGCGTTGACTTTAAGAATAGCTACAGGAAGGTCAGACTCGTGAACTTGATCAGCTTGCAAAACACGTGGAGTGAAACCCAATAGGCTGCCTATAGAATCTCTCGGCAGAAAATTTACAGGGTGACTACATTTGATTTCGCTACACAATGTATTATTATTCGGTTTGATGTTGATGGTGATACCCTTATTCGACAAGACACCCTGTACGTAACTCTCTATATCCTCTATTTCATAGCTACCAGTGGGTATAGTAACTACTTCTTTACCCACGTAAATCTTGTTGTGACCAACATCTACATTAGGAATCGAATTAAAAGTCAGTAATTCAACGAGACCGAGGGAATAATTCTTGAGATGGGAAAGTTCAATGGGAGGAAAGTATTGAGTCTCAAGAACCGAGGAGTTCCCCGATACGGTTAGCGTGAACGAATCGTCCATGACTACTGCGAAAATCAAACTGAGTTCGAGGAATTACGCTGCATGTTTATATAGAAACTCGAGACACAAGTGACCGCAGTTGAACGTATCGTAGTCTTGATATCTTTCATGGTTATATTTGACGCTACCAACGCCAAGGTATCTGACGAGGTCCGACGGTGGGCGAAGGTTACCGAAACTGTCAAAGTAGACTACTTCGTCACCGATCTTTCGGTAGGCGACCCAATGTGTGCCAGGACCATCCTTATCATCTAGATTGACGATCGCCGATTCGAGTCTACGCGGTCCGTCCTTGGGCAAATCGTTCCGCATAAAGACGCCGCGGAAATGTGGAATGTTGAGGATTGTCGCGTACTTCAACAGGTCCGCGTCAGTTAGCGCTCGTCGCGGTAGCGTCACTTTTAGTTTTTTGAGTGCGGTTTCAGGTGCAGACCTAAACCCTTCTTGTACGGTTTCAAGTGAAGTCCTTTTCCCAAAGCGATAGCTTCCATAGTCTTGTTATGCCGTTGACTCTCTTCCAGTTGCCTCTTGGCGGAGCTTGCGTCATTTACCGCTTTCGCAATACCTGCTGCACCACCAGCTAACGCGCCGGTAGCACTCAGCCCAGCGAAAAGGGGTATAAGGAAGGGTAAGAAACCTCCAACTTTGGAGGGTAGTGGTAGAATTCGTGGAGAACGTACATTACGTCTACCACCTGCTTTCTTAACAGCGCCTCGCGCACCCTTCAAGGCAGACTTGATGGCAATTTTTGCAGTTTTGCCGGGAATCATGGACTGTTTAGCTGCATCGATAACCTTTCTCAATACCAACGGTTTCCCGATTCCCATGCCAAGCTTGGTTTTCGCTTTCATTGCGTTTGTTACAGCCCAAGCGGCTGTCTTTTCACCAATACCAGCGTCTGAAGCTAAAACCCGTCTCCAAGCTCTCTCGGCCAAGATCTTATCTGCCGCACTTCTAGCTTCAAGATTTTCTCGATTCTGCGAATAGGCGATATCGTGTTCTTTGCAGGCTGCGTCAAGAGGGTTGATACCTGGATCACCGCGCGCGAGTCTTTTCGCTAGTTTGGTGCCAGGTCCGCAGTATTGATAACCAGGCAGATGTAACTCTACGGGAAGACTGTTAATGATCCTGTTGACCAGACCTTTCCCGCAGCGTTTAGTTCGCTTACGACTGACCGTCTTAGCTTTGTGCACGATCATGGTTATGCTCTGACTGAGGAATCATCTTTATAAACACGCTATTTATACCGTTTACCGTCAGTCAGAGTCGAGATGAGGTTCGAGACGCATCTCCCCTAACACTGTGTATGCTAAGTTCGTTCAAACTCTGGGCAAGGTCGTGGTTGGATTTCGGCTTAGGAGGAGCTTCGTACGGTCCGGCGGTGTTGGAGGCGACTGAACGGCGGTGACAGAGAGCTGTGCACGATCATGGTTATGCTCTGACTGAGAAATCATCTTTATAAACACGCTATTTATACCGTTTACCGTTAGTCAGAGTCGAGATGAGGTTCGAGACGCAACCCGTCAAGCTACCTGTCATGAATTTCGATAAATTTGTGCAAGAGAATGTTGCAACCAAAAAACGGCACGGTGATTTGCTACCAAACAGCGTGCGCGCGGTATTTTGCGGTCCGTCCAATTGCGGCAAGACCAATGCGCTGCTCTCCCTAATAACGCACCCCAACGGGTTGAGGTTCGAGAACGTTTATATCTACTCAAAATCATTGAATCAACCCAAGTACAAGTTCCTGCAACAGTTACTCGAGGATGTAAATGGCGTTGAGTACTTTCCATTTGACGAGCATGAACAAGTAGTGGTGCCAGACGAAGCCCTACCCAATTCGATAATCGTCTTCGATGATGTGGCGTGTGAGAAACAGGACAACATCAGAGCTTTTTTCTGTATGGGAAGACATAAGCACGTGGATTGCTTCTATCTCTGTCAAACCTATGCCCGCATTCCCAAGCATCTCGTGCGTGATAATACCAACCTTTTGGTACTATTCAAGCAAGATGAAATGAACTTGAGACATGTATACGACGATCATGTGAATACCGACATGACTTACGCGCAGTTCAAAGACTTGTGCTCCGCGTGTTGGAACAACGGCAAATATGGATTCGTTGTAATAGACAAGGACAGTGATATAAACGAGGGTAGATATAGGAAAGGGTTTGACTGTTTCGTGAGCATAAAGTAGTGAAAAAAATGAGAAGTGGGATCAGTAGCGTTTCAGTCACAGCTGCGTCAACATGCAAGGTATTCGTGAGCAAAAAGAAGCCTTGCGTCACATCGCTAAAGCCAGTGCAGCGATTCGACGTAAACACAGAATGTTAAAGTCGGGTAGGGAGACCGCTGAAAAAACTATGACCGATGTTTTCAAACCGGTAATTACACCGCTGCAACAATTGGTGGACATTTCTCAAACGACTGTTAAGCCCGTCAAAGAAGAGCCGATCAAACATGAGCCGTTCAAACACGAGTCTCGTGGCGATGATTCCTTTCTGCAAGATGAGTCTCAAATAGCGGATGAGGAAGCGAATGTGACTTTACAGCCGACGGATGAGATTACCGACGAGTATCTTGGAATATTACAAGACGGGCGAAGTGATCTAGATAACGTTTTCGGTGTACGCAAACTCGCTCACGACAGGTTAATGATGGGTGACTCACCGATAAGTTTTGAAAATGATTTCATTCATGTAGGTGACATGCGCTTTACAAAGACAAGAGGTTTGTTCGAACTATTATTCAAAAAGATTCCCGATGAGATCTACGTGAGTTCAGATGATATCCGAAATTATAAACAAATCGTATCTGCAACGAATGCACATCGAAAATACTACAAAACTGGTCAACCTGTTCGGGACTTGAACAACCCCAAGTTCAAGAAGTTTATAGCACAAGCCTTCACCGTTCCACTTGCACGCAAGGGTCAAGGTGTGCTACCGGAGTTTATGGTTGCCCGAGAAGGTAGAGGAACGGACTATGTTCACTGGGATGATCCCAACGAGCTGGTGGAACGTTTGCGTTTGCTTCTAGCTTCCCAAGCAGCTGGAAACTCGAGTCACTCCAATGAAATTGTATCAATAATCGAAGAATTACGCGAAGCTGGTATCATTTATTAACCAACATCTATCCATTTTTACCGTCATTTCCAAGATGAGCGTTGATGTGTTCGGACGACAGTTGGACAAGGGTGCAGCTGTAAGCGGTCGTGGTCCTCCCGGTGTTGGGTTTAAGTTCACCACCGACGGACATTACGATATAGACAATAAGAGGCTGTGCAACGTCGCCAATCCCGTGCAGCAAAGTGACGCCGTTACTATGAATCTCATGCGACAGGAGATCGACCTCGTGAGAAACGAAATCCTCTCAATGGTACATGCTTCGGACTCCCGCATAACAGATGCTCTGCGCACCCTAGGTGTTGATATTGAAGCAGGTCAAGACCTGTCGACTCGCACCGCCAAGATCATTCTTGAGCTGGACACCAGACTGACAGTGTTGGAAAATGAACGAGAAAAAGCTAGCACTCGTGACGGAGCTGCATAGACCAGCTCGAAAGAACTATCAACGTCGTCGTGTAGATGTTCGCGGTTTGGATGAAACCTGGCAAGCGGATCTCGTTGATATGGCAGCTTACGCAGGAGCAAATAAAGGTTACAAATACATGCTCACCGTCATCGATATATTCTCCAAGTACGCTTGGGCCGTGCCAATGAAGAGTAAGACCGGTAGAGATACCGCGAGTGCTATGGAATCTGTACTCGTACAGGGACGTACCCCGAAGAATTTACACGTTGACAGAGGCGGAGAATTTTATAATTCAAATTTCGATTCCGTCATGAGACGATATAATATTAAATTATACTCAACCTTTAGTAACTTGAAGGCATCAATCTGTGAGCGCTTTAATCGTACGCTGAAAAACAAAATGTGGATGCAGTTCAGTCTGCACGGAAATTACAAGTGGATCGACATTTTATCTGATTTGGTTTCGGCTTACAACAACTCTAAACATCGGACTATTCGCATGAAGCCAAAGGACGTTTCCCCTAGAAACGAGCGGACATTACTGGAAACTGTATACCAAAGAGTTCGAGTCAGATCTGACAAGCCGGCAAAGTTCAAAGTTGGAGATAAAGTCCGAATCAGCAAATACAAGAATGTTTTTGAGAAAGGATATACGCCAAATTGGACGACTGAAATATTCACGATTATCCAAGTAGTAAATACTGATCCAGTAACGTACAAGCTTAATGACTATCAGGATCAGCCCATAGCGGGTGGCTTCTACGAACAGGAACTTCTCAAAGTTAAGAATTCTGACATCTACCTGGTGGAGAAGGTGCTCAAGAGACGTGGAAACAAGCTATTTGTAAAATGGTTAGGATTCAATAATACACACAATAGTTGGATAAATAAGTCTGACTTGTGAGGTTTATTAATAAAGAAACAATATTTGACAAGTATACGTTTATTTATTCTACACAGTCTTATCGTAACCCCACGGAAGCGTGTCGGTAGTATCTGGAAATATGATCCTCTTGTCGTCGTTCCAGCTCAACGCCAACTTCCTTTGCCTCACCGTATGAACCTGATGATTCTTGCTTTGAATTAAATTCTGACTTTTTACCAAATTCTGGTGTTTCAAGACACATTCGATGTAGTCACTGAAAGTTATAGTTTTTAACGTAGATCCCTTGACTCCTTTGGCTCGTTTCGTCTCTCTATTTTCACCTAAAACCTTGAAGGAATATAATTTAGCTCTTAAGCCTACAAACTCAGTCATTATCTTTCCATTATTCTCGTCTTTCATTAATCCCAATACTTTTTTGTTAACCAGCGGTATCTTGTAGACATTTTCCGGAGGATAGTCGGAGGTATCGAATCGGTCTAAATCACGTTTCATGAGCTCGTATATATCGGGAACGGTAAAGTGATATATAAGACTATCCGTATCGGTATACATCAGTTTAGCTTGGTTTCCAAATCTATGTTTTATGTAATTATAATGGAAATCATATATGTAGGTTTTAGCGAGATCCATAATAGAAAACCCCGCGTATATAGGTTTATTGAATTTAATTTTCGTCCGATTCAACTCAATTATTGTCATATCTTCACCGAATACGGTACGGCTATGAAAATTTGGTTTAGCGATAAGCGCTCTTGCTCCGTGTCTCCCATCCCACTTTGTGATTAACCGCACATCTCTGTGTTTTCTAACATTTTCCATGGTTTTCCCGAAAACGGCGTTATTCATAAGTTTATAAAAATTCTTTTCAAAATCGTTGTTTGACTTTTTTCGCAATTCGGTATTCAAATCTATATATTTCTTGAGCCACGGTGCTTGTTCGAATTTTAATATCCGGTGAATTTTCTCTAACTTTATACCTAAGCTCAAACACTGTTTCAAAACTTGATAGTGAATGACATACCGCTTTTTCGAGAAAAGGGTAGTTGTTAATTTAGATTTTTTGCACGCCGAAAGAGGTGGGATGTAATGCTCCGGACACAATGGTAAATTTTTGTGAGAATCCTGAAGTTCTCGCGGATATGCTAAATCTACTTCAAGTATGTAACCTACGGGAGATTCATTTGAAACGGTTGAAACATCGAAATTTTCGAAATTTGATACCCATTCAAAGGAGCTACACGGTAAGAAGTGGCTCATAGCCGCACCATATAGATTATTAACATCGAAATACATGAGGTATGATTCTTCCTGACTCGGATCGAATGCTGGCCCCATGTATCGGTTGTTGGCTTTAGCGTATCTATTCGAGCATTGAGCTACGCCGCCGCGAATACCTCTTTCTATAAACATCAACATATCAATGTCGACGAGGAGCTCGAGTTGAACACCCGTGCACTTGAGCATCGCGTCAAACGAGAGGCCCGGCGCCGTGTAATAATGTAACGGATCTAAATTATAAGTGGACCAACAATTGCTTCTGAAATTTTGAAAAATATCCGCTAAAAGGAGAACATCCGTTTGCAGATACAAGTCTGAATATTGTCCCAGAGTTTTGACTTGAAAAGTTTGCCAAACATCGCACGCGTGCAAATAATTATCCTCCGAAATGCCTACATTATTTAATTTTGAATAGAATTTTTCTATAGGAGGTAACTGAGTTTCTTCCAGGCTTTCCCAACTATCTACATACTCGTAGGGAAATACACCTTTCCTCGTCAATAACTGAAATTCTTCGACGCTTCCGCAATGTTTACGCGTGATTAATTTCTGCTCATCGTTTAGATAAGACGCTAATTTTTCTAGACTGCCCGGCATGAATCTGAACGAATCAATAAACCTAAAATGTATAGATGTTTCTTGTACACTTTTCGTAAAGGATATATATCTGTCCTTGTTGATCGGTAAGAGACTCATGGAACCTTCAAAAGATGTTGCCAACGTTTTAATCAAGAAATGTGAGTCGTAACCCGATAAGTTATGGAAAACCACCGGAATGATATGCGAATCTTTGTAATTTAAATTGCAAGCTTCGTGCGCTGCACCGCGATATTTGCCTGTAAAATGGCAATGATCACGATGTTTTACCTCTCGAGGTCCGAATGGTTTTTCACAAATGTGACAAGTCCTAGCCGAATGGAATTCTTGTTTCTGCTCAGGACTCAACGATTCCATAGGTACGATACACTTGAAATAAGGTTCTAAAGTCTGAGCCAATTCTTCCAACTCGTTTACGAACCATTCTATGCAATCCTTACCGCGGTTGATTCTAAATTTGGAAACTGAATCGTTGAAGGTACAATGTAAGTAGTAGGCGACACTATATGGGACATGTTTCTCATACACCCTCCTATGCTCAGACTCAGATGTATCGTTAACCGGTTGCAAGAGACATTCCAGATCAGCGTAAATACAAAACGGTACATTTTCTTTGTGTTTGAAGTTTTTGAATTTCAAGATCTTATCTTTTTCGTCCGGCAATATCACTCTGCATTTATTTAGATTCGCGCAATCAATCCGGTGTTTGGTTAAACAATTTTCAGTCTGAAAATGACTCAAACATCTATCACAAAACCAGGTATGACCTTTGTGTTTCGAAATTTGTGAACTCAACAGTCGGGACAAATTTTTAATCCATGCAAAGTGACATATTGTATTGTTAACGTCATCAATTTCATTTGATTCCATATCAGTTTCTAACATAAGAAGATGTATGGTAGACTTATCCGATTTCGCTCGACTCAAATAAACTGGTACTATTTCACGTTCATCTATACCGTAAACGTTGATCGCTAAACCATTTAATTTTTCGAATTTAGAAATTTCGTTCAGACTCATGGGAAAATTCAAACCTTCATACCTTAGCACTGTGCTGAAATGTGGATAAGAAGTCGTCCTATTCACATTTTCACCCGCTGGGAAAAGGGCTGCTGTGACCGACCAGAGAAAACAGTACGGATCGTCGTTCGTAATATTTACCACCGCCTTTTTATCTTGTATATGCTTCGGTAGCTGTGTGTAAGTGGATATACCTCCTCGCAGTGGCACATATTTGTTGATATTCACAGCCATATTTATAATTTCAGTCAACGACCATCCCGAGTCCTTTTCCTGGAAGTCTTCGATTTTGACTAACAATTTCTCCTTTACGTTCTCGTCGAACCATTCACCAAGGTTCGTCGCTGGGAGAATAGCTTCATTTTTGGTATTGAAGAACTTCATTTCTTCGATAATTTCACCTTCTTTTACAGTTTCGAATTTGCAGGACAACACTACATTTACTTTCAAGTTTCCGTCTTTCCGAAGCATATTCTTTAATCTAGGGATGATTAGTTTTTTCGAATCATCTAGAAAATGTTTCAGATCTTTGTGTTGCAGATTTGCTATCATCCCAGTTCTTATTCTTCCTTTGAAAGCTGACTCCAGCTCTTCCCACTTTACTCTGTCACTTCTCCGCAGTCTCCTCACACCTTTCCCTGTTTTCCGAAACTGCTCAAACCGCGCTTTCAATGATTTCAAGATTCCTATTGTTGTCAAAATTCTTGTTTTTTCTCCGATCGTTGAAGCGGATTTCCGTAAAATTTTATTTAAAAGCCTAATGTTTTGAGTTCCAAATCTAATCCACTTCTGTGTCTCTGTAGTCGATGATTTCTCTTTCAGAATTTCATAAGCATTTTGCATAATGCTGATAAGTTTAAGACATTTAGCCGCATCCATTTTCGTGATTACTAACAGCAATTGTACACTGCAAAAGTTTAAGCGCGAATGGTTCCTGAATACTGAGGAGGAGTCATTTTATAGGTCAGCACCATCGACAAATTCTGAGAACTGTGAAATTTGATCCGAGAACCCTTTTTACAGAATATTCTCGAAGCAAGTCCTACAGCTAGTGAAATGATAACCAGCGATCGAGCTTATTGCCTCTGTGTAACCCTGTTTTGCAAAGGTAAATTCTGTCATCAAACCTACCTTTTGTTGGAAATTTTTCCCAAAAGATATTCTAGAATGTTCAGGAAACGACACTTGGTTCATGATTCAACTACCATGGAAGTTTCTAGCGCCTTTTTACTATCGTATTAGTTACATCGATAAGTATGAAAGAACGTTCGAGAGTTTTGCGCTACGATATTCAGTTACAATTCTTGTGACTAGGACCGGAGTCGTTCGCGAAATTGCACGTCTCTCTCTCTCATGTTATCTTATTTATGATTTTAACCCTAAACAAGAGGGGTATATAGAGGTTGATCATCTACTATGGACAGCTCATTCAATTTCAATCTCTCTCGAGGAGAAGTGTGGTGTCAAAAGTGAGTGGAACATACCGTTACTTTTATAATATAACATTAAATCCGACAATTTACACTTCATTATCTAATTCGAATAATGATTA
This sequence comes from Tenthredo amoena, assembly GCA_963966615.1. Lineage (NCBI taxonomy): Eukaryota > Metazoa > Arthropoda > Insecta > Hymenoptera > Tenthredinidae > Tenthredo > Tenthredo amoena. Next base: position 558,744 of record OZ016499.1, on the reverse strand, counting down.
CAGTATTGATTTTTCAAATCATGAGTTATATGTGGTTCAATCAAGTTCTTTCTATAATCCGTAATGATTCTTTAGAATTTTCATGATTTTTTTATTGTGTTGCACAAATCAAATAGCTCTTTCTGAATTATATATTTCAATTTTGTTACTTTGTTTATTATCAGTGATGTGACGGGATTTTTTTTTTTTCCGTAAAATATTATGTAATCAATGTGTTCGTAAATTATGTCTAATTCTTCGGTGTTGTTTAGCCTTCAACGTACGAGACTCGCCATCACTCTGATCGCATTTATACTTGCCATCATCATCATCATCATCAACGTTCAAGCGGATAGTACGGTGAGTGTAACACGAATTGTCATACGTAGCCTAATTTGATTAAAAACCATACAATTAAGGTGCTCGTCTACATTTGATATTCACGCATTTGTCGTTGCTTAGTTTACATTCAATATTCACGTATTTGTCGTTGCTTAGTTTAGTGCATACATTTTTGAGTTTCGATTATCATTTTAATGTTAAACTTCTTCGAATTCCTTCCAGAAATGGAACATCCTCAGTTAACGGTTCGAGTGCCCGATGAGTGGACGGACGGAGCGGATTACGTCATGATAGACCAACTGATGGATGCTATATCAGCTGCGATAAGGACAGCTGAAGAAATCCCAAACAGCGTTACGATCATGATCTACAGGGGAGTGATGGCAAGTCTCGAAAAGGACGACGAAGGTTATTGGTTTAAGAAATTTTAATAGAACCAAAACATCGTTGTATTGAATAAAATTTTAGATTCAAACTAATTTTTATATCTATGTAAATCGAATAACTTTTATGTAAAAAAATATCGTTGTTTTGAAGGAGAAAGAGAGAGAAATCAATAAAATTATGCGATTACACCTTTAATTTTATTCTTATCTATACCCCAAACCTTCATAAATCATACTCAAATCCTAATCCTCAATTTATCTTTATTCTAAGGTTTTTTCAGATTATCATAAGTCATCTAATCGCTACATGAAGGGAGACAAAGAGTGAATATGACACAGTTTTATTTAAGATACTTTTATTTCCAGCTCTTCCAATTCGTACAAAGTTGATCGTTAAAAAGTAGAGTAAATATAACAAGATATTAACGTATTCGGTATAAAATTAGTTTAGAGTTGAACATCATTATTTATTTTCATGAATTATCGCTATTCATAAAATAATTTGATACCTCTGAATAAGTTTATTAGTCTTCATATAAATGTATGTGATTATTACATCTCTTGAGGTGGTACATCACTTCCTCTTCGAATAATGAACATATAGTTTTTAATAATTTCACAAATGATTAGCTTAGCTTACTCACTAGTCCAGATATATAGGTGTGTTAAAGCATACATGTTATCACACAGAATAGTTATCCAAATTGATTTAAAAAGCTCATTCAAATAATACATGAATTTTATATTTAAAATTATTACTTATAACTCCATTTAACTGAGAATGATGTGTGATTATAATGAAATATGTAGATAATGAAAGATTTACACACAGTTGAACTCAATTTGGTTGTACTGGCCTCCTAGGTAGCGCATCTGTAGTCGATTCTCATCAACAGCTTGCACCATTTTTTGGAAAAGATCACCATCGTCGTTCAGGACTCTTGCCATGCGAGCTGGTAAAAATATTGAAAAGGTATCTTCTACATCAGCTGTTATCCGATCCCCGAATTTTGTCTTCACTCTTCGCAAACCAGTGATTTGATAGTCTTTGAATATTTCCAAGTCGCTCATCTTCTTATTTGGTAGATATTCTTCCAGTCGAGCAATCTTGTTGATTTTCGTGAGATCCATTATATTTTTCTTTCACTGATTTACTCTAGTTTAAATGTATGTTTTCCAGCTTCTTCGTGATACGATTTAGATGTGATTTGGTTTCAATTAACTGTTGCACTTCCTTGATATTTTTTAGTAGTAGCTCAAGTCGTACTTTTAATTCACGACGTTTGAGAATGGTTTGAACCATCCGAGAAATAACTGTACAATGATGTTCCAACGCAAATTTTTCACTCTTTTATAGCTGGCAACCCTCCCCTTATTTCAATCAAAAACATATACAAAAGTTTCTAGAACATTCCAAAAGATCTTTTTTGCATGTGTCACAGCTTGGAGGTTATTCCGAGAACCATTCTTCTGAGAATCATTGGGCTAATCGTATTTTTGCATTCCTAGGTAACTCGATAATCATATTTTCGCGTAACTCGATCCGAACAGGGTGCCGAATAATTCCAGGAACTGTTTGTCTGTCCGAAGGAAGCTTCTAGAACTCCCTGACCCAGGGCTTGGAATCTTATTTCGGAAATGTGTGACGTCATATTAAGGGTGTGTGACGTCATATTAAGAGTGTGTGCCGCTCATACAAGGGTGTGTGACGTCATATTAAGGGTGTGTGCCGCTCATACAAGGGTGTGCCGCTAATATAAGGGTGTGTGACGTCAATTCAAGGGTGTGTGCCGTCAGTTCTAGGGCGGACGACGCCATCTTTAGGGTCTGACGGGGACCGAGAGATCTGCGAGCATGACGTCATCGTGACCCCCTCACACGGACACGGACGGCGCACGCATGTGTGTGTGCGTGTACGTGTGCACTAACACGCGTTGATCCAGAACCCGCCTAGCCTATCTACTGATATGAATAAACATGGATCTTGTGACATTGCACTGAAACATAATTGCTTCGATTTTCCTACGAGTTTCTTGTACCACTGTAGCCCTGATTGCCTTAAACCGTACAATGATTTTCTCAATAAACATACACAGTCGTCTTTTCCGCTCATTTCATTACGCCAGCGTTTACCCGTCACTATTCGCACTTATTCTATCCAGAATATCACTCAACACTTCCGGCACTTCCATAAAGACGTCTTTTTCAAGCTCCCCGCTGAGGTATGCCGTGACTACATCCATTTGGTGGATCTCCAAGCCTAGTTTAGCTGCCAACGCTGATAGCAGCCTGATGGACGTTGATCTCACAACGGGAGAATAGGTTCCATAGAAATCCTCCCCTGGCCGTTGTGAGCAACCCTTAGCGACTAATCTGGCTTTCTTGACTTCACCTTGGCTTGTATTCTTCGTACAAAGGACAAATCTACTGCCAATCACCTTTCTGTTTCTTGGTCTTGACGCAATCTCCCATGTTCCAGTTTTAATTTGCGCTATCATCTCCTTTTCAATAGCTTGATTCCACGCTTCCGCGTCTGGGCTTTCCTTGGCCTCTTTCACACTGCTTGGGTCGTTCGTCGCCATGTTGACGAACACGTCATCGTCTTCTGCTGGTTCACGGTCATCCTCCTCCTCGCTGTCCTCTTCGCTGCTACCCTCTGGGTTTGGGCATGACGCGTACTTTTTACGCGGTCTCCCCACTTTTCCAGTACGCACAATTTTGGGGCGGCCTTTCCCTCTCTTCGGTGCCCCCACCAACTTCTCCCACGACAGCGTTGCTCCCCTCTTCCAAGGTTTTGGAAGATTTTCTGATTCAGCCGCGGACTCATGAACTGCTGCGCGTACTTTTCGTGAATTTCCCCTCAGTGCTCGTAGTGCTTTCCTCGGTTTCTTCTAAGGTTTCTCTTCGTTCTTTTCCGGTTGTCTAATATCCACGCTGGTCTCTATACCACAGTCATCGAGAATTTCTCGGTATTCATGCCTAAAAGCTGACTCAGTCATGAATTTCACGTCGCGAGTGACAATCAATTTTCTTGATTCTGGTATATGCACTCGATAAGCCTTCGATTGTACACCAAACGTGTTTGATTATGACCGATTCAAGGCCACGCAAATTTTGAACAAATGCGAATCTGGTTGAGAATGGATGAGAACCGCTTGACTCGTCGGTAGCGCATCTAGCGGCCTCGGAGGGAATCTCGCCTCGATATAGATGTCGACTCGCTGTTTTATCGACATTGATTTTATTCGCTACCGACAAATCAAGCGGTTCTCATCCATTCTCAACCAGATTCGCATTTGTTCAAAATTTGCGTGGCCTTGAATCGGTCATAATCAAACACGTTTAGTGTACATCGTATTCCATGAAAATTCCTGCAACCGCTCTCGAATCGAACTTGCCTTTGTTCGGGCTCTTATCTTTCACAAAGACTTGGGATCCGAACACTTGCATAAACCCCACCGTAGGGACTTTTCCACTCCATTCTGTAAATGGTATACCACCATTTAGCGCTGATGTCGGGCATCTTTTTCGCACATAACAGGCTGTATTAATTGCTTCAGCCCAAAAAGTCGGGGGACAGCCGGCTTGTCGCATCATACATTGAGCCATCTCGACCAACGTTCTATTTTTTCGTTCCGCGACGCCATTTTGTTGAGGAGTGTGAGGTACAGTCAACCTCCTCCGGATTCCGTTTGACCTCAAAAATGCGTCAAATTCACCATTCACGTATTCCAGTCCGTTATCCGACTGTAAAAACTTTATTTTGTTTCCTGTTGACGTCTCAGCTTCCGCTTTATAACCTTTGTAGTCCAGTCGAATTAAATTAACTTCTATTCTGGCATAACATAGGTTAGCCGATTTTTTTATAAGTTCATTAGAGCCCCATGAACACACCCTGAAAAATGCCCGGAAAGTTAGGTCCGGGTTTGGCCGTAACAAATGGTTAAACAATTGTAAAGCAACATTTCGTAGATTAAACTTTTTCCTATGGGTTATACACGAAAAATGTTTGAACAAAAGTTGTTCGTCCCATCATTCTCAAAAAAACAAGCCCTCTTGCGATTAATTATCATTATCCGTTTAGCTGAAAAATGCAAAAAACCATGGAATTTGAGAATTTTCATTTGTTGTTATCAATCGATGAATAAACAACGTATGGCTTTGGAACTCATAGTACAGGTCATATAAAGTGCCTTCCAGAGAACAGTGCAAAGTTCTTTTGCCTGTGTCATATAGTTGAGCAACAATCCGCGACAAGCCAAAATCCGTAGACCGGCTGTCATTGTTGGCCATCTTGGCCTACGGGTTGCTAAAAAATCATGTTGTCAGTTCATTACTAGTGCTTCCTATGAATTAAAAAAAAAAAATATTATACTCAAAAATGACCATTTTTTGGCGGTTTAAAAATTTTTGCTTTTAAACAATTATAGATGTCTCCGAAAATTTACATATCATCGTAAATATTATAATGGATTCTTCTTCCCCTTTCTTTGACGAGTAATTAAAAAAAAAAAATGAATATCTCAATTACAACCGGAGATAACGGTGTTTCAGTTTTATTTTGTTTATCATTGTTTCAATTGATATTGAGAAAAAAAAAAAATATCAAATTTCTCTCAACACCTCAAGGAATCGCCGTGAATTTTTTCAGATCTCTAGGTGCGTTCCATCCGAGTCATTTGAGTAAATAAAAATGATTTAAATTCGTTGAGCGCCGGTAGCCCGTGAAAATGATGCCGGGCGGCGTGGTGGGGGGCTCGAGGCTTCGCGCGCCGGGCCGTACTCACCGCTTGATTAACAAATAAATAACTCCGTTAATAATTATCGTAGAATGAATTTTTTTTTTCAAATGTCCTATTTTTTTATCAACAATTCGAATATGCAATTGGATTTCCAACTTTTATGATATTTCATTTTTTTTTTAAGACTAAATATGTATGTATGTTTATGGTTACAGGCGTAATATACGTGTTCGCAATAATTTTAAATATTCTAATATTAAATATCATCGAGGCTTCAATGAGTTTTATTTTTCTTACCATTACCCAATATATTTTTAATTATTTCTAGCAATATGTACAAAGCATATGAATAAAGTATTAAAAAAAGAAAATGAAATATCATAAAAGTTGGAAATCCAATTACATATTCGAATTGTTGATAAAAAAATAGGACATTTGAAAAAAAAAATTCATTCTACGATAATTATTAACGGAGTTATTTATTTGTTAATCAAGCGGTGAGTACGGCCCGGCGCGCGAAGCCTCGAGCCCCCCACCACGCCGCCCGGCATCATTTTCACGGGCTACCGGCGCTCAACGAATTTAAATCATTTTTATTTACTCAAATGACTCGGATGGAACGCACCTAGAGATCTGAAAAAATTCACGGCGATTCCTTGAGGTGTTGAGAGAAATTTGATATTATTTTTTTTTCTCAATATCAATTGAAACAATGATAAACAAAATAAAACTGAAACACCGTTATCTCCGGTTGTAATTGAGATATTCATTTTTTTTTTTTAATTACTCGTCAAAGAAAGGGGAAGAAGAATCCATTATAATATTTACGATGATATGTAAATTTTCGGAGACATCTATAATTGTTTAAAAGCAAAAATTTTTAAACCGCCAAAAAATGGTCATTTTTGAGTATAATATTTTTTTTTTTTAATTCATAGGAAGCACTAGTAATGAACTGACAACATGATTTTTTAGCAACCCGTAGGCCAAGATGGCCAACAATGACAGCCGGTCTACGGATTTTGGCTTGTCGCGGATTGTTGCTCAACTATATGACACAGGCAAAAGAACTTTGCACTGTTCTCTGGAAGGCACTTTATATGACCTGTACTATGAGTTCCAAAGCCATACGTTGTTTATTCATCGATTGATAACAACAAATGAAAATTCTCAAATTCCATGGTTTTTTGCATTTTTCAGCTAAACGGATAATGATAATTAATCGCAAGAGGGCTTGTTTTTTTGAGAATGATGGGACGAACAACTTTTGTTCAAACATTTTTCGTGTATAACCCATAGGAAAAAATTTAATCTACGAAATGTTGCTTTACAATTGTTTAACCATTTGTTACGGCCAAACCCGGACCTAACTTTCCGGGCATTTTTCAGGGTGTGTTCATGGGGCTCTAATGAACTTATAAAAAAATCGGCTAACCTATGTTATGCCAGAATAGAAGTTAATTTAATTCGACTGGACTAACACTTCACTTTTATTTTTCAAAAATCTAACTTCACACCATCGCGACTTGTCGTCAATGATGAGACGGAATAATTTCCTCACCTGGCACGGCCGCGGTCCGAACGACTGCCAGGGCTCCAGATAATCTTAAATTTTAAATATTGGTTGGGCGCCAGCTAGCCTAATCGACTAACGATATTATATCCTTATAAATTATTAGAGACAACTGTTTCAGGGTAGGTACAGTTGGTGGACCAGGTTATTTCTTGCAAAGCTGACAGACCATGCGTAGGGAAAAGCAAGACAGACGACAGCTCAAGAGAAAGATATATAAATTTATTGACACTTACATTGGTTGACAAAGGTTTTCAATATAGTGCGGTTGTCCTTGGACGGCGACAATTACCCGTAATTTCTTGTAAATTCGACAATACACTATAACCACACGGCTAATTATATTTGAGAAAACTTTAACACGCTATAAATTATGACGAGACTCCTTGAGGGTTACTACACTTATTTTTATTGACAATATGTGTCTTCTAGGGTCTTTGACCAAGAAGTGATCCTTGTCGATTATTAGACAAGTTACGCACACCTCTCCCCACTCTTCATTTCTAGATCTCCCGTTACCGAAAATCAATATACTGACGCATGCGTGTCAACCCTCGAAGTGGCTCTGTCTCCCTCTGGAGTCTATTGACTGCTAACTATGAGGCTTTGTTTGTCGACCGGCCGAAGATGGTAATGTAGGATCGGAATCGATCGACTCTACAAATCTCTTTCTACTAATCGGTTGATAATTTTTAATAAGTTAACGTAAAATTTAATCGTAAGATTAAGGACGATACAATTTGGGACGGCACAGTCATGACGACACAACTTTTGGTACCACATTCGTACATTCGCTATTTGCTAGCGTTAAGGGGATATGAAACGTTTGTCAAAACCTCTAAAACGGGAATCGTGAATTCTTCGAAACTACGCAATCAATCGCAATGAAACTTTGGGGAATTACGCAGTTTTTTGGCAGAAAGTGGCTGATTATCATACTTTTTCAAAATTTGACAAAAATTTTTGCAGATTGGGTTATCGACCACCTAAATCATGTGATTATTCATTGTTGCCGTAGATAATCGCATTTCTAAGACAATCAGCCACTCCGCATTAAAAAACCACACACTTTGAGCCTAATCCCGTGTCATTTCATAGCGAAATGGCTAAAAATTCACGATTCTCCGTCACTCGAAACCAAAAAACCGACATTTAGTCGAGGTGACACTCTGTACCGACATTGCACCCAGTATACTTGTAAGCCGCGGGGCGGCGCTAGTGAAGATTTGAGATTTCCTAGGTCGCTATACGAAAGTGTGAATGCTGCTCCCGCTTGACAAAAAATACTAATAATCGACATCGGATCGTACCCAACTGACAGCTAACCTAACAGACGACCGTCGGATGACTGAAATCGTATTTGCGGTTGACGTTACAAAAAGACGATTGCTCTGTGATTTATTTTACTCATATTGTTCATCCTGATTTGCAGAAAAATGAATTTATGTACGTAAATATCAATAATCAATATCGAACCGCAGATGATATAACCTGACTCGCCTGACAGCTAACCTCAGATTCGAAAATGGGATGTATAAACTTTCATTGTAGGATTGAGGTTGTGAAGAGAATATTAGTCGTTTATTCATTTCAAATATGAAAACAAATTCCAACAATCGATCGAGGATCCTAGACGTTATAACCTCACATTTTTGACAGCTAGCCTAGAAGCTGAGCATAGGGCTTTAATTTAGAGTTGAGGTTAGGAAGAAACTCTAGCTAGTGTATTCGGTTCATGTGTATTTTCCAGTTCCTCCGACTCGGTGGACGAAATTAAAATATGAAAAGAAATTCCAATATTTTATGCCTTCGGCCGATACACGACATCCCTATGAGAGAAGCTGTTGAGTATTCACCTTCAAATTGCCCTTCTCTTACCCCTCGTATGCCCAGCGCATGCGTGGTCACTTGCTGCGCAGTGTAAACTGCGTCTAATTTCATAGCGTTGAATGTTTCGCCATAGTAAACAGCAAAAAAGATTCTTTACTCTCGAGTAAGGGTATACACTGAAGAAGATGTCATATTCGGATTCTTCAGACATGAGAAGTGTGGACAGCGATGAGTCGAGGAGTTGTGATCGCGCGAACCGGCGTAAGAGGGGTCATTCTAACCTCGTCGGTTATGAGGCCTCCAGTAGCAATGACGGGAGCCCGAATAGTTTTCAAGCAGAGAAACGTCGACCACAGGATGCATGCTTTGAGGGCCTGCAAAGTCAGATTAACGTTCTATCATCGTTATTGACACAGAACTCTCTCCCTCGACCCTTTACATCTACTGCTACTGAACAACCTTTCCTGTCAAGGCCCACAGGGACATCAAAGGTCTTAGATCTCCGTGAATTTAGAATAGATGTAGATGAAAAGAGAAGACTGCGTCTAGCGAATAAAGATCGTTTGAATTCATTAAACAATTTGCAACGTTTTGATTCTGTACAATGGAAGGACGTCAGGTACTCTAATGGTCTTAAGACTTTTTCAGCATCGCCAGGATTCACGGATCTCAGCGTGAACGAGGAGTTATGCCATCTGGATAGAACTAGAGATCCACAGCGCCCGACAGATAGAGTCCTAGGAGGTCTTTGCAACGCAGTACTTGAACAGAAAGAATTACTCAAGGACAGCCTTCAGAGTATCGTAAACTGGGCGTTCAGGAATCCCTCTGATTTGTCCGCCGAGTCACTCTTTGAGAAATTTACATCAGCCTTTGGATCAGGTTCTCACATGTCCAAGAACTGTGATCAGATTCTTCAAGTTATTTGTGGAAAAAGAGCCGAGTGTATCGAAAGTAGACGAGAGCGTTTACTCGGGGAGTTGCCTAATAAGAATGTGCGAGCGGCACTACGTCGAGTTCCGCCTAGCGCGGAATATTTGTTTGGAAAGGAAAATCTTCAGCCTCTAGTTCAGTCGTTGGGAGGCTCACAATCATGGCTAAATACTCCCACGTACTTGAAGGAGGGGAGTACGACTACCAGAAAGGAGACCGCTAAGAGGGATTTTCCTCGCGCAGGATCAAATAACCGCGCTTTTCAATATGCTCACAGGAATTTCCGGGGTCCTAAAGAGAGAGCCAACCGACAGAACAACACCAGGTTCAGGAGTGGATCTAAAAAAGATTTCAAGGTTAAAACCGAGGATTCCTTTCGAAAGAAACAGGGGAAATGACTATCCTTCTCATCGGAGTTTCTCAGGAGGTCAACTGATTGGCTTCCAGGAGAGGTGGAGGGAATTCGGAGCCCCTCCAGTCATCTTACAGCTGTTGACAGGTACAAGAATTCCTCTAATATCAAGGCCAACTCTTATACGCAATTGGAGGCACTCCAAATTTGCAACAAGGGTCTCTCTGGCGATGTCAGAACAAATCAATCTTTTAAAAACCCAAAGAATCCTAGAGCACCCAGAGAGGGAAGGCCCAGGCTTCATTTCAAGAATGTTCCTAATCAAGAAAAGCAGCGGAGGAGTGGGCCGATTTTCGATTTGCGTGGTCTCAACAGCCACGTGAAAGTAAGAAAATTCCAGTTAATCTCACACTTAAAAGTTCCAGATTTCCTGCAGGACGGAGACTGGATGACTCGAATAGACATATCTCAGGCAAATTTCCATGTGCCGATAGCCAGATCTCACCGAAATCTCCTTCGACTCGTATACGACAGGGAGTTGCTTCAGATGACGAGCTTGCCCTTCAGCCTCTCATCCGCCCCTCAGATCTTCGCGACTATCACGAATTGGATTGCAGAGATCCTTCGTGCGCGAGGTGTGAGGGTAGTCGTATATTTGGACGACTTCCTCCTGGTCTCTCAGAACAGAACCAAGTTGGCTTCACAGATTGCCGAAGCAGTGGCGCTCTTGGAATACTTAGGTTGGCAAGTCAATCGTCAAAAATGTATTCTAGAGCCATGTCAGGAGCTGACTTTTCTGGGAATTTTCTGGAACACCCGAGACAATCAGATGAGCCTACCAGAGGAGAAGACCCGGAAAATCGTCAACCTAGCCAAAGATCTGAGGGTCAAAGGGAGCTGTACCCTCAAGCAAGTTCAGTGTCTTCTAGGGCACTCAGATTTTGCCAATTTCGTCATCTCCAGAGGGCGTCTTCACTGCCGCCACCTTCAAAGATTCTCCACGGCCTTCAAACAGAGACGATTCCGGGAGGGACGACTCATTCCTCAGACTGTAGAATGAGAACTAGAATGGTGGAGCGAAGCAATAGCTTTCCCTGTTTGTTTTCACAAGGGCAAGGTGACTCACTTTTTGATCACCGACGCCGCAGACGCGGGATAGGGAGCTCAGTTGAATGGCACACTAATATCCGGAACTTGGTCAAGGGAACAGAGTTCATGGCATTCCAACATGAAGGAGATGTATGCCGTGTACGCGGCAATAGAGCATCAGGCTCGGAGCTTGCAGAAGGCTCACATTTTATTACAGACAGACAATCGCACTCTGGTGGCTTATGTCCAGAAGGAGGGCGGAACAAAATCCTTGGATTTACTCAATCTTACCTTCCGACTGCTCGAGCTGGTCGACAGACTGGAGATTACTCTGTCTGCAGCATACCTCCCAGGGAGGTACAACGGGATCGCGGATCGCCTATCACGAGGAAAATCTCTCCCAGAATGGCATCTACTGCCAGAGGCAACAACTCAGATTTTCGAAAGATGGGGCGTCCCCGACATCGATCTCTTTGCTTCGGCCGATTCAGCTGTCGTCAGACGCTATGTCTCGAGGGACTCCTCAGATCAGTGCGCCTACTTCATAGACGCTTTCAGTCGACCGTGGAATTGCAAGCTGGGGTGGGTTTTCCCTCCACCCAGCCTCATACCGAGAGTTCTGGCTCACCTGAACAAGAGCAGAGGGCAAGTGCTCATTGTAGCTCCCAAGTGGGACAAAACATTTTGGATGTCGGACCTAGCCCAGCGATGCAAAGAACCACCAGTGCCCATCCAGAATTTGGAAAGAGTATTGATAGACATCACGACGAATCAACCACCCCCAGAGTCGGAACGCCTTTTTCTTCAAGTGTGGAAGGTTGGGTGTGGGGAAAACTAGTAGAGAACTGGTCCCCCCAAGAGAGAGAATTGATAAAAAATAGTTGGCGTCTCTCTACACTCGAAACCTACAAGACGCCTATCCGTCGGTGGATCAATTGGTGTGAACAGAATAATATCAACACCGGAGCCCCCCGGGGCCAGGACTTAGCAAGGTTCTTGACAAACTTATTTATCACACAGGGTCTTGCTTACAGCACCATCTTAGTGCACAAGTCAGCAATTGCTAAATTCTGCTCCGGAAGATCAGCCGACAGTTTATCATCAGACATTTTAGTTCGCCAAGTTCTCAAGGCAGTTTCGATAGCTAGACCGAAACAGGTAAAGACAGACATTTGGGATGGTCAAATTCTATTGAACTGGTTGAAGACGCCACCGGGCAATCTATCGTTCTTTGAGATCTCCAGAAGGACAGCAGCCTTGCTTTTGTTAGCATCTGGACGACCTATCCACGACCTCACTCTTTTAAGGATATCCAAGGATTTTCTCACAAATCTGGGCGACGAAATTATTTTATGGCCGGCTTTTGGTTCAAAGACGGATCGTAGCAACTTCAGACAGTCAGGATGGAAGCTGTCGAAGCATCCAAATATCCGGCTCTGCCCGGTAACCTGGATCAGGGTTTTGCTTAAAAAATCAGAAGAACGCCGAGCAGAGAAAGACTTATTGGACGAGGTCTTCATCACCGTGACAGGACCTGTAAAAGCAGCCTCTAGAGCAATCATTGCAGGATGGATTCGCTCGGTACAAAAAGAAGCAGAAATCGACGCTTCCCCCGGAAGTATTCGATCAGCAGTCGCTTCTCACGGATGGTTGGATAATTTACCAGTTCAAGACATTCTGGACAGAGGGAATTGGAGGAGTGCTGGGACTTTCAGAAAACATTATTGTAGACAAGTTAACGGAGTAGGACAGGGAAATTCTAGCCTATTATCTACAAACTTTACTCCAGTGTAAGTGAGTAGGTTGTAACTAATGCTTATATTTCCTTGTCACTTGAATTCGTGATATTAGCAAAAAGCAAAAAAAAAAAGAGTCAAGACTTATCTAAGAAACAAATTATAAAATATGTTACTGTGTATTTCGGTTTTACGTGTGTTGCAGTTATTATAATCATTTTAATATAACCATAATAAAGAAAGAAAATTAAAAAAAAAAAACAGAAGAAATCTCTTTTACGGAGAACACTCTAATGTTCCCACTGCAAGTCTTCCAGCTTTTCAGCATCACATAGCGTTGAAGAGGTCACCAGCAGATAACAAACACGTCTCTCATAGGGATGCCGTCTATCGGCCAAAGGCACAAAATGCTAGTGTTTTGAATTCCAACAAAACACGTATTTTGTGCCGGAGCCGATACACGGCATCCCAGCAAGGATCTTGCTGGATGAGATCCACTATGAAATTAGACGCAGTTTACACTGCGCAGCAGGTGACCATGCATGCGCTGGGCATACGAGGGGTAGGAGAAGGGCAATTTAAAGGCGAATACTCAACAGCTTCTCTCATAGGGATGCCGTGTATCGGCCAAAGGCATAAAATATTGGAATTTACTTTCATTTTTAATTTTTGTCCAACGAGTCGGAGGAACTGAAAAATACGCATGAAACGAATACACTAGCTAGTTTCTTTCTATCCTCAACTCTAAACTAAAACCCTATGAGGTTCATAAAGTTGGCACCCGACTCGATTGAAACCATCCGAAACTAGGATAGATCGTTTGCGCGTGGCTCAGATGAAAACAATATCGCAATAAAACGTTTGCGCGTTTCCCCGTTTTGAAGAAAATCAAAAATAAAAGTGGGGTGCTGAATTCAGCACCCGATTTTCGAACAAGGTATTATGACAATAGTTTCAAAAATTTCCATTGTATTATCGTGCCAATCGTTTGCGCGTCGTTTGCGCGACCAGCACCCATAAAAATTTATCACCAAATAACTAATTTTCCGTTGATAAAAATTATTTTTCCAAATCGACAATAGTTGTTAGCCAAACTCACTATTGCGCATGCGCCGGAAGCGGTTCAATTCCGTGCGTTCCTAATTCACACCATTTGTCAGTGTTACGCATGCGCCACTGATGCGCTACAGGTAACAGGGAAGAAGAAGTGTAATAACCTACAAATACCATAGTGAGAATTCAGTTTTATTGATCGTAGGGTATAATAATAATTATTTATCCGATATCCTGCAAATGTAATCGACGTAGTACCATCTGAAACACATGAAATAACTTTGATGACAGCTATTGCCTATTTAAAACACGCTGATACGTTGGTGACTCCAAAACGACGTATAATACACTGACACATTAATTACTCCAGAACGATAACAATTGGAGTTGTCTTCATTTTCACGTGCAAGGAGTGTGGTCTTGTTTTTGAACACGTCAACCAAATTTCGCATTTTCATTTTAATTTCTAGTTTCGAAGACTGTGGAATATTGCAGTGTGCTGACATAGCCATGAAATCGGACCACAACTCACATTTTGGAGGCGTTTCGGCATACAAATCTACGGTAGGAGTTTTATGTCCGCAATTGATTGCGGATCTGAGATCAGAATCCACATCATTGAGAATCTTGCAGAAGTCTGCTGCGAGATCCGTGAGGACTGCGAGGACGTGTTACTGTTGCAAGTAAATTGAATACAATTTTTTCAGCGTTATTTGTGATGGTTATTCGACTAGACAAACGTTTTGTCTGTGTAAATAACTGGATATTAAAATTATATCGCTATTTCATCATCGCGTATAATAGATAAGCTGATCCTTCTGTTGGGACCGCCAACTTTGTCCCAAATTGTCAAAGCGATGTTCATATCCCGTGTTAGTAAAATATCATTGTTATATAAAAAGTCATTATACTTTTTTTATAGTTACCAGAATCCTAATCATCATCCACACGTTGACACTTGATCTTGGATAGTAACGGAACTCATCGTAATGCCCAGCAAACTACGCTTTGAAAAAAACAACAGCAGTACGCTTTGCAAACAGCCGTACGCTCTGTGTGGGTTCAGTAATTTTCACACTCAAATTCTGATATACAGCGAAAAATTGATACGGCCATCTGGATGAAAGCATCGAAAATTACGCTGGCAAACATTTGGTAAATTAACACCAAGTCTAATCATTGCGCAGAAAAGATATTTATTTAATAACAGAATTTGTAAAGTCGTCAGTTTGTAAACAAAAGATGCAAACATTATCACATCTGGTCGTCCAGGGTAGAGTCACACGTTGTTTTGTTCGTAGAAACAAGTAAGTGTGTGTATGTATATCTCGTTTCCCTGGTAGTTCATTTATTTATTCAACTATGAATGTAATACTTGACTTTCCTTTCAACTGAATTCACCAATCTTTGTAAAAATTACCACGTACACTTTGCTCGGTGTGATACCTGAATTTTGATTCGGTCATTTTGTGACAATCTTGTTTAAAACATCTTATTTGTAGAATAACTTTGTACTTCCAATTACAGATCCGAAGCACGTTGGGAGGTCGCCAAGGATGATCTGATAACAGAGGGCTTTGCTTTCGCTCCTCGGTTTCATCAGCGCGATGACACCACCATGGATCAAAGACTGTAACTAATCGTCACTCATCTGATGCAAGGCCTTCCTCTCAATCGGACGATCACTCACTCTATGTACTAAATAACAAAATCCTCTAAGTATCATTCATACTCTGCAAAGATGTCTGCCATTCGTGAAGAATTAGTTGTTCAGCGTCAAGCGCTGTTCTAACAGTCCGGTCTACCGTTTGGTATTGCTACAAAATTTTGAGACGTCTAACGTGACGTGACCATGCCGTGTGCTGTTTGCACTTCCTCAAATAAAGATACATTGACTTCGATTAACAAGAATGTAAAACAAAAACAAGAGGTATGTGGCATCATCTCCTTGGAATTAAAATATCTAGAAATTCTCTATTTTGGCTTGTATCATTGGTTGAAACTAAATTATGACTGGTACCTTTAGTGTAATATTTGTGCGATTGACCTGAGGGATTAATTACTATATGTAATACCTGCAGGAATGTGTAATTTTGGCATAAAGAAATGTGAAAATTTGAGGAAATGATTTTTAATAGCAAAAATTTGTATTCCTACGGTTTTACTGAGGAGAAAAAAATTAAGGAAATCGCATCCGCTATTTCGAACAAACAAGGGTTGAAAAGCTCGTTGGGTCATCTTGATAAGAATAGTATTCTTTACAAATTTCAGTCGCATCGATTGAATGGTTTGTCCTGAATTTCGAGCGCGAAAAATTCCTAAACACTTCTGTCCTCAAAAACACCTGAAAACATTTTTGTAAATGACAAAACATAATCATTTTATCATTTATCATTTTTTCTGTCGCCGTATGAATCGGTTATGATTGGATCAAACCGCGAAGTCCCATTAAATGTGCTTTTAGAACACTTGCCTTGGTTTCACCGTTCCCGTTTACCGACAATCGACAATCGACAATTTACAGCCTCTGTCGATAAAATCGTCGATTTACACTTTCACACAGCTTTTGAACTTGTCCCAACCAAACGGAATCATTGTGAAATATTTTATAATTGGCACAGTTTGTTTCTAAAATGCCACGTGAATCTCGTGTTACACGTCAGAAAATTTTCGATACTCTAAAAGAATTACCAATTTTTGATCAAAATCGTAAATTGCTAAAAGAACAAAATTCAGTATGGTCGGAAGCGTGCAAAGTTTTGAAGGACATAAAGCGTCACAATTTATATATTTATGTCCAACAAAATCGAAAAAACATTAGGAAAGATTTGTTGCGTGATTATACGAATTCCTGTGAGCCGACGAACACCATGGAGAATCAGAACACTAAATTAGAGAAAAATCAGGACGCAATTCCTGAAAATAACTGCGAAACCAGCATTGACGAATATGACACTTTACATAAAATGAAATCCAGTGCCAACTTGGACGGCGTGATTCGAAATATATGTCGTCGGCCATTTCACCTCACATATTATTGTCCGGAACAAATAAGTTTATGGAAAGACCTAATGAGTCTTGATTTGCCTGCTTCGCTCATCGTTATGGATGACCTTGTACAAAATCTTACAATGAAGGACTATCAAACTACCTACATGTTTTCACTTATGCTTGCAGTTGAAGCAGCCGACACCACTATCATATTGGCTCAAGCAATCATGGAGAAAATGGGAGTCAAATTCGTTTTGAGCTTCTGCAATGGATTTTTGAAAAATAACGTTCCAACGCCATCAGGACTGGTCACTGGATACTCTTCCACTTTGTTGAATGGTGTATCGCTGGCTTTCAATAATTGTACATTCAGCCAATACAACGTGAAATGCTACGACTATTTGATGCGGTATACTTCTGCTTTGCCACCAACTATATTACACGTGGATACTGTCAGCATAATCAAAGTTTTAGAAGGGTTGCAATGTTTCACTGCAAAATTAGAATCAGTGAAGTGGTTTCATATACAGTGCATCATATATTTAAGCAACATTGAAAGTCTCACTGAATTTCAAGAAACTATAATAAGTCTTTTGATATTAGTTCTAAGCCCCTACCAAAATGATTTAACTGAATCAAAAAGTCTCATATTGTTATCCAAAATCAGAAGCGAAAAAATACAAAAATATGTCAAGTATTCGACTGATCCCAACGCACAGAGAAGTTTTTCTCATCTTGCCTTTGATGAAACCTCGATATCCGACAATCTTTCAAAGGTAATGGTGAATTATGCCAACGACCTAGAGCAACAAGCATGCAAAATCTGCAAATCAAACAACAATCCTCAAAACGAAGTTAATGCGTACTATTGTCCGCAGTGGATTACCAGTAATTTGCATGCACTACTTACACAATTCCCATCTTGGACAAGGATCATCAAAGGCCGAACCGATTACTCCAGTTTAGCTACATCTTTTGCCGTACAGCATTCACATACCCTAAGGCAACTAAATCAACCAATGACTGCGTCAAAATTTGTACCTCATCATGTTGAAATAGTTAGATCATTAGCCCAGAAAGGACGAGCGTTTGTTAATGAATCAAAAAGCATAGGTCAAATTTGTAAGAAAAGCGCATCCAAGAATTATCACGCTTGCCTGAATGACCAGGAAAACTGGATGGGAAAAAATGAATACCGAAACGAGAATCTAATTGAGGATGATGATACTTTGCATTGTGACAATAAGAATTCAAATTTACTTCTTGCACATCAAAATACACCAGGACCTGTAGATGAAATATATTGCAGAGAATTTCCAGAAGTAACTAACTCTGGTAAGTTTTGAAAAAATACTGTTAATCATGAAGCAAAACAGTTCAAAATGTCGAACAAAAATCAAAAACAGAATGAAATGAGTTCCAATACCTCTGGCAGATTAGTAGTAAGCAGAGTATGTCTACGGCTCAGAGGAGTAACATGATATCTCACGAGCGACTTCGAAATCGCTCTGTAGTTGTATGGTAAGTCTATAGCGCTACAGATCGGTTTCGAAGTGGCTTGCGAGGTATCATGTTACTTCTCTGAGCCCTCGATTTAATAACAATATAAATTTGACAAAAATTTTTCCTGCAGTCTGTTCCATGAAAGACGCCAATAAAACACTGCGGTTCACTGGAACGGATGAAAGTATCCAGCATACTGCTGTACTCGCACATTCCACACCATTAAAGAGTGGAGGATCTAATGAAAAGATAATCATAGTAGAAGATACAATGAATGACTTGGATCAAAAAGCTACTGACAATTACATTAATAATATTAGCTCCATTAATCTTGACAAAACACCTTCAACTAATGTGATTGACATAGACCCATCGGAATCTTCACCCAAGGTTTGTTCCAGGGAACAACAAAATAAAATAGAGCAATTATCTGGAACTGATGAAAGCACTCAGTCTCGTGTACTCGCACCTTTTGTACCTTTACAGAGTGAAGAATCTAATACCAGAGAAGAGATGATAAAATATATAAGCACAGAACATAATTACTCCATGGAACCAAAAGCCACTGACAATAGTAACGATAATTTTAACTTCGTTAAGCTTGACAAGACATTTATAACTAATGTGTTCGACAACGATACGAATACTCGTATCAATTCGCTGGAATCTTTACCCGCAGTTTGTTTCATGGAACAACAAACTGAAATAGGGCAGATGTCTCAAACTGAGGAAAGAATCCAGAGTATACCAGAAAGCTTCATATCAATACAAAGTGAAGAATTCAGCAAAAGAGAATTATATAATATAAGTATTGAACATAACTATTCTGCGGTACCAACGGCCAAAAATGAAGATGTCGAATTCCCATTACACAACAAGGTTTATGAAAACATGAGTAAAAAAAAATATGTGACTCCTTTTCCAGCTTTGAAAGTGTGTCACGAACAAGCTGCTTGCAAAAAGAGATCGAAAGAAACCTTGATTCGTAATGGGAATTGTTTGCAGCCGAAAGTTATCTACAAGAAGAAGTACGTTCTAGATGATACATGTAAATTTGATAGTATAGTTGAAGTGCTAGCGTTTGCATATAAAAATATCAAAGATTTTCAGACATATTGTGATACTAGAGTAAATTCATCTGCGCGTCTTAATCCTGATTTTTTAACAGCCGTAGTTCATTATTGTAAAACAGCAAATATGCCATCTATGTACAAATCCAGATCTTTGCTGCTTTTTCTCTATGGAAACAAAACAGGAGATGTTATTTCTTGTCGGGAAAGAGTCGGGGCTTTCTTCACTAAACTTATGAGTCACGATTTCTCATTCAAAGAAGTAATATATTGTAGTTTGTGTGGTACGCAATATGAAGCATGTCAAACACTGATAGAATTCAGTGTGATTTCATCGGGTAAAATTCAGAATTTGGAAAAAGAATTACAGATGTATTTTCATCGAAAGCAAAATATCTGTAACCAATGTAAGGGCACCGTGGTAACGTCGTACAACTTTGGGGCATACCTTACAATTGATATAGAAAGCGTGGAAGTTTCAGAATTAATAAATGTAATCCCAAATCGCCTCCAAATACAGAATAATACATTTATTTTGAGTGGCGTAATAGCTATTGAACCAAATGATACTCAGCTGTACATAGCTTATTGTCGATCAATACGTGGAGCATGGAGTAAACGTTGTGATATTGAGAAAAAAGTTCAAGGTCTCAGAAAATTACCAATTGCAACTATCGCTCTGATAATGTATGTAAAGATAAATCTCAGTTATTGAAAAATTATCATTCAGGTAAATAAGTTAAAATCATCGAGATAACATTCATTTGAGCATTTCAACTTTAATGCCTTTGCATTAAATTTAATTTTTAACATACTTCTGAAAAATAGCCTTTATCTTTGAAACATGCACCTGTACGTATCTTGACATGTGGTCGAGAATGACTTCAAACTATCGTGAAAGGAAAATATTTGAACATATGTTTATTGTATTTTATACAATTGCGGCGTTATAAAAAATAATAATAATATAGTTTGTTGCTGTTTTAAAGTAGGTATGTATTTATAGGGTGAATTATTCCTGATGTCCGTCCGCTAAGAGTCATGTTGAGTTGGCCGAGAGTGAAAATCTGCAATTATTTAAATATAGTATATAAATAACCCCCCTGTATATAGGTATATTATACAAATTCACGCATAAGCTAAAAAAATTGTTCGTAAATGTAAAATATTAATATTATCTAAATGTGTGTCTCGTTCGTCGTACTTCTATTGCGAATATTTTGTATATGCAATCAGATTGGAGATACTTTCTGTTGATAACATATACCTATATTACACATATTTATGATCGTATATAATATACTGATCAGAAGGCATACTTAACATGATTCTATAAATAAAAAAGTACACATTAAAAAATGTTATAAATTCCGTAATTGTTTCTGTTGTGTAATATTCCCTGTAGTAACATGGTATAGTGATACCGTGGGCGCTGCCCTCAGGCAGATTACAGTTAAGGCGGTCAGGTACAAGCAGTATTGTATTAGCCTTCACGCCGGATTGATGTGCAATCGTTTCTATACTTATTCTTGTGCATAAACAGTTATTAATCTGAGTACTGAGTGTGACTTGATTTTCCCTGATGGTTACCACATTTCCAATATAGATTTATACTGTAGAATCAGGTCCATGTTAACCTTGTACAATTTCCAATTATTTCTGAATCTCGCAGACCCTAGAGGATACCCCTAGAAAGTAATCAGCAATGCTGAGACCAGAATCGTATAGTGAAATAGAAGTGGATGATGAAGCTGCTCCAAATCGATAGACGACCCGGCAACGGTGGTGTGAAGCTGTCTCTGGAACTTCTACAACTTCCTTCTCCAGTTTCTCTTCAGTCTGGAATATTAGAAAAGTGAAAATCAGACATGAAATTAAGTAATCAAGGTAAACTATACCAGCTGTGCACAAGTGGTATGTGCTTCAACAGAGAGATTTGCAGCTGCATCTACACAGTATATGTAATTCTATCTTCTATTCTATCCCAAGATCTAAGCTTTTATTTCCATTATCTATACAGTTGAAAGAAAATTAAATCTTGTTTCTAGAGCTAGTATAGTCATGTAATAGCATAGCCATGGTGTAGAGGGTGGTCGACTTTGCTCGGATGACTTTCTAACAGCCAAGAACTTGAATAGCATTCAACGATATGTGACAGCACGAAGCTTACTGAACAATGGTGTGGTTTGATGATCATCCCACCTGTGAAAATAAAAAATATATATCAGGAAAACATTGATTAAAATTGTAATTAAATTACAAAAATAAAAGGTCTATCAGTGCGTATCACTCTGAAAGAGGCAATAGGTGTGTTCAGCGTTAGTACCATTGCTTTTTTGAGCTCAGTATATTCTGTGCAACGTCTTTTTCATCCGTTAGTTCAAATTTGGCATCGTTCTGAGTTGAAAGATTGTCAGTTCTAATCAGTTTTTCATACAATTTTGTTGAGGTGATATCACATGAAGACTTTAACGATGTAGCAGGTACATTAGATCATCAAGCTAATAGTTGATATTGGTGAGCACGTCTGGCATTTGAATATCAGCATATTGGTTACTATGAGCATCCAAATATTCTTCTAAGTGCAAGCCAGCTTTCATAATAATTGTCACTGTAACAAAGATCGGGTAATTTATTTTCTTGAGTCAGTTCGACCAGTTGAGGTTCAACAAGTGTGACGGGGGTTTGAGTTTAAGTTTTTCGTTCTGATTTGTGTTATCAGCAAACACAAATAAAAGAAAAAATTCTCCGTTATGAGTCTCAAAGATTAGAAGCCACATATTAAGTATTATTTTGCACATAGCAAACAAATGCCATCGACAATTATTGTATCCGGATTATCTTTATTCGCGACTCTGAGTACACAATTATTGTGCGCCCACCGGTAACAATTTTTACAAATCGAACATACACCTTTCTTGTCGTTCGAACAGTATATGCACATATTACTCATTGATTTCGATGAAGCAATAAGTTGATGAGCAATATCGGAACGGTATACTTCTGGATCGAAATCTGCATTATCTATCAATTCTCCTCTGGACAAACAGTGCATGTAGTACATTACAAAGACACCGCAGCTGAAGCTGTCAACCTGCATTGGTCGACTCGTTGTTGCTGTGAGAATGGTCCAATCGATACTGCATAAGCTGTTTTTTCCTTTAGAGGTACATTCTGCTAGGTATCTCATGAAAAACTTTACAGCGCGATCACCAGAATGTCCTCTAATGAGAAGGTCAAAATGAGTGATCGTCTTTTCCTCTATGTTTAGTACCAAAAGACACCAATGTGAACTGTAGCAATACGGTAAGAAAACTATACCTTGGAAGACAAAATCAATATTATACATTGGCCATGATGTTGGCTTTTTGTGAGTGGCCAAATTACCGATCACCGTTTGACCAGTTGGCTAATAGTATATATTTTTCCACTCTTTGTTACTATTTACAATCATAAAACTGTCGATAACAGAGCCGTCGATCCATGTCTTTGGCTGTAAAGTTTTGAACTCTGATGACCACAATACATGATCTTTCAGTATACAGAATTCTGGCTTTTTTGGAATGTACCGAGCCACTGTCAGGCAGGGCACATGGTCTTGCATGTAGCACGTAACTATTTGTTGAACATTGTGAGAAAAAAATAGTTCTCCTTTTTCCTTTGAGTTCACGAACTGCTTGTTGTTGCAACTGATATCGTCATCTTTTTCAATTACTTCTGTCGATGCCGGTAAGTCAATACTACATTTGGATTCACCTTCAGTTAATGAGAAAACTTGTATTTCAGTAGTATCGGATATTTCTGAGTTTTGGTCACCACTTGCGTGTCGATTTTCATTTCGAGTTTGATTCTGGTTGTGATGATGCAATGATGATTTTATTTCAGTGATAATTCCGCGTCCAAGTTTTGTCGCCCCATTGATGACACGAAGATGTATCAGCAGAAATCGATTTAGTGAAATTGGAGCAGTCATGCTGTACTCACGTCTCATTATTCGGTAATAACATTCTGAGCCTGTGGAAGTTGATACAACATTGGTAGATGAGTAATGCGAGCGCATCACATTAGTCCAGGCTGGGAATTGTGTATACAATTGTATCAAATTTCGGACTATTTTAGGTAAGTAATAGTTATTGGGTATGGATGAATCGTCATCATCATTTGAGCACAATGGCAGGGATCTATTGTGAATTTCCTGGACATATTGTGAAATTTCATTTGTGTCATTACATTCATCGATGTTTTCATGATCGTTATAGTCTTTAGAATTCCATTCTTCGTTATAGGCCTCATTTACACTGTACCTGCCGTTATTGAATGTTTCAATTTTTGTCATCAGCCACGATTTACGCTTGAAGCATTCTGAATCTTTGTCAGCAGTTTTACTTTGGCAAACTATGAACAAAGCTGTTAATACTTCTTCTAACAGTTCGAGATCTTCTACTTCGAGGGAATAAGCAATACATCTTGTATAGAAATCACTCTGCACCCAATTCGCTCCAGTAAAACATGTCCATCGTAGCACCGCTTTGATTAAATGGGCTCGGTCACGTTTTATTAAGCAATGAGGTAAGATTTCATTGTTATTCATCAAAAACTTGTAACATTTAGAGAGATAATCCTGGTAGTAGCACCCATTGAAGGCCAAGGATATTGCATTTAGAAGAGCGCTTGAACCTTCGGAATCGGTGCTCCACTTTCTATCTATGTGAACAGCCATAAGTAAATCGAATTCGTGTCATGACTCTCTGACAGCATTTGACAAATAGTGTAGATTTTGTTTTTCAAACGTATCACAACATTGTACAGAAATATATGAGAACTACGATGCCCATCTATTATATTGACAGCTTTCACAAAGCGACCCGATGCATCCAAAGATATGAATGTATTTAGATCTGCCGCTTCTCTCCACAACTGTAATTGGTTTTCTGTCCAGTACCAGACAACAAGAGGGATTGTCGATATTTCTCGAATAACTGGTAAACGATCCATCATTGAAAGTGCAGAGGTGATAGCATCTCCCGGAAATTCTGACAACCCTATGTCTTCATCTAAAGCTTCATGGCGTGCGACGCGATATACACCCGTTTTGTGTGAGAATGGATGCGCCGTGCCAAAATCATTTAATAAATTATTAGCTCGTATCTGTTTAAAATGTGTGGCCTTCATGCGTTTTAATGTTTCTTTAGCTTCCACTCTGCCTCCTTTTGCCAGTCTTCGTTTCTTAAAGTGAAGTATCTTCTTTGTGTCATAAGTTTCTATGGATATTGTTACACCAATGTTAGGATTTGGTTCTTTTTTACACTCACCATAAACAGTTGCATGGCATTCTTTGCAAGAGCCGTAAAATATTAGGTAAGGATATTGATCATTTTTTGAGACTTGCGAATTTTTGAAGCTGAAGGGACAAGGTAATTCGTGCAGGTCAAAGATCTTGGCGGCTATTATGTCAGTCCAAGGTGGATTTAGTTTTGCGTATGTTCGTTCATCTTTGTATGTTACTTCGATAGGTTTAATTTTGTTCCAAGTTTCTACGTCCAATTTGATGACAAAGTTCAACGGCTTCAAGAGACCACATGTGTTTTGCCCACCACGTGTATGATATTTATCAATTTTACGCATATTTAAAACACTGATCTACTGTGTAACTTATATATGTAAACTTTACTACATTAAAGAAAAAAAACTGTTGCAATGAGTACGCTTATAATTGAGGTGCGAACTCTGATTGATGACGATCATTAGCAAGTTGTTGCACGTGTGAATAGTAACGTTTAAAATGTTCGAATTGTGTCACGTCCTCTGGACCTAGCGCTCCGAACCTACACAATCCATACGAACACTAGAAATAGGAACCTATGTTACCTACAGCTACACCAACAGGACAATCAAGCTATGTTCTTTCCCTTTTTCCATTACCATATGTAGGCCCCACGCCACAAAACAGAGTTACCATAGACAAGCATTGTTTAGGAAAAGGTATTGCAGAGCCTGCAAGGAAACGAATTCAAAATACTGTCTGATAAATTATAAAACTTTACGCATCGGGCAGTCAATAGAAACTCGAAGCACGAATATTTCCTTCCAGGTGAAGCAACCAATAAACCATATGTTACCAATAGTCGTAAAATTTACTAACCCTAAATAATCGTCAATGTAACACTAATAATTATAACAACCATTTTAAAATATAAAAATTTGATAAATATTGGGGAAGCAATACGATTATAACCGACTCTTACGCGGTCATACATACATATATATACGTATTAGCATCCGCAGTTATACCTAAGTACCAAAGTAAGTCGCTTCAACGATGCAATGTCTATTAATGTTAACAAATAAAACCTATAACTTAATTAATAATAATATACATTTCCAAGAAGGAGGCATAGAGTAGAGTAGCCCCACGAAATAATTGACACACTAATGTAAACGTCTTAAATCTGGAAAGGAAGCAATGCGTAATAAACACAGATTCAACGAATATATAAAATAAATCCATGTCACCACAGACTAGAGACTCACAGGCGGGAGAGACGCCTGAAAGAGGGGGTCACCAATCGTTTGATGCACATTGTTTCCACATACCGAGATCCTAACGATTGGGCGTTACTCTGACTCTCCTCCTTCATTAGTTTATTATATACATATTTGACCAATGAGATCTAGAGAAAAAACCCCACTCTTAGAAATTATTCATATAAAAGGGTCGACGGAGCCATTAATCGCTCTCTCGATCATCGGCTCCCTACTTCAGTTCTTTTTCTTAATCGGCTCTTAATTGTCACACTACTGTCCCCCCTGATCGGTTTCCATTTTGATTTTCTCAGTTTCTTGGACTCTTACAGTCATAAAAATCTCTAAAGTCCACTTGGTCAAATATACAAGTACTAAGTAATTAACCAATCTTAAATTGTAAACTTGATAAAACCGAATAAATCTTAATATTCGAGAACGAGCCTCTTAATTTTCCCAAACGTAAGTAATTTTATTCAATCTTCTGGTTACTGACGACATTTCCTTCCTTAATACGTCATCCCCTGACATCCTCAAATACATTCCCCAACCTATATTCCCTTTACTTCCAACTTCGGCTCGGACACCTGGAGACTATATCTCCGGCAACGGGGTAATTATCTCGGAGAATATCCTTGATTGTGCCTCGAGTTGTCGCCTGAAGTATTCCCTTTACTTCCAACTTCGGCTTGGACACCTGGAGACAATATCTCCGGCAACGGGGTAACTATCTCGGAGAATATCCTTGATTGTGCCTCGAGTTGTCGCTTGAAGTATTCCCTTTACTTCCAACTTCGGCTTGGACACCTGGAGACAATATCTCCGGCAACGGGGTAATTATCTCGGAGAATATCCTTGATTGCGCCTCGATGTTGTCGCCTGAAGTACTCCCTTTAATTCCAACTTCGGCTTGGACACCTGGAGACAATATCTCCGGCAACGGGGTAATTATCTCGGAGAATATCCTTGATTGCGCCTCGAGTTGTCGCCTGAAGTACTCCCTTTAATTCCAACTTCGGCTCGGACACCTGGAGACTATATCTCCGGCAACGGGGTAATTATCTCGGAGAATATCCTTGATTGTGCCTCGAGTTGTCGCCTGAAGTATTCCCTTTACTTCCAACTTCGGCTTGGACACCTGGAGACAATATCTCCGGCAACGGGGTAATTATCTCGGAGAATATCCTTGATTGCGCCTCGAGTTGTCGCCTGAAGTACTCCCTTTAATTCCAACTTCGGCTCGGACACCTGGAGACTATATCTCCGGCAACGGGGTAATTATCTCGGAGAATATCCTTGATTGTGCCTCGAGTTGTCGCCTGAAGTATTCCCTTTACTTCCAACTTCGGCTTGGACACCTGGAGACAATATCTCCGGCAACGGGGTAATTATCTCGGAGAATATCCTTGATTGTGCCTCGAGTTGTCGCCTGAAGTATTCCCTTTACTTCCAACTTCGGCTCTGACACCTAGAGACAATATCTCTGGTCACGGGGTTAATATCAAGGAGAATATCTTTGATTGTACCTTAAGTTGTCACCCGAGGTGTCCCCTTTTCTTTTATCCTACGACCATATCAAATCATCTAATGCCCAGAAAAACCCCAGTCATTAAGGGGACCGATGATAAAAGACCTAAACGCTCCAGACTACCAGTAGAAACAAGGAAAGCAATAATACAACTCCATAATAACCTTCGCAACGTTTCCCAAGCCCTTGATCGTATAATTCAAAATACTCAAGACTCATTTCCTTTTTTATCAACGGGCGATCATACAACCAACAAATCCGTGACCTTAACCCCAACCTCATTACTATTGCCTCAAGGTGGAGATACACGAATAATAGTCGAATTTCCGTCCCTCAATACACCACCTTCAGCTAACCCAGAACTGACTCCTCAAAGTGGTCCTCTAGTTCCTGGCACATCAACCCGATCTCCTCAATCTCTTGAGGAGAATAACCATTCAGTAAAAGGAACTCAAGGCCCACTCAATAATCGTGCAGACAACTCATCATTAATCCAACAACCCGCTACGCCCTTAGTGACCCTCGACCGTCCCCCCAGCTCTGAAATTAAACAGGAAGACTCACTCCCAACGTACCCAGCTCTATCTATTCCCGAACGATCACCCTTTGAGGAAATCAATTTCTATCTGGAGATAGCAAATTCAATCCTCAGCACAAAAAAACAACCCCTACCGGTACTTTCTGACGACATCCTCGCTGTACTGGGGGACCCTAAACACCTGTAAACTCCGATTTCAACCGAATCACTCAACCGCATAAGGTAAGAGAAAACGTTATTCTACAAATTTTCCATTTGACCATTATATTTTCCTCGATAAGGAATCTTTCTCTATTACTCCCCGTATTCCGATACATGTGTATTTGAAAGGGAGTCTTCTTTATCGGTAACGCGCGAAGTAAAGTCTTTTGACGCCAGGGTGCATTCGCCGCGATTCGTAGGCCCAATTTCACTGATTCGCGTTGCAAATATAACTTCCCAGTTCACAGGAGACTGACTCGCCAGGACGTTACATTGTCTTCTTAAAAACTACTGAACCACACTACTTTATCAACAGGCGCAGTATAAGTGGATTGTCGATAAGTAGGACGGCTTCACTTACCATGTGTTCGTTTCATGAAATGGCATAGTAGGTGGCAAAAATTGCTGGAAAAGTACTTTCGTGCACATTCGAACTGTTTGAATGAATACAGAAGTATTTGATTAAGATGATAATGTCACATATACAATGTTTGATCTAATACCTCGAATTTTTATCTACTTGGTTATTCACTGATGGCAGTGAACCGGAAATCTTGTAAATTTAAGAATTCAAATTTCGTTTCTGCAGAATCAACAGGTGCGTCTGGAAGAGCATAGAGAATGGGGCAGAGAGAGCATAAAACTGTTAGAGCCGTTTAGTTGGAGCAGCATTTGATGCCCAACAACCAATTTGCTACAAATAGCGGATCGTTTAATTACACATAGGGTATGAGCCTCAATTACGGGGTAGTATTCCCTACTTGACACGTCAAGCGTAAATATCATTACAAAAATTATGATATTGAGATCTCATAGTAACCTTGATCACAGCTGTGATCGTCCGATTGAGAGGAAGGCCTTGCATCAGACGAGTGACGATTAGTTACAGTCTTTGATCCATGGTGGTGTCATCGCGCTGATGAAACCGAGGAGCGAAAGCAAAGCCCTCTGTTATCAGATCATCCTTGGCGACCTCCCAACGTGCTTCGGATCTGTAATTGGAAGTACAAAGTTATTCTACAAATAAGATGTTTTAAACAAGATTGTCACAAAATGACCGAATCAAAATTCAGGTCTCACACCGAGCAAAGTGTACGTGGTAATTTTTACAAAGATTGGTGAATTCAGTTGAAAGGAAAGTCAAGTATTACATTCATAGTTGAATAAATAAATGAACTACCAGGGAAACGAGATATACATACACACACTTACTTGTTTCTACGAACAAAACAACGTGTGACTCTACCCTGGACGACCAGATGTGATAATGTTTGCATCTTTTGTTTACAAACTGACGACTTTACAAATTCTGTTATTAAATAAATATCTTTTCTGCGCAATGATTAGACTTGGTGTTAATTTACCAAATGTTTGCCAGCGTAATTTTCGATGCTTTCATCCAGATGGCCGTATCAATTTTTCGCTGTATATCAGAATTTGAGTGTGAAAATTACTGAACCCACACAGAGCGTACGGCTGTTTGCAAAGCGTACTGCTGTTGTTTTTTTCAAAGCGTAGTTTGCTGGGCATTACGATGAGTTCCGTTACTATCCAAGATCAAGTGTCAACGTGTGGATGATGATTAGGATTCTGGTAACTATAAAAAAAGTATAATGACTTTTTATACAGGGTGACCCAAAAGTGCCGCACCTCCTTGAATAGGCGGGTTCCTTATCGAATTCTAAGACGAAAGTTCCTTTACGAAAACTCTCCAAGGCCAACGGTTTTCGAGTTATTCAAAATCGCGATTGACCAATCAGAGCGTTTCTTATCATCGTGATAGTGCCGGCTCAGAAGCAAGCCATGGGCAGAGCCCGTGGTATGTTTCTTATTAGCTTGGACGACCGCTATTTTTATTATTATTGAATTCAATTTGTATTTTCGGTCGTCCAGGTCGATTGCACCGTAGTTCCTGACGCCCAGATCTATCGGGTCATGGTCTTCGCGGTCTAGGTTTCATCCGGCGTAGTCTACGTCAACCGCTCCATAGTTTTAGCGGTCCAGGTCGTCCACTCCATAGTTTCTTGCCGTTTACGTCAACCGCTCCATAGTTTCAGCGGTCCAGGTAATTCGCTCCATAGTTTTAGCCGTCCAGGTCATCCGCTTCATAGTTTTCGGCCGTCTAGGTCAACCGCTCCATAGTTTCAGCCGTCCAGGTAATTCGCTCCATAGTTTCAGCCGTCCAGGTCATCCGCTTCATAGTTTTCGACCGTCTAGGTCAACCGCTCCATAGTTTCAGCGGTCCAGGTAATTCGCTCCATAGTTTTAGCCGTCCAGGTAATTCGCTCCATAGTTTAAGCCGTCCAGGTCATCCGCTTCATAGTTTTCGACCGTCTAGGTCAACCGCTTCATAGTTTTCTGAATCCAGGTAGTCCGCTACATAATTCTTGACCATCCAGATCAACCGACTCATGTTTTTCGGGATTTATCTAGCTACTAGCTACCAGTGAATGGAAAAAAAAACGTATTCATAATACTTCAATTCAACTAGATGAACTTTTTGATCATCTTATTTTGCATCTAAACATTCGCAGATGTAACTCGCGCATTATCTTGCGAACGATCGTCAATAAGGTTGCTAGAAAATGCTAAACTTGTTAATCGTTAACATGATTCCAGATGAAACAGTTTAACCCCTACACAGTGACATGAGGGTGTGTTCATCATAAAATAAAAATTGCAGTCAAATACCACTTTTATGAATCAACCAAAATTTAGCGAATCAGTAAAAAAATTATAAAATGGTGGGTAATGAATAAT
Organism: Tenthredo amoena; assembly: GCA_963966615.1. Lineage (NCBI taxonomy): Eukaryota > Metazoa > Arthropoda > Insecta > Hymenoptera > Tenthredinidae > Tenthredo > Tenthredo amoena. The sequence continues at coordinate 527,616 of OZ016499.1, read as the reverse complement.
ACTGAAAGAGGTACATCTGTGCCTAGCTGCAAAGGATTGTTCCTTACTGCGTTGATGCTCGCTGAGACGAACTTGACGATAATTATCTGATAGTAAATAAGAATGTCTATTTAAAAAACAAAAAAAATTCTAGAAATAACTAGACTATTTTTATTCATTTTGATTTATTCAACACATCAAATTATATGTAAAATTAAAGTATAAGTATAGGTATAGTATAGGTCAAACTTTAAGTAATGCGAGTGCAACTGCAGAAGCATACGCAGAGCGGTATCCGAATCGCCGATTACCCGACAAGAATGTAATCTTGCGCGTCATCCATCGATTACGCGAAACTGGCAAAACCGATGTTGATCGATCTAGGCTCGGACGTCCAAGGAGTGCACGCGTCCCAGAGTTGGAAGAATTGGTTGTCGAATCACTCGAAACCGATCCAACACTGAGCCTACGACAAGTGGCTAGGATGTGTGATACGACATACTCCACAGCACAGCGAATAACGAAGGGTGAAAAGATGCATGCGTATCACTACATCCGAGTACACAGCTTACTGCCCGAAGATTACCCCCGTCGCGTCGCATTCTGTGAATGGTTGTTGGCACGGAATGCAGAAGATCCCGAATTTAGCCGAAAAATATTGTTTACGGACGAATCGACTTTCGGCCGAGATGGCACGTTCAACCGACATAACTTGCACGTAAGGGCTTTTGAAAATCCGCACGCGATGCAAGTTCAAGGGTTCCAAGCTAGATTCAGCTTGAATTTGTGGGCAGGAATTAGGGGAAACGTATTGGTGAGTTTTCACTCATTACTCCCGACTGAGTTACCACCCCGTGTAAATAGTGTTAACTATCGTGAATTTCTTCTGGAAACACTGCCCGATTTATATGAGAATGCGGAACTGGACCACGAAGACATGTGGTTTCAACATGACGTGGCATCGGCACACTTTGCCCAACAGGCTCGTGATATTCCCGATGCGGCGTTTTCGGCTGCGTGGATTGGCCGTGGCGGCCTGATTGTTTGGTCACCGAGATCCCTAGACCTGAACATGCTTGACTGCTTTCTTTGGCGCCTTGTTAAAGGTTTTGTTTATCGAGCAGAGATGATAGAAATCCCTGAACAACTTCGAGAGGCAATACGGCCAGCTATTGCGATGGTAGCATCGGGCTGAACACGAGGCTGAGAAAAGACATGAAATAGGTAGATAGGTAATAATGGTCATGATGTAAAAATGTAATAATTCTTTTTTTTTTCACTATTTTAACCAGTTTGCCTACGCGGGGTTGATGCCAAATAAATTGTTCATTACCTAAAGGAGGTGTTCGAATTGCCTGCCTCCCTGTTCTATACACAGGCGCGCTCGACGGAGCAGGCTTTCCTGAGCGCATTCGAGCATCGCCGGTGTCACCATCGCAATAGCTGCCCGTATTGCCTCTCGAAGTTGTTCGGGGGTTTCTATTATCTCTGCTCGATAAACAAAACCTTTAACGAGGCCCCAAAGAAAGTAGTCTAGCATGTTCAGATCCGGGGATCTCGGTGGCCAAGCAATCGGGCCGCCACGGCCAATCCACGCAGCCGGAAACGCCGCATCGAGAATATCACGAGCCTGTTGGGCAAAGTGTGCCGGTGCTCCGTCATGTTGGTACCATATGTCTTCGTGGTCCAATTCCGCATTCTCTAATAGATTGGGCAGTGTTTCCAGAAGAAATTCACGATAGTTAACACCATTTACACGGGGTGGTAACTCAGTCGGGCCCACCTGAAAGGGCAAATCAACGATCTATTTAATTATGCACCTTCTAGTACGACCACGCAAAACTGATTTTGAATTATTCATTTTTTTAATTATTAAAATATCAATATCAGAATCCAAGTAATGAGTGGAAACTCACCAATACGTTTCCCCTAATTCCTGCCCACAAATTCAAGCTGAATCTAGCTTGGAACCCTTGAACTTGCATCGCGTGCGGATTTTCAAAAGCCCATACGTGCAAGTTATGTCGGTTGAACGTGCCATCTCGGCCGAAAGTCGATTCGTCCGTAAACAATATTTTTCGGCTAAATTCGGGATCTTCTGCATTCCGTGCCAACAACCATTCACAGAATGCGACGCGACGGGGGTAATCTTCGGGCAGTAAGCTGTGTACTCGGATGTAGTGATACGCATGCATCTTTTCACCCTTCGTTATTCGCTGTGCTGTGGAGTATGTCGTATCACACATCCTAGCCACTTGTCGTAGGCTCAGTGTTGGATCGGTTTCGAGTGATTCGACAACCAATTCTTCCAACTCTGGGACGCGTGCACTCCTTGGACGTCCGAGCCTAGATCGATCAACATCGGTTTTGCCAGTTTCGCGTAATCGATGGATGACGCGCAAGATTACATTCTTGTCGGGTAATCGGCGATTCGGATACCGCTCTGCGTATGCTTCCGCAGTTGCACTCGCATTCCGTCCACATTCCCCATATAAAATGACCATCTCGCAATATTCTTCAGTAGAATAGTCCATTTTGAGAGTTTACCAATCGATTTACAATGAAATGAACCCACGCCAAATTCAATTAAACAACGTTTGTTAAAACAAAACATAGCCATCGCCTGGGCTGTAGCGCGCTAAATTGCATTGCACTCGTATTAAAAATAATTGTTGGTCATTTTCTGATCAATTTCATCGCGATTAATTAATGAAACTATGGAGCGGTTGACCTAGACGGCCGAAAACTATGAAGCGGATGACCTGGACGGCCGAAAACTATGAAGCGGATGACCTGGACGGCTAAAACTATGGAGCGAATTACCTGGACGGCTAAAACTATGGAGCGAATTACCTGGACCGCTGAAACTATGGAGCGGTTGACCTAGACGGTCGAAAACTATGAAGCGGATGACCTGGACGGCTAAAACTATGGAGCGAATTACCTGGACGGCTAAAACTATGGAGCGAATTACCTGGACCGCTGAAACTATAGAGCGGTTGACCTAGACGGTCGAAAACTATGAAGCGGATGACCTGGACGGCTGAAACTATGGAGCGAATTACCTGGACGGCTGAAACTATGGAGCGGTTGACCTAGACGGCCGAAAACTATGAAGCGGATGACCTGGACGGCTAAAACTATGGAGCGAATTACCTGGACCGCTGAAACTATGGAGCGGTTGACGTAAACGGCAAGAAACTATGGAGTGGACGACCTGGACCGCTAAAACTATGGAGCGGTTGACGTAGACTACGCCGGATGAAACCTAGACCGCGAAGACCATGACCCGATAGATCTGGGCGTCAGGAACTACGGTGCAATCGACCTGGACGACCGAAAATACAAATTGAATTCAATAATAATGAAAATAGCGGTCGTCCAAGCTAATAAGAAACATACCACGGGCTCTGCCCATGGCTTGCTTCTGAGCCGGCACTATCACGATGATAAGAAACGCTCTGATTGGTCAATCGCGATTTTGAATAACTCGAAAACCGTTGGCCTTGGAGAGTTTTCGTAAAGGAACTTTCGTCTTAGAATTCGATAAGGAACCCGCCTATTCAAGGAGGTGCGGCACTTTTGGGTCACCCTGTATAACAATGATATTTTACTAACACGGGATATGAACATCGCTTTGACAATTTGGGACAAAGTTGGCGGTCTCAACAGAAGGATCAGCTTATCTATTATACGCGATGATGAAATAGCGATATAATTTTGATATCCAGTTATTTACACAGACAAAACGTTTGTCTAGTCGAATAACCATCACAAATAACGCTGAAAAAATTGTATTCAATTTACTTGCAACAGTAACACGTCCTCGCAGTCCTCACGGATCTCGCAGCAGACTTATGCAAGATTCTCAATGATGTGGATTCTGATCTCAGATCCGCAATCAATTGCGGACATAAAACTCCTACCGTAGATTTGTATGCCAAAACGCCTCCAAAATGTGAGTTGTGGTCCGATTTCATGGCTATGTCAGCACACTGCAATATTCCACAGTCTTCGAAACTAGAAATTAAAATGAAAATGCGAAATTTGGTTGACGTGTTCAAAAACAAGACCACACTCCTTGCACGTGAAAATGAAGACAACTCCAATTGTTCTCGTTCTGGAGTAATTAATGTGTCAGTGTATCATACGTCGTTTTGGAGTCACCAACGTATCAGCGTGTTTTAAATAGGCAATAGCTGTCATCAAAGTTATTTCATGTGTTTCAGATGGTACTACGTCGATTACATTTGCAGGATATCGGATAAATAATTATTATTATACCCTACGATCAATAAAACTGAATTCTCACTATGGTATTTGTAGGTTATTACACTTCTTCTTCCCTGTTACCTGTAGCGCGTCAGTGGCGCATGCGTAACACCGACAAATGGTGTGAATTAGGAACGCACGGAATTGAACCGCTTCCGGCGCATGCGCAATAGTGAGTTTGGCTAACAACTATTGTCGATTTGGAAAAATAATTTTTATCAACGGAAGATTAGTTATTTGGTGATGAATTTTTATGGGTGCTGGTCGCGCAAACGACGCGCAAACGATTGGCACGATAATACAATGGAAATTCTTGAAACTATTGTCATAATACCTTGTTCGGAAATCGGGTGCTGAATTCAGCACCCCACTTTTATTTTTGATTTTCTTAAAAACGGGGAAACGCGCAAACGTTTTATTGCGATATTGTTTTCATCTGAGCCACGCGCAAACGATCTATCCTAGTTTCGGATGGTTTTAATCGAGTCGGGTGCCAACTTTATGAACCTCATAGGGTTTTAGTTTAGAGTTGAGGATAGGAAGAAACTAGCTAGTGTATTCGTTTCATGCGTATTTTTCAGTTCCTCCGACTCGTTGGACAAAAATTAAAAATGAAAGTAAATTCCATTTTATGCCTTTGGCCGATACACGGCATCCCTATGAGAGAAGCTGTTGAGTATTCGCCTTTAAATTGCCCTTCTCTTACCCCGCGTCTGCCCAGCGCATGCGTGGTCACCTGCTGCGCAGTGCAAACTGCGTCTAATTTCATAGCGTTGGATATTTCGCCATAGTAAACAGCAAAAATTCTTTACTCTCGAGTAAGAATACACAACGAAGAATATGTCATATTCGGATTCGTCAGACGTGAGAAGTGTGGACAGCGATGAGTCGAGGAGTGGTGATCGCGCGAACCGGCGTAAGAGGAGTCATTCTAACCTTGTCGGTTATGAGGCCTCCAGTAGCAATGACGGGAGCCCGAATAGTTTTCGAGCAAAGAAACGTCGACCACAGGATGCATGCTTTGAGGGCCTGCAAAGTCAGATTAACGTTCTATCATCGTTATTGACACAAAACCCTCGACCCTTTACATCTACTGCTACTGAACAACCCTTCCTGTCAAGGCCCACAGGGACGTCGAAGGTCTTAGATCTCGAATGGAAGGACGTCAGGTACTCTAATGCTCTGAAGACTTTTTCAGCATCGCCAGGATTCACGGATCTCAGCGTCAACGAGGAGTTATGCCATCTGGATAGAACTAGAGATCCGCAGCGCCCGACAGATAGAGTTCTAGGAGGTCTTTGCAACGCAGTACTTGAACAGAAAGAATTACTCAAGGACAGCCTTCAGAGTATCGTAAACTGGGCGTTCAGGAATCCCTCTGATTTGTCCGCCGAGTCACTCTTTGAGAAATTTACATCAGCCTTTGGATCAGGTTCTCACATGTCCAAGAACCGTGATCAGATTCTTCAAGTTATTTGTGGAAAAAGAGCCGAGTGTATCGAAAGTAGACGAGAGCGTTTACTCGGGGAGTTGCCTAATAAGAATGTGCGAGCGGCACTACGTCGAGTTCCGCCTAGCGCGGAATATTTGTTTGGAAAGGAAAATCTTCAGCCTCTAGTTCAGTCGTTGGGAGGCTCACAATCATGGCTAAATACTCCCACGTACTTGAAGGAGGGGAGTACGACTACCAGAAAGGAGACCGCTAAGAGGGATTTTCCTCGCTCAGGATCGAATAACCGCGCTTTTCAATCTGCTCACAGAAATTTCCGGGGTCCTAAAGAGAGAGCCAACCGACAGAACAACACCAGGTTCAGGAGTGGATCTAAAAAAGATTTCAAGGTTAAAACCGAGGATTCCTTTCGAAAGAAACAGGGGAAATGACTATCCTTCTCATCGGAGTTTCTCAGGAGGTCAACTGATTGGCTTCCAGGAGAGGTGGAGGGAATTCGGAGCCCCTCCAGTCATCTTACAGCTGTTGACAGGTACAAGAATTCCTCTAATATCAAGGCCAACTCTTATACGCAATTGGAGGCACTCCAAATTTGCAACAAGGGTCTCTCTGGCGATGTCAGAACAAATCAATCTTTTAAAAACCCAAAGAATCCTAGAGCAACCAGAGAGGGAAGGCCCAGGCTTCATTTCAAGAATGTTCCTAATCAAGAAAAGCAGCGGAGGAGTGAGGCCGATTTTCGATTTGCGTGGTCTCAACAGCCACGTGAAAGTAAGAAAATTCCAGTTAATCTCATACTTAAAAGTTCCAGATTTCCTGCAAGACGGAGACTGGATGACTCGAATAGACATATCTCAGGCATATTTCCATGTGCCGATAGCCAGATCTCACCGAAATCTCCTTCGTCTCGTATACGACAGGGAGTTGCTTCAGATGACGAGCTTGCCCTTCGGCCTCTCATCTGCCCCTCAGATCTTTGCGACTATCACGAATTGGATTGCAGAGATCCTTCGTGCGCGAGGTATGAGGGTAGTCGTATATTTGGACGACTTCCTCCTGGTCTCTCAGAACAGAACCAAGTTGGCTTCACAGATTGCCGAAGCAGTGGCTCTCTTGGAATACTTAGGTTGGCAAGTAAATCGTCAAAAATGTATTCTAGAGCCATGTCAGAAGCTGACTTTTCTGGGAATTGTCTGGAACACCCGGGACAATCAGATGAGCCTACCAGAGGAGAAGACCCGGAAAATCGTCAACCTAGCCAAAGATCTGAGGATCAACACCCGGGACAATCAGATGAGCCTACCAGAGGAGAAGACCCGGAAAATCTTCAACCTCGCCAAAGATCTGAGGATCAAAGGGAGCTGTACCCTGAAGCAAGTTCAGTGTCTTCTAGGGCACTTAAATTTTGCCAATTTCGTCATCTGCAGAGGGCGTCTTCACTGCCGCCACCTTCAAAGATTCTCCACGACCTTCAAACAGAGACGATTCCGGGAGAGACGACCCATTCCTCGGACTGTAGAACGAGAACTAGACTGGTGGAGCGAAGCAATAGCCTTCCCTGTTTGTTTTCACAAGGGCAAGGTGACTCACTTTTTGATCACCGACGCCGCATACGTGGGATGGGGAGCTCAGCTGAATGGCACACTAATATCCGGAACTTGGTCAAGGGAACAGAGTTCATGGCATTCCAACATGAAGGAGATGTATGCCGTGTACGCGGCAATAGAGAATCAGGCTCGGAGCTTGCAGAAGGCTCACATTTTATTACAGATAGACAATCGCACTCTGGTGGCTTATGTCCAGAAGGAGGGCGAAACAAAATCCTTGGATTTACTCAATCTTACCTTCCGACTGCTCGAACTGGTCGACAGACTGGAAATTACTCTGTCCGCAGCATTCCTCCCAGGAAGATACAACGGGATCGCGGATCGCCTATCGCGAGGAAAATCTCTCCCAGAGTGGCATCTGCTGCCAGAGGCAACAACTCAGATTTTCGAAAGATGGGGCGTCCCCGACATCGATCTCGTCGCTTCGGCCGATTCAGCTGTCGTCAGACGCTATGTCTCGAGGGACTCCTCAGATCAGTGCGCCTACTTCATAGACGCTTTCAGTCGACCGTGGGATTGCAAGCTGGGGTGGGTGTTCCCTCCACCCAGCCTCATACCGAGAGTTCTGGCTCACCTGAACAAGAGCAGAGGGCAAGTGCTCATTGTAGCTCCCAGGTGGGACAAAACATTTTGGATGTCGGACCTAGCCCAGCGATGCAAAGAACCACCAGTGCCCATCCAGAATTTGGAAAGAGTATTGATAGACATCACGACGAATCAACCACCCCCAGAGTCGGAACGCCTTTTTCTTCAAGTGTGGAAGGTTGGGTGTGGGGAAAACTAGTAGAGAACTGGTTCCCCCAAGAGAGAGAATTGATAAAAAATAGTTGGCGCCTCTCTACACTCGAAACCTACAAGACGCCTATCCGACGGTGGATCAATTGGTGTGAACAGAAGAATATCAACCCCGGAGCCCCCCGAGGCCAGGACTTAGCAAGGTTCTTGACAAACTTATTCATCACACAGGGTCTTGCTTACAGCACCATCTTAGTACACAAGTCAGCAATTGCCACATTCTGTTCCGGAAGATCAGCCGACAGTTTATCATCAGACTTTTTAGTTCGCCAAGTTCTCAGGGCAGTTTCGATAGCTAGACCGAAACAGGTAAAGACAGACATTTGGGATGGTCAAATTCTATTGAACTGGTTGAAGACGCCACCGGGCAATCTATCGTTCTTTGAGATCTCCAGAAGGACAGCAGCCTTACTTTTGTTAGCATCTGGACGACGTATCCATGACCTCACTCTTTTAAAAATATCCAAGGATTTTCTCACAAATCTGGGCGACGAAATTATTTTATGGCCGGCTTTTGGTTCAAAGACGGATCGTAGCAACTTTAGACAGTCAGGATGGAAGCTGTCGAAGCATCCAAATATCCGGCTCTGCCCGGTAACCTGGATCAGGGCTTTGCTTAAAAAATCAGAAGAACGCCGAGCAGAGAAAGACTTATTGGACGAGGTCTTCATCACCGTGACAGGACCTGTAAAAGCAGCCTCTATAGCGATCATTGCAGGATGGATTCGCTCGGTACTAAAAGAAGCAGGAATCGACGCTTCCCCCGGAAGTATTCGATCAGCAGTCGCTTCTCGCGGATGGCTGGATAATTTACCAGTTCAAGACATTCTGGACAGAGGGAATTGGAAAAGTGCGGAGACTTTCAGGAGGCATTATTGTGGACAAGTTAACGGAGTAGGACAGGGAAATTCTAGCCTATTATCTACAAACTTTACTCCAGTGTAAGTGAGTAGGTTGTAACTAATGCTTATATTTCCTTGTCACTTGAATTCGTGATATTAGCAAAAAAAAAAAAAAAGAAAGAAAGAAGAGTTCAGACTTATCTAAGAAAAAAATTATAAAATATGTTACTGTGTATTTCAGGTTTACGTGTGTTGCAGGTATTATAATCATTTTAATATAACCATAATAAAGAAAGAAAATTAAGAAGAAATCTCTTTTACGGAGAACACTCCAATGTTCCCACTGCAAGTCTTACAGCTTTTCAGCATCACATAGCGTTAAAGTATAGGTCACCAGCAGATAACAAACACGTCTCTCATAGGGATGCCGTGTATCGGCTCCGGCACAAAATACGTGTTTTGTTGGATCTTGCTGGATGAGATCCACTATGAAATTAGACGCAGTTTACACTGCGCAGCAGGTGACCACGCATGCGCTGGGCAGACGGGGGGTAAGAGAAGGGCAATTTAAAGGCGAATACTCAACAGCTTCTCTCATAGGGATGCCGTGTATCGGCTCCGGCACAAAATACGTGTTTTGTTGGAATTCAAAACACTAGCAATATTCGATCAAGGATCATAACCTCACATTTTCGACAACTAACCTAGCAGTCGAACATAGAGTTTTAGGTTAGAGTTGAGGTTAGGGAGGGAAAAATAAATTCAAATAATCGATAGAGTATCTCGGACGTTATAACCTCACATTTTTAACAGCTAACTTAGAAGCCCGATGTCCGCTTTTAGGTTAGCTATTGAAAATGTGAGGTTATGATTCTCAATCGACTGTTGGAATCTATTTTCGTATTTTTATTTTTGACTTTTGTCCAACGAGTCGGAGGAACTGAAAAATACAAATGAAACGAATACACTAGCTAGAGTCTCTTCCTAACCTCAAGTCTAAACTAAAACCCTACGTTCTACTTCTAGGTTAGTTGTCAAAAATGTGAGGTTAAGATCCTCGATCGAATATTGGAATTTATTTTCAAATTTCAATTTTTGTCCAACGAGTCGGTGGAACTGAAAAATACACATGAAACGAATAAACAAGCCAGAGTCTCTCCCTAACCTCAATTCCAAACTAAAACCCTATGTTCGGCTGCTAGGTTAGCTGTCAAAAATGTGAGGTTATAACGTCCGAGATACTCTATCGATTATTTGAATTTATTTTTCCCTCCCTAACCTCGACCTTAACCTAAAACTCTATGTTCGACTTCTAGGTTAGTTGTCAAAAATGTGAGGTTATGATCTTCGATCGAATATTGGAATTTATTTTCCTTTTTTAATTTTTGTCCAGCGAGTCGAAGGAACTGAAAAATACATGTGAAACGAATAAACTAGCTAGAGTCTCTCCCTAACCTCAACTCTAAACTAAAACTCTATGCTCGGCACGCATTTTTCCCGCCTTCGTGTGTGTCGCACCGACCGGCACTAGGGGCCATAGAAACACGTGACAGTGCACATGGTGACGTGACGTTTACTGAAGATCTGTCCGAGCTTGTTAGTGCGATAGAATAATTAAAGAACAATTGAATAATAAGTTTCTAAACACAGCAGGTGTGTAATGTGTTATCTGAACTATTTCTGCTGAATTCATTTCCAGTATCTACGGGTATGATAGTGCAGCTTATTACGTGAGATCTGAACCTAACCTCAAGAAATTTTTGCGAGCATGTGCTTCTTGTTCATTGCGAATACGTTTGTAAACACTGTGCTGGGACATACAACGAAAGACAAAAGTGATTATTTTCCGTATATATCCTGTGGGACTTGACACAGCGCGTTAGCTACACTCGGTTATTAATTTTTATTATTCCAATCTGCTTTCAGTGATAATTTAGTGAATGAGATTTCACTCATATCTACCGCTCCGCTCAAGAGTGAGGACGACTTGCTCGTCATACCGATGAGAATCCTGAATAAGGATTCTGACTGTATTTATTTTTCATGTCTAATTGTAAGTTAGAAATATTGTAGTGAATTAGTTTTTACTGATATCCACCGCTCTGAACAAGAGCGAGGACGACTTGCTCGTCATACCCATGAGAAACCTGAATAAGGATTTTCTCTTGGTTGGTTCAAAATGTTCATCACATTTGCTATATTATAGTGAATTAACTTTCACTAATATCTACTGCTCTGAACAAGACCGAGGGTGACTAGCTCGTCATACCAATGAAAATCCTGAATAAGGATTCTCTCTGTATTCATTTTTCATGTCTAATTGTAAGTTAGAATTATTATAGTGAATTAATTTTCACTGATATCCACCGCTCTGCTCAAGAGCGAGAATAAGCCACTTTTGTTGCTGGACACTGTGACGTTTGTCGAACACAGTGGTACGTACATGAATGATGTACATGAATAATTCTCGATTTGTTCGGGCTATGATTTAGTGCAATTATTTGCATGCATTGCGGTGCTTATGGACACTGCCGCGTAATAATCGCGAATATTAATGTATACGTATATATATATTGGTGTAGCAAACGTCTGCTAACTGAGTTGCCGGTTAGAAGACGCGTGCTGCGCCATCTAGCGGTATGCAGAGGTACCAATATTGGGACCTCTGTTTTACCGCGGTGAAAGGGGACTCGGCCGTGGCCTTGAAACGTTTCATATTCCCTTAAGAGAGAAGAGAGGGAAGATATATTTGACATTCGTGGACCTGAAAGCAGCATTTGACAAACTAGACAGAAAGACACTATGGAGGGCGATGAAGAAGAGAGGCATAAGCAGAGAAATGATAGGGAGAGTGAAGCAAATATACAGAGAGACCAGATGCAAAATAAGGGTGGGTGACACGACGTCGAAAGAATTTTGGGTAGATAAAGGGGTAAGACAAGGATGCCCGTTAAGTCCCACGCTGTTCAACATATATGTAGCAGATCTAGAAGAGACAATGAAGAAAGGGCAAGATGGAGGAGTGGTAATAGGGAGGGAAAAAATATGGACCCTGGGATATGCGGACGACGTAGTATTGATCGCAGAAGATGAAAATGGGATGAGACAAATGATAGAAAGAGTAGATAGGTATTTCAAAAAAAGGAAACTAGAGGTAAATAAGGAGAAAACAAAGATTATGGTGTGCAGCAAAGGAAGGGGACGAAGAAAAAAGCTGAAGTGGTCCTGGGGGGAAGAAGAGCTAGAGGAAGTGGAGGAAATAAAATACCTAGGATATACACTGAGTAGAAACAACAGCGAAAGACCACACATAAGAGAAAGACTAGGGAAAGCGAAGGAAGCGATGGGCGTGCTATGGGGAATAGGAGAAAGAAAGTTCAAGGGAGACATAGGATGGAGAATGAAAGTATTCGATGCAGTGGTGGGGGGAATAATCCTGTACGGAGCGGAAATTTGGGGTTGGGAGGAGAAGGAAGAGCTAGAGAGGCTACAAGAGAGGTAAATAAGGTGGGTGTTAGGATTAGACAAGACGACACCGGGGTACATAGTAAGAGAAGAGTTGAAGAAAAACAAGATGAGAATAAGAGCAGGAAGAAGAGCGATTAGATACGAAGAGAAGATAAGAACAGAAGAAAAGAGAAAGATAGTGAGAGAATATTGGGAAGAAAGAAGAAAGATGGAAGAAAAAGGAGAAGAAGATAGATGGGGGGGTGGAGAGAAAAAAGTACCTATGGAGGTGTGGGTTGGGAGTAGAAGGTGTGGAGAGGCACAGAAGACTCGAAGGCTCAATAGAAGAAATGGCAGTATACAGAGATAGGGAAGTGCAAGAGCAGGAAAGAATGGACCAGATATGGAGGTCAAGGAGCGTCCCGAGGTATAAAGAGATAAGAGAGGTGGGAATTCCGAGGTACACCAAAGGTAAAAGAAAAAGCAGAGGGGAGGACGTTAAGGTAGTAGCAAGGATTAGGAATGCGGAAATGAAGAAAGAGGAAATAAATTCTGGCTAAAAGAAGAGGAAAGGAGATGCAGGATGTGCAGAGAAGAGGAGGAAACACTAGAACATCTAACAGGAAGCTGCAGAGAAATGTGGGGCGTGGCAGAAAAAACAAAAATAGCAGAGATAACAGGAGAGGACGGGGGAGGACTAAGATGGGGAAAAGAACTGAGAAAAAAGAGAGAAAAAGTTGTAAGGAAAGAAAGAGAACAATGGGAAAGCGAGAGACCGAATAAGCTGAGAGTGGAGGGAAGAGAAGCAGAATAGGATAAGAGAAACAAAGCAACAGCAACCAACAAGAAAGGAAGAAGGAACGAGGAAGTGGCGCGATCTGCCAGGAGAGAAATAGACTAGAGATGGAAGAGCCGCGCGGAGGAAGAGATGGGGAGGGGGGCGCCCGGGACGAGACAGAAAGACAGCAGTAAGGCTCGAGACTCGGAAGAAGCAACAACGGAGAAGGAGAATTGAGCAAGATGGAAGGAAAGGAAGCAGGAAAGTGGGAACGAGAGGTGAAGGTAGAGCTAAAGGCAATAAGGGCGGAACTAGGAGGGATAAGGGCAATCACGGAAGCGGTACTGCGGAAAGTGCTGCTGTACAGGGAAGTGAAGGAAGGTAAAGGAAAAGGGGGAGAAGGGGACAGGAAGGCGAGCACCGGCACGGAGGCCGAGGGGTCGACCCCCTGCGTGTCGGGAAGCGGGTCAGGGAACAAGAAGAGAGAGGTAGAGGAGGGGAGGAAAAAAGAAAACAGGATGGAAGGAGAAGAGACCCTGAAGGAAAAGGAAAGGGAGGCAAGGAAGAAAAAAGGAAAGAACATAACAATCAGAGGGTTAAGCGGGGAGGAGAGGAAAGAGTCAGGTGGACAGTGGCTAAAGAGACAGTTTGGAAACACAGTCGGGATAGCGAAAGAATGGGAAGTGAAAGGGGAAGGGAATGATAGAATATGGGTGGTGGAACTGCTAGACGAAGGGGAGAAGGAGTGGATCCTGAAGAAGAAGGAGAAGATCTGAAAAGAGGAAAGGATCAGAGTGGACAGGGACCCAACGTACATGGAAAAGTTCAAAAGATGGAAAGTACAAGAGAAGGTGAGAGAGGAGAAAAGAAACGGAAAGGAGGAAATAGAAGCTGAATGAGAGGAAGGGAAGGTGAAAGCGGGGGATACAATCTGGATATGGGACGAATTCAAGGAGGAATGGAAGGTGTACAAGGAGGAAGAGAAGAAGTAAGCCAAGGAAGGAGGGGGAAAGGAAAGAAGAGGGAAGACTGAAGACTGAAGTAAAGGAGGACGGACTCAGAAATAGGAAAGTATAGAGGGACGGGTGAAAGGCAGGGGTAGATTAACAAGAATATGGGAAAATATATTATATTATATCAGTGTACATTATTATATTATTATTTAACGATGTTATTCACCTCATGAGATTTTAGTTTGTGGCATCGAAGGGCAGTAGAGTTTATTATGATTTTTCTTTAGTTTTCTTTATTTTTATTATTTTTCCTTGTAGTATTATTACAATGTTATGGTATCATAAATTCAGGATGTAGTCCACGAATGGTATTTCAGTTAGTGTCACTGTAAGGGCAGCAGAGTGTATTATGATTTAATATTAGTATTACATTGTCATTATATAAGTTTTTCATGATGTTATTTTAATATGGTATTGTAGCAGTGTCACTGTAAGGGCAGTAGAGCCTATTATGATGTTGAATTACTATTACCTCAGTAAGATTGAGTATATGATTTACTTATGTGGAGTAAACGGGTAACATAGGGGAATAGGGACGGGAAGGAGAGAACAGAGAAGGTAGGGCATAGAAGTAAGCTTGTTGTCAGTAGAATAGAGAGATTAAGAAGAGTGTACAAGTTGTAACGCCGAAAGGCAGACAAAAGAAATAAAATATATTGTATATTAACAACAACACGTGCCGCAAGACGATCTAAGTTCATTTTTTGGTGTTTTTTTTTTGGAAAAACATTACAGAAGTTAAAGTATTAAAAATACTGAAGAAAGTTTACTTGAGCTTTGGAATTAATAAATCTGCTCATAAAAAATAAGTTTGTACTAATTCATTTTTTGAATAAAATTATTAATTTAAATGTCTTTCATTTTTTATTAACTAGACAACATCAAATGAAAAAAATTTCGAAATTTTATTCATTTGAGTTCTAAAATTGTTTATATTTCAGGAAAAATACTATTTGTGATAAGAAGTTCCCGAAAAATATGATTTTACCAAAAAATGAACTTAGATCGTCCTGCGGCACGTGTTGCTGTTAGTATAAAACAAAAACAAAAAAATCCCCGGCGTTTTTTCATCAAAAGGAAGCTTTTTAGGGGGCGGCGTTAAGGCTGTTAAAGGGGGTCCGGCCATTTTTGTCGACCGTTCGCAACGCCGCTACGCGTTGAGTTTTCGGACTAAACTCGTCAGGACCGTGCTGATACAAAATATGGGTGCAAATTACAGGGCCCCAAATTTCACACAATTTGTTGTAAAATGAGAAATCTAAATTCTTGCGTATCTATAAACAATCTTGCAGCCAATATTTCACAATCCATGAATTATCTATGAACTGGGTACATCAAAATTGATGGTAGCCGTGAGACATTAAACTTTAATCCAGTAATTCTACTTGCAGTTATCGTCTGGAGGATTCTAAATTTCCAATTGAACGTCTGATTGTTTCAATAATCACAATTAAGGACATTAAAGTAATTGCGAGTATTTGAAAGAATAGTGACATATCATTTTTAGTTTATTCATCTTGACTGTGACGGCAGCTACTCTGCAGTGTCACAACTAATATGAGGTTTTGAATGATCCGCATGGTCAAAATGAGTAAAAGGATATACTACAATACACGTTAGATGATAATAGCTTCAATTCCCATGCATTTTAACATATACGAGCTTTAATTACATAATTTCAATTGAAGAGTGCAATATGTTATGTGAAGACAGTGCATACACAGTGCTGCGCATGATAACACATTTGATAATTTATCAGGGCACGAACTCATTTATATGAGATTATACCTCAACTTATATGACATTTTATGTATCGAATTCTATAGTTTGTCTAGATGTATCATGGAAACGATGAATACAAGCAAGAATTCTGTCTCAGAAATGAGAAAAAGTTGTGCGAAGATACTTAATTATTTATTCTATCACTTATGTCAGTTGAACTCGCGACTCTCTTATCTTTTTGGGGGAATTCGAATATTAGAATCGATTGAGGTGAGCATAATTACATGCAAACAAGGAACTAAGTTAACTTATCCTCATAAGGGGGTCTGCGACTGAAACTCTCACAAGAACCATTTAATTTTTTTCAAACTAATCAAAAAGGTCCACTAGAGAAATGCTTTCTACAATTTTTAGAATATGGAAGCATATGTATTGGAACATAAATCTCAGTTTTCTGCAATACTATTGTATGCGCAGGGAACCTTACGCAGAAGGTCTCCTATGTATCGCTGCAAAGGTTCCCTGCGCTGAAATTTCATCGCAGAAGGTTGAATTATTTATTCCATACAAATACACTATGAAGTAAGAATTGCAATAAGTTTTACTCGATTAGACCTTTTATAGTCATTTGCAAATATAAAAAATGACTTTTATTGAAGTTTCAGTGACGTTTCCCCTCACTTGATAAGAAATGAAGATGCACAGCAGTTTCATCCGAATGGAGAAATCTAATATACCTATATTACATAAGATTATGTACAAAATGTGCAGCACAGTTTATGCACATTGACATTATTGAGCAGACAATTTGTCTTTGAGTACGATTCAATACGGCTAATCATATAAATTAATTAATTAGTAGTATAATTGCTCCAGGGTTGATCTCATAATCCTAAGTCAGCACAAGTCAGGTTCTCTGGTATCGACAGGTACCTCTATCTGTAAAAAAAATAGTTAAATTATTTTTTGCAAAGTCAATTTTTATAGCTTTCCATGCGATCAACTCATTTATTGGTGCATAGCGTATAGATATTTGTTTTAAATTTCATACCATCGATCCAGTTCTTTGCGATGAGACTGGAATGATCATTGTAGACCAGCTTTCACAATTGTTTTTGAAATGCATGAGTACTTGGAAGTCTATTGCACTTACATAGCGGCACAAGCAAGTTTCAATAATATGGAAATCTTGTTGCTCTCCGTGGTTCTGCTCTGCTGTAGACCCACCTATTAGCCATCCCTCTTGTCATCGAGTTGAGTTGGAGTACCATCAACCGTTCCTGTTTCTGAAATAAAAGCATAACTCATTGATTATCGGATATAGTTTACTGTAGTTTGAATATATGTACTCTCATAAATAATCCCATCGCTACATGCGTATACATACGTAAACGGAGATTATAACGGTCATGCCCTATTGGGCAGCAGCTAGCACGCAATACTCGAAACAGATTTAATTTTGTCAGACACTTCAAATGTATCACCTGACAACAAGTAAACGTGTATCGATTGTACGGACTGTCGCCGGACAGGCATATAACTTGAAAATGTATCACTGAAAAACTATACAAAATTATCATGCATTATTCTGTTCGTTCACAACGTGCGAGGAGGTTGTAAGATGCGAGATACCTACTAGAGAACCAAAATATCATGATCTATCAAATAAATTCTGATCTAAAACGGTAACAGAAAAGGTGTAGGATGAATGTGCGTCAGTTGATAATTGCAATGCTCTAATCCTGCCTGAAAGTACAGGGCGAACTATTCCTAGTAGAACAGTCATATCACAGGGTGACAGTGTCACCTTCGAGTCGTGTCAAATGGATCAATATCTTTAAAATATATATCAATAACTTTCCTTATTAGTTTTGTAATTATGTCTGACTGTGTGTAAAAGTTTGCGCCTTAAATTTTTATACTTTTGAATTATATGGTTGTGAAAGTTTCGCTCAACTGACTTTTTTCATATTGTGGAGTCGTACAAGAACTTAAGCCAAACTCATAGTTCAAATTTGTTATGTGACATGAGTGCTGATCCCTGCAATACGACTGTTGCTAGGTTAGTCCACCCTGTACTCTCAAGAGGATTAGAGCAGCTATGAGTTCGACGTTCCCTTTTTGCAATATAATACAAAAAATAGACGACTCCACAATACTTTTTTTATAGATTGACACATTCATCTCACTATTTGTCTACTTATACATGTGTTATTTCATTGAGTCTTGTTTCGTGCATCGAGTATGTACTGTGGTTCTCTAAGTTCCATATTTCTCAAATGTCTACCATCTATAATCTCTGGGAGCATGCAAGATTCATAGAATCTAGATCGGTAAGGCAACATTTTATTTTGCCAGAAGATATCATCTCTAAAGACTTTGATTGTTTTCATATCTTTTGGCGTCCATACGACAAAGGCACAATATTCTTTTTGTGCGATATGCAGTTGACCTTGAACCTGGTAGAAGTAGGGATGATTTGCATTCATCCTGTCAGGGCTGCTTTTATCGTAGACTCTATGCACGTTTCCGAGCTTCTGTTCGATCGCTTGCTCTGGAGTAACGTCTCTCGCGCTGGAAGGGCATTTGATTTCGATGATGCCATCGTCGCCTATCAAACCATCAGGAGATGCTGCCAAGTAGCAGTGTTCCGAATCGATGAAGAGGCCAGACTCTGTAACGCGTAACCCGTTGGTTTCTTCAAATTGCTTACGCGCTTTTACTTCGCTCTACTTGCCGTACTGCAAAGCAGGTAGAGGTCGGTCTTGCGGATACACGATAGTTTTTACCGTGGTCGCCGAAGGTGTAGTTGGCCTCATGCGGCAAACCTTGCCGAAATTGGAAGCTGTGAGCAGCTTTCTCCGCAAGGATTTCCATTCTTCGCTATCACTCTGACCTCTCGTGCGCGCTTCGATGAGGTCTCGTTCCGCCTGCTGTTCGGCCAGTTTTTGGAAGTGCACTCAACTTGCTCTTTATATTCATCCTCATGGAGATCCGGCCTGTTACAATTCCGACCATAGTCTGGGTTTGAGTTAGGCTTTTCACTAGAGGTTCCGGCAGACGAACATGTTCGTCTAGTTTCCTCCTTCTTGTCCTTGGCTTTCGTCAGCCGCTTTAGGTTCCGTGCCTTTCGTTTTTTTTTGCAACTCGTGCACTATTGCAGTCGGCGCTTTACCCATCGCAGCACTCAACTTCTCGTAGGACTCCTGTGAGTTAAATTGCACAACGGAGCCAGCAACTCGGGCGTTATAAGAGTTTCTTTTCTCAAAGTGAATACGCTTTCCACCGATGAATTTGCTAACGATAGCATTGTAGTTTTCAACGGTGTTGCTGGTGACGTTGAACAGCAGACTCTCCGCTCTCCAACTCAGTTGAGTGATGGCATCGCAGATCTTGTCGTATAGATCTAACTCCATCAATATTGGCACTGCATTTTCTTCTTGCTCTTTTGGAGTACCATCACAAAAGTAGCCCAATTCAGCGCACTTCTTGTGTTCGCCAAACACATGACTTGGAATATTTACCAAATCTTTTATAAGGCGTACCACTTTTCCGGATTGAGGAACTTCTTCAGCCATGCGGTATTTGCTTGCTTTCACCACAGCTGTCCGTATCCTCAGGGTACTGCCTTCAATGACCTTTCGCCACTGTCCAATCGATTTCTTTGATTTGGACATCTCTTTGATTCTATTTTTCAAATCTGCTTTTAGTTTGCTTTTCGCCACGTCCTTAATTTTCGTAGTGAGGTTTCGCAACAGGTGGTTTGTACACTCAACCTTTTTCACATACGTATCGTCGTATGGGTTGCAATCCAGGATCTTCTTGTACACGCTGCTATCACCGTCTGCTATCAGTGACGAGAAGACTAGCCCGTGCATTTCTATACTTTTACGGAATCCTTCGGCGATGGCACTACTCTCCATGCTTGAAGAACTCTGATTGCTCCGCCAGTTTTGAAAGCAAGCGTGTTCCCTGGGGGGTTCGTGTTTTTTTTCCGCAATTGAACAAATTGTGCAGTATTTATTGCGTACTGCAGCCAACAATACCTTGTTCGTATGGAAGCCTACAATGATGCCTACGCCAGACGCTGAGTCATACTTGCCAGGTCTATAGGACCTTTTCATCCAGCTTCTGTCTGCTATTACTGGAATGTGTGGTATTCCGTTCTTAACATCACCACGTTCTATCGCAAGCCGTTTTTCCTCTTCACCGGCCGATCTCATTTCTTCCTCCGCTCCGTTGATAAGTGCCATGCGACATGAACGGAATATTCATCGCATTGAACATTTCTTTCGATTGCGAATATCCGATACCTACAGAAACTGCTCCGGCTACTGCACTTTCATTGATTGAAAGGATATCGGATTTTTGTGGTTCAGACATGATGAATTTTGTCTTCATGCACATCTTGCACTGAAACGTAAATCTTGATAGCAGTCCAATGCGTTCAGTAGAGATCAAGTGTACTTGATCCAATGTGCAGCGGATAAGTGTATTATGGTTGGCAAATTGCTGTTGCAACTCCGAAAACATATATCCAACATCAACCACGTGTCGAGTTCCAGGAGATTCGAACTCCTTTGTCTGCTCTTTGGGTACCTTCTCAACGATCAAATCCGGCAGACTTTCATCAAGATTGGAAGGTGCCGGCAATGCTTCATGATTGTCGAGTAGATTTAATGCTTCATCGGCTTCGTACATGTCAGACCCATCTTCTGACGATTCGATTTGGAGGTCATCCATGAAGTCTGCAGTTGTCTGTTCAGTAATGCCGGATGGTATTCGCTGCTGTTTCATTGCTACTTAAGCCTCTGCTGCTAGATGACCTGCAACGTCTTCTGCAGTAGGCACATCAACACCATGAAAATCAGATGTTACTGCGCCCACATTGTCCGTCAGATACATTTCCGTTGATGCCAGCTGGACTTCACATTCGCTGACCGCTGCCGGTGCTGACCTATGTTCGCGTAATTTTTTTTCCCGACTTGGTGGTTTCGCGGATAGCCAATATCTACCATGTCCTTTATCAGCACGTTTCATCATTGTCGATTGATATTTTTGATTTTTTGACCAAGTATTTATAACGTTTGCACTTGACACTTCGGAAAATTCGACAAAATGAAATTAGACACTTCGGTGCATGTATTGTGAATTACAATGCGATAACACTCCTAAAAACGCGTTTTTGGTTGAAATTTCAGCGAGTCGCTACCCACGCTACGATGCTGGGATTGCAACAGTGCGTACCGATTCGCAGACGCGCAACGATAGAAGAATGCGACGGTTCTTCAAAGTGATCGGAAATAATTCGCAGTGCTGCCAACTAATTTTCTTACGGAGATTCTACACAGGCTTCCATTGCTCGAACGTAGCCGGAAAAGTTCAGTTGGTAGCCCTGCGAAAGAGACCATTCCCACGTGTCTTGCCGCAGCATGGAGAGTAAGTATTCCTTTACCTACATATTCTGTAATATCTATTGCTGTTATGGAGCTCTATAAGTGAAATGTCGCAGATACGAAGTCATATTTTCACAATTCGAATACAATTTCGCGATCGTTCTATATCAGGTTTTTAGATTACAACATAACCCAAGACTTCCGACAATTTCGCCGGTGATCGCGGGTATTCTTTGTAGTCTGTAGTTTCATCACATGTAGTGGCAATAAAATTTGAATAAAATTCATAAATAAAATCAACGTTCATGTATATCAGCTGGCCTGGCAACCTGATCAGTGCCATACAAAGCAGTTTACGCAGTGTTAATTGATATTGCATTCTATTGTTTCAGACAATAACATCATCGACGAGGCTGCGGTAGACGAGGCGGCGGTGGTGCCAGATCCACCGCCCCATGACGCGGAACTGCCACCGCCCGATGCAGAAGTGTGTGATCTCCAAGTCTTACAAATTTTTATCTAAACAGTTCTATACACATTTTCAGCCCTGACTTGTGTGATTATTTACAGGCCAACCCCATAGCCCAGCTGTTGGCTGAGGTAGCTGCCCTAAGGACGCTAGTCCTGGGGCAACAGCAGCAGCAGCCGCATCAACAACAACAACAGCAGCAGCAACAGCAGCGGCAGCATCGAGGCGGTGGCATGGGTCGAGGGCGCGGTGGATACCACCGCCGCTTCAGAAGGCGTAGAGGTGGCTCAGCACCTGTCATCTACCACTACTACCGTTAAAGTGGTAGATGACGGGGTTTGTACACCCAACGAGTTTGATTCTGATACCTCCGTTCTGGACAACTTTTGAATAATGTTGGCAATAGTGACGTCTCACAGCACGCTGTGACAGAACGCTCGCAACCATAGCGCGACCCGTAAATTGTCATTTCTACGCCAAGTGACTCTACTAACCCTAAATTATAAGCTGGTTTTTATTATTGACGATACTTTACAATGATGTTATTTTTTATAAATCAACTGAATTTTTTATGAATGATTGGATGTCATGAAAATGAAATCATACTGACCATCTTTTTGTTATACGATTTCCATTTTACATCATTGTAAAGTATCATCAATAATAAAAACCAGCCTATAATTTAGGGTTAGTAGAATCATTCGGCGTAAAAATGACAGTTTACGGGTCGCGCTATGGTTGCAAGCTGTTCTGTCACGGCGCCCTGTGAAACGTCACTATTGCCAACATTATTTAAAAGTTGTCCAGAACGGAGGTATCAGAATCAAACTCGTTGGGTGTACATAGGTGTACAAATATACAGGGTGATTCACTGCTACCGGGGCATTTCAGATAGGCGGATTTCTTAGGAAATTCTAAGACTAAAAGTCCTTTACCAAATATTCGATGGACCTCCAGTTCCCGAGCTACGGAGGATCTAGGATAACCAATTACAGAGCTTATACATGACGCGAACAGGGCCGTCTAAATATCTTAAATTATTGAAATGTAATTTTCATTTCGATAAGTAATTTCGGCATCACTTGTAACTGAAACTGGGATTGCTGCTGGCGTTGGTTTCGACGTCCAGGTCGTCCAGGGTATCCTCCTCGTGATCCAGGTCGTCCGCTTCGTGGTTCGTGTCTTCTACGTCGTGTGCTACATAGTTTAGTTGCACATGTCATCCGCTTCGTAGTTTTCGCAGTCCAGGTCGTTCGCGACGTGGTTTCCAGCGTCCAGGTTGTGCGCATCGTAGTTTTCGTAGTCTAGGTCGTACGCCTCATAGTTTGCGTCGTCCAGGTCATTCGCTTCGTAATTTTCGTCTTGCAGGTTGTACAGCTCGTACTTTACGACCTGGACAATGAAGACCACGAAGCACAGGACCTGGACAAAGAAGACTACGAAGCGAACGACCTGGACTACAAAAACTACGATGCGCACAACCTGGACTACGAAAATTACGATGCGCACAACCTGGACGCTGGAAACCACTTTGCGAACGACCTGGACGACGAAAACTACGAAGCGGACGACCTGGATCACGAGGAGGATGACCTGGACGTCGAAACCAACGCCAGCAGCAATCCCAGTTTCAGTTACAAATGATGCCGAAATTACTTATGACGAAATAAAGACTACATTTCATTGATTTAAGATATCTAGACGGCCCTGTCCGAGTCACGTATAAGCTCTGTAATTGGTTATCCTAGATCCTCTGTAGCTCGAAAACTAGAGGTCTATCGAATTTTTGGTAAAGGACTTTGAGTCTTAGAAGT
The DNA here is from genome assembly GCA_963966615.1 of Tenthredo amoena. Lineage (NCBI taxonomy): Eukaryota > Metazoa > Arthropoda > Insecta > Hymenoptera > Tenthredinidae > Tenthredo > Tenthredo amoena. The sequence goes on along the minus strand of OZ016499.1, from coordinate 504,032 downwards.
TCCTAAGGAATCTGCCTATCTAAAATGGCCCGGTAGCAGTGAATCACCCTGTATATGGGCAATTCCACCAAATATCAACTGGTGGAATGTTTGGGCCCTAAAAAATCGATTTGCCTCAATTTTTTTCCTTGCAATCTGTGAACCAAGATTGGTGAATTCACCAAGTTTCAGCCCAATAGGACGTACCGTTCACGAGGAATACGATATTTAATTTTTAGGACAAAATTTTTTTGCCCATTTTCAACGTATTTCTATCGTCTGAATAAAAATTCGGAAGAATACGTTTTCTTTGTGAAAAACTCTCAGCTTTTCGAATCCATTTTTTATTTTATGTTGACTTTGCTAGAACCCCATCAAAAACAGGTTTTTTGACAAAAAAACAGCGATTTCTCATTGTGCTCAATGTTTTATCATTCTTTTGAATTTTTATTCTGAAAGCTGAGATTTTTTCAGTAAGAAATCCAAATTTTCAGAGTGGGACGGCTACGGGGTCGCGCGTGAGCTACGATTAATTAACAAAGAGCGGTAAATAAAATTCTCTTTTGAGACTCAAGGGAATATCTTTATTTCTTTGAACTGTGCACTTGTGACGTTCTCACCGACTTACCATATGGAACACACGCTTACCAACGAAGGACGCTGACAGACTCAATTCCTTCTTTACTCTCTAGTAATATTAACCTATTATATCTAACCATAGCATATAAGAAACCTACCTTACCACTAGCAGTTCATACTAGAGGATAAGTAACACTCAGCGATCGACAACATACCACCAGCAAAACTTATATCAATGCAAGGTATACACCGCTGCTACCCTCTGGTATGACACACGCTAAACCATAAGAATATATTCATGTTAATACTCTATACTATATAAGAAAGATTATTACTAACTTCAAGTATTATTCATACATATACACATATATCTATATATTCATATGAGGGAACATATTAAAACTCATATAAGAATACCACTACACATTTAACATCATATACTTACCTTAAATATATATATATATATCTTATACATATATATCACATATTAGACTATACCCTATATATTATATTATATACCTAAAATATTATAACCAACTATCATATAAGAAATAATTATAAGAAATAGAGAATGAATTCCCCTTGGTAAAACTAAGAGCAATTCAAACTCTACGTGAACTCGGAGCAACCGCATATGAATTATATAAGATAAACCGAACACTCAATACCCACTTATCAAGTGTTGATTTTGAAACTCTAAACTTCAAAACAGATTAGAGACATCCGGAGTTCGCTAGAAATATTATTTAAACATATCCAAGCAGGCACCGACTTGCAAATATTAAACATATGCAGCTGGCCAGAGTCCACCGTGGGATAAGAATTTGTATTTAACTAAACAACCCCACCACATAGATTTTAAGGCCTATATAAACCCCCACTTACCACACAAGACTACCGCAATCTTACCGCAGCCTTGCATACGTCAGTCTTCATTCAAAACTCGTGCAAGTAGTTACTCTGCTCAGATCTCTAATCGAATTTTGACAAGTTAACTTTTGCTCGCGAAAGATTCTTAACTCGTGTCCACGGTCGCACATTCAAAATAGAATAACGTTAATAGTAGTAAGACGCGTAAGTCTTTTGTGGTCTTGGCGCTTCTAGAATTATTCTATTTTCTTATTAAACTTGTAAAACAGTTTAACTCATATTCAAATTCATATAAAATAAAACCAAAGGTTAATCTTAAATCAAACAGTTTATTAACCTCAACCAACTCAAGGTAAATTACACCTTCATTCATATATTATTACAAAATCCAATACCCTACACTCAACGAATATACGGGCGAAGTACCTAGGTCTCTGAGCCAGTATATCCACACAATTTCAAGACTGTCGTATAGGCGAGGATTTAGCGATCCAAGCTTACTACAGTTCTTACACGCGTTTAGCGACACAGGCGAGGAACTACTTTCCAAGCTTGCGTTAAACTCTCTTTTCTTACACTATTTCAAGACTCTGTCGTATAGGCGAGGATTTACTGATCCAAGCTTGCTTCAGTTTCTTACACGTGTTTAACGGCACAGGCGAGGAACTACTTTCCAAGCTTGCGTTAAACCCTTCTATACTCACATGACGTCAAGGCGAGGATATCAAAACCCAAGCCGACGTTAACCACCTCCTTCCCTTTCCCGTAGATGGATGGAGCTGTAATAAAGAAACGAAAATTCAAACGTCGTTCAGGGAAAAGAGCAAACGCGCGTCTAGCCAAGGCTATAGCTAGACGACAACGTATAATAGAGTCACTCAAATCAACAACGCCAGACTGGTTAAAAGACTACATAAACGAATTATACGTAGGGCCAGACGATAGCGACAGCCGTGACACTATTATACTACCAAAACCCGATCAAATTCAGTCAAATCATACGGACAATAGTTTCTCGGGCGCCGAAGTTCCTTCGCCACAACCAGCTGAATTACCGGAGGGACCCTTCCGAGGCTACCTAGAAGAAACTCCAAAGACAATAGTCCAGCACAGCATCGACTACCAGGGTGCTAGGTGCATAGTCAACACCGTAGAAACAACTCTGACGCGGCGATCCTTCGACATCCGCCATCTTGACAACCCATCACAACCCGCTACGCCCAAAATCATCGAGATCGTCGAGCTAGAATAAAGGTAAGACTAATAATAATACTTCACCATTCCTTCCTATAATATCGCTGTTCCCTGTTAACCTCCCGTAAGCCCGTCCATGTGGATCTAAAGGAGGTGCGTTGAACCTGAACGTCGACCTTCGCACGACCTTACGTGAGTGTATTCCTCCTGAGAATCTAAGACTAAATTTCCTTTACCAAAACTTCGAGGGACTAACGGTTTGGGAGCTACGGAAGATCTTAGTTGACCAATCACAGGGCTTATGAGTGACGTAGACAGGGCTGCTTCAAGAGTGTGAGTCGAGCAGTGCCCGCGGCGGTTCGATTTTTATTGTACGACGTTTCAGTTCGATTTCTAGATGAGTATGACGGCGTCGCCTCCTGAAGATGTCTTCGTACGGCATTCACCTCCGTTCTCGTCGTCCTGATCCTCTGTTTCATAGTTTCAGTCGTCCAGGTCCTCCACTCCGTAGTTTCACTCGTCCAGGTTCTTCGCTCCGTAGTTTGAGTCGTCCAGGTCCCGCGCTTTGTAGTTTCAGTCGTCCAGGTCCTCCGCCTCGTAGTTTCAGTCGTCCAGGTCCTCCGCTCCGTAGTTTCACTCGTCCAGGTCCTGCTCTCCGTAGTTTCAATCGTCCAGGTCCCGCGCTTTGTAGTTTCAGTCGTCCAGGTCCTCCGCTCCGTAGTTCTTGTGGTCTAGGTCCTCCGCTCCGTAGTTCTCGTAGTCCAGGTCCTCCGCTCCGTAGTTCTTGTGGTCTAGGTCCTCTGCTCCGTAGTTCTCGTAGTCCAGATCCTCCGCACCGTAGTTTGAGTCGTCCAGGTCCTGCGCTTCGTAGTTCTCGTAGTCGCAGGGCCTGGACGACTGAAACTACGGAGAGCAAGACCTGGACGACTGAAACTACGGAGCGGAGGACCTGGACGACTCAAACTACGAAGCGCAGGAGCTGGACGACTTAAACTACGGAGCGCAGGACCTGGACGACTCAAACTACGGTGCGGAGGACCTGGACTACGAGAACTACGGAGCGGAGGACCTGGACTCCAAGAACTACGAAGCGCAGCACCTGGACGACTAAAACTACGGAGCGGAGGACCTGGGGGACTCAAACTACCGAACGGAGGACCTGGACGACTGAAACTACGGAGCGGAGGACCTGGACGACTAAAACTACGAGGCGAAGGACCTGGATGACTCAAACTACGGTGTGAAGAATCTGGACTACAAGAACTACGAAGCGCAGCACCTGGATGACTAAAACTACGGAGCGGAGGACCTGGACGACTGAAACTATGAAGCAGAGGATCAGGACGACGAGAACGGAGGTGAATGCCGTACGAAGACATCTCCAGGAGGCGACGCTGTCATACTCATCTAGAAATCGAACTGAAACGTCGTACAATAAAAATCCACCCGCCGCGGGCACTGCTCGACTTACACTCTTGAACCGACCCTGTCTACGTCACTCATAAGCCCTGTGATTGGTCAACTAAGATCTCCCGTAGCTCCCAAACCAGTAGTCCCTCGAAGTTTTGGTAAAGGAAATTTAGTCTTAGATTTTCAGGAGGAATACACCCACGTAAGGTGGTGCGCCCAACCTGAATCACCCTGTATAGGTATACCGTGCGTTTTCGTGGATGAGCGACATGCCTAGATCCGAAGATAGCCGAACTTACGCCCTATTATATGCAATTAAGGGTACATGTCATATATATATCAGTATTTCTGACACTCGTCCCTTGACGGCAAGCTGTCAGTTGCTGTAGAGCCTCTATATCTATTAGCCGCAATGTTTATAGGTTATTCTTTAATCACACGTAATTATTCAAAATCGATTGATCACTGATCCGCGTCATTCAGCTAGTTTTATGATTAAAAAATAACCTATACACGTCGCCGCCAATGCACGTAGCCTCTATAGTAGCTGACAGCTCGCCGTCAAATGTCAAAAATACTGATATATATATGACATGTACCCTTAATTGCATATAATAGGGCGTACGTTCGGCTATCTTCGGATCTCGGCATGTCGCTCATGCACGAAAACGCACGGTATAATGACGTGAAAAATTACTCCGGTCTTGGGTAAATTATGTGATTATGTAGAGGGTCGGGGACCGTCACACCTCCCCCCTGGGTTTCAAATGTTTGGGCTACGCTCAACATTTGACGTTTCCTGAGTCGTTCCTGTAGTTCTTCTATGGTGGTGTCCTGAGGTGCGTTGGGTTTTATCTCTTGCAGTTCCTCGCCCTTTTCCACGTCTTCCTGTTCTCCCTCTTTGGGTTGTCTTGCCAGGTAGATCAATAGGTGCGTTACGGAACTCCAAAGGGCTCCTATCACGTGAAGACTCCATCCATAGATGTGGTGAAGGGTATAACCATGGATTACGGTATCTACGGCGAATTTTATCATTCTGAGTACAATAAGTATACCCATTACTCCAGCTGTTGCTGAGCCGAAGACTACAAATCCGTTCCATAGTCTTTTCCCGGTAGATTCTGCTATTTTGTTGAGAGAATCTTCATCTAACATATTATAGAATGAGATGCCATCGTTATCCACGGCGTGTCCAGTGGCTCCTCTAGCTAAATTGTTCAAAACTGCTGGTCTCTCTGCTGGAAATAGTAAATGATCCTTTAGTTTCTGTAGGTCGGCTTGGCTGTAGATTCCGCTTGTTCCTAAAGGACTTGGATTCACGTATTTCCATGACATCTTGGTTTTGGGTTGAATGGCTTGAGGGGGTACTGCTTCCATAGGGCTTGGCATGAATTTGTACCAGGTGCTATCTACCTTGTACATTGTTGCTAATATAGGATTACATTCCTTTCTCGTTGCTGTTTGAACTAATATCTTGGATTTTGGTGTCATAAATAACGAAGTGTTCCTTACTGAGACTGGTAATTCAGAAAAACAGGAGTCTGTTTTCCTTAGTTGACATTCTACAGGTGTGCATTTTACAATATGTGCGACTTCACCTGCTATGGTGGCCATATATCCTGGTCCACGCATTAGGTTATATGCGAATTCGTCCGGTGATAGCGTTGCTATTGTAAGTGCGTTACTTATTACCTGCTTTTCTAGTTCACACTTTTGAGTTATAACGTCGCGGTAGAGGGATTTGATTTGATTTCTTATGTGTTTTTCCACATACACGAATTTAGAGTTGACGTATGTAAAGATATCTGTATTTTCTACTGCTAGGTCTGATTTCTCCTTAAACGTGTTACCTCTAGTGGTTTCAAATATTAGTAGTTTCGGGTGCTCGGTTTGGTACAAGTGTGACGGTCCCCGACCCTCTACATAACCACATAATTTACCCAAGACCGGAGTAATTTTTCATGTCATTATATACCTATATATCTTACAATACCTTATAATATAATAACCTTCTAGAACCTACTCGCACATATATATATATATACATACATCTCATATTCAAGCTTACTAAGCATGAAGGAATACACCTTCTATACTCAAACTAAATTAACGGAGTATATTCGAACTCCAGCCAGTCTAAGCATAAAACATACTATACTCTAACCAAACTAAAATAATTCTTTATTCAATGATCTTTATTAATATTCATATAATACATGTAGCCATATAAAGGATGGCACATATACCACTATTACATCACATACATACATATATATATATATATCACAATTAACTATAAAATACTATAAGCCAATATTATAATCCACTAACACTCAGCCTGCTTCCCAGGCATTATACACTCTTAAACTTTAACCAGTGACGTAACCACGATAGTATTACCACAGTAGGATAATATCAGGCAGTAAGGCAGCGCAGCTGCAAGTTATAAACAAAGCCGCACCTCGGGAACTGTGTACGATAAACATTCCCGCAGCTGCAAATGTTATTAAAACGCAAGCCGTGGTCTTGATTTCATGGCGCAGCTGCAAATGTTTATTAAAACGCAAGCCGTGGTCTTGATTTCACGACGCAGCTGCAAATGTTTATTAAAACGCAAGCCGTGGTCTTGATTTCACGACGCAGCTGCAAATGTTTATTAAAACACAAGACGTGCTCTTGATTTCATGGCGCAGCTGCAAATGTTTATTAAAACGCAAGCCGTGGTCTCAATATCGAGCACAGCTACAAATGTTTATTAAAACGCAAGCCGTGGTCTCAATATCGAGCACAGCTGCAAATGTTTATAAAACGCAAGCCGTGCTCTTCGGTTACTAAAACCCAAGAGCACCGCTCCAAGAAATGATATCATAAGACTCGCTTCATAAACACAGCCGCAAATTGTAAACAGCCGTGCCTTGGGAACCGTATGTAATATTATAATGTAAACGATGACCAAGCTACGGCTGACCTAAACAGTCTCATGTGAAAATAACTCGGGGATTCACAGCGCAAGGCTCCCACCAACGGTCACGTAGGCCGGAGTCACGAGTCTCCCCACTACGAGCATTTACTCGCGTATATAAGGGGGCCCACGGGCCAAGAGTATTCAGTATTCAAAAGGTATTCAAACAGTTCAGTAAAAATCACCAGTCAAGACCAGTCAGTATTCAAACAGTTCAGTAGAGAAGAAGAATTCAGCAAGAGCAGTCAATTCAGTAAGACCAGCTCATTTCAATCAACCCAGTACCAGTCAGTCGTAAATTAGAAACCTACTACACAGTTATACCAGTTCGACAGTTTTACCTCAGTTAATAAGTTATTTTCACATAAGGACTAAAACTCTCAATTATTAAATCTCATTAAAATACTTTTATTAAAACAAAGTGAATTCATTGTGCAACCCTCCTAAATCAAAGTAAGTACCCCGAGTATTCTAACTCAACCAGGGCCTGAAAACAATTAGTCTACAGTCACTCAACTTCCTATATTCGTGGGTAGCATTAGCCAGCCAAGAGCAACGCTTGCACCCAATTTCCATATTCGTGGGTAGCATTAGCCAGCCAAGAGCAACGCTTGCACCCAATTTCCATATTCGTGGGTAGCATTAGCCAGCCAAGAGCAACGCTTGCACCCAATTTCCATATTCGTGGGTAGCATTAGCCAGCCAAGAGCAACGCTTGCACCCAATTTCCTATATCCGTGGGTAGCATTAGCCAGCCAAGAGCAACGCTTGCACCCAGTTATTCTAACTCCTCGCACCTTACATGTAGATGAACGTGGACAGACCCAGGAAGAGAAAGAGAAATAATCGACGCGGGGGTAAGGTAATCAAACAAAGGATTGCCAAGGCACAGTTAAAATACCAACAACGTTTGGAAGCCTGCCTAGAAAAAGCAATCAGGCTAGGTCCACCGGAGCTCCCAGCCATCTTTGAACGTGTATTCAGCCATCCTCTGGACGACGAGGATACCATAGAACTCAACATCGGGAACCCTCAGGTGCAACCAACCCAAACCACACTCGACAACCTACCCCCTGGTACCTCTCAGACCCAACATTTTATTGAAGATCACGGAAGCCACATCCTTGTGAATACCGTAGAAACCACGACTCGAGTTTTCAACGTTCCACCTTTAACCACCCCATTACCCTCTACGCCCAAAATAGTGGAAATCGTTGATATTGAATAAATTCAAAGAGGTATAATAAAGATCATTTTATTCAATTTATACATAATATTTCAATAATTTATGAATACAACCTTTCCTCCTCTGGTAGTCTCCGATCCCAACACTTAGGTGTTAAATTGAGGAGACAAAATATCATTGACTATTACGGTCAATGGTATATTTAATTGTCATTATCCACCTGGGTTGTGACAAATTTGGTGACAGCGGCCGGGATTTACCTAAACCAGAGAAAAAGCTTGTGTTCGTAAACAAATTTTTGCTAAAATTATAAAATGGCACATGGAACTAGGAGCAAAGACCTCACAATGGATGAATTAGCTAGACTCCAGAAAGACCTAGAAGAAAGAGAAAAAGAAATACAAACTAGGGAAACTCAATTTTTAAAGAAACAGGAAACACTTTCAAAAAAGGAACAAAACGTAGAAAAAACAAATCAAGAATTACAAAATCAGTTAGAAACCATGCAACGCGAATTAAGAGCTCAAGCCGATTTAGAAGAAATGATTAAAAAATTACAACACGAAACCGAGCAACTTAGGACAGAAAAGGAACGCGATCTTAGGCATGAATCAGATAGTACAATTTCGGTCACCCCAGAAAATCTTAACAACGAACCGATAATAGATCAAACCCCGCCGAGACGCGATCCACCTCCTGTACCCGAACAACCGCCCGGTTTTCCTTTACAAATTACGGACGAAATACTAACACTTAAACGAGAAATAGAAGCATTAAAACAAAATAGGCAAAGCACACCTTCACCAAGGACAATTAGAGTAGAACCAGAAGTCACGATACCAATAAAAGACGCTATTGCCACTATAACAACCTTTAACGGCGACGGAGACAAATTAAATTCATTTATTAGATCTTGTAAAAGAGCCAGAGACATGATTTCGCCCAACGCAGAAAGCGCTTTCGTACGAGTTTTAAAAAGTAAATTGACAGGCCGAGCTTACGCAGCAATAGAAGATGAAGAATTTGACAGTTTAGAAAGATTCTTAGATTCCTTAGCAGAAATTTTCAGTCCACCAAAATCCATCAATTTCTATAGAGGAGAACTAGCTAATGCATATAAAAAACCAAACGAACACATCATAGATTTCATAAGTAGAGTCAAAGATTTAAAATCTGCAATTTTAGAATCTGAAAGGAGAATCGATGGATATGTTAGCGCAGAAAGACGCGAAGCTATCAATAAAGATGCCCTCGAGAGCTTTCTAGACGGTTTACCCGCAGACTACCGGAACTCACTACAGTTAGCCGGAATCAAAAACTTTAGGGATGCCTGTACGAAGGCTATAGAAATAGGTAAACGTTTCGAACGCGACCGCGAGCGGACAAGATCAGACAAACAAACTAATAACGCGAACGCTAACAGACCTCCATGTAAATTTTGTAAGAAAACAAACCACGAATCAGAAAACTGTCGATTCAAAAATACAAACAACAAACCCTCAAATCCTGAACTTAGTGAGGAAAAGAAACGAACTGATCTGCAACGAACTGACGAAATAAACACGAACCCCAAGGTTCAAAACCCTTCCACTTCTAAAATTTGTTACTATTGTAAATTCCCTGGACACTCGATAGAAAATTGTCGTAAAAGAAAGTATAACGAAGAACGCAACAGGAATACTCAACAAAATCCTAATTATCGGAATCAAAATACAAACCAGGGAAACGAGGCAGGGCCCTCGGGGAATTACGCAACTCCCCGAGAGACGGGCCAATCGCGACAGGTCCACCCGACTCAGGTCCTCGACAACCTACCATTACCACAGTAAATTTGAGCTTAGGTGCAGTACCCACTATAGAAATACAATCGGAGGAATTAATCGGACCTACCGAATTCATGATAGACACAGGGGCTGAACCGAATATTATCAAATATAAATACATAAAAAATAAAAATTCAATAGACACCAAACACATTATACGGATGAGAGGAATCGGGAATAACCTCGTTGACTCCATAGGAAAGGTAACAATCCGGATAGCTAACGAGCCGATAAACCTTCACGTAGTACGCGACGATTTTTCTATTAGGCAAGGTGGAATCTTAGGATCAGCTTTCTTTAGGGAAACGCAAACTACTATCGACTACGGGAACGAATGTCTGATAGTAAACCAACTTAGGATACCCTTCTTGACTAATCCAAATACTATATTAGAAGCTAGAAGTATACAAATCATTAAGGCAAATGTACTAAATTCAGAACTAACCGAAGGATACCTCCCAAGGGTACAAACAACTCCAGGTGTATACCTCGGTGAAGCTATTTACACTGTCCGAAATGGACAAATTCTATTACCGATAATTAATACAACGGAGAGACGATTCAACGTGCAAACTCCAAAATTAAGTTTACTCCCATTCTTAGAGGAAGAACATGACCCCATTACAAAAATGGAGGCAGTTGTCACAACCCAGGTGGATAATGACAATTAATTATACCATTAACCGTAATAGTCAATGATATTTTGTCTCCTTAATTTAACACCTAAGTGTTGGGATCGGAGACTACCAGAGGAGGAAAGGTTGTATTCATAAATTATTGAAATATTATGTATAAATTGAATAAAATGATCTTTATTATACCTCTTTGAATTTATTCAATATCAACGATTTCCACGATTTTGGGCGTAGAGGGTAATGGGGTGGTTAAAGGTGGAACGTTGAAAACTCGAGTCGTGGTTTCTACGGTATTCACAAGGATGTGGCTTCCGTGATCTTCAATAAAATGTTGGGTCTGAGAGGTACCAGGGGGTAGGTCGTCGAGTGTGGTTTGGGTTGGTTGCACCTGAGGGTTCCCGATGTTGAGTTCTATGGTATCCTCGTCGTCCAGAGGATGGCTGAATACACGTTCAAAGATGGCTGGGAGCTCCGGTGGACCTAGCCTGATTGCTTTTTCTAGGCAGGCTTCCAATCGTTGTTGGTATTTTAATTGTGCCTTGGCAATCCTTTGTTTGATTACCTTACCCCCGCGTCGATTATTTCTCTTTCTCTTCCTGGGTCTGTCCACGTTCATCTACATGTAAGGTGTGAGGATTTAGAATAATTGGGTGCAAGCTTTGCTCTATGGCTAGCTAATGCTACCCACGAATATAGGAAGTTGGGTGCAAGCGTTGCTCTTGGCTGGCTAATGCTACCCACGAATATAGGAAATTGGGTGCAAGCGTTGCTCTTGGCTGGCTAATGCTACCCACGAATATGGAAATTGGGTGCAAGCGTTGCTCTTGGCTGGCTAATGCTACCCACGAATATAGGAAATTGGGTGCAAGCGTTGCTCTTGGCTGGCTAATGCTACCCACGAATATGGAAATTGGGTGCAAGCGTTGCTCTTGGCTGGCTAATGCTACCCACGAATATAGGAATAGTAGATTAATTGTTTTCAGCCCCTGGTTGAGTGGAAATACTTGGGGTACTTACTTTGATTTAGGAGGGTTGCACAATGAATTCACTTTGTTTTAATATAGATATTTTAATGAAACTTAATAATTGAGAGTTTTAGTCTTTATGTGAAAATAACTTATTAACTGAGGTAAAACTGTTGAACTGGTATAACTGTGTAGTAAATTTGCGACTGACTGGTACTAGGTTGATTGAACTGAGCTGGTCTTACTGAACTGACTGCTCTTGCTGAACTGTTTGAATACTGACTGGTCTTGACTGGTGATTTTTACTGAACTGGTCTTTGCTGAATACTGAACTGCCTGCTCTTGGCCCGTGGGCCTCCTTATATACGCGAGTAAACGTTCGTAGTGGGGAGACTCGTGACTCCGGCCTACGTGACCGTTGGTGGGAGCCTTGCGCTGTGAATCCCCGAGTTATTTTCACATGAGACTGTTTAGGTCAGCCGTAGCTTGGTCATCGTTTACATTATAATATTACATACGGTTCCCAAGGCACGGCTGTTTACAATTTACAGCTGTGTTTATGAAGCGAGTCTTATGATATCATTTCTTGGAGCGGTGCTCTTGGGTTTTAGTAACCGAAGAGCACGGCTTGCGTTTTATAAACATTTGCAGCTGTGCTCGATATTGAGACCACGGCTTGCGTTTTAATAAACATTTGCAGCTGCGCCATGAAATCAAGACCACGGCTTGCGTTTTAATAAACATTTGCAGCTGCGTCGTGAAATCAAGACCACGGCTTGCGTTTTAATAAACATCCGCAGCTGCGTGTTGAAATTGAAGCTGATATAATATTTTAGAAGCGGTGTTCTTGGGTTATGGTAACCGAAGAGCACGGCTTGCGTTTTAATAACATTTGCAGCTGCGGGAGTGTTTATCGTACACAGTTCCCGAGGTTTGGCTTTGTTTATAATTTGCAGCTGCGCTGCCTTACTGCCTGATATTATTCTACTGTGGTAATACTATCGTGGTTACGTCATTGGTTAAAAATTAAGAGTGTATAATGCCTGGGAAACAGGCTGAGTGTTAGTGGATTATAATATTGGCTTATAATATTTTATAGTTAATTGTGTGATATATATATATATGTATGTATGTGATGTAATAGTGGTATATGTGCCATCTTTTATATGGCTACATGTATTATATGAATATTAATAAAGATTATTGAATAAAGAATTATTTTAGTTTGGTTAGAGTATAGTATGTTTTATGCTTAGACTGGCTGGAGTTCGAATATACTCCGTTAATTTAGTTTGAGTATAGAAGGTATATTCCTTCATGCTTAGTAAGCTTGAATATGAGATGTATGTATATATATATATATGTGCGAGTAGGTTCTAGAAAGTTATTATATTATAAGGTATTGTAAGATATATAGGTATATAATGACATGAAAAATTACTCCGGTCTTGGGTAAATTATGTGATTATGTAGAGGGTCGGGGACCGTCACACAGTCACCTCTCAACAGTACGGATCCGCTCCTACTATTTCGGGCACACATGGACCTACCCTAGGGACTGGCGCAAAATGTGTGAAGCTTAATACAGAATTAGCCAATGCAATCAGCATCTCAGGTGTCAAATTAATTTCGGATATAACTTCCAATTTTGGCCCACACGAGGCAACTTCCAATTTTGGCCCACACGAGGCAACTTCCAATTTTGGCCCACACGAGGCAACTTCCAATTTTGGCCCAGACGAGGCAACTTCTAATTTTGGCCCACACGAGGCAATTTCTAATTCCAGCCCACACGAGGCGACTTCTTTTTGCCAAATTCCAAACTTCTGCTCTGATAATACAAATACAACTTCTATATTTCTGAACCAAATAGATCCTAACTCACAGGAAGAAGATAGGACGACTAGAATCAAAAAATTACTGCGACTAGAACACCTAAACACAGAAGAAAGGGCTAGCGTAGAAAACCTAATCAAACAAAATTCAGATAGATTCCACATACCAGGCGAACCGCTAGGATTTACTAACGCAATGAAACACAAAATCACCACAACGGACGATATTCCTATTAATACCAGACAATATAGGTTTCCATCAATCCACAAAGATGAAATTAACAAACAAGTAAAAGAACTCGTAGATAACGACTTGATTAAACCCTCGCTATCTCCGTATAATTCGCCGGTATGGATCGTACCTAAAAAACCTGACTCACAGGGAAACAAAAGATGGCGAATGGTCATCGATTACCGTAAGTTGAACGAAAAAACAGTAGGTGACGCCTACCCGCTACCAAACATAGTCGAAATTCTAGATCAGCTAGGAAGCGCTAAGTACTTCTCAGTTTTTGACTTGGCCTCCGGATTCCACCAAATAAAAATGGAAGAATCCGATAAAGACAAAACCGCGTTCACAACTTCACACGGACATTACGAATGGTGCCGTATGCCATTCGGACTAAAAAACGCCCCAGCTACATTTCAAAGACTAATGGACCACGTGTTAACGGGACTACAGGGCAGCGAACTCTTTGTATATTTAGATGACATAGTAATTTACGCAAGTTCTCTTACAGAACACGAACAAAAATTCACTACTTTAATGAACCGTTTGAGAGCAGCTAACCTCTGCCTACAACCAGACAAATGTGAATTTCTCAGAAAAGAAGTAAATTATCTAGGTCACGTAATTAGCGAAGAAGGCCTTAAGCCAGATCCCAAAAAACTAGAAGCAGTCAAAAATTTCCCAATCCCTAGGAACCCGAAAAACATTAAACAATTTTTGGGACTAGCGGGTTATTACAGACGATTCATTCCTAATTTTTCTAAAATTGCTAAACCATTAACGGAACTTTTGAAAAAAGAAATAAAATTTCATTGGGACACAAAGCAACAAAAGGCATTCGAAACTTTGAGGGATAAATTATGCGAAAAACCCATTTTACAATACCCCGACTTCACAAAACCTTTCATTTTAACCACTGACGCCTCAGGTTATGCTATAGGAGGAGTTTTAAGTCAAGGAGACATAGGCAAAGATCTACCCATAGCATACACCTCTAGACTCCTGAACGACGCGGAAAGAAATTACTCTACCATTGAAAAGGAACTTTTGGCCATAGTTTACTGCGTTTTACACTTTCGACCATACCTATATGGGAATAAATTCACTTTAATAACTGACCACAGACCATTAGTATGGTTACATTCGGTAAAAGACCCATCATCTCGACTAGTGAGATGGAGACTCAAATTAGCGGAATATACCTATACCATGCTTTACAAACCTGGACAAATAAATCTTAACGCAGACGCATTGTCTAGAAACCCACCGGAAATTACAAACGAACTACAGGACGAAGAGCCTGCAAATCTTAACGAATTATTACAAGCAACAGAATCGAGCAAAATATTTGAGGCACCCTCGGAATACACCTTAGTACACGTAGCATCACGAAATCTTGAGTTCACGGGACAATTAGCATCAGAATTTTTAACAAGATTTGGACAATTAGATAGATTACGAACTTTCAACACTCCCGTAGGAGGAGTAACAGCATTATACTCTAACAAGGATAAGAGAATGGTCTTGTACCTAGTAATAAAAGAAAGGGATGAAGACAAAGCAGAATTCAAAGACATTAAACAATGCTTATTCAAACTAAAAGAACTCACAACAGAATTTAAAAATTTTTATCTCGCATTTACAAATTTAGAATGTGAAGAGAACGGACTATGGTGGACCAAAATAGAACAATTACTCTTGAAACTTTTCGGCAAGGAACCATATCAAATAAAAATATATAACCCACCATACCCCGTTACCTTCGCAACGCAAGGCATTCAGTCAACAGACGAATCAGACGACGAAATATTCACTCCCACACCTGCTCAGCTAACAAATATTCAGGAGACTACCAGTGACTTATTCCTCATAGACGAATCGTATTCACTTGCCCACTGTGTAGCCCAAGACTTATTAATGGGAGCCGGCATAGCCATAGAATTCAAAAACCGCTTCGGTAAGGTTGAAGAACTCAAGAATCAAAATAAAAAGGTAGGAGATGTAGCATACATAAAACACGGGACTAGGTACATCTTTTACTTAATTACGAAAAAGGAAAGTAGGAACAAACCAACGTATGAAAATCTCAAGCAAAGTCTGTACGAACTACGAAGATTATGCATCAAATTTGGAATTCAAAAAATAGCCATGCCAAAAATAGGATGCGGTCTTGATAAATTAAATTGGAATAAAGTTAAGGAAATAATAGCTATAATATTTACAAAACCTTTCAAAATTTTGATAAGTACATACAACCCGCACCGTGACGGCGGTACCACTTCTCGATTCAGCAATAACATAGGACCAGTCGATAACAATACGGACGAAATTGACGATTCCTTGACAAATTTATTTTCTGACAAAAACATAGAAAATAACGACCGCGAAAACGAGGAAGTAGATTCACAAATTTCAGACTCTGTTAACGATCACAACTCTGAAAATGAGGAAGCACATTCAGAAATTTCAGAAGTTAGTTCAGATACAGAATCCTCAGACGATGAAATATTTGAAGGAAATAGAAATTATGAGCTACGACCCGAAAACTCAGGTCAAATTAGTGAGACACGCGATAGATTATCCATGCAAAAGGGAAACTGGGTATGTTTTATAACAGTTAAAGGGGAACCATACGACGGAGGCAGTAAGGATCTCTCCCAAGCTAAAAGGTTTCCTAAATTTACAAACATTACCTTAGCCAGAGCCACTGTAAAACAAGTAGGTAACAAGAAATGTATAGGATTACCTATCAAAGAGTCAAAGAATACTCAGCTCGACGAAGAAATATTTAAAGAGGCCTTACGATCATTAATCAATGTCGTTTACGAATTAGCTATTGATGAAATATCAATAGCTCAAACAAACCAAATAGATTCACTATCTTGGAAAACTATCTTAGATTTTATAAAACAACTATTCGTAGATATACCATGCAAAATTCAAATTTGTAAAAATTTAGTACGCATTCCTGAAGAAGACGAAAGAATAGAAATCTTACAGGAATACCACAGCTCAGCTGTGGGAGGTCATAAAGGTATCACTAAAACCTTTACTAGAATCCGACAGAATTATTTTTGGAATGGAATGAAAGAACAAATTAGAAATTTCATAAATTCTTGTATAAATTGCCAAACAAAGAAACTTACCAGGGTAAAGACGCGACAACCAATGACTCTTACCGATACCCCGGATACAGCTTTTGAAAAAATTTCCATAGACATTGTGGGTCCTCTACCCATAACCCCCTCAGGAAACGAATACGTCCTAACTATGCAGGACCAACTAACTAAATTCTCATTAGCTATTCCACTCAGGGAAACAACCTCGGTCAGTATAGCAGACGCTTTGGTAAGAAACTTCATTTGCAAATATGGAGCCCCTAAGAAAATCCTCACGGATCAGGGAGCTAATTTAACTAGTTCACTCATGAAAAATATTGCAAAGAAATTCAAAATTAAACAATGTAAAACAACAGCGTTCCATCCTCAATCTAACGGATCCTTAGAACGTTCTCACATAGTCATGACCGAGTACCTGAAACAAGTAATATCAAACAACAGGGACTGGGATCAATGGCTGGATCAAGCAATGTTTTCATATAACACAAGCATACATGAGGGAACGAGATACACTCCATTTGAATTAGTATATGGAAAACTAGCACGACTACCCTCAGATCACGATATCATTGAATCAATTCAGGACAGAACTTATGAGGAATACTTATTAAATTTATATTACAAAATTCACGAAATTCAAAAATTAGCCAAGCAAAATCTAAACCAAGCTAAAATAAGATCCAAACAGTATTACGACAGGAAAATTAATCCAATAAACCTGTCCATTGGAGATCAAGTCTTTTTACTAAAGGAACCGAAGCTAGGTAAACTAGGGGACCAATATACAGGTCCTCACGAAATAATTGACGTTCTGGATAACCAGAACGTAAAAATCAGGATTAACGGAAAGGATAAGGTAGTCCACCGTAATAAGCTTAAAATATCACGTTAAGTAGACGTTAAAGGGAAACACAGTCGCACAAGCAATAAGCCCAGCGACAAGATACCCCAATAGTTCTGTAAGTTAATATTAAGTAATAGGCATACGATTTGTTATAGAAAATGAGTGGGAACCACCTACAGGCAGAACCAGTCGTATGGTACATTGTCAAAACGGATAACCGACCTTACGGATACCTGGCATTTAACCCAGAAATACCAAATTATAAAACGTTAACTAGCAATAGGGTATTTGTACCATGGCATCAGGAAGTGCTCGCCAAATTAGTTACAATAAACGCATTCTTTCCAAGAGTTTACCATTATACAACCGAAACTAATAATCAGATAGATGTATTACACGCACTCAGGGAAAGCGCAAAAACTTGCACACCAAATAGCCTGTACCTAGTTAGAAGTACAAGATTCCAGAGAACCTATATTAAAATCACCAACGAGCTAAAACATAAATTCTATATATTTACAAAGGAAACAGCCCTGATCCCCATATTTCAAGATTATGATTCAGACAGCTCCGAATAAGGCAGGATACCCCAATAACTCTATAAATTAATATTAAGTATTAAGCACGCCATTTGTTGTAAAAAATGAAGTTAGTAAGGACACCCTCTGAATATATCATCCTCTATGAGGAAAAAAGGGACCTCAATACTCGGAAAATGGAGATTGAACAAATAGGCAGCAAAATAATATTAAGATTTAATAGAACCTTAAGTTCATTTGAAATTGAAATTTTGGAATATTTGGCCCACCAAGGATTCCTACTTACCAATACTTATAACTATAACGTATATTCAACACACGAGGGATACCAAGCAGGAACCTTAGAAAGAATAGCAAAACACCCTCTAGAAGTGTTGATAATATACGAAAGGGAAGGCAATATCATAAATTGTCTCGTCCAAAATCATGAAAAGCAGCATACCATAAGGGCAATTTCAAGATCTCAATAATACAATATAATAGAACATAAAATAAGAAAACATACAAATAAGATAAATTCATGTTATATATTCGATTTAAGATCATAAATAACTAAATATAAGAAGCATATATATGTTGTATACTCTCCGAGAAAAATTAAACTGGAACCTTCTGTTCCAGAATAAAGGGAAACATGTATCTTGGAATCGCCATGTTGATACTACCTTTCGCCCAAGCCCTCATCGCTTACGATTGTGGACTAGGAAACTTAAATATAACCACCCTCAGTCTTATTGACTCGATGGATTGCGAACTCCCAGAAACTGAACCAAAAATAGATACAATATACGGACAGTTACTACAGTTAACAGACTTTAAGAAAACCAAAGTAATCCAGTGTCGTGTAAAAAATAGATAGAACCGCCAGATACTGCGGTATGCACTCTCATACTTCTGAAATAGATAAGGGACACGTAGTATATATAAAAAGAATAAGCTACGAAGCCTGCCATCGAATGCATACCGAAGGAATTCTAACAATAGGCAGTAAACAATTCACCAATCTCAATGCAAATCAAACCACGAGGATTAGTACAACCTTAGCAGGAAGACTCAGCTCCAACGGCGACTGCGAAGGCGAATTTTTCGACGACGGTTACGGACAATACAGCAAGGTTATAGTAACAGCAGTAATAACTGTTACCCTACAAGTACAAGAAGCGACAGTTCGACTCAACTCCAAAACACTCATATTAAGAAATGGAGTTTCAGAACAACTAGACAAAAAATCGTGCTTCGATGAAGAAGGCGGATACTCATTTTGGGAAGACGTCCCTAACAATGACTGCAAATTCACAGCATATGACGTACTCTACGAGGGATTCATCACAAAAATGACGGATGTAGACCAGAAGGGACCACAGAACCAACCAGAAGTCTACACCATCGCCACGGACGACCTCACCTTCGCGCTCATCAAGACTACTGAAAAAAGGATTTGCGGATACAACTTGTACCAAACCGAGCACCCGAAACTACTAATATTTGAAACCACTAGAGGTAACACGTTTAAGGAGAAATCAGACCTAGCAGTAGAAAATACAGATATCTTTACATACGTCAACTCTAAATTCGTGTATGTGGAAAAACACATAAGAAATCAAATCAAATCCCTCTACCGCGACGTTATAACTCAAAAGTGTGAACTAGAAAAGCAGGTAATAAGTAACGCACTTACAATAGCAACGCTATCACCGGACGAATTCGCATATAACCTAATGCGTGGACCAGGATATATGGCCACCATAGCAGGTGAAGTCGCACATATTGTAAAATGCACACCTGTAGAATGTCAACTAAGGAAAACAGACTCCTGTTTTTCTGAATTACCAGTCTCAGTAAGGAACACTTCGTTATTTATGACACCAAAATCCAAGATATTAGTTCAAACAGCAACGAGAAAGGAATGTAATCCTATATTAGCAACAATGTACAAGGTAGATAGCACCTGGTACAAATTCATGCCAAGCCCTATGGAAGCAGTACCCCCTCAAGCCATTCAACCCAAAACCAAGATGTCATGGAAATACGTGAATCCAAGTCCTTTAGGAACAAGCGGAATCTACAGCCAAGCCGACCTACAGAAACTGAAGGATCATTTACTATTTCCAGCAGAGAGACCAGCAGTTTTGAACAATTTAGCTAGAGGAGCCACTGGACACGCCGTGGATAACGATGGCATCTCATTCTATAATATGTTAGATGAAGATTCTCTCAACAAAATAGCAGAATCTACGGGGAAAAGACTATGGAACGGATTTGTAGTCTTCGGCTCAGCAACAGCTGGAGTAATGGGTATACTTATTGTACTCAGAATGATAAAATTCGCCGTAGATACCGTAATCCATGGTTATACCCTTCACCACATCTATGGATGGAGTCTTCACGTGATAGGAGCCCTTTGGAGTTCCGTAACACACCTATTGATCTACCTGGCAAAACAACCAAAAGAGGAAGAACAGGAAGACGTGGAAAAGGGCGAGGAACTGCAAGAGATAAAACCCAACGCACCCCAAGACACCACCATAGAAGAACTACAGGAACGACTCAGGAAACGTCAAATGTTGAGCGTAGCCCAAACATTTGAAACCCAGGGGGGAGGTGTGACGGTCCCCGACCCTCTACATAACCACATAATTTACCCAAGACCGGAGTAATTTTTCATGTCATTATATACCTATATATCTTACAATACCTTATAATATAATAACCTTCTAGAACCTACTCGCACATATATATATATATACATACATCTCATATTCAAGCTTACTAAGCATGAAGGAATACACCTTCTATACTCGAACTAAATTAACGGAGTATATTCGAACTCCAGCCAGTCTAAGCATAAAACATACTATACTCTAACCAAACTAAAATAATTCTTTATTCAATGATCTTTATTAATATTCATATAATACATGTAGCCATATAAAGGATGGCACATATACCACTATTACATCACATACATACATATATATATATATATCACAATTAACTATAAAATACTATAAGCCAATATTATAATCCACTAACACTCAGCCTGCTTCCCAGGCATTATACACTCTTAAACTTTAACCAGTGACGTAACCACGATAGTATTACCACAGTAGGATAATATCAGGCAGTAAGGCAGCGCAGCTGCAAGTTATAAACAAAGCCGCACCTCGGGAACTGTGTACGATAAACATTCCCGCAGCTGCAAATGTTATTAAAACGCAAGCCGTGGTCTTGATTTCATGGCGCAGCTGCAAATGTTTATTAAAACGCAAGCCGTGGTCTTGATTTCACGACGCAGCTGCAAATGTTTATTAAAACGCAAGCCGTGGTCTTGATTTCACGACGCAGCTGCAAATGTTTATTAAAACACAAGACGTGCTCTTGATTTCATGGCGCAGCTGCAAATGTTTATTAAAACGCAAGCCGTGGTCTCAATATCGAGCACAGCTACAAATGTTTATTAAAACGCAAGCCGTGGTCTCAATATCGAGCACAGTGTGACGTTCTCACCAACTTACCATATGGAACACACGCTTACCAACGAAGGACGCTGACAGACTCAATTCCTTCTTTACTCTCTAGTAATATTAACCTATTATATCTAACCATAGCATATAAGAAACCTACCTTACCACTAGCAGTTCATACTAGAGGATAAGTAACACTCAACGATCGACAACATACCACCAGCAAAACTTATATCAATGCAAGGTATACACCGCTGCTACCCTCTGGTATGACCCACGCTAAACCATAAGAATATATTCATGTTAATACTCTATACTATATAAGAAAGATTATTACTAACTTCAAGTATTATTCATACATATACACATATATCTATATATTCATATGAGGGAACATATTAAAACTCATATAAGAATACCACTACACATTTAACATCATATACTTACCTTAAATATATATATATATATCTTATACATATATATCATATATTAGACTATACCCTATATATTATATTATATACCTAAAATATTATAACCAACTACCATATAAGAAATAATTATAAGAAATAGAGAATGAATTCCCCTTGGTAAAACTAAGAGCAATTCAGACTCTACGTGAACTCAGAGCAACCGCATATGAATTATATAAGATAAACCGAACACTCAATACCCACTTATCAAGTGTTGATTTTGAAACTCTAAACTTCAAAACAGATTAGAGACATCCGGAGTTCGCTAGAAATATTATTTAAACATATCCAAGCAGGCACCGACTTGCAAATATTAAACATATGCAG
Organism: Tenthredo amoena; assembly: GCA_963966615.1. NCBI lineage: Eukaryota > Metazoa > Arthropoda > Insecta > Hymenoptera > Tenthredinidae > Tenthredo > Tenthredo amoena. The sequence goes on along the minus strand of OZ016499.1, from coordinate 481,602 downwards.
CTGGCCAGAGTCCACCGTGGGATAAGAATTTGTATTTAACTAAACAACCCCACCACATAGATTTTAAGGCCTATATAAACCCCCACTTACCACACAAGACTACCGCAATCTTACCGCAGCCTTGCATACGTCAGTCTTCATTCAAAACTCGTGCAAGTAGTTACTCTGCTCAGATCTCTAATCGAATTTTGACAAGTTAACTTTTGCTCGCGAAAGATTCTTAACTCGTGTCCACGGTCGCACATTCAAAATAGAATAACGTTAATAGTAGTAAGACGCGTAAGTCTTTTGTGGTCTTGGCGCTTCTAGAATTATTCTATTTTCTTATTAAACTTGTAAAACGGTTTAACTCATATTCAAATTCATATAAAATAAAACCAAAGGTTAATCTTAATTCAAACAGTTTATTAACCTCAACCAACTCAAGGTAAATTACACCTTCATTCATATATTATTACAAAATCCAATACCCTACACTCAACGAATATACGGGCGAAGTACCTAGGTCTCTAAGCCAGTATATCCACACAATTTCAAGACTGTCGTATAGGCGAGGATTTAGCGATCCAAGCTTACTACAGTTCTTACACGCGTTTAGCGACACAGGCGAGGAACTACTTTCCAAGCTTGCGTTAAACTCTCTTTTCTTACACTATTTCAAGACTCTGTCGTATAGGCGAGGATTTACTGATCCAAGCTTGCTTCAGTTTCTTACACGTGTTTAACGGCACAGGCGAGGAACTACTTTCCAAGCTTGCGTTAAACCCTTCTATACTCACATGACGTCAAGGCGAGGATATCAAAACCCAAGCCGACGTTAACCACCTCCTTCCCTTTCCCGTAGATGGATGGAGCTGTAATAAAGAAACGAAAATTCAAACGTCGTTCAGGGAAAAGAGCAAACGCGCGTCTAGCCAAGGCTATAGCTAGACGACAACGTATAATAGAGTCACTCAAATCAACAACGCCAGACTGGTTAAAAGACTACATAAACGAATTATACGTAGGGCCAGACGATAGCGACAGCCGTGACACTATTATACTACCAAAACCCGATCAAATTCAGTCAAATCATACGGACAATAGTTTCTCGGGCGCCGAAGTTCCTTCGCCACAACCAGCTGAATTACCGGAGGGACCCTTCCGAGGCTACCTAGAAGAAACTCCAAAGACAATAGTCCAGCACAGCATCGACTACCAGGGTGCTAGGTGCATAGTCGACACCGTAGAAACAACTCTGACGCGGCGATCTTTCGACATCCGCCATCTTGACAACCCATCACAACCCGCTACGCCCAAAATCGTCGAGATCGTCGAGCTAGAATAAAGGTAAGACTAATAATAATACTTCACCATTCCTTCCTATAATATCGCTGCTCCCTGTTAACCTCCCGTAAGCCCGTCCATGTGGATCTAAAGGAGGTGCGTTGAACCTGAACGTCGACCTTCGTTGACTGGTCAAGCGGATCCAGAGCTTCCTCTCTTCCCGTTTCCTTCATTCAGCGATAACTGCACGTCAGTCTGTAACAACGCGTAAATAATTTTGGTGTCAGGTCGTGGGATTCTTACGATCAGGGAAATAGCTTTTATTATAAATACACGAAACATAAAATAAAATGGCTTCAGGACTAAGAAGTAAAAATTTAGACGCCGCTGAATTAGCACGCTTAGATTCAGAATTAACAGAAAAACTAAAACAAATAGAAGCACGGGAAACAGAAGTCATAAAATTACAACAGAATATTAGCTCAAAAGAACAAACATATCAAGCTAGAGAACTAGAATTAACGGAAAGAAACAGAAATTTACAAGAACAACTAAAAATGTTACAAGAACAAGCTAAAAGCCAAGAACAACTAGAATTGGAATCGCAAAGACTTAGAAATGAAATCTCAGGTTTACGGGCAAATAATTCAGAAACAATGACACACGTAGACTCCGAAGCCTCAACCTCAAGTCAAGCCAATATGCCAGGAACAGAGGCAACGCCCACTCTGCCTGTCAGACCAGCCCCAGATCCTCCTGCACTACCAACCACTCCTCCGCAAAATCAAAATCAATTACCTAACGATAACCCCATACACGCATTAGCCGAAGAATTGAGAACGCTTAGGCAAGAGATGGAATCTCTCAGGAGAAGTTCAAGAAGACACGAAGTTAGAACAGTTCCGCACACTAGTTCAAATCCCGAAAATACAATTACCATAAAAAAAGCTATCGAATTAGTACCAACGTTTAACGGGGACACTTCGGGCCTCATGGCATTCACTAGAGCATGTAGGCGGGCGAAAGGTATGATCACCCCTTCAGCCGAAATAACGCTGGTAAAAATTCTTAAGGGTAAGCTCACGGGACGAGCAGCAATAGCACTGGAGGATGAGGAGTTCGAAAATATTCAAGACTTCTCAGACAAACTATTCGAAATCTTTAGCCCAAACCGTAGTGCGAACTTTTACCGGGGTGAACTAGCAAACATTTTCAAGAAAACGGGTGAACACATAATTGAGTACATAAGTCGAGTCAAGGATCTAAAAACAGCGATTCTAGAAGTAGAAAGACGAAATAACGGATACGTAGACACAGAAGCCGTAGATATAGAAGCATTGGACAGTTTCCTAGATGGACTTCCAGCAGACTATAGGAACGCACTCCAAATCGCGGGAGTCAGAACCTTTGCGGAAGCCACGGTTAAGGCTATAGAGATAGGGAAACAATTCGATAAAGACAAAGAAAGATTCAAGAATAATCAGGGCGATAAAACGAGTTTTTATTCACGGAAGAACGAGCCACCGGTTTGCCTAAACTGCAAGAAAATAGGACACGTAACCGAGAAATGCAGATTCATGAAAAGGGAACAAGAAACCCCAACTCCAACTAACGGCTCACGTAATAATAATTATGAACGAACGCGTGACAATCAACCTCAGAATAATAACAATAATAATAGACCTCGATCTAATTATGATCCAACTCGCAGCACGTATGACCCAAATAAGTCATGTAAATTCTGTAAATACACTGGCCACAACATCGACGAATGTAGGAAAAAGAAATGGGCCGACGAACGAAGACAGAACGACCAGGCTAGCAAACAGAATTCGGGAAACGAGGCAGGCCCCTCGGGGAACGCGAAACCCCGAGAAACAGGGCCGACGCGAACGGTCAACCCATTGCTAACCCTGGAAGAAATACTATCGCAACCGTCAACCTCAGCTTAGGTGCAGTACCCACGATCAAAATAAATTCTAAAGACCTAAAAATGAATACCAAATTAATGATAGACACGGGAGCGGAACCCAATATAATTAAGGTAGGAAATTTAAAGGATCGACAGAAAATAAACATCTCAGATAAAATAGAAATGAAAGGCATCACCGAAAATTTAATTAAATCCTTAGGCAGTACAGAAATAGATATAGCAGGAGAAACGGTACCCTTTCACGTAGTCGACGACAACTTTAGAATCAAACAAGACGGAATATTGGGATCAGCCTTCTTTCGTGGAACAAAGGCGACCATAAATTATGAAAACGAATGCCTAACCATCAATGACCAGTCATTAGCTTTCATACCTAAAGACACATTTACAATAAAGGCTCGTACCACACAAATCATTCAGGTAAACGTAGAAACCACTAACCTCCGAGAAGGATACCTACCGCGGCTAGGTCACATCGAAGGTATTTATGCGGGAGAAGCACTAGTTAGCGTTCAGAACGAACAAGCTATAATTCCAATTATCAATACCACAGAAAAGGATATAATAATTGAAACACCAGAAGTTGAAATTTTCCCCTATAACCAAGAGCAAGGAAAGATCACGCATGTGAAAAATGACCAACAGACCCGACGATTCGAGCAAATAAAACCATTACTCAGGCTAGAACACTTAAATCCGGAAGAAACAAAACACGTAGAAAAATTAATACAACTAAACGTCGATATATTCCATTTACCCGACGAACCCTTAAAAGCGACCAACGCGATAGAACACGGTATAACCACAACGGACGATACTCCAGTTAATACACGACAATACAGATTCCCACCAATTCACAAGGAAGAAATAAATAAGCAGGTCGCGGACTTGGAAAAAAATAATTTAATTAAAACCTCACTATCCCCATACAACTCGCCCGTATGGATTGTACCCAAAAAACCCGACTCGCAAGGAAACAAACGTTGGCGAATGGTAATCGACTATAGAAATCTGAACGAAAAAACCATCGGAGACGCATATCCACTACCGAATATTAATGAAATTTTAGACCAACTAGGCAACGCAAAATATTTTTCGGTCTTCGATTTAGCTTCAGGTTTTCACCAAATACGAATGAAGGAAGCAGATGGCCCTAAAACCGCGTTCTCTACCCCCTACGGACATTACGAGTTTACGCGAATGCCGTTCGGACTAAAAAACGCGCCAGCCACCTTCCAACGTTTAATGGACACTGTATTAACAGGACTACAGGGAAATGAACTATTCGTTTACTTAGATGACATAGTCCTCTATGCCAGTTCCCTTCAGGAACACGAACAAAAATTTAACCTTCTAATGAAAAGACTACGCGGAGCTAACCTTCAACTACAACCGGATAAATGCGAATTCCTCCGAAGAGAAGTCATGTATTTAGGACACGTAATAAGCGAAAACGGAGTAAAACCCGATCCGAAAAAGGTAGAAGCAGTAAGAAACTTTCCGGTACCAAAAAACGCGAAAAATATTAAACAATTCCTTGGATTAGCAGGTTATTATCGCAGATTCATTCCTAATTTTTCAAAAATCGCAAAACCAATGACGGAACTCTTAAGGAAAACTACACCGTTCAATTGGCAGGAGAAACAACAAGAAGCCTTCGAAATATTACGGGATAAATTATGCGAGAAACCAATATTGCAATACCCGGACTTTACGAAACCTTTTATAATAACCACGGACGCGTCAGGACAAGCGATAGGAGGAGTACTCAGCCAGGGCGAAATAGGAAAAGATTTACCAATCGCCTACACCTCGCGACTACTTCAACCAGCCGAACAAAGATATTCCACAATAGAACAGGAACTTTTGGCTATAATTTACTGCACTTCCCAATTCCGATCATACGTATACGGTACAAAATTCACGCTAGTAACCGATCATAGACCCTTGGTATGGCTAAACTCAGTAAAAGATCCAACGTCGCGTCTAGTTAGGTGGAGATTAAAGCTAGCGGAATACGAATATAATATGGTTTACAAGCCCGGTAGAATAAATGCAAACGCGGACGCACTTTCCCGTAATCCTCCAGAAATAAATAGACTCGTACTTTCAAAAGGAGACATTTTTAACGCACCGGAAGGATACGCGTTAGTACATACAACATCTCAAGACTTCAAGTTTGAAAGAGGCCTAGGACCCCTGTTCCGAACAACCGTAGGACAAATCGAAAAACTTAAAACCTATAATACACCCATAGGAGGGGTAACTGCTGTCAATCATAAAGGTAGACTGGTAATTTACCTAGTCATAAAAGAAAAAGACACCGATCAAGCAAAACTAGAAGACGTAGAAGGAGCCCTCAGGCTGCTCCACGAGTTAACTCAGGAATTCGGAACCTCTCATTTAGCATTCACAAATCTAGACCTGGAAGAAAATGATTTAAACTGGTCACAAATAGAACCAACTCTTTTCGAACTATTCAGTGGACCATTTTACAAAATCAGAATATATGTAGAAAATCCTCCACACCCTATCGTACTCCCTGTACCTAATAATTTAATACCTTACGATATCAAACAAATAATACAGACAACACAGGTCGCGGGACCGACAGAAGCAGGCGACAGTTCAGATGACGCAATATTCCCCACTCCTAAAAAACCCGTAGTAACAGAAATTGACCAAGATCTTTTTACAACAGACGACTCATATGCTTTAGCCCACTGTGTAGCAGAAGATCTTAAAATGAACGCCGGAATAGCTAGAGAATTTAAGGACCGTTTCAATCAACTGCCAGCATTATTTAGCCAACGAAAAACTATAGGAGAAGTAGCCTATATCAAGAACGGTCAACGATATTTATTCTACCTAGTAACGAAAAAATGCAGCTACGAGAAACCAGAGTTCGAAGATCTCAGGTCCAGCTTAATCTATCTACGAAACCTCTGCATGAAATTAGGTATAACAAGAATAGCGATGCCTCGAATTGGATGCGGACTCGATAAACTTTTCTGGCCACACGTCAAACACGCACTCACTCAAATATTCAAACCTCCTTTCGAAATATTAATTTGTAACCTCAATAATTCAAATTTACCAACCACAGATACCCCAGAGGAACAAGACGAACTAAATACGAACGAGACGCAGCCTAATAACGATTTAACTTTACCAGATAATTTCAGCAACCACCTCTCCGATTCAGAATCAAATGAGTCACAAGACGCACGCTACGAAACCGAAGATGAAACAGACAGTGACTCAGACAACGAGGAAATAATCGAACCTAGTTCCAGAAACTACGAAGTCAGGCAAAACCTGGTTAGAATAACGCATACTCGCGATAGACTCTCTATGCAGAAAGGAACGATTATTTTCTTTCTAACTTGTAAAGGCGAACCATACGACGACGGTTCACGAGAATTAAACGAAGCAAAAATTTTACCAAAATTCAAAGATCTCACTTTAGGCAGAGCAAAGGTAGAAAAAGTAAAATCAAAAATTTTTGTAGGACTACCTATAAAAGAAAATTCAAAAACGCAGCTTGACCCAGATATATTTAACGATGCTATAAATTCACTCATAGACGTCCTCAATGAACTTAATCTAACATCTTTTTCGATATCAAAAACATCCCAAATAGATTCAATAAGTTGGAAGCAAGTAGAAACTCACTTGAAGAATATTAGTCAGGAATACGAAACACAAATCCAGATTTGCACCAACTTAGTAAGAATACCCCTAGAAGAGGAACGAGAAGGTATAATACAGGAATACCATAGTTCCGCTTTAGGAGGCCATAAAGGAATGACTAAAACCTACACTAGGATTAGGCAAAATTATTATTGGGACGGTATGAAAAAACAAATTCAGGATCTTATATCCACATGTATTAACTGCCAGACTAAAAAATTAACTCGGGTAAAAACCAAACAACCAATGACATTAACAGACACTCCAAATTCAGCCTTTGATAAAGTTTCAATGGACATAGTAGGTCCACTTCCCATATCACCCTCAGGTAACGAATATATCCTAACCATACAAGATCAGCTTTCGAAATACTCTTTAGCAATACCACTAATGGAGACTAACTCAATTGCTATAGCAAACGCCCTTATAACACACCTTATATGCAAATTTGGGGCTCCGAAACAAATCCTAACAGATCAAGGCGCTAATTTAACCAGCTCTTTAATGAAAGAAGTCGCCAGGAAATTTAAAATCAAACAATTAAGAACTACTGCCTTCCACCCTCAATCTAACGGATCTATAGAACGATCACATCACGTACTAACAGAATATTTAAAGCAATTTGTGGATAAAAATAATAATTGGGACCAATGGTTAGCACAAGCTATGTTCTCTTATAACACTAGCACCCACGAAGGAACCAAGTATACTCCTCATGAGCTAGTCTTCGGTAAACTGGCAAGAATGCCCTCAGAACACGAAGTAATAGATCCCCTAGCGGATAAAACGTACGAAGACTACCTCATTGAGCTTTATACCAAAATAAGAGAAATTCAAAACCTAGCTAAAGAAAATCTAGAACAGGCAAAGATTAGGTCCAAACAATATTATGACAAAAAAATAAACCCATTACACCTTACGGAACGAGATGAGGTATACCTCCTAAAGGAACCTCAAAAGGGAAAACTAGGAGACCAATATACAGGACCATATAAGATCATTGAAATATTAGACAATCAAAATATTAAAATCAGAGTAAAGAATAGGGACAGAATAGTCCATAGAAATAAGTTAAAAATAGCCAGGCTTAAATAAAAATTTTATGTCAAAGGTAAAATGAGGTTAACCGAACCAGTACAGGAATTCCTCATCCTCTATACGAGAAAAACCGCTGACAACAACCCCCGGACTATTGAAATAAAACAAGTAGCTTCTAAAATAATAATAGGAATCAGTAGAACACTAAGAGAATACGAAGCCGATATTTTAGAGCAATTGGTTAATGAAAGACTAATAGAGCCACGCATATACGGGTTTACATCATATACTACCGACATAGACTACGATGAACGCACGCTAGAAGACCTGGTGACACAATCAAATGAAATTATCATCATATACGAATCACACAAAGATTTCGCTAACACTCTCATCTGCAATAATGGGAAGCGTTATATCAATAGACCAAGCCTCTAAAAAACCGACTTCAAATTCAAAACCTAGAATATAATTTAAGACAATGAAATATACGAGAGTAAAGAACAAATGGAACCTTCTGTTCCAGAGGATTGACAATGCGACATACGCCACTGCTACTATTAATAGCTACAACAGCCCAAGCACTAATCGGGTATGACTGCGGCGGGGGCGGACTCAACATTACAACATTAAGTTTACTCGACGCGACAAACTGCGACCTACCTGAAAATAAACCTGAAATCCAACAGACATACGTACAGCTTCTCCAACTATCGAAATTTAGGAAAACAAAAGTAATGCAATGCCGTGTAGAAATCGACCGAACAATATATCATTGTGGAATGCACTCCCACGTATCCATCACCGAAGGGGGCAGACAAGCATACATACGCGAAGTTAGCGAAACAGAATGCCGCCATATGCAAGAGAGAGGCGAATTAAACATAGGACATAACAGATACCTGACAAACATCAAACGAAATACAACGACTAGGACAACAGCAACCTTGGCAGGAAGCGTGACGAGAGACGGGGCCTGCGAAGGAGAATTTTTCGATGACGGATACGGACAATGGACGAAAGTCGTAGTACAAGCGACTATTAAAATAACACTAACCATGCAAATGGCGACGGTCAGACTCGACGAAAATAAAATCACGCTACAAAATGGAGTTACGTGCGAACTGAATAAACTCACATGCTTCGACGAAGAAGGAGGATATTCATTTTGGGCGGACACCCCAGAAGACAACTGTAGGTTCAACGAATACGACGTCTTATACGAAGGGACCGTCTCGAAAATAACTGAAAGACCGGACAGACCAACAGAGAACCCTATGACGATATACTCGATAGCATCTGACGACGTTACCTTCGCTTTAATTAAAACAACTGAAAAACGAACCTGCGGCTATACGATAATGAGGACGGAACATCCGAAATTATTCATATTCGAAACCACAAAGGGTAACACCTTTATTCAAAAAACAGCAGTAAAAGTAGAAAATATAGACATATTCACGTACATAAACTCAAAATTCATTTACGTCGAACGACATATACGAAACCAACTGACGACCTCATACAGAGACATTATAACCCAAAAATGCGAACTAGAAAAACAAGTTATACGAAACGCACTGACAATAGCTACACTATCACCGGACGAATTTGCCCATAACTTAATGCAGGGTCCAGGATATATGGCGACGGTTGCCGGAGAAGTAGTACATATAATAAAATGCATACCCATAGAATGCAGCCTCAGACAAACGGACCATTGCTACTCGGAACTTCCCATCGAAATCAGGAACACTTCGTTATTCTTAACACCGAAATCCAAAATAATAATCAAGGTGGGAACTCAAAAAGAATGCAACCCCATATTAGCGACGATGTACAAAATAGAAGACACCTGGTATAAATTCACACCAACACCTATAGACGTTATACCTCCAAAATCGCTAAATCCAAAAACCAAAATGACGTGGAAATACATCAGTGCAGGACCACTAGGAACGAATGGTATATATAGACAACAAGACCTAGACAACTTACGGGACCACTTACTATTCCCTGCCGAAAGACCAGCAGTACTCAATACTATAGCAAGAGGAGCAACAGGTCATACAGTAACGAAAGAAGGAATCTCTATATATAACCTAATGGACGACTCAACGCTAGATAAAATAGCAGAATCAACTGGGAAAAGAATTTGGTCAGGATTCATGTCATTCGGGTCAATGTCTGCAGGATTCTTAGGCATTTTTATTGTAATCCGAATAATCAAATTCGTAATAGATACAATTATACACGGATACACTATACATGATATATACGGTTGGAGTATACACCTACTGGGAGCCTTGTGGGGATCCGCAACACACCTCATTACTCACCTTGGAAGAAAGACAACAACACCAGACCCAGAGGCAGGAAACGAAGTAGCACAACCCCAACAACCAACGAGTCCACCTACAGAACAGACAGAGACAGCATCAATTGAAGAACTCACTAACCGCCTACGTCAAATGCACAGCAATGCTGTAGCATTTGATACTAAGGGGGGAGGTGTGACGTTCTCACCGACTTACCATATGGAACACACGCTTGCCAACGAAGGACGCTGACAGACTCAATTCCTTCTTTACTCTCTAGTAATATTAACCTATTATATCTAACCATAGCATATAAGAAACCTACCTTACCACTAGCAGTTCATACTAGAGGATAAGTAACACTCAGCGATCGACAACATACCACCAGCAAAACTTATATCAATGCAAGGTATACACCGCTGCTACCCTCTGGTATGACACACGCTAAACCATAAGAATATATTCATGTTAATACTCTATACTATATAAGAAAGATTATTACTAACTTCAAGTATTATTCATACATATACACATATATCTATATATTCATATGAGGGAACATATTAAAACTCATATAAGAATACCACTACACATTTAACATCATATACTTACCTTAAATATATATATATATATCTTATACATATATATCATATATTAGACTATACCCTATATATTATATTATATACCTAAAATATTATAACCAACTACCATATAAGAAATAATTATAAGAAATAGAGAATGAATTCCCCTTGGTAAAACTAAGAGCAATTCAGACTCTACGTGAACTCAGAGCAACCGCATATGAATTATATAAGATAAACCGAACACTCAATACCCACTTATCAAGTGTTGATTTTGAAACTCTAAACTTCAAAACAGATTAGAGACATCCGGAGTTCGCTAGAAATATTATTTAAACATATCCAAGCAGGCACCGACTTGCAAATATTAAACATATGCAGCTGGCCAGAGTCCACCGTGGGATAAGAATTTGTATTTAACTAAACAACCCCACCACATAGATTTTAAGGCCTATATAAACCCCCACTTACCACACAAGACTACCGCAATCTTACCGCAGCCTTGCATACGTCAGTCTTCATTCAAAACTCGTGCAAGTAGTTACTCTGCTCAGATCTCTAATCGAATTTTGACAAGTTAACTTTTGCTCGCGAAAGATTCTTAACTCGTGTCCACGGTCGCACATTCAAAATAGAATAACGTTAATAGTAGTAAGACGCGTAAGTCTTTTGTGGTCTTGGCGCTTCTAGAATTATTCTATTTTCTTATTAAACTTGTAAAACGGTTTAACTCATATTCAAATTCATATAAAATAAAACCAAAGGTTAATCTTAATTCAAACAGTTTATTAACCTCAACCAACTCAAGGTAAATTACACCTTCATTCATATATTATTACAAAATCCAATACCCTACACTCAACGAATATACGGGCGAAGTACCTAGGTCTCTAAGCCAGTATATCCACACAATTTCAAGACTGTCGTATAGGCGAGGATTTAGCGATCCAAGCTTACTACAGTTCTTACACGCGTTTAGCGACACAGGCGAGGAACTACTTTCCAAGCTTGCGTTAAACTCTCTTTTCTTACACTATTTCAAGACTCTGTCGTATAGGCGAGGATTTACTGATCCAAGCTTGCTTCAGTTTCTTACACGTGTTTAACGGCACAGGCGAGGAACTACTTTCCAAGCTTGCGTTAAACCCTTCTATACTCACATGACGTCAAGGCGAGGATATCAAAACCCAAGCCGACGTTAACCACCTCCTTCCCTTTCCCGTAGATGGATGGAGCTGTAATAAAGAAACGAAAATTCAAACGTCGTTCAGGGAAAAGAGCAAACGCGCGTCTAGCCAAGGCTATAGCTAGACGACAACGTATAATAGAGTCACTCAAATCAACAACGCCAGACTGGTTAAAAGACTACATAAACGAATTATACGTAGGGCCAGACGATAGCGACAGCCGTGACACTATTATACTACCAAAACCCGATCAAATTCAGTCAAATCATACGGACAATAGTTTCTCGGGCGCCGAAGTTCCTTCGCCACAACCAGCTGAATTACCGGAGGGACCCTTCCGAGGCTACCTAGAAGAAACTCCAAAGACAATAGTCCAGCACAGCATCGACTACCAGGGTGCTAGGTGCATAGTCGACACCGTAGAAACAACTCTGACGCGGCGATCTTTCGACATCCGCCATCTTGACAACCCATCACAACCCGCTACGCCCAAAATCGTCGAGATCGTCGAGCTAGAATAAAGGTAAGACTAATAATAATACTTCACCATTCCTTCCTATAATATCGCTGCTCCCTGTTAACCTCCCGTAAGCCCGTCCATGTGGATCTAAAGGAGGTGCGTTGAACCTGAACGTCGACCTTCGTTGACTGGTCAAGCGGATCCAGAGCTTCCTCTCTTCCCGTTTCCTTCATTCAGCGATAACTGCACGTCAGTCTGTAACAATAGAGAACAACCCTACGATATAAAAATGATTTGGAAAAAAGAAAATGAAAATGTATTTGCAAAAACAAAATTTGATATTGGAATAATAAAAGGGTATGAAGCAACAATAAAATTGGTAAAAAATAAATACACTTCAAAAAAACCATACAAATGCTCGGTTCAAGATAAGGTTGAAATTGAAAAACAAATAATAGAATTGTTAAAAGCAGGTCTGATTGAGAAGTCGTGCAGTCCTTATGCAGCTCCAGTCACAATGGCATATAAAAAAGAAGAAGGAAGAAAATCTCGTTTATGCATAGATTTTACAGAATTAAATAAAATACTTGTACCTGAGTGTATGGTTGAAAGTCCTTCATTGCGAAGTTCCTTCATAATTTCGTATTTAAATTCGGTAATGTTGAAGGGATTGAGCTGGATTTTTTGTTCTCGTATAACAGTGTGAAAGTTTATTGACTCTGGTGGGAAAAGCCTCGCCAACATAAAAACCCACGTGTTGCGGATACGTTATTTTACGACTTTACATCGGTCTTAGCGTTAGAACGAAAACGTGTAATGAGCGTATGTCTCGCGCCGTCGTGATCGCGCGCGTATTGTGTTCGATTGCGTCGTTTTTTGTACCAGGTAGGATCTTGGGCTGTTGCCGTCCTTTAGGTAAGATAACGATTGTTAAGGATCCAAGAATCAAGAGCTGTTGCCGTTCTCGCGATCTCCTTAACGCGTCTGTCATTTTCGTCAACCTTGTAACAGGTGGGTTGCGTGTAGGCCTGAGGCCCCACCGCCAAGAGCGTGCGCCTTCGGGCGTCGCTGGGTGACGACTGACTCTTTGTATATAGGTGCGCGCTTACCGATCACAACAGCGCAGTATTAAAAAAAAAGATATCTACACACCAAACATCCTCCCCCCGTTGGGAGTGCTAACGAGCGAAATGATTCGAAGGAGTAATACATATTGTTACAAGTATTATATTGAATAATTTTACAATGTATGAGCTTATATTCTAAGTAATTAACCGCTAAACTCGACTTGAAATCAGGATATAATATGAATATCAATAACGAAGTTAGAATGTCAGGATTGCGAATTATCAAAACTTATTAAAATTAAAATTAATTTTCGACGGCATAGCGCTTAACAAGAATTAAGAAAAGATTTCAAATATTGTTGGGTAATGCGCATATCGATGTCGCGTTTCTCTTGAATGAGCCTTGCGTCGTTTTCACGGTGACGACTCGGACCACGCCATCGCTGCCCGGATGTAGCTCGACCACTCGTCCCAGTCGCCATTGCATACATGGCTGGTTCTTGTCGATTAGTAAGACCACAGCGTTTTGCGCGATGTTTGCGCTAGGATTGATCCATTTCTGTCGTTTTTGTAATTCGCTCAAGTATTCGAGTTGCCATCTACGCCAAAATTCTTGACGCATTTTGGTTATTAATTGCCATGATGACAAGCGATTGTCTGCAACGTGAGAAAAATCATTTTCCGGCAGCATCGTGAGAGGTTTTCCGACAAGAAAATGTGCGGGTGTCAATGCGATCGGATCGTTCGGATCGGTGGAAATAGGGCACAACGGGCGCGAGTTGAGAATTGCTTCGATCTCTACTGATAAAGTGCTGAGTTCTTCGTACGTAAACAAGAGATCGCGCATGACACGTTTGAGATGATGTTTACATGATTTTACCGCCGCCTCCCAAATACCTCCAAAATGAGGTGACAGGGGCGGATTAAAATGCCAATTGATTCTTTTGCTCGACGTGAATTCGTAGAGTCGTGTACGGAATTCGTCGGATTCTTTCAATGCGCAAAATTCGCGAAGTCGACTGTTCGCTCCGACGAAATTTGTCCCGTTATCAGAATAGACATGAGCAGGTACGCCGCGACGACTTACAAACCGTCGTAAAGCCGCTAGGAACGCGTCTGTCGAAAGTTCGCTCACGATTTCGAGATGAATAGCCTTAGTTGACATGCAGATAAACACGCAACCGTACACCTTAACGCTGCCGCGGTTTCGATGTTTTTTCTCTTTGACGAGCATAGGGCCGAAATAATCGACGCCCGTATGGTAAAACGCCGGTGCGTTGTCAACTCTCGACTTGGGCAAGTCAGCCATTTTATACGCGATTGGTACGGGTCGAAAGCGTATACACCTCACGCAGTGTCGAACAATTTTTCGCACTTGATTTCGACCGTCTACTATCCAGAATCTTAGACGAATGTTGTACAGAGTCGATTGGATTCCGGTATGATAGAATTTTTCATGTGTGTGTCGAATCAAAAGGTCAGTCACGTGATGACGAGAAGGAAGAAGTATCGGATTTTTCTGATCTGCTCGTACGTCAGCTTGATTTATTCGACCGCCGACGCGGAGTAAACCCCTTTCATCGATTATCGGATTCAAAGATCCAAGTTTCGCGCATTTTACTCTTCCCTTGTTTGAAAGTCGATCGATCTCGTCTTGAAAATGTGATTGTTGTATGAGGCGGATAACGCGTTGTTCGGTTTCGTCGATTTCCTCTACCGTTAGGTCGCCTTTAACTTGATTTACACGCGAAAAACGTAAACAATACGCTATAACGCGAATCAATCTCGTATACGACGAGAATCTTTCGAAGATTTCGTCCGGTCTCAATTGCGAGACCATGCAAAATAGTTTTTTGATCCCGGGTAAATTACCCGGAGTTTTCTCGACCGACTGGGGCCACGAAGATTCGGGTTGGGCCAGCCATGAAGGGCCTCGGAACCACGATTCGTTCTTCAAAAATTCCTGAGGGAGTTGGCCTCTCGATAATGCATCGGCTGGATTATAGTCAGACCGGATGTGTCGCCATTCGGCGTTTTCACTAGTCTTCTGTATCTCCGCGACACGGTTTGCTTCGAAAACTTTCAATATACTCGGATGTTTCTTCAACCATTGCAAAACTATCGTCGAGTCGGACCAAAAAACCGTTTTAGAAACGCGAAAAGTCAGTACCTTGCGAACCTCGCGATACAAACGTGCGAGGATCAGCGCACCACAGAGTTCAAGTCGGGGGATTGTTTGTTCCTTGAGCGGAGCGACGCGGCCCTTTGAACAGAATAATCGGACGTGCGTTTCGCCCCTTTCGTTACAAGATCTAATGTATAAGCAAGCCCCGTAACCCACCTTGCTCGCGTCGCAGAAGCCGTGCATTTGAACATCGATGGGGTCATCTACAGAGACGTAACGGTCGATCTTTAGATCATCGATCAAAGAAAGTTGCTCCGCAAATGATTGCCACGCGGAATACAGAGCGCTAGGCACGGATTCGTCCCAAGTGGTTTTCGCTTTCCAACATTTTTGCATAAGGATCTTTGAGACGAGGATGACCGGACCGAGCAAGCCGAGGGGATCGAAAATTTTTGCGATTTCCGACAAAATATAGCGTTTGGTGACCTTTTCGGAAGGCGTAATACGTTTGACGGTGTATAGCAAATCGTCGTGTCGCGCGTTCCACGAAATGCCTAGCGTCTTGTGTATCGGATTTTCGTCCGTGAGGAACTCTATATTCGCGGTTTTTTCGGTCAAACCATTTAACGCTCGCGGGTCGTTTGAAGCCCATTGTCGTATGTTACATCCGCCGCGTTTCAAAATTTCGATAACTTCATCTCGAATCTGCACGATTTTTTCAAAAGTATCGGCTCCTGAAAGCAGATCGTCTACGTATAGATCGCGTGTCAAAGCTCCAGCACCGACTGGGAATTCCACGCCTTCGTCACTTGCGAGTCTCTGTACGGTACGTATAGCGAGGAATGGCGCTGACGATACGCCGAACGTCACCGTATTTAGCTCGAACGCTCGTATTTTATCATTGTGGAACCAAAATACGCGTTGGTATCGACGATCGTCGGGATGTACCCAAATTTGTCGGTACATTTTCGCAATGTCTGCGGTAATTACGTACTTATAGCTCCGGAATCGCAAAAGATGCTCGAATAGTTTGAGCTGAATCGTTGGTCCGACCATTAAGGTATCGTTTAATGATATTCCCTTACTTGTTTTGGCAGATGCATCGAAAACAACCCGAATTTTCGTTGTTGCGCTCGTCGATTTCGCCACCACGTGGTGCGGAAGGTAATAGCCGGGTTGTGTCTCGTCGGTGATTAAGGACATGTGACCCAAATCGATGTATTCGTCCATGACGCGATGATATTCTTGCTTGAGGATCGGGTCCGCGCCCAGTCTTTTTTGTAACCCTACGAATCGTCGCAAGGCCATCTGTCGAGAATCGCCGAGTTCTCGATCAGCGTTGCGAAATGGTAAACGCACGGTGTATCGTCCCGATGGTTCGCGAATAGTGTTTCGGTTGAAATGAGTTTCACAACCCGCGTTTTCCGATAGTTCAATTTGGCTCGTGTTTGCGTCGTCTAGCAGCCAAAACTTCGCGATTTGCTCTTTCAACTCGATTAATTGACATGACACGCGACTCCCGTCCTGAGCGTCCGGTCTTCCGCCAGCGACAGCCCAACCGAGCTGAGTTTTTTGCAAAAAGAGTTCACAACCGTCGTGAGATAGATCGCACTGTCCGATTGATAACAACGACAATGTTATTCCCGACCCGAGGAGAACATCAACCTTTTGCGGCAAATGAAATTGCGGATCGGCTAACTTTATGTTATTCGGTATATTTACCAATTCGCGGGGGAAAATCTCGTTTGGTACATTGTCAGCGATTTTTGGAATAACCAAAAAGGTGACCGTCTTGTTGAAATTACTGTGGATTGAGTAGAACGTACACTCGACCGCTCCTCGCGAAATTGTATTCGTGTCGTTGATCATTCCTACAGCGAGCGAACACGCGCGTACTGGCAATTTCAATTCCATTGCGAGATCTTCCGTGATGAAATGTGCTGTGGCACACGTATCCAATAAGGCGCGACATTTTCTGAATTGACCGTTCGAATCTTTGAAGCGTATTTGAGCGCTCAGCATTAATTGCGACTGGAAGGTTCGCGATGTAAAACTGTGCGCGACTACGTCTAGTCATGCCGTATTTACCTTCGATTTTGACTCGTTCGCGTTACCCGGTTTTGTCGCGTCTTGAATCGCCGTTGTCGTAGAGGTCTCGCTGTGCAAAAGCGTGTTGTGAAATTTCGGACAATTTTTGCAATGCGACGAGTTACATTTGCCGCTGTGTGCGCGCAAACAGTTTTTGCACAAGTTCGACTCTCTCACAAAGTTCCATCGTTGCGGTACGGTCATATTTCGGAACTCGCGACACTGGTACATGAAATGCCTTTCTTTTCTGCAAACCAAGCAGTTAGACGATGTGCCGGTCATAAGCGTACGCGCGCCGTCCTCCCCCCTTCGCATCTTCACACCGCCTTGATCTTTCCCGAAGAATGGTCGTTTTTTGTTCACATCTTGCCTTGAACGCGACGAATCTTGGTCGATCGTGAACAGTCGGAACGCGGTTTCGGAAATAAACTTAAACAATTGATCAAGTGTCGGTGAAATATCTAAACTGAGAGTTTCCTCCCATTTAGCTCGAATGTTGTGAGGCAGCGCGCGTTCCAATATCCGAACTAACAAATGTTCGTCCGGTTTCACGTTCATTGTTGCCAACATGTTTATGTGTTGACGCATGTCGTCGACGAGCCCCGCCAATCCCTTGTGCGTGGCCTTTGTTTGAACCGGTAACTCGAGAATCGCGTCGAGATGTTTGACGATTAGAATGCGGATTTTGTCGTATGAGTTTAACAATAATGCCCACGCTGTCTCGTAATTTTCTTCGCTTACGTTGTAAATCAGGATTTTATTCAACGCGTCATCCTCGAGACAATTTTTCAAATAAATGAATTTTTGCAAATTCGTTATGTCTTCGCGAGAGTCAATCATTACGAGAAACGTATTTTTAAACGATAGCCACTGCTCGAGATCACCGTTGAACTTCGGAAGATCCGCCACGGGCAATTTGAGACGACGCGTGTCGTCGATCGGTAAAGAGGTTGCATTTAATCCGTTATTAGACAGTGGCGTTCTCGGTAAGATGGTCGCTTCGATTTTTGTCGCGATCGCGTAAAATCTATCTTGCAACGTATTGTTACAGACTGACGTGCAGTTATCGCTGAATGAAGGAAACGGGAAGAGAGGAAGCTCTGGATCCGCTTGACCAGTCAACGAAGGTCGACGTTCAGGTTCAACGCACCTCCTTTAGATCCACATGGACGGGCTTACGGGAGGTTAACAGGGAACAGCGATATTATAGGAAGGAATGGTGAAGTATTATTATTAGTCTTACCTTTATTCTAGCTCGACGATCTCGACGATTTTGGGCGTAGCGGGTTGTGATGGGTTGTCAAGATGGCGGATGTCGAAGGATCGCCGCGTCAGAGTTGTTTCTACGGTGTCGACTATGCACCTAGCACCCTGGTAGTCGATGCTGTGCTGGACTATTGTCTTTGGAGTTTCTTCTAGGTAGCCTCGGAAGGGTCCCTCCGGTAATTCAGCTGGTTGTGGCGAAGGGACTTCGGCGCCCGAGAAACTATTGTCCGTATGATTTGACTGAATTTGATCGGGTTTTGGTAGTATAATAGTGTCACGGCTGTCGCTATCGTCTGGCCCTACGTATAATTCGTTTATGTAGTCTTTTAACCAGTCTGGCGTTGTTGATTTGAGTGACTCTATTATACGTTGTCGTCTAGCTATAGCCTTGGCTAGACGCGCGTTTGCTCTTTTCCCTGAACGACGTTTGAATTTTCGTTTCTTTATTACAGCTCCATCCATCTACGGGAAAGGGAAGGAGGTGGTTAACGTCGGCTTGGGTTTTGATATCCTCGCCTTGACGTCATGTGAGTATAGAAGGGTTCAACGCAAGCTTGGAAAGTAGTTCCTCGCCTGTGCCGCTAAACACGTGTAAGAGACTGAAGCAAGCTTGGATCAGTAAATCCTCGCCTATACGACAGAGTCTTGAAATAGTGTAAGGAAAGAGAGTTTAACGCAAGCTTGGAAAGTAGTTCCTCGCCTGTGTCGCTAAACGTGTGTAAGAACTGTAGTAAGCTTGGATCGCTAAATCCTCGCCTATACGACAGAGTCTTGAAATAGTGTAAGGAAAGAGAGTTTAACGCAAGCTTGGAAAGTAGTTCCTCGCCTGTGTCGCTAAACGTGTGTAAGAACTGTAGTAAGCTTGGATCGCTAAATCCTCGCCTATACGACAGAGTCTTGAAATAGTGTAAGGAAAGAGAGTTTAACGCAAGCTTGGAAAGTAGTTCCTCGCCTGTGTCGCTAAACGTGTGTAAGAACTGTAGTAAGCTTGGATCGCTAAATCCTCGCCTATACGACAGAGTCTTGAAATAGTGTAAGGAAAGAGAGTTTAACGCAAGCTTGGAAAGTAGTTCCTCGCCTGTGTCGCTAAACGTGTGTAAGAACTGTAGTAAGCTTGGATCGCTAAATCCTCGCCTATACGACAGCCTTGAAATTGTGTAGATATACTGGCTCAGAGACCTAGGTACTTCGCCCGTATATTCGTTGAGTGTAGGGTATTGGATTTTGTAATAATATATGAATGAAGGTGTAATTTACCTTGAGTTGGTTGAGGTTAATAAACTGTTTGATTTAAGATTAACCTTTGGTTTTATTTTATATGAATTTGAATATGAGTTAAACTGTTTTACAAGTTTAATAAGAAAATAGAATAATTCTAGAAGCGCCAAGACCACAAAAGACTTACGCGTCTTACTACTATTAACGTTATTCTATTTTGAATGTGCGACCGTGGACACGAGTTAAGAATCTTTCGCGAGCAAAAGTTAACTTGTCAAAATTCGATTAGAGATCTGAGCAGAGTAACTACTTGCACGAGTTTTGAATAAAGACTGACGTATGCAAGGCTGCGGTAAGATTGCGGTAGTCTTGTGTGGTAAGTGGGGGTTTATATAGGCCTCAAAATCTATGTGGTGGGGTTGTTTAGTTAAATACAAATTCTTATCCCACGGTGGACTCTGGCCAGCTGCATATGTTTAATATTTGCAAGTCGGTGCCTGCTTGGATATGTTTAAATAATATTTCTAGCGAACTCCGGATGTCTCTAATCTGTTTTGAAGTTTAGAGTTTCAAAATCAACACTTGATAAGTGGGTATTGAGTGTTCGGTTTATCTTATATAATTCATATGCGGTTGCTCTGAGTTCACGTAGAGTTTGAATTGCTCTTAGTTTTACCAAGGGGAATTCATTCTCTATTTCTTATAATTATTTCTTATATGGTAGTTGGTTATAATATTTTAGGTATATAATATAATATATAGGGTATAGTTTAATATATGATATATAAGGTAAGTATATGATGTTAAAATGTGTAGTGGTATTCTTATATGAGTTTTAATATGTTCCCTCATATGAATATATATATATGTATATATGTATGAATAATACTTGAAGTTAGTAATAATCTTTCTTATATAGTATAGGGTATTAACATGAATATATTCTTATGGTTTAGCATGGGTCATACCAGAGGGTAGCAGCGGTGTATACCTTGCATTGATATAAGTTTTGCTGGTGATATATTGCCGATTGCTGAGTGTTACTTATCCTCTAGTATGAACTGCTAGTGATAAGGTAGGTTTCTTATATGCTATGGTTAGATATAATAGGTTGATATTACTAGAGAGTAAAGAAGGAATTGAGTCTGTCAGCGTCCTTCGTTGGTAAGCGTGTGTTCCATATGGTAAGTTGGTGAGAACGTCACACCTCCCCCCTTAGTATCAAATGCTACAGCATTGCTGTGCATTTGACGTAGGCGGTTAGTGAGTTCTTCAATTGATGCTGTCTCTGTCTGTTCTGTAGGTGGACTTGTTGGTTGTTGGGGTTGTGCTACTTCGTTTCCTGCCTCTGGGTCTGGTGTTGTCGTCTTTCTTCCAAGGTGAGTAATGAGGTGTGTTGCGGATCCCCACAAGGCTCCCAGTAGGTGTATACTCCAACCGTATATATCATGTATAGTGTATCCGTGTATAATTGTATCTATTACGAATTTGATTATTCGGATTACAATAAAAATGCCTAAGAATCCTGCAGACATTGACCCGAATGACATGAATCCTGACCAAATTCTTTTCCCAGTTGATTCTGCTATTTTATCTAGCGTTGAGTCGTCCATTAGGTTATATATAGAGATTCCTTCTTTCGTTACTGTATGACCTGTTGCTCCTCTTGCTATAGTATTGAGTACTGCTGGTCTTTCGGCAGGGAATAGTAAGTGGTCCCGTAGGTTGTCTAGGTCCTGTTGTCTATATATACCGTTCGTTTCTAGTGGTCCTGCACTGATGTATTTCCACGTCATTTTGGTTTTTGGATTTAGCGATTTTGGAGGTATAACGTCTATAGGTGTTGGTGTGAATTTATACCAGGTGTCTTCTATTTTGTACATCGTCGCTAATATGGGGTTGCATTCTTTTTGAGTTCCCACCTTGATTATTATTTTGGATTTCGGTGTTAAGAATAACGAAGTGTTCCTGATTTCGATGGGAAGTTCCGAGTAGCAATGATCCGTTTGTCTGAGGCTGCATTCTATGGGTATGCATTTTATTATATGTACTACTTCTCCGGCAACCGTCGCCATATATCCTGGACCCTGCATTAAGTTATGGGCAAATTCGTCCGGTGATAGTGTAGCTATCGTCAGTGCGTTTCGTATAACTTGTTTTTCTAGTTCGCATTTTTGGGTTATAATGTCTCTGTATAAGGTCGTCAGTTGGTTTCGTATATGTCGTTCGACGTAAATGAATTTTGAGTTTATGTACGTGAATATGTCTATATTTTCTACTTTTACTGCTGTTTTTTGAATAAAGGTGTTACCCTTTGTGGTTTCGAATATGAATAATTTCGGATGTTCCGTCCTCATTATCGTATAGCCGCAGGTTCGTTTTTCAGTTGTTTTAATTAAAGCGAAGGTAACGTCGTCAGATGCTATTGAGTATATCGTCATAGGGTTGTCCGTTGGTCTGTCCGGTCTTTCAGTTATTTTTGAGACAGTCCCTTCGTATAAGACGTCGTATTCGTTGAACCTACAGTTGTCTTCTGGGGTGTCCGCCCAAAATGAATATCCTCCTTCTTCGTCGAAGCATGTGAGTTTATTCAGTTCGCACGTAACTCCATTTTGTAGCGTGATTTTATTCTCGTCGAGTCTGACCGTCGCCATTTGCATGGTTAGTGTTATTTTAATAGTCGCTTGTACTACGACTTTCGTCCATTGTCCGTATCCGTCATCGAAAAATTCTCCTTCGCAGGCCCCGTCTCTCGTCACGCTTCCTGCCAGGGTTGCTGTTGTCCTAGTCGTTGTATTTCGTTTGATGTTTGTCAGGTATCTGTTATGTCCTATGTTTAATTCGCCTCTCTCTTGCATATGGCGGCATTCTGTTTCGCTAACTTCGCGTATGTATGCTTGTCTGCCCCCTTCGGTGATGGATACGTGGGAGTGCATTCCACAGTGATATATTGTCCGGTCGATTTCTACACGGCATTGCATTACTTTCGTTTTCCTAAATTTCGATAGTTGAAGAAGCTGTACGTATGTCTGTTGGATTTCAGGTTTATTTTCAGGTAGGTCGCAGTTTGTCGCGTCGAGTAAACTTAATGTGGTAATGTTGAGTCCGCCCCCGCCGCAGTCATACCCGATTAGTGCTTGGGCTGTTGTAGCTATTAATAGTAGCAGTGGCGTATGTCGCATTGTCAATCCTCTGGAACAGAAGGTTCCATTCGTTCTTTACTCTCGTATATTTCATTGTCTTAAATTATATTCTAGGTTTTGAATTTGAAGTCGGTTTTTTAGAGGCTTGGTCTATTGATATAACGCTTTCCATTATTGCAGATGAGAGTGTTAGCGAAATCTTTGTGTGATTCGTATATGATGATAATTTCATTTGATTGTGTCACTAGGTCTTCTAGCGTGTGTTCATCGTAGTCTATGTTTGTAGTATATGATGTAAACCCGTATATGCGTGGTTCTATTAGTCTTTCATTAACCAATTGCTCTAAAATATCGGCTTCGTATTCTCTTAGTGTTCTACTGATTCCTATTATTATTTTAGAAGCTACTTGTTTTATTTCAATAGTCCGGGGGTTGTTGTCAGCGGTTTTTCTCGTATAGAGGATGAGGAATTCCTGTACTGGTTCGGTTAACCTCATTTTACCTTTGACATAAAATTTTTATTTAAGCCTGGCTATTTTTAACTTATTTCTATGGACTATTCTGTCCCTATTCTTTACTCTGATTTTAATATTTTGATTGTCTAATATTTCAATGATCTTATATGGTCCTGTATATTGGTCTCCTAGTTTTGCTTGATCGGTATCCTTTTCTTTTATGACTAGGTAAATTACCAGTCTACCTTTATGATTGACAGCAGTTACCCCTCCTATGGGTGTATTATAGGTTTTAAGTTTTTCAATTTGTCCTACGGTTGTTCGGAACAGGGGTCCTAGGCCTCTTTCAAACTTGAAGTCTTGGGATGTTGTATGTACTAGCGCGTATCCTTCCGGCGCGTTAAAAATGTCTCCTTTTGAAAGTACGAGTCTATTTATTTCTGGAGGATTACGGGAAAGTGCGTCCGCGTTTGCATTTATTCTACCAGGCTTGTAAACCATATTATATTCGTACTCTGCTAGCTTTAATCTCCACCTAACTAGACGTGACGTTGGATCTTTTACTGAGTTTAGCCATACCAAGGGTCTATGATCGGTTACTAGCGTGAATTTTGTACCGTATACGTATGATCGGAATTGGGAAGTGCAGTAAATTATAGCCAAAAGTTCCTGTTCTATTGTGGAATATCTTTGTTCGGCTGGTTGAAGTAGTCGCGAGGTGTAGGCGATTGGTAAATCTTTTCCTATTTCGCCCTGGCTAAGTACTCCTCCTATCGCTTGTCCTGACGCGTCCGTGGTTATTATAAAAGGTTTCGTGAAGTCCGGGTATTGCAATATTGGTTTCTCGCATAATTTATCCCGTAATATTTCGAAGGCTTCTTGTTGTTTCTCCTGCCAATTGAACGGTGTAGTTTTCCTTAAGAGTTCCGTCATTGGTTTTGCGATTTTTGAAAAATTAGGAATGAATCTGCGATAATAGCCTGCTAATCCAAGGAATTGTTTAATATTTTTCGCGTTTTTTGGTACCGGAAAGTTTCTTACTGCTTCTATCTTTTTCGGATCGGGTTTTACTCCGTTTTCGCTTATTACGTGTCCTAAATACATGACTTCTCTCCGGAGGAATTCGCATTTATCCGGTTGTAGTTGAAGGTTAGCTCCGCGTAGTCTTTTCATTAGAAGGTTAAATTTTTGCTCGTGTTCCTGAAGGGAACTGGCATAGAGGACTATGTCATCTAAGTAGACGAATAGTTCGTTTCCTTGTAGTCCTGTTAATACAGTGTCCATTAAACGTTGGAAGGTGGCTGGCGCGTTTTTTAGTCCGAACGGCATTCGCGTAAACTCGTAATGTCCGTAGGGGGTAGAGAACGCGGTTTTAGGGCCATCTGCTTCCTTCATTCGTATTTGGTGAAAACCTGAAGCTAAATTGAAGACCGAAAAATATTTTGCGTTGCCTAGTTGGTCTAAAATTTCATTAATATTCGGTAGTGGATATGCGTCTCCGATGGTTTTTTCGTTCAGATTTCTATAGTCGATTACCATTCGCCAACGTTTGTTTCCTTGCGAGTCGGGTTTTTTGGGTACAATCCATACGGGCGAGTTGTATGGGGATAGTGAGGTTTTAATTAAATTGTTTTTTTCCAAGTCCGCGACCTGCTTATTTATTTCTTCCTTGTGAATTGGTGGGAATCTATATTGTCGCGTATTAACTGGAGTATCGTCCGTTGTGGTTATACCGTGTTCTATCGCGTTGGTCGCTTTTAAAGGTTCGTCGGGTAAATGGAATATATCGACGTTTAGTTGTATTAATTTTTCTACGTGTTTTGTTTCTTCCGAATTTAAGTGTTCTAGCCTGAGTAATGGTTTTATTTGCTCGAATCGTCGGGTCTGTTGGTCACTTAACATATAGGTATGCTTTACATGCGTGATCTTTCCTTGCTCTTGGTTATAGGGGAAAATTTCGACTTCTGGTGTTTCAATTATTATATCCTTTTCTGTGGTATTGATAATTGGAATTATAGCCTGTTCGTTCTGAACGCTAACTAGTGCTTCTCCCGCATAAATACCTTCGATGTGACCTAGCCGCGGTAGGTATCCTTCTCGGAGATTAGTGGTTTCTACGTTTACCTGAATGATTTGTGTGGTACGAGCCTTTATTGTAAATGTGTCTTTAGGTATGAAAGCTAATGACTGGTCATTGATGGTTAGGCATTCGTTTTCATAATTTATGGTCGCCTTTGTTCCACGAAAGAAGGCTGATCCCAATATTCCGTCTTGTTTGATTCTAAAGTTGTCGTCGACTACGTGAAAGGGTACCGTTTCTCCTGCTATATCTATTTCTGTACTGCCTAAGGATTTAATTAAATTTTCGGTGATGCCTTTCATTTCTATTTTATCTGAGATGTTTATTTTCTGTCGATCCTTTAAATTTCCTACCTTGATTATATTGGGTTCCGCTCCCGTGTCTATCATTAATTTGGTATTCATTTTTAGGTCTTTAGAATTTATTTTGATCGTGGGTACTGCACCTAAGCTGAGGTTGACGGTTGCGATAGTATTTCTTCCAGGGTTAGCAATGGGTTGACCGTTCGCGTCGGCCCTATTTCTCGGGGTTTCGCGTTCCCCGAGGGGCCTGCCTCGTTTCCCGAATTCTGTTTGCTAGCCTGGTCGTTCTGTCTTCGTTCGTCGGCCCATTTCTTTTTCCTGCATTCGTCGATGTTGTGGCCAGTGTATTTACAGAATTTACATGACTTATTTGGGTCATACGCGCTGCGAGTTGGATCATAATTAGATCGAGGTCCATTATTATTGTTATTATTCTGAGGTTGATTGTCACGCGTTCGTTCATAATTATTATTACGTGAGCCGTTAGTTGGAGTTGGGGTTTCTTGTTCCCTTTTCATGAATCTGCATTTCTCGGTTACGTGTCCTATTTTCTTGCAGTTTAGGCAAACCGGTGGCTCGTTCTTCCGTGAATAAAAACTCGTTTTATTGCCCTGATTATTCTTGAATCTTTCTTTGTCTTTATCGAATTGTTTCCCTATTTCTATAGCCTTAACCGTGGCTTCCGCAAAGGTTCTGACTCCCGCGATTTGGAGTGCGTTCCTATAGTCTGCTGGAAGTCCATCTAGGAAACTGTCCAATGCTTCTATATCTACGGCTTCTGTGTCTACGTATCCGTTATTTCGTCTTTCTACTTCTAGAATCGCTGTTTTTAGATCCTTGACTCGACTTATGTATTCAATTATATGTTCACCCGTTTTCTTGAAAATGTTTGCTAGTTCACCCCGGTAAAAGTTCGCACTACGGTTTGGGCTAAAGATTTCGAATAGTTTGTCTGAGAAGTCTTGAATATTTCCGAACTCTTCATCCTCCAGTGCTATTGCTGCTCGTCCCGTGAGCTTACCCTTAAGAATTTTTACCAGCGTTATTTCGGCTGAAGGGGCGATCATACCTTTCGCCCGCCTACATGCTCTAGTGAATGCCATGAGGCCCGAAGTGTCCCCGTTAAACGTTGGTACTAATTCGATAGCTTGTTTTATAGTAATTGTATTTTCGGGATTTGAACTAGTGTGCGGAACTGTTCTAACTTCGTGTCTCCTTGAACTTCTCCTGAGAGATTCCATCTCTTGCCTAAGCGTTCTCAATTCTTCGGCTAATGCGTGTATGGGGTTATCGTTAGGTAATTGATTTTGATTTTGCGGAGGAGTGGTTGGTAGTGCAGGAGGATCTGGGGCTGGTCTGACAGGCAGAGTGGGCGTTGCCTCTGTTCCTGGCATATTGGCTTGACTTGAGGTTGAGGCTTCGGAGTCTACGTGTGTCATTGTTTCTGAATTATTTGCCCGTAAACCTGAGATTTCATTTCTAAGTCTTTGCGATTCTAATTCTAGTTGTTCTTGGCTTTTAGCTTGTTCTTGTAACATTTTTAGTTGTTCTTGTAAATTTCTGTTTCTTTCTGTTAATTCTAGTTCTCTAGCTTGATATGTTTGTTCTTTTGAGCTAATATTCTGTTGTAGTTTTATGACTTCTGTTTCCCGTGCTTCTATTTGTTTTAGTTTTTCTGTTAATTCTGAATCTAAGCGTGCTAATTCAGCGGCGTCTAAATTTTTACTTCTTAGTCCTGAAGCCATTTTATTTTATGTTTCGTGTATTTATAATAAAAGCTGTTTCCCTGATCGTAAGAATCCCACGACCTGACACCAAAATTATTTACGCGTTGTTACAGACTGACGTGCAGTTATCGCTGAATGAAGGAAACGGGAAGAGAGGAAGCTCTGGATCCGCTTGACCAGTCAACGAAGGTCGACGTTCAGGTTCAACGCACCTCCTTTAGATCCACATGGACGGGCTTACGGGAGGTTAACAGGGAACAGCGATATTATAGGAAGGAATGGTGAAGTATTATTATTAGTCTTACCTTTATTCTAGCTCGACGATCTCGACGATTTTGGGCGTAGCGGGTTGTGATGGGTTGTCAAGATGGCGGATGTCGAAGGATCGCCGCGTCAGAGTTGTTTCTACGGTGTCGACTATGCACCTAGCACCCTGGTAGTCGATGCTGTGCTGGACTATTGTCTTTGGAGTTTCTTCTAGGTAGCCTCGGAAGGGTCCCTCCGGTAATTCAGCTGGTTGTGGCGAAGGGACTTCGGCGCCCGAGAAACTATTGTCCGTATGATTTGACTGAATTTGATCGGGTTTTGGTAGTATAATAGTGTCACGGCTGTCGCTATCGTCTGGCCCTACGTATAATTCGTTTATGTAGTCTTTTAACCAGTCTGGCGTTGTTGATTTGAGTGACTCTATTATACGTTGTCGTCTAGCTATAGCCTTGGCTAGACGCGCGTTTGCTCTTTTCCCTGAACGACGTTTGAATTTTCGTTTCTTTATTACAGCTCCATCCATCTACGGGAAAGGGAAGGAGGTGGTTAACGTCGGCTTGGGTTTTGATATCCTCGCCTTGACGTCATGTGAGTATAGAAGGGTTCAACGCAAGCTTGGAAAGTAGTTCCTCGCCTGTGCCGCTAAACACGTGTAAGAGACTGAAGCAAGCTTGGATCAGTAAATCCTCGCCTATACGACAGAGTCTTGAAATAGTGTAAGGAAAGAGAGTTTAACGCAAGCTTGGAAAGTAGTTCCTCGCCTGTGTCGCTAAACGTGTGTAAGAACTGTAGTAAGCTTGGATCGCTAAATCCTCGCCTATACGACAGAGTCTTGAAATAGTGTAAGGAAAGAGAGTTTAACGCAAGCTTGGAAAGTAGTTCCTCGCCTGTGTCGCTAAACGTGTGTAAGAACTGTAGTAAGCTTGGATCGCTAAATCCTCGCCTATACGACAGAGTCTTGAAATAGTGTAAGGAAAGAGAGTTTAACGCAAGCTTGGAAAGTAGTTCCTCGCCTGTGTCGCTAAACGTGTGTAAGAACTGTAGTAAGCTTGGATCGCTAAATCCTCGCCTATACGACAGAGTCTTGAAATAGTGTAAGGAAAGAGAGTTTAACGCAAGCTTGGAAAGTAGTTCCTCGCCTGTGTCGCTAAACGTGTGTAAGAACTGTAGTAAGCTTGGATCGCTAAATCCTCGCCTATACGACAGCCTTGAAATTGTGTAGATATACTGGCTCAGAGACCTAGGTACTTCGCCCGTATATTCGTTGAGTGTAGGGTATTGGATTTTGTAATAATATATGAATGAAGGTGTAATTTACCTTGAGTTGGTTGAGGTTAATAAACTGTTTGATTTAAGATTAACCTTTGGTTTTATTTTATATGAATTTGAATATGAGTTAAACTGTTTTACAAGTTTAATAAGAAAATAGAATAATTCTAGAAGCGCCAAGACCACAAAAGACTTACGCGTCTTACTACTATTAACGTTATTCTATTTTGAATGTGCGACCGTGGACACGAGTTAAGAATCTTTCGCGAGCAAAAGTTAACTTGTCAAAATTCGATTAGAGATCTGAGCAGAGTAACTACTTGCACGAGTTTTGAATAAAGACTGACGTATGCAAGGCTGCGGTAAGATTGCGGTAGTCTTGTGTGGTAAGTGGGGGTTTATATAGGCCTCAAAATCTATGTGGTGGGGTTGTTTAGTTAAATACAAATTCTTATCCCACGGTGGACTCTGGCCAGCTGCATATGTTTAATATTTGCAAGTCGGTGCCTGCTTGGATATGTTTAAATAATATTTCTAGCGAACTCCGGATGTCTCTAATCTGTTTTGAAGTTTAGAGTTTCAAAATCAACACTTGATAAGTGGGTATTGAGTGTTCGGTTTATCTTATATAATTCATATGCGGTTGCTCTGAGTTCACGTAGAGTTTGAATTGCTCTTAGTTTTACCAAGGGGAATTCATTCTCTATTTCTTATAATTATTTCTTATATGGTAGTTGGTTATAATATTTTAGGTATATAATATAATATATAGGGTATAGTTTAATATATGATATATAAGGTAAGTATATGATGTTAAAATGTGTAGTGGTATTCTTATATGAGTTTTAATATGTTCCCTCATATGAATATATATATATGTATATATGTATGAATAATACTTGAAGTTAGTAATAATCTTTCTTATATAGTATAGGGTATTAACATGAATATATTCTTATGGTTTAGCATGGGTCATACCAGAGGGTAGCAGCGGTGTATACCTTGCATTGATATAAGTTTTGCTGGTGATATATTGCCGATTGCTGAGTGTTACTTATCCTCTAGTATGAACTGCTAGTGATAAGGTAGGTTTCTTATATGCTATGGTTAGATATAATAGGTTGATATTACTAGAGAGTAAAGAAGGAATTGAGTCTGTCAGCGTCCTTCGTTGGTAAGCGTGTGTTCCATATGGTAAGTTGGTGAGAACGTCACAGTATCAAACTCAGCGAGTTGTTCGTCATCGGATTCGACCAACAGCGCAAGTTCGTCGTGTAGTTCCTCGTACGCCCGGAACTGTTCTTTCAAACGATCTAGACGCATTTTCACATTCGCGGGTTGTAACTCAGAGTCTTCCGCGATTTTTTCGAGTTTGGTCGTTTGCGCCTTCAACGTCGCACGTTTTTGACTTATGTATTTCACGCGGTCACTCATTTTAAATGAAATCGTATTGAATAAAAGTCTCACGAATATTTCACCGAACTCCACTGGTATTATGTATTACGGTATTCCGAACTGAGGGTAGATGTGTGAATATCGGACGTCGCAATGAGACTGACGACTCAGTTCTCTAACCTTTGATTCCTCGATTTACGAGTGATCGGTTTTTCTTGAACACACACGAACTCGCCTTTGTGCGTACTGTGAGACAAAGGGTGTTTTTCCTCTGGACCGACGCGGCCCGTGTAATGTAAACAAGTGCCCCATGTGACGGTTACGAGTAGACGCTTGTGCTGCGTGACGTAGGACGAAGCGGCCTATGATTGTTTATGTTCGCAATCCCACTTCTGACACCACAATTGTATGGTTGAAAGTCCTTCATTGCGAAGTTCCTTCATAATTTCGTATTTAAATTCGGTAATGTTGAAGGGATTGAGCTGGATTTTTTGTTCTCGTATAACAGTGTGAAAGTTTATTGACTCTGGTGGGAAAAGCCTCGCCAACATAAAAACCCACGTGTTGCGGATACGTTATTTTACGACTTTACATCGGTCTTAGCGTTAGAACGAAAACGTGTAATGAGCGTATGTCTCGCGCCGTCGTGATCGCGCGCGTATTGTGTTCGATTGCGTCGTTTTTTGTACCAGGTAGGATCTTGGGCTGTTGCCGTCCTTTAGGTAAGATAACGATTGTTAAGGATCCAAGAATCAAGAGCTGTTGCCGTTCTCGCGATCTCCTTAACGCGTCTGTCATTTTCGTCAACCTTGTAACAGGTGGGTTGCGTGTAGGCCTGAGGCCCCACCGCCAAGAGCGTGCGCCTTCGGGCGTCGCTGGGTGACGACTGACTCTTTGTATATAGGTGCGCGCTTACCGATCACAACAGCGCAGTATTAAAAAAAAAGATATCTACACACCAAACACTGAGAGCCAACCGTTTCCTAGAATTGACGACTTAAAAATACGTGCTAGAAATTGTAAATATTTCTCCAAATTGGACGTAAACTCGGCGTTTTGGTCGATACCAGTACGTGAAAAGGACAAGTACAAATTAGCCTTCGTAACTCACCATGGCCATTCGCAATGGAAATGCTTGCCATTTGGCTTAAAGACTTCACCAGCAATTTTCCAAAGAGTATTATCTAGTGTATTGGGAAAGAATGAACTGAGCAAATTCGCGGTAAATTATATAGATGATATTTTAATTGATTCAGAGACTTATGAGGATCATATAAGACTCTTGAATCTAACTATGCAAGCACTACAGAAGCAAAGTTTTCAGTGTAATTCATCAAAATGTGTGTTTGCCAGTAACAAAGTGATTTATTTAGGTCATGAGATATGTGATAACTATATTAAGCCAATAAATGATAACCTCATAGCAATGAAAGAGTTTCCTATACCACGAACAAGGAAAAACATCAGACAATTCTTAGGGAAAATAAATTTCTATATAGTATATATACCAAATCATGCGACACTATTAGAACCTTTATACAATTAATTAGGGAAAAATATAGATTTTATATGGTCAGAGAGATGCCAGAATAGTTTTCAAAAAGTAAAGAAATATTTATGCTCTGCTCCGGTATTAGCAATATTTGATCCAGAGGCACCAATCTACATTTTGACTGATGCAAGTATAGAAGGAGTTGGTGCTGTATTGAAATAACCTCAAGAAGATAAATTGCTAAAACCAGTATTTTATTTTTCAAAAAAGTTAACGACTTCACAGAAAACAAAAAAGGCAATATATATCGAATGTTTAGCTATCAAAGAGGCTATACTTTACTGGCAATATTATTTAATTGGGAAAAAATTTGTGATCACAGATCACAACCCACTTGAAAATTTTAATATAAGAAATAGTAAAGATCAAGAACTAATACACATATTAAACTATATATCTCAATTTGATTTTGACATAGTATATAATCCAGGAATAGAAAATTCAGAAGCGGATTGCTTATCAAGGAATCCAGTGTTAGAACCTAGCGAAGAAAGTGAGGAGAAATCAATAATAAAAACAACAAATCTCTGAGAATTAGAAGAGATAAAAGTCAACCAAAGGCATCTACAATTAGATAATAAACATAAAATAAAAAACGATATCATATATAAAACTTTAAATAACAAAGAGAAAATATGGATAACAGAGGATTTTGGTAAATCACTAGTGAAAAAAGTACATGAAAAACAAGGACATATAGGTACTAAACAATTAATTATAATGATTGGTCAAAAGTTTTACTTTAAAAATATGTATAAACATATCAAATCAATATGTCGTTTGTGTGAAGTGTGCATAAAAAACAAAACTAGAATAGGATGTTTTAAAGCACCCTTATCTCAACTAGGTCCAGCTAAGGAACCTTTTGAGATTGTCTCGTTAGATACAATAGGAGGTTTAAAAGGCAAAAGCACAAAAAGATACCTACATCTAATAGTTGATCATTTCACAAGATGTGCTTTCATTAGCACATCCAGAACACAACTGGCTAAAGATTTTATTAAATTGATAGAAAAACAGTATTAACAGTCCAATACTCTGGTATAAACTCAAAACAATTTAAAAATTATATAAAAAATCAAGATATAAATTTAATATTCACAGCAAGTGATTGTGCATTTTCTAATGGCCTAAATGAAAGGACAAACCAGACGATAATTAATAGGATGAGGTGCAAAATATTTGAGAATAAGAATAAGTCATGGCCAACGATAGCAGAAGAGTGTATAAGAGAATATAATAACACAAACCACAGTTCTACAGGTTACACCCCAATCTACTTACTAACTGGAAAGGAAAGCTCCATTTTGCCGGAACCATTAGAAACAAATAACAAGGAAAATTGGGAGATCAATAAAACAATAGCGTATGAAAATTCAAACAAGATACATAGGCAAAATAAAAAATACTATGATGAAAACACGAACAAAATAGATTATAAGGAAAGAGATCTAGTATATGTACAATACAAAAACAAATTAAAAAGGGATAAATTAAATACGATTAGAATAGGACCATTCATGATACATATAAAAATATCAGAAGTAATATACGCCATAAATAACGGATCTACAAAGGAGGATGTTAGTCTGTACCACGCACGTAAATTAGTGCCATATACGGGGTATGTAACCCCTCCGCCGAAAGGGGGGGATGTAAGTTTGAGTGTACCTCCAAACTAAGTGGTAAGGCTCGGTCGATACACACGACAGGTGACTTTATCAGGGGAACCTGAAAAGCCACGTGCGAGATTAGAGTGTAATGATTCAGCGAGTATTACTAATTATGAAGTAAGGCTATCAACAATAGTATTGAATCAGGTACACTAATTAATTATTATCACGTAGTTAATAGTATAGTGGCCCAAAGCTAATATTATGTTTGTTAATTACAGTTATACCTTACTGCATCAATACGTGTTGGATTCTTAACCTAAATTTCGTCCATCCTCAATAAGTCTCTGATTTCGAGACTTACATACCCATTATTCGAAATATACGTAATATCTGACATGTTCATATAAACTTATTTCAACTGATGTGTTGCGATGCATTTAAGTGATTTACATGTATCGACATACCATGCACTGAGTATATCCGTTTGTATTATACATGCATACCTCGATGGTGAGAGAAAAAGCTTATAAGCGTATGCAGTAATGTTGTTAAGAAATTATTTGATGTGCATCCAATTCCATCATATATGTGCAATGAAGCAGTCTTATGTGTCTCTCATTGGATAATAACGTTATTAATCTTATACCTATATAAGTTGATATCTGCTTTATCATATTATTGTATCCGTTGTATAGTACACTGTTGAGTCTGTGAATTATGACGGATAATTACTTCGTTGTATTTCATATACATTTTGTCAGATATCATCATATTGACATGATGATACGATATTTTTATCTTTTTCTTGACGCGACTTTGATAAAATTGAACAGTAATGACAATGTGTTTTTGGATATCATTACTTATTTTTTCGGAACTTATGGTATTCTTTCTAATAAGAATATATAGGCGTCTTCAGCTCCTCGTGGCCAGATCATTTTACACACAGTCATATCGCTAATACTTAACCAATTATTTATTTTGTCTTTCAGCATCACAGTATAATGACCAAATGACGCTGTCCAAATTCTGACCGTGATGAAATATTGTACTAGGGTGATTCACTGCTACCGGGCCATTTAAGATAGGCGGATTCCTTAGAAAATTCTAAGACTAAAAGTCCTTTACCAAAAATTCGATAGACCTCTAGTTTTCGAGCTACGGAGGATCTAGGATAACCAATTACAGAGCTTATACGTGACTCGGACAGGGCCGTCTAGATATCTTAAATCAATAAAATGTAGTCTTTATTTCGTCATAAGTAATTTCGGCATCACTTGTAACTGAAACTGGGATTGCTGCTGGCGTTGGTTTCGACGTCCAGGTCGTCCAGGTTATCCTCCTCGTGATCCAGGTCGTCCGCTTCGTAGTTTTCGTAGTCCAGGTCGTTCGCAACGTGGTTTCCAGCGTCCAGATTGTGCGCATCGTAGTTTTCGTAGTCCAGGTTGTGCGCATCGTAGTTTTTGTAGTCCAGGTCGTTCGCTTCGTAGTCTTCTTTGTCCAGGCTCTGTGCTTCGTGGTCTTCATTGTCCAGGTCGTAAAATACGAGCTGTACAACCTGCAAGACGAAAATTACGAAGCGAATGACCTGGACGACGCAAACTATGAGGCGTACGACCTAGACTACGAAAACTACGATGCGCACAACCTGGACGCTGGAAACCACGTCGCGAACGACCTGGACTGCGAAAACTACGAAGCGGATGACATGTGCAACTAAACTATGTAGCACACGACGTAGAAGACGCGAACCACGAAGCGAACGACCTGGATCACGAGGAGGATACCCTGGACGACCTGGACGTCGAAACCAACGCCAGCAGCAATCCCAGTTTCAGTTACAAGTGATGCCGGAATTACTTATCGAAATGAAAATTACATTTCAATAATTTAAGATATTTAGACGGTCCTGTTCGAGTCACGTATAAGCTCTGTAATTGGTTATCCTAGATCCTCCGTAGCTCGGGAACTGGAGGTCTATCGAATATTTGGTAAAGGGCTTTTAGTCTTAGAATTTCCTAAGGAATCCGCCTATCTAAAATGGCCCGGTAGCAGTGAATCACCCTGTATACTTTGTATTTTTGATTATACAGTGTAACTTTGGTGGTTGGTACAGCATTTATTCTACAATTGGTTATTTTAGTCGCATGACCACTTTCATACGAAAAAAGCATTAATTGCAAAATAATAATATTTTTAACCGAAGCAATGACAGTCTTCTGAAGTTTGTCATTTGTATGACAATTTTCGCATACACCGTCAATTCTAGTCCATCGCGACAAATAGGCATCGATCAGATTTTGCAGATTTGTGGGACACTTAACATTCGATGCGAATGTAACAGGTATTGCTAGAATTTGATTCGGTTGTGTTTGCTCAGAGCTAAGTCCGCAATTATTGCATCGAATTTTTGTGATCAATTCATGTCCAACTGCAGTACGTATTATATTTAAGTTTTTACACAAGGCCAGAATGAATTCCGCTGCGTCTTGTTGCGTATTTTCTATGAACTGTTCGCCTGCAAATTCTCGAACGGCCGCTGAATTCAATTTCTCTCCACCTGTAACGTAGGCATAGGCCAATGATTCTAAAGGGTCGTTATTTTTCAGTTTTATTGATTCGCGTACAATGGACTGACGATGAAATATAGCCTGTAGAGAGGCGTTCGCGTAACAAGAAACGCCGTCTATATTTTCTATACGGATTACGTTTGGTAGGAAATCATGCAACGCAGTACTGTTGCTTTCGGTCTGTATATTTTGTATATTTTGTACATACGAAGGAATTGACTACACAGTGCCTTTAACTTTTCGATTTGTTGCGTGTGAAATATTAAATTCGGCTAATTCTGGCCTGTACAGTTTTCTGAGTCGATTGTACGCTATTAGTGCCGACTCTTGAACTTTGAATGATTGCGGATCTAAATTGATCAAATGCAATCCTTCGAGCGATGTGACTCTAGATAATGGAACGTAGGCTTGTCCAGAAGTAAACAAGCTATTACCAATATCCATTACCGCGCTGTTTAAAGTTAGACACTGACTTTTATGTATCGTTATACCATAACTGAGTGACACAGGAAATTGTTTTCGATATATAAATGCGCCATTCATTATTTCAAATTTCGTTGAAACCCTTTCGATAATATGTTGTGTTCCTGATTGTAAAACAACCGTCAATGTCTGTACTTCATGTGTGTCGATAGATCGAGTAATGGAAATAATGTGACCTATAGTACCATTGATAAGACCATAGATATAAGGTACTAGATTGGACAAGATGGCGGCTAGAAACAGTGTCGCGAGATGAATGTAGGCGGCGCGGTAATCGAAAATACCTTTTTCGTATATTTCACTTCAGTACTCTTTTCTACCAACAGCATTGCGTTTTGGTAAATGATCTGCACATATTGATCGATAATCTAGATATTTCATTTTATCAACAGATTTTTAATATTTGCGCATGATCCTGTGCTGCCTTATCAACGTGTAATTTTATGATTTGTGGCGTAGTATGAGCTAAATGGCTAAGGGTTGGGCTGCGGTATACGCAGTGACCCCCAAGTAATACATATATAATATTACATAGTATCATTTCAAATTTGACTTGATCACCTGAAAGACCGCGGTTTTTGACTTGAAGACTTGGAAATTTTTGATGTAGCCTGGAACGGATTTCGTGTCCGAAAAAATCAACCTGTCTCACGTGAAAAACGCGTCGAATGATTCTCTCCCGCGCTAAGGACAGGACAAGAAATTGAATGTCACAGTGAATGCGCTCAAAGTGAAAAGACTGATCAACGTCTGGAGCCAGAAAACTTGTGCGATATTTACATCTCAGTAAACACTTTAGAATATCAACATTACAGACAAATCGAAACTTCGGCCAGATATCTCACAGATAATAAGTAGACCTGCCCACATGTATACGGGGCACTCTTCGTTAATCAAGCCACTCCTTCCTACCGACTTAACGAATATTTTTCAAAATTTGCCAGCTCGTAGTACTACCTGAAAAATCCCTTCGTGGAATGTAACGTAACTTGTTGTTAGGCGAGGACATAGGCGAGTATATCCCCCGCTACGCTACTCTTCAACGCTCGCCTTAGGAGGTTTGATACAACGAAATTCACACCCGTTGGGTGCCATACGCACTTGCGTCAGCGTTTAACGAAAAGTGAAAGTACGATAATCAGAGAACTTGCGAACGACAAGTTAGCTATTTGAGATTCGATACTTTATGATGAAGGGACTGGGTAGAGCATTCGAACTTAAAAACTTTGCATATGCCTTCCGGCCGTGTATTCTATGAAATTAATAAATTGCATAACAGGCTCCTCGTGATAACGAGATATAATACTATAAATACAATATGCATCAAGCGAGAAAGATATTATTTTATTAATTTAAGATGATCAATACATTTCACGTACAAAATTCAGGTTCATCGATAATAATTTTAAAAAGTAAGAATAGGCAATTTCAATTATACTACCACATGATATAAACCATACAATAGAAGTTAGTATTCATAGATGTTCTGATAAATCTTATCCGGTACGCGTTAAGACACGATTAATTCACGAGGCATAATCGACAGCGAACATTGAGCTGTTTCGATATAAAATGAATCAATTAAACTGTACGGTATTACAAAGCGATACTCGGTACTTGTCAAGGAAAAATTAGATAGGCTGTACTTGATCAATGATCAAGGGAAGACCCCACTACAATTTTGGAGAAAGCCGGTACGCCAAAAATCTCCTGCGGAAGGTTCCCCTACTTTAATACACATACTACCATAATCTAAAAGTTGTAGTATATGTGTCTCTTTATTCGACCATTTTTAGTAATTCTAAAAAATGAATTGTATTTTTTGATTAGTCCAAAATTTAGTAGTGGTTTTCCTTGACGAAAAAAAAAGCATCTCACAGCGGAAAGAAAATGAATCAATAAGAAAACAATGTTATCGACGCGGGTAGAAGGTGAGCGTAGATCGAGTAAGCCGCGTGTTGAGCCCGACTTGAAGAACTGCCCGTAATGCGTTATGAGTGTTGGCACGTATCCTGGTCATCCTTAATCATCTAAATACGACCGGCTGCATACACTGCTTCTTTCTCCTTGGTTGGATTATGGTTATAAGTCGTACGAAGCAGGTACCAAAATGCAAACACCCATGACATGGCTGCGTACTGATGATTGGTTGTCGCATGCGCGACGGTAGTCGACTCTACCACTGCACGTTCGATGGTGAGCGCAGGATTAAACCATCATCTCTGGCGCAACCCCTGTTTTGGTACCTCTCTGTTCGCCTCCGATCTCCGGTAGCACCCCGGTGCTGGATTGCCTTGGGATTCCGCTCGTCGCAAAAGACTAGCTTCGGAGTAACGGCCTGACTGCAGTCAATCCGCCGGAGTCTCCACTGGGATTGCAGTGCTAGGCAACTAGAGCATCGCTCATGATAGGGCTCCTATCAATGGAACGTCTACACTGATAGTCTTCTGTCACAAATTAGCCGCAATAACGATCGTTGAGACGATAATGGTTCGGAGTTTGATTCGGAACCAGGCCGATAAGTCGGAGAAGAGAAGGCTGTGAAGGCACTCTTGCGCTGCTCGCTAAGCCACTGTCAGGCATTCAGAATTGGACGAGATAGGTTCGTGAGGGAAGCGAAGCATTGTTGACACATCCCCGTACGTCATCGATCCACTGGTGAGCCAAGATGATCCTCTTGACCGGAAAGAAACGATGGCTTTGGCACTTTTTTGGTGAACCAAAGGTGCACGCATTATATCTATGGTGCACGCTATGAGGTATTTCTGGAAGTCCAAAGACGACAGCCATACGGCCTCAACATGATGTTGCTGTCCCTTTTCGTGGTTCTTCCTCGACGCTAGAAATCTCAGTGTCTCATGGTGTCTCCAAAGCCTCGGTGCTCGCTTTTGCATGGTTCCACACGATTAACAATTATACGAATTAACAATTATATGAATAAACAATTATAGTTACATCCTATAGTTTTCCTGTTTGTTAGCTATTTTCCCTGGAGTCTTACCTATCATGCGTATCGCACTTATTACCCGTATGACAACATTCCTAAATTCTACGTCAAAATACACACTATTCTGATCCATCCACTTTGCGTGGATTTTATTTATGACTTTGAATCTTAAGTCCTACCGCGCTGCTATTCCTTTCATGCATGAATTCCGGAATATGCTATATAACTATCAAAAAAATCAACCTTGTTTTATTGCAAAAAAAATTCATCTGTTTTGACAGAACATGAACTATACTATGCCGTCGAAATCATGGCTAAAATTTTATTGAAATTTTCACAATGAACTGAATTTTGTATCGGCCCGAACCGGGATTTTTTGGATTCAATCGATTGTGCAATTCGATAACACTAATTGGCTAATCGGGAACATTTAAAAATTCTAAAAAAAGCTGTGATTAGAATTTTGAAATGCTCCACGCAATTAATTTTTTTACAATCTCTAAAATCGAGAAAAAACTCTCAAAAAATGATTAAACTTCGACGGTCCGACTGGTGGTTGTTGCCGTAGTAAAATAAAACCGTACTTTGTTGCACGCTGTTTTCGAGCGCTGATTTTTTTGCATCGCATCCGATTCCTCGTGCGAATTTTGCAGTGACTATTAGACTCGTCGAGGCAACAGTCGTTATTTTTCTAAATATTTCGAGAGTAAAACCAGATCGCAGTGTACCATGACATCGACCACCAGTGATGTGTGTTTTTACAAAAATTGTGCTTCGACCCGAAATAGTCAGGGCACATACCTATTTTGTTTCCCAAAGATTAAAGACTCCAGATATGAGCTATGGATACGACATGCAGGTATGTCCATTTATTTTATCAATTTAATTATTTATAAAGTACTATAGATACGACAGCGGAATTCCACCTCACTTCTCGTTATTTTGTTATTTAGAGCCGGATATGCAACCCTTAAAAAAGAACATTGGTGGAATCTCACCTCAAATCGGTAGCATTTTGTAGTTTTTTCTGAGAATATATTTACTTGAATGCGGGCTATTACTTTGTTTGTCCAAAAAAATCCGCGATTATTTCAGAATTTGTTACGAAAAAGCTTATACCCACATAATTCTGAAATTGAGTATCCTCATTGAAAGGCTTGCATTTAATACCTAAGTGTCCTTTAATATGGATAAAAGTACGGAACGGAGATGCGGGGAAAGACGTGAGGAGATTGTGCCGGCGATGACATCGCTCGTTTGCGGGAGTTTTAGGTTTCCGGCAGATGATCTGGAATAGAAAAATCAATCATATATTTAGTGTATATGAAATTGCGCATGAAGTGAACTCGAATCAGAAATAAAAAAAGATTCACTCGACAATGATGAGCTATCGAAGATAAAGTTTCACCAAAGTTTCACTTCGATAGCTCAGCATTTACTATTACAATAGTTTTTCTGCTTGGTTCTAGTTCACTTCAGATGCAATTACATATATACACTAAGAATATGTTTCATTTTTTCATTCCCGATTACCTGCCGATTGTTTAGGACTCCCGCAAACAAACGATGTTATCGCTGGCGCACTCTCCTTACAGCTGCTTCCCCCGTTCCCTTCTGTTCTTTTGCACCACAGCGTCGCGTCGCACCATATGAAAATCTGTGAAATAATATGCACTAAGAAGATCTTATGAAAATAAAATGTCTTACTCCACAGAATTTCATGAGCATATATATTTCATATTCTTTCCAAAGTTAAAATTTTTTTTTTGAATACTAGTAGAAAATCTCTCAAGGTTTTGATTGCCTTGGACAATCATAAATTGCAATGTTTCACCATCTTCAGAAATTTTGTCGGGAAGCTAATGTTTTTGAGAATCAAAACGGAAGTATAATAGAGCAGCTAGTGACATTCTGAAACCGCGAGGTAACATGTGAATGTAAAGTAAAAGCACCTGTAAAATAAAAAAATATGCAATGAATAAATGAAGTTTATTAATTTTATCATTTTTTATACACTTATACTATTATCTATGGTATACCTAATCTGAAATTTTTTTTTGAATCCTAAAGCACGAGAACAGGAAGTTTCACACTATGCCAACTTGAAACATCACCGACTGTGCTCACTACACTTC
The DNA here is from genome assembly GCA_963966615.1 of Tenthredo amoena. Classification (NCBI taxonomy): domain Eukaryota; kingdom Metazoa; phylum Arthropoda; class Insecta; order Hymenoptera; family Tenthredinidae; genus Tenthredo; species Tenthredo amoena. The sequence continues at coordinate 439,421 of OZ016499.1, read as the reverse complement.
ACAGCGAATAGCTTTTTAACACCTATGCGCGACAAGTTAACTAGACGAGCTATTCCTGTAGATTATCGTACTGTTGTAAGCCACTGTGACATGCAATTGTTCGATAAGACGAAGGTAACAAGGACTTACGGTAGTCCGCGGTTATCAACAGCTGAAGATCTTATGGCTCATGATCAATTATGCCATGTCCCGTCATGTGCGAGACCTGATGATGATGACATTGAGCAGCTGCGATCCGATAATGACAGATTGCGTAGTGTCATTCTGAAGTTGGAAGTTCAGGTGCAACAATCTACCTCTAGTGCTTCAAACCCATGCAATCTGGAAATTGAAGTTCAGAGTGAATCTGTAGACTTGAACAAGCAAAAGTCACCTAACTACGTCGATATCAATGAGGTAAAGTCCGTTGTCAGTCGGACTATGATTCATATGCAGTTGCGTCCTGATAATACCACGATGCCGTTCCCTTAAGATCAACGTGACCTAGCAATGAGATTGCACTATCATTCGTCATCGGCCTATGGAAAGTTGCGTGACATGGGGCTAAAATTGCCAGCAGAGAGGACGGTCCGAAGATGGGTTGCGGAAACCGAAGTTACGTTGGCTTTTGCGATCACGTATTCTCAGCGCTGAAACAGGCCATGAGTGACATTCCACCCGATGAAAGGTGTTGTGCCTTGAAATGGGATGAGATGTCTCTTATGGAGCGCGAGGAATACGATATGAAAACCGACGTTATCGAAGGTTTTGAAGATCTCGGACCTCTCGGCCGGACTCATCGGCGTGCAAATCATGCGTTTGTGTTCTGCTTGAATGGACTGCATCCGCGAAACCAGTGGCGAACTCTTTTGGCATATTTTCTGCCATGCAACAACGTCTGTGGCGCAGATATTGTCAAGTTGCTGGGAATATGCATAGACAAGATCAATGATACTGGAGCTAGCTTGAAAATGACGGTGTGTGATCAGGGTACAACAAACGTAAAAGCATATAACATATTAAAAGTAAGCGAAAGTCAACCATTTTTCGTACTTCGGGATATTAAGATTCATGCTCTCTACGATTTTCCGCATGCGGTGAAAAACGTTCTAGGCATGCTAAGAAAGTGGGGTACAGTCAGCGTACCAGGTAAAGTTGTCAAATATTCGGACTTTACCGCGACATTTCATGGGGATCAGCGATGCGGAACATCCAACCTTCTTGGTCACATCACGGAGACTCACATGTGGCCTGATAGATTCCAACGCATGAACGTATCCAGGGCCTTTCAGATATTTAGAAAACGGTTTGCTTCTGCGCTGGAGTTAGCACACCATTCCAGAAGTGTCCATTCTGAAACAATTGTCAGCACAGCTCAATTTTGCCGAAGTATGGACACAATAATCGATGCTTGTAATAGCTCAAGTTTGTACAGCCCGAATCCCGCTAAGCGACCATTGTGCATCGAGAATCCCGGCGTCGAGCAGATCTTGATAGACTTTCTGGCGTGGGCACCGGACATGAAAGTACTCGCCAAAGGACGATGGAAGCGACCGATATCGTTCGTCGGAATCTCACAAACTGTTCGCGGTATCTTGAACCTTTATTACGAACTGCGCGATCAATTCCCAGACTTCAAGTTATGCACTGCACTATGTAACCAGGACTCTGTGGAGCAGCTATTTTCACGATTCCGAGGGCGTGGAGGATTTAATCCAAATCCGACATGCAGGCTGTTCCGATTTAGCGCGCGACATCTAATTTCAGTCCGTAATATTATTTCTTCCAAACGAGGCAATGTTATATGCACTGACTTACCATACCTTGCTCTTGTGCCATCGAATGAAGAGCAAAATCCGGCAGATGATTTAACAAATCAGCAATACGAAGCCGCTGTCAGCGCTATCGAATTTTTCGAGGATGGAGAGTTCGCCCCAGTCCATGTTACCGAAACTGATACTGAAACCGACGGCGACTCAGATACTACAGCGACAGCGATATCGAAGATAACGATGACATGGATTCGGCTACACGTATCCGTTTCTACGAAGCTGCAGCAGCTCCTGTAAATGCAGGATCATATGAAGCAAACGCTATTGCCTTTTTCGCCGGATATACCATAAACAAAACATTGAAAGTACATACCTGTGAACGCTGTCGAGATATCATGTCTAAAAAAATATCCGATACTGCTAATACAAATGAAAAATACATTGAATGCCGAGAATATATCAGTAATGACGAATATGCAGTCATAAATTTAAAAAGGCCAACTGATAGATACTACACAATCGTTGAAGCTCAGCTCCAGTCCTTCCACAGTATTTTTATTCGGCGCAAACACAAGGCTAATATACTCACGAAGCTTGTCAATCACGCGGTCCTAGCAACGAATAGGATCGACATGCAGTGGTTCGATGAATCAGACGCATGTCATGCCCATCGATTATTCACTCTACGCTTCATGCTGAGAGTAAAACTCCAACGGCATTGCACATTCGAAAACCGGGCTGCGAAAATGGCTAAAACAAAGAACCGTGCTGAAAATGCAGAGAAGCGCAGAGCGCATAAGCCGTCCAAAAAAATGCGAAACATTCTCCATACGTAGTGGTAAGTTGTATACTGTCCATAACTTCGCATATATTACTTTCACATATAATTCATTCCATGTAAAGCGGGACACCTTATCGACTGCATGCGCTTCAAAATTGTCGTTTTTTTTTTTTTTACATATTCTCGGGGTCAGTTAAATGCATCAAACATTTTTTTTTTGTTTCAACTTTGTTGGTTCAGAAGTTACAAGGGGTTGAATTTCCGAAAAAACGAGATAAAGTCGGAATCGCGCTCTCTTTCAAATCATACGTTAATATATCCGGTTCCCTTTGTCGTACAAACGCCACCATGAACTCACTTTGAAGCTCTTCTATTGTATTGTCATTATTCATTTGAAATTTATCGAATAAACAATTTCCCGATTTTCGAGATGATAACCCATGTCGAAAATTCTGAAAAAAATTCGAGCGTGTTCCTCGATTCATCCGAAAATCGCGTCAAAAAATATAATCATTCGTAACAAATAGAAAATTGTTAATTTGATGCGATTAGAATAAATAAAATGAAAACGTAATTCAAGAGCTTCAATATGAGTTTTTGCTGGCTTCTGTACGACAAAGGAAACCGGAGATATTAACGTTTGAAGGAAAGCGCGATTCTGATTTTTTCTCGTTTTTTCGAAAATTCAACACCTTGTAGCTTCTGAACCTTTGAAGTTGAAAAAATAAAATATGTTTCACTCATTCATTTTTCCCAGAGAATATGTCAAAAAATCAGGAACATCGAGGAACATTTTTAGCAAAATCCGTCTCGCTTGACGTGGAATTACCCATATGTAGGGTGAATTAAATGGGAATGAATCAAGACGTATCAACATAGTTTTCAATTATTCAGTTACCCATAAAAATGGAAATGGAATAGAAACTAATACCGTTTTGTGTTTTCTGATTAGATGGCACGTGAACTCGAGGATTTACACAGTTCGATCTTTGACTACCTATTGATTTTTTTTTGTTATATTATATTTTTATGTGTCATATTAATTTTATATACTGTATCTATTTATTGATGTTCCTTTACGGTTCCTTCTTTGTTTTTTTTATTATATGAAAGGTGTAACGCCGAAAGCGACTAAGCTCATTTTTGCTTCATTATTATTATTTCATGCCTCTTCTGTGTACGTGTTTCTGTCGACATGTTTTCATACATTATTATATTAAACGTATACGTGCTATGGGTGCCCACGTACTTGACGTATGTCTCTTGCTCTTCTGTAATGTAACTGTGCGAATACTCGTGAGAAAATTATGCTACATTCTTCCCCTCAAACAGTAATTTACTCACCGTGTACATACATTCGCATGTCAGCGAAAGACTTTGAAGGTGACTTGCTAAGCCTGTTGATACGCACTTGCGTGCGAAGTTCACATGATTTTCTCGCTAGTCTACGCACAGCTTAAGTTTCGTATTTTACTTACAATTTTCTACTTACCTTTGCCATTGATAATAATATCGTAGCATTCCTGCAAGTACGGTTTGAAAGCTGTTTGTCCTCGATATAATCAGGACACAGATATGTTATCTGAAGTAGATATCATGGTTGATATTTATTCACACACTATGTTTCGTCCCGCTTCATAATAATTGGCTACACATCACAGTTAAAATAAACACAATCGGACGTTCACTGCCAGCATGGCTATTGATGAAGCACGCCATGTGGATACTCAAAAACATGGTTGCCACTTTGCCACGGAACATGCGTGTTCGAGCGTGTCGAGCGATTGTGGCGCTTTCGTATGGATCGGGATATATCTATGCAGCCACCTATACAGCCACTAAGGAAAAATAAGACTGGTGGTCGCTGAATTACACAGATTTTAGACTTTAGCAATGTATTTTCGTACACTTTTGAAAGGATTGAAGTCAACATTCTTCTTCTGAACGTTGCTTACTAATTATTTTTATGAGCGCAGATTCATCATGCGATTTCACGTAAAACATCCCATATGTAAGTGAAACAAACAAAAAAATTAATTTTTGGAAAAAGAATGATAATCATCCTGTCAACACAAAAAAATTATATAAGTCCCTAGCCTAACGAAGCGCATTGCATTTGTAGAGTGTACACCATATATAATGTATAGCTGTAGTAGATTGTCAGCGCGTCTGAAATTCGGGATTCAAAATGAGGCCACGTGGTGTTTTTCGTTGGTAAAAAATTCGGATGATTTGACCAACAGAAGATTTGGATGATTCAAGCACACGGGTATATTTTTTTACTATATCGATAAATGTTCTGTTTTACCATTGAATATAGGTGGCAGCATTCGTTGTCACTATTATTTTGTGACATATTGCTTTATGACCCCGAGTTTTCGCAACTTGTCCAATCTAGTACAGTATATCTATGATAAGACCTAGCGATACATCAATATTTCGTCTAATCATGATTTTCGAACCAATTTTAATAATTATACTTTTTGCTAGTCCTGCTGTTCGTGAGGTATCTTCATTTTCCTTTTTCAGTAATTTAGATATTCTTTTTTTCAAGTACGGTATACAATCAACTGAATCTTCCGCCTTAAGTTCAATTTCCTCACTACTGATTTTGGCCAACATTGCCGTGTTTAAAATGTCACAGTGATTTCGGGTAGAAAATAAAGAGACTTTATCTACCGGTAATGTTTGAATATAATTACTGTAACGAGGCAAAATATTTGCCTCGTAATGGAACAATCGACTCCTCCTCAGACGAAAGCGACATCGCGAAAAATAGAAATAAATCAAACAAGGAGTCCCCAGCTCAGGTTCCGAAGGTCCCCTAATTTAATTTCTATCGTTTGTAATCCTGTATTTTTCCCGTCCTTCTCTACTATCGTACGTGCCGTCTCGACCGGATCAACGAGGGAGATCATCCCTCAATCCCACTATGCCTGGCAGGTCACCTGGAAGCCTCAGAGTCAGTAGCCGGGGCGGCCAAGATCATCGTATCCTGAGATATGCCTGGAAGCGCGCTGCATTACGATCTGCCTCTCGCCAAGAATATCCCGCTCCCCTACCCATCTGTCTCCTACCGGCCTGGTCCACCGGTCCACATGCAGATATTTCCGCCTTCCAGGGTATCGCGAAACCTGAGATGCCATCTATCAACCCCCTGGCAAAAGCTCTGAGCGCCAAAGGCCCTGTCAGGCCCGCCACCTCGTCATCGGAGAAAGAAAAGAAAAACCGTCCACCAATTAAATGCATAGCATGCATTTGTCTCTGCCCCCCCCCCCCCCCCCCTCCCGTTAATTTTTAATTTGGGTAGTAACAGGCGGAAACACGCCACTTCTTGTTTGGATACCGTTGCGCATAGCGAATCTTTCCTTGCTTTTTTTTTTATAGAAAAACAACTTTCCCTTTCAAAGAAAGCTAATTTCTTTCATTTTTGTTGTGTGTTTCATTTTCGATTCCGTTTATTGTATTTCTTTTGCCAATTATTTTGTGTGTGTTTATTTTCGGTTTATTTGTTCATTTTGTTCTTCTTTATTTGTGTACATTTTTGAAAAACTAACTGTTGTTTGTGTTGTGTGCCGTTGAGTCCGTATATCTAAGGTAAGCTCTCATCCTAATCGACCTTCCGAAATTACTCAAATTAATTTGCCTGATTTTAACTTCTCTCAAAATCTTATCGAATTGTTGCGTTTTAGTTTTCCCTATCCTTTGTAAATCCCCTCAAAATCATTATATTTATAAATTGTGTATCGTTAGATCGATTTTTCTAAGAAGCCTTTGCCCTCAAGATATAGCGTCTTTTCTATCCTTGCATTAAAAGCTTGGGTTTAGTCTTTTATTATTGTTCGAGCCGTTACCTAGCCACGTGTCTCTAGAAAGATCGACCAACGCCTTCTCGATAAGATTCTTCCCCAAACTTGTATACATCCCTCTCATCCTGAGTAGAAATCCCCTAAAAATCCTTTGAAAATCTGAGCTGGTTTATTTAAGATTGTAGATAGTATTATTTGTGTTCCCTTCTGGTGAATTTCTGTAATTATTAATTATTATTGTGTATTGCCTCATGGTATGGCGTGCCTTGTGTAGTAGTATTCGTGCATGTTCGTGAAAGTTCGTACGGGTTCGTCCCGACGCCTTATATTTTTCGGTTAATTGCCCTACTTTATCGACTCTTTTAAGGGTAGGAGATACTGAAATTTGAGTGCAAAAATTCCAAAAAAATCGATTTTCGGTTTTTTACATAAAAGTGTTCTTTGAACTCAAATCCTCGAACCGAAAAAAAAATTCATTATGCCTCGTTTACTCAATAAAGCGTATAGAGTTTCCAATTTTTCTATATTTCGGTTATCGCTATTTCAATTTGTAAAAAAAAGTAACTTGAGATGCATTTTTTCATCCAGCTACCGTACTGAAGTGATTCACATAAGATGTTCTCGGTAATGAAGTTTCTGAAACTATAATTTTAGTCGATGGCGTGAGATGGCACTCATGTTGGGTAAGCATACCGCGAAGGCGGGAATTCGGGCATTACGAGCGAAATTCACGGTGTGCTCTACTCGAATAACGTGCTTTAATAAAAAAAATGCATCGAATTCATCGACGTTGGCTAAAGCCTAAAAGGAGAAGTAGCGCTCGGCAGCAGCAGGCGATAGATGCTCGAAGGACTCTGGCCGAAAAACGGGCAGAACAGGCAGAACATCAAATAGAGTCGAGCGGCTCGAACGACCCTAACCTCAATCCTGATCCCCATCCAAATCCACCTATTGAAGCAGGTGATTCTTTTACTAATTTACTCTTCGTGTTTACAGGATTTAGTGAAAAACGTGAAGTGCAATAACTGTGAAAGGCAAGAAGTGTTCGTGCTAGTGCGTGATCGTCATGGTTTCATGATGCTGCTATAGTTGTATTAGTGATATGACCATGTGGTGTAATAATCTTGATTTATTTTCAGCTAGCAAGTCGTAAGAGTCGTCTTGACAAAATTGCATTTCCCACAAAGAAGGATGTTTTTCACCAAGCCTCAAAAGATAAGTACACCTGAATATCTAATTGTGTACATTTCCTTTTCTATTATATTACTTATATTATTCTTCAAAGCATAATTATTATCTTGTTTTACTCTGATATTTGTATTTACGGAAACGGTTCCTGTAAAGTTGTCAGTATGATGATCGACATGCAGTTCAAAACGCCTGTATTCATTCCACAGAACCAGATTTACAAGTTATCAACCCGTACGATTCGCTGCCCGCAGGTCAAATTGCTCACAGTCGATGAGGCCAAGTTTATATCAACCGAACTGCTAAAATATATGTTCAAATTTTTCAAGGTTGAAATCATTTATATCCTTTATAATTCCATCCAACTTCCTTGAAATCGTAATTTCTGAAATGTAGCATGTATAATGAAAATGTGAATTGCACTCAAATATTGTGAGAGCAATTTTTTTTCAACGTAACATGCTTCAAAACTATTGGCAATCTCGTCTGAAACTAGTTTGGTTCATACAGTAATCAAAATCTTGAATTTTGTCAATAGTCTAAAAAAAAACTTAAAATCGATTTATCTGAAAACTATGTTTTTGTCAATTCAAAAATCTCCCTGCGCTGAAGCTTTTGTTGTAGACTTCTGAAATTTTCGGGGCACATTCCTACATACATTAGCTACAAATTTACGTCAGATTATGAAAATCGAGAAACAAATACGGATTTTAGAAAAAATAATTGAAATTAAATTTTTCACTTTTCATGAAAACCAGTGTCCAAAACCAGTTTCGCACCGATCTCAAAAATACGACGTAGTTTTGTAGCCTATGTATCCAGAAGTATGTGTGTGGAAGCCCAGCAAGATTCAAGAATAATTGGAGCGCAGGGAGGTGTTCTAATAAAAGCTATTTCAAAAGCATTGTGAGGAGTAACTCTGTACTTATCGGTTCAAATGACTTGAGATTTGCACAAAGTCTATGTTTTCAGATGGAGAACATGTATGTAAAACCTCATTTGAAAATTGCAATTGGTTGAGATGGGCAGATTTCAGTATCTCCTACCCTTAATTGATTTTCAATAGTTCCAAAAAGTATCGACTCTAGCTCCCCCAAACCCCCCCCTATGTTATCGACCTAGTCGTATTCTTTGCTCGGTATCTTATGATTAAGTCCTACCGTACCCTAAGATAATTCTTTTCTTTGTTTTGTGAATTGTTCTATATTACCATAACCAATACCTCCTGGCTGGTGACCCACATACCTCGTAACTATCAGTTGTTTGTCAATTTCGGTCACTGGGTCACAGCCCTCCTGTTTGATTATTTTACGTTAAATAAATTTTTGGGTTTCTTTGTGATTTTTCCATAAACCTTAATTGTATCGCTTCGCCTATATTATTCGCCCCCACGTTCCCCTCACCCTGAACTCGCCGAGTAGTCTCGTTTGGTATTATCCAATTGTTTGTATTATTTAAACTTTGAGAATTACGTTTCATTTTTATCATTATTTTATTCTTTTGTTACCGCGGTACCTTAGGTACCTGGCGCCCAACCTTATATTGTACGTAGATTTCGTGGTTGAATAAGTAGTTATTAACTGCCAAATCTCAAAATTTACCAAACGGTGGCATCGCCTGGTTTTGTGTACGTAGCTGACCGCGATCACCAACCCCCACCCCCAATCGTCGGTCTTGCCCGTCACATTACATAAATTCTCAAGTCGGTCATTCGCGGAATCACCAAGGAGTTCAATTTTTCTTGATTCGAGAATTCGTTGATCGTCGTTTGTTATTATTCCTAAACGAACTCTGGTCAATATGTCGCGGTAGGTCGAATCGTTCTGTTGGCGTACATTTATGAATAGCTCATCGTATGAGAATAAATGCGACCATAGGTTAGAATATCCTACTGAGCCTAGATATTTGTGCATCTTATCTTTTGATAGATCGCGAAATGCCGAATTTTCGTTGACTGGAGGCAGCTGTAATAAATCACCGAATACTATTATATGTTTGCCACCAAACCAGCCATCAGCTGAATCTTCAGTGTGAAATATTTCAGACAAACGCAAGTGAATATAGGTCAGTGTGACGTTTGATATCATCGACACTTCATCGATGATGAACAACACTACGTCTTTCAAATCAGCCCTTAGAATTTTTAACACCTGATCGGACAATTCTTTGTACTTTGGTGTACCACCATGCTCAATTGGCAGTTAAAACAGTCTATGTACTGTCAGTCCGTCGATATTAAACGCTGCCAGACCTGTCGGTGCTGTAACAGCAGTCGTTTTAGCCATGATCTGTTTTGTCCAAGATCTGATGGTTTGGATAAGAAAACTTTTACCGGTACCACCGGCGCCACTCACGAACAATCGCAATTTCTCGTTATCATTGTTCGAGTTTAATGTGGTTGTGATGTAATCAAATATTCGCTTTTGATCGACGTTCAGTCTCAATATCATCTGATCAACGCCAACTTCTACAATTTGTTCAGTTACTGTAGTGAACTCCTGCATAGCTAAATTAGCTTCGAATCTCTGGAATCCAAAAGGATTATATTCATTTTCATCACATTCTTGACTGAGTAGGCTCATGCTTTTCCTCAGGTTGTCTCTATCTTCTTTTCTATCGATTCTTTTAGATGATCAAATCCTTTCTGGATGTCCGTCAAACGCTCATGATATTGCAACGCTTCGATGAGTTCTGTTTTACATGTTTCAAATGCTTCTGCATATGAAGTACAATTCTTTTTAAGCTCATCGGTATTCCGCCATGGTTTGAACAGTCATAACAGGGCGTGAAAATACTTTTCGGGTTCTACATTCGGATTATATTTGTAGTGATTTATGAGAAAACCACGTTTTCTTCTTTTCAGATACAATTCTCTGCCAATCTCGTATATTTCAATGGTAGTATCTACGGGCTTTATTTTTGTAACCTCGTACAATTTAGCAAAGTCATACAAATATAATGACTCTAGTTCGTCAGGTCTATTCAGATAGTAGTCGTCGATGAGCGATGGGTAAAAAAGGTTTGTCGAACTCGGATCTAGTTCTACGACGACGCTATACGGTTTAACTTTTCTGTTTCTGACCTGATTTACGTCCAACCATTTAATAGTTGTGTTGGGATCAGTTCCGTAGAGCGATATTCCCAATAGCGTGTCGGCAGCTCCTAGAGCCCCGCAGTCTCTGTTATCTAAGCTGTGTGTTGCCAGACTCCAAAGTCGACTGCTTACCGATTTTGTTGGATTCATGTCATTGAACATTTCTGCCGACATACTACATTCAGGTTTTGTTGTACAGTTTGTGCAGTACCAATTCAATAACGTAGATTTTTCACCAATGAACTGAATATCCATTGTGACGTTCTCACCGACTTACCATATGGAACACACGCTTACCAACGAAGGACGCTGACAGACTCAATTCCTTCTTTACTCTCTAGTAATATTAACCTATTATATCTAACCATAGCATATAAGAAACCTACCTTACCACTAGCAGTTCATACTAGAGGATAAGTAACACTCAGCGATCGGCAATATACCACCAGCAAAACTTATATCAATGCAAGGTATACACCGCTGCTACCCTCTGGTATGACCCATGCTAAGCCATAAGAATATATTCATGATAATACTCTATACTTTATTATTACTAACTTCAAGTATTATTCATACATATATACACATATATATATTCATATGAGGGAACATATTAAAACTCATATAAGAATACCACTACACATTTAACATCATATACTTACCTTATATATATATATATCTTATACATATATTAGACTATACCCTATATATTATATTATATACCTAAAATATTATAACCAACTATCATATAAGAAATAATTATAAGAAATAGAGAATGAATTCCCCTTGGTAAAACTAAGAGCAATTCAAACTCTACGTGAACTCGGAGCAACCGCATATGAATTATATAAGATAAACCGAACACTCAATACCCACTTATCAAGTGTTGATTTTGAAACTCTAAACTTCAAAACAGATTAGAGACATCCGGAGTTCGCTAGAAATATTATTTAAACATATCCAAGCAGGCACCGACTTGCAAATATTAAACATATGCAGCTGGCCAGAGTCCACCGTGGGATAAGAATTTGTATTTAACTAAACAACCCCACCACATAGATTTTAAGGCCTATATAAACCCCCACTTACCACACAAGACTACCGCAATCTTACCGCAGCCTTGCATACGTCAGTCTTCATTCAAAACTCGTGCAAGTAGTTACTCTGCTCAGATCTCTAATCGAATTTTGACAAGTTAACTTTTGCTCGCGAAAGATTCTTAACTCGTGTCCACGGTCGCACATTCAAAATAGAATAACGTTAATAGTAGTAAGACGCGTAAGTCTTTTGTGGTCTTGGCGCTTCTAGAATTATTCTATTTTCTTATTAAACTTGTAAAACAGTTTAACTCATATTCAAATTCATATAAAATAAAACCAAAGGTTAATCTTAAATCAAACAGTTTATTAACCTCAACCAACTCAAGGTAAATTACACCTTCATTCATATATTATTACAAAATCCAATACCCTACACTCAACGAATATACGGGCGAAGTACCTAGGTCTCTGAGCCAGTATATCCACACAATTTCAAGACTGTCGTATAGGCGAGGATTTAGCGATCCAAGCTTACTACAGTTCTTACACGCGTTTAGCGACACAGGCGAGGAACTACTTTCCAAGCTTGCGTTAAACTCTCTTTTCTTACACTATTTCAAGACTCTGTCATATAGGCGAGGATTTACTGATCCAAGCTTGCTTCAGTTTCTTACACGTGTTTAGCGGCACAGGCGAGGAACTACTTTCCAAGCTTGCGTTAAACCCTTCTATACTTACATGACGTCAAGGCGAGGATACCAAAACCCAAGCCGACGTTAACCACCTCCTTCCCTTTCCCGTAGATGGATGGAGCTGTAATAAAGAAAAGAAAATTCAAACGTCGTTCAGGGAAAAGAGCAAACGCGCGTCTAGCCAAGGCTATAGCTAGACGACAACGTATAATAGAGTCACTCAAATCAACAACGCCAGACTGGTTAAAAGACTACATAAACGAATTATACGTAGGGCCAGACGATAGCGACAGCCGTGACACTATTATACTACCAAAACCCGATCAAATTCAGTCAAATCATACGGACAATAGTTTCTCGGGCGCCGAAGTTCCTTCGCCACAACAAGCTGAATTACCGGAGGGACCCTTCCGAGGCTACCTAGAAGAAACTCCAAAGACAATAGTCCAGCACAGCATCGACTACCAGGGTGCTAGGTGCATAGTCGACACCGTAGAAACAACTCTGACGCGGCGATCCTTCGACATCCGCCATCTTGACAACCCATCACAACCCGCTACGCCCAAAATCGTCGAGATCGTCGAGCTAGAATAAAGGTAAGACTAATAATAATACTTCACCATTCCTTCCTATAATATCGCTGTTCCCTGTTAACCTCCCGTAAGCCCGTCCATGTGGATCTAAAGGAGGTGCGTTGAACCTGAACGTCGACCTTCGTTGACTGGTCAAGCGGATCCAGAGCTTCCTCTCTTCCCGTTTCCTTCATTCAGCGATAACTGCACGTCAGTCTGTAACACCATGTTCCCTTCCCACGCGGTAAGGATAGCAGGATTATAGTCATTGATAAAAGCTTTTTCGTCCGATCGCGGTAGATCGTCGAGTCTACTTTTCGATTTGAGTTTTTTCCGACCTGCAATAGATATGGCCACATCTCTCATGACCATCGAATCTGTGACAGGTCTGGGAAAGCCAAATCTGCACACTTTTGAAAATCCTTTCTTATTTTTTTTGTTACGTAGACAATAATCATTATGATGGTGTCGCTGATGAGTATCTACTCGGTGATGTAAAACAGGCGACACGTCTTTGTCGGGTAATTGACAGGTTACGTACTTGGAAATTAATGCAACTATTTCATCGGTAGTTGATTCCCCGATAGTTGGAGCATCTTTAATCCATATTAACAAATGGAAATGTTGTGTACCTCTACCTTGATACTCTCGTCTCCCAAAGTAATGGGTTATTTCACCGATCACATTATCCGTGGAAGATATGAATTTTAGCATCGCCTGAAATTTGTTGTCCAAATATTTTGAGGTAGATATCGGATCGGCTGCTACTAGTTCACTTGTAGACATATGGGTCATTTTTGGACCGTTCACTTGGCGTATAAATTCACCTAAGTCGTCCCACATCCATTCGCTAGGACTTATCGTGAGAAACCACATTGCTGGACCATAATTATGAACCATACATGCCAATTCATTCCTAGGCTTGCGCCAATATTGGTCGGTATTGCGTAGTCTCGCCAAGACAGTTGTCCGGTTTCCTTCTAGTTGCTCTCTGGATAGCAGCTTAAAATACTTGCCAGCGTGTATTTTCTCCTTTGGCGTGATCACATTTAATTTGTGAAAGATGCCACTCTTCAATTGGCGTATATTGGAATCATGCAATAAGAAAGAGAGATACTGCTGATTCAATCTGAAGACTGAATGTTTGGACATAAGTCTACTTTTGATGAAATCTGATTCTCGTAGTTCGATAGCTCGAATTTCTCTTTGGCCATTGTTGCCATATACAGGGTGATTCAGTTCGACCGCACCATATTTTAGAGGTAGATTCTTTGTGAAAATCTAAGACTAAAAGTCCTTTACGAAAAATTCGAGGGACCGACGGTGTTCCAGTTAAAAAATATCAAAGTTGACCAATTACGGAGCTCATACGTGACCAAGACAGGCCCGGCTTGTAAGTGAAAATTTGACAGTGCCCGTGTCAAATCGAATAACTGTCAAGATTTGAGTTTAATTACTTGTTGATAATTAAATCGTTGTCTCCGACTGAAATCGTCATGTCCAGGTAGCTTGTTTACTTCGCTCAGGCCTCCGCTGGGTGGTTTCCGGAGTTCAGGTCGACCGCTTCGTAGTTTCCAGGATTCAAGTCACGCGCTACGTGGTTTTCGCCGTCCGGGTCCTTCGCTTCCTGGTTTCCGGTGTCCAGGTCACGCGCTTCGTAGCTCTCGCTGTCCAGGTCTTCCGCTTCGTAGTTTCCGAGGTCCAGGTCGACCGCTTGGTAGTTTCCGGTGTCGAGGTCACGCGCTTCGTAGTTCTTGCCGTCCAGGTCCTCCGCTTCGTAGTTCTTGCCGTCCAGGTCACGCGCTTCGTAGTTTCCGAGGTCCAGGTCGACCGCTTGGTAGTTTCCGGTGTCCAGGTCACGCGCTTCGTAGTTCTTGCCGTCCAGGTCACGCGCTTCGTAGTTTCCGAGGTCCAGGTCGACCGCTTGGTAGTTTCCGGTGTCCAGGTCACGCGCTTCGTAGTTCTTGCCGTCCAGGTCCTCCGCTTCGTAGTTTCCGAGGTCCAGGTCGACCGCTTGGTAGTTTCCGGTGTCCAGGTCACGCGCTTCGTAGTTCTTGCCGTCCAGGTCCTCCGCTTCGTAGGTTCCGAGGTCCAGGTCGACCGCTTGGTAGTTTCCGGTGTCCAGGTCACGCGCTTCGTAGTTCTTGCCGTCCAGGTCCTCCGCTTCGTAGTTTCCGAGGTCCAGGTCGACCGCTTGGTAGTTTCCGGTGTCCAGGTCACGCGCTTCGTAGTTCTTGCCGTCCAGGTCTTCCGCTTCGTAGGTTCCGAGGTCCAGGTCGACCGCTTGGTAGTTTCCGGTGTCCAGGTCACGCGCTTCGTAGTTCTTGCCGTCCAGGTCCTCCGCTTCGTAGGTTCCAGGTTCGAGGTCTTTTGCTTCGTAGTTTCTGTATGTTACATTTTATACGACCATTCAGGAGTAAGAAGAAGAAAAAGAATCAGAAGAAAACTCATCGTTCGACGACGGCGGTTTGCGAAATAAATCTGATGCAAAAAACGTACTATGAAACCCTTTACTTTTATTCAGCATAAAGTTCGTTTTATCAAATTTGAATTACTAGCGCAATCTATGAATAACAGTATTGACTTGATAATAAGTGATGAATGAGAGACAATAAATAGTGATACTCCTATTGATAATATCAATGAAATAATGACGTGAATGACTGAATATTTATTCAAGAATAAAAGTTATTAAATAATAGTACTCATATCGATAATAGCTATGAAATAATAAATGGAATAAATAAATAGTAGCACTCATATTGATAACATCAACGAATCAATAAATTGTGTAATCAATCATTAATGGTTATTGAATAATTAATTGGTTAAATGATTAATTGATAAGTATAATAATAGAAACGAAGAATAATTAACGAATATTGATGGCCGAGTCGCCCGAATTGCCTAGAGCAGGTGTTCGAAGTGGCCTCCCTGAGCATCTATGCAGAGTTGTGCGCGACGAATTAAGCTTTCTTGAGCACGCCGGAGCATCGCCGATGTCACAGTTGCGATGGCTTCGGTGATCGCATCTGTTAGTTCCTCTAAGTTGTTTATCTCATGTCGATAAACTTTTTCTTTGACGTACCCCCACAGAAAAAAATCGAGGATGTTAAGATCTGGAGATCTCGGTGGCCAGGCAACAGGGCCACCACGACCAATCCATGCATTGGGAAACTGCCCATCGAGTACGGCACGCGGGCGTACCGCAAAGTGCGCCGGTGCACCATCGTGTTGAAACCACATCTGGCCCATTTGCAGTTCCGCGTTTTCCAATAGCTCGGGCAAGTCTCCTTCGAGGAACTCCGCATAATTTCCTCCATTTAATCTGTTTGGTAATTCGAATGGACCCACCTGGAGATAAAATGCTTGTCTAATTATTTTCAATCTCACAATGCATTCTGTCAATTTTTTTCATTGCTTCTATCAGAAAATGTATTGTTGATAAATCTTAGTAATAATTTTCAGCTCACCAAGACATTACCCTTGATTCCAGTCCACAAATTTATTGTGAATCGTACTTGAAAGCCACGAATCCTGGTTGCGTGCGGGTTATCGAAAGACCAAACGTGCAGATTATGATAATTGAATGTTCCATCACGTCCGAAAGTTGCCTCATCCGTGAATAGTATCTCACGGCTGAAATTGGCATTTTCTGCATTTCTACGCAATAACCATCTGCAGAACTCCAATCGCTGTGGGTAGTCACCCGGCTGCAGGCTGTGTACTCTTGTATAATGATACGCGTGAAGCGTATTTTCCTTGAGGATTCTCTGAGCAGTTGAGTAGCTTGTATCACAGATTCGCGCTATGTTCCTGAGACTTATCGTAGGATCATCTTCTACGAGTTGCATGACCATTTCCTCGGTCGCCGGAACGCGCGCATTTCTTGGTGCACCTACCACGTTACCATTGTCCCGATCCAGACCGAGTGTACCTGTGTCCCTAGCGCGATTCACTAGCCTCAGAATTACGTTCTTGTCAGGTAGCCGTCTATTAGGAAAGCGCACCGCATATTTTTGGGCGGTCGCACGTGCACTGCGTCCACACTCGCCGTATAGGATGAGCATCTCGCAATATTCTTGGTTAGAATAATCCATTATATCAGCACAATAAACTCGTGATAATCAATCGAAGGAAAACGTTTATCGTAACCACGGGTTGTTTAAAAAACAAAACACAGCTTGTAGTCGAGTCATTTTAGATTGCGAGATGCTCATCCTATACGGCGAGTGTGGACGCAGTGCACGTGCGACCGCCCAAAAATATGCGGTGCGCTTTCCTAATAGACGGCTACCTGACAAGAACGTAATTCTGAGGCTAGTGAATCGCGCTAGGGACACAGGTACACTCGGTCTGGATCGGGACAATGGTAACGTGGTAGGTGCACCAGGAAATGCGCGCGTTCCGGCGACCGAGGAAATGGTCATGCAACTCGTAGAAGATGATCCTACGATAAGTCTCAGGAACATAGCGCGAATCTGTGATACAAGCTACTCAACTGCTCAGAGAATCCTCGAGGAAAATACGCTTCACGCGTATCATTATACAAGAGTACACAGCCTGCAGCCGGGTGACTACCCACAGCGATTGGAGTTCTGCAGATGGTTATTGCGTAGAAATGCAGAAAATGCCAATTTCAGCCGTGAGATACTATTCACGGATGAGGCAACTTTCGGACGTGATGGAACATTCAATTATCATAATCTGCACGTTTGGTCTTTCGATAACCCGCACGCAACCAGGATTCGTGGCTTTCAAGTACGATTCACAATAAATTTGTGGACTGGAATCAAGGGTGATGTCTTGGTGAGCTGAAAATTATTACTAAGATTTATCAACAATACATTTTCTGATAGAAGCAATGAAAAAAATTGACAGAATGCATTGTGAGATTGAAAATAATTAGACAAGCATTTTATCTCCAGGTGGGTCCATTCGAATTACCAAACAGATTAAATGGAGGAAATTATGCGGAGTTCCTCGAAGGAGACTTGCCCGAGCTATTGGAAAACGCGGAACTGCAAATGGGCCAGATGTGGTTTCAACACGATGGTGCACCGGCGCACTTTGCGGTACGCCCGCGTGCCGTACTCGATGGGCAGTTTCCCAATGCATGGATTGGTCGTGGTGGCCCTGTTGCCTGGCCACCGAGATCTCCAGATCTTAACATCCTCGATTTTTTTCTGTGGGGGTACGTCAAAGAAAAAGTTTATCGACATGAGATAAACAACTTAGAGGAACTAACAGATGCGATCACCGAAGCCATCGCAACTGTGACATCGGCGATGCTCCGGCGTGCTCAAGAAAGCTTAATTCGTCGCGCACAACTCTGCATAGATGCTCAGGGAGGCCACTTCGAACACCTGCTCTAGGCAATTCGGGCGACTCAGCCATCAATATTCGTTAATTATTCTTCGTTTCTATTATTATACTTATCAATTAATCATTTAACCAATTAATTATTCAATAACCATTAATGATTGATTACACAATTTATTGATTCGTTGATGTTATCAATATGAGTGCTACTATTTATTTATTCCATTTATTATTTCATAGCTATTATCGATATGAGTACTATTATTTAATAACTTTTATTCTTGAATAAATATTCAGTCATTCACGTCATTATTTCATTGATATTATCAATAGGAGTATCACTATTTATTGTCTCTCATTCATCACTTATTATCAAGTCAATACTGTTATTCATAGATTGCGCTAGTAATTCAAATTTGATAAAACGAACTTTATGCTGAATAAAAGTAAAGGGTTTCATAGTACGTTTTTCGCATCAGATTTATTTCGCAAACCGCCGTCGTCGAACGATGAGTTTTCTTCTGATTCTTTTTCTTCTTCTTACTCCTGAATGGTCGTATAAAATGTAACATACAGAAACTACGAAGCAAAAGACCTCGAACCTGGAACCTACGAAGCGGAGGACCTGGACGGCAAGAACTACGAAGCGCGTGACCTGGACACCGGAAACTACCAAGCGGTCGACCTGGACCTCGGAACCTACGAAGCGGAGGACCTGGACGGCAAGAACTACGAAGCGCGTGACCTGGACACCGGAAACTACCAAGCGGTCGACCTGGACCTCGGAAACTACGAAGCGGAGGACCTGGACGGCAAGAACTACGAAGCGCGTGACCTGGACACCGGAAACTACCAAGCGGTCGACCTGGACCTCGGAAACTACGAAGCGCGTGACCTGGACGGCAAGAACTACGAAGCGCGTGACCTGGACACCGGAAACTACCAAGCGGTCGACCTGGACCTCGGAAACTACGAAGCGCGTGACCTGGACGGCAAGAACTACGAAGCGGAGGACCTGGACGGCAAGAACTACGAAGCGCGTGACCTCGACACCGGAAACTACCAAGCGGTCGACCTGGACCTCGGAAACTACGAAGCGGAAGACCTGGACAGCGAGAGCTACGAAGCGCGTGACCTGGACACCGGAAACCAGGAAGCGAAGGACCCGGACGGCGAAAACCACGTAGCGCGTGACTTGAATCCTGGAAACTACGAAGCGGTCGACCTGAACTCCGGAAACCACCCAGCGGAGGCCTGAGCGAAGTAAACAAGCTACCTGGACATGACGATTTCAGTCGGAGACAACGATTTAATTATCAACAAGTAATTAAACTCAAATCTTGACAGTTATTCGATTTGACACGGGCACTGTCAAATTTTCACTTACAAGCCGGGCCTGTCTTGGTCACGTATGAGCTCCGTAATTGGTCAACTTTGATATTTTTTAACTGGAACACCGTCGGTCCCTCGAATTTTTCGTAAAGGACTTTTAGTCTTAGATTTTCACAAAGAATCTACCTCTAAAATATGGTGCGGTCGAACTGAATCACCCTGTATATGCCATAAGTCGGGGAAGCACATGACGTCTAACAATTTATCCCACGTATTCAGTGGTTGCTCGCGAACCTTGAGCAGCTGATAGAGAGCAGTTGCAGTCTTGTTCTCTCTATTCGCATTGATAGAATAGATGGTGTACTGTTCGTAGTACTCATTCTCGTTTATGATTTGTGTTAACATGGCTTTATGTCTGATTGGTTCGTTTTCCGCTTTGTTTAATTCCAATGGTACGTTCGTACATTCCTCTAAGTTCGACTGTTCCGTTGTTATTCGTATTTCTACATCCTGCGTTAGCGATTCCAATAACAGTTTGAGGTCTGTCGGCAATTCAATTTCTGAATACAGTACATTGTTTTGTTTAAGCCAAACCAATACCTCATACACACTTTTTTTACATCTACTAAATTATTCCAAACTACTTTTGATTGGTTCAGAATACCGAAAACCATCACGAAGAGCTCTTGATTAGGATTAAGAGCGTCAGTGGGTAAGGGTAGATTTTTTAATGTTTCCTCCAATGGTAACGGTAGATGAAAAGTTCTACCTTTCACCTTTTGTACTCTAAGTTTGTGAGGAAAATTCTTTTTTGCCACTGTGCCCAGTCTTTGTACTGTTTGAAATGCCTTAGCTCGCTGGATTAAGATTTTTTCATAATCATTGCGGTTCGATATGACAGCCGGTATTTCTTTTACTTCCAGTTGATTCAAGATGCAGGTAGGCGGAATCTGATTGATGCGAAATTTATCCAAGCAATAATGGCAGATATATTCCGAGTCATGCCCCGAGTTATTGGTATGCTTCTGTAATTCTGACCAATACTTTCCTGATAATGGTTTTTTCAATTTAGTGAGGTCACATACATCTCTTCGGTAGCACAATTTCTCGCATAATATGCATGGTGATAACGGTACATCCCTTGATCGTTTGGTCAATTCTTTAAATGCATGCTTGTGTTCGGTTATAATATCCTCTTCGTTCAAACTTATTCCTTCTGAACAGGGTTTGTGTGATCCAGTCTTCTGTGCTGCTTTGGTAGATATATCTATTAAAAATTTCCAATCTCCACATGCCAGGGCATTATCAATGAGATTGATTTCTGCAATAAATTTCACTATTTCGAAAATTTGTCTTACGACATATCTGATTTGCGGGAAGTGCGGCTGTAAAATTTGGAGCGGTAACAGCTGAGATTGACAAATCATTGGATTGGTGTAACAATCCTCCGAATGCCCTAGTCTAACACCCGACTTATTGATACTACATGTGTTAATTCGTTTCAAACGATTTCGAATGTTAGTCGATTTGCATGATTCTATTGCTCGTGATAACTGTTCCAGTCTGTTAATAGTTGGGAAATCTGGCCTTGGACACATTCTGGAACAAGCCCATGATTTGCGCGAATGCGTTCCTGCACTTGTCAGTAAAATATTAACAATTCGGCCTGCTGTTGTTGTAATCAACGGTTCAATCAGATTGTTCAAGTTATTGTAAGCCGTACTAGCGTAATAAGCTTCGGTTGAACCAGTATGTTTCGATTCACCGCAAAAGGCTGTTAATTTGCATTCAATATCTGACGATTCGGCTGCTCGTATTAAACAGACCTCCACCTTGTGCTTTAAATTTGCCAGCGTCTTGCTAACCTCAGGCACTAGATTTTTTCTAGCTTGCATACACCACTTTACTATTTTTTCTGCTGGCATTCTCGATTCTGGATTGGGTTTACGAGTAATTTTCGAGGATAAGTTCTTAATGTATCTTTCAACAGATCCTAATAATGTGATTGTATTTTTTCGTCTGTCTATATGCTGATATTTCTTTAAGATATTATTTGTTTTAGTATTTTACTTTTTTCTTTTTGCGCATAATAGTACTTTCTATTCATTTTTTTATTTATGTCGGGATCAGTGGCATATTTTGTTTGTTCATAATTCTTTTTTTTCTCGATTTGCCATATATATGTAAGCTTTGTGCGCATGATCCGGGACACTTTGGATACACGGAGAGTGGAGAGAGAGGGAGAGATAGAAATCCTTCACGAGCTTTGACTCGAGACATAAAATAATCTATTAAATTAGTAACTGATAAAAGTTAGTAAAGTAAAACTACGGGCATAGAAACTAAGTCACAATATATGAATAATTAAGAGTGTTGAATCTTCGAAGGAGTAAAAGAGATCTGTGAAGCAATAGCTTTGATTGTTGATTCTCTTATTTCTAGGTTAGTACGACACGCGCTCACTTTGTAAATATAGTAATTAGGTAATTAAATGAATCAAACTCTTATTTCTAGACGAATCTAATCGTGCGGCTTCTACTGATTATTATTCATCCTTACATATATATTTTTTGTGTAGACTCTTTTAACTTCTGGATTAGCAGCATATCGTTCTTTAGCTCGAATTTTCTTGATCTCGGAATTCGTAGCATATTGTGCTTTAGCTTGAATTTTCTTGATCTCGGAATTCGTAGCATATTGTGCTTTAGATCGAATTTTCTTGATCTCGGAATTCGTAGCATATCTAACTCTTTCGTATGTTTTTTTAATCTCAGGCTCCGCATCATATTTTGCTTTTCTCCGTTTTTGGATTACTTCTGCATTGCTTGCATACCTTGCTCTTTTCCGAATTGTCTTTACTTCAGATTTGTCAGAGTTACAGATTTCATTTTGAGGTTCTACAGCTGCGTGACTTGTACTATTGTCTTTTTTCGAAATTCCGTGTATACATGGACGAATAGCATACTCCATTCCCATTTCATCACGTCGTCGGTTGCTCTGCTTCGCTAAATAATCTGTTCATCTTGTTGTGTTAATCCTGTCTTTGTGGGTTGCCCACCATTTGTTCTTCAGATTTATTATTTTTTCAGTGATGCTTCTGAGTTTGTCGTTATTGATTTTATTGTCTAATTTAACGGGCGGAGTAATTGAAGTTTGTTTTTGTTGCATCGTTTTACAAACTGATGCATAGGTTCTTTCAGGTAATTGCTGTACTTTCGTTTTGCCTCTGTTTAAATCTGTATGTCCGCAGATGAATTTTTTTGCTGCTGATTATCATACGTTGGTATTTTCATTTCTATTGTAGGGAACGGAATCGATGTCTGTTGATGGAGTATTTCTGTCAGATGATGTCTCATTGTGAATGTAGACTTATGAATTCCATGATCGTCCACGAAGTAATGCAATGTCGTGGGATCTTCTCCTTGCGCAAGGGACGTCGCGATAGCGCAGGCAAATACTCCGCATGATACTCCATCTGGTTGTATTTGTACATTCTCGTATACAATAGAATATTCTTCATATAGGTATCCCAAAATCTCCTCTTGGAACGCTAGTAATTTTCGGCGCAACGTATCGTACACATGTACTACTGATCCGTCGTAATATATACAGGTCCAGTGACCCACCTCATTAATACCGATATTTCCTCCGTAAAGTATTTGAATATCTTTAGATTGAATTTCAACTCGTCGGTACCAATGTGTACCCTGGTAGAACAGCGGATCTTGGGGTTGAAACGATGTGTTTTCAGTTGAAACTCTTAAATATGCGTTGATGCACGTATCATCCAATTCTTGTGTAACGTCCAAAACACAGTCGTCAATTCGTGCTTGATTTTTTCGTAATACATCTTGTACGTCGATACGTACGTTATTCTACTCAATTTCTATTATTTGCTGTGAATCTATGCCAATTAACTCAGTAGGCCTAGAACTATTGTCATTATTCGCCAGTAGCGATTTCTTTGCTGCATTCCTACGTTCCCTACGCTTTGCATAACTAAGTTTCTTAGTTTTCGGCATTTTTTCTACATCTTACGTACAATTTCTATCACAACAAATGAGTATATCTACAGGATTTCGAATAAATGCTGCGATAATATTCATTTGGAAATTTTTTGTAACGTACTTACGTTTGATTCCTTCTCCAAGACACAGCTGTAGTGTGACACTGCTTTTATTGTTATTTGTAATAAGAAAAAAAAAGTTACTTTGTGTTTATATACTATCAACAATTTCTTACTAAAATTTTAAATAGATGAAAATGTATTACGAAATTTTAAGTAAATATTTCAGGGTTGATCAACTGTGAGGTTAAGATTTTCTCTCACTATAAACAACCGGCTTACTGCCGATTGTCGAAAAAGTTTAATATAAACACAAATGAATTAGTAATAATATACAAAAAATCTGAAATGTAACTGTGTTGTGTGTTAATTCAAACAAAATTTCAATCAACAATAACTCACACTTGTCGGATAATTGCAAGTTTTATTAATTTGATGTGTTCTATACAATGTCTCCAAGTGCAATCCTTTTAAATCAGCAGTGCTGCCCCTACTTTCTCCGAGCGCATTCTTAAACTCATCAATGGGAGATTATTCGTCAAATCCACTTAGTTAATACTAGATTTGACGATTTCTCACTAGCCGCTAAACTACCCTTAGTTTTTCGGATCGTGTTGTTAAATCCATCAATATTAAGATTATTCGTCTCATCATCTAGTCATTGGCTGATGCTAGATCTGGATTTAGTTTATTTTGTCTGCCATTAGCTGATAATAAATAGATAATCGATGGACAAGTTTCCGTTATTCCCAATTCCGCGCCTGTGATTGAGTGTTATAGAATTTTTATGAATATTGGAGTATCATTCAACGGTCTGCTCTTCTTGAATAAAGATGTGTAAGTACGAATTAATTATTTTCATCTTGTTATGTGTTTGGTTGATTGTTTTAAGCTATAATAGTCTAATTTTTCAAATTGTCTTTAACGAGTGGTACGCTCACACGTTCTCTTCAGATTTAATTTATCTTCAAGAAATTGTGGGATCTAAAGTATGTGTGTGATGTAAGCTAATTGTAAGAGCCCACTCACTGACACCATTTTGGAGTACTATTTTATTGAATTTAATTAAATTCAGAATTTGGAATGTAAGCTGATTCAATTTTGGAATCAGTTAGATATCAAGTTAGTTGATTACCAAATAAAAATAATTCTATTTTTCTGATTAGCTTGATTCTGTGCATAGTCAATAATGTTGTTCAATTTTGTTGTTTTGGAGTTGCAAGTCTTAAATGTTTTTAATGCATTCATAATTATTCAATTAAATAATTACCCTATTGAATTGTTGTGTATTGAATATTAACGGACAGTATAATATGATACATTTACTAAAAGTGTGGTTTATTTGGTTTATAGCTAATGATAATCATGAAAAAATGGAGAGCGAGGAGGGCGGGCCAGGAGAACGGCCTGTGGCATCGGTCACCGATGCAATGGTATGTACAGTATTAAATACAATCATCACTTGTGGTGCATGAAAAGGAAGATATGAAGTAAACGGATTGTAGGAAACCAGATGTATTCAGGTGGGCGATTTAGAACGGATGTATTCTGTTGGACAGTTTAGAATAGACATATCCCAAGAGACTCTATAGGCTGTGTATAGATGACGGTATATATTTGTTGTAATGTTGTTTGTGATGTTATGTTGTTTGTGATGTTATGTTGTTTGTGATGTTATGTTTGTTTTAGATCTAGCAAAATACACTGGTTCTAGGTGGATCATTTAAATATGTCTGCTGCCGCAGGTTCTAGCGAAGTACTTTTTAGATTAGACAAGATTTTGTCCATGAAGTTTTTTCTTCAATTTTTCTAATTGACCTCACAATTAATTGTGTGCAATATTTTTTTTGAATTCCTATTTCTTATTAAGAAATTAACATTTTACCATCCACTTGTAGAAGTATTTATGTAACTATCAAAATCTTGCCGTATATGATACTAATAGTTAGTGTTCCAATTGACAGATTAGAGAGATGTTCGCAGTCATGGGGCGGTAACCATTTTTTTGTTGAGTTTTTGGACCGTAGATAATTGTTTGCAGATCGAATTGCTATTCTATCCACTTTATCGAAAAGAGCGCTTCTTCCGGTTCAAAAGCGATGGTCAGATTTTATTTTCGCTTTATCGACACCCAAGATATACGCAATTAACGATACGGAAGATATAACGTTTCCAAATTTTTAGACAAGGACTCAATAAAGAACCGAGAAGGTAACGGGACCAGGGTCTTAATTTTTTTTTGGTTTTTTATTTGCGACTCAAATCGAACGTAAATCCTTTCGCTGAGTATATGGAATGGTACGAATAAATATAGGATCTCTGCAATACATCAATTCACATTCATTATTCGGATTATGTCAAGTCAGAGTTCGGGGCGATCATTCATTCTAGGTACGCTGCTGCCGTAGCAGAAAAGGCATACCCTGCCGTTGCAACGGTTGTAATAGCTTGAACCTTCAGTCAGTTGGAAAAGGGAGAAATATCACCCGAATAATACTTCCGCAAAATTACTAACATAGAAATACTAATGCGAATTTCCAATTGCTTCACGTTTTAAGCAAACGATAGTTTATCCGCTGTACCTATCTGCGCAGCTTTGACTCGCAGTGACGACTCTGGGCCCGCATTCGCTCAAATTATTAGAAACAATTCAAGAACCACCCTGCAAAATTCTATTGTTATAAATTAGTCAAAACAAAGGACAATCCGATCGCGTCGGGGACCGGAAAGCGTCCATTTGTTCCAAACTTCCAGCAGACAAACGTAAGTATTACCGCAACAAATTGCATATTTGGTCAATATAACTACAGTCGTAAGCGTCCGAATGTTGAAAAATAACGATACGTCCGTCACAGAGTGTCCGAAATGCCGTTAATATTGATATTTTGCATATTAGTCGCTCGTAGATAACAACATACCAACTAGCCTTCTCAAGCGCGTTGGTATATGGAGCCGAGTATAGCGTCACTCGGGCCCCACGAGAAATTTCACCCATATCGTTAGAATAACACTACAGTGGAACCTCGATTATCCGGGAGTGAATCAACCGGGCAGCGGATTATCCCGGATAGTCCTGTCTTTTTTTTTGTTTTTATTGCGAATTTTTTTTTATCTCCGTCTAATTGCGAGTAATAACTTACGTTAAAATACTAAACAGCCAAAGATCGACACGTTTCAATTATCCGGGATATCCTTGGTCCCGACTATCCCGAATAATACACGTTCTACCGTATATCGGTAAGCTTTTCCACGCGAACCGACGAAGTCGCCGACCCTCGACATTTTTTATTTAGACATTTCGAAAAAATCAAAATTTACGCTTCACGCGATAGCTGTCGATGACTACAAAATATGTACCAATTTTCGTTTGCCCCTTTCCAAATTTCCGAAGAACGGACGCAATTATGCATTTCATTACCTTCAATTTATTAGAACTTCGTATGCAAAAAAGGTATCGACAAGAACGAGCACGTTTTCATTTGTTATCGGAACATACCTTAACATAGGAATGGGTACAAGAACATACAACGTAAACGCGAACAGTTATTATAGTATAAAAAATCAATTTGCGTGAGCCAAACCCCGAATTTTCAAGACCCGGACGAAGACGCAGATCATAAATAGTAGATTTTATATTTTTGATTTTAACCTAATGTATGAAAATGCTCTTCAAGTTACACTTCTCTGTTTTCAGATGGGTGCAATCATTGGGACGTCAGCGGTGCCTCAGGGTGAGATTGCATGCGATGACTGTTATTGGCGAGGTTTACTTACGTGTTAGGGAAAACTTGCCAAGAATATTGTAAATTGTACAACATGGTACATTATTATTTATCACTTTTCATTAGCCGAAACCGAGAACGCGTCCGAGCTGCAGCGGCGGGTCGCCGCTCTGGAGAGCGAGCGACTGGAGGAGATCGCAAAGAAGATACGGCGTGAGATAGAGATGAAGGCCTAGCAGAAGCTCGAGATCGAAGTCGCTCGCAGGGTTCGGGAAGCCGAAAAAAAATCCATAGAACGGAGGGCCAGGGAGGAAAAGGCCATAGAGGACATCGAGCGGGGGGTTCTGAAGCGCATACGCAAGGCGCAGGAGGCGGGCGCCTCCAACAAGATGAGGGGTGACGAGGAGC
Organism: Tenthredo amoena; assembly: GCA_963966615.1. Taxonomy (NCBI): domain Eukaryota; kingdom Metazoa; phylum Arthropoda; class Insecta; order Hymenoptera; family Tenthredinidae; genus Tenthredo; species Tenthredo amoena. The sequence goes on along the minus strand of OZ016499.1, from coordinate 411,644 downwards.
CAGCCAAACCGCGCACGAGAGCCGGCCGCGGCAAGGCCGCGCGCGACGATCGGTAGGTAGATCCTACCGTGTTAGGTAGATGGTCGCAAAACGAGCTGATGTTTATAAAAACGATAAAAAATGGAATTTCGTCTATTCAAGTTGTCAAAGTAAACACCTCATTCGTATTTACGAAGTGTCTAGTCGTCCGCAGGAAATCTTTCAAAGTCAAAATCACGAGCAGTGAGATTATATCAGTCTCTGTAGTAGCTGAAATTCGATTTTGTCAAATGATTTTTATACTAATTTGCTCATTCTAACGCGAAAAAGATTCAATTTTCATATCCTAATGAACAAATATTCCGTTAGTTACAGATGGTCCGCTAGGAGGTGAGGAGGTGAGACGGCGACGAGGAAACTGTTTTTTTTTCTAAAACAAATTATCTGTATTAATGAATATTTTCAAGTAAAAATTGTTGAGAATGAGAATCTCCAGGAGAAACTTGCAGAAACAGAAATAAAATGTAAATCTTAGTCTTGCGCCATACACGACGTAAGAAACTTTGCTGGGTTTATCCTTAGCGATTCGATGATGCATAGCGATTCGGGTCGAGGGATACTTTATTGTTTTTTTTATCGCCGGCACTGCGCCGCTAGTAATTCTAACAACAGTCGCTGCCAATGCGTCTTACGCTATCAACTGCAAATCTCTTTGCAAGTCGTCCTTCGGTAAGATTCCTAAAGTTCCTATACTCCTGCCGTACTCGATGTACGTGAAGTTAGCATATCAATTGCCAGCAGATCAAAAATAAAAGGGTGTTCCTTTCGCATGCAGCCGAGTTCTATAGTTCCTGATATGTTTTGATAATAGTTCTGTCAATTAAACCTCCAAAAAATGAAATCAAAAAAATGAAATGCAAAAAAAATCAAATTCGACAGATTTCGACGAGCCCGATAGTTCTCTGTATTAGAGAATAATAGTTCTGCCCTTGGGACAGCGTAATACTATTTTGTTTTTTTCAATTTTTTTTTTTATTATTTCCGAGCGAGCAAGACGATCGTGACTTGTGGTTCTCAGGGGTGAGTTCTGGACTTGTTGTGAATTTCCACCGACTCCCTCAACACTCTGGCGTATATCCGAGTAGAGTTCCGGGCACTAGTCATTTTCAATATGTTGATAATCATTTTTTTCCTAATATAATACATACGATCGTGATATGCTGGTGTTTAGGGGTGAGTTCTGGACTTTTTGTGAATTTTCACCGACTCCTTCAACACTCTGGCGTATATCCGAGTAGAGTTCCGGGCACTAGTCATTTTCAATATGTTGATAATCATTTTTTTCCTAATATAATACATACGATCGTGATATGCTGGTATTTAGGGGTGAGTTCTGGACTTTTTGTGAATTTCCACCGACTCCCTCAACACTCTGGCGTATATCCCAGTAGAGTTCCTGGGCTCTGATAATTTCTTAATAGTTTTCAACAATTTCTGATTGCTTCAAATCGGTACGACCATGATATGTTATGCATGCCATTTTTCTGACGATATTACGAGATTGATATCTATCGAGATGAAGCTGGTCTGACTATTTGTGGTGTGGTCTGACTATTTGTGGTGTGGTCTGCAGATACGGATACGCTCAAATCACCATTCCCAATGGAGGTAGTCAACTCTTGTTCTCGTATATCAAACGTTTTCAAAATGTAGTCTTTAAAACCATTACGATTGTTGTTAATAATCGTATGGATATGCTTTGGCGTGACATTCGATCCCTGATTTGCCATTAGTCTTGAAATCGTCTGGTAAACTTCATGAGAAGGTTGAAGCACGCGCCCTTTATCGTTAATAGCGCAATATTTAACATCCGATAAAATTTGCTGTAGGGCAATTTTATCATATCCGGATTGAGGTTTCATTTTTCAGCGAATCTGTACCTTTCTGTGTGTATAATATGTCGAATAATAAGTGAACAAAGCAAAATTCGCAAATGGAGAAAATCTGAGCCGTGCAGATGTCAAGAAAAGTTCAGCGAACTGAGTACTTCAAGACTACATCACAAAAAAAAAGAATCGTCAATGATATGAGAAGAAAATTCTGAAGAATTCGAACACAACTACACTTCGAGTGGAGCAGTCAACAAAAAAAAAGAAGTTCAAACTAGGCTGACTATATAAAAACCAGAGAGCAGTGAACGCTGCAGTGGATTGTCAGTGTAGGCACAAGCTGCGCAGGGCCGTTAGAGACGTTGCACAGTGGGGAATTTTCAAGAAAACGTGGCCAAAACTCGAAAAACGAACTTTCCTATGCAGGTATAATGACCAAGGGGATTGGTTAAGAACTAATTTCTGCGTAACCTCCCGTTTGTCCCAACCCTCTAACCCTCATAGTCTCTTAGATATTTCAGTTCAAAGTTGACCTTCGTCCGTGACGGTTGCGTACCTGAATTTTGCTATAATATTCGCTCTAACTTTGAACACTTCTAACTCAACAGTGTAAAGTGATAATCAATTTCACCAAAATGGATGATCTTCCTCAAGGTATGTAGAAAATTTTGCCCATTTTACAATTGAAAAATAATATTTATTGTCCCTGTTTATGTAGTCTAACGATAATCCTGTAAAGTGCCTTCGATCGGAAATAAATATAGACTTTGCGTAGACTTTTAGTTGAGAGTCCCACGACATCCCGCCTTCGTTTTTTTTTTTAAATTAAAGCTTAGAATATCAGCTTTCGAATGAAGTGTGAATCAGAGTGCGCAAACGTGCGCGGGCTGGTCCAGAGCATTTTTAGTGAGCGTATGCGTGTTCCGAGAAGGCCCCCGGCGGCGGCGCGGCACTCGCTTGCCGCGCCGCGCCGCGTTTCCATGCCAGTGCGCTGCCTAGTCAGCCGAGCTGGGCAGGTAGCTCGCTTACTTGGAACTTTCTCACCCTAAGCGGACTCGGTCGACTGGTTTACTCTGACAATAGATTCTAAATATTAATATATTGTTCATAGACATTCTGATACCTGATTTGGCATACCTACGTACAATTTGTTTCCGAGAGGCGAAGGGATTTGTTCGAAATTTGTTATTGTATTCGAAAAATTGTGTTACCAAGTGCACAAAGGCGTATGTCTAATCCTCATTCGGATCACAATGACATTTATAATTAATACGAAATACTATTTTTTTTTTCTAGGTTCTGGAACTTCCCTTATTACTTTCAAACGAAGGGAAATCTTTTCGATAATACAAAAACACTTGGCCGCGGATCTCCAGGAGCAGATAATCCATTTGGAGCGAGAATTATCCGAGAAAAGTGAATGTGCCATTCGAATTCACCGGGATACCAAGATAAATTTGTCGAAGTTATTCTCCAAAATGCGCACAAAATGGCAAGAATCAGGAAGGAAAATGACAAATTTTCTCAATAACAATCAAGAGTGGCTAGAGATGTATGCTAGTTTCATCCGACCCCTTCATCACAAGCCTGAGGAAACTACCTCAAAAAAAATTGAAGCAATTTTCGTCAGAAGCCATTTCACTATTAGCGAGCCCAACTATCGCACATGAAGATCTGTATCCGGATTCGGATTGAATTATTACTTTTAGTTCCTGCCAATAAACACTGTTTACTATATTGCAAGAGAATGATTATTTTACCCCGGAATTCCCGAATCTATTGTCTAATCTAGTATAGCAGTCGCTCCACACACATATTTTAAGTTCACCATTTTGTTTTTCTAAATTTGAATATCAGATTCGTAAACAGCGACCCCGAAAACATCGATAAAGTATACAAACAATCGAGTTTTTTACGAAATTCATGTCTGATTCGGCCATATTCGAGCCGCCATTTTGTTTTTCTAAATTTGGATACCAGATTCGTAATCAGCGACCCCGATAACATCGGTAAAGTGTATAATCAATCGAGTTTATCACGAAATTAATGTGTTCATCGGCCATATTGGAGCCGCCATTTTGTTTTTCCAAATTTGGATACCAGATTCGTAATCAGCGACCCCAAAAATGTTGGTATACCAAATTTGGAAGAATTCCGATGATCCCCTGGATTATGGCCACGTTTTCGTGAAAATTCCCCACTGTGCGTTGGGATTCCACCTTTACATACCCGGAGCCACCTCAAATCAAGCGAAGCAATCGCAATTCGCTAACTTGGCTATGAAAAACCAATCTGAGCCAGACAAATTTTATAAACCTTTCTATCTGAATGCAGTTAGTACAAAGCCAACCGGAGTAATTACAAAAAATCCTGAATGACATCCCTACAGACCCTCAGAATACGAATGCTATATCAATTTAGGCACAACCAACTGAATAAATCGAACGATAAAACCGCGACTCAAAAGTCGAAACGCTATGAGTAACGCACATGCAACGCGGAGAACCAAACGAAGTAACATTACAGCTAACTTTCTGCAGAGTTATCAACCTTTGGAGCAATATCACTTGCGAGAAAGGCTCCTAGCAAAGCGTCGCTCGTGCGAGGCTGGAGGGAGAGAGAGGAGAACTACGGGTGCGGGATGTGCGATCTCTTTCTATGGAAAGTTCAATACCACGATCGTATATATTATATTACGAAAAAAATGGTTATTAACATATTGAAAATGACTAGTGCCCGGAACTCTACTCGGATATACGCCAGAGTGTTGAGGGAGTCGGTGGAAATTCACAAAAAGTCCAGAACTCACCCCTAAACACCAGCATATCACGATCGTATGTATTATATTAGGAAAAAAATGATTATCAACATATTGAAAATGACTAGTGCCCGGAACTCTACTCGGATATACGCCAGAGTGTTGAGGGAGTCGGTGGAAATTCACAAAAAGTCCAGAACTCACCCCTAAACACCAGCATATCACGATCGTATGTATTATATTAGGAAAAAAATGATTATCAACATATTGAAAATGACTAGTGCCCGGAACTCTACTCAGATATACGCCAGAGTGTTGAGGGAGTCGGTGGAAATTCACAAAAAGTCCAGAACTCACCCCTGAGAACCACAAGTCACGATCGTCTTGCTCGCTCGGAAATATAAAAAAAAAATTGAAAAAAACAAAAATATTATTACGCTGTCCCAAGGGCAGAACTATTATTCTCTAATACAGAGAACTATCGGGCTCGTCGAAATCTGTCGAATTTGATTTTTTTTTGCAAAAATGATCTGCTGCGGGAAGTTAGCAGATCATTTTTTTGATTTCATTTTTTGGAGGTTTAATTGACAGAACTATTATCAAAACATATCAGGAACTATAGAACTCGGCTGCTTGCGAAAAGAACACCCTTTTATTTTTGATCTGCTGGCAATTGATATGCTAACTTCACGTACATCCGTACTCGTAGCGAACAGATACACAGCTGCGACAAACAACGGATGGCGTTGGTTGCATACATCGTTAAGAGCCCTAATCGCTTGCGGCTGAATACCTAATAGGTCATAAGCCACCTGCTGTAATCAAAGAAAGAAGACAAATAACAAGCACATAATAATTTCGAACCACAAAAGTTCAATCACAAGCTTGATAATACGTGCGGATGAGTAAGATAGCGGCCCAGGTTTGCTTTTCTTTATTCTCCAACAGCTCAACTACTCCGCTGATATTGTTCGCAAGCTGATGACGAGTCGATCGGTACTGCACGACCGCCACCACCAACAGCGGAACGAGCTAATTTAGCGACTCTTTTAGCTAGATAATTACGGTCCAAAGACGTCAGGGTAGTCGCGTATTCTTTATACGAATAACTATCAAGCGGCGTCGATTTTTTTACAATTCTTCCATCAGCATCGATCTCACAATAACAAATAGGTCGATTTTAACGTCAAGAAATCTACATCTCAACATCAAAATGATGCGAAACCTTTAAAAATTGATAAAATAAGAAATACTCGGCGTCAAGCGATAGAAAAACTAATAAACTAATAAACTATTAACGGCCACCCGACCGACCCGGGGGTCCGGCGGCGGAGCCCCCGTCAACGGGGGGACGGGGGGCAAAACCCCCCGAGCCAACAAAAAACACCGATTTAATTTGTTATTTAAATCGTTCCATCTCCACACTTTCCGTCCCCAGTCCAAGTAATAGAAATTCTGAATCAGAGCGACGTCGAGAGCGGATTCCCGTGTTAATTCCAAGTTCTCGTTTCGACTCCGGTTCAAGCGAAGTTGCAGGTCATTCGTCACCCGAGCGACACACTCTGAAAATTGTTTTCATCCTTCCAACAGAATCGCTTCGTTGAGACATTTTCTAATTTATTCGGTGTCAAAAGCGAAATACTTTCTCGCATACGCTAAAAACTACAAACGGATCATCCCGTCATACGCCAGATAACTTCCGTTACACGCCAGAGGATATTTTTCATCGATTCGCTCCAACGAGACTGCGATGCTCCAAAATTATAGAATACGACAACGCAATGATCACATCAGAGGTTACAAAAGCTCGAAAAACCGAAGATCCAGCGGAGACGAAGATCATCGCGATTTTTTCGACGACATTTTATCTCTACGAAAAACAATAAATCCTACACTTACCTCGCCTCCTTCGTTGATTTCTTTCCAATCTACTCATCGGTATGTATAATCGGTCGCAGCTGCAACACTCCGTATCAAGACGAAGCGGTTCTAGAAAGCGCGCATCTCTAACACGAATTACAACAATCCACTAATCTCCACATCGTCGCGTTAAATTACTTCCATGCACTCGGAAATCCGAAGTTTCTCGGCAGTTCACAGCTCGACGTATCCGATGAATATTCTAATAGAAAATGCGAAGGAACAATATTTTTGAAGCTTTCAAACCTCGGCTCCGCCTTATTTATCTACCTATACGTAACGTAGGATCGTAGGAAGGAATCGGGACAGGCAATTTTATCTCATACCGTGGGTACAGTACGCAATAAATACACAGCAATAGTTATTTAATTATTCTTTATTATACCATTACGAACGTTGCACTTGATCGGTTCACTTAGAATCACACGTATTCGATCGGCCGCAAAGGCCGCGAGTGACGCGTATTCGATCGGCCGCAAGGGTCGCGAATGACATGGTTCGAATCGGCCGCAAAGGCCGCGAGTGACGCGTATTCGATCGGCCGCAAGGGCCGCGAAGGACACGGTTCGGATCCGCCGCAAAGGCCGCGTACTCGATCGGCCGCAAAGGCCGCGTACTCGATCGGCCGCAAAGCCCGCAATCACATCTGCCCGTCTATCGCAGCTTGAACACCTTCCGCAGGGCTAGCCGATGCTGCGGGGGCAGCAGTCGCGCGGTGGAGTCATCCTCCATAATCCGCCTGGCTCGGTTTCGCAACGAATTGCCGCTGCGATCCATCACACGCAGCCGTTGCGACGCCGCGGTTACCCACATGGCGGTCCCGCTAGCCTGTGGAAGGGACGAACGAACAAAGCAATTAGTACAAGCGAGTATTAGGCAGCGTAACGGAAGGGATAAACGTTACTTACCCTAGCTATACAAGACGCACCACCTTCGCTGAGGTATGCCAGGATCGTTTGATCCTCGACCCTCGAGAAGCTCGGTGTCCTCGCATTCTTAGCGGCAGCTCTTTCCGCCGCTCGTACGGCCAGCACGCCGAGCAGCACGTCCAGCGCCGGCAGACATCCCGCTTCGGGGTCACTGCTGCCGCCGGGGCGCCCTAGCGTCGCAGCCGGTCGGGGCGACGGCCGAGGCTGTGCTACCGCAGCGGCCCGCTCTTGAGTGGGTGGCGGCGGTGGCTTCGCGGCGGCCCGCTGCGCGAACAACCAACTGGGGATCGCTTGCTCTTGGGGCGGCCGCTCCGTCGGAAGCGGCTCGGGCAGAATCGCGAAGGGGTTCGCCAATCTGCGCGTCGGCGCCGCATTCGCAGGTGGCGGAGGTGCGATCGCAGGAGGCGGAGTCGCGGGTCTCGAATAGGACTTCAAGAGAAGCGCCAATTCCTCCCGCTCCTCCGTCTCCTTGTTCCCTCTCGGCGGATCTTCCGTCGAAGCCTCCGGTGTTCGATCCGTCGTCGCTGAAAATAGGTGTAACAAACATCAGTACGCTGGGTCGCGGTGCAGCGGCGGTGTACGGAAAGCCCGCGATACGGATCCCACTTACGTAGCTTTTGTTGGCAGCCGGCGCAGTAGCGCAATGCCAATTTAGCGTTGCTTTGCTGCACCTCCTTGAGCTTCGCCGCGAATTGCCTAAGGCGAAGGTTCTTGTCGATACGGGGCGACGGATCACCGAGTTCGAAAACGTTGCCGTACGGGCGCAGGCGTTTGGCCTCGATCACGGACTCCGTCGACTGAACTCTTGTCCATTGATGGTGGTCTACGCTCGGGTCAATGAAGACAGCCGGAAATACTTCCACCGACTCGCTGATCGTCTTCAATAGAGCACCGGCCAACTCCGCGACCGGCGGCGAGGTCACGACGCACAACGCCATTACGGCGTAACCGTGGACAGAAGTCAGCATCGCCTCCGCCACTTCGGCCGGTGTTCTTACTCCTCGGCAGAACGCCCTCGATTGTTTTCCACCGGAAGCCGTTGCGAAGTTGTCGTGCCGGAAGATTGCATCTGGCCGCCCGAAGGCGGTTCTGTAACTTTCGTCCACGCCACCGTATCGTCGCGACCACGCGGCGTACAATCTTACGAGGAGCGACGCTCGGTATTCCTCGCTTTCGCGTCTAGTCGTCGTCGCCACGTTCGGTTCCTCCGGAAGATCCGACGTGCTCTCCTCGATCGCCGCGATCAGGCAGAGGTACGGCGCGAAGTGCGTCGTGGGGCAACGCCACATGCGTCGGATCTTATCCTCCGTCCACGCAACAGGAGGGTCGCAGACGATGCGACGTAACTGGAAGAAGAAGCAAAATAAAATCAAACTTAGGTGGAGACTTGTTTCGATCGTCTAGGAAAGGGAGTGCACGGGGTCAGGCGGAAATAGAAAACAAAAGCTCACCGTTTGCCCGTTCGCGTCAACCATCTTGACCAGCCGGCGTCTATCTCTCTCTCTCTACCTACGTGAGTACTGCCACACGCTATCTACTTCTACTCCTAACTTTTTGTGCTGGTACTGCTGTCTTCTGCCTTCGGGCGTCTTCTTCTAGATCTCTTTGCATGCGCTTTATTGCAATCTCTGCACGGACTCATTTGGGCCTTGATATCTGCCCTCTGCTTCTGGAATTTCCTGATTTTCTGGACCGCTTTTGTCTGGGAAACATAACCTGCAACTGCCATAACTGTCAACTTGGCCGTCCTTCTTCGCTGCTGCGCATGCCTGCCGTGTTATCGACGTCTATCATCGATCATCGATAGTATCCTGTTCTGCGGACCTGTCTGCGCGTGCTCAACTGTCTCCGCCCACCTGCTGTGACGTACCTGCCTGCTGATCGTCTGCTGCCGTGTCTGTCATCTCTGTTGTTGTCATGCCGGGTTTATTCAAATGTTCGTACTGCGGTAAGCCCATAGCCACGAAAATCAAGCGCTGTAAGTCTTGTCAGTCATGCTTCCATCCGGGCTGCTGTGATTCCAAATTCCGTCGCGATAAAGTCAAATCGTGCTGCCCCGGGGCATTAATGGAAGAATTTTCTCGCGCCTCCGCGCCCGCACTGCCCACTTCTCTACCTGCAGGTAGTGATAATTCCGCCGCTCTTGCTGTCGCCTTAGAGTCTCAGCCCTCGGGTTCAGGGGCCGCCGTGACATCTATTGCCAGTCTAGCCGCGCGTATGGACGAGCGTTTCGATTTGCTCGCGGGTCCGCTTAACCTTATGACCGTCTTGGAGGAGCGTATCGCTGCCGCTGAGGCTCGTATCTTGGTCCTCGAAAATGATAACCGCGTGCTCTCAGAGGATAATGCCGCGCTGCGTCTAGCTCAGCAAGCTCAACATGCTGACTTAAGCGCGCTCAGTGCGAATGCGGCTCGGGTCGCGGAACTTGACGAACGTTGTCGTGTCTTTTCCTCTGACGTAGTCGCGCTTAAGCAGGCCCAACTCAATCGGCGGGCTGATCAGCCGGCACCTGCACAATCCTCCGGTCCCGTGGAACTCATTATTTCCGGAGCGCCTTGTTCGTCGCCTGATTCTGTTCCGGCTACCGTTAAACAGGTTCTCGCCTCTCTGGGTTCCAGCCTTGCAGATGGTGACATTATCGAGTCCCGTTTTCTCGTCACCCGCGAAAAAGCTCGCAAAGCCACTCCGCTACCGATCGTTGTCAAACTTCGCAGTCGCGCTATTTTATCGCGACTTATTGCAGCTAAGGAAGCCAAGGGCCGTCTAGCGACATCCGACCTCGTTCCGTGTCCCGCGGGTCCGGCCGCTACCATCAACTTAAACGAGGCCTTGCCCCCGGACGTCTACAAGCTCTTAATTGCTACCAAAGCTGCTGCCACAGCTGCCGGCGCTCGTTATGTTTGGCACTCGAACGGTACAATCTTTGTTCGCAAAGCCCAAGGTTCGCCGGTAATGCGCATTTCGTCACCCGCCGATCTCACCCGTCTCGCGTCGATCTGACGCACAGTGGGGAATTTTCACGAAAACGTGGCCATAATCCAGGGGATCATCGGAATTCTTCCAAATTTGGTATACCAACGTTTTTGGGGTCGCTGATTACGAATCTGGTATCCAAATTTGGAAAAACAAAATGGCGGCTCCAATATGGCCGATGAACACATTAATTTCGTGATAAACTCGATTGATTATACACTTTACCGATGTCTTCGGGGTCGCTGATTACGAATCTGGTATCCAAATTTGGAAAAACAAAATGGCGGCTCCAATATGGCCGATGAACACATTAATTTCGTGATAAACTCGATTGATTATACACTTTACCGATGTTATCGGGGTCGCTGATTACGAATCTGGTATCCAAATTTAGAAAAACAAAATGGCGGCTCGAATATGGCCGAATCAGACATGAATTTCGTAAAAAACTCGATTGTTTGTATACTTTATCGATGTTTTCGGGGTCGCTGTTTACGAATCTGATATTCAAATTTAGAAAAACAAAATGGTGAACTTAAAATATGTGTGTGGAGCGACTGCTATACTAGATTAGACAATAGATTCGGGAATTCCGGGGTAAAATAATCATTCTCTTGCAATATAGTAAACAGTGTTTATTGGCAGGAACTAAAAGTAATAATTCAATCCGAATCCGGATACAGATCTTCATGTGCGATAGTTGGGCTCGCTAATAGTGAAATGGCTTCTGACGAAAATTGCTTCAATTTTTTTTGAGGTAGTTTCCTCAGGCTTGTGATGAAGGGGTCGGATGAAACTAGCATACATCTCTAGCCACTCTTGATTGTTATTGAGAAAATTTGTCATTTTCCTTCCTGATTCTTGCCATTTTGTGCGCATTTTGGAGAATAACTTCGACAAATTTATCTTGGTATCCCGGTGAATTCGAATGGCACATTCACTTTTCTCGGATAATTCTCGCTCCAAATGGATTATCTGCTCCTGGAGATCCGCGGCCAAGTGTTTTTGTATTATCGAAAAGATTTCCCTTCGTTTGAAAGTAATAAGGGAAGTTCCAGAACCTAGAAAAAAAAAATAGTATTTCGTATTAATTATAAATGTCATTGTGATCCGAATGAGGATTAGACATACGCCTTTGTGCACTTGGTAACACAATTTTTCGAATACAATAACAAATTTCGAACAAATCCCTTCGCCTCTCGGAAACAAATTGTACGTAGGTATGCCAAATCAGGTATCAGAATGTCTATGAACAATATATTAATATTTAGAATCTATTGTCAGAGTAAACCAGTCGACCGAGTCCGCTTAGGGTGAGAAAGTTCCAAGTAAGCGAGCTACCTGCCCAGCTCGGCTGACTAGGCAGCGCACTGGCATGGAAACGCGGCGCGGCGCGGCAAGCGAGTGCCGCGCCGCCGCCGGGGGCCTTCTCGGAACACGCATACGCTCACTAAAAATGCTCTGGACCAGCCCGCGCACGTTTGCGCACTCTGATTCACACTTCATTCGAAAGCTGATATTCTAAGCTTTAATTTAAAAAAAAAACGAAGGCGGGATGTCGTGGGACTCTCAACTAAAAGTCTACGCAAAGTCTATATTTATTTCCGATCGAAGGCACTTTACAGGATTATCGTTAGACTACATAAACAGGGACAATAAATATTATTTTTCAATTGTAAAATGGGCAAAATTTTCTACATACCTTGAGGAAGATCATCCATTTTGGTGAAATTGATTATCACTTTACACTGTTGAGTTAGAAGTGTTCAAAGTTAGAGCGAATTTTATAGCAAAATTCAGGTACGCAACCGTCACGGACGAAGGTCAACTTTGAACTGAAATATCTAAGAGACTATGAGGGTTAGAGGGTTGGGACAAACGGGAGGTTACGCAGAAATTAGTTCTTAACCAATCCCCTTGGTCATTATACCTGCATAGGAAAGTTCGTTTTTCGAGTTTTGGCCACGTTTTCTTGAAAATTCCCCACTGTGCGGCGTGCCACTGTACGAGCACCATCAGTTCAGGCACCGCGACGGCGTTCTTCACGAGCTGTACGGCGTCTGCGGGTAGGCTCATCAAACCGTGAGCGGCTCTGAAAGTACGACAAAGATAACATACGCGTGTCGGGCCATTGATTCCGAGTCCCCGGACAACAATTTCTCTACTTCGAAAATATGTAAGAAAAAATGGTACGGTTGATGTAGAATTTACGACGTGTAACACACGACCTTGTTCAAATTATAGAAATAATCCATCATTTTGCATAGGTATAAAACCTCACGCGATAAATTATACACTTCATTTGAATATCGGAATCTCCACAATATACACAGTGATTTTTCTACCATAAATGTAAAAGAAGAATTATCATCACAGAATTATACACAATTACAGTGGGGATAAAGTTCGACATTACACATTGACAAAAATTAGGTGATTTTTACGCTTGCAACGAATGTATATTATCAAGTGTGTAAGACGTAATGCATAATACTTTCATAATCAACATTGCCAAAACGTTATAGATTTTTAATACGGAATTAGTATATAAATTGGCCTTGCGAAATAATAATTTACATCGAATTCGATATTTATTTCATATCTACGCCTGTTAAAAAAGGATATGTTTAATTCCTTATCATTTTTATAATTTCAAAATGGAGCAACGTATTACTACGAATACATCCGTAAGATAAATTATCCGTAAATTTTATCATTTCTCGCACATTTTGGCGATATAATATCAATGCCAGAAAAATACGTATTTTTTTGCAACTCATAAATAGAAGCACAATCTTTCGAAACAATTAATGTCCAGCAATGAAAGTATATGCGCAAGGAACCTTTCGCAGAAGATTTCCCGTAGAACTGCGAAAGGTTTCGTGCGCATACACTTTCATAGCAGGACATTGATTATTTTTTTCAAGACACATACCAACATCATCTAGATTTTAGAGCCAAGAATTTTTGATTGGATTTTTTTTTAGTAATTTAAAAAATTTAATAATCGATTTTATCGCATACATTTTGATATGTAATAAACCGAATATCACCAAAATATAACTGAAGTTTCTGTCTAATTTCCAACACAAATTAGTATTGAAAGAGAAATCACCATTACCATTTTTTTTCGAATAAATACATAAATTTTGGCATATGCTAACTCTCATATTACTCACAAAAATACGCCTAAAAATTAGTATTAAAAGAGAAGTAACCGTTATCATTATCCGAGACATTAGGTTATGGGTAGAATAACTAATAAATAGTAGTATTTCTCATCGTACGAAAAGTCGTAATAATTGTCTAAGAAACACGAGTCTCCCTATAATATTCTACAGTTAAAAGAAATGGCATTTAGATTCAAACTTCAAGTGGTAAGGGAAATTGGTAATTCATTACTCAACAAGTGTCGCAGCAGTATGGAATTTGTTCCTAATAATTGCATAACGAAATTTACTAAAATCCTAATATTCGATGTATAATTCTTACCAATAAATTATGGCAATTGTTGTCTGGGGTCGTCGCACACTCACCTGTAATAATATATCGTAACCCCTTCCGGTACGTTTAGTCTCGCTACAGTCGTGACCGACGTCGCAAACTCGGTCCAGTCTTCTCTGAAGACTCTGATGCAGCCCTCCTTCAGACTCCTCACCGCCGTCGCGTTGTGCCGACGCGTCTTCGATGTCACCGGCAACAAATCAAGCGCTTGAAAGATCGCATTGCGATTGAAATTGACCCTCGCGTGTTTGTCGTCCACTCCCGGTGATCCTTCGGAGATTCTGTACAGCACGTGAACGGAGTCTGTTCCGTAGCCGCCCAAGACGAACTCCACGAACCGGTAACGTTCCGGGTGACCACGGTTTTCTTCGTTGTAGAGGTCCGGTTGTTCCGATAGCGGGCCGAAAGCCTTCCTATTTTCGCTCAACCGAGCGTGCCTCGCACCCGCGAATATCTGCAGCACAATGGGGCAGGTAAAGGCTCACAGATCATCCGAGCACAACAGATAGGAGTCGATGTCGTCGGTGACCGTCGTTCCCTGGCGGCCGCGCGCCAGCACCGTCACTGCCGCCTCCGTCGGACCGCCCCTGGAACCTCCCATAGCGCTCATCCTTCGCAGAACCTAGACCAAAGATGTACGAAGAAGAACAACCGTCAGAAAAATCATCGGATTGAAACAGAGAGATCGGTAATAAATCGCGGAATAGCGTTACTTCGCTACGCTTCGAAATCGGACAACCGTACGAGGCCTAAACTGTAGTGGATTTTTTATTTATTTATTGGATTTTAGGTATTCCGGTCGACCGACCCGGAGGTCCGGGGGCGAAGCCCCCCGAGCCAACAAAAAACACCGATTTCAACAGACCGAAACGATACTCGCGCATCGAGAATCAGCGGACAAGGAAACCAAAAGCAGGCGGGTGCGAAGGAGCTCAAGTTTCGACACTTCCAGACGCGAGCCGAAACTTTCCGACCTAAACAGCAACACCGTCTCACCCAAGAACAGTTTGGCGATTTTTTGTATTTATCGCAAAGTCACGTCGGAACCCAGGTCTATATCCGAAGTTCGAGGCTGAAAATATCTTCAATAATCACGCGACCCGGACGGAAAAATCGGTAATAAATCAAGGATCAACTTCGTCCGAGGCCGCGAGAATACCCAACAGACGCGACGGGGTCAAGATCCGGGTCAAAGTTTGAAAAAATTCGAGAACCAACCCGACTCGGGTAGAGGAATCGAGGATAGAACGAGAATCAGCCTCATCCGTCAGCCTTCGGAGACACAACCATACCTCGCAAGGATCTGAAACAAGTCGAGAAGAAGATTCGGGACAACGGGAAACTGACGGAGGATTTCACAAATAAAGTACACTTGAACGCGATCGAAAGCGATTTGACGTTGTAATCATTTATGATTTTTTTATTCAAGGATCGCCATCATCCTCCTCGCCTCCCGGCAAGTCCATAAAAAAATATTGTAGACCGTCGTCCGGTACCTCCTCCTCCTCCTCGCCGACGGACTCGGGGGACGTCGGAGGTGTCGGCGGGAACCAATGGTCCCCGCTCTCACCCGCGCTTATCGTCGAAGCCTGCGACTCGTCGTCCGTCGCCTCCGACTCGTCGTCCGTCGCCTCCGACCCGGACTCCGCATCCTCGAACATGTCCAGCTCGTCGGCGGCGAGCCATTCGTCGTCCTCCTCCTCCCATTCTTCTCGCAACAGCCACTCCTCTTCCGAATCCATCTGCCCATGGAAACAAGCATGCCTCAGCGTCCAATTGACCAATTTTTACAAATTTCGTTCGCTCCCGGAGCAACAGCCAGAACCACCCGAAAACATTGCAAATGTCGAAAACTACCGCCCGTTACAAAAATTGTTTTGCCGGCCAAAAACTCGGATACTCGATACTCTTTTAAAGCGTCAAGCGAAGCCCCCCGAGCCAACAAGAAAAACCGATTTTATAAGCCAAAAAGCAGACTCGGAATAGAACGACAATCAATCTCATTCATCAGCCTTCGGAGACACGACCAACCTCGCAAGGGTCCGCAACAAGGAAAGAGCCGCAAAGAAAATCCGGGACATCGGGAACGGCGTATAAAAATGTCGAACAACTCGGGGATTTTACGAATAAATTAGTACGACGCGACACGAAGTATACTTATTTCTTACACGTTACAAGTCGTCGTCGCTGTCGGCGTCTCCGGGCATGTCCATGACGGACAACAGCTCGTCCGTCGAGTCAATCTCGAAGAAGGACGCGTTGGCACCGCTGTCGTACCACGGCTCGTTCGACGAGTCGCCCAACCCTTCCAAAAATTCGTTGGGTCTCGCGAGCTCGAACAGCTCCTCCAGCTCGTGCAGCGGAAGATCGCTGTCCGGGGTTGAAGGTGGCGTCGGCGGAAACCAGTCGAAGGTTGATCTCGGCGGGGTCAGGATGACGGTCGAGGGCACTGACTCGTCGTCATCGACCATCGGCCCCTCTTCCTCCTCCCGGTCCTCCTCCATCTCCCGATCCTCTCGCTGTTCCTCCGCAATCTCCCGATCCTCCTCCATCTCCTGATCGACCCCCTGCTCCTCCGCCTCCTTCTCGTCCAGCTCCTCCGCCTCCATCTCGTCGTCGGCCCAATACTCGACCTCCTCGTCTCTTTGGTCCATCTACGAATCGACGTTTGATCGATATCCGACCGAAGACGTTCAAACCAACGGATATAGCAACAAAACCCGTCAAATAACGACGCCAGATAATTTTTTTCGCCGACTGCTACTTGCATTTCCAGCAAAGCTACCCTGTATTTTAAGCACAGTTACCGCGTATTTCAAGGACAGTCAAAATTAATTTTGGCGACATCTGCCGTGTATATATTACCCGGTTGCTCCGTATCAAGAGACTCGGCAGAGTCTCGCGCCAAGTACATTAGAAACAAAGTTTTGTTCCGTAGCGACTCTACCGAGTCTCTATACAGCTGCGGCAATTTTCCGCGGAGTGGGGAGATGAGGTTTCCCCGATTCTACCGTATTTGATGACATTATCGGGGTCTACAACTCATTTATGAGAATGAGGATCGAAAGAGCTTTCATTTGAGCCTAACATCAATAGATCTCAACTACAGCTACCTTGTATATCAAGGACAACCACCGCGTATTTAAAGGACGGACAAAATTGATTTCAGCTGCAGCCACTCTGTACCTCGATGACCGCTGGAATGTCATTTCACGACAGCTACCGTGTATATTACCGGAAGGTACTCCGTATTTCAGCCAGAGCGAGCTATCCTGAATTTCAACGACAGCTACCGTGTACATTAGACTGGTCGTTAAAAATTAAATTTTCCACGGCGCCCCCTAAAAAGCTTCCTTTTGATGAAAAAACGTCAGGGATTTTTTTATTTTTTTTTATAATAACAACAACACGTGCCTCAAGACGATCTAAGTTCGTTTTTGGTAAAATCATATTTTTCGGAAACTTCTTATCACAAATAGTATTTTTCCTGAAATATAAACAATTTTTGAACTCAAATGAATAAAATTTCGAAATTTTCTTCATCTGATGTCTAGTTAATAAAAAATGAAGGACATTTAAATTAATAATTTCATTTAAAAAATGAATTAGTACAAACTTATTTTTTATGATCAGATTTATTAATTCCAATGCTCAAGTATAAACTTTCTGCAGTATTTTTAATACTTTTACTTCCGTAATGTTTTTCCCAAAAAAAACATGATTTTACCAAAAAATGAACTTAGATCGTCTTGCGGCACGTGTTGTTGTTATTATAAAAAAAAAAAAAAAAATCCCTGGCGTTTTTTCATCAAAAGGAAGCTTTTTAGGGGGCGGCGTTAAAAATTTATTTTTTAACGACCAGTCTAGTGTACATCACCCACAGTCAGTTTGTATTTCAACAACAGCTACCATGAATTTCAACGAC
The DNA here is from genome assembly GCA_963966615.1 of Tenthredo amoena. Classification (NCBI taxonomy): domain Eukaryota; kingdom Metazoa; phylum Arthropoda; class Insecta; order Hymenoptera; family Tenthredinidae; genus Tenthredo; species Tenthredo amoena. The sequence goes on along the minus strand of OZ016499.1, from coordinate 393,767 downwards.
AGCTACAATGCAGTCAGCAAACACCCCGAATCGAAGAATTAACGAATAAACTAATAATCTAGATAAAGCTACTCGTTACTCTTCCAGCTGCGCTGGTTTATAACACGCCTTATCCGCAGGAGCGGAATAAATCCGGGAAGATAGCTATATAACAGTCACGTGGGTCACGGCTCACAGTAAATGTAAATGTAAATGTAAATGTGATTTATTGATGCCGGGGCCCGAAACCGGGCCTAAGGGCAAAGATTACAGGGCGGTAACAAAACAAAATAAGAGCAAAGCAGATGAGAGATTAGGCTAAACAAGTAAAATTAACAAAATAATAAGGATAAGACCGGCAGTAGCGAAATAATAGCAAAAATAAAAAGTCAAAGTCAGAGATTCCGGACCGATAAACGATGAATGTAACAATCGGTCGCAAGAGAAAAGGAAAAGAAAATAGAAATAAGCAAAAAATAGATAAAATAAGAATAAGAAAATCATAAGTTAGAATTAAAGATAAGGAATAGATAAGAAAATACGAATAAGCGTAAGCATAACGGCGAACATAGAAATGCAAAGACAATAAAAATGAACAATTAGTAACACAAGAAGAGAATGTGGAATGATAAATAATAGTAGAATAATAAGAAAAATGAGAATAAAAATAAAATAAATAAAAAAATTGAAATTAATAAAATAGGTAAAAATAAATAGAATAAATGAAATAAATAAAATGAGTAAACTAAAATAAAGTAAATAAACTAAATAAAATAAATGATATAAATGAAAATAAATAAAATAAATAGAATAACTAAGATTCTATTCTTTCATATTTATTAAATTAGTATTTATCATCCACCCAGTTACTCCGTATTGCAACTAGAGCTACTCTGAATCCAAAGGACAGCTACCGCGTATTTCAAGTACACTCAAAATCAATCTCAACGACGGCTACTGTGTACATCACTCACAGTCAGTCTGTATTTCAAGAACAGCTACCATGAATATCAACGACAGCTACAATGGCGCCAGTAAACAACCCGTATCAAAGTAAGCTACGAACCATCGCGGCCGAGAAATTCCAGAATGAACGAATAAATTAATAATCTAGATAAAGCTACTTATTGCTCTTCCAGATGCGCTGGTTTATAACACGCCTTATCCGCAGGAGCGGAACACATCCGTGAAGATAGCTATATAACAGTCACGCGGATCACGGCTTGCAGTATTTTTTGATATTTATTAAATTAGTATACATCATCCACCCGGTTACTCCGGATTTCAACTAGAGCCACCCCGAATTTCAAGGACAGCTACCGTGTGTATCACCGACAGTTACTCCGTATTTCAACTAGAGCTACCCTGAATTTCAAGGACAGCTACCGTGTATATTACCGGCAGCTACTCCGTATTTCAACAACAGCTACCATGAATATCAACGACAGCTATAATGGCGCCAGTAAACAACCCGTATCAAAGTAAGCAACGAACCATCGCGGCCGAGAAATTCACGAATCAACGAATAAATTAATAATCTAGATAAAGCTACTTATTGCCCTTCCGGATGCGCTGGTTTATAACACGCCTCATCCGCAGGAGCGGAATAAATCCGGGAAGATAGCTATATAACAGTCACGTGGGTCACGGCTGACGGTATGTTTTTATATTTATTAAATTAGTCTTTATCATCCACCCGTAAACAACCCGAATCTAAGTAAACAACGAAACACCGTTACAAATAAATTGACGAATGAACGAGTATAATATTATAGATAAAGCTACTTACTCTTCTTCTCTTCAAGTTTCTGATAGCGGCTTCAAAAGTCCGTCAAAACTCACACCAAAACAAAATAACTAACAACTAACTAAATACGAAATTAAAAACAAGAGTCAGTCACGCTCGGTCCAAATAATTAAACAATAGAAAAACACTTACAACACTATTAAATCAAAGACAGAAATAAACACGAAAAAAATGAACAAAACTATTAATATACACTAATTGGTATAGGCGCTTGTAAGTATAACAATAAGCTCCACGATGCTTCTTTTCATAAGAAAGACGATGCAGTGAGCATGGACGCGGAATCCGCAGCAGCCGAGAAGACGCGGGTGGAGGGGATTCACCGATCGACGCTCCTAAATAACGCTGAAAGTTAAAAGTTGACGTAGAACTTGAAAAACATTCAAAAAATCACGGGACCTGTACAGAAAAATCTGAAATAGTTGGAGATACGACTTTTCCGCATGTCACGAGATTATCCGATCAACGGAACGGGGTCAAACTTGGGGTCAAAGTCGAAAAAAGAATTAAAAATCACGGGACCTAGACAAAAAAATCGGAAATAATTCGAGATACAACTTTTATACATGTCGCGAGATTATCCGATGAACGCAACGGGGTCAAACTTGGGGTCAAAGTCTGAAAAAAAAAGAACAATGACGGGACCCGGACAGAAAGATCGGAAATAATTCAAGATACAACTTTTATACGTGTCGCGAGATTATCCGATAAACGAAACGGGGTCAAACTTGGGGTCAAAGTCTGAAACAAATTAAACAATCACGGGACCCGGACAGAAAAATCGGAAATAATCTGAGATACAACTTCTATATATGTCGCGGTGACACGGCTAATACGGTTTTGATTCATGACGATATTCAATTAGTGATACAAAAATGACCCGATAGCATCTCTAGCGGGGTGTATCACGCAGAGCCTTCCTGTAACCAAAATAGAAGTCTTGTCTGCCCAATTGACTAAAAACGATAGCCTGGAGCACTCCGAGTCGTACCCATAACACGGGACGACGTTACATTATAAGGCGATGGTTAAAAATCTGAAAAAGAAAAATCACATGATTACATTTGTTATCAAGCGTGACAAATTTCAACAAAATTCAAGATACGCGCAATCATATGTATAACTACATTACAAACACTTTTTCACAATCTTCTTTTTGTTCTCGTATCCGAAGCGGTTTATAAATTTTACAAAAATTGATCACTTATATTGGGCATATTCTGTCAACATTTCATCACCATAACTGTGATTTGTAAGAATAAAAGTTGTTTCCTCGTTTGTCTTTCAGCATCGAACAGCTGGATCGTTAAGACATTCATGGTTTCTAACCAAAATAACGTTAAATGATGCTTACCAATTTCTGTTATGAGAAATAAAGGATTCAGTTGACTCAACGTGATCTTGTAGAATCTTATTCCATTATACCAAGCCTCCTCGATAATACAATCTTTTATATTTCAAGTCATTTCTAATCGATCTCAATAACCGTTGTGGATCGAACATGACTACAATTTTTTGACCAATACGTTAATCGAGACCACGGCTTATTCAGAATAACGCTAACCTTCTTAAGTAATACTACGTTTATACGCCACTCTACGCAAATAAGGCATTCAAGAAATAAACCCATACTAAATATTCTTTCGGTCGTCGTTGATGTAATTTCAGTATTCTTGGCCGAATTACCACTTTCCCGAAAGCCAATATCCCACCGCCTGCTTCATAGGTTCATCGATCCATCTTACCATTGCAACTGGAGCAGTTGCAGCTTGTTTCGGTTATCGTTTAATACCGTCGTAAATCATTAATTTTAATAAATCCGAACGATTATCGTTACGTATCTCCGGAGCTATAAGTATTTATTAAAATAAACGGATTACGGAATTATTTTCAGCGTCATCGTTTTCATAAACACGATCAATAACTAAACAAAAGACGATTTGGAATCGATCGTATATAGTGGGAAAGTACGTAGTTTTGTAACCCTCGTGAAATTGTTACCCGAATCGATTCACCGACGTGCCCGACCGACCGATCCCACTCACACACCCATATGCTGGACGCGGTCGGGGGCTGTGGCAGTCGACAAGCTGGAGGTTTGATTGGGTTAGGCCACCCGACTGATCCCACACACACACACACCCAGGTGCGACGACGCGGTCGGAGGCTGTGGCAGTCGACGAGCTGGAGGTTTGATTGGGTTAGACCACCCGACTGAGAGCGATGACACACACAGCGGTTTGTGCCGACTCGGTCGCCGAGCCGGCCGCCGAGTCGGCACATATGTCTGCGTTTTCAAATCATGCAAAACACACACTGCGGCAAGCGTTGCCTGGCGGCTGAAGAGCCGTCTCGACACGTCGTCCACTGGAAGAAACGCACGCGGTTTTATTGCTGGAGCGGCGCTGGTTTACATTGTTTTGTATGAGCGCTGACACACACATCGGTTTATCCCGCGTCCTTCCACAATTGCAACTACACAATTATAGATATTCAGCATCAAATATGACTTCGCAACAAGCGTTGCAGTTCATAGAGGCGAATCTCGATATAGAGAAATTAATAAGCGAAGTACAGCATCGTCCGGCATTATGGGACATGACCCAAAAAGACTACAGTGATAGAATTAAAAGAAAACACTGCTGGGAAGAAATTACAGAGCTTTTTAGTTCTGCTAGTGATCTGCGTTCAGATGATAAAATGAAATTGGGTAAGTAAGATTTTTTATTATCAGATACAAGAGCAGTAATATTTAAATCGAACATAATATAGTCATTTGTTTGAGAAATAGTGTGCATATTTATCTCTGGCTGACAGTGCCCTGGCATTTCCTCTATTGCGCGTATGAGGTTGTAAACGTTCCATACCATGGATTTGTGGTATATTTGTGTGACAAAATGATTCTTCACGCGTTCCATCTCTTGTTCTTACAAAATTATGTAGCACACAGGCAGCTTTGATTATACTATCGACAAAATCGATTTGAACATCTATAGGTCGATGAAATATTCGCCATTTGTTTGCTAAAATCCCAAATGTACATTCAATGTATCGTCGGGCAATGGATAATCGGTTATTGAAAGTTTGTTTCTCTTCTGATAATTGTTTTCCGCCGTACGGTCTCAGCAAGTTTTCAGACAAGGGAAAAGCTTCATCGCCCAAAATTACATACGGAAACTTTTCAGTCGAATTTGGCAAAGAACGTGGTGGTGGAATTCCGAGCGAATTGTCACATAACTTATCGAAAAGTATGGAATTTTTGAAAATTCCAGCATCACTCGATTTGCCGTAAGACCCCACTTCTACGTATGTAAAGCAGTAATTGGCGTCGCACATGGCAAATAACACTGTAGAAAAATACCCTTTGTAATTAAAATACATGGAACCGCTATAAGGTGGCTGTTTAATTCGAATATGCTTTCCATCGATAGCGCCAATGACATTAGGAAAATTTGCACATTTTTCGAATCCTACTGATATGTTTAAGAATTTTTGAGTAGTTAGTGGAGGTATAGTAGCTTCAGCAAGAGAAAACCATATTGCTTCACAAACTTCTTTAATAATACAACTGGCAGTTGACCTTCCTACTCGAAATGTGTAGTGTAGTTCAGTTAGCGAGCACCCGGTAGCCAGATATCTGAAATAAATTACTAATGTTACATATGTGGGTCAAAATCAAGGAGATAAGTACTTTCAGTTTTCAGTTTAAAAAAAAAAAATGTTTTCTGCATAATTAACCCAATATAACGCTTTGTATTTACAGGAGACATATTACATAAAAAATGGAAAAACATAAGAGATCGGTTTACAAGGGACGTTCAAGAGCGGAAAGGCAAGTCTGGAGACGGAGCTCGTAAAAAAGTTCCCTACATGTATTCACAGCAACTCGAATTTCTAAGGGACACTGTGACACCAAAAAGAACAGTCAGTTCGTTAGAACGAACAAGCGCCGAATCCGCATCAGTTCAAGAAGAACGTGAAGTAGAAGAACATGAAGATGACGAAGAAGAAGACGAACTCCAGGAAGCTACATCTGCGTCTTCCACCCGTTCTTCTACACCAAACGTTTCACGTAAACATGTAAGACAGGTGGGCAAAAAAAAACTACACCCTGTTGAAGAGAAGATTTTACATTCATTGGACATGTGCGAGAAGAGAGCAAAAATGGACAAAGAGAAAGAAAAGGTTGAAGACAATGATAATCGGCACTTTTTGCTGTCTTTGGTGCAAAGTCTTGCATCATTACCACGACATTTGAATACAAGTTGCAGAATTGAAATTATGCAATGCATTAACAAGTACGAAATTATGAGCCGGGAGCAGCAGCAACCATCAACATATCTACCAACAACTCACTCATATCCACTCACTCACCCTCAGCAGCAACATCAATCGCAACAGTTACACCATTTCCAACCAACACACCACACACAAATGTACGTCCCAAATCAACTGCAATTATCATCATATACTTCAAATCAACAGCGATCTGAATCACAACAGTATCCATCTAAAACATTTGTGACTCCGAGGGCAACACCATCTCCAGCCGAATCCGCTGCATCCTATGTGTCTAATTTTACCGACGAATATGATTCACAACTGAGTAATTTATAATTGTTACCAAATTATTTTAGACAGTTTATTTTTGGCGTGTAATCCATTATTTTCCATTTGTTTGGGTTGATTAACACTTTTGATTTTTGCAATACGCATTATCTTTCTCGCGTTTTTCCTTTCTATGTTTGCGAAAAAATCACAACAATAAAAAATTTGTTATATTTTTCTTGGAAAACCATATTTTTATTTCATGTAATGAGATTACCCAATAAATTATTTTTAATTCATTGTAATGAGATTCCCTAGGAATACCTATTGAATAACTACCTACATATAATAATATCAAAAATGAAAATAACTTATAAGTCATGCTTTTTCTTACCTGAGAGTAATAACCAATTTTTCTTCTGGTAGAATACAATTTCTCATACGAGTGTTTTTCTTCTTTATTCTTTCTTTTATACAGCCAAGTAGTTCTTCAAAAGAAGCCATTGACATACGAGTATAATTAAAAAATTTTTCTTCATCTTCTCGTACTTCAGCAAATAGAGTATAAAAATGTCCTCTGGTTAGGCGGTCACTTACAATTGGATGCACCCACATTCGGCGATTCTTCTTGATTTTTCTTTTCCAACGCAAATATTGCAAGCCCAAAAGTATCACGTACTCTAGATTTTCGTCCATTTTGTCACTTAGGCAGACACACTCGTTCTGCCATAGTTGTGCAATTTTCCCGGCCGTCTGGTTGCCTAGTTGAGAAAAAACCGTTGTGTGTGTCATCGTCGAGCGGTAACCGAATCGGCACAAACCGCTGTGTGTGCCATCGTCGAGCGGGTGCCGACTCGGCCACCGAGTCGGCACAAACCGCTGTGTGTGTCGGGTCTCTGATCCCACACACACACCCAGGTGCGACGACGCGGTCGGAGGCTGTGGCAGTCGACGAGCTGGAGGTTGGATTGGGTTAGGCCACTCGACTGACCCGCGGGTCCGGGGGCGTAGCCTCCGGCAACGGGGGGACGGGGGGGCAAAGCCCCCCTGAGGGGGTCCAGGGGGCGAAGCCCCCCGAGCCAACAAAAAACTCCGATTTCAATCGACAAAAACGAGACTCGTGCATCGAGAATCAGCGGATAAGTAGAACAAAAAGCAGGTGGGTTCGAAGGAGTTCGAGTTCAGACACTTCCAGACGTAAGCAGAGACTTTCCCACCTAAATACGGACACCATCTGACCAACAAATAGTTTTTGAAATGATTTCTTATCGCGAAGTCAATTTCGAACCCGAGTCAATATCCGAAGTTCGTGGCTGAAATTATTATCAACAATCACGCTACCCGGACGGAAAAAACACTAATAAGCGAAGGATCAACTAGATCCGATCCCGCGAGGAATTGGCTCGGATACGCGCCTGCTTGTTTGGAAGGTCTCCTCGACGTCAGATATTTGAAACACGTCTTGTCATTATCCGAGGCGATCCACTATCCGAATTCAGATTCGGTAACGCCGGAACAATCGGACCGCGCCGAAGCTTTGTTGGAAAACTAAATATATGTAGGGGAGTTACGGATGTCCGAAAAATAAGCAGATACATACCTTTCTTTTTTTGGCGGCATACCGCAGTCATACGTTACCCATACTCTTTTCAGCCGGACGTGGTCCGTACTTCATCCGTACAACCAGAATTAAAGTAAACAACGAACCATCGCCGACAGATAAACTGACGAACGAACGAGTAGACTAATATCATAGATAAAGCTACCTACTCTTCGAGCTGCACTGGCGTACGATACGCCCTATCCTCCGAAGCGGATGAAATCCGGGATAAAAGCTTAAAAAGTCAGTCACGCGTGAAAGGCACAAAAAATTAAAGCTTCGAAAGTCAAGCAGGGGATGTCCATATATTACGTAACGCTATTTTGGAGGATTTTTGACCCCCTTTCCAACGCACCCCTCAAAAGTAAAAGGTTACCCCCTTCCGGCGGATTTAGGGAGGGGCTGAAGTGTCGGGAGTGGGGTGAGCGGCGGGCTCAGGGGTGGGATGGATGCCCCTTCCCCTCCTCTATCCAACCATATATTATTTCTTCCCTCGAGCTTCGCCTCACCCTCAGCCCCGTTCGCTGGCAGAGAGAGAGTGACCTAACCTATCAGTTTTCACTTCGGATATAGAAAGCCCTTCCCTTACCGTTTCCAACGACCCCCTAACGAACTCTCTACGACCCTCCCTCGCTGAGCGAAGAATTTTCAAAGTTCGGACCTAAGTCTACCCCTGGCGATAGCCATTTTTTTTTTGGTGTTTCTTCTCTGCAGCGATGGTATCTAGGCGTTTCGGATGATTCAGAGTCTAATGGGCCAGCCAGGAAAGTACCCTTTTTTGGGACCCTCACTAATTTTTGCAAGGGCCCAATAAACCACGAATGGTGTATGATACGTAGGGAAAGGGTTTTAACCAAACGTGTAAATCTAATTTAAAAATGATTTTTGAAATCCGTATATTTTTGCGCTGAATGTCCGCCTCTTATACGAAATATTATACCACAATACCACGTATAATATACCATTTATTTACGTGTATGAAGGTAATGATTTAGACGGTATAATAATACGTTTATTAAAGACAGAATGAAACTGTACTTATCAACGGGTAGTAATAACGATTATTATACGTAATGCACTATATTATGACAGACTTGGAATAAAAGGGTTGTAACGAAACGTTTTGAACTAGTGTGAAAATTATTTAAAAAATCCGTGTATTTTTTCGCTGAATGTCCGCCTTTTATACGAAATATTATACCACAATACCACGTATAGCATACTATTCATTTACGTTTATAAAGATACTGATTTATACGTTAAAATGATACGTTTATCAGCGACAATATAAAATCTGGCTTATTAACGGATAATACCAACGATTATCATACGTTATGCTGTGATGTTATGACAAACTATATACCGTGCGTTTTCGTGGATGAGCGACATGCCTAGATCCGAAGATAGCCGAACGTACGCCCTATTATATGCAATTTAGAGTACATGTCATATATATATATCAGTATTTTTGACATTTGACGGCTAGCTGTCAGCTACTGTAGAGCCTACGTGCATTGGCGGCGACGTTCATAGGTTATTCTTTAATCATAAAACTAGCTGAATGACTCGGATCAGTGATCAATCGATTTCGAATAATTACGTGTGATTAAAGAATAACCTATAAACATTGCGGCCAATAGATATAGAGGCTCTATAGTAACCGACAGCTTGCCGTCAAGGGTCGAATGTCAGAAATACTGATATATATATGACATGTACCCTTAATTGCATATAATAGGGCGTACGTTCGGCTATCTTCGGATCCAGGCATGTCGCTCATCCACGAAAACGCACGGTATGAATAAAAGGGTTGTGAAAAAACGTTTTAAACTAGAATGCAAATAATTTCAGATTGTTTTTTATTTTTATTTATATTACTAGACAACACAACATATATCAAGGAAGGAGATCAAGGAATACGCCCGATCAAAAAAAAAAAAAAATGGCGTTTTCGAGTTGCCTTGAATGGACCATACAAAAAAAATATGCGTAAAAAAAAATTTTGAAATTTTTTTTGTCGTTTTTAAGATGGGGTGATTTCAGAAAAAAAATATCACGAAAATATAAAATGGTCAGGGTCACAGCCTAGGTGAGTTTACTTGGAAAGCCCCACACAATCAAAATTCAAGAATAAGAAAAATTAAAACTCAAGAAATAAAAATAGAAAAATCAGACATAATATAAAATGTTCACTAACGATGATGAAGTTTTCTTATTGTGAGTCAGGGTCACAGCCTAGGTGAATTCACTTGGAAAGCCCCGTATTCAATCAAAATTATAGAATAAAAAAAATTAAAACTCAAGAAACAAAAATAGAAAAATCAGACATAATATAAAATGTTCACTAACGATGATGAAATTTTCTTATTGTTATATTATTGCAAAAATTATGACTTATAAATAAATATTACAGTCGAACATATTATTGTAATATTTCAGAAGGAGTCATAGTACGTGAGAGTGATTCAAATGCTTAATGAACACCGCTCAATCTTCGGTGAAAATTTAAAAAGCCATACAGAAAAATAATTTTAATATTTCTCAAACTATTAACTATTATAATCGAATAACAATGAATGCCTGAAAGACAAAACAGTCTTATCAACATCGACGTTTGAAAACTATTTCAATATCTTATTGTAATAACATGAATTAGGTGGTTATGTAGTTTTCGTAGCAGTGGTGTAGAAATGTCTATTTTTTGCTAGTTTTAACCAGTCCTGCACAGCACTTTTAATATTTTTATCTGAAGATTTATGCTTTCCCTGGAATAGAACTTTGGCAGCATCTGCGAAACAAGTAAGGATAGGGTTGATATGATGATGGGCCAAAGAAAACCAAAACATTAGCGTAGCATTGCAGTATTATGAGCAGGTTAGTTGATGCAATTGACAATGGTCCGGTAAGAGACAAATAAAATTTGTGGGCATTCCAGGCTAACAATTCGAACAAGTCAACTGCATTTTGCATTATTTTGATCAATAGAGTTTCAAATGTGTGTCCCTTGAATGCGGTCCCTATAATTTTAACCCCTTTTTTTTAAATTTCAACACTATAACGCTAGATAAATTAGAAGAATTTCGGATCATACGTCGGAAATCGGAGTTTCGGAGTTTTTTCAACATACCGAAGATAACTTGCATCAAAGTTGTTTCTTTGAAACTGCGTTTCTGATGCTGCCCAGCCCAATTAAATTGCATAGCAAGCTCATTGCCCATTAATAAGCGCATCATTCCCATTACACTGGCGCGTTGGTCCTTACCGCCGATGGTTGCGAGTCTATTCTTCTAGAACAAATACAAACACGTATTATTTAATCGTTATGATAGTACCATGATATAAGAATTATAAACTCACGAGATATGTGGCATTCGATTCGATTTTCAACAATTTGTCTAGATCTTCAAATGTTCTCATGTCTTTGAGAGGGAAATCTGGCATGTCAGAAGGTTTGGTTGGAAAACGCACGTTGGCTTCTAAAAGACGCAATATTTCAAGACACATTGTATTGGTGTTAGACTGTTCCTCTTTGATTTGTGTAAAATTCCGGACAATGGTCTCCTGAAAAATAGCAGCTGGCAATTCAGTAGGCTGCTTTGATTGAGCTGGCTGATATGACTGAGCAGGCTGTTTGGGTTGGGTAGGTTGTTGTAGTTCGACGAACTGGTGGGGTTGGTTTCGGATCGAGTTTGCACCTAAATTTGTGCTCATGCCATTTCGTTCGGGAGTGACAGAACGATTTCTGGCTCTATGACTAGGTCTGCTTGTGGGAGTTATCTGTGAGTGTGATGTGCACAGATAACCGAGATCAGTCACAGGTGATCTAAATGGGGTGGTTTTTTCAGTATGACTCATGCTTTTTTCTAAAACACTTCTTCGATCGTGAGTGCGCTGCGGGGTCGAATGAACAACATCAGTATCATCCGACAATGACAAGGTGTCTGTTGTGGATTTTCGTTTTTTTTCTTTTTTTTTTGGGTTTTGACTTTTTTTTATTTGTTCCAGTATGCTTCTTTAATTTTTCTGTAGGAGGTGAGTTTTCTTTCCCTGAAGGTGAATTTTGTGACGAACTAGATGATGTGGACGAACTAGACTCATTCAGTACGTTTTTTTTTCTCGTTACTTGATGTATCACCGATGACCTTTCATCGGATGTTCCGTTTTCTAGTATATGTGACATTTTTAGTTCGGCATCGGTTTGAGTGTCTGAAAAATAACATCAGCTGATAATAAACACTCATACTGTGCGCCTGACATGATAGTCACAACTACTAACACGCACGTAGCTTACGTACGTGAGCCCGGCATCGCGAGTCATGCCTGAGATAGCCAATGGCAACAGTCGGCCGGACTCACGTACCTGAGCTGCGCGCATGTCAGTAGATGTGACGTAGTCTAGGGTATACTTTCACGTCAGACTGACGGTATACCAAAATCAAATCTAGCCAAATGCGCAATGACCAATATCAACTTCAAATCACATTCCGGCAACTAGCTTCATTTCACCACCATCATCAAAATTACAAACGGCACATCGAACCAACAAAAATTCTATACAAAAGTGAGGCAGGTAGAACAAATATTTGAAATCCTATCCCTATCGTCTGAGGCGAAAGTCATTGATAATGAAAGGAAATAGATTGAGTGAGATAAATAGTCTGAATGCGTTGATTAGCGTTGAATGCATCGAAATTTGTTTATATTTTCGATGATGAAACCAAACCTTGACAGTTATCTACTTACCACACGTATGAAGTACACGAAGGATTGGAAAAGAAGCCCATGAAGCCTTATAAGGAACATTTTCGGAGACCAATTTATTGAATGCTTCGTCAGTCTTAACTCTCGGCCAGTAGCATTTAGTCATATTATTTGTCAGCCATAGTAACGGAAGTACTGCACACTGCCGGTTGTCACCTTGAGAAGAAAACTCCACTACGGCATACATCCTGATGATGGATCTTGTATTGTGGTCGTGTACTGTAATTGTTAATAAGTGGGTATCTGATGTGTGCGAAAATATAACATAAAAAAGCCTACTAACTTCTATTCTATACTCATAATGTATACTATTCCGCCACTTAAATATCTTTTTCATTAAAATTTATTTTATTCTGGAATTATGGTTGTCATCTTTTCTCTAAAAAGCACGTGAAAGTTTCTCATACCGCATTTTTTGAAGGCAAACATATATTATATAGAAGGATTCAGTTTGGCTAGGCCATTCAATGAGATCAGATTTATTACGAAGATTTGAGACTAGAGTTCTTTTATTGGACAGTCAATCAATAGTTTCCAAGTGAAAGAAGATTCTTCTACTTCTTCTTCTTCCTTTATGGTTATATCCTCATACAAGTTAACCAATCGTGAATGACATACGTGAGTGTGCAAAAACGGTGTTTATACTCACACTTCCAAGCTAGCTTTGTCCTTGCTCATGCATTAATTTTGTGATTGATTAACCCTAATGTTTGAAATTCGGACACTGTCGAGCGCTCGATCTTTCTATACAAGAACGTTTTTTTAAATAGATTTTGTAGGTTTTATTCGAATCATTTCTATTCAATAATAGTGATAATGAGATTTGTATTTATTGTTTTAAATATATGCATATGAATAATTTTTTATTTATTTATTTGAAATCTACTTGATCAGCCTTGAACTTTTGTAACAAATTAAAGGTTTACGAATGGCTCCGCAAAACCAACTCACCCCATATAGGCTTATAATATTATGCTATGCTTTTAAATGGATCGTTGATGACTTATGGGAAAAATTGCAAATCCGTCTTTGAACGGCAATCCGAGGCATTTGTAAGAAATTTCATCGACGAGGAAGTTGACTGAGTGATCAAAACTTTTTGCATGATAAATTCCGAGACATGATGATGGCAAAGGGTAAGTGTAAAGATCGCGCAAATATTTGAAAGGGGTGCCGATGCACTTGTATTGTCCATCAATGCAGAATATTTTTGTTATGAGGTATATTTTAGAACCGAGTGCTACTAAATTATCGGGACGTTTTGATGATATTGTAAACCGGCTACAATTCACAGATTTACACTCGAAATAATTATCCTCATTCAGATCAGGATAGAACACTTGTTTTGGTTGATACTGTTTTATTTCTTCGACTGAATTCAGATTTTGTGAATTACTACTGAGCTCAGAAAATCTATTAGCTATCTGTTCAAGTGGAAATCGTTTTGCTCTAACACGCTGTTTCAAATAATTTAGAAAATTTTCGAATGGAAAGCAGCTGTGGTTTTCCAAGGGTCCATATTTCTCGGCCTGGCTACAGATGTGAACCAGTGAATGAACATTGTAACTGACAAAATAAGGATCATATAATGTAGTGGACTGTACTACGAACGTATTGAGAGCTTCTTCTGCTATATGTAGGTGAGATAATATAAGATTTTCATCTACGAGAATTGTGATTGCAGTATGAAGAAGCAAAAAGTGACGATATTTATCATTATGCAATACATCGTACATAATAATTGGTCCAGTATATAACAAAAATAATTTATACTCCGTGGCCTTCCACCGCTTTATTTCGACACAAGTTCGAGGTTTCCTAGCAAAATCCGTTGTTATATACGGCCTAAGCTTTTGTATAATGTGGTCCATCAGCAAGAGGTTTTGTCGAAATAATCTGGAACCACGTTTCCCTTCTATCCAGTATTTCACAAACAATCGTCGTACGACGCCAAGATATATCAAATGCATGACGTCAAGTACGAATTGCGTAACAAGACCCAGGAACAGAAGTTTCAAAAGCGGAGACTTTTCCTTGATATGATTTGTATCTACGTCGTGTAGACGAAAGTCACTATCCTTTCGTTCCGGATAATAAGTGCCAGTTGGATAAAATAATCGTTTATTTTCCGTAACAGAGGGAATCGTGCAGTTTTCACAACCATACCTACTCGTATGACCTTTTATACATTTCAGCATAGCTCTTGCTGGTGCATCACATGAAAAACATCGAATTTTTATTGATAATTCTACTCCATCAAACTTCAAACCGCGTTCTTCTAGGGTAATCATTTCTTTGATGAACGCTTCGAGGTACCGTTCTAGAGATTTTGGCTTCCCGCGGCCACAAAAAACTGCGATCAAAAATGGTCTGTTGTCTACTAGCGAATGACTGAGACCCAGAATTGGCCAGAATTCCGTCATACTACTCTTAAAAAGCGGTAATCCATCAATATTGATATCGATTTCATTTATCGAACCCTGATTTTTAACACCATTACGTAAGTGATGTTGCAAACTCGAAGCTACTCCAAAGTAATACATTTCTCCGTTATCTAAAGTGATTTTTGGTGAGAATTTGTTGGGACGTCGAGTTTCTAACAAAGAACGAGCATCTTGTGGTAAAAACTGAAAAGCTGATCTTATCAGTTTTAATACGAGTGTATTTGTAGATCGTTCAAGATTACAATCAAGTACCAGTTTCCTCAAATCGCAAATAAACTTGTCCTGATCTACGAAGAAAGTAATTTTTTTCATGTTAGAATCAGTATTCTCGTCATCGTCAGTGCTATATATAGTGATACTTGAGCAGTCGCTAGATAGTATGTAAGAGTCATTAGACTCATTGTCAGCCTGAAAAATATTAGCAATTGGCACGTATTCAGATGCTACCTCAGGAATGAGATTGTTGGATTCACTGCAATTTGAATCTGATATAGCCGTAGGAGCATCGATGCTATTTCTATCAGAATCTTGTATAAATATGTTATTATATTCGATAGAACTGGTGCCTTCGCATGGGTTTTCGGAATGACTTGCATAGTTGTCGCGCATAAATTCTACCAGTTCTGTCATAACTCTCGACACGTTTTGCGCCACTTTTCGACGTCGGTGACGTTTACTGAATTTATTTCTGTAACTAGACATTATGTAGTGTAGTGACAATATGTAGTGTAACGTATTCTCATGGAGATAAGCTGAATCTATAACATACAGGTAAATAGTTACAAACGATGAATGATATGCTGCCGTGCACGAATTGCAAAACATATTCAGAAATACATATACATATTTTACACGCATTATTGTGTGTCGCAGAAATAATTCGTGGTATAACGATACAGGTAAAAGCAACGAACAAGTGAATGAAAAAACAAAAGAATAAAATAACTGAAAATAACTTAAAATAACAAAACAGATAAATTGAATTTAAAATTGAAAAAAAAGATTTCATTAAAAACGAGAAGAGAACGAGAAAATAGAAAAAGAAACGATTGATTTGCGGCTGAGCGAACTACGTGACTCCTAACAAAACTTAACTTGTTTCAATCAAATCTACTTATCATGATTCAAGATAAAATAGGTACTGATGCATATACATTGTATAGTAGCAGAATTGTATGATGCTGAGGTTCCGTTGAATAATCGTATAAAATACGGTTACACTACACTATGTTTTACACGTCTACTGTCTAGCCTACCGTGTCGCAAATCCTGCGGATGGAATCAACGTTCTCAGGATAAATCAAAAGGAGAAGACTTAAAACGAAAGCGGAAGAAAATTGATACGCGGATGCTAAATAAATTACACAACTTTTGATCCACGCGGATATGTTAGCGATACCTTAGTATAATTTCGAAATGAAATGAATGTTTTGTAGCAGAGTTGTCCTCGGTCAAATTCGGTTGATTAAACGTGTAAATACGTGTCATATACGGGTAAAACACGCGAAATGTTTGTTGCATAAATCGTGGCCGAAATGAACCGTGACATCGTAAAAAAAACACGAATTGAAACCGAAGATGATAAATAAATGAAATAAAACGTAGAAAGTAAGAAAAAAAATTATAACAAAAAAAAAAAAAAACAATATGATTGGATGAAAAATTAAAGAAAAAATTTTCAAACAATGAAACATTCGAGATCAGAAAAACCAAATAGTAAAAAACGAAAAATAAATGTGCGACTGATAAGCGAAATACGTAACCACAGATTTCACAATTTACTCTTCTTAACGAGACCTATATTGATTTCAAAATAATAAGGTAGATACATCATATAGCATACAAAGTTCTGTCACGCTGAAATTCTGTTGGATAAACGTATAAATACGTCTAGCATATATGTTTTACACATGCTGGTCTACTGTGACGTACAGACTGCGGATGAAATTAACGTTGAGGATGCATCGAAAAAAATACAGAATTGAAATTAAAACAATAAATAACGAGGACGGGAAAAAATTAATACGCGTATCTATACGATCCACACAAATTTTGATGTAACTCATTGTCAGTTACATTTTCGTTGAATAAACGTTTAAACACGTGTAGAATACGTATTTAACACATTTATATTTTACGATAAGTTACGCAGGCTATTTTTCTGACAAAGCGTCTAGCAATTATCAAATTTATATATATATATATATATATATATATATATATATATATATATGCGTTATTATTACGATATAGTAAAAGTAATTCGTACTTACCAAGTGTGATGGTGTCGAGATGATCTTTTCACACACACGCAGACACACACACTTACGCTGCGCTAACCGCTCGGCGACTGGGACCCAAGGCTTTACTACCGCCTGGGCCCCCACTACCCAGCGCGACGGTTGGTGCGGAGGTATTCCATACTAGCACTACACAGGAAACAAATGATACTTCATGCTTGCTCGTTTACAAGTCCGGGTATATATGTTACGGAACGTATTGTTTTCTAATTTTTCATTGGATTTTGCGATGGCGTTGCAGAATCATATATATTATTAGGAATAATGGCGACTGTAAGTTCTGTTCAAACTTTTCCTAAATGAAATGGAATTGAAATATATATATATACATATATATATTGTAACTTTTCGGGTGCTTTACGCGACACGGAAGGTGTCGCGTGTGGCTAGTTACTTGTGAGTGTCTTTACTCTAGATTAATTTCTAGGGCTCCTTGGAAGAGGTAATCAATTTGTTAGTCCCTAATACAGACTAGGGTGGAGCGAATCACACCGTAGCTGCCTCCCTCAGACCTGGATGCTGCAAGCAGCACCGAGGCTGTATCAGACTTGGGATTCAACGCACTTGCCGAGACCGTATCTCGACTTGGGTACGCCTAGCGCACCGAAGCGAGTATCGGATCTGGACAGTGCAGTCGTCACCGAAGCTGTATATTAGCTAATCAAATGAAATGTGTTAGTCAGGTCAGTTCAGCCTACGGAGAAGAAGGTTGTAGAGAAAAAGGAAACCGTCCCGATTAACAAAATATTTAATTAATCAAATAAATCATAATGAGTTGAAATGGTTGCAACCGGAAATTTATACTATTATTAAATTACATAAGTTTTAACCTAATTTGTAGATTCAGCTATGCTACGATTCTACGCTCGTTTCTCGTTTAATTTTTCGTTATATTTTAAATTCGATAAATAGGAATCCAAATGGTAATGTAAATGAAAGTAGAAAAATAAGATAATAATTGACTCTAACGTAAAACCCCGCTATGGCAGTTTCCGTGATTAAAGAAATGAAGCTAAAGAGCACCAGGGCGCTCTGCCTGTCTGGCCTCAGAAAAGATATCGTAGTGAGACAGCGTGGCGCTTTGCCTAACACTGCTGCTGGAGCCATGTTAGCGCTGCGCTTATATAGTCACTGATTGACGTCACTTGTTGTGCGCGGTTGACGGTGCGCGGCGTGACGTATTGTTTCGGGTGTGGATCACCCGATCCGTTACATTGCCCCCTTCAATCATCGGATCTTCGGATGATTTATCAGATGTTCGGACGATGATTGACGTAGTACCCGGGTTGCATCTACAGCCTCTTCAGACCCAGAGGATCACTAGGGTCGAACAATACCGGTATCTCGATCTCTTCGCGTTTGCTATGCTTGCTCGACGGCGCAGGTGTTTTTTCGTCGTCGTCATCCGAAATATCAATGGATCCAAACAATTTCAGCATCGAGATCTTCTTTCGGTGCTCTTTCCGCTGTAATTTTCGATCTTCAGGTATCTCCACTGCGATTAGCTTCCACGGTAAGTACGTCTCTGTTGCCTTTTTTTCGTTTGTTTTCTTAGGTTCATAAGATTGAGTTGGTAATGTTTTCGTTATAATCGGTGATGTTTTTGTCGTAATCGGTAATATTTTCGTCGTAATCGGTGATGTTTGTTTGTCTTGTTCTTTAGGTGCAGCGATGTTGAGATTTGCTAGGTCGATGTGTATAGGTAGGGTGAGCTTTTTAATCGTATTGCCTATCTGATCATCCTTCATTGTGTCTGCCTTCATCGTCGGATCAAGTTGTTCTCTGGTAAGTACTTTCTGTTTATTAATCTCCTCTACTTCAACAGGCTTATCTGCGACCCTCCTTCTTCTTCTCATCTTCCTCTCTACTGCAACCGTCTGCATTGCTCTCCCTTTGACAAATCTTCCCTTACCCAGGATAAACGTCTTGTTCGGAAATAAAATTTTTAATTCATTATTATTTTTATCTAGGTATGGTTGCGACTCAGTTTGCGTTTCCTTGTCTTGTACACTCGTGTAACCGTAATTGAACGAGGTCATCTTGCCGAAAACTGCTGGTGTCTTCCTTGCTGCTCTGCTTTTATAGATGCCTAATTACAGGTGTGTAATATAGGTGAGTACTTTTTTTTTTTTTCAACTATAGTCCTATGTCACCAAGTCTAAACGTTTTGTCTGTGTGTATTCAAAATGTTTTTCTATATTTCTCGAGAAGGTTCTAGATACAGCTTGAACATATTAGTATGGAATCTGCCTCTTTCTAAGCCATTGTTCAGGTGTTCTAAAATAAACGTGGCTTCGCCAATTCTAGTTTTTAATCTATAAGGTCCTTCGTAAAGGGTGAAAAACTTTCCCATCTTCTTATTTTTAGTATCTGATACGTTCAAAGCTTTAACTAGTACCAGATCTCCAACATTGAATTTTACTAGCCTGTGTGTTCGATTAAAACGATCGGCTCGTTTTAATCCGTGTTTTAGAATATTCTGTCGAACTAAACCTAGTTTTGCGTCCCTAGATATATTGTCCCTATTTTTTACGAGCCATTCCTCCCAGAATCTAGATGGAGGTTCTCCTAGTTGGATTTCGCACGGGCAGAATCCAGTTGAATCATGGTACACCTCATTTATGCAACACTCAATCACTGAGATCCAATTGATCCATGCGGTATGTTCCTCCGTGAGGAATGTCCTAAAAAACCTTCCTATTTCTCGGTTTACTCTCTCAACGATGTTCCCTTGCGGATGACGTATTGATGAAAAAATTGGGGTTATACCCTCTTCCTCTAATTTATTTAACCATCTAGCTGACGTAAATTGCGTACCATGATCAAACTGGATCCTGCTCGGCTTTCCAAGTTCCGGTATATATTTATCAAAAATGCATTTGATGATGGACTCCGCGTTTGCCGTTCTCAAGGGATACATTCGTACAAATTTACTGAATGCATCGCAGGTCACCAAGATCCATTTATAATTTCCCCTGCTCGAAGGTAACGGTCCCAGAAAATCGATGGATACTAAATCGCCTACCCCCCGCGGAACTATGTTTTGCATACTTGCATAACTATATGAGCTAGGTACCTTGCATCTTTGACATCTATCGCATCGCGCTAATTCTTGTCGGATTACTCGTGCGAATTTAGGGTAATAGAAACCTTCTCGTAATATCCGGTAGCATTTGCTCGAGCCTGTATGCCCATATATCTCATGGCATTCCTTGATTAATTTTTTAATTAATGAATCAGGCACGTAGGCTTTCAAACCGCCCCCTGGCTCTACGTGGTATAGTACATCATTTATGATTTTATATCGCTTTTCTGATTGTATTTCGTCTGATTCCAGGATCGATAAAATTCTCTCGTCCTGTCTTTGATTGTTAGCAAGTGATTCTAAATTAATTCTTAGTTCATTTGTTAATTCTTTAGCTAATGGCGCTAATATTATTATCTGCCTTACTAATGCTATTTTTTCTTTCTTTTCAGGAAGATATCGGCTCAGCGTGTCTGCGACAACATTATCTTTTCCTTTAACGTACTCGATGTCAAAATTATACGTTTGAACAAACAAAATCCATCGGGTTAGCCTTGAACTTAATAGTCTGCATGCAAATAAAAATGTCAATGCCTTATGATCTGTCCGAATTGTTAATTGAGCTCCTGCCACAAATGTCCGAAACTTTCCTAATGCGAACACTACTGCTAACAATTCTTTTTCGGTTGTGAAGTAATTCAACTCCGCTCCTTTTAATGTTCTACTTGCAAACCCGACAATTAATTCTTCGTTTTGATCTGAAAGCTGGTATAATACGGCTCCGATAGCGTAATTGCTTGCATCGCACTGCAAATAATATCTACGTTTAGGATCAGGATGATGTATTATCATGTTGTCACAGAACAACTTCTTTACTGTGGTAAAATGTGTTATCATTTCCTCGGTCCAATCCCATTTAGAGTCCTTCTTTACCAACGCTAATAATGGTGCTGTTGCCTCGGAATAAGATCTCGTAAATTTGCTATAATAATTTGTTAGGCCCAAGAATCCTTTTAGTTGTTTAACATTTTTCGGCTCTGGAAAATTCTGAATTGCCTCGATCTTCTCTGTTTGCGGCCGTATGCCTTCTTTCGTTATCTTGTGGCCTAAAAAATCGATTTCCTCACGGAAGAATTTTGATTTATTAAAATTTATCGTCATATTGTATTTTCTGAATACTTTAAACAACAACTCAAGGTGCTCTAAATGTGATTGGATCGAGTCAGATAAACACAATATATCGTCTACGAAATTTATTGTGAATTGATCTGTGTCCTTTAACACTAGATCTAAGGTTCTAATCAGGCTGGCTAGACTTGTACTTAACCCATAAGGTGTGACAGTGAATTGGTAGGTTTTCCCCTCGTGCATGAATGCTGTGTATTTCCGCGAATCTTTATGCAATGGCACTTGCCAGAAACTAGCTGTTAGGTCTAGACTCGACATTACGGTTGCATTTCCGCACTTCTGGAACAAAACCTCAGTAGATTGCGCGCAATCGTGATCAGGTACTATAAGCCGATTGATGTATCTCGCATCTAAGACTAACCTGATCTCGCCAGATTTTTTAGCAACAACTACCAGTGGATTCACATACTCACTATAAGATCTTTCGATCACTCCAAGCTCTAACATTTTCTGTATTTCTTCGTTTACTTTATCTCTATGTACCATTGAAATGGGATATGATCGTTTGACGAACGGTTTATCTTCGTAAACTTTGATTTTATGTTCATATACGGTGACTCTACCCGGAATTTTTTGAAAAACATCTCGATAATTTTTTATTAAGTCTGTAAAGGCTCTAACTTCATCGGCTCCTAGTACCTGACAGTCGGTTAGTTTGCTCTCTACTTCATCATCGGTTATGTGATATTTATTTTCTTGATTCTCGGTTGTTTTTAAGCTAGAGATTCCAGCCGTGGAATCTGATCGATTTTGTTTATCGCTTGGGTTATACAATTCGATATAATATTTTCTCTCTTTTATTTGGATCTCCAGTCTGTTTATTTGCAAGTCAAGATCAGCTCTCCATTTACGCAGTGTGTCGATACCGATTATTACATCGTGTTTTAATCCAGGCACGACGAGAAAACCCACCTCATCGACTGCCATACCGATCTTGATTTCCGCAAGAAATTGTTCTTTTACTCGGGCTGGTCTGCCCCCTGTTACACCCTGTACTTGAAAATTAACAACCGGTAATTTTTCGCATTTTGATAAATTGTCTTTATGTTTGAGATACCATTCATCCGAAACGCAGGTTATTTGGCTACCTGTATCTACCAAAGCTTTCATCTCGATTTTTTCGATTCGGAGACTTAATTCCGGACATTTGTTATCTACAGGTTTCTCATTTATTTCTTCCGCAATTAAAAACTCGTACGGATCTTCAAAAGTAGTTAAATCAGTGAGATTTGCCGCGAAAACATTGACTTCATGCTGTGTCGGTACGTTTATTGGTGTGACCGGCACAGCGATTTCTAGTTTTCCGAACTGTTACTAGGTTCCGTTGTAATCGGATCATCCGTAGTGTCGTCACAGTCGATCGCGTTTATTTGATGATTTGTCCAGTTTTGTTTTGGACTGTAATATTGAGTACTAGGCCTAATATTTTGGTTGGCGTCGCTTTGTTTTGAACCAGGATTAACGTTCTCAGTCCGCCATGACACTTGTTTATCTCGCGTCTCTGTCGTCCGATAACCCGGTGAATTTTGTTTGTTCGTGTTAGTGAACTTACTTCGAGTTGCATTTGATCTACCCCCAAATTGCAATTCGTCCAAGAATGCGAGGAGCGCATCGATGTCGCGGATGTCACGGCACCTAGCTGCTTCTACTACGGATTCGTTAAAATGTCGGGTAAGGCAACGAACTATCTCTCTTTCGTCCATGCGTGGAGACAAGCCTGCGGCTGACGCGAATTTTCTATTTGCGTATTCTGACCACGTTACCTTCGTATCGTTATTATAAAATCCGAACTCAATGTCTTTTCTAATCTCCCTCTGGGTTTCTTCTCCCCAGTATCTATTTAGAAATCTATTTTTGAACGAGTCCCAGGAATTGATCACGTCACGACGCGCAGTCCACCAGTCTTTTGCATCCTGATTAAGACATTGGCCTATGAGTTTTAAACCTAATTCATCGCAATCAGCTCCTACAAAGGTAAAGTATTCTTCTAGTTCTTTAATAAAGTTAGCAGGTCTTTCCCATGCTTTTCCTGAATAAGTCGGCATTTTGATATGCTTAGCAATTATGTTGTGACACTCACTGTTGTTGCCAGAGTTTCTGAATCTAATTCTCCTAACCTCTGTGTCGATGTTTGTTTTCAAACTCTCGTGTTTGTTCTCTAACTCAGCGAATTTGTCAACACTAAATTGATAGTTATCCTTAACCTTGGTATTGAGTTTATTTAAATTTCCGTTAAATTCGCTTCTGATGTCTACTTGGCAAGTTGTCAATTGCTCTTGCAAACCTATCACTTCGGAACTATATTTTTCGTCTAGATCATGTAAATTCGCTTCTACAGACTCTATTTGCTTTCGATTTATTTGCTGTTGATCGTCTACTTTTTTGGATATTCTGTTTTCGAACTTTGAATATTCTTTTTCTGTATCTGTTTTAAATACCATCATCCTACGTTCTACGGCAGCAAATTTTTCATCTAACTTTTTGTTTATTTGTTCTAGGATCTCCATCATCATGGATTGCGTCGGATCCGCGAATTTACTTGATGTTCCTACTTCTGTTGGTTTTTCAATAAAGGTTTTGTCAAACTCAGTAGTGCCTTTGTCTTTCTCACGCCTACCTACATTTTTATCTGTAAGTTTCGAGCCGGTTTCCTTTTCCGCACCTTTTCTCGAGGCTGAACTGTGACCTTCCATTTTGAAATTGACAAATGACTCTAAATTATGCAATGACTCTAAGTTAACAAAAGACTCTAAATTAAGCAATGACTCGAATTTAAACAAATGACTCTAAGCAATGATTTTACTGAATTTACAGGTAAACAGAAGGTTTACCTCCAACTAACAAGGAGCCCCACGTTGGGCGCCAAATGTAACTTTTCGGGTGCTTTACGCGACACGGAAGGTGTCGCGTGTGGCTAGTTACTTGTGAGTGTCTTTACTCTAGATTAATTTCTAGGGCTCCTTGGAAGAGGTAATCAATTTGTTAGTCCCTAATACAGACTAGGGTGGAGCGAATCACACCGTAGCTGCCTCCCTCAGACCTGGATGCTGCAAGCAGCACCGAGGCTGTATCAGACTTGGGATTCAACGCACTTGCCGAGACCGTATCTCGACTTGGGTACGCCTAGCGCACCGAAGCGAGTATCGGATCTGGACAGTGCAGTCGTCACCGAAGCTGTATATTAGCTAATCAAATGAAATGTGTTAGTCAGGTCAGTTCAGCCTACGGAGAAGAAGGTTGTAGAGAAAAAGGAAACCGTCCCGATTAACAAAATATTTAATTAATCAAATAAATCATAATGAGTTGAAATGGTTGCAACCGGAAATTTATACTATTATTAAATTACATAAGTTTTAACCTAATTTGTAGATTCAGCTATGCTACGATTCTACGCTCGTTTCTCGTTTAATTTTTCGTTATATTTTAAATTCGATAAATAGGAATCCAAATGGTAATGTAAATGAAAGTAGAAAAATAAGATAATAATTGACTCTAACGTAAAACCCCGCTATGGCAGTTTCCGTGATTAAAGAAATGAAGCTAAAGAGCACCAGGGCGCTCTGCCTGTCTGGCCTCAGAAAAGATATCGTAGTGAGACAGCGTGGCGCTTTGCCTAACACTGCTGCTGGAGCCATGTTAGCGCTGCGCTTATATAGTCACTGATTGACGTCACTTGTTGTGCGCGGTTGACGGTGCGCGGCGTGACGTATTGTTTCGGGTGTGGATCACCCGATCCGTTACAATATATTAGGGTGGTCCTTAAATGGGGTTGGGAAAAATTTTGACCGGGCCGCCCCCTAGATCAGCTCCAAATAATTCAAAACAAATGTGGGAAAAGTTTCAGCACTCCATCTTAGAAATTGGCCATTACCAGAGGGGGGTCATTTTCCCCTTTAAAATACACGTGTTTTTTCGATTTTTCGAAGACCCGCGTACTAGAGCGTCTTAATCTCTTTCTAAAAATCTTAAATACTCACGAATGCGTTCCTGGTACCCATATCCTATATCCAGATGGATAAATCAAACTTCTGATTCAACCTTGATAGCTATAATATAATATATAGCTATAATATAATATATAGCAATAGCATAGCTATATTATAGCTATCAAGGTTGAATCAGAAGTTTGATTTATCCATCTGGATATAGGATATGGGCACCAGGAACGCATTCGTGAGTATTTAAGATTTTTAGAAAGAGTTTAAGTCGCTCTAGTACGCAGGTCTTTGAAAAATCGAAAAAACACGTGTATTTTAAAGGGGAAAATGACCCCCCTCTGGTAATGGCCAATTTCTAAGATGGAGTGCTGAAACTTTTCCCACATTTGTTTTGAATTATTTGGAGCTGATCTGGGGGGCGGCCCGGTCAAAATTTTTCCCAACCCCATTTAAGGACCACCCTAATATATATATATCTATATACCCTAATATATATATATATCTATACCCTAATATATATATATATATATATAATATAATATATATATATATATAATATATATAATATATATATATATATATATTAAGGTAGTTCTTAATTTGGGGTCGGCGAATTTCAATCTGTCTTGTGAATATATCGGTTCCAAATCATGTAAAAAAATTTTTTGTGAAGTTTCAAGTCTCCACATCAACAAATGCACGTGCACCTGGGAGGTTTCAGAACGAAATCAATAAATTAAAAAAAAAAAAATGGAAAAATTTGAAAAAAATGGAAAATTTGAAAAAAATTTGGATTTTGTTAAAATAATATCATATACAAGATGTTCATATTGTGCGACTAGTCCATATCAATAAGTGGAATTTCATCAATTGCCAAAATAAACTTGTTATTCACCTATTTTGATAGTTGTTTGACTTTTCGTCACATTAGTAGGATAAATAGTTGAAAATAATTTATAATAGCAATAATGTTAAGTGATAATTGCCTCTTTTCTGCTATGATATAGTTTAGAAAGGAGATATTAGATGAGTTTTAGATGTTTTTTTTTTTCATTTTTTATTTTTTTTCCATGTTTTCATCGTTTTTCATTTTTTTTTTTTTTCTAAAGCCTCCCAGGTGCACGTGTTTTCGTTGGCGTGAGAACTTAAAATTTTACACAACATTTTTTTACATAATTTGAAACCGATTTGTTCACTAAGACAGATTAAAATTCGTCCGACCCCAAATTGAGGACCACTCTTAATATTCCTCTGTCCTCTCACTCACATTAGAGCAAAACCAAGATAATACTCAATTTTAGAGAAACTGACGCTATCTAAACAGAATATTGTCATCGCCTTCCAATTGCAGCTGATATAGATATTTGTAGATTTGTATACTTTTTGCGGAAGGACTTTTATCTTTCTTCTAGTTGTATTCAATAATATCACTCTTCGCTTCAGAATGAATAGTTAATTCTGAAGTATAAAGTTTTCACTGTTTGAATTTTTTCATCAAGTTGCATAAAAATTAGTTTCATTTGCATTTGAAAATTTGAATTTCATATGATCTATACTTATACGACCATTATAGTGACTCATTTTCTCCGGACCAAACCTGGATTAAACTGATGCCGCAGTATAATGAGTTCGTACCTGGAATCCACGATACAATCCTCTTCTTCGCGAATTATGATTTTGTATAACATTGACAATTTTTGGATCCGATAACAAATAAGAATGGAATGAAAAATTACAATATGAAGTGCCAGAAACCTCAAGCAATAAAGGACAAAGACAATCGTGTGCAACGGCGCGAATAGATGTGATATATATATATATATATATATATATATATATATATTGTAACGTATCAGGCGTTATGCCTGATACGAATACATGGGACATCCGCGCATCCCCCTTCACGCATAACAACTGACGTCACAAAGCGCTATAAAATGAGCGGTGCTGCCCGGCAGAGTAGCGCATTCCAGGTATAGCACCGGTGCGACTCACTACTATTTAGCCAGGACCTGACAGGCATAGAGCCCAGGTACCTTTTAGAATCATTTTGCAAGACGGAGTCACCTATAGCAGGGGCTTACGTGTAGAGTCATCATATCTAATTATTCGATTTCAATTTCAAATTCCAACAATTCAACACATTATCTATTATTTTCACACATTCATAACGATAATTTTGTGGCTTACCCGAAAACACAGAACATGTTAAAAACTTAAGTTTCTCTTATTATTTAACTCGTTAGATTAATACTTTACTTTTGTAATAATTTTCCTTTTGTAATAATTTTACTCACAATTTTTATAGATTAAATTAGTATTTAACTGAACAGCTAAAATCCATCTCAGAACTTCTTTATTTCCTTTATTCAACTAATCAATCCATAGCTAACAACATACAGCTTCGGTCAGGCAAACGCTGCCCGGATCAGATGCCTGCTTTGGTGCACTAGCTGCATCCAAGTCAGGGTACTGTCTTGGTAAGATAACGCCGATCCAAGTCTGATACAGCCTTGGTGCGGATTACCGCATCCAGGTCTGAGGGAGGCAGCTACGGCGAGATTCGCTCCGCCCTAGTCTGTGTTAGGGTCTAACATATACTTATTTCGGGAGGCCCTGATTATAATTTCAAGATAAAGAACTTACAAGTAACTTCCGGATCGCATCACCTTCAGTGCCACGATCCGAGCAACCCCAAAAAGTTACATTTGGCGCCCAACGTGGGGCTTCCTTTGTTAAAAAAAAAGTAAAAGTTAGAGCCAACGTACGACTCTTTGTCGAAATAGAAAATTTTAGAATCATTAATATCGTAAATTTAACTTCAAAATCAATTTCAAAATTATCCAAAAAGAGTTCAGAAAAGGATTTTAGCATCAAAGTATAGAATAGGAATATAGGTAGGCGTTGCAAAGATAAAGCCACATTCGAGTTAGGTAAAACGTTTATTGATAAAGATTCCAACATGTCTATCGATAATAACGCATCAAATGAATTTGAGGTAGGGCCATCCGAGTCATTAATGATGACTTTCCTAGAGAAATTGATGAAAAAGTTTGACGAAAAATTCGAATCGTTTGAACAAGTTGTATTTGATAAGTCGGAGATCGTGGACAGCAAAACAGAGATCGAACACAATAACACAGTGGTTATAGAAGAAGTCGAGTCCGTAGAAGGTAAACAAAACACCAAAATATTTAAATACGAGGTTGAAAACAAAATAGATAGATGTAATACGGATTTCAACAGCTGTCAAGGAACTTTAAATACAATCGAGTCGAATAACCGATACGAATTTTTCGAAAACTTAATTATCAATAATAAGAAATTAAGATATGGACAAACCTACTTAGACAAGATCACGGACATAACTAATAAATTAAAACATAAATTACCGGATAGAAAGATAGACAATATTTTTACAGTCATGATAACAGGCATAATTAAAGACACCAGTAAAATATTTTTTCTGAGCGACGATTTCAAATTCCATGTAGAACCAGGGGGCTACCATCCGACCTGTGTACCGGGAACAACTAAAAGAAAAAGAGAGAAATTAGGTCCATATTTAATAATGCTTGCTATCGAACAAAAGAAAATTGAGACCAGTACAAGTATTGAACCGGCCAAATAGATGATCAAACAGTAATAGCAGAATTATTTAGACTATGCGAAAATCTTTAAAAACAAGAATAGTAGAGGCCACTTTTGTAATTAGTTTTTTTTTGTAACGTCAATAGAGTTGGATTTGGTCAAATATTTACAATTATTATTTAAAATCGGAATAGACACATTTCATGAATTTATAAAAAAATCACGGAACAAACAAATAAAAATAATTTCAGAAACTATTCAGTAAAATCTTGAATAACATGAGGCCAGGGGGCTGTCATCATAGATTTCACGCATATCAATCATAGATTTAACGCGAAATTCCCGTGCGAAATCCAACTAGGCACACCACCAACCAGATTTTGGGAAGAGTGGTTGATAAAAAATAAAAGTAGGATATCACAAGAAGTAAAGCTAGGTTTAGTTAGACGTAATATATTGCGTAAAGGGCTAAAGCGAGCCGCTAGATTTAACAAAACACATGAAATAATTAAGTTTCATGTAGGAGATATGGTTTTAGTATGAGCATTAAACGTATCAGATACAAAAAACAAAAAATTAGCCATATTCTTTACTTTGTATGAGGGTCCATATCAATTAAAAACCAGAATAGGGGAAGCAACGTTTATACTAGAAAATCCGATTACTGGGCAAGAGCGTGGAAGATTCCATGTAAACATGTTCAAGAAATATCTGGAACCTTCGAGAGAAGAATAGAAACGACAAGTAAAAAACACACAATCAAAACGAATCGATTTGACGACACAAAACACTAAATGAAAAAAGAATACTCACCGATGTCACACATGTCATTTGTTGACTATAAATAAAGTCACCCCGAAGCACAGAAAGTATTCGCCAAGATGAGTTCTTTCCGATATGAGTACACCAGTGTGCAGGATAAAGGTACCCAAAACGGAAAACCTAGAAAATTCGGATGAAAATAACAATCAATATAAAATACTTTGTTCAAACGGGAAATTTCTGTCGGGAAAAGGAAGATACGTGAAAGGGAGAGGAATACAGATGGCAGCTAACAACAGAAGACTAAGGCATGATAAAACAAAACTTACTCTGCCTGGATTATCTGGTAGCACGGAATTATTATTGGAAGACTCGCCGGTAACAATCGACCACCTGATAAATGCAATGGAGATGGAGGAACAGCCGAAGATCGTGGAAAAAAGGTTACCAATTAAATTTTCACTGCCGATCAGAATCCCATTGGAATTGACGAAATTACCTAGACCTGAAACGAAACAACCGAATATGACGAATATACCAAACAATAACAACACGGATGAGACAATAAAGACGAGTACAGTAACTACTTACCTTCCATGGAAATTAACTCCAATTGATGTACCGGAATGGACCAAAATGCAAAAAAAGGAGCATCGAAGGAAAATATCAATGCTGCGGCTTTTTGGGACCCTAGACTTATCTGATGATGAGACACCAACACCACCGGCCAAAGAACCACGACGTGAGGAAATAGAAATACCTACCGATATCGACGTCACCGATCCTCTAGGATTAAAACGATTATAGAGTTCACTCACTATTGAAGATTGGTCAATCATCGTCCGAACATCAGACAGCAAGCGTCATCCGAAGAACAGATGATTGAAGGGGGCAATGTAACGTATCAGGCGTTATGCCTGATACGAATACATGAGACATCCGCGCATCCCCCTTCACGCATAACAACTGACGTCACAAAGCGCTATAAAATGAGCGGTGCTGCCCGGCAGAGTAGCGCATTCCAGGTATAGCACCGGTGCGACTCACTACTATTTAGCCAGGACCTGACAGGCATAGAGCCCAGGTACCTTTCAGAATCATTTTGCAAGACGGAGTCACCTATAGCAGGGGCTTACGTGTAGAGTCATCATATCTAATTATTCGATTTCAATTTCAAATTCCAACAATTCAACACATTATCTATTATTTTCACACATTCATAACGATAATTTTGTGGCTTACCCGAAAACACAGAACACGTTAAAAACTTAAGTTTCTCTTATTATTTAACTCGTTAGATTAATACTTTACTTTTGTAATAATTTTCCTTTTGTAATAATTTTACTCACAATTTTTATAGATTAAATTAGTATTTAACTGAACAGCTAAAATCCATCTCAGAACTTCTTTATTTCCTTTATTCAACTAATCAATCCATAGCTAACAACATACAGCTTCGGTCAGGCAAACGCTGCCCGGATCAGATGCCTGCTTTGGTGCACTAGCTGCATCCAAGTCAGGGTACTGTCTTGGTAAGATAACGCCGATCCAAGTCTGATACAGCCTTGGTGCGGATTACCGCATCCAGGTCTGAGGGAGGCAGCTACGGCGAGATTCGCTCCGCCCTAGTCTGTGTTAGGGTCTAACATATACTTATTTCGGGAGCTCCTGATTATAATTTCAAGATAAAGAACTTACAAGTAACTTCCGGATCGCATCACCTTCAGTGCCGCGATCCGAGCAACCCCAAAAAGTTACAATATATATATATATATATATATATATATATATATATATATATATATATATATATATATATATATATATATATATTGTAACGTGTACGGCTATACCAGCCTATACTGGTATAGTCGTACACAGCACATACGCGCCACGCAGGTGGGGTGACACCAAATGACGTCACAAGTCATATATAAGGAGCACCGCTGAGACGCAAATCAGCGGACTTGAGCCAAAGCGGCCGACCGACTCACTCAGACGCGAAATTAAATATCAATTCACATAACCTAAAATCGAGCGTAAATTCATTATAGCCAGAAATTGCTTTTTGATAGAAAAATATAAGTAAAGTCGTCCTAGCCAAAGCGGCAGTTCAACAAATTGAATAAAATCATAGAATTTTGTACTTAGCTAAAATAGCATTACAATAAATTAGAATCACAAAATTAGAGAAAACAGAATAACACGAGGTCCGACCGTTGAAAGAAAGAGCGTAGTATTAAGTTAAATTAGGAAACAATCATTCATTTCATTCATAATTATAGTTTTTTTTACCATTATAAATATTTTTTGTTTGTAAATAGTTCACGCGAGAAACGATCGCAACATTCAAAATAAACCCTACATGATCAATCGATCATAAAATTATCAGAAATTTGGTTTTTGTTTTCAATTCACTAATTAGCCTCATTTTTCTTTCAGAAACACTTCGTTTTGATTAAATAAAACTTAAAATCATTATTAGCTAAAAAGGCAGCTTCGGTGAGTGTGTTGGACAGCTACGGTATAGCTATAATTGGTACCCTAGTCTGAGAACACACATATCCCAAGTCTGTAATTAGGCAGCTTCGGTGACCTGGACTCTAGGCAGCTACGGTAGAGGTAAAATCCTATCCTAGTCTGTTGAGTCTGGGATATCCCAAGTCTGTAGGGAGGCAGCTCTGGTAGTGAAAAATCTATCCGAGTCTGTATTAGGGTAATTTAAGGGTTTTTTACATTTTTCCCAGAGGAGCTCCAAATATCATAACCCGTGACAAAGAACACACGCGAACTAGGTTAACTTCACCAGCCTTCTGCTGGTGAAGCATAACCAGATAAAGTTACAATATATATAAGACGGATCTTCTTGTAAGGTATTAGTCGAAGAAGATGAAATGGTTTTCTTTGATTTTGGAGGCATTTTTTTAATAACCAAAGTATTAATATTAAACAAGAAATGCAAACAAAGAAATCAAACAACAAATAATTCAATTCAACGAGATATAAAGGAATTAACACAATTTTGTAAATTTTCAGTTTTATAAAAGAGACGTCACAGTTCCGCGGGCGGATTAGTTCTAATAATCATCAGATCTCAATTCTTCTAAATAAACGCCCAGCAACCGATAGTCCTTTTTATGATTAAGCGACTATCGGTGCTTTAACGGCTCTGTGCGAGCAAATCCTTTGGTATCAAAGATTGCTGCGTCTTTCTTGACCATAACGCAACGGGGTGATGAGGTATCACGCGCCGACACGGCCATACTGACTAGTCACACGTCCTCGTGTGCCTCAGTATCTTCATCTGAAAAACGAACAATTTAAAGTACCAACTTTAAACCGTTCGGCTCTCCTGACCTTTCGTTTAGAAACTCACAAACTAAATAAAACATGAATGCTCTGTTCCCATGTCACTTTGCCAATAAATTACATAAAGCAATGTTCAAATCCAAACATAGATTTCACACAAAAATCTACCAATTGTCAACCATGTGACTCGCCATGTCCTCAAACACCATCTGCTACCAAAGCAGGCTTATGTCAACCATGCGACAAGACCACACTATCAGCCGTTTCATTGCGCCATCTCCGTCCACCGAAATGGGTTAGGGTCTTTTTGATTTGCAACTAATAAGCATGATAAGTGTGTTCCAAATGACAATTACATCACAGTAATTTCATCTCTCAACTCCTACTCAGAGCTACTCCATAGTAATCTCTTCGATACAAAATTGGTAATCTTATCCCTGAACTCTTATCTTAGAGCTACCCCATGGTAAGCTCTTTGATACAAAATTCAGCACAAGCGTTAATAATTCAACTTTTTTTTACTCAAGTACGCCGACACTGGCAATACCTGACTACTCCATCTCGTCATCACAAATATCCAATTCAATAGGAACAGAACACTCAGGCATCAAGCGAAGTCGTTCATGAGCGTATTTGTATGTACGTCTACAATTTAATGCTTGTAAAAGATATCTATCTCCAGTTAATAATTTAACAACTTTAAAAGGACCTTTAAATTTTTAATCCAATTTGGTTTGGTTTCTTTCATGATTTTGAATTAAAACAAAATCTCCAACAGCAAATTTTGAAACCTTAGCTTTATTTTTGTCAAATCTAGATTTGTCTATCTGCGCGTTCTTTTCAATAAGGTTAGCAGCTTGTTCTCTGATTTCAGGTAAGTTCACTTCTAATTCCTCATCATTAAAAGGAAGTAAATTAAGCGGTCTTGCTACTTTACCAATAAGTAATTCTAAGGGACTTGCCTTAGTGACTCTATTAATAGTAGAATTGATTGCTAACTGAATATCTTCTAAAGCTTCCTGCCATGATCTTTTGTCATCAGTTTCAACCGATGTTAACATGTTTTTAAGAGTACTCATAACACGTTCCACCTGACCATTACCTCTACTGGTGGCAGTAGCAATCAAATGAAGTTGTATACTATGAGAGTCACAAAATTCTCTAAAATCTTTATTAGCAAAACATCTTCCTTGATCCACAATAACACGCACTGGTGTGCCAAACAGTGCAACAATCGATCGAAGAGCTTTTATAGCATTTTTGGTATCAATATGAAAAGTATGTTTGAGGAAAACAAATTTAGTAAAGGCATCAATAATTACAAAGATATATTCTTTCGTAGTTCCCTCGCCACTTAGTTTTCCAGTAATATCCACATGCAAAGTATGCCAAGGAATACTGACTTTAGGAATTGGGTGTAATTCAGCTTGAATTTTTCCAGAATTAGACTTAGAAATTTTACACGTAATACAATTTTCTACAAATTTTCTAACATATTTGGCCATTTTGGGAAACCAATAGTATTGATACGCTTTCTCTAAAGTTTTATTCCATCCTAAATGCATTAAAGATTCATGTAAATGATTAATCACAGACCAACGAAAAGCTCTCGGAACTATAGGCAAAGAAAGAGTTCTATGATTTCTTTGTAAAGTTCGATACAAAAGACCAGAACGCAATTCGTATGTAGTAGAAAGATCAAAATTTGAATGAGAATCAGAAAGTTTTGAAATAATATCAACAAGTTCTTCATCCTTTTGTTGTTCAGCTTGTAACCAATTATCAGATATTTCTGTCAAATTTATACATTTTTGTACAACAGTTTCAACACGAGATTTATCCGGTACTTCAGGTAAAGGATTACGGGAAAAGAAATCGGCATGGGACATGTGCTTTCCATCTCTATAGACAATATCAAAATCAAATGATTGTAGAAAAGCCTACCATCGATGAACTCGAGGAGTCAAATCTATTTTATTACGAGAAGCTTTTAAACAATTACAATCTGTAATAACAGTAAAATTTCTTCCCTGTAAAAAATGACGAAAATGCTTAATAGCATTTACAACCGCAAGAGTTTCTAGCTCATAAGAATGATAACGAGATTCTACAACCGTTGTTCTTTTACTGAAATAAGCTACCACATGTAACTTCCCTTGAACTTTTTGAATAAAGACCGCACCATAACCTACAGCACTGGCATCAGTATGTAACTCAATTGAATAAGTGGGGTCAAAAATCATTAACACAGGAGTACTTGTCAATAGAGATATTAAACATTGACGAATTTTTTCATGTTCTGGTTTCCAATCAATTCTGCCTTTCCCGGAAGTAAGTTTATACAATGGAGCTGTAATTTGAGAAAACCGAGAAATGAATTGCCGAAAATAAGAAGCAAGTCCAATAAACTGTCGAAGTTGCGTAACAGTTCCAGGAGGTGGAAGCTCAGTTAGTGCCTTTATTTTGCGAGGATTTGGTCTAATTTCACCAGAAGAAACTTCATAACCAAGATATTCTACTTTAATTTTCAAAAACAAACATTTTTTTAAGTTTATTGAAAAACCGGCCAAAGTTAAGGCTGTCAAAACAACTTTAAGTCTCTCAATACCTTCTATAATAGTGTGTGATGGAATTAACACATCATCTATGTAACAAATCGCAAAAGTATTTACAAGCTCACCGAGTCCTTTATTTATTGCACGCTGAAAGACGGACGGTGCATTTCGTAAACCAAATGGCATAGAAAGATATTCATATTGTCCATCAGGTGTAACAAAAGCGGTACGCTCAATAGAACTTGGATGTACTGGAATCTGATGAAAGCCACTGGCCATATCAAGAGACGTAAAATAGTTTGCACCACCTAATCTTTCAATTTGATCCGCTATCAACGGTAATGGATATCTATCAGGCACTGTGTTATTATTAAGTTCTCGGTAATCCACACACATTCGATCTGAACCATCTTTCTTTTTAACCAAAATGATTGGACTAGCAAATGGAGAGCAACTAGGTCTAATAATACTAGCGTCAATTAGCTCTTTAATTTTATCACGAACGATTTGTCTTTCATTCGGACTAAGACGGTATGGTCGTCTTTGTACAGTTCGGTTGGGATCTATAAGTCTAATCTGTAATTGTCCTGTAGTGACCTTACATTTAGGTGTGCCTTCCACAAAAGACGTAGAAAAATCATTCAGCAATGAAAGAAGTAAATTACTATCAGGTTTCGGAATATCTGTGTCAATGCTGTCAAAATTTCGAGGTTTTGTTACTATATTACAAATATTTATAGTCGTCAGTCTTTTTAAAATTACACTACCGCTTGTTATTTCCACGGCAAAACCAAGCTCCAATATTTCTCGGCCTACTAAAATATCAGCTTTCAGGTAACCGTCAGGTATTACATGAAACAAAATTTCTATACAGTGATCGTTAATAATCACTTCTGATAAAATTTGACTTGTACTATAAATATTACTTTTTCCAATACCTACTAAAGTAACTAATTTCATTTGACGTTTTCCCGAGAATTTATTCGCAATACTTTCTTTAATCAGAGAACACTCTGCACCAGAATCGAAATAAAACAAGAACTGCTCACCAGCATGTGATAAATTTCCATCTACCGACTTGAGTGTACAAGTCTCAATACGACGAACCGCTTGAGAAGAAGTTGCGCTAGGCTTCGTACAACGCGGTGCAATGTGACCAATTTCTCCACATCTGTAGCAGGTTACTGAAGGCTTTTTCGAAGGTGTCTTGAAAGGTGTCTTGAAAGTCTCTTGTGTCGATTGACGGCTTCGGCATTCAGCGATCCTGTGCCCAAGTTTTCCACAGCCAAAACATTTTAACGGAGTACTAGTAGTTTTAGCCTTCTTCGAATCAGAATTTTCTTCCTTGTTTAGTTTATTAGTTGTAAATGTTCTCTTCCGGAATCCATGAGCCATTAATTCTTGTTGCAATTTGGATCTAGTATCGTAGTTTGTCGTAAAAACTAGTCTTTGCAAACTTGGTTCAACCTGAACCGCATGGGCCAAAGCGACAGAAACTGCGATCTGTTCGAGAGTCATTGATTGCCATCGAGTCATTAGGGTGCTTAGAACTCCTGAGATATATGCCGCTATACATTCTCCATCTTTGGGTTTCTCAGAATGTATACGAACTAAAGTTGCAGCAGAGGTTTCAACTGTATCGTATCGCGCCAACAAAAGGTTCTTGAATTGATCCCAAGTCATCCCCGAAAAGCTCACTCGCGGAAACCAGGAGGCAGCTGGCCCTTTCATTGCCCGACTTAGAGCATTTATTAAGGAACTTCCCTGTAACATCTCTCTCTCCATACAGAGATCTGCCGTCAAACACCATGCACGAACGTCAACATCACCAGTGTCAGGATCAAAATTTGGCAAAGATACTCTTGGAGCTGAATCCACTGGTCTCCGTATTGCCTGCACCAACTCCATCATACTCTGATTCTGTATTTCTAATAATTTTTGCCATCTTTCTTCTGGCGTATTTTCAAAAATATTACGTTCAGAAGAAGTGGACTGACGTGGAGTGGGCTGCATTTCTTCGTGAATTATTTGTAATGTTCGTGGCAATTTGTGCTGCGATCCTTGTTGCGATCCCACTTCTGAAGACGGATCTTTTTGTAAGGTATTAGTCGAAGAAGATGAAATGGTTTTCTTTGATTTTGGAGGCATTTTTTTAATAACCAAAGTATTAATATTAAACAAGAAATGCAAACAAAGAAATCAAACAACAAATAATTCAATTCAACGAGAGATAAAGTGTCATAGAAATTTAGTTATTCAACACATACTTTGGGGACACTGGTATACTTTGGGGACTGTCCTCAAACTTTTACGTATCTAATGCATACGGTCCTGAAATCCGTCAAAAAACAAAAACCACAACACACACCTCAATGCGAGGATGCAACATATTCATATATATATATATATATATGTGGTTTTTGTTTTTTGATATATATATATATATATATATATATATATATATATATATATATATATATATATATATGTATATATATATCAAAAAACAAAAACAAATATATATATATATATATATTGTAAAGTATTGTATATTTTTGTCAGCCGTCAGGCTATCAACAAAAACGGTCTTTAGGGTGAAGTTCTTTGCCTTGAAACTAATTTTGTGCTCTGAAGCTGGAAAAGGGACTCCTCGATGAAGGTGCTGGAAATGGGTCTGCCATAAAGGTACACCTGAACTATCTCTAAAGGACTTATGCTATACGGACTCGGACGTCTCCGCCAAAGCCGTCCTTCCCTCCACAGAGCCGGGACGTATGTCCAAGCCTGTCGTGCCTGTTTTCACTATCTTATCCTATTCTGCAGATCCGGGATGTGTATCCAAGACTGCCCACCAGACTCGGGTTAGCTTTTCCTTGGCCCTCGGACACGAGAGTTCTCCCTAATGCCGCACGACCTTAGATTAGCTGCCCAAAGCTGTATCTAATCTATTATGACTTTTATTCGGTGATCTGATGAAATACAAACAACCGGCATCGCAGATGGTATGAATCGATTTATTGGGGTTTATCTGAATAGATATGAACATAGAAATTTGTATAATGTTTCTTCTTAATATAATCTAAAATTAAGAAATGCTAGCTTTTAAACTTAATGAGCCCATTAACTGTTTTAGCCTAATGACTCTAAGTTTCCTCTGACTGTTCTGCAATATCAAGCAACAGGGTTATCTTTTGAATAAATAGAATTTAAAGTGAATCTATTGAAGTTAAGTTATTAGCCGAGGATGGCCCTCGATCTAATAATGCAAATGAGTCGATTCGGAGCTATACCTGAAATCGCTCCTCTTGTGCTGGCGAGCTCGACTTTTATACCGTACTTCCCCACTTCCTTAGTCAGAGTTGTCTATCGCGACTCTCGGGGATTATGACGTCTCTGTTTTTGTATCATGTTCGGCTTTGTGTCTGTGAGGCAAGGCCGGATATGTTACATTGCCCCCTTTTGCCGATCGTGTTTTATTTTCCGTGTTTCGTTCGCTGCTCCTCTTGTTTATCGGAAGCTTCCGTAGCCTTCTGGTTGGAACGGAACAATCAATCGATCGGTGAACGTCAGTTGCTGTCGGGCATTGCCGGGATCAGTTGTCTTCCTATTTCCTTTGTCTCTTGTCTGGGACCTTCAATTTTTATTGCCCCTGTGCCAGTAATCCTCTCAACCCGAGTGGGTCAGTCGGATCGTATTCTCGTATGTAGTCTGGAGTCTGCGATGCAACGAACGGCGCTAATTGTGGTGGCGGTTCTACAGGTTGTCCGTGGTGTGTTCCTCTCAATGCCTCAGGCAGGTCTACACGGTTTTTGTTTATTAATTTGTGGATTCTTTGCACATGCCCTTCCCGATCAAATACAGGTAGGTCAATTTTGTGCAATTTCCATGGCAGGTCTTCCTTCACGTCTGACCTCCTTTTTCTTTCAGGTGCCGAACCTCTTCGCCATATGACTTTCTCGTGTTCGGCCAGTGTTTTAATATCAACGATCACTGGCTTCTTCACCTCTTGGCATTCCTCGATGGTTCCACTCGCCTCTAATTCTGCAATCAGCTGATCCTTCAGGTCTTCAATATCTGCATCGGTCAGTGCCCAAGTGGCATCGTAAAGGTCGATAGACACTGCGGTACGCTTCTGGGCGTTGTCGTTTACCTCCGTGGCTGGATTCGACATTGTTGCTTCCCTTGACATTGACCTCCACCTTTTCTCGCTGGGTGTCATTGTATCTCTCCCTTTCCGGTATCTTCCGTTACCACTAATAAAGCGTCCCGAAGGGTTGATGACCGACACTCCAGACAGGCCATTTTCCTCGTTGGACCTCGCGGAATCGGTTTGCGTTTCAACGCTTCTATAACTGGTCATGATGCTTGCTATCGCACGTACTGGTCTCAATTAGTCATCCCCGAAATTTATATATTCACTCCAGTCGGGCTTATATTTGGACTAGTCCCTGGTTTATCCTCTATTTACACTGTCTCGTAATCCTAAGTTAATCTTATTCTCTAGCCTAACTGTTTCTTATACTAAATTTCAACTAAGCTCGTTATACTTTTCTCTTCGCTCTTAGTCTAACTAACTTAAATAACGCTTTAACAGATTTGTATGGAATTTGCCTCGTTCCTTTCCGGTATCGGGGTTTTCCAATAAAAATGTAGCATCACCTATCTTTGTTTTCAATCTATACGGTCCCTCGTATAAGGCAAAAAACTTAGCCATCTTCTTGTTTTGGGTGTCTGACACATTTAACGCTCTCACCAATACTAAATCCTTCTCTTTGAATTCGGTCATTCTATGCGTTCTATTGTACCTGTCAGCCCTATATTTTCCCTTTTTCTTTATATTTTGTCTAGCTAATCTCAACTTGTAATCGTGAGTTAGGTGAAATTGATCTTTTAGAATCCATGGCGCCCAAAATCTTTTCGGTTTCTCATTTAGTTGTAACTCGCACGGGGCGAACTCCGTGGTTTCATGGTATACTTCATTCATGCATGATTCTATTATCGTTATCCACTTGATCCAGGCAGTGTGTTTACCCGTTAAAAATGTCCTAAAAAATCTTCCTATTTCCCGATTTACTCTTTCAACAATGTTCCCCTGTGGGTGCCTGATCGATGAGAAAATTGGGGTTATTCCCTCCTTTTGTAACTTCTCCAACCATTTTACTGAGGTAAACTGCGTGCCGTGATCAAACTGGATCCGTTTGGGTTTCCCCAGTTCCGGTATGTATTTACTAAAAATGCATCGAATCGTGGATTGCGCGTCGGCTATCTTTAACGGATAAATCCTTACGTATTTACTAAATGCATCGATTGCCACTAGCAGCCACCGATAGTTTCCTTGGCTTGCCGGAAGTGGCCCGTAGAAGTCTATAGATACTAGGTCCCCGACTCCTTCCGGTACAATATTTTGCATTCTGGCGCAACTATAGGCATTTGGGAATTTGCACCTTTGACAAAGATCACAGCGAGCTAACTCCTTCCTGATCACTTTAGCAAGTTTTGGAAAATAGAACGAACATTGCAAGAGTTTGTAGCACTTTCCTGCCCCTATATGACCATATATCTCGTGGCATTCCTTGATCAATGGTATTATTAAACTCTCAGGTAAATAAGCTCTCAATCTGCCCCCTGGCTCCCGTTGATAGAGGATATCGTCTTCATATCGGAACCTAAGCGGATTTGCCACTGTACCTTCCTTCACTAGATTGGCGATACGTAAGTCCTGTTTTTGCAATTGTGCTAAGGTGCGTAAGCCTTCTAATAACTCATCACTAACGCTTTTAGCTAATTCTGCAACGCAATCCCTGTAATCTGACGCTTCTAATCTTTCTTTAGTTTCCGGTGGGTAACGACTGATTGTATCTGCTACAATGTTGTCGCTTCCCTTCACATATTCTATTTGGAAATTGTAAGTCTGTATAAACAGGACCCATCGCGCAAGGCGTGAACTTGCTAATTTACAGGTTAATACGAATGTCAACGCTCTGTGGTCGGTGCGGATGATCAGATCGGCCCCTATTATAAATGTGCGAAATTTTTCTAACGAAAATACTATTGCAAGCAGTTCCTTCTCTGTCGTGAAATAATTCAACTCCGCGCCTTTTAACGTTCGACTTGCGAATCCTACAATTTGGTGCTCGTTATCATCATTTATTTGATACAGTAATCCACCTATTGCGTAATCACTGGCATCACACTGAAGATAGTATTTTCTTTTTGGGTCTGGGTGGTGTATAATCATCTCATCGCAGAAACTTTTCTTCAACAACTCGAACTGATCATTTGTACTTTTATCCCATGACCATTTAGCGTTTTTCTTCAATAGTTGCAACAATGGATACGTTAAGTGTGCATAATTACTTGAAAATTTACCGTAATAGTTTGTCAGACCTAAAAATCCTTTCAATTGTTTTGGATTTTTCGGTGTCGGAAAATTGTTAATGGCCTTAATTTTTTCTGGCTGTGGTTTGACACCATCCTTTGTTATTTTATGTCCCAGGAAATCAATTTCGCTTCTGAAAAAAATGGATTTCTGGAAATTTATTGTCATATTATAATTTCTAAATGTTTGAAACAGTTTTTCCAAATGCTTTAAATGACTCTGTGCCGAATTCGAAATACACAATATATCATCAACAAAGTTTAATGTGAAGTTATTTACATTCTGTAACACTAAATCTAACGTTCTGACGAGACTAGCAAGACTGGTGTTTAAACCATACGGTGTGACCTTGAACTGGTATGTTTTTCCACCATGCATAAATGCGGTATATTTCCGTGAATCTACGTGCAACGGCACCTGCCAAAAGCTCGCTGTAAGGTCTAAGCTTGACATGACATTAGTGTTTGTACACTTCTGAAATAATACCTCAGTGGATAGGGCACAATCCCGGTCGGGTACTATCAACTTATTGATGAACCGGGCATCAAGCACTAATCTGATATCTCCCGTCTTTTTAGTAACTACCACTATTGGATTGATATATTCACTGCAAGCTCGTTCTATTATGTCAAACTTCAACATTCGTTCAATTTCTTTATCAACTTTTTCTCTATGCACAATCGGTACGGGATACGACCTTCTGACGAATGGTCGATCCTCATAGATCTGTATCTTATGTTCGTAAATGGTGACTTTTCCCGGGATTTTTCTGAAAATATCCTTGTATTGAAATATTAAATCTTCAAATTCTCTTCGATCCTCACTCGTCAACCGCTGGCACCCCGCTAGTTTGTTTACGATTTCATCATCGGTAATATCATATGTCACATCATTGCTTGTGACCTGTACGCTATTCTGTTGACATGCTTCGGTTAAAGAAATTTCTATTATATTTTCAGACTCGATTGGTTCCATTAATACGATTTCATCTGTAATTTTATCCACTTGAATTGTTAATTTATTTAAGTTGAGGTCTAGTTCAGCCTTCCAGCGTCTCAGAGTGTCTATCCCAATGATCGCATCGCGTTTCAGTTTCGGTACTATCAACATGGGTATTCGCTCATTCAAGTCGCCGATTTTTACTTTAACGTATAACTGGCACCTAAC
The DNA here is from genome assembly GCA_963966615.1 of Tenthredo amoena. Classification (NCBI taxonomy): domain Eukaryota; kingdom Metazoa; phylum Arthropoda; class Insecta; order Hymenoptera; family Tenthredinidae; genus Tenthredo; species Tenthredo amoena. The sequence continues at coordinate 350,414 of OZ016499.1, read as the reverse complement.
TTTTACTGGCTTACCGCCGGTGACGCCGACAATGCAATAATTTATTACTGGTAACTTATCACACTTTTTGAAATTTTCTAGATGCCTATGGTAACATTCCTCTGATATACACGTGACTTGGCTACCTGTATCTATTAATGCTCGTACTTCTTGTTTCTCTAAATAAATTTGTACGATCGGACAAAGGACCCTTTTGTTCTTCTCTGATTCTCCCTTTTCCATAAGATATTCAGATGGGCTCTCAAAGAAATCCGATTCTACTTCATCTAAATTTGCCGCACTTATTTCTATAACGCGCTGTGCTTTGGGTTGAGGCGGCAGCTTTGACACAGCGCTTATCAGTTTTCCGACACCGCATCGTCTGGCTCTATACTATCGGTAGAGACTTCCTCGCATATCGCATTGATATTCCGCGTGTTCGTCCAATTTGGCCGTTTATGATTATCGTATGCAGCTGTTTTCTGTTTATTTTCATACGTTCCACTCGCAATGTTGTCATCGCGGCTGTTATTCGGTCTAGGAGTGTTATTGTTTTGATTTGAGTTTATACGCCAGGAGCCTGGTCTTTGCCGGTCATCAACGTTTCGTGTGTGATTAGTGTATCGCGATGTGGTGTTTGGCTGAAAATTGTGTTTTGGTGCATTTGATCTACCTCCCGCTTGCATCTGGTCAAGGAAAGACAGTAACGAATCGACATCTTGTATGTGCCTACATTTTGCTGCTTCTACGACAGTTTCATCGAAATGACGTATGAGGTTACTGACAATCTCGCCTTCAGGTATTGCCGGAGTTAGCCCGCATGCGGCAGCATACTTTCTGCTCACGTATTCTGACCAACTTAATTTTGATTCTAGTAAGTAATATCCGAATTCTAGATCTCTACGGATATCGCGTTGTGTATCTTCATTCCAATACCGTGACAGAAACCGTTTTTTGAAGTCGTCCCACGTGTGTATGATATCGCGACGCGCAACCCACCAGTCTTTTGCATCGTTTGTTAAACTCTGCCCTATTAATTTTAATCCAATGTCGTCCCCTACATTCAGGAAACGTAAGTATTCTTCTAGTTCTTTAATATAATGTACTGGTTTTTCCCAGTTCTTGCCTGCGTATGTTGGTAACTTCATTTGTTTTGAAATTAGATTTACATTGTCACAACTATCGGCTTGGCCTGTGCGATTCTGCTTAATCCTACGTATGTCACCCTCTAATCCTATCTTGAGGCTGTCTTGCTTATGCCTTAACTCATTGATCTGATTGTGTACAACCCTTTCGTTTTCGATTATTCGGGTTTTTAATACTTCATATGTTCCCACTTGTTCCCCGCGTAACATGTTTTCGCTTGTTTCTATTTTATTTTGGCAATCAGCTATCTCTCTGTTGATTATTTCGGTAACTTTGCTTATCTTTGAATCCATTCTGCCTATTTTTTCGTTAGTGATTTCAATGTTTCTTTCTAATTTCTTATCTACGCGTTCTTCAAACTTTGTGCGCTCTTCTACGTTAACTGCCTGAAATCTAAGCATGGACTGTTCCATTGATTCAAACCTATCGTCCATTTTCTTTTCCAGTCTTTCTATTATTGTTGCTAATCTAGACAACGCATCGTTCGACAGGTCGACTTGAGTCGAACCACCTGGAAGTGAGAACTTGGATAGGTTTGCATCGACAAACCCGGAATCTCGTCCCAGCTGACCTAGCTTGACGACATTGGGATCCTCACCTGCCCTAGAACCACCCGATTCCTTATCTGCCATGCCGTTTGACGTATAACCGAACAAACAAAACCCGAATCTGACGGGCAATCTATGACGGTCTGTTTATCTGATTAAAATGCCAAGGGTTGGAAAATGATTTGACTTAGTTGATTTTGTTGATTTTAGTTTGACTTGATTTCCAAAGATTTTAATTTTCGAGGAGCCCCACGTTGGGCGCCAAATGTAAAGTATTTTATATTTTTGTCAGCCGTCAGGCTATCAACAAAAACGGTCTTTAGGGTGAAGTTCTTTGCCTTGAAACTAATTTTGTGCTCTGAAGCTGGAAAAGGGACTCCTCGATGAAGGTGCTGGAAATGGGTCTGCCATAAAGGTACACCTGAACTATCTCTAAAGGACTTATGCTATACGGACTCGGACGTCTCCGCCAAAGCCGTCCTTCCCTCCACAGAGCCGGGACGTATGTCCAAGCCTGTCGTGCCTGTTTTCACTATCTTATCCTATTCTGCAGATCCGGGATGTGTATCCAAGACTGCCCACCAGACTCGGGTTAGCTTTTCCTTGGCCCTCGGACACGAGAGTTCTCCCTAATGCCGCACGACCTTAGATTAGCTGCCCAAAGCTGTATCTAATCTATTATGACTTTTATTCGGTGATCTGATGAAATACAAACAACCGGCATCGCAGATGGTATGAATCGATTTATTGGGGTTTATCTGAATAGATATGAACATAGAAATTTGTATAATGTTTCTTCTTAATATAATCTAAAATTAAGAAATGCTAGCTTTTAAACTTAATGAGCCCATTAACTGTTTTAGCCTAATGACTCTAAGTTTCCTCTGACTGTTCTGCAATATCAAGCAACAGGGTTATCTTTTGAATAAATAGAATTTAAAGTGAATCTATTGAAGTTAAGTTATTAGCCGAGGATGGCCCTCGATCTAATAATGCAAATGAGTCGATTCGGAGCTATACCTGAAATCGCTCCTCTTGTGCTGGCGAGCTCGACTTTTATACCGTACTTCCCCACTTCCTTAGTCAGAGTTGTCTATCGCGACTCTCGGGGATTATGACGTCTCTGTTTTTGTATCATGTTCGGCTTTGTGTCTGTGAGGCAAGGCCGGATATGTTACAATATATATATATATGAAATACAAATATTAATATAAAAAAATGGTTAACGGCGCTGGAATACGTATTTTGGACGTCATAAAACACTAGAATATTTAGGGACGACGCAACGTATTGTGGAAACGTTTCTTACATCTGATTCAGTCCCTCATAAATATCACTTATCGTTCAATAATCTCAATTAAAATTGATATAAAATACATATATTCCAGCAGTGAGATGGACGTGTATGACACTCTGCTTTTTACAGCATTTCGGCGGTAATGGAAAATGTATTTCAGACATCTTTAACACCAAGATATTCAGGGACAACACAACGTATTGTAGAAACGTGTCTTATACCTGATTTGATACCTAAAAAATATAACTTCGTTGCTTTGGTATTGAATCTCGTTTAAAATTGATGTAAAATACGTATATTCCAGCAGTGAGATGGACGTGTATGACACTCTGCTCTTGACAGCATTTTGGCGGTAATGAAAAACGTATTTTAGACGTTTCTAACACCAAGATATTCAGGGACAACACAACGTATTGTAGAAACGTGTCTTATACCTGATTCGATACCTAAAAAATATAACTTCGTTGCTTTGGTATTGAATCTCGTTTAAAATTGATATAAAATACGTATATTCCAGCAGTGAGATGGACGTGTATGACACTCTGCTCTTGACAGCATTTTGGCGGTAATGAAAAACGTATTTCAGACGTTTCTAACACCAAGATATTCAGGGACAACACAACGTATTGTAGAAACGTGTCTTATACCTGATTTGATACCTAAAAAATATAACTTCGTTGCTTTGGTATTGAATCTCGTTTAAAATTGATGTAAAATACGTATATTCCAGCAGTGAGATGGACGTGTATGACACTCTGCTCTTGACAGCATTTTGGCGGTAATGAAAAACGTATTTCAGACGTTTCTAACTCCAAGATATTCAGGGACAACACAACGTATTGTAGAAACGTGTCTTATACCTGATTTGATACCTAAAAAATATAACTTCGTTGCTTTGGTATTGAATCTCGGTTTAAATTGATATAAAATACGAATATTCAATTGATAAAAAACACGTATACTATATTCCAGTTTGACCTGATTATGATAACCGTTAATTAACGCATTATATACATATTTGATATAGCAATCGCTTATTAAACGTGAATAATATCCGATTATTTAACGTCGGTATTACATACGTGTTTGGTGTTACGTCTATTATATATACCTATACTGATTTTATACCAAATTTTGGTATGATATACGTGTCTTACACCATCCGTGGTTTATTGGGGGGTGATTGTTTTTTTAGCGATTTCGTTTTTTATACACGGTTCTCCAGAGCGCTGGTATCTAGGCGTTTCAGACGATTTCCAGTCGAACAGGCTATTCTACTAAGTACCTCTTTTCTGCGACCCTCACTGATTTTTCGTGGGGGTGTTTGTTTTTTTAGGAATCATTTTATGGCATTTTCGGTACCCTCGACCTGTGTTATTTACGCGTCTCAGGCGATTCGCATTAGATCGGGCGTAACGATAAAATTCTTGTTTTTTGATTCGCAGTAAATTAATTAGGTCACGGTGATTGTTTTCGTTAAATTTTTGGTTGTTTTTCGGGTCCTGCAGATGAATGTTATCTACGCGTTTCAGACGATATGCAATCCATTGGGCGTAACGAGAAAATGCTTTTTTTTGGGTTTTTCGCAGTAAATTAATTAGATCGCGGTGATTGTTTTTGTTTAATTTTTGTTTGTTTTGCACTGAGAGAAATGAAGATTGATCTTTCGGTATTTTCAGCCCGAAATCTGGGCTTCCATTACCTAAATTTGTATGGCAGTTGAGGGACACATAAATATTCTGGTAACATGATATATACACGCAGCTCGATTTCCATCAAGGTTTCTAGCGAATGGTCCTCATCTATATATGGCAAACAATGCAACGCAAGATATCAGACATTACTTGAATAAGTATCTGAAAGTGTACAATGCGTATTGTATCGAGATATAAAACTGTGAAGGAATGGTAACATATGATTACGGCATCATTCACTAGTTTGATAGGATAAACTTCGCAAGAGTGTATGGCATTACGCAGTATATAAGTGTGTGACTTAATACCTCTCAAGCTTGCAGCAATTGCCTTCCAGAGGTGAACTATTCGTACCCACACCTTACGACTATACTTTACGTCGTATGGCAATATCTACTTTATTAATATGTGAGACAATATATTTCTGATGATAGTAGGATCTGCAATATATATATATATATGGAGTGATTCCTTATATACGTAGGGTGTTGATTGATATTCTTCGAGTAGATATTATTAGTCGATCTAGTAATTATGATTCTTCTCTATTAATATTATACATACATGTTATTCGCTAACTTCAATATTTAGTCATCCAATTTTAACCGAATTTTCGATTGATGTATATTTTATAATTATCAGAAGTTACAACTGAAAGTTGATCGATCGTGCACGTTATTCAGTATTAATTATATAACAGCTGAAATATATAACAGAAAATATTTAGTTAGAACATTTATTTCTCGAGGTATTTCAAAAAAAAAAAACTTATATTAACACATGCCCTAAGAATCTTATATTTTCTTGTATATAAATTTGAGGAAATGAAGGCAGAGATGAAAATACAATTGTTTTTACGTAGGGTTCCATTCATTTATAAAAAAAAGTCTGATGCGTCCAAAATAAAACCATTATCTATTGAACGTAAGCATATATATACTATGTACATGTTCGCAAAACTTAACGATATTTTTAAAAACTAATACCAGTTCTTTATAACATAGAAACTGCTGTTATTTGTCGCAACTATATGCGATATTCGAAATGCATACCGAAAGCGCGACCATATAGTACAACACCATGAATCTTCATCTGTGGGTATCACCTTATAGGCTTGATAATGTACATCGAAAAAGCATTGTTTTAAAGTTTTAGCCACCAGAACAACTTGATTTTCTTTTTCCAGAAAAATAGTTTTAATACTAAAAAATTTCGGACCAGTTTTAGAAGCGCTCACCAATACCGAATTGGTCTTCAAGCGTTGACCCAAAAATTCTATCCATTCAATAACATTCACATCTTGACTGATATTTAATGGCAATGCGTCACAAAAATCTGCATAGTTAGGTAACTTGGTCAAAAGGGCATTCCGCGTCAGGCCATGAGAATACTCAGCGTAGGGAACAGTAGTCGTGAAACGATGATTTAGTTGAAGTTGATGTTTTATAGCTATGGTTCTACAAACATTCACGCGACTGATCGAAACGCGGGATGTGATTTTTCCCTCTCTATGCTTACTTACGTACCGCATTGAAGCCAGTTTCCATAAAGGACCCATTTGAGCCATAATGCGAGGGTAATGAAGTAAGAAGTAGTGTTTCGGCGTCAGAGAATTCGGAAATAATTCGGAAATTAGTGTCAAATATTCAGTGATCAACGTTCGCAATAAATCGTGAGTTGTCGATTGGTGTGCTTTACTCAAAACAATTCCAATTATGGCTTTTAATTGTATAATGATTTGCCAGTGTATATTTTCCTCCGGAACTAAATCACCGATAATAAGTGGTAAATTTCGAACAAAAATGAACATTTCTGAGGAACTCATCGACAAAGAACCGCTCTTCAAACGTGCGAGAGTGATTTCAGGTGGTCTATTTGATTTGTCGTGAAAACTATAATGGAATCCATTAATTCTCGAATTGAGTACCTCCAAGGTAAATAATTTGACAGTACATATGAAGTAATGTAATACCTTTGAAACGTCACGTGGACATATACCTTCGGCGAAATCATGCATTGGATCTACAGATTGGTTGAGAGTTGAATGAAAATCATCTAGTTCGTGAAAAACACATTCCTCCACGATTCCTGTACGACTTACGTCATTTAGTGTTAAACCATACTCCTAATTACAAGCATCTCGCAAGATGCAGCATCGTTCATCAAAAGTGCTATTAATTTTATCTCTTTCAACCAAACAAAACCTACACGGAAAGTTCGCTCGGAAGCAATCCACGAAGCCCAACATCCCATGCATACCAAGATTGTCACCTAATATTAAGGCCAATTCAAAATATATCTGTGCATTTCCAATTGGAGTAGACACCGTTATACCCTGTGCTCTAAGAAATTTAAGTTCATCGATAGCTCGAGAAAAAATTATTTTGTTCTTGAACACTTTTCTGTCAATGGTATTGAATAATATGAATAAGAAAATATTTTCCAGTTTCGACTGATATTCAACTGGCAAACAAGGTATACTCAGATACACAGCACCACACTTTCCAATTCCAGCATGACTCCCGAGAGGATTGTTGTTTTCATAATCATCAAAGTACAGGAACAGAGGTAAAACAATTTTATTTTCGAATGCTGACATTTTCTCTTTCCAAAATGAACCTTGCACAAAATTTGAGATTATGTCCGAATTTTCATGAAGACGTTGAAGGTAATTCATCGTGTCTTGATACACGTTTGGCATCTCAAAAAACTTTTTGAATACTTGGCGAATGGGTACGAACTCGGGTACGAACGGGGTACGAACAATTTTTGTACACCGTTCTCTTCTCTATATTCATTTCTTTGGCCAAGTAGAACTTGTTCCGGTAGAATGAGGGTTCCAGATGAAATAAAGTATTTGAAACGAAAATACTCAGTTTCAAAATGTCTAAATGGATTTGCGAGTCTATCGAACAAAGCAGTTATTTCGGATAAATTTTCAGGATTTTCATTCAAAGCTTTCAAACGACTTAGCACCTGGTCTCTTATGACATATGCAGCACTTCCATTGGCTAAGTTAGTGACTTCTTCTACTATAAACTGTACTCTCTTTCTTGGTAAATCGGACAAATTGTGTAACTTGCTCACAAAATGACTTGCTTCCTCCGTTAAATATTTAGATAATCTCCCTGTGAGTGTGTCCGTAGATGTACTAAGAGTGACAGAATTCGAAGATACTATCAAATCGGGTTCTTCATCATCAGACGTTCTGGATGAATAGTCTGAATTGTCTACCGCATGCAATACCTCCGCAATACTATCATCTAATTCGTTTGATGTACACTGTGATTGGAAGTCGATATTTTTTAAATCAATCTTTGATGTGGAATTTGAATCGTTATCTTGATCGATCTTACCTTCTAAGCTACTGATTGAAGGAAAGTTATTGGGCACTGTTAAAGATGAAGAAGGCGTAGTTGCCAAAAAATGTGTTCTATATCTGTGTTCACGGAATGAATTAAATAAAGAAAAACCTCGCCGACAAGAATCTTCGTTACATCGAAATACAGCCAACGATGGATGTGAAAGTCTTATGTGTCGAAGTAGTTCGGAGTTACCGGGAAATATACACTGGCACACAAAGCACGACATTACAGTATGTTACTTCAGAGGTGTTGATTAGATGAGAGCACTTCTCTAATGAGGGTATTTATATTGGTACCAAATTTGTCACCCGTGTTTGTGATATCGTATGCTACCTTCTGAACGAAGAGCCAAATGTGAAACGCTTGTAGTGGATACTGGCAATCGGTTGCGTAGAATATTTTGAAGGTAAGATCTAATGCCCTCAGCGGAGACGTCGTCGTGTACCTGACATCATCTACCACTGCATAGCTGGCTTGAATGTTATCCAGCGGTCCGACAAGCACTATATGGGGTTGCGCCGTTAGTCCTTGCTGTAGCAGCTGTGCTTTTCTATTGGCTATTGCCGGCTCCACGGATGCAGCATTCTGTAACCAGTTATAAATGGAAATTAATTATCAAATTAATTATTAGTTATGAATGCTATGTAAAAATCAACTGCCTCGAACTTGTAAGTTATATACATATAGCAAAATCCATAAGAAGCACTTGTGTGTAAATTCAGTAACATTCTATGCCTGGTAAACGTCACAGAAGCTTGTGCCATGACGTTGTTGGATATGTGCCCTTTCGTGCGAAGCAATATACTTACATAGACATGTAAAACGAATGCTTCCTGTGACTCCAGGATTGACGGTTTTTTATTTCGTCCTTTTCCTATGCTGTTGCTGCTACTTTCTGAATCCGCAATTTTTCGTTTCTTGGTCACTGGCTGGTATTTAATTTGTGTCGCTTTAACCAGTGTTGGTAAAAGGTATAATATCAGAGCATCTTGGCGCTCAGGACTCAACGTTTTCAGTTTGTTAATTAGCAGTTCGTTATCCAAGCCTTTCGGTTTGCGGGAACCCTGTAATAATTCCGAAAGCCGTGTGCGAATAGCATCCCATCTGTTGAGCAGCGAATCACCTTTACCAGGATATAGTTTTTCAAAATCACAATGTATCAATTCAGCTCCCAGCTCTTGCTGCAAGCAGCGGTACGTTTTTATGTAATCCGCAACGGATGTATTGTCTTTGATTAAATTGTGCCTCCTGATGTGATTAGTTTTGTCCCAGTATTCCACCACGCGACCCCATGGTTCAATATGAGTTTTCAGCCAGCTAACTCTGTCATTATCGTCATCTGTAATTTCACAAGTTTCTTCGGCGTCTACCTCCGACGTGTTGTCTTTATCTTTGCGCTTATTGCGTAAAAGTCCACTTTCATGCAATAAAGTTTTGGTGTAGTGGAAATGTTCCCAGAGTTTTCCGGATGCACAAATGCGCTGTCCTTGTACTTTTGCATAAGGGATGTAATATGTTGCCACGGATTCAGTAGGAAATACTTCATGGATTTTTTTTGCCCAACTTTTAAACTCATCTGTTGTAATTCTGTTAATATGAAATCGTATTTATACAGATCTGCCCAGATCAGTATATCAGGAGTGATGTATTATCCCACATACTTGCATTGCAATGACACACGAATTAAAAAATGTACCGTTGTCAACAATTAAATATACCTGAACTCAGGAAGTACTTCACCAATCGAAATATTTTCAAAGGCTTCATCTTGTTTGAATCTAATTATTTTTTGAACCAGGAGATTTCGAAGGCGTGATGTAAGATATCCTGTTCTACGGTACACCATTAAAATAGCTTTACCATCGCTATCCTTTAATAATAACCTTTGTAGATCCTATAAAAATTCGTATCTACAGCAGACTGTGACGATTCCAAAATCAAATCTAAAAGCTTGTATGGACCGCGCTTAATTGTTGTACGAATATCAAGTGCGTAGGGCACATTAATTTCGGCATATTCGAGATAAATACAATAAAATTATAGGGAGAATATTGAATTATAAATATAAAGTGTCCGGCTTCTCCTTTTAGAAAGATGAGAATTATTCTTCAATTTTATACACCTAACTGGATATTTTTGATAAGATCTCTGGAAACATACCAATCCTTCTACCGTACCGGTATTTGACGTCAATTGTGTCGAATCAGTTTCGATATCCGTGGCTGTAGTACTTACTGTACCGCTTGTACAGGGTATTTGCTTTTCGCGCGGTACAACTGATTTTAATTCCAGAAGAGTTGGAGATTTACTGGTAGTGTTTTGCGATAGCTCTAGAACTTCAGAATTGGGTACTGCATTCGTTGTAAGATTTGCCTGCATTACGATAGTGGGCTCTAACCCTGCACATATTGACTCACTTAAGTCTACACAGGAAAGAGACAATATAAATTAGCTCAAAATCACCCCGAAAAGTAATGTGTCTCTGCAGCTATCTATCTCTAAAAATATAAATCAATTTTTTCTTTCAATTTTTTTCGAGTATTATTTGTGATGTTTACATAATGCTGGAAGTTTTTTTTGATATAACAGAGAAATTGCTTAGTGAAAGTTTCTTATTTAGTCGAAAATGTAGAAAAAAAAATGTGTTGCTCTCATAATTTAATAAATTTAAAGGCGAATCGTCATTCAAACGAGAGATATTGAAACGGTTCTCATGTCATTCATTTAAGATTTGAAAAAAAAAAAAACGTTTTTCAACAAATGGCTAAGAAAATTGAGATTTAAAAATTTTGGAGGGGTAAGAAAAATATGTTTAAAATTGAAAAAAAAAAAAAAAATGAATAAGTAATCGTTTTTGAAAGTTGAGCAAAAGTAAGAGTAATCATAAAGAAAAATGGCTGAGGAAATATCAATCTCAATTTCGACAAGGATTGACACTGTGAAAGGTTCGTCAATAATTTTGAATCACCGTGTATCATATACATATATTGTAACATTTCGGAATTTTCCGGGCTGAAGGCTGTAGGGAAATCCGGTAGTTATTGTGGATTTTTTGTCTCGGATGTGTGGAGCTTTGATCAATTTTGAGAAATCGGGACTCTTCAACGCGCTTGGTGGGGAAAAGTTGGTTATGCCACAAAAAGCCACCTGTTTACTGTTTTAATTAACCTTTTGCTAGCTATGACGGACTCGGAATTAACAGAGCCACCTGCTATCCAGAACCGGCGCTTTCGCACAAGCCTGGCGTCCTATCAGTTCTTTATTCCTGACTAATTTCGATCCCTAGACTATTCACCAGACTCGGCGGATTGCTCCACAAAGCTGTCTCTACTCTAACCTATCATTGGCTCATGTGGCGTCAAGGTGCTGGAAAAGCCGGCTAGGCGAAATGTCGAACAAAGAACTTTATATTTTTAATTCTCGAATTTTATTGGGACATTAAATAAATAAACTGAAGTATTGTTCACTAAATAAAGGATTTGCCCAAAAACAATAAATCAAACTTGAAATTTTAACAAAAAAAAAAAACCGTACTGCTATTCTTATCCTAAATATTATTCCTAATTCTGAAACTCGTTATTCGAGATACAATTTGATTTGGTAATGCTTTTATTGAGTGTTAGCCCTGCTTTAGCGACTGCCTCTTCGATAAATATAATATTTGCTATTCTTTCTTTTAAGTAATAGACTTCTAAATTTGATATTGAATTGGAATTTAAGTGAAATGTGAAGCTAAGTTATTAGTCCAAGTAGACCTTGGATCTAACATGCCAAGTGAGTCGAACTAGCGCTTTGCCAAGTCTGCTTTTATATCCTACTTCTGCCTACCACTGACGTCACACGTCTCGAACATTCGGCGAGCATCTTTGTATATGTGCTAGACAACGGCCGGTCTATTGTTTTGTATTCTCCGTCGCTCTCGCTCTCCCGTATATCCACGGATACCGTTTCAATATACATATGTGCATAACTCGTGTACCTGGCAATGTATCAAAATTCTCCGGATCTATTATTGAGTTCGTTAACGAACAATTTTCAAAATCAAAGGATGGAAGGCTTCCAGCGCTCCACTTTGCCACCCTCTGGTTAATCTGACAATAAGATAAATAACACTTTTATTCTTAGTAAATTTCATTTTTAGTAAAAAACATGGAATAAAAAAATTGTAAAAATATTTTTCTATTTAATTTTTAGTCGAAATATATAGGATTGAAAATTAAAGTTATTTATCAATCCGGTATTCGGGATTGAAAATGCTTAATTCAATTTTTCTAATTTTTAATCCCGAATATTTGAATTAAAAATTAATTTTCTAATCTTTAATCCCGAGATGTGAATAAAAATGAATTTTCTAATTTTTAATTCCGAGTTCTGAGTTGAAAATTGAATTCCTAATTTTCAATCCCAAGTGTGAATTAAAAATTGAATTTATAATTTTCAATCCTGAGTATTTAAATCAAAAATCCATTTTTAATTTTTGACTCTGAGTATTTGAATTTAAGATTAATTTTGTTAATTGTTAATCCGGATTTTTCAATTACGGATTAAAAATTCAATTTTTAATCGCAAATATTTTGATTAAAGAATTTGCAACCCTGGTACAATTATATGAGTCAATCCACGTCAAGCGGGACGGATTTGGCCAAAAATATTCGTCGATGTTTCGGATTCTTTTTTAATTTTTTTTACACATTTTCTGGGTGAAATAAACGTATGAAACATTTTTTTTTTTTTTTTTACTCAAAGGCCTTAGCAGCTGCAAGGGGTTGAATTTTCGAAAAAAACACCAAAAGTCGGGATCGCGCTCTTCTTTAAACGTCAATATCTCCAGTTCCCTTTGTCGTACAGACATCGTCAAAAACTCATTTTGAAGCTCTTGAATTGCACTTTCATGTTATGAATTTTTAATTCATGTAATAAACAATTTTCTATTTGTTATTAACAATTATACTTTTCAAACGCGATTTTCGAGATGACTACCACCTTCGAAAATTCTGAAAAAAATACGAGCGTGTTCCTTGATTCATTCTCTACGAAATCTGTAAGTTTAAAAATGGAACTCCGATGGAAACTATATTTCCAAAGCGGTTGATTCATGCGGGACGTCGCGCACGGCCGGGTACACGAGCGTTGGGGCGGCAAGACCCTGTTCGCGCGTCGTTACATACTTGGAATTGAACTCAGGTGAGAAACTAATTCCGCGTAATGCAATAAATATGCCCATTATTTGAACACCTGTGTGTCGACCCTCAGGTATTTAAAATACCCTCTTTTCACCCTTTCATGGCCTCCCTAGAATATATAAATGTATTGCAGGATTTGACTATTTCAGTATCGTCTTGACGCTTACTAAGGTCACATCGATTCTTTGTTCACGTAGTTTCACACGACTGAAGAATATTTAAAAATTTCAAAGTGCATCAAAATCGAATCATAGCAATAACTATTATGGCACCAAAACAGAAAGGTTTTGACTGTATATAAGTTTTGATATGTTTCAAGATTTTAGTTAAGCGTTTTATTTCTATATTTGTATTGTTGTTGTTTTAATTCGAATATTCAGTATGAAATGAAATAAATAGTTAATAATTTCGTGAATTAATGGACTGATGAATTTAAACGTATAACAGCCCCCCCCTGTATTCCTTGCATGCAAAGCGAAAAAGCCTCGGTCTCGGCGCACTCGCGTACCCGGCCGTGCGCGACGTCCCGCATGAATCGATCGCTTTTTAAATATAGTTTCCATCGGAGTTCCATTCTAAAACTTACAGATTTTGTAGAGAATGAGTCAAGAAACACGCTCGTATTTTTTTCAGAATTTTCAAAGGTGGTAGTCACCTCGAAAATCGCGTTTGAAAAGTATAATTGTTAATAACAAATAGAAAATTGTTTATTACATGAATCAAAAATTCATAACATGAAAGTGCAATTCAAGAGCTTTAAAATGAGTTACCTACGAGGTCTGTACGACAAAGGGAACCGGAGATATTAACATTCAAAGAAGAGCGCGATTCCGATTTTTGGTGTTTTTTTCGAAAATTCAACCCCGTGTATCTTCTAAGCCTTTCGAGTAAAAAAAAAAAAAAAAAATGTTTCACTCATTCATTTTACCGAGAGAATATGTAAAAAAAATGACGACGATTTTCAAGACCATGAGGTCAAAAAGGTGTCCCGCTTGACGTGGACTGACTCATATCTACATATAGACGTATGAAATGATAAAATCATCTATTTGTAGCATAATTCAATAACGGCAGTAAAGAGTAGCATATGAAAGTATAAAAGGATTAGGAAGGTGGATTAGTAATACCTGCGGTTCTGGATTAATTTTACGCCACCCTTCGAGTTTTTCGAAGAAGTAGACGAAATCGTTAACATTCGTTAAAACGTATTTTAGGTCGTCGAGTTTCAGGGTCGGAAAATCGGATAGGGATATTCCGGCAGCTGAATTGGCAAATAACACAAGCAGTTGAAAGTAAATGAGAAATTGACAAAATCATGCAGATAATGACTGATTAATATAAAAACAAAATTGTAATTCCAAGTCAATGTATGCGAAACTATACGTCGATCAAATAGTATTCACATAACAATTAACAAACAGAGGCAAAGGAATCAACATGCAAAGAGGCACGCAACTGGAAACACCAATATTCGTTACATTCCGCGAATGAGCTCAATCATATTATCTCTTATTATTATCTCTTCAATCATAACTGATACTAACGAATCTTATTGTTAATAATATGATATTTGTTGCGATTATTTGAATCACAAAATTCACTCATTTTATATTTTTCGCGCAGCATACAATAATATAAATGCATATGTTTTACTATACTGAAAATGTACGTATACGTATACATTATTTTACAATTTTACCCGTGGAAAGCTCAATTGAATATACTAACAAAGAAATTAGCATTGCTATGTGTTTGTTCCTATAATATGTGTACAGCAAAGTGAAGAGATCTAAATAGATCCTACTCTAATAGAACATATGTATTATGTATATGAGACTTGTGTATCTTATTAGGTTACACATATGAATACTGGATGTACGTCTAGGAATTCAAGATAGCTGAACGAATTAGTGAGTTAATAGGCTTTTGGAAATATGATGAATGTTGTGTTCGAGGTGCACGGTGAATATGAAAACCCAAACTTTTATACTATAAATTGGGTGCGGATCGTACTCAAAAAAAGAAATAAGAATTTTAGCACTTGCCTACCTTGATAATTCATGATAAAATAATAACAATATTGTACTCACCTTTGAAAGGGGATACGATGTGTTCCAAACCCCACTCAACTAACAAGTGATTCATTTTCAAGGATGCTTTTCTGCACATGTCATCAAGAAGCACATAGTGGAATTCTGCATTCTGAAAATTATGACTGCTAATGCAAAATATGCTACAGCCAGTTTCAAAAATAATAAATGCGTAAAACATGAGTTACCATTCGACTTGTTATTACTTTCTCCCATACTACATTGTGTTCCAAATACTGCACGGAATGGTACGTCCCCCGAGTGTTATATTATGTGCTGCCAAACGTGACTAGCGATTTATGTCATTTGCAAATATTGCCATACTAAAATCATTATTCTGTATTTTTTTTGTACGAAGTCATATGCATAAAGCATCTGTCGATAAAATCTAGCATTACGTACCAAAATGCTGAACTTCATTTCTCTCAGTGTGCGGGTCCTGCAGATCAATGTTATCTACGCGTTTCAGACGATTTCCCGACGAATGGGATAATCGGCAAAATACCTTTTTTTACGACTCTCATTAATTTTTGGTTTTTATGAAGTTTTTTTTTTTTTTTCAGGTTCTCCGGATAGATGTTATCGAGACGTTTCGGACGACTTCCAGTCGAACGGGCCAGTCGGAAACGTACCTTTATTAGCGTCCCCAACTGATATTTGGTCGCGTGGATTCTTCTTACTCAATTTTTTTTTGGTTCTCTCTTCCAACTACCAATCGTTGTCATACACGGGTTTTTTAGGCGACTTCGGTGGTGAAGAGCACGCCCGAAGGCGAGGCGAGAAGCCATGACCAAAAGATGCGTGCGAGACCATCAGCCTTATCTTCGGAACGGCGATTCATAAATATATATAGTTTCCTTCGTCAATACAAAGGGTTATTATTAAAATTACAACTTCCTCCTGCGAAACACACATATTATCAACCCTAACCACCGTGTGGTTTATTCATACCCACACGTACGATGATGGCAAACAAACTTGTACATCCTTCTTTTATCAATCCATTCACGTTGTTTCATTACTTTTATTTTTATTCTTATTTTATCTTCATAACGTATCGTTACTGTAACGTATTCGAATCCGTTTCATCTTAATTTTCTTATCTTATTTTATCATATACCTACCTTACTCCGCTCGATATACTTTCATGCCGTATCACAGTACTTCGATTTTACTCGATCGCTCACCGTATCTCATTTCGCTTTTACCTCAGTTATCCGGCTTTTGGTTACGTTACCTTGTCATACGTTACCGTACCCGCTGTTATTTCCGTGTTTTACACCTATCGCTTCGTATTCTGTACCATTACACGTCACTTCTAGTTCCTTCCGTTAGCTCTGATCATCTTACTTACGCTCCGGTGTGTATCATCAGTGTCTTATAACGAAGCTAACGTTCGAAACGTGAACGAGGTCAAAATGTGGGTCAAATGTTAAGAAAAATTCCAAAAATCACGGGACCTGGACAGAAGAATTGGAAATAACTCGAGAAACAACTCTTGTACACGTCGCGTGACTATCCGATGAATGGAACGAATTCAAAATCTGGGTCACAGTCGGAAAAAAAAAGAACAATCTCGTCACTTGGACCGAAAAATTTCAAATAATTTCAGAAACAACTTTCGTACACGTCGCGTGATTATCCGATCAACGGAACGAGGTCAAAATCTGGATTAAAGTTTCGAAAAATTCCATCGCTACAGGCTCGAAGTCAGATTGTGTTCGGCCAGTAGAAAGACCCCGGGGGTCCGGGGAGCCTACAAAAAACACCGATTTCAACTTGCTTATAAAACTTCCGAACTCCACACTCCGCGTCCCGAGTCAAAGTATCGTATGAATTCGGAATTCGGAATCCGGCAAGTAGAAAAATACGAATTATACCGACCTAAATCTCGTCCTCACCTATCTTCAGTTATTCATAACGTCTTCGGTCACGCCGGAGGCGAATAACTTTCACGTCTTTCGCATCAAACACACGAAGAGTCGTTGTATTTTCCGACAAAGCAATCGGATCAACGAAAATCGATCCAAACAGTCATATCAACGCAGAACGCGTATCTCGCGAATCAAGAAAACCCTCACTTACGATCCCGGAAATAATTATACTTTTCGAATCGTAGCGTTTCGTTGGAACATACCACACCGATGTGCGACGGAGTATATACGAAGAGCAACCCCTATCTTATCCCGTAGTCCAAACAGTACGACGAGCAGAGTTCTCACGACGGTCAGCCGCACCGATACCGTTTATATAATTCCGTCGAGAGTAACAAGGATAAGCTTAAGGGATGCATTCCGTACACAGAATATACCAGAGTACCTCAAAACAGTCAGTCCTCTTCGAGGAGCATAAGAAAGCAGACGTACCTTCCGAGTGCACTAAATAAAGTCTCTACTCGTACTTTATAAGAATTAATCAAGGCGTATTCTTATTTATATCCCCATAACCAATATGTTTTATTTCTCAAACTACGGTATCTCAAGAGTATCCCATTGAAACTATAGCCGAAAACATCAAACATTCCAAAAGTGTGGATTCTTCCGATAAGACAACCGACTTTTCCATAGTTTTTCGGTTCGAGAATTTTTTACAAGGCTCGAATTTAATTTCGTTTCCAATAACTAATCAGGACCTATTCTTGAGACGCTGCGGTACTCCCATGAATTTTTTCACGACGAAACTTTCAACAGAACTGGTGTGACAACTCTTCAAAGTTGGCCGGGGCCAGAGCGACCCCGTGTAAGTAACGCGGAAGTTTCCGATCTGCGATCAAAAACGACTAAAAACCAAAAAACAAACCAAGTCCGACAAATTAGTGTACAGATGTTTATTTTTGGAACACTTCATCTCCTACAAAGAACAGTAAATACATATATAAAAACAAACTTATGAGAAAATATATCGTTACATCGATAATTATTGAGAAAGGTAGTAATTTGATTTCTAAAACTACTTATTTTAACCTTTACTCGGAATGTTTAGTCACGTTCCGACAAAGCCAACCGCACTCATATAATTATTATACCTTATATCGATTTCTATTTGATTAGGTAATTTCTCGTCAGTACACCCAAAGCGAAGTACACTTTACTCGAGATTAATACAAGGTTTAACATGAGAATTACTCATCCCTA
Organism: Tenthredo amoena; assembly: GCA_963966615.1. Lineage (NCBI taxonomy): Eukaryota > Metazoa > Arthropoda > Insecta > Hymenoptera > Tenthredinidae > Tenthredo > Tenthredo amoena. The sequence continues at coordinate 331,978 of OZ016499.1, read as the reverse complement.
AATAGTCGTTAAATAATAACGATGGTTACACGTATAGATCCTTTCTCATGCGTGACAAAAGTTTAAATCTTCAGTCTCACAGACAAATCGCCATCGTCCCGATACGGTGTCGGTAGGTCGTTGCGAATAGAATAAGCTGCAAATAACGTACGAGAAAATTTAACATAAAGTTGCGGGTAAAACCACTTTGGCTCCGAATATATGCCTACTAACGGATTGTTTATTTATACCATTATTTCAAGTACCCGCGATGGAATCGAGCGATGGCCTCCTCGATCGACGTAGCACGCCGGATCGATACGTGGCGCAGGAACATCGATGCGCGTCCAATCTTTGCTTCGAGAATTTCAGGGAAAGCACCGGAGCCGTAGAAACCATCCGATATCTCGACCGTCGCACAGTGGGGAATTTTCAAGAAAACGTGGCCAAAACTCGAAAAACGAACTTTCCTATGCAGGTATAATGACCAAGGGGATTGGTTAAGAACTAATTTCTGCGTAACCTCCCGTTTGTCCCAACCCTCTAACCCTCATAGTCTCTTAGATATTTCAGTTCAAAGTTGACCTTCGTCCGTGACGGTTGCGTACCTGAATTTTGCTATAATATTCGCTCTAACTTTGAACACTTCTAACTCAACAGTGTAAAGTGATAATCAATTTCACCAAAATGGATGATCTTCCTCAAGGTATGTAGAAAATTTTGCCCATTTTACAATTGAAAAATAATATTTATTGTCCCTGTTTATGTAGTCTAACGATAATCCTGTAAAGTGCCTTCGATCGGAAATAAATATAGACTTTGCGTAGACTTTTAGTTGAGAGTCCCACGACATCCCGCCTTCGTTTTTTTTTTAAATTAAAGCTTAGAATATCAGCTTTCGAATGAAGTGTGAATCAGAGTGCGCAAACGTGCGCGGGCTGGTCCAGAGCATTTTTAGTGAGCGTATGCGTGTTCCGAGAAGGCCCCCGGCGGCGGCGCGGCACTCGCTTGCCGCGCCGCGCCGCGTTTCCATGCCAGTGCGCTGCCTAGTCAGCCGAGCTGGGCAGGTAGCTCGCTTACTTGGAACTTTCTCACCCTAAGCGGACTCGGTCGACTGGTTTACTCTGACAATAGATTCTAAATATTAATATATTGTTCATAGACATTCTGATACCTGATTTGGCATACCTACGTACAATTTGTTTCCGAGAGGCGAAGGGATTTGTTCGAAATTTGTTATTGTATTCGAAAAATTGTGTTACCAAGTGCACAAAGGCGTATGTCTAATCCTCATTCGGATCACAATGACATTTATAATTAATACGAAATACTATTTTTTTTTTCTAGGTTCTGGAACTTCCCTTATTACTTTCAAACGAAGGGAAATCTTTTCGATAATACAAAAACACTTGGCCGCGGATCTCCAGGAGCAGATAATCCATTTGGAGCGAGAATTATCCGAGAAAAGTGAATGTGCCATTCGAATTCACCGGGATACCAAGATAAATTTGTCGAAGTTATTCTCCAAAATGCGCACAAAATGGCAAGAATCAGGAAGGAAAATGACAAATTTTCTCAATAACAATCAAGAGTGGCTAGAGATGTATGCTAGTTTCATCCGACCCCTTCATCACAAGCCTGAGGAAACTACCTCAAAAAAAATTGAAGCAATTTTCGTCAGAAGCCATTTCACTATTAGCGAGCCCAACTATCGCACATGAAGATCTGTATCCGGATTCGGATTGAATTATTACTTTTAGTTCCTGCCAATAAACACTGTTTACTATATTGCAAGAGAATGATTATTTTACCCCGGAATTCCCGAATCTATTGTCTAATCTAGTATAGCAGTCGCTCCACACACATATTTTAAGTTCACCATTTTGTTTTTCTAAATTTGAATATCAGATTCGTAAACAGCGACCCCGAAAACATCGATAAAGTATACAAACAATCGAGTTTTTTACGAAATTCATGTCTGATTCGGCCATATTCGAGCCGCCATTTTGTTTTTCTAAATTTGGATACCAGATTCGTAATCAGCGACCCCGATAACATCGGTAAAGTGTATAATCAATCGAGTTTATCACGAAATTAATGTGTTCATCGGCCATATTGGAGCCGCCATTTTGTTTTTCCAAATTTGGATACCAGATTCGTAATCAGCGACCCCGAAGACATCGGTAAAGTGTATAATCAATCGAGTTTATCACGAAATTAATGTGTTCATCGGCCATATTGGAGCCGCCATTTTGTTTTTCCAAATTTGGATACCAGATTCGTAATCAGCGACCCCAAAAACGTTGGTATACCAAATTTGGAAGAATTCCGATGATCCCCTGGATTATGGCCACGTTTTCGTGAAAATTCCCCACTGTGCGCCGTGCTTTACAGTTCCCAAGTGGCGTTCTTCCAACTGTTCCCCGGCTTTTCTCCATACTCTGACCCTTCTTTTTCGGTTGAACAGTTCAAATTTGCTCTCATCAGACCAAAGGACCTTCTTCCAAAAATCAACCGGCATTTCCGCAAATTTTCTTGCAAACTGCAAACGCTTAATTTTATTTTGCTTATTGATATAGGGCCGTTTTGCTGCAAATCGGCTATGCAATTCTGCTTCCCGGAGTCTACGACGAATTGTTTTATGTGACACATCTAGCTGAACATTTTCTTGGATATCTCGTATCGTTGCACACGGATTTTTCTTAATTTCTCGTATAATGCGAGAATCATCTCGATACGTAGTCGCTCGTTTCCTTCCTCTTTTCTCTATGTCCGCAATAGAACCAGTCTCAGAAAACTTTTTCCACAGTTTCTGCACTTGAGTCTTGCTCACTTCAAATTTTTTAGTAACATTTCTTTGTGACAAGCCATTTTGAATATTTTTTATGATCAATTTTCGCAACTGAATGGAAGTTTGTTTGCCTGTCATCGTAGCACGTACTCTGGTCGAGAAACGATTTATGAATGAGGTCGTACGACGACCTCAAACAAAACACAAGATCAGCAGAGAGAAAAAACATACAGAATAACAATAGATATCCTTGACGTCGATAGCGGTCTCTTTATTTTGTCCTGGGCAGAAATTTAATATTTACGAAAAAAATTATGGCGAATAAGATCCAAATAGAATAACGTACAAATTTTCTTCGAACATAAACACGGAGTAAAGACGGTTATTATAAGCAGAAAAGCAATAAGATTTTGCCAGGTTTTCTCATGATGGACCAGGTCTCAAGATGGATTGCGATTGTATCAAAACTTGTGATACAAACTCCAGCTTGCTGCCATACACCGATAGATATATATTGCGACAATTGGAGATGATGGTCGGATATGCAGATAGCAGTTACAAAATGGGTAAGTTTATGCCAAATTTCTATTCATTTGCTGTGAAGTGTTGATAATTAATATACTTCGGATTCAATTTTCTGACTCAGCAAATAAAGATTAATTGATTACTACTGTTCGTAGGAATCTGCCAATATTGCTGATTTCATATTCGTAACTAATATTTAACATTATTATTATTGTTTTTTTTAGCTGACCAAGAGGAACGTTATTTGGATCAGACAGAAACTCATGCTCTGGTGAAAATCGCAAAATGTAATAATTACTTTAAACGTTATGTCCGAAGACTACATTATACAGGTAAGAATTCAAAAAGGCCATGTTATTAACTATTTTGTCGTTAATTGGTTTCTCTGCTACATGATATTATTATTCGATTAAACTAATTCATCGGATTGTTTTATAGATTGTGGGCAGTAGAAATACGAAAACATCGGTTTAACCATAAAGTATGTTGATGATCCTGTCTGAAACAGAACCTACAAGTGAGCCTATCATATTCCGAAAACCTCAGGCTTGCGAAAACATCGTAGCCAATAGTGAAAATTGTCATTATGATGGACACTGCATTGACATCTATCGCTTTGTAATTCCAATTGATTCCGATTAAATTGATAAGATTGTGAAAAAATTTGGGCAATTGTCAGTTATCGTACAACACAATTTCAAGCGTAGTAAAGATATTCAAGTCTGATTATACTTTTAATTATGTCAGATCTTCTATAATTTTCATGAACTAGTCAACTGCTAATATATACATCTCGGTGAATCATTTTATTGTTATAGTAGTTTATAGTTTATTATCGATAATACATAATTTGGTTACGTGAGCACAAATGCTAACATTTCATTATTGTTTATATGCTTCTGTATACTCACTTGTAGAACTTTCCTGTGCACTGATCTCTGTGAATTTCTGTACCGCTAATAACGCAGTTATAGCTTTGTGAATTTCATGTGTATTATTATGACCTACACTTATAAATCATTTATCGTTGTTAATCTACAGAAACAAATGTATCCACAAGGTGTGAAATAGAGTTAAGATTCAAGTGATAAATGGTCTGTCTCGGCCGCGCTGCACAGAGAAACAGGGCTTACTTGACGTTTAGATGTTTCTATTATCACTTTCTCCGTCCAATTTCCGTTATATTATTATTAATAACATACCTCTGCATACATTAATACAAGTCTTTCTCCGTCATTTGTTGAAGGAGTACAGATGTTCTAGACGATAATAATACTTGATTGCCACTCGGACAATTATTGGGTTACGTTTTCACGTTGCAATAACAATCAAATGCTGATTATTGTACTATCGTTTGTTGTCACGATCTTACAAAAAGGAGTGAAATCCGGGTCCAAAAACATCTGAAATGTAAAAAAATCCGCCAAGTACCCAAATTATCTTACAATGAAAATTTACGACAAACCTATCGCCAGTCTCTGTCATGATATTCGGAAAGTCTGCAAAGCACTGAAATTTCCCCGCAAGTATACGTCGTGAAGTCGGACCTCGCTGTTTCGTGTAGTGATATCGCAACATCATTCCAAGAGCTACGTACTTGGCGGGCACATTTTTTTTTTAATCACCTGTACCATTTCACCACTCCTCTTTCCTCCAAAAAGTACTTGTAGAGCAGTAATAACATTTTCAATAATCGGACTTATAATTACACCAATCATAATGCGTATGCAAATAATGCGACACTTTTCATGGTATAGACATGGCAGGTTTTGCATAAACAGCCCATAGTATTTAATCATCAGTCTTATCCTCGGTGTGTGTAATTCTATCTTCATATCTACGTACGTAACTTCAATACAAATTCTTAATAAGACTCGCCCACAGTATAAACGATTTCATTCCATATAATCTCTAAGCAATTAAAATTGATATTATTTGCTGCAAAATTGCATACCCAGAACAAAACTCAAGAACGATACGTACGACGGCGAATAAAATTGAGGAATTTGAATGAATATGTTAATTGCAGAGATACGCAGTATAATCATAGATATTCATCATAATTAGGTACAGTATAATAGCAAACCGTCAAACTGATATAGTCTGTTTATATATTATGGTATCAGCTGTTTGCTTGAACATAAGAATAGTATAAATGCTACTTCACCTTGGCTCTTCTAACCGAGACCCAATTCTGTCTTCAATTGTATTACGGTATACAATGATAGAAGATGTAATGCCGACAAATTTGATGAGAACTTTTACGGAGAGGACAATTACTCATTTTAAACTAGCTGCTTATCGTGAACTTCTGAATTATAAGCAACAATGTTCTAATTCTTATTGATGATATCCGAATTTACCAATAATATGTGTGAACAAAATATCGTCGCGTGCGACGATATTCTGATATAGTATACAAACGGGAACTAGCTTGAACAAGCTTATTCGAGGCACATGGTGATATACGGCCTATTTACTTCTGTAAAATATATTTGTTGCAAAACAAGACTCATAACGCGCAAATGTAAGAATCAGGACTATGGTCTAAGACATCAATCAGATAATGATTCTTTAATGAAACAGGTATCAACGACTTGACTGGACTCTGGTTCAAATTAATTTGTAAACCTGCTATATTATAAAAGAACAAAGGCAAAATCTTCATTGATCCTGCAGCTGACAGAATGTAAATATAGACTCAGATATAATTGCAGTACAGTGTAGAAATTGAATGTGCCCGCCAAGTACGTAGCTCTTGGAATGATGTTGCGATATCACTACACGAAACAGCGAGGTCCGACTTCACGACGTGTACTTGCGGGGAAATTTCAGTGCTTTGCAGACTTTCCTAATATCATGACAGAGACTGGCGATAGGTTTGTCGTAAATTTTCATTGTAGGATAATTTGGGTACTTGGCGGATTTTCTTACATTTCAGATGTTTTTGGACCTGGATTTGATAGTCTTCCTGATAAATATAATTTCTAAAATTTTCATCGGTTCTCAAACTCACATTTTCACCTGCTGATGGAAAACACATAGTATGATGTAAATATTTTCCTTCAATAGTGCATTTCGTACAGCTGTTGTACCCATTGAAATTTTTTACTTGCAAAATGAATGCTTCAGCAGGCGCGTCACATATCAAGCCTCGAATTCTAACATCACACTGGTTATTATTGAACAAAATACCGTCATTTACTAATGTTACTGCTTCGTTTATAAACATGTCGAGAAACTCATTAGAATGATTAGGCTTTCCTTCTCCAAAAAATACACCAACGTGTAGGATGGTCGGGATTTCATATGATTAAATGAATTATGTGAATTAACAAACGTTTATTTTCCAAAAGGTACATATTACACGTCTGTACTATTTTAACGTCAAACAACGACTACTCTAAAAGATTATATTGTAACAAAACATACGCTAAAGAACAACTGCATGTATGGGTGCATCTGTCTGCATGGACTACTTGACCTTACAGTTCGGCTGTCCTGACCATGGTCCGTCCTCGGGCCATATAATACAATATTTTAACACCTCGAATACTAAAGTTTAAATAGCATAGTAATAAGGTAAGTATTTGGTAATTCTACAACATAAATTATTTAATTATTATAAAATCGTACAATCCGTACAATTCGTGGTATATGTAACATAGATTATTCATCTAGCTTCTTCACTTGACAAGGTGCCAGGGTCGCATATTAGCAGGTTCTCATACACCTTGATAAGGTCTTTGAGAAATTTGGTGACCTTCAATATCACCAACCACGTAACGGTTGTTTTTTAGTTCTTTCACAATTCCATACGGTCCCTTGAAACGTGGTAACAATTTTTTTGAGGTGCCTGGAGTAGTGTCTACATTTTTTATCATAACGTAATCACCAACAGTATACTTATGTGATTCTTTACGTTTATGATCGTGGTACTTTTGATTATAACTTTGTGACTTAGAAATGTTCTCTGCAGCGTTATCCCTCATCAAATCTAAATCACGTGAAACTTCGTGCAAATCGTTTGACAAATATTCTTTGATTTTATCAATGTTCTGACCACGTTGTGATACCCCAAAAAGCAGTTTGCTCGGCGTTTCGCCAGTAGACTTATTCGGGCTATTATTAATGGCAAATTCGGCGTCCTCCAGAACTTTGTACCAAGTTTTTCCTGCATCTTTATCTACTAATTTAGCTAACATTGGACTCAATACCCTATTTACTCTTTCAACTTGACCGTTAGCTTGAGGGGAACAAGTTGCAACTTTAACATGTTTAATATTCATTTCTTTTACAAAATCCTCAAATTCTCGAGACGTGAAGCACGTGCCTCTGTCTGAGACCAGTACTTTCGGTCTACTGTAATCACGAAAATATTCGTGTAAATGTTTTATAGTTTCTTTGCTGTCAGTACTTTTCGTAGCGTACAATTTAACAAACTTTGTGAACGCATCTATTACAACCAGTAGATGACGTTTTGTTAGACACTTCTTATCAATTGGACCACAATGGTCAATGTGAATTGTCTCAAACGGAATATTTCCTTTCGGAATACTAGTCAGTAAACCCTCACTTTTTCCCGAAACAGGCGAAAAGGCAATACACTTCAAACAATTCTTGATATGCATTTCTACTTTTTTTCTCAATTCTGGAAACCAATAACTTTGTTTAATGATTTGAGAAGTTTTCTCAACTGCCATGTGGCCTGCTTCGTCGTGATACTTGAATATAACATTTTTTTCCATACTCTCAGGTACGTAAAACAAAAGATTTCCGTCCTTTTTTCTGTATATGATTCCATTTCTCATTTCAAAATCACTGTGTTCAGTTTTTTCTAATTTATCACGCCATGCTTCTATCTTAGGGTCTTTGCTCTGACACAACGAAAGGTTCATCTCAAACGAATTATCTTCGAGTACCAAAATGCCATTGCTGCGGCTTAAAGCATCTACATGTGCCATACGCTTGCCCTCCCTATGTTCTACAGTGTAGTCATAGTTTTCAAATCCGATCGCCCATCGTGCAATACGCGGATTTATATCTTTTTTTTTTTAATGCTCACGTTAACGAGTTGCAATCCGTCAGAATTTTGAAATGAATACCCAAGAGGTAAACTCTGAATCGTTCTAGCGCATAATGTATGGCCAAAGTTTCGAGTTCAAAACTATGGTATTTTTTTTCTGTGACGCTAGTTCTTTTTGAAAAGAAAAATATCGGATGCATTTTCAAATCAGACTTACGCTGTAGTAAGATCGCGCCAAATCCAAGGGCACTTGCGTCACAATGAAGTTCGGTTTCATCGCGAGGGTCGTAAATAGCAAGAATTGGTTTCGCGATCAACTTCGATTTTAGTGTCTCAAAAGCGTTCAATTGAAGTTCACCGAACTCAAACTTGTTTTCTTTCTTAAGTAAGTCGTATAGCGGTTTAGCTATTAATGCAAAGTGTTCGATGAATTTTCTAAAATACGAAACTAACCCTACAAAGCTTTGAACTTTGTGTACGTCTTTCGGAACTGGAAAATCCGTAACTGCTTGAATACCTCTTTGAGTCGGTTTGATACCTTCGAATGAAATCATATATCCGAGGTATTCTATTTCAAAGTAAATAAACTTGCATTTGTCTAGTCGTAACTCTAATTTGTTTTCCACAAATAGCTTGAATAGCTTTTTCAAAATCACAAAGTGAAACTCCAAAGTTTCAGTCGTAACTAATATATCGTCCATATAGACTACGACGTCTCCTGACCTGATCAATTCTTCTAGAATCGTGTTCACAAATCTTTGAAACTCAGATGGTGCCGTCTTAAGACCAAATGGCATTCTGATGTACTCGAAGTGGCCAAATGGCGTAACGAAAGCTGTAAACCTTCTTGAAGGTTCAGAAACAAGCAAATGGTGAAAACCATCTTTTAGGTCCATTGAACTGAAATATTTTTTTTTGTTTAAAATTTCTATTTGGTCCTCAATATTCGGTAATGGATAATTATCTCTCAACAAAATTTTATTCAAATGTCTATAGTCCACACACATTCGGTATTCATTGTTTCTCTTTCGAACCAGGACTATAGGTGAAGCGTATTCAGACTGACTCGGGCAAATGATTTGTTTTTCGAGTAGCCTGTCGATAATTTCTCGAAGGTGTTCTTTTTCACTAAAAGCTAGTCGTCGGGGACCAAAATGAAACGGTTCATGAGTACGTAATTCTAAAACTAATTCCATTTGAACCTTTGGCTCACTCGGTCTTTCGGGTTGTGCATACTCTTTCACAAAAATCTCTCTTAATTGATCCTGTACTTCTGTTGATACATCTGGATTAACAATTATCGAATCTGAAATATTATCATTCTCGTTTATCGTTTCGATATTCAAAATTTGTAAAATTGCATCATTTTCTTCTTCTTCAATAGTCTTGGAAACAATCAATTTAAAATCAAATTTTTTCAAAATATCACGACCCAAAACAACCGATCGAACCATGGTATCATTTGGTACTACTAAGAGACTCAAGTTGTCTCGCTTTATTCCACCTATATCGATATTAGTGTTTATTGATCCTAAAACGATCAATTTCGAATTATTAATGCCATGGTAAGAACTATTCGAACTATCAAAATATTTTATCAATTCGTCGGGCACATGAGCCACTTTTACAAAACTAATCGGACTACCAGTATCAAACATGGTATTTAAATTAATTTGATACAACCTGGTTTGATTGCTGTCGTTCAAATCTAGCTCAAAACTAACAATGCGTTCACACTGGTCTTCTAACGTGGAATGACCCTCCAAGTTGCTGATCTGTTCAGAATTTCTTGGTTTTTCTTTCTTATCTGGACAGTCCTCAGCCTTGTGACCCTTTTTCCCGCAAATGCAGCACGTTCCCCATTCCCTCTTCGGTTTGCTGCAGTCTTTAGAAATGTGTCCTCTCCCGTTGCAGTTAAAACAGCGAAGTGCAAAACGTTGGTCCTTTCCGTCACTCTCTTCCTTGTTGTATACGGTTTTTGACGGCTTTTCCTCAATTTTAATCTTAGTCATTTCTTTCTGACGACTTTTTGATTCAGAATGATTGTACAGCGAAATTTTTTCAAATGCCTCAAATAATGATGTCTTCTTTGTAAAACGTTGCATCCGTGCTTGATTACGTAAATAATCGTTTGGAATACCGTCGATTAAGTAGTCCACAAGTTCGTCTTCATCAACAGAAGTACGATTTGCCAAAATGATCTTGTCGTGGTAGTATTCCCCAAAACTTTCGATGTTTTTCCATTTCCGGTCTCCAAATTCTTTTCGTAAAGTCAGTTTCGACGCTCGATGATCGAACATAGATTTTATTTCGACCATTAATTCTTCGAAATTCAATTCCAGATGCTCTGGACGTGAATGAAACCAGGCTAAAACCTTGCCTTTGAGCTTCGAACCAATCAAAATTTTTGTGGTGTTGTCATCTAAGTTATACGTAGACCGTATAAGACGTAATTGTTTATCCCAATTTCTAAATGAGTTTCCTTCTCCTTCAAAATCACTCACCAATTCACCTACAGCTCGTAAGTTAAAACTCGGTCGCAAATTGTTTTGTTCCGTATGAACAACCGGAACAGCTGTTTCCGCTCGCATTCGCGTGAACTGTGCAGCGAGCCAATCATTCTCTCGTTGCACTAGTGACAGTTCTCTTTTTCGCAAATCCAATTCACGTCGTAGAAGATCAAGCTCGATTTGAACGTTATTGACACCGTTGTTTACACCGTTGTCAGCATCGTTGTTAACGACTGATGATCCATTATTTTGTAAAATCTGTGATGGATCACTTTCATTTTCGCAATTTTCATTTCCGTTCGCTCCAAACACAAGCCATTCCTTTTCTGGATCAGCTTTCAACCATCGACAAATGAGATCTGATTTGGAACCGTTTGTCGGCAAATTATGATTCGTTAAAATGTTTTCAAGGGTTTTCACCGTCAAATTATTCGGATCACTCATTTTTCACGTCTCGTAATTTAAAATGACGCCGTAAATTCTCGGTAAATTCTCCGTAAATTCGTTGGTGGAGAATGCACAAAATTTTTTAAATTAACCCGAAATCGCGATTCCACACATGAATTCGGACATCAATGCACACAGCTCGGGCTAATACACAAAATCAATTGTTTCGTAATCAAAAAGCAAATGCAAAACGAGCCAATTCATGACGTGCGACGAGAAAAAAAACGATCATTTCTGGCAAGACGCTAACGATGAAGAAAAATTTTTTCTCGAAATTTCACTATTCACTCGCGAATCCTACTTCTGAAATTATAGTATGGTCGGGATTTCACATGATTAAATGAATTATGTGAATTAACAAACGTTTATTTTCCAAAAGGTACATATTACACGTCTGTACTATTTTAACGTCAAACAACGACTACTCTAAAAGATTATATTGTAACAAAACATACGCTAAAGAACAACTGCATGTATGGGTGCATCTGTCTGCATGGACTACTTGACCTTACAAACGACATAAACCTCTTTCAAAATGTCATCGGAACACAAAATTGGTCAAAGACTATTCTGTGAAGCTTTTCCTAAAGGAGCGCCATCGATGTTTAATAATAAACCAATATTCTTAATATGATGTCCGGCCTGCTTTCGCTTGTTTATATTAGATTTAACCGCTTTTCTCAGACCATTGTGCCAGTATTCACCCCCAGCAATAGAGTAAACATCTGTCGACCGAGGAGTTGTGAGAAATGCTCTGTAATCTTTAGGCAATTTTGCATTCGTGTGTACCCTTAAAATATTCAATAATGCGTTGACGGAACCCCTCGAAGGTCTATACTTGGCTATCCACCGACAAATATCTTCGCTAAGCAACTTACGGCTATCTACTGATTCTTGCGATCTATTCGAATTATTCGAGTCATTTGAATCATTCGAATCATCGCATACTTCTGCAACATTTGGGACATTATATGCATTTTGTTGGCTACGCGCATCTATGTTTGTCTCGATGTCGGAAAGCCTACTTGCAATATAAATATCATAGCTTCCTATTGCAGTACTATTTTTACTATTTGTACTAGTATCTGCATTGCCATCTTGAGCTTCTTCTCTTGCGATTTCTATGCAATTGCGATAATCCTGCTTGCATTATTTTAGCAACACTTGATGACGTCCTTTGTTGAATAAGGCGACGTTTATGTCTATATGAATAGAAATGATCACTTTTTCTCTTGCGTGTCATTTTCTGAAACAAAATATTCTTGCTTTGCATAGATGGTGACGGCATCAATATGACTTTGAAAAACAAAAGTGTAGTCACTAATTTTTGATGCGATACGTAGGAAAATGAAGATTAACCCTGTAAATATTATAGAGAATCACAATTTGCCAGAGTCTACTAGATGATGTGGAAATTAACCTGTTATTATGTTAGAGTTGATGGTAAGAAAATAATCAACAGGGATAGGTACCATTTCACGTATATATTCTTACGTATTAGAGACAAGTATATCCCACGAAAAACATCCAAAGATGTAAAAAAAGCCGCCAAGTACTCAGACAAAAATCACAATTGCTTTATAAGCGAAACGGTTCGCCAGTCTCTGTCGTGAAATCAAGAAAAATGCCAAGCACCGAACGTACCCTTGCGATTTCTCAGCAATTTGTTAAAAAAAAATAATATAAAAAGAAAAATGAAAAAACTCAAACTCAAACTCAAGTCTACGTTGTGAAGTCGGAGTTTCGTGTGAGGATATCGAAGCATCATTCCAAGAGCTACGTACTTGGCGGGCACATTCGTTTTCTTTCTTTGTGTTTGTTGATCTCACGTTGAATTAATATGACTCGATCGTATTTTGCGAACCATATTTTTCCGACTGTTTTTCATAATGTTCATTCATCAAATCTGGCATTTAAAATACATCGATTGATAGAACACGACTCCTTGCAGTTTTATTTTGTGTTTGGCTGTTTGTCTCACAGTTCTTCCAAACTGCAAACAGTTGCTTGCATCGGCACTTGGTGGCTGACGAATGTCTTAAAGTACTATGTTTCCGGTCGCTGGTTATTTACATGTCATGAACTTTGCATCGACTGACGAATGTCAGATTCGCAGATAACATTAGTTCCATACACACTTATTGAAAATCCATCATCTTTCGATCTTGCCGGACGACTATGCCGTGGCAGTTGAAAGATTAGCGCTTGCTAGTTTACGGGAGTGCGTAGTGCGGGCGCCCAAGGCATAAACTCGCAAGCGCTAATCTTTCAACTGCCACGATTGTGTAGTTGCAAATAAGCAACAATGCTACATTATGCTACTAGGGAGGAAAGTGCGTGATTTTTGCTGAGTGCGAGGTTCAGCACGAGCACAAGGTGAAAATTCGCTCCTTCCGTGTGGAATAATAATATATTACTTTTTACCCGACTAGATAAAATGTCCATATTGCATCCACCAGTCAAACACAGCCATTTAATCAATCAAACCTAGAATCGGTCAAACTTAGTTTTTTTTTCTGCCTTTCAAATTTACTTTTTTGACCGAAAAATAACTTTTTCTTCCCTTTGGTCAGAAATTCTTTCCGCCCGCGTTGCAGGGATGGAAAATAGTAATTTCATATTCATCATTAGAACAAAATGTCATACTCTATATGCTACTTATAACATACACGTATATCCGTAGCTGCAAGTTTTAGGTTTCATGCCGAAGTTTATTCTTTCATAATTATTACTACATACTCGAGCTCTACGGTATATCACCTATTATGGGAAAACTCACTGTAGTACATCGCTCATTAGCTCCACAATGAGATATGTGATTCCAGAGTTCCGAGTCTGATCTGATATTTCAATGACAATGGAACGACCACGATTTTTATTGATTATAGTATTCATGTCTGTAAAGTCATACACATAGTTAAGGACACGTAGAATTATCTTCTGATACGCTGATTGGTTTGAATAACTAGTTTTTCAGTGTATTCAATTGCTGTTGCATTGAAAACTTAATTTTCGCGTAAAATGAAGCGGGATGTCCGTATAGCTCTAAGGAACCCAATGTGCCCGCCAAGTACGTAGCTCTTGGAATGATGCTTCGATATCCTCACACGAAACTCCGACTTCACAACGTAGACTTGAGTTTGAGTTTGAGTTTTTTCATTTTTCTTTTTATATTATTTTTTTTTAACAAATTGCTGAGAAATCGCAAGGGTACGTTCGGTGCTTGGCATTTTTCTTGATTTCACGACAGAGACTGGCGAACCGTTTCGCTTGTAAAGCAATTGTGATTTTTGTCTGAGTACTTGGCGGCTTTTTTTACATCTTTGGATGTTTTTCGTGGGATTTCACTTCTTTTTGCAAGTAGGAGAATTGAGAAGGATTGCTCATTTAATTTCAGCTGGGTTAAACATTATTATCCTTTGGTCATTATAAGAAGTATATTCGGAATTTGGGCAAGGGAAGAAATATTCAGTGAAAGACAAGCACATCCATTTCAATTGTCAACTGCCATTTGCTCCGGTTAGTAGTGAAATAATATTTCGCCAGGTTCGTTGGTTTATTCTCTATCTATATTTGAACCCAGCTCAGACGATCCGTTCCGTGCAATTACAACAGGCCATCATGCAGATTTATTAAATAATAACAGTCATCGGCGTGAAACCACGGTCGTTGCACGGTTTCATTCTGATTATTGTTCACTGATTTACTGACTCACTGATATAATAGTACATTGTACAACAAGGGGCGGGGGGGAGGGAGGGGGAATGGGTAATTTATATCGAGGGTCATTTCCACAAATTTTGGAAATTTCGGAAGGCTTGGAAATTTATAGAAATTTATGGAAATTTTTGGAAATTTATGGGAACTTTTGGAAATTTATGGGAACTTTTGGAAAGTTTAGAAATTCCCCAGGGAGGTAATAAAGTCCACGCTAGAAATGGTCGATTTTCCATTCGTTTTACATGCAAGAAAAAGGGCCTATTACACGCACCTGTTGAAAAAAACCATTGGCATGGCCGGTAACACCTTATATAATTATATAATATAAATATATAACTATATAATATGATTATATATAAATTATGAATATTTTAACTGTCAATAGCGCGATCCGACAGCCCTCCGACGGCCATTTTGATTTCGTCGACCCTCTGTAGCTCACTTCGTAACTTCATTATTACATATCGACCAAGTGCGGACTCAGATTCATGCCAAAATCAATAGGGGGCGAGATTTGGATGGCTTGTACTCACGTTTCAAAGATCAAGTCGATCCGTTTCACCGTTCGTTCAGAAACGTGAGGACAAGCAAGCGTCTAGCGAAAATTTGGCCGGGAAGAAGAAGAAGAAGAAGAAGAAGAAGAAGAAGATGCTTTTTCATCAACTTTCGGGACCAATATATCAGAAACCAGTGTACCGATTCCGATCAAATTTATACAGCGAAGTCGTGTGGTGGGGGAATATCTGTTCTGTAAATTTGATCGAAAAATATTCACGCGTTCCGAAGTTATGACCTCGTGCTTACAGGTATAAAGAGTTCCCCCGAGAAAATAGAGTCCCGGCTAGCGCTCGCCTGCCTACGGGTACTTGGCGGCGATTCGCTGCCGCGAATCTTGATTCCATAAAAAAAAGTTCAGAAATAATTAAAATATAATTGACCAATCCGTCGGAGTTGTGTTTGTCTTTTTCATATAAACGAACGTAGACTCGAAGTGTCAAAATTTTCAGAGAATATTGGAGATTCAATGTAGAAATATCAAGAGGTATATAGAATCAACAAATTCACAATGTTTGGAAAGTGCATGGAAATGAATCATTTTATCAATGGCAGAATAATCAGATAAACTTTCAGCATAGAGCATCTCCTCAAGCTTCCATTGATAACGAATAAATATAAACCATCAACTTTCTTAATTGCTCTAATATGCGGATACGTAGATTTTGACCCACGGTCGGTACCTACTTGACTAGACGTATCTAGCTCTAAACACTTTATATCGAGGTTAGGGACTATCTTGGTGAGTGCACTATAAAACTTGCTTATTATGACTGTTTTAGTTGATTGATACTATGGCAACAAATTTTATGCTGGTACTTTATGTGCGTGCCTTAATGTGGCATTTCAACTGCATACCGGTAAACACGTGGTTGAAGTTGGCCATCCCCGTGTAGTATATGCCGCTGTATTTTGTAGGCATGTAACAACGCAGAATCGGATCGCATAGTTACGTATAAGTTGTTACGCCAAGTAGCTACTGATACTCTTTGGGTCAGCGTTTTTACTATTTTATTGTAATTTGAACATTCACTTACCAAATATCCTGCAGCTAGGTGTGTTTTTCTCCACGTGATTGCACAAGCAGATGCACCAACAAGCATGCAGCGACTTGTTGCAGCGTGTGTAGAGAGAGTAGGAAACCACAAAAAACATGAAAAGAAGAGAGAGCGAATGATTGGCGCCTACCACGACGCCTAGCGCTCAGGTTTAGATTCCAGTCGGCAATGTTGAACCGTGATTGGCTCTACCGGAGCGCGATTTTTTAAACGCCACGAGATCGCTCGCTGCTTTGACTGCAGATATTGTTCTGCTATACTATTCAGTCAAGGCGCGCTGGGAAAACACTTTAATATGTAAGAGTTGGATATAATCATATTATGAAGGAAACAGTGTCAGAGTATAACTATATATACTGTGACGACGGTGTTAGAGATTCACCGCCGCACCCCACGGCGTTCCTCAAATAAAATAACGAATTCACAAAATAAATGTCCTAGCGGTATTGTTTGTTGGGCGCCAGACGCTACTGCGTCAGTCACAGGTAGCTACGATAATTCAGACTAAAAAGGCACAGAAAAGTTTTCGGAACGACGGCCTTAAAGCTCACGATTAGCTCAGATGTGCAGCGATAATGATAGAGTGGGTAGGTTCGCCTTAATTAATTAAAGAAATAACGATTGATACACCAGATAAATCCTTCAAGGGAATAATTAATTCCGTATATTCACAATTTTGCAGCGTTAACAATGAAATTCAATATAACAAAAGAATATGATCGGAAAAAGACACTAGAATTACTATAATAGAGACGATATGTGATATGATTTGATATGGGATAAATACAAAATTACAAAGAAAAGAATATAATTTAACTACGCTTTATTTTCGACGCAGCGATATAAAAAACGATAACACGCCGGTCGGCTAGCGAGCGCCTTAGAAGCGATACAAAACAAGCTATTATACTACGTTTTAGACTACGTATCACCGAGCGATACGGTACTCTGGCAAATTCTCTAACACAGCGGCACGCTAGCGATATTAACTACGATTTTGGCGATAATACTTAACAAATGACTCTAACTGATTTTCTTAGATAACGGATTAAATTCAAATAGACTAACTGAAATTATAAGCGAAGGGTTCGCACTGTACGGAAAATTTGGTATCGACGGTAAACGGCAGATTCGCAGATATGCTGCGGGATTCGGATAAAGAAATTACTTATTAACTAACTTAGCCTACGACATCTACGTTCAGCCAACCCTCGGGGAGTTGGAAATTAATTAGCGACACACCATGCACAATAATATAATACAAACTACAAAAATAGATCAAAAGACTAGATACGGAAAATAGATAGAGCTAATAGATAGAGAAAATAGATTAATCAAGCGGTAAAGTAAGTAAGTAGCAAGGTATCAGACAATAAGCATCGGAGATATTCAGAAGAGATAGATCTACCCAAATGTGCAAGAGAAAATAGCTACAGTCGGTCACGAAGTCCTTTTGCTGAATTTCCTCAAAGAGAAAATGGACTAATCACGTGGCCCGTAGGCTACACGTTACACAACGATACGATAAAGCGGAAAATTCAGCGACACCTCGTGGCTTTACAACAAATAGAGCAAAGAAACCTTACCTTACGGCAGACGTGGGTTCGTCACTCACTTACTTAACCGTAACTGTTAACTTTAACTCAGCGATAGTACGATAACAATAAACTTAACCAAAATAGAACAAGGTAGCGAAAACTTAACGATTGGCGATTCAGTGCCACGAGAGAGAGGCTTTGATACGTCTGGCTCTGATGACAATTGACCGTAGAAGTGACGAGTTCGTGCAGGATTTCGTTGGTCTCCTCGCTGCTCCTTACGCCTAGGGGGTGGGAAACCTATGAGGTACATCTCATTACTTGATTGGCTCCCTTAACCGACGACTTCGTAGCAATTGCTCGTCAGCCGTTGTCTACGAAGCGTCATCTTGTTGCCGGCCTTCAGGCGTAGGGCTCCGCGCTTCTCAGCGGTAACTCAGCTGTTCCTCGAAGCTGGGGTTGCGAGATGACGTGGAGGAAGGTGTGACCTTGGCTCTTACGTAGCGGTACCGTCCTTGCGTTACTAATCTCTTCGGAATAGGCTCTACAGCGGCAGACTCACCCGAAGTCGACCTCGCTGCAGCCTCCTGACAGGATCTAGATGCCCCTGGACCGGATCTGCACCTCTGTTGATCTGCCAGGAGCACGCGGGACGCAATTCTCGCCCACTCTCACGTGGCTCATCCTTCGGCGATAACGTTACGCCACGAGTCTTTCCTGGACCAAACGTGGCGTCGGTAATAATAACAGGAGCGGTAGATGGAAGCTGGTGCGTTGACGGGAGGTTGCGGCGTCGTAGCGTACAACCCTGTACGCCGTCGTTGCAGGCCAGATGCTCGGCGGTAAGCGACATCAGCTGACAGGGAGCCGTATGCAGGCCCTGTTCACTCTCAGCGGCATCTTCGTCCAAGGTCAACAACCTTCCCTCCAGATGATGCGGTACTACCTTCGGTACTTTCTAAGGTACAGGACCCGGGCTGCGTACCGTGGAGGCCTCAGTGGCGATAGTCGTAGTCATCTCAGCAGCGGAAGTTCTCGGAGCGGAAGTTCTCGAAGCGGAAGTCTTGATCTAAATCGTCTCTCCCTCTCTCTCTCTCTCGCCGTACATTAACAAAAAAACACATCAAATTAGTCTAATTCTAATATTCCTTAACTAGGTGTGTCGCTATTATCCCGAGGTTGAGACGTGCTCTACCTCTCTCTCGCGGTATAGGTAGCTAAAAGAATTCGCCGGAAGGGCTACTGTGACGGCAGAAAATCTGCAACGTCACAATACATACCTATGGGGAATTCCAGCTCAACTCGACCAAGCCCGGGACCTCATGAGTCCCGTCTTTTTTCGTTTTTTTTCTATATGCAATGTTAGTTGAACTAGCGCTTCACGATTTTTTTCAGATTTTTCCAGATAAAGCTGTCGCGGTTATGAATTTCACAAGTTTTTTTTGTTTTTGGATTCTTTGTTTTTTATAAAGGTTGTATCTCTGAGACCCAACATCCTATCGAAAACTATCATGAGACAAAATTTACGTATTTTGCGGTTAACTCTAGAGAAAAATTTATTACGGAATTTTCGCCCATCTATAACGGCACAAAAATCCACCTTGAAAGTGAAAAATCTGCCTAAAAGACCTTTGGACTCAATTGATTTTCCTGAAAAAAATACATAAAATTCCTGAACAAAATACGAAAATTTTAAGACCTTGCGGAATTTGGGCCGGTCTTTCGTTCAAAAGTTATGGATCATTCAATCTCGCTGAGATCGGCAGTGAGTGCAAGCGCGACGTCAGGTAAGGTGAGTATTACACCTACACGGTGAGCGGCGATTGCTAAGCATTGATGACGCGACGTTAAGGACAATTGCGTACCATAGCAATGGTAACCAACCATTAATTGTTATTCACGTCCTAGAGGCAAATATCCACTGCATTTGACTGACGGAAAAGTATTATTTCAAACTAATAAGTCATATTCTTCATTGTAAGCGCCGTAAATTTGTATCACAACCTATCGAGTATTGTAAATTGACGGTGTCGTGAGCGATGGCGCCACACTGCTTTCGTGACCGGTGCTGTAATCTTTTTGAATTAAAAGGTCATAAATCTGCAAAAGGAATACGAAAGCCATCGAAGACTCTGAAGAAAAAGTTTCACTCGCTGACTCAAGCACACTGACTATGTAAACCCTGTCGATTACGATTCAATGATACACCAAACATTGCTAGAGCCGGTAAGTATACCTAATTTTTTGAGACGGTATTTCAGACCATCAGAATCAAAATTCAAGGAAGACATTTCTCTACTTTATAGTCACCGAAGAAATCGAGTCGGATGTTGAAAATCTTGTGCCAACGTCTAGTCAGCAATCTAATTTAAGTACTCATACGGTACTGCCGGTATTAAATGATGCACTGAAATTATTAGGACAGTCACCGATTCCAGGGAAGCGACTTTTGAACGATCAATGGGTCGAGAAAAAAGTGAAAAGTATATCTGACACAATAAAAAACTCACTAGGCCTACCTAGGCCTCTTGATCAATCCGTGCAACAGAATGCTGACGACTTTAGAGAAATGATCCAGCAATTGAAAGAAAAATTCAATGCACCAGGTACATGTTACCAGACGAAAATACAATTATTGACGTTGTTGCCAAGAACATGGACCATCGCTAAGACAGCTCAGGAGATGAAAATCACTAAATATATGGCCAAAGTAGCAAAAAGACTGGTGGAAGATAAAGGGATACTTTGCACACCTCCTGCGAGGCTTGGTAAGAATCTCTCAATACCATCCCGAATGTCTATGACAAACATTTCCATCCACTTGAACTACATTTTATGCAGACAGAACTCTTGCATGAAACTCGTATCATAGTCAGACTGGAGAGAAAATAACGATCATATTATCATTTATTCATCTTGGCCACCCGAATAGGTAAACCTTTATCCGACGTGGTTAAAACGAAAATCCTTGAATTTTATGAGGATGATGAGTCAAGCGCCACCGCGGCCGGCAAGAAGCAATATGTTTCGGTAAGAAATGAAGAGGGGCGCAGAACGCACAAACAGAAGAGGCTTATTTCATGCAATTTGAAAGAACTATACCGCTACTTCAAAGATAAAAACCCTACTGTCAGTGTTGGATTTTCTACATTTGCACCTCTGCGACCCGAGCATTGTGTATCGGTAGATGCCAGTGGGGCGCATACTATTTGCGTATGCTCCGTACATCAAAATATGAAGCTCATGATGCTAGGTGATCGTGTTTCAGATCAGATAATCCCTTACTTAGATCTCACGGATCATATTCCGTATTGGGATAGAAATCGAAAATCTACGACAGTGGGACGCACTTCATTTAAGCAAATTCGGAAAGCTCGGCGTTGTTTTTGTATTGTACTGACTGTTTGTCATTTGTTCACATGTATAGGGGCTAATCTCCATGTCCTGACGAAAAATACGGAATTTCCTCTAAATGGATACGAAGACGTACTATCGCTCTTGGTATGTGACGACGCCCAACCTGAATGTTACTTGGGTGAATGCTGCGATTGTCCTGGAACGACAATCCTGCATGACCTGTTAGTTGAAGTCCTCGATGCTGGCAGTGCGACAAGTGTATCTTATAAACAGTGGATTTCAAAGCCACGGACAAGTCTTGAAGCTATTCGGGATCAATCACCGGCAGATTTCGCGCTCAAATTTTGCGAAAATGCAGAGGCGCTCCTGCACCATTCGTTCATTGCGAAGCAGCAAGCTCTTTTTATGAAAAACTTGAAGGCTGATCTACGAGCTGGCGATTGTATTGTGCAATTAGATTTTGCTGAAAATCATGCGTTTGTGGTTCAAAACGCAGCTCATGGGTATCATTGGAATAACACCTAGGCTACAATTTTCACTGTTGTGATTTACTATAAACGCGAAGGCATACTAAATCACAAAAGTCTTGCTATTATTTCAAATTCTATGCATCATGATGCAATTGCTGTGCATGTGTTCACCTGCATTATTAGGGGGAAGTCCGGCAGTAGCGGCCAGCAAGCAGTATCGGACACTAGTAGGTATAACGTGTCTATGGTAGATGGGGTTGATCTAACTGTTACAGCCTATGCACGACTCATGCGCGAGTGCACGAAATGAGCGGCAACTTCATGTCGATGCATGTTCGCCGGAATTGCTACCGAATGTTTGTTTCGTGAACTACGCGCACTACGTTGGTAAAATTCTCCCTGTAACCACGTCATTCTGAAGAAGAATATTTGAGCAGTTGTTTCTGGTATGTATTCGTTATTTATGCATCTTTCAGGAATCAAGAGATTTTCCATGAAAAGTTATGGGATTTCAGATCTATGGGCGAATGAAGTATCGTTTTGATTCTGACAGTACCGGAAACTTGGTTGTCTGACAATACCGGACACAAATCGTTATGGGATTTCAGATCTATGGGCGAATGAAGTATCGTTTTGATTCTGACAGTACCGGAAACTTGGTTGTCTGACAATACCGGACACAAATCGGGACCTATGATTGTATTCTTCTTCGATCTGTAGGTGCGTAACGATGGCAAATGAAGCAGAAGAAGGAATTAGGAGAAAGAAGGGGACTTGGAAACCAGATAACATGCATCAAGCCGTAAAGAAGGTATTATCTGGAGAAATGAGTTCAAGAATGGCAGTTGATCGCTATCAGGTTCCAAAGAGTACATTGAACGATCGAGTTCGTCACATTCTACAAAATAAAGAAGTGTGTTTCAAGCTTATGATGGGTCGGTTTCAAAGAACCTTCTCGACCGAGTACGAAGAAATTTTGGTGGAACACGTCAAGGACTTGGCGGATAGGCTAATGCCTTTAAATGAGAAAGAATTTCTCAATCTTGCCTACAAACTTGCTGAAAGTTTGCATATTCCGCATCAGTTTAGTAAGGAAAAAAAATCTGCTGGGAAATATTTCTACTACGACTTCATGAAGAGACATCCCGATTTGTCATTGAGGACTGCCGAATCAACTAGTTTGATGAGGGCTGTTGGCTTCCATAAGCCTCAGGTGGATAGATTTTCTGACTTTCTGGACAATTTATTTAAAAAATTCAACTTCACCTCATACAGAATATGGAACTGCGATGAAACTGGGGTTAGTATTGTGCAAAAGCATGCCAAAGTCTTAGCTCCTAAAAATCGCAGACAAGTGGGAAGACTAACTTCCGCTGAACGAGGAAAAAACGTGACGGTGCTGTTTGCCATGAGCGCTGGTGGTCAATTTATACCGCCTTTTTTTGTTTTCCCACGCCAAAGGATGAACGACAGGCTTATGATGAATTCTCCGAATGAGAGTGTAGCCGAAGCTCAACCAAACGGCTGGATGAACGCTGATTTGTTTCTGAAATGGATGACCCACTTTGTGAAATATACCAATCCGTCAGTAGAAAGCCCGATTTTGCTGATCCTGGATGGGCATTGTAGCCACAAAGATTTACATGTGATTAACTTTGCCAGGAAACACCACATTCACATGTTGAGTACGACTCCTCATACTACACACAAGCTCCAGCCACTCGACAGAACGTTTATGAAACCATTTAAGGGCGCTTATAACGATGCCTGTGATCTGTGGATGAGAGCTAACGCTGGCTTGAGGATTAGTGAATACGAAATTGCTGGATTTGTTGCATCGGCTTTTAATCGAGTGTCTCGAGTAGACATCGGTATCAACGGATTCCGTTGCACTGGCATTCACCCCTTCAACAGGAATATTTTTGATGACCTGGACTTCTTGCCATCGGACATGACCAATATCTCCGTAAACAACCCCCCTTCAAATTTGTCTGGAACAACAGCGACTTCCACAATTGTCCAAGCTCAACAATCCAGCTATTCGTCTTCAGATCCTCGACCGATGGCTCGAGCTACAACTTCTCACCGAGGAGATGCTGAACTAGAGGCACTGCCATCCACTTCTCAATCTACGAATAGTTTCAAGGTGATAGTTGAAGAGTTATGTCCGATTCCAGATGCTTCAAAACGAAGGGCTACTTCACGACGCCGAAAAGCGGAGAAGAGCGAGATATTAACCAATTCACCGTACAAAACGATGCTTGAAGAGAAAACAGTGGAAAAACAAAAGGTTGAATTGGTGAAACGTGGCAAGGGATTGATGTCTGGCAAAGACGTCAGCAAAAAAAGTAAAAAAAAGCAAAAGTAGATGAACGGAAAAAGCAAGTCACCTCCCAGGAGCAAACAACGTGTTCTTTATGCCTGGAATCCCACGAAGAGGACTGGATCCAGTGTGGAAACTGTAAGGCATGGGTGCATGAAGCCTGCGTACCTGACAATGAAAATCAGTATACTTGTGATCATTGCCTTATGTAACGTGTTAAACTTCGTATGTCCGATACTGCCAGCCACTTTTCTGGAAGTCAATTTTTCTATCATTTCTTATTTTTGCAATAAAACTATTATTTCCAAAACAAAACGTTGTTTCATTTAATTCATCTATAGATAAGAACCCAATGAACAATTATCAATGGGTGTCTAATGATCATCGTACTAGTTCTTGTGAGACAGTTGAAAATACCTTAGGGGGTCGGTACTGCCGGACTTTCCCCTAATAATTTCATAAAAGCGGAAATTTGCAGAGCCCGCAAAATATTCTATATTTCTGACGGCGCACCGCAACAATTTAAAAACTACAAAAACTTTGCCAACATCTATTATCATGAAAAGGATTTTGTGCCTGCGCAATTGCATTTTTTTGGAACAGCGCACGGCAAGGTGCCGTGCGACGGTATAGGAGGTACCCTGAAGAGGACGGCAGGCAGGGCTAGTCTACAGCGTTCGCATGACAATCAGATCACTACACCTGAAGAATCGTTCAGATGGGCTAATGAACCTGGGAATATTCCAGCAATATCGGTAGAATTCAGTGACGTCAGCGATTACGAGCAAACTAAAATTATTTTACAGGATCGATTTGATTCGGTCAGGTCCGTTCCGCACACGCGAACGCGACACGCTTTACCTCTACGTACCTAGCCCCCCCACTTTTGCAAAAATAAAAAACCAAATATAGATAATTATGAGCTATTTATGAGCTCTCGAAATATTCGAGTCCCGATTTTCGAGCTCGAACCCTGGAGCAGGAATTCACGTTTTTGAGTGTGGGGGGGGGGGGGGGCTGAAAACGTAAGTAGTCGGCCCCCCCACCCCTGAGGAATAATCGAATTGAAACAAAAAAAATACGAGAATTATGCGCTATTTATGAGCTCGGAATATCGTGACTCTGATTTTTGAGCTGCAACCCCTACTCTTACTCGATACTCTTTACTTTGGCCAGCTCTTGCGTAATCTAAGTATTATCATTGCGCCGTGACATTTTGCGAGTCCCCGCCACAAGGCAATTTTATTGAAAATGCAACAGTGCGTAGCGTTGACAAAGTCTCCCGGAAAAGGGGGAAAATTGGGGAAAAATACTAAGGTTTTATTGTACAAAGTACAAATAACAATGTGAATATCCAAAGTACGAGCTTTGGAAAAAGGAATGGAAAGTAAAACGAAGAATTATATATGTATAGTAGGATGGTCGTTATTTATGAGGTTGAAGTTCGTAACGTTAATGCAACAAAATATTCGCCACAAAATTCTCAAATTCAAAGCTCGAACGTTTCAAGCGGATCAAGAACGGTGCATAAAGGCCAAGGCGCACTACGCGGAAGCGAAGCGAAGCGCGGCGAAGGCATCGGAAGCGATCCGAAGATGAACGAATTTTTCGTGAGCTATCGGATGCTGTAGGCTGGTCCACATCTTTATTTTTGATTGATTTTCTGCTATGCTCACATTTTTTTAAATAAAAATAAAGATGTGGACCAGCCTACAGCATCCGATAGCTCACGAGAAATTCGTTCAACTTCGGATCGCTTCCGATGCCTTCGCCGCGCTTCGCTCCCGCGTAGTGCACGTTGGCCTTTAATTGACTAATTAAATGTGAAATTAAATGTGAATAATTAATTAAATGTGATTAATTAACTGTGTGAAGCATGTTTATCTCGCATATTTTACAATTCTAACAACATTCGAATCACGAAATATTGCATTCATTCAACGAATATTCTGTTACGTTAACGTTACGAACTTCAACCTCATCGATATTTCGATGAAATTTTGGATGTATGCCACGCGCCCAATATTGCAAATATATAGAAAAAATTCCTGCAAAATTTGAGCTTCCAATTTTCGCACCGACACGTGCCCCAAGATTCCGAAAGTTCCGAATGGAAAATGAATGTAATTTTTATCATTTTATTTTCTAACTCCGATGAAAATCGATGAAATGATTTTAAATGTGGCACAGTTGCTGCTTATAGTGGTAGGAATGAACCCTGAAAATTTCAAATCAATCCATCAATTTCTTTCGGAGTTATAAAAAACAAAAGTAACTGGTTTGAAAAATTACATGTATTTCTCATTTAAAACTTTCGGAATTTCGGGGCACGTGTTAATGTTAAAATTAAGAGCTCAAATTCTGCGGGTTTTTTTTTTCTGTTGGCCGTAAGGTATCCAAGGGGCACGTCACATCAAAATGAGGACCACGCTCATATAGTATAGTCATGTCCGAAGCTAAAGCAGGTATAATATGAAGCGTGAAGCGCTCAACGACGCAAGGTTTAAAATGTTTGTGGACCTGGTCGTAAGTCTCGTAACGAAAACTCTCATTACACAGTGTATATGATGAGATGAACTTTTGCAGAAAAATCATCTGCTATATTTAGACCACTATGCTGCGTGTCATCGTACTGCACCCATGTTTGGTCCAGGCGGTAGCACAATGCAGTATAGTGACCTATTGCCTTCAGAGGATCCGATTTGCGCGTCGATAGTCCAGGAACCGTCGCTGGAGGCGTCCAGTGGACTACGCCCCGTAAATTGTATGGCTTAGGCATGAAAGAAAGTTTGATTTCCTTTGGAATGTTGCAAAGCTGCGTACTAGTATTAACATCTCCAAGGTCCTCGTAAACATCGCAGATGATATAGCTGCCTGAAACCATATTTTATCACCGATTGACTTATTTATTACTTTATTTATTCGTTTATTTAGGACCATTTATCTAGTCATTCATTTACTTACTTGATTATAATTTATTAATTTAATTTTCTTACCCGCTGTTGGTGCAGCCGTAGTTTCAATCCCGGCACAGTTCTTCTGACAACATTGGCTGCCACCACTCGATAATAAGAAGTTGTCTTCGACTAATCCGTTGAAGTCCTTGTTAAGAAGGTACTTTGGATAGATTGACAATGTCGGAAATAGTTTTCGCCTGGGTGGACAGCCCTCATCGCATGATGAAACCTCCACTACACTCGGGTATGGTTTGAAAAGTTGCTTACACAAGTAACCAACAGTGACTTCACATTTCACCAGCAGCGAGTCATGAGGACCGATTTCTGATGGAAATACGGCTACCAGGGACTCGGCTCTTAGGTGGTAAGTATGTTTAGTGATCCCTCTATTCGAGCTGTCCTGAATCATTTTGAAGAAAGAGCTATTCTCAGCCAGTCTACCACATTCATCTTTGAAATGGATGCTGTCGAATATCGTCGTCATGAAAATCTGCGATACGCTATCAAAAGCGCATGTGTTACACAGGGTCAGTCTTTTTCCTCTCAAGTTAGCTGACTTTAATGTCAACGAGTTGCCATTTTTTAAAGTTGGTATTTTTTTTATCTTGCCATGTAAAATAAATTCATTGTCGGTGAAATTTGTTTGCAGGTATCGGGACTTTTTTTTTGGAGGCTGCATGGATAACCCACCCCAGTTTTCTTGTTCTCCAGAATTAATCATATCGATGGCAGCCTTTTCTGGAATTCTGGAGCATGTTTTGCAGAGTCGTTTTTGCCCATAGCCCTCTTCTTCGTTTGCCACTATCTTTGAGCATGCATCGATACCATGAACAAATACGCCACACACAATGCAAGTGTGGGCACCAGAGGGCTCATTCCCCATCGCACAAGCTGGACACTTCTCTTCTGTAGTACGGTTCGCTCCAGCTGCTATATGACTCGTGGGCAGGGTTGTGAAAATTGTAATTAAAATATGTAATTTAATTACATTTGTAATTACATTACAATTTGAAATAAGTTCAACTACATTTTACGAACATCGGATGGCAAAATGGGTTCTTGAATTATAAAAGTAATTGATGACTCTCAACCCTGCTCGTGGGGGGGCTCGTATCTGTCACTGCCGCATTCAAGACTTCTGCAGCTTTTGCACTATTTACAAGTATTAACCGTCCATTAATGTATTCGGTATGTTTTTTGAGAAATATATCCACTCGAATCGGCAATGACACGTTAGCGAGTAATCTCGATTTAATATTGTTGAATTCTGCTTCAACCGCCGCACTGGATGCAGGAACTCTTCCATGACAAAATTTATCGCGGCATACGCAGGACCACAACGGTAACCACTTGATGTCCTTCATGAGACGTTCTGCAAATTGTGGAAGATAATGCGCGTTCTCTCTGTCACCCGCATCGCGAGATTCCGCTAAAACCTTATCAGAGACACCCATAGCCCAATCGTGCCAATTATTTGATTCTGAACCAAGATCATTCAACCCACTACTATCAACGGTATCCTCCTCGAAATCTTCGAGGGCACTTGTTGTTAGTCGGCGTTTCATTATAGCTTTATGCATTTCACACAACGATGGCCTTCCGTCCTCGAGATCGCCCTCCGTCTCACTTCGGGCAATTAACAATATGGAAAACAAAATCTCCTCCGCGTCATCAATATTGCGCGTAAGTATTAGCTGTCCCAAACACGCCATATAAAATTTGTTAATTCGTGGACTCGCTACTTTCAGGAAGTTTGCATAAGTTTTGATGAAATGCGCTACATCTGTACGAATGTAGCAGGCCGGAAGATCGGAAATTCCCCAACACCTGTCAGCATACTTGTCGATGGAAGTGCAGTTCGTGAATGCGCGTGTTGTCGCCAATAATAATGCTTTCGAGGCATCACATGTAACCTCTTTTGGAGGAGGAGCTCCAGTTCTCGTCCACTCCATTAGCCAATACCATATAGAATTGGTCGTATGTGATTCGCTAAGCCGCTAAGCATTTGTGTGATTCGAAATTTCTCACCCTCAACTGAATTGGCGACACATGTGTATAAAAAAATATGTTTCGATTTTGTGCCGTCAGGGCGTAAAATCTTCCGAACCAAACTGCCTGTTGCATCTATTGCTACGAACGACGGCTCAGCAAGTGCATACTGCCTATAAACATTCGTTTGGAAGTTCGACCAATAATGCACGTGAAATGGGTTAAGACTCAGGTTGTGAACGAAATATTTTAATGTCGACAATTGCGCGAGCAGAATAGATGTAACAGGATTTTTGTGGTAAGTGAGTGAAGCTTGGTACTCTTCTTTCGCCTTGGTTAGTGCTTCGGCCGTATATAGATGCGGGGGTTCCGGGTCACTTTCGGTCATAAGTCGGTTGGCTTCTTCTGCTCGGTATATTTCGGCGGTTTTGTTACTTTGATACAACATTTCGCCAATTTCCGATCGAATCGGATCACGCAAGTAGCGCTTTCCACACGAACCGTCACCCCTAGTTATTGTACACCCAACGAGTTTGATTCTGATACCTCCGTTCTGGACAACTTTTGAATAATGTTGGCAATAGTGACGTCTCACAGCGCGCCGTGACAGAACGGCTTGCAACCATAGCGCGACCCGTAAACTGTCATTTTTACGCCAAATGATTCTATTAACCCTAAATTATAGGCTGGTTTTTATTATTATGATACTTGACATTATGATACTTGACAATGATGTAAAATGGAAATCGTATAACAAAAAGATGGTCAGTATGATTTCATTTTCATTACATCCAATCATTCATAAAAAATTCAGTTGATTTATAAAGAATAACATCATTGTAAAGTATCGTCAATAATAAAAACCAGCCTATAATTTAGGGTTAGTAGAGTCACTTGGCGTAGAAATGACAATTTACGGGTCGCGCTATGGTTGCGAGCGTTCTGTCACAGCGTGCTGTGAGACGTCACTATTGCCAACATTATTCAAAAGTTGTCCAGAACGGAGGTATCAGAATCAAACTCGTTGGGTGTACACGTCATTTTGTCCAATTCCGAATTCAAATTCAAATGTTCGATCGAACCTTTGAGCACCGAACCACAATTACATTTGCCGAACACATCAAGCTTCTTATTATATATCTTATTCCGTTTGAATTGGAATGCGCATTTCTTTTTACAAGCTTCCCATAGCTTTCTTGTCACACTTTCCTGCCACTTACCTGGCTGTAAGATGAAATATTCGCGAAAAGAGATCTGCGGTCTCCGTTTCTTCGATCGACTATATTGTTTTTTAATTACTAGTGCTTCCAACTCAGCTTTTTCGAATAAGATTTCCACTATCTGCTGATCATTCTCTTCGGTTACAGATGCTGTCGACGATTCCAAAATACTTAAATCGCATTCACGAATGCAATCCACCAAAGAATGCTCTGGATCTTCTGTCCTGATCGTCATAGGAGTCAGAAGATCTCTCACACCGTACCGATTATTCACCACGAACGTAAATAAAGCTTGCGGCTGAATTACATTATTGAGCTGTGATGATAGCAAACTCCACACTTTATCCTGTTTAGACGCGATTCTGCCCTCTTCCTTAACAATGTCTGGTTTACGCGCTAACACAGCTGAAATAACAGCGTCTTTATCCAACTTGCTTGGCCTTCCGCGTTTCATTATCACTGATATCTTACAATGATATTTAGTTTCCTGTAATGCACAATATGAGTACAAGTATGTTATGAAAAAAAAAATCTGATTTTCCATGCTCCAACTCCTCAAAACTTGGGTTTTGATAGAAAAAAAAACATCTTCGCACCGACCAAACTCTGTAGATTAAGGGGGAGTCTGCCATTTCAATGACTTTTTTCAAGAATTTTCTTCTCATAGTGAAATTTATTCATTAATTTGAAACTTGGAATATGTACTAGAGTAGGTTTCAAGGTAATACAAGAAAAAATATTTTTCTTATGGTAAATCTTGCTGGTGCGGCCGCGTGAAATTACCCCTGCTCGAATTTGGCTGACACGATATCTCAACTGTGGACCATCCGAAGTATAAAAAGTTACGAAATTAGTGAAATAATAACTTGTCGCTATCGTCCGACCGAGAATTATTCACGTGCGATGTCAAAACACAAAATGGCCGACTTTTTAAATTTTTGATCTTATTGTTCAACTTAAATTGTTTGAACAATGGATTAAATATTATTAAACATTTATAAAACTGGTTCCTACGAAGGCTACAGGGGATGGCGGGGCAAAGCCGGCAGTGGGGGTAAAACCGGCACAAAAAAAAAATGACCTAATGGATACGTTAGATACAGCTTTTTCTCACTCGCCTCATCGCGAAAATACGATTTAGCCTTTTTTTTTGGTGCCGGTCTTGCCCCACCCACCAAAATTTTTGTCGCTTTCAGCGGAGACACTCGGTATGACGTTTTGTTTTACTCGCCTTAATTCGAAAATACCATTAGGTCATTTTTTTTTGGTGCCGGTTCTGCCCCTACTGCCGGCTTTGCCCGACCATCCCCTACAAGTGTAAATCAAGCCAACAAAATTTTAGCTTGATAGGTGCAATAGTTTTTTTTTCTAGAATGTCAGCCAGGTCAAAAAACGTTGTTTCGAGAAAAACGCGATTAAAACCTGAACGACTTTTCTACACAAAATGTTACCATCAGCGTTGCCAGGGTGAGCTATCTATCTGACCTAAATAATAGTTTCTATAGCAATTCTACATATATTTAGGGTAAGTCCGGTATAGTTGCCCCACTTTATCAAAAAGTTGAATAGCAATTTTGATTATCAAGTATTCATATCTTTATATATATATATATATTTTTTTCATTAAATTGACATTTGAAATGTAGAAGAGTTTTATATTCATGCAACAGTAATATAATTGGTGATTAAAACACAATAAAATATAAAGTTATAAACCATCACGCTGGGGCAACTATACCGGACTTACCCTACTATAAAAATCTGTACATTTTAGAAAATGGAATTTTTGAAAAAAAAATGGCAGGCTCTCCCCTTAAGCGAAAGCTGCCATTCATGGAACATTTCTAATTATAGCAGCCAATTAAGGGGGAATATACACCTTTGAATTTTGAAAAAATCGATTTTTCGTTTTTTGCGTTTTTGGAATGCTAGGGGTCTAAACTATCTGTAAAAAAATCATCATGTCAAAATACGTCAAAATGAATAAGTTACAGCCATTTAAATCTCGAAGTACAACGGCGCGCCGTACGGCGCACTATACTGGCAGACGGAGTTTATGACGTTTTACGCATCCCGATTCCCGCCCGAATCTTGTTATTCTCTTGTTGTCTGCTAGCATTACTGCGTCTCCGACAATTTAACTCGAGAATAAAACTAACTTGTTACCGCAAAGTTTCAATTGACTTGTCAATTATGAGTACCGGCGAAAAGAGAAACTCTTGGAGCGATAAGAAACGTTCCGTTGGGCGCTCGAAAAAAAGAACAAGATCTTTTGTAGGGAAACCACGACACTCCGACGAGCATGCTGATCCATTTCCGAGGCCTTCCAGCGCATCGTCCAGTAAGATCAGCGATGACGACTACAGCGAGACCGATGCACAGGGGTATATGCTTTTCGATTTGGCTATTCTTTTTCAAAGTTTGCAGGACAACCTAAGCTGCAACAGATGTGGGAGTGCTATCCGGATGAGAGAGGTTAGGATTCACGGCTTAGGTGGAACCTACGAAATCAAGTGCGGTAAGTGTCCCATCAGCTCGAAGTTCAACAGCTCCAGAATGGTCGGGAAGAAGAACAACGTCTTTGAGATAAATCGACGATCTGTATTGGCGAGCAGGAGCGTGGGCCTGGGCAGCGTAGGTCTTGCCAAATTCTGTGGATTGATGGACGTACCACCTCCAATCAAACAATCCACTTATAAGAAGGTAATTGATAGAATAGCTGAGGCAACAACCGAGGTGGCAAGAGAGACGATGCATGCGGCTGTAGAAGAAGAGATAAGGGCCTCGAATGAACCACTAGCCCGAGAGATAGTCGTACAGTGTGACGGAACCTGGCAGAAGCGTGGATTCAGCTCCCTGAATGGAGTGTGCGCAGTGATTGGGACAGAAACAGGTAAAGTCTTAGATATAGAAGTCTTGTCACGGTTTTGCAAGGCGTGCTCAAGCTTCAAGGGTAAGAAGTCCGGGGATCAATGGAACTCTTGGTACCAGAACCACAAGAGCAGCTGCCAGGCCAATCACCAAGGATCGTCCGGAGCAATGGAAGTCACAGGTATGGTTCGAATTTTTAAACGTTCACAGGAAGTACATGCAGCGAAGTACGTTGGATACGTTGGCGACGGTGACACGAAAAGTTATGCCAGTGTC
This sequence comes from Tenthredo amoena, assembly GCA_963966615.1. Classification (NCBI taxonomy): domain Eukaryota; kingdom Metazoa; phylum Arthropoda; class Insecta; order Hymenoptera; family Tenthredinidae; genus Tenthredo; species Tenthredo amoena. Next base: position 298,366 of record OZ016499.1, on the reverse strand, counting down.
GTGAAAGCAGAGCCCTACGGACCGGACGTGAAGATAGAGAAGCTCGAGTGCTGTGGCCACGTTCAGAAAAGGTTGGGGACACGAATGAGGAAACTGAAGGCTCGGCTCAGGGGACAGAAATTATCGGACGGCAAGACCATCGGAGGCAAAGGAAGGCTCACCGACAGAGCTATTGACCAGATGCAGTCCTACTATGGAAATGCGATAAGGAACAACCCCAAATCAGTTCCAGGTATGAAAAAAGCTATATGGGCTATATGGTTCCACAAGTCCTCAACAGACGATAAGCCGCAGCACCACCTTTGCCCGGAGGGTCAGGACTCTTGGTGTAAGTATCAACAGGCAATTGCAGCTGGAACTGTTGAGACGTTCAAACACCGGGCTAATCTCCCAGAGGCTGTGATGGACCAAATCAGACCAATCTTTGTTGATCTGAGTGACGAGGCACTACTGAAGCGCTGTGTTGGTGGTAAGACCCAAAATGCGAACGAGTCCCTGAACAGCGTCATCTGGAAGCTTTGTCCTAAAACTTTATTTTCAGGTCGTAACGTCCTTCAAGTTGGAGCCAACATTGCAGCGATCACCTTTTCCGAAGGTCAGCGAGGTATGTTGAAAATTATGCAAAAACTTTCAGTCGAGCCAAGACGCCACGCCTTCGCTGCAGCAAAACTACAGGACTTGGCCCGGATCAAAGGTGCTGATAGGCGAGTGGAGCAGAGGACAAAGGAAGCTCGTGTTGCTCTGAGACAACTACGGATGAACCAGCAGGAGGAGGCCATCGAGATGGAAGGTTGTAGCTATGAGCCAGGAGCTTTCTAGAAATAGGTCGGGTCACGACGTAGGCCACGTCGCAAAACAAATTTTAACTTCGCCCGTGTCGGTCCACAGCCCGGATCAAAAAGAAGGATGGAAAATTGTTTTGCATCATTAAATGACATGATAGATTAACACAGAGAAATATCACAGTAGTTATCGGAATCCAAAACCCTCAACGTAGAAAAAAAGTTTAAAAGTCAATTTCTGAACAATCACTATTTTGACCGGTTGTCGTAAAGAATCAGAAGCATCGTTGGACCGATCTTCGAATTTCTGGTCCTCAATTATTCGTAAGAGATGCCTCTATGGAATGAACGTAGAACTTTTTGATAAACCCATTTTTCTCTGAGATATTGGAAAAATAAGCCAACAAAATTTGAAAATTCGAAAAAAAATCGAAAAAATCGAATAACTCAAGTAATTTTTGCAATATCAAAAAGTTCTCTGTTCATTCCATAGAGGCAACTCTTATGAACAATTGAGGACCAAAAAATCCAAGATCTGTCCAACGCTGGTTCTGATTCTTTACGACAACCGAGTGATTCTGTATTTTCCTATCTTCAGCGCAACTACGATTAGACTGAAAGTAATACATGATGTAAAATATGGATAATGAGGGTCAAACCCTCCCCAAACATGATGATTTTTTTCAATTCGTTCGGAGTGTTCAAGTTGCAGAAAAACACTTTTATATTTTTGAGAATTTCAACCAATTTAAAGGTGTATATACCCCCTTAAGGGGGAATATACACCTAGAAACGAGAAAAAAAGGTAACATTCTAGAATTTTTTTCAGGGAAGCTATTGGAATTATCGGATCGAAGTTTTTTCTAGTTGAAAATGTACACTTTCAAGAATGTTCTGAATTTTTTTCATTCAAAAATGTTGCAAATTCGCGGAGTACTTGAGTCGTCTACGGAGTGCCGTAAAAAAATCTGCCATAGCGGTCCCCAGTGGCATTTCGTCAAAAATCATCAGAAACAAAAAAATCGAACAGAATATTGAAATAGATACTATTATCTTGTACTTGTCATAGCCGATCGAAAAAATTTCGATTTTTGACAAAATGGCGAATGCTTGAACTCAACGTAGCGATTTTCAAGAAGAAATTTGTTCGTATTTTGCGAAAAAAATAAAAAATAAGAATCGGATAAAAAAATCCTATGACAAGTACTAGATAATTATGTATACGGTAACCACAAACAATTTCAGGTCAATCGAGTCAGTGGTTTTCGAGATATTTTGAGGACCAGTTTGAAAAAAGTTGTTTTGAGAAAAACGCGTTCAAAAATCAGAGTCACGATATTCCGGGAGCTCATGAATCGCTGAACATCACCATCCGAAAATAATTTCGATTCCATGAATTTTGAGGGTACTTCTCTCTTGGAGGTAATCATGTTTTTCGGGGTTGCGTCGGTAGGGGTTGCAGCTCAAAAATCAGAGTCACGATATTCCGGGAGCTCATAAATCGCTGAACATCACCATCCGAAAATAATTTCGATTCCATGAATTTTGAGGGTACTTCTCTCTTGGAGGTAATCATGTTTTTCGGGGTGGCGTCGGTAGGGGCTGCAGCTCAAAAATCAGAGTCACGATATTCCGGGAGCTCATGAATCGCTGAACATCACCATCCGAAAATAATTTCGATTCCATGAATTTTGAGGGTACTTCTCTCTTGGAGGTAATTATGTTTTTCGGGGTGGCGTCGGTAGGGGTTGCAGCTCAAAAATCAGAGTCACCATATTCCGAGAGCTCATAAATCGCTGAACATCACCATCCGAAAATAATTTCGATTCCATGAATTTTGAGGGTACTTCTCTCTTGGAGGTAATTATGTTTTTCGGAGTCGAGTCGGTAGGGGTCGCAGCTCAAAAATCACAGTCGCGATATTCCGGGCGGTCGTAAATCGCTGAACATTTGTGCACGACAAACATTTCGATTCGATGAAATTAATTATTTTCTTGATGTAAAATGAGTTTTCAGGGTTGAAACAGTATAGGGGTTGAAGCTCAAAAATGAAAACTTGTACGATTCGAAAGCTCATAAATAGCTCATAATTCTCGTATTTTTTTTGTTTTAATTCGATTATTCCTAAGGGGTGGGGGGGCCGACTACTCACGTTTTCAGCCCCCCCACTCAAAAACGTGAATTCCTGCTCCAGGGTTCGAGCTCAAAAATCGGGACTCGAATATTCCGACAGCTCATAAATAGCTCATAATTATTCATATTTGGTTTTTTATTTTTGCGAAAGTGGGGGGGCTAGGTACGTAGAGGTCGTTGATGAAGAGGGCGCAGTAAGGTCCAAAAGCGGGAAACAAACCGGTGCGTGTTTCCGGAACATAGTTCGCAGTACTTGCGTTACTGTCGTTATAATTGCCTAGGTTGATTCTGAGGCGGCAGAGATAGTTAGATCACACTCTTTTGCTATGTCTAATATGACTGCCTTTTCATGATCAAACTCAGCAATGGTTCATTTGGGAACACACTCTATGTGTCCAAACGGATCCCCAAGAGTGAGTCACAAAATTATTCATTTGGGAACACACTCTATATGTCCAAGGGGATCCCCAAGATTGAGTTACAATTTCATTGTCTCGTGATGAACACGCAGCAAGATCAACCATCATCTCCCGATAGCGTGAGTATTTGTTATAAATTAACACATTATACCAAACTTACCGAGCTTCAACGTGTTATTCTTTTGTCAGCTACTTGATTTCGAGGAGATGGATTACCTAAATGGTAACGAGAATTTACCAGCCGTGAACAACGTGGCGGGCAACAATGTTGTCCCCTTGGACGTGACTCATCCGCCGAACTTAGTCCGTTAGTATATTTAAAAATAGTAACTCAAAAAACTTTTCGGTACAAACAATATATTGAAAAAATAATATACCCGCATTTCCAGACGCACAACTGCAACACCGCGACAATGCGCGGCAATACGCAATTCCCGCAGTCCAACCTGATCCGCAACCCATCGATATGTTTTAAAACCATTTTAACATGTTTGCCTCATTAAATTCTGCATAATTCTAGCGTATAAACTGTTAATTCTAATATTTATAGCACGCAATAATGAATAATGATAACCATGTCATGCGAGCCATAGATTGTGATGTTCTGAAACTTTGAATACGTTAACGTTTCAAACTTGTGCATCATTTCACTGTTTACACTATTAAATCTTTTGCTGGCACACAATAATCTATAATCGCAACCATGTTATGCAAGACATAGTTTCGTAATAGGCTGTTTGTGGCATTTACAGCAGATGTACCACCGCCAAGAGTAAACGCAGGTGCTGCAGGGAATGACAATGGTATTGTTTGAGATTCAACTTATTTACATTCATCCTTATATCATTACTTTTGTAACATTATATTTATAAATACATGTATAGTTTTAATTAACACAGATTAATAATTTACTTCTTTTCAACCAATATAGACATACCTGTTGTGCATGTAGACTCAGCGTACTGACAAATTGTAATAAAACTTCAAGTGTCGATAATTCTTTAACCTTCGCAGGGCAGCCTAGGCACCAACGTGCTGGAAAGGCGGCACGAAGAAAAAGGCAGGATCATCAAATGAATTTGGTCAATTTTTTATATAAAATGGCTAATCCAATTCGCGGCGGTGCAGGCAGGCACAAACGTGGAGGTGCAGCCCCGAATCAACAGGGCAGGGACGCGGCCCAAAACCCGCAAGGAAGGCCTGCGATCCAGGATCCTCCAGGCAGGGGCGCCGCCTGAATATTTTACTACCTACTATATTATCATCTTATATACACTAGGGTGTTTCAAAACCAACCTACTATCAAGATTCGCGGCAGCGAATCGCAGCCGAGTTCCTTCCCTACTAACTCGGCGCGGCAGCCACGAATCATTTACCCGAGCAAGCTCTTGTTCTTGTAAAAAATCAGTCACATCTTTTGAACCGCTGATTATTTTCCAATAAAATTTATAGGGGCGTAAGGCCCTCCCCAGTTGACCTTGCTCGCAAGAGTTCGACAAAATCGACTAAGTGGTTTCGGAGATATTGACCGTCAAAGTTGATCGAAAAACACAATCTTCTTTTTCTTCTTCTTCTTCTTCGTTGCAGAACGTTTTTCTTGGGACCACGATATCTGTCGAACCGTTGCACTTATGAACTTGCAATTTGGAAGGGGTGTTCTTGTCATCGAAATCTCGCCCCCTATTGTTTTTGAGCAAAAATCGACCACGCATAACTGATCTATTAATAATAATAATATAAATCTTATTATATATAGTATATACGTGTGTCTTGGGACCACGATAGCTGTCGAACCGTTGCACTTACGAACTTGCAATTTGGACGGGGCGTTCTAGTCACCGAAATCCCACCCTCTATTGTTTTTTAGCAATAATCCACCACGCAAAACTGAGTTATTCATATAATAATTATTTATAAAAATTCGCAGCAGCGAATCGCGGCCAGGTACCCGTAGGTCGGCGTGCCAGTATTGATTATATTTAAATATTATTATTTATATCAATATTTGATTTATTAGTACTAGCTCACCACGCGCGCTACGCGCGCGTCTGAAACTGATTTTTTGAATCTGCATTTTGCAAAAACCACCTTATACAAATCAGTCAGGTATAAGATATTTTTTTTTTTAATTTTGTAATTCAGTATAGTCTTCATTAAGTTAGATTTTTGTGCGAAGGCACGAACCTTCTATTATAGAATTCATCGATATACATGAAATTAAATATCTGTATCAGGCCATTATGTATTTCACATAAGCTAACCATACACGTCGGTTTTTGTTCAAACGCATCAAATTGCTTAGCGAATTCTGTGCACCACATATTGAAATAATAATGGATAAATCCAAGGTTCGACAAAGGCAATCCAAGATTTGACTTGTACTGTTTTCATTGATTATGGTTTTGTACACCCGTTCTCCTTACTTATAATTTATTAAAATGGAAACTTTGATTGTATTTAACGGTAAATTACGCACTTTTATGCACGTTGCTAACTACAGTTGTTTGCTGTGATTTTAAATCGTCAGCCATTGATTCTACGTTTACAAATTCATTGACTGGCTGTTTTTTTCAAACAATTGCTGTACGTGACTCTCCGCCACTGTAAAACTCATTCAGCATATGTTTGTCGTTGTTTAATTTCTAAGTTGACCCATTATAATTTACGAATATATTTGCTAAGTTAGCGCAATCATCGCGGCAGCTGGTTCGTGGTGTATCCACTCCCATATTTCGGGGCCATCTCAACTATGCTTCTACAATTGAATATTTCCAATATAATGTGTTTGATCATTTTGTACAATTCTCATTTACGCATGCTTTATTATCATATTATGTATCATATTTGTACAGCGAATTTATTATCATCCTCTCTTTTTTTTTTAAATAAAATATTTATCAAATATATGAGTTATATCATAATCGTACTGAATATATCAGTGCGTAATCGTTATTTATTTGTACCTGTGTTTTTGTTCTTCCGTATGCAATTGTAAATTGCAATGTATAAAAGTGAATGTGGTAACAATTATTGTTGTTGGTTACTGCGGTACTTTATTATACACAATACTTTCAATCGAATCGGTCGTGTCTCGTTAACCGGTATTCTCCGAAACATTTTTATGCGTCTGAAATATCCGATGGCTTCTAGCAAAGTCGATAGAAGAGATAATTGTAAGTACTCATTATTTATTAATTTATTATCAAATTTACTATGCCAAGATATGGTCCTCTTTTGCCTGATAAACACCAATTTTTACGTGCACCCAGATTCAAGTTCGTTGTTATAATCTCTAGTCCCCTAAACTTAACTTTCGAAATCAAAATCAGTTCAAGATCGCTATATGGTGATTGCTAATTTATTTAAAAATAATTTTTTACGAACTTTGAGCATACATACTTGGTAATGTATAGACGATTGAATTAGTATCAGTGCATTATATGTTTTAAATTGATCTCCTTGTTATTGAGCATTTTTTTAGTTATCAAATTTTTGAATAGTTTCAAACTTAAAATATGTTTCATTAAACGATTAGGATGTATTCGATTTTCATCAAATTTTTGCGGATGGTAGGTATGTACTTTGATTTTCGACGAAAGTGTAGTCAATTTTTTAGCTCACCGTTCTTTTGTGTGAATTTTTAAATAATTTTAAACGTGGCAGATAGTTGATAACAATTAGCTCTAGTTCTGATTATACGTTGATTATTTATTACTGAGTTCTACTACCCAATTATTTCGTACAAAATAATATATGTTACTATTCATAGTTAGAATCGTTTTTTTATTTTTTATATATCTTTGACTTCGAGAATTAATTTAAAAAGTATTTAAGATAATTGCAAACTTAAATTTCTTATACATTTTTTGATGATCTCAAAATACATCCATTAAAATTTTATTGAAAGTGAGGTCACCCATTTCATGGAGTTGTTTCACGATACAAAAATTTTTTAAGAATTTATTCAAGTCCAATAATTGAATTTTTTTTATTCTATAAATTTTATCAGGTGATATTGGTGATCTGTCCATTGATCACAATAGTAACTCCGATATTTGCGATGAAGACGATTCTCCCGATCAGATAGATTTCACCTTTTCGGAGAACATAAAAGCAATTAAACATTACGACAACACTGTGTAATTATAATATTTATGTTTCATACCTTTTTATTATATGTGTAATATCGTCTATTTTGCCGATTATTTCATGAATTCTTAATCTTTATTTTCCAGTTAATATTTCATTTCAAAATAATATATTGTACATAGTACTTATATTAAATTTTAATTCATATAGTATTCCCGTTCAACGTTATCATATGTGTGCATTTCACACTTTTTAAAAATGACTGTCTAATGATTTTCCAAGCATATTAAACATACATTTCTTCAATTTAATATGATCTTGAATTCTATCTTTTTTATAATATTGAATTTACATTATTAATTTTTTTCACAATATGCTTTAGAGAACTCGTCGGCTACATTGATGGCATTGAGGCACCTAGATTGGTGGGTGTGAAAAACCACAAAATTTTCAAATTCTTTTTAAATAATAACGACGGTGAAAGAGTGCAAGTAACTTGTTGGAACGCGGAGTGCGATCGAGTTGAACCGGTGCTGCGACCAAATTTTGCATGTCATTTAAAATGTTTATTTAATTGCACTGATTTTAATTCATTTCGATTTTTTTATTATAATGATCCCATAGTTCAATTTCTATACCATTACCGCAATGAAGCGATATTCCTGCTACAAAAGCTATTGAATAAATATAAATTTAAATATGCCTAGCATAATTATGCATCGTTTCAGATTTTATTGATGTCTGTTTCACATTATATGAAACAATTATCAAACTGTATTGATTTATCACACAATTATATCATACATTACAGATAGCACATATAGATGGTGCATACGCGAAACCAAGTTTAGTCAATAATTTCAATAGAGGCTCGGTGAATTTTGAATTGATTATACAATCAAATACCATAATAAATATTATTGGAAAACACGATTTCCAAGAACCAGAAATACATTCAAAGATGGTAGCTTTTTCCGATGTACTGAATCATAAAAATCTAATTTGTAAGTATATGCGAATTTATATCATTTTTATCATTTGTCTCCACCTGCATTACATCGTTTCATTAATATTATTAATCATTTACAAAATGTTTAGTTCAAAAAAATTAAACTGAATTTTTTAATTCTTCTCACGAAAAGTACAAATAATTTAATAATAATAATCATAAATATACCTATATCAAATAAAATATTTCAATAATCATATAATCTGAGGTTTAACATCAAACTCATGATGATATTATATTAATAACGTTAATTCTAAATAAATATTCACAATTATGGTAATAATATTTTTTTTATAAATGAACCTAAATTTATAATGATTGTGTTTTTGATTTATTTTGTTCCTAATGTTTGATTTCTCTGAACGATTATTTTATTCGTGCTAATGTACTAATTTTACAGGTACACAAGGATATATTAAATCGAATTTCTATATGTTGACAAATCAAAATTCAAAGTCAGCTAATTTCGAGTGTGGATCCATAACCGATGGTGACCATAAATTGGAGGTGCGAATTTCCGAAATGGATGCTGACAATTCCTTCCGTAAAGGAAATCACGTCGAAGTTACGGGATTTATGCAATCAAATGGTTAGCTAATTATCCCTTCTACACATTTATACACAGCATTCATACACATCCCTTCTCTAAATTTTTATTCATTTTATTTCATCTATACTTCCAAGTCAGTTTTATTTATTTTATACTATATTTTTGATGATTTATCTTAGTTAGCAATACGTATTATTTTTCATAAAATTATTGCGCAATATATATTTTTTTTCGCATTTAAACGTATTTAATTCCATTCATTAACTCGGAATATATTATATAATCAAATTTTTATTATAAATCTACTGAAAAATCTTTTTAAATAAGTTCAACAATTGAATTAAAAGTTGTTGATTTACACTGCGTGACAAATAAATTTTTTTTCTATGTAATGCGGCTCAAAATACATATTTATTATCGAATTTGAAAAAACATTTAAGTAAACGACCATAAGATTTTTGTAGTAACACTTACCATTTTTGTGGAATAGTTCATCACAATCCTAATCAGAAAATGCAGTAACTTGTAGAAAAAGCAAACAGTTAACAGTACTGAAGCTCATGAATTGAAATTAAAAACATCTTAATTAATAGTTGATTATTGTTTATATATAATAAAATCTGACGTGATAGCGCTGTTTTCATTGTGTGGGATATATTTAAACTAAGATTCATTAAACCATAATACCAACTATAATGACTGTTCCAACAACTTTTTCACACAGTGTTATTAAATATTTTCAGACCAATTGATTGTGTATTTTTTACATCGGAATATTCATATATTCTGTTTTTTGCATTGTTTATTAGGAAATCCGGTTTATCTTCTACTCAAGAACATGAGTAACATCAGGCTGATCGATGACAAAACAATGTCGGTCAACCAATTGATTCGAGCTAATAAACCGCTTGAAAAGCGTCGGAGTCTGCCTGTGGCCGATGAAGCGGCTGCTAAAAGACAAAAATTAGAGTAGTTGTTTAACTTGGTAAATAGGTACCGTGCCTGCTCTATTCCCAAATTTGCCAATTATACATGAGCAATGTTCTACTTTTTCTACTATCAAAGTCAGAGTATTCCTTATCTGACCTTATGTAAAACTGATTTTAGTCAAGTTAAATAAAACTGGTGTACGTTGCATTTCAAACCATGCCGATTGAAAATCTCCATTGGCTGAACTCCCTGAGCGAATGGTTTCCAAGATATTTGAGTATTGTAACGGATCGGGTGATCTAAAGCCCGAGACAATATGTCACAACGCGCACCATCAACCGCGCACAACAAGTGACGTCAATCGGTGACTATATAAGCGCAGCGCTAACATGGCTAATTCAGCAGTGCTAGGCAAAGCGCCACACTGACTCACATCTTTCTCTTCGATACTAGAAAATAACCAGATCACTATATTAATCCGAGCAGTGTTAGGCAAAGCGCCACACTGACTCATACCTATTTTTCCGAGGCCAGACAGGCAAAGCGCCCTGGTACTCTTTAGAATCATTCTTTGCATACGGAAACGACCATAGCGGCGTTTTACGTTTTAGAGTCAAACACTTTCTTTATTTTCTTTATTCATTATAACTTACCTCATAATTGATTTGTATCCAGTCTCTAATATAACTAAAATTTGATTTATATAACGATCGTAGATTCGTTGCTTAGCTAAATCTACAATTCTCGACTAAACTTATGTAATATAATTTATAGACTAATTTTCCGGTTGCAACCATATCAATTTATTATGAAATTATTTGATTAATTAAACTTTATGTTAATCGGGACGGTTTCCTTTTCTTCAAAACCTTTTTCTCCGTAGGCTGAACTGACCTGACTAACACCTTATATTTAATTAGCTAATATACAGCTTCGGTGACGACTGCACTGCCCAGTTCAGATACTCGCTTCGGTGCGCTTTGCGCATCCAAGTCGAGATACTGTCTCGGCAGGTGCGTCGAATCCCAAGTCTGATACAGCCTCGGTGCTGCTTGCAGCATCCAGGTCTGAGGGAGGCAGCTACGGTGTGATTCGCTCCACCCTAGTCTGTATTAGGGACTAACAAATTGATTACCTCTACCAATGAGCCCTAGAAATTAATCTAGAGTAAAGACACTCACAAGTAACTAGCCATACGCGACACCTTCTGTGTCGCGTAAAGCACCCGAAAAGTTACAGTATAAAGTTATGGATTTGCAGCTAGCATGCTGCCCTTACCCTTGCCATTTTTGAACCTCAACCTCTTAAATATCTTGGTAACCCTTCACTTTGTGGGATTTTGCCCATGGAGAGTTTTAATCAGCATGGTTTGAAATGCAACATACTCCACTTTTATCGAATTTGCCTGAAACCACTTTCACAAAAGGTCAGAGACGGTGACTTTTATTCTTCACATATGCGAAAATCTCTTTAAAAATTTTCTTTTCCATTGATCTAATCACATTTTAGCTAGACATTGCTTATACTATAAGATATTGTATTGGCAACTTTTATTTGCGTCTCATCTTTGTTGAGTTGTTTGACACATTACATATGTTGCTTCTTCATACGTTGATATTCATGTATACCAATAATTTGAGTGAAAATATCCATTATTTCAATTTAATTATAAACCAACGTCAACACATTATTACTTATGATCCTTGATTACTGGACTTCAGTATGTTCAATACTGATTTGTTCACTAATATTCATACATACTCATATTTACAGTAACAATTTCCCATATGATTACTCTATACTTGACTGATGTTTCGCGACCGATTCTTTTCAAAGTATTGTGTATAATCAAATACTGCAGTAACCACCAACAACAATTTGGACCAGATTAAATTTAAATATTCAAACTTAGTATTGCATATGCTTTGACAATATAAACCAACGTCAACACATTATTACTTATGATTCTTGATTACTGGACTTCAGTATGTTCAATACTGATTTGTTCACTAATATTCATACATACTCATATTTACAGTAACAATTTCCCATATGATTACTCTATACTTGACTGATGTTTCGCGACCGATTCTTTTCAAAGTATTGTGTATAATCAAATACTGCAGTAACCACCAACAACAATTTGGACCAGATTAAATTTAAATATTCAAACTTAGTATTGCATATGCTTTGACAATATAAACCAACGTCAACACATTATTACTTATGATTCTTGATTACTGGACTTCAGTATGTTCAATACTGATTTGTTCACTAATATTCATACGTACTCATATTTACAGTAACAATTTCCCATATGATTACTCTATACTTGACTGATGTTTCGCGACCGATTCTTTTCAAAGTATTGTGTATAATCAAATACCGCAGTAACCGCCAACAACAATTTGGACCAGATTAAATTTAAATATTCAAACTTAGTATTGCATATGCTTTGACAATATAAACCAACGTCAACACATTATTACTTATGATTCTTGATTACTGGACTTCAGTATGTTCAATACTGATTTGTTCACTAATATTCATACATACTCATATTTACAGTAACAATTTCCCATATGATTACTCTATACTTGACTGATGTTTCGCGACTGATTCTCTTCAAAGTATTGTGTAAGTAGATATATAAGGCCGGTTCTGGACCAACGCGTGTTAGTGCACACGTACACGTACGCACACACACGCACCCTTTCGTGTCCGTGTGAGGGTGGTGGAGGGGGACACCTGACGTCACACTTAAAATGGCGTCGTCCACCGTTAATATGACGTCACATGCCCTTAATATGACGTCACACACCCTTAATATGACGTCACACACCCTTATATATTAGCGGCACACACCCTTAATATGACGTCACACACCCTTATATTAGCGGCACGCACCCTTAATATGACGTCACACACCCTTAATATGACGTCACACACCCTTATATTAGCGGCACACACCCTTAATATGACGTCACACACCCTTATATTAGCGGCACACACCCTTAATATGACGTCACACATTTCCGAAATAAGATTCCAAGCCCTGGGTCAGGGAGTTCTAGAAGCTTCCTTCGGGCAGACAAACAGTTCCTGGAATTATTCGGCACCCTGTTCGGATCGAGTTACGCGATTATCGGGTTACCTAGGAATGCAAAAATATGATTATCGGATCGAGTTACTCGGGAATTAGCCTAACGATTCTCGGAAGAATAGTTCTCGGAATCGACTCTGTTTTGGAACGTTCTGGAAAAATTGGTGGAGGGATTGTCAGCTATATAAAGAGCCAAAAATTTAGGGATGAAAATTAGTCTCTAACCGATCTTCGAGTGGTAAAGAATATTCTCACAATGGAGATAATATTGGATGTACAAGGTTTTGAAAAAATTTTCGACGAATTTGTAGTGAAGGAGCTAGCTGCAATCACTGTCCAAGCGGATGACGTAGGCAAGTTCGGTATGACTCGCATCCTGTTCAAACCACCCTGTTCTTGGCAAACCTTATCACCCAAATGCAGAGCTACCAATTCCTGGTTGACGCGAAATTATCATGGATTGGAGTGGAATGATGGTGACCTGTCATACGATGAAGTGCAAAAAGTATTAAAGAAAATTGTTGAACCTGCCAGTTATATCTATGTGAAGGGAAATGAGAAGAAACAGTGGATCGAGAAAATTATCAACGACGATACAAAGCCAGTGATCGATCTGGAAGAATTGGGGTGTCCGAGTCTTGGATTCTTGCAATACATCAAAGTGGGTGGTTGGCATGAGGACTATCACGGGAACATTGTCACATACCGGTGTGCCTGGGAAAACGTTCAGCGATTGAAATCTTGGTTCCTGGAGAACTGTACCGAATCTCTTCAAAAATCTTTGCACATATACCTTCAAGTGGGAAGTTTGAAAAGAATGAGGAAGGAGGATATCGCATTTTTAACGAAACAATTCATCCTCATTTACGCATCGGATATCATTGACGAGGTGTGGGAGAAGCTATCAGAGGCTATGAAAAAGGATGAAGACATCATGAGCCTGAAATATCGAAAAAGTGAAGATCAGCGGAAAGAGGACGAAGTCGATGGACCTATTACCAATGACAAATAAATTTGTATAACAGTAAATGGTTGAATAAATGATGAAATAATTTATAACAGTATTATTAACCCTCCTTTCTAAGCTTACTCTAGAGTAATAATTGAGACGACACATATTTATTGAAAAATCTTTATTTGTAGAAATACATAATTATACCAATTTCTTCACCCCACCGCTTATGGGATTGTATTCAACTACTCTATCGTGTAAGATCAAACAGTATGCCGACGTATCGGCAGGGAAGTTGTCTTTAGCTTCAAACTCGAGACGAACATCTACAGGTCCAAACTTGAGCGATTCGTTTTGTTTCGAGCAGTCGATGACGAATAGGGGAGCGTACTGTAGAAATTCACTCTTTTTCAGCAACGGTTCGGGTTCCTTGTCGTAATAGGAGGTTTGGAAATTGGCGTACATTTCATACAACAGAGCATACTGATTATGACTCATATTGAGATTCAGGTTACCATAGGGATAGCATTGAGAATTCAAGAAGAGTTTAACGTCGGTGATGTTGCAGTGATCGAAATGGCTAGCGTTTCGATTCAGCTTATTCTTCCGACTTGTTTGGAAACCCAATATAACGTAGCGAGGTTTCTCCAGCTGAGTCGATGTCTTCACCGTCCAAACGTGCTTCGAGGTAGTGGGAAGTACAGGATACTCGTATAATTCCCAATTGCGAAAACTCATGGAGATCGCCGGATCTTTCTCGATGAAATTCAACAGCTGTATTTTCCGTTGATCCGCTAGCTTCACATATGGCAACAACCATTCGACCTTATCAATCAGGATTTTGAATTCCTCGTCTTGAGTTTGTAGAACCGCGTTCGTATCGGTCTTTGAACGGGTCAAGATCAACTCGTGTTTGGCGTTTACGATTATCTTGCGATAGTCTTCGGCGAATCCTAGCATCATTTTCAGCGGTACGCATACTTCGAAGTTACCACTGGCATCCACATGGGTTGCATTCACATTAAGCCAACCAGCATTCTCCATCATCCAATTCTGTCCAGGTCTCAGAGAAGGGTAACCTTTCATAAGACTAGTGAGACCGACGTTCTTGCTCCTGTCGATCTCAATAGCATTTATCTCGTAACGCATTTCTTCGAACAGGTGACAAACACCGTTGTTGACCAGTGCTACAGTAGTCGACGGAGTTCCATCAGCTTTGACTATTTTTCCGTACACATGCAATGAACTCTTGCTGGGTAACACGCACAGGTCTTGGTGTTGAACAGCGATACGAATTTCATCACTGTTATTGAAACTTGATGAGGCATAAGGCTTGTGTGTATGAACCTCGTAGTGTGCGATAGACTCGTCAAAAACTACGGGTGTTTGAATGTCTAAGATTTCTTCCTCCATGGTATACAACAGATGATACAGATGCAAACAAATCGTCGCCTTATTTTGCGGAAATTTTTCTTCCAAAAGGTGTGATCTTGAGACCCAAGCTTTTCAGAAGCAGCACGTTCTGAGGTGTCAGCTCTTTGAGAACCGGTTGACGACTGACGTGTTCGGGGCATCTTACCTTATTATTATAACCACTTTTGTTATAAACTATTCCCATTATTGAGCCTTGATATGCAACCTTACGGTTATAACCTCTCCGCGGAAATTAACCAAATCCCCGTCTTGATCGACTATACGAAGTTGGATATGATCTATGATCCTTACGGTGACTGGAAGGTAAATGACGTGAGATGGTACTTCAATGATCTTATATCCAGGTGGAACGACGGGAAAAAACTCATGAATGGTGTGTACTTTACGCTCATTGACGTAGGCACCCGTTGTAATGTTACACTCGACTCGTAGTGCGTTGACTTTAAGAATAGCTACAGGAAGGTCAGACTCGTGAACTTGATCAGCTTGCAAAACACGTGGAGTGAAACCCAATAGGCTGCCTATAGAATCTCTCGGCAGAAAATTTACAGGGTGACTACATTTGATTTCGCTACACAATGTATTATTATTCGGTTTGATGTTGATGGTGATACCCTTATTCGACAAGACACCCTGTACGTAACTCTCTATATCCTCTATTTCATAGCTACCAGTGGGTATAGTAACTACTTCTTTACCCACGTAAATCTTGTTGTGACCAACATCTACATTAGGAATCGAATTAAAAGTCAGTAATTCAACGAGACCGAGGGAATAATTCTTGAGATGGGAAAGTTCAATGGGAGGAAAGTATTGAGTCTCAAGAACCGAGGAGTTCCCCGATACGGTTAGCGTGAACGAATCGTCCATGACTACTGCGAAAATCAAACTGAGTTCGAGGAATTACGCTGCATGTTTATATAGAAACTCGAGACACAAGTGACCGCAGTTGAACGTATCGTAGTCTTGATATCTTTCATGGTTATATTTGACGCTACCAACGCCAAGGTATCTGACGAGGTCCGACGGTGGGTGAAGGTTACCGAAACTGTCAAAGTAGACTACTTCGTCACCGATCTTTCGGTAGGCGACCCAATGTGTGCCAGGACCATCCTTATCATCTAGATTGACGATCGCCGATTCGAGTCTACGCGGTCCGTCCTTGGGCAAATCGTTCCGCATAAAGACGCCGCGGAAATGTGGAATGTTGAGGATTGTCGCGTACTTCAACAGGTCCGCGTCAGTTAGCGCTCGTCGCGGTAGCGTCACTTTTAGTTTTTTGAGTGCGGTCTCAGGTGCAGACCTAAACCCTTCTTGTACGGTTTCAAGTGAAGTCCTTTTCCCAAAGCGATAGCTTCCATAGTCTTGTTATGCCGTTGACTCTCTTCCAGTTGCCTCTTGGCGGAGCTTGCGTCATTTACCGCTTTCGCAATACCTGCTGCACCACCAGCTAACGCGCCGGTAGCACTCAGCCCAGCGAAAAGGGGTATAAGGAAGGGTAAGAAACCTCCAACTTTGGAGGGTAGTGGTAGAATTCGTGGAGAACGTACATTACGTCTACCACCTGCTTTCTTAACAGCTCCTCGCGCACCCTTCAAGGCAGACTTGATGGCAATTTTTGCAGTTTTGCCGGGAATCATGGACTGTTTAGCTGCATCGATAACCTTTCTCAATACCAACGGTTTCCCGATTCCCATGCCAAGCTTGGTTTTCGCTTTCATTGCGTTTGTTACAGCCCAAGCGGCTGTCTTTTCACCAATACCAGCGTCTGAAGCTAAAACCCGTCTCCAAGCTCTCTCGGCCAAGATCTTATCTGCCGCACTTCTAGCTTCAAGATTTTCTCGATTCTGCGAATAGGCGATATCGTGTTCTTTGCAGGCTGCGTCAAGAGGGTTGATACCTGGATCACCGCGCGCGAGTCTTTTCGCTAGTTTGGTGCCAGGTCCGCAGTATTGATAACCAGGCAGATGTAACTCTACGGGAAGACTGTTAATGATCCTGTTGACCAGACCTTTCCCGCAGCGTTTAGTTCGCTTACGACTGACCGTCTTAGCTTTGTGCACGATCATGGTTATGCTCTGACTGAGGAATCATCTTTATAAACACACTATTTATACCGTTTACCGTTAGTCAGAGTCGAGATGAGGTTCGAGACGCAACCCGTCAAGCTACCTGTCATGAATTTCGATAAATTTGTGCAAGAGAATGTTGCAACCAAAAAACGGCACGGTGATTTGCTACCAAACAGCGTGCGCGCGGTATTTTGCGGTCCGTCCAATTGCGGCAAGACCAATGCGCTGCTCTCCCTAATAACGCACCCCAACGGGTTGAGGTTCGAGAACGTTTATATCTACTCAAAATCATTGAATCAACCCAAGTACAAGTTCCTGCAACAGTTACTCGAGGATGTAAATGGCGTTGAGTACTTTCCATTTGACGAGCATGAACAAGTAGTGGTGCCAGACGAAGCCCTACCCAATTCGATAATCGTCTTCGATGATGTGGCGTGTGAGAAACAGGACAACATCAGAGCTTTTTTCTGTATGGGAAGACATAAGCACGTGGATTGCTTCTATCTCTGTCAAACCTATGCCCGCATTCCCAAGCATCTCGTGCGTGATAATACCAACCTTTTGGTACTATTCAAGCAAGATGAAATGAACTTGAGACATGTATACGACGATCATGTGAATACCGACATGACTTACGCGCAGTTCAAAGACTTGTGCTCCGCGTGTTGGAACAACGGCAAATATGGATTCGTTGTAATAGACAAGGACAGTGATATAAACGAGGGTAGATATAGGAAAGGGTTTGACTGTTCCGTGAGCATAAAGTAGTGAAAAAAATGAGAAGTGGGATCAGTAGCGTTTCAGTCACAGCTGCGTCAACATGCAAGGTATTCGTGAGCAAAAAGAAGCCTTGCGTCACATCGCTAAAGCCAGTGCAGCGATTCGACGTAAACACAGAATGTTAAAGTCGGGTAGGGAGACCGCTGAAAAAACTATGACCGATGTTTTCAAACCGGTAATTACACCGCTGCAACAATTGGTGGACATTTCTCAAACGACTGTTAAGCCCGTCAAAGAAGAGCCGATCAAACATGAGCCGTTCAAACACGAGTCTCGTGGCGATGATTCCTTTCTGCAAGATGAGTCTCAAATAGCGGATGAGGAAGCGAATGTGACTTTACAGCCGACGGATGAGATTACCGACGAGTATCTTGGAATATTACAAGACGGGCGAAGTGATCTAGATAACGTTTTCGGTGTACGCAAACTCGCTCACGACAGGTTAATGATGGGTGACTCACCGATAAGTTTTGAAAATGATTTCATTCATGTAGGTGACATGAGCTTTACAAAGACAAGAGGTTTGTTCGAACTATTATTCAAAAAGATTCCCGATGAGATCTACGTGAGTTCAGATGATATCCGAAATTATAAACAAATCGTATCTGCAACGAATGCACATCGAAAATACTACAAAACTGGTCAACCTGTTCGGGACTTGAACAACCCCAAGTTCAAGAAGTTTATAGCACAAGCCTTCACCGTTCCACTTGCACGCAAGGGTCAAGGTGTGCTACCGGAGTTTATGGTTGCCCGAGAAGGTAGAGGAACGGACTATGTTCACTGGGATGATCCCAACGAGCTGGTGGAACGTTTGCGTTTGCTTCTAGCTTCCCAAGCAGCTGGAAACTCGAGTCACTTCAATGAAATTGTATCAATAATCGAAGAATTACGCGAAGCTGGTATCATTTATTAACCAACATCTATCCATTTTTACCGTCATTTCCAAGATGAGCGTTGATGTGTTCGGACGACAGTTGGACAAGGGTGCAGCTGTAAGCGGTCGTGGTCCTCCCGGTGTTGGGTTTAAGTTCACCACCGACGGACATTACGATATAGACAATAAGAGGCTGTGCAACGTCGCCAATCCCGTGCAGCAAAGTGACGCCGTTACTATGAATCTCATGCGACAGGAGATCGACCTCGTGAGAAACGAAATCCTCTCAATGGTACATGCTTCGGACTCCCGCATAACAGATGCTCTGCGCACCCTAGGTGTTGATATTGAAGCAGGTCAAGACCTGTCGACTCGCACCGCCAAGATCATTCTTGAGCTGGACACCAGACTGACAGTGTTGGAAAATGAACGAGAAAAAGCTAGCACTCGTGACGGAGCTGCATAGACCAGCTCGAAAGAACTATCAACGTCGTCGTGTAGATGTTCGCGGTTTGGATGAAACCTGGCAAGCGGATCTCGTTGATATGGCAGCTTACGCAGGAGCAAATAAAGGTTACAAATACATGCTCACCGTCATCGATATATTCTCCAAGTACGCTTGGGCCGTGCCAATGAAGAGTAAGACCGGTAGAGATACCGCGAGTGCTATGGAATCTGTACTCGTACAGGGACGTACCCCGAAGAATTTACACGTTGACAGAGGCGGAGAATTTTATAATTCAAATTTCGATTCCGTCATGAGACAATATAATATTAAATTATACTCAACCTTTAGTAACTTGAAGGCATCAATCTGTGAGCGCTTTAATCGTACGCTGAAAAACAAAATGTGGATGCAGTTCAGTCTGCACGGAAATTACAAGTGGATCGACATTTTATCTGATTTGGTTTCGGCTTACAACAACTCTAAACATCGGACTATTCGCATGAAGCCAAAGGACGTTTCCCCTAGAAACGAGCGGACATTACTGCAAACTGTATACCAAAGAGTTCGAGTCAGATCTGACAAGCCGGCAAAGTTCAAAGTTGGAGATAAAGTCCGAATCAGCAAATACAAGAATGTTTTTGAGAAAGGATATACGCCAAATTGGACGACTGAAATATTCACGATTATCCAAGTAGTAAATACTGATCCAGTAACGTACAAGCTTAATGACTATCAGGATCAGCCCATAGCGGGTGGCTTCTACGAACAGGAACTTCTCAAAGTTAAGAATTCCGACATCTACCTGGTGGAGAAGGTGCTCAAGAGACGTGGAAACAAGCTATTTGTAAAATGGTTAGGATTCAATAATACACACAATAGTTGGATAAATAAGTCTGACTTGTAAGGTTTATTAATAAAGAAACAATATTTGACAAGTATACGTTTATTTATTCTACACAGTCTTATCGTAACCCCACGGAAGCGTGTCCGTCGTGTCAGGAAATATGATCCTCTTGTCGTCGTTCCAGCTCAGCGCTATCTTCCTCTGCGACACCGTATAAACCTGATGATTCTTGCTTTGAATTAAATTTTGACTTTTTGTTAGATTTCGATGCTGCAGAGCACATTGTAGGTAGTCATCGAACGTTATGGTTCTCAGTGTTGCCCCTTTGACTCCCTTAGCACGTTTCTGCTCTCTATTTTCACCTAAAACCTTGAAGGAATATAATTTAGCTCTTAAGCCTACAAACTCAGTCATTATCTTTCCATTATTTTCGTCTTTCATTAATCCCAGTACTTTTTTGTTAACCAGCGGCATCTTGTAAATATTTTCCGAAGGATAGTCGGAGGTATCGAATCGGTCCAAATCGCGTTTCATGAGCTCGTATATATCGGGTACGGTAAAGTGATATATGAGACTATCCGTGTCGGTATACATAAGCTTTGCTTGGTCACCAAATCTGCTTTTTATGTAATTATAATGAAAATCATAAATGTAGGTTTTAGCGAGATCCATAATAGAAAATCCTCCGTATATAGGTTTATTGAATTTAATTTTCGTCCGATTCAACTCAATTATCGTCATATCTTCACCGAATATAGTACTGCTATGAAAATTAGGTTTCGCGATAAGCGCTCGCGCACCGTATCTCCCATCCCACTTTGTAACTAGCCTCACGTCTCTATGTTTTCTAACGTTTTCCATGGTTTTCCCGAAAACAGCGTTATTCATAAGTTTGTAAAAGTTCTTTTCGAAGTCGTTGTTGGACTTTTTACGCAATTCAGTATTCAAATTGATATATTTTTTGAGCCACGGTGCTTGCTTGAATTTCAATACTCGATGGATTTTCGTTAACTTCATACCTAAACTCAAACACTGCTTCAAAACCTTGTAGTGTATGACGTATTGCTGTTTTGAGAGGAGGGTAGTTGTTAATTTAGAATTTTTGCAAGTCGAAAGAGGTGGGATGTAATGCTCCGGACACAACGGTAAGTCTTTGTGAGAGTCCTGAAGTTCTCGCGGATATTCTAAATCTACCTCAAGTATGTAACCGATGGAGGATTCATCCGAGACA
Source organism: Tenthredo amoena (assembly GCA_963966615.1). NCBI lineage: Eukaryota > Metazoa > Arthropoda > Insecta > Hymenoptera > Tenthredinidae > Tenthredo > Tenthredo amoena. The sequence goes on along the minus strand of OZ016499.1, from coordinate 276,713 downwards.
TCTAAAACATCGAGGTGTTCGAAATTCGACATCCATTCGAAGGAACTATACGGTAGGTAATGACTCATAGCTGCACCATATAGATTATTAACATCGAAATACATGAGGTATGATTCTTCTCGATTCGGATCGAATGCTGTCCCCATGTATCTGTTGTTGGCTTTAGCGTATCTATTAGAGCATTGAGCTACACCGCCGCGAATGCCTCTTTCTATAAACATCAACATATCAATGTCGACGAGGAGCTCGAGTTCAACACCCGTGCACTTGAGCATCGCGTCAAACGAGAGGCCCGGCGCCATATAATAATGTAACGGATCTAACTTATAAGTGGACCAACAATTACTTCTAAAATTTTGAAAAATATCCGCTAAAAGGAGCACATCCGTTTGCAGATACAAGTCCGAATATTGACCTAAAGTTTTGACTTGAAAAGTTTGCCAAACATTACACGCGTGTAAATAATTATCCTCTGAAATACCCACATCATTTAATTTTGAATAAAATTTTTCTATGGGAGGTAACTGTGCTTCTTCAAGACTCTCCCAACTGTCTACGTACTCGTAGGGAAATACACCTTTCCTCGTCAATAACTGAAATTCTTCAACGCTTCCGCAGTGTTTACGCGTGATTAGTTTCTGCTCGTCGTTCAGATAAGACGCTAATTTTTCTAGACTACCCGGCATGAATCTGAACGAATCAATAAACCTAAAATGTATAGATGTTCCTTTCACACTCTTTGTAAAGGAAATATATCTATCCTTGTTGATCGGTAAGAGAGTCAACGAGCCTTCAAAAGATGTTGCTAACGTTTTAATCAAGAAATGTGAGTCGTAACCCGATAAGTTATGAAAGACCACCGGAATGATATGCGAATCTTTGTAATTTAAATTGCATCCTTCGTGCGCTGCACCACGATATTTGCCTGTAAAATGGCAATGATCGCGATGTTTCACCTCTCGATGTTTGAATGGTTTTTCACAAATGTGACAAGTCTGAGCCGAATGAAATGCTTGTTTCTGGGAATGACTCAACGATTCCATAGGTATGATACACTTGAAATAAGGTTCCAAGGCTTGAGTCAATTCTTCCAACTCGTTCACAAACCACTCTATACAATCCTTTCCGCGATTGATTCTGAATTTGGAAACTGAATCGTCAAAGGTGCAATGTAAATAGTAGGCAATACTGTATGGAACATGTTTTTCATACACTCTCCTATTCTCGGATGTATCGTTAACCGGTTGCAAGAGACATTCCAGATCAGCGTAAATACAAAACGGTACATTTTCTTTATGTTTGAAGTTTTTGAATTTCAAGATCTTATCTTTTTCGTCCGGTAATATCACTCTACATTTATTCAGATTCGCGCAATCAATCCGGTGTTTGGTTAAACAATTTTCAGTCTGAAAATGGCTCAAACACCTGTCACACAACCAGCTACGATGGTCATGCTTTGAAATTTGTGAACTTAACAGTCGAGACAAATTTTTAATCCATGCAAAATGATATATTGTATCGTTAACATCATCAATTTCGTTTGACTCGATATTAGTTTCTAACATAAGAAGATGTATGGTAGACTTGTCTGATTTTACTTTACTCAAATAAAGAGGTACTATTTGATGATCATCTATACCGTAAACATTGATCGTAAGATCATTTAATTTTTCAAACTTCGAAATTTTATCGAGACTCATGGGAAAATTCAAACCTTCATACCTTAGCACTGTGCTGAAATGTGGATAAGAAGTCGCTCTATTTACATGATTACCTGCTGGGTGTAGAGCTGCGGTGACTGACCAGAGAAAACAATACGGATCGTCGTTCATAATATTTACCACTGCCTTTTTATCTTGTATATACTTCGGTAACTGCGTGTAAGTAGATATACCTCCTCGCAGTGGTACATATTTGTTGATATTCACGGCTATGTTCATAATTTCAGTCAACGACCATCCCGAATCCTTTTCCTGGAAGTCTTCAATCTTGACTAACAATTTCTCCTTCACATTCTCGTCAAACCATTCATCTATATTTGTCGCTGGAAGAATAGCTTCATTTTTGGTATTGAAGAACTTCATTTCTTCGATAATTTCACCGCTTTTTACAGTTTCGAATTTGCAGGACAACACTACATTTACTTTCAAGTTTCCTTCTTTTCGAAGCATATTCTTCAATCTGGGGATGATTAGTTTTTTCGAATCATCTAGAAAATGTTTGAGATCTTTGTGTTGCAGATTCGCTATCATCCCAGTTCTTATTCTTCCTTTGAAAGCTGACTCCAGCTCTTCCCACTTTACTCTGTCACTTCTCCGCAGTCTCCTCGCACCTTCCCCTGTTTTTCGACACTGCTCAAACCGCGCTTTCAATGATTTCAAGATTCCTATTGTTGTCAAAATTCTTGTTTTTTCTCCGATCGTTGAAGCGGATTTCCGTAAAATTTTGTTTAAAAGCCTAATGTTTTGAGTTCCAAATCTAATCCACTTCTGTGTTTCCGTAGTCGATGATTTCTCTTTCAGAATTTCATAAGCATTTTGCATAATGCTGATAAGTTTAAGACATTTAGCCGCATCCATTTTCGTGATTACTAACAACAATTGTACACTGCAAAAGTTTAAGCGCGAATGGTTCTTGAATACCGAGGAGGAGTCATTTTATAGGTCAGCACCATCGACAAATTCTGAGAACTGTGAAATTTGATCCGAGAACCCTTTTTACAGAATGTTCTCGAAGCAAGTCCTAATCAAATGCAATTTGATCAGCATGGAAGTTTCGTATACTATAAGATAAGAGATAGGTTTGTGAGGATATTATTCATATAATACGTTTATTATTCATATTGTTCATACAAGTGAGAATCACATATAGATGATGGTCAACGTTTGATAATTTGATATCATTGCATGAATGTATTACCTCTACTACGAATATATGATTATTACACAGACACATCGAAATATTAACATATTTGTGTATAGAAATAGGTTCAGAGTTAAAAATCATTTGTTTTCATAGTTGAATTCGATTTGATTGAATTGTCCCCCGAGGTAGCGCATCATCAGTCTATCCTCTTCACATGCTTCCATCATCTTTTGGAGAAGATCCGCGTCGTCGTTCAGAATTTTTGTCATCCGAGCTGGTAGAAATACCGAGCAGCTGTTATCCACATCAACCATGAATCTGGCTCCAAATTTAGTCTGAACTTTGCGGATGTTGCTGATTTGGTGATCTCTGAACACTTCCAGATCCGTCAATTTCTTCGTTGGAAGAAACTCCTCCAGCCGACCGATTTTATTAATCTTCGTAAGGTCCATGCTTTTCTTGGATTCAAATTTTGATATTCCTCAGTCTGCCTGTGATTTGATTCAGATTGGACTTGGCTTCGATTAGACTTTTCACTTCTTCGATATTTCTCAGCAGTAGATGTAATCGTTTTTTCAGTTCTCTTCGCTGCTCTTGCAGGTTATTCTGCATTACTCGAAGATCGGTTGAAGACTAATTGTCAGCTTAAAATTTCCTTTTCTTTTATATACCCTACACCCTTCCATTAATTTTCTAGAACATTCCAAAAGATTTTTTTTGCACGTGTCACAACTTGAAGGTTATTCCGAGAACTATTCTTCTGAGAATCATTAGGCTAATCATATTTTTGCATTCCTAGGTAACTCGATAATCGCGTAACTCGATCCGAACAGGGTGCCGAATAATTCCAGGAACTGCCCGAAGGAAGCTTCTAGAACTCCCTGACCCAGGGCTTGGAATCTTATTTCGGAAATGTGTGATGTCATATTAAGAGTGTGTGCCGCTAATACAAGGGTGTGTGACGTCATATTAAGGGTGTGTGCCGCTAATATAAGGGTGTGTGACGTCATATTAAGGGTGTGTGCCGCTAATATAAGGGTGTGTGACGTCATATTAAGGGTGTGTGCCGCTAATATAAGGGTGTGTGACGTCATATTAAGGGTGTGTGACGTCATATTAAGGGTGCGTGCCGCTAATATAAGGGTGTGTGACGTCATATTAAGGGTGTGTGCCGCTAATATATAAGGGTGTGTGACGTCATATTAAGGGTGTGTGACGTCATATTAAGGGCATGTGACGTCATATTAACGGTGGACGACGCCATTTTAAGTGTGACGTCAGGTGTCCCCCTCCACCACCCTCACACGGACACGGAAGGGTGCGTGTGTGTGCGTACGTGTACGTGTGCACTAACACGCGTTGGTCCAGAACCGGCCTTATATATCTACTTGTGTATAATCAAATACCGCAGTAACCACCAACAACAATTCGGACCAGATTAAATTTAAATATTTAAACTTACTATTGCATATGCTCTAAAAATCTAAAAACGTATATATAAATGAATAAAAATCAATTCACAAATTTGCCAATTGTACATCTCACATATTAGCAATGTCCTAGTTTTTATGCTATCAAATTCAGAGGACCCCGTATCTGACCTTATGTCAAACTGATTTCAGGCAAATTTCATCAAACTGGAGTAAGTTGCATTTCGAACCACGCCGTTTAAAATTCTCAATTGGCCGACTCCCCCGGAGCGAATGGTTTTCAAGATATTTGAGTATAAAGTTATGAAGCTGCAGCTGTCATGCTGCCCTTGCCCTTGATATTTTTGAAGCTTATACGTACTTAAATATCTTGACAGCCCTCCACTTCGTGGGATTTAGCCAATGGAAACTTTTAATCAGCATTGTTTGAAATGCAACATACTCCACTTTTATCGAATTTGCCTGCAACCACTTTTACAAAAGGTTGGATACGGAGTCCTTTATTCTTTACATATGCGAAAATCTCCATCAAGATTTTTATATTTCATTGATCTTATCACATTTTAACTGGACATTGCTTTTATACCGTAAGATATTGTATCGGCAACTTTTACTTTTGTTTCATCTCGGTTGAGTTGTTTGGTATATTATGTTGCTTTTTCATACGTTAATATTCATGTATACCAATATCTCGAGTAAAACTATCCATTATTCTGATTCAATTATAAACTAACGTCAACAAATTATTACTGGATGCTTGGACCTTGATAACTGGACTTCAGTATATCGTTCAATAAAAATACCTTTTTTTTTATAACTGATTTGTTCACTAATATTTATACATACTCATTAGGGTGGTCCTTATTTGATGTGTTTTTTATGTTAAAGCTCCCATAGGCTCAAATTGTTTGAAATAAATTCTTGTAAATTTTAACAAAGTTTCTGGTTTCTCTCTGAATTCTAACCTATGCCTCACTGTCTTTTTACGTTTACCATTTAAATAACATAAAATTATTGGCCCTGAAAAATCAATTTTTTATTTTGGCTAAGGTAATATGTAGTTCAATAAATTTGAAACTTTATCGCAAGGATAGTAACTATCCCACTGAATTTTTATAGACTTTTAGCGATCATAATTTTGGTGTTGCTGCTTGATATAAAATACCTTTTTTAATTTTATTTATTTTTATTATTAAATTGTTTCTTTAAGCTAAAAATCTATGAAAATTCGGGAGGATAGCTACTATCATAAGGACAAAGTCTATTGAGTTTCAAATTTTTTGAACCATTACTTCAGCTAAAATAGAATATTGATTTTTTAATTCCAAAAATCCCATTTTATTTAGATGGTAAACGTACACACATAGGCAGTGGGGCACGGGTTAAAATTCAGATAGAGACCTATAACTTTGTAAATATTCATTCGAAATTTATTACGAACCATTTATGCCTACGAGAGCATAAAAATTCAAAAATACCTCGAATAAGGACCACCCTAATACTCATATTCACAGTAAAAATATACATTTTGATTACTCCATACTAAACTGACAATAGCACATAATTGTTACTGGAATACTTATGATGATTCTGCATTACTTAGTACGTTAAATAACATTACTTTTTATCGTTTAGTCAATGTTATCTTAATTATAAGATTGATATTGTATTTTTATTCACCTCTGATAATAAATTGCATGATCGCTATATCACTTTGTTAATCATCTGGCTTTTTATCTTATATTTTTATATCAATAGCTGTAATTTATAATCATAATGCATTTATTTTTAAGTTATATCCATCATCGAAATATCCACATTTTCATTTACTTGACGTAAACAGTAAAAGATAGGTATAGCATGTGGGTAGCAGTGTCCACACATTAGGTTTTTAATTTTCTTAAGTTCTCGCACCGAGTCAACCGTTGTCCAAATCTGTCTCTAAATTTCGACTTTTCAAGAATTATCTGCACAGTCGTATGCAGCCAATCTCTGTATTTCTCTTTTTACGTACTACAGGTAGTATAGGGAATGCACAGTCCATGCTCTATCCAGCTCTATGTAATAGTTTCATCCGTGTACGTAATCATATACATACAGAGAAGTTATCTTCAAAGTAATTACTCAGTCACTGCCAACTCGGTCTCCCCATGTTTTTCATCTGTTCTTCGCAGGCTGGCCATCCAATTTTTAAGTTTGAAACTCGGTTTATGCAATTGTTTTACACACAGCTGTAGGGTGAACCAAGGTGCAGAAAAAAACAGACGAAAAACTTGGGGAGTGTCGAGTTGGCAATGACTGAGTGATTACTTCATACATACCTATATAAAATGTTTGATTTTTTCATGCTATGTTTTATAGACATCTGTATTTTAACCCACTAATAATACAGTTCTTTGAAAACGTAATTCTTCACGATTCGATCATCACGTTGATTACCAAGATAAATTCTCAATGAATCCCATGAACGGACACGCGAACAAGCAACATACAATTGCCCATGAATAAATACATCTTTCCGAAGGTCAAGACCAATTTTAGCAAAAGTCTGTCCTTGCGACTTATTGATAGTCATAGCGAAAGCTAATTTTACCGGAAATTGTTTTCTTTTGAACGTGAACGGATAATTGTTCTCACAATACAATGTTATACGATTCAGAAATACAATTTCTCCAACCCTGTCACCCGTCAGAACTTCGCATCTAAGCAGATTATTTCTGAGATCCAAAATCAATAATCTAGTACCATGCCAAAGACCTTCGTGTATACTCAGATTTCTAATTAGCATAACGACACTATTCACCCTGAGCCGCAGTTCATGTGGAGGAAGAGAAGGTGGATTCAACGTATTCAAATATTCTGGAAGTAGAATTTCACCTATATCATCATTGTCGTTACAATTTTCCGTACTATCTACGCTTGTATATACCTTTTCATTTTCAATTTCTAAAAGCTTGACAACTCTTTCATTTATTTCATTGACGTCAACATTTCTTGCAGATAAAATTGCACATTTTGCTGCTTCTCGATATCGTTTTTTTCTAATCAGGGTACCGAATGTGTTCTCTACTATATCAGCATCCAGGCTCGCTAGACAACAGTGTGGAATGCTTATATTGTCATTTATATCATTCAAGACTCCATCGCCTAGATCTATCAGAAATTTCATAAAATCAATTTCATGAGGTAGCGTGCACATGTTTTGTGTTAACGAATATTTCTTAAAGTGTCGCCAAACTGGGCTAAATTTAATTGATAAATTAACTGTTTCACTCCTAGTACTATGCAATTTAATCGGCAGAAGTTGCCTAAAATCACCACCAAGAATGACAATTTTTCCACCAAATGGCAAATCATTATTCATAATATCCCGCAAGGTTCGATCCATCACTTCCAAAGCGTATCTTGGAGCCATAGGAGCCTCGTCCAAAATGAAAATATCAGTATCTTCGAGGTATTTAGCTTCAGTGGATTGCAATTTAATATTAGACGAAGAATCCGCAAATAGAGGAACTGGCAATCCGAAAGTCTTGTGAACTGTTTTGCCATTAGGAAGCAATACTGCTGCTATTCCAGTGGAGGCCATCGTGATGACTCGCTGATTTCTACCCTTGAGTAGATTCCAAAGAGTGATATAGAGGAAAGTTTTTCCAGATCCACCTGGTCCATCGATGTAATAGCATGTATTTGCATTTTCATACTTATTATCACTTACATTCAAAATGACATCGACAATTTCTTTTTGCTCAGCATTCAATATCGTATATTGCTTCTTTCCATTCTCCATAGCTTGTTGAAGTGATACGTCGTCGTCAATCTCAACAATATCTGCTAATTGTATCATTTCCGGAAAATCAGTGAGACTTCGACCTTCGACGCAAAGCATTGCATTTATCTGGGCATACGATTCATTTTGCCGAACCAGCGAACCTGAAGATTGTGCATAATCTTCAGACATTGCAACTTTGAATTCTTCCCAAAGATGTTCAGGATGAACTGGTTGACAGTGTATCAAAATGCGAACAAATAACCTGCGCAATTGTCGAGGCATCATCCAAATTTCTGCTTCGTGCATTGCTCGGCTCCATTCTTCATCGTCTTCAATGAGACCTAATTTCAAACAAGTAGTTGTAAATGTTTGTTGAAGTTCTCCATCTACAGTTCGCAGATATTCGAAACTTGTAGCCCCTCTGATTGTCAATAATAACAACCGCAAATGGAACAGTTCTATCTGTGTGGGACTGACAGCATACATACGACCAATGCAATTGAAATGAGATTTGCGTGGTTTCCAATGAGAAACATTTTTACCATTACAGTCCTTTTGCTTTTGAAATGTATAGCGTGATGGAATATCAATGTACAAATATTGTCTGGCTTGCATGTCACGTGAATTCAAAGCAAAGTAGTCTAAAAGCATAGTTGCTTGGTCCAATGTATTCATAAGCTCATTTTCATCAGCACCAATGTTGATTGTTAGGTTTTGTTCATTTGGTAAGTGCACAGGTAAGCGTGAAATAGCATGACTTTTGTCATGCAGAGTTTTACTCAGAATACGCCAGACTGCTTCCACAGGTCCTACATAACGAGAATCAATATAATCGCGTATTTCATCATGATTTATAACAGTATCGTCGTGAATTTCGCCAATAGTTACCGTAGCAGCATCGTGACCTTTGTAGATATATTTGTATAGGTATTTCACGGACTTAATACTCGAAACAATTTCAACATTAATATGAGAATTGAATAGACTTAACAGCATTGGACAGTAGGGTACGACGTAACGATTGTTGACACTGTACCCGCCAGGACGCTCGAAAAATGCATCACCAGTATCTTTGCGACGATAAGATGGATATCCGTCTACGTCCATGGTTGTTTCCTCGCACAATGATCTGGGATAATGTTTAGAACACTTACCGTCAACCAAACACCAATCACCGCAAGGCCCGTGAATCATATGTCTCATAACAATCTCATGCAAAACTCGGTTCTCAGACGGATCGGGAATTTCAGCAGAAATATAACGGTCAACTATATTGGGAGTTGTTATTTTGTAGTTTTGACGCAGTGTTACCAGCATATGTTGTAACCGTTCGGCGCACATCAACTAAGCCGATCGCGCACCACCAACAGCGCAGCGCACGGGATCACGCGATGACGTCACCGCGAGTATAAAAGTCGCGCAGTTGCGGCGCTCGAGGAGCGATTCGTGGCAAAGCGCCCATCCTATCCACTAGTATCCTATCTTCAAGCAAACTGCTAAAATTGAGTTTGACTTCTTAGCTTCAACTTGCCATTTCGGAATTGTCAAAAAATTGCTATTCGCGAGGCCCATAAAATTGTTTCTTGTTAATTCCATAAATTTACATTTCATTCAAACTGACATATTGTAGAATAAATAAAATCCAAATTATAAATACTAGTTTGGAGATTTATAGGTTATCCTAGCTTCAAATTCATCGCAAATTCGCGTTGAACAAATACTTTATTGACTGAGTTGATCTTGAGCAAACTTCGAACACTCGATAAGCCTAAATCGGTTCTTGATAATTCGAAGAGATTATTTATTTATTTTTTTTTGTTTTACTATTGGCTCTAACTAAATTAAATGTATAATTAGTTATAAAATTCTTTATTATAATTTTTTTTTGTACAACTGGTTGCAACCAATATCATTTAATATCGATTTGAGATAAATTTTATTCTGTTCCATAAGGAATTGGTTCTTTATCTGCCATATTAACACCCTTACGTTTTCAGGATATAACAAGAGAATCTTAGCTAGAGACAGCTTCGGTCAGACCTATTACAGACAGCACTTATAGAGCTATAATAGCTATACGTGTCTGGGTGATAGCGTTTGTCCCAAGTCTGATAGGCAGACACGGTCGCGAAAGCGTCCCTGTTCTGCAGGAGACGGTTCTGGTGGAGGTATAATTCTCATCCGAATCCGTGCAACAGGAAGGTGGCTTCACTGGAGGTTTAATACCCAGCCAAGTCCACGACAAGGGATACGATTTCTTTTAAATTTTCGTACGCGCTGCTCCGAGTCCCTCCGGACAAATTACTCACAATAACTGTAAATTTTTATCTGTCTTCAACTCGATAAAAATTAACAAAAAGGTTACAATGTATATGCGGTAAACCTCTTTTTTGAAACTCAACAACATAAACGTATGCTGCTACTTCTCCGAAGCACTTTTTCTTAACAATTAGATCAATCAAAACATTTTTCTTAATGCTGAAGACTCGTGCGCAAATGTCTGGTCGATCGGCGGCTTGTTGTCCTGGAAGAAGATTTTCACGGATTTCTCTCCAACTTGGATTACATGTCATCGTTATGAAAAGATCTGGTTTACCATATTTACAAACAATAGCCATTGCATCTTGGTAATTTTGCATCATATTGCGCGGTGAACCTATAAATGACCTATAAATTTCCAACACGACCATTCACATCATTTGCAGTATTTTGCAAGTAGTCTATAAGTCCGATATAGGATTCTGCGCGCAGTTCTTTTTGGTGCCCCTTACAATATTCTATTCGGTCCTTCTCAATTTTTACATAATTGTCCACTGCCCATTGCTGGAACAACCGACGACCCATAATGAAAGGATTGAAGTCGTCACGTATACTCAATCGGTACTTTACATAGGCTAACCTGGAAACACGTCGATTGCTGTTCAACCGCATTAAATTACGATGCCAACCCCGAGGACCACGTGGGTAGAATAGGGGATAGATCCAAGGCTCGACATTTGGATCCATACTACTGACTTGTTGCAGAACTTTATCATTCCTATTCCGAATACATACGTAAGATTCCGGAATCTCGCCATCAGCAGTTGTAGAAAACACAGCAGCCACTTCATTAGCTCTCTGAAAGTTATACCGGCGTCGATCCACACCTGGCTTCAACGTAAATAGCATACTAAGCTCAGGGACTGGCTCATTATTTTCCAATGCTAATCGCCTTTGATTTGCTAATTCTTCACCCATCATTTGATATGATTGTGCAAATATATTGTACTGCCGCATTATTCGATCTCATGTTAGTACAATTTCGCCATCGAGTTCAGAATTGTGATTCAAGCGATGTTCCGTTGCTTCGCTTGGATCAACTATAAAGAGTTGACCATAACTCGGAGGTTCATTCAAAGCAGAATACAGTGATGTATTCACTTGGTAATAAATCTGACCTCGAATCTTAAAGCAATAGGGTCCAGGTCGTCTTGCGCCAAAATTAAATAGATTGGCATTGAATGAAGCAAACGAAAATAAACTATTGTAGCATCTTAAACGTTTATAAAAATCGGTAGACTTAGGATGATTAGCCTCAAACAGTTCACGCAGTTCGATAGGGAAATCGGGCATCGTATCAAGAAGTACACTCCCGTGGCTACAACAATCATTGAACGAATTCCCTCGATTGGCCACCTTCTCTTGTGAAAAATGTCGGGCACCACAATGAATACATAGTACCTCCAATCTCCCAATATAATGTTCAGAAATTTCAGCTAAACATTCAATGTTGAAGTTTTGAATATTAGATGACTCTCCGTGTATTGCTCTGAATCTGCGTTGCCGTTCACAATTATTTAGACCGACAATATCAACATCTTGAACAAGAATTGGTAAACTTGACGTATATAATTCATTTTGTGAGTCAAGTTGAATATTTTATTCATCGTTAATTACTATACGGCGACAACCTACATCATTGCTAGAGATTTGCCTCTGACGCCGCTGACATTGAGTTGCATTATTTCTCTCCCGAGTTCTCTCTCGACGTGTGCGTAAATACTCCTCCTCTTCTTCAACAGTCCGAATAATCTTACGACGTGGCATTATAAGAACAACTCTAAATTGACAGCACTGCGCTTACGATAGCCAATGATTAGTCATTGCATTACTGATTTACAATTGTATTAGTACTTATGATTTCATCATTGGGTACTCGTAGAATTCATCAGGGGTCTCATAATGTCTTATTAGGTATGTACTCATAGTTTCATCATTAGGTACTCATAGGATTCATCAAGGTACTCATAAGGTCTTATCAATTAGGTACTCGTCAAAAAATGAGTTGTAATTACCAGCTAGTTATCAATATGATCAATCATCGCATATATTTTTGATTTAAATTCAAATATTATAATTTTTTTCACAAACAAATTACAAAATATAGAACAAACGTACAAGAAAATAAATAAATTGAGGTGAAATTTTTAATTATTTTGCTATATATACGTATTGAACGGGTGTTAAACTCCTTCTATTGCAGACCTGAAAAAATAAACAGTTTAATGAATACAAAAGTTATCTTCCGTACTTTAATCGACTTGGCAGTTTTGATTTTTTTGTTTTTTTATGAATCCAAAAATTTGGGTTACGTACCTGATATGAATTATGCAGGGTGGATCCCTATCGTCCGTACACTGTAAGTAGGTCAATTAATTCAAATTATCTGATCGCTGGGACCATGACCATAGTCAGTTGACAACGAAGCGATGTTTGAGAATTTAACCTGAAAATAACAGTAACTACAAAACATCTCTTCAGTCGTAAGTTTTACAATTTGGATATTGAAAGATGCAATCACGTACCTTGTGTATATATGTATATATTGTAACTTTTTGGCGTTGCTCGGATCGCGGCACTGAAGGTGATGCGATCCGGAAGTTACTTGTAAGTTCTTTATCTTGAAATTATAATCAGGACCTCCCGAAATAATTATATGTTAGACCCTAATACAGACTAGGGCGGAGCGAATCTCGCCGTAGCTGCCTCCCTCAGACCTGGATGCGGTAATCCGCACCAAGGCTGTATCAGACTTGGATCGGCGTTATCTTACCAAGACAGTACCCTGACTTGGATGCAGCTAGTGCACCAAAGCAGGCATCTGATCCGGGCAGCGTTTGCCTGACCGAAGCTGTATGTTAGCTATGGATTGATTAGTAGAATAAAGGAAAGAAAGAAGTTCTGAGATGGATTTTAGCTGTTCAGTTAAATAATAATTTAATCTATAAAAATTATGAGTAAAAATATTACAAAAAGAAAATTGTTACAAAAAAAAAAGTATTAACCTAAAGAGTTAAATAACAAGAATAACCTAAGTTTTGAATGTGTTTTGAGTTTTCGGCTAAGCCACGATATTACCGTTATAAAAGTGTGAGAATAATAGATAATGTATTGAATGGTAAAGATTTGAGATTGATATGAAATAATCAGATAAGTTGACTCTATACGTAAGTCCCTGCTATAGGTGACTCCGTCTTGCAAAACGATTCTAAAAGGTACCTGGGCTCTATGCCTGTCAGGTCCTGGCTAAATAGTAGTGAGTCGCACCGGTGCTATACCTGGAATGCGCTGCTCTGCCGAGCAGCACCGCTCATTTTATAGCGCTTTGTGACGTCAGTTGTTATGCGTGAAGGGGGATGCGCGGTTGTCTCATGTATTCGTATCAGGCATAACGCCTGATACGTTACAATATATATACCGTGAGAATCAGGTGAAACCGAATGGTCCATCCGCCCAGACGGTGAATATTTGGTATTTTCATGGGGATAGCCACTCGTTGCACTGAATATCCCTAGGGTGATTTTGGCGCGCGGTCGATAAAACTCGGCAGATCGACCGCGCGCCAGGATCACCCTAGGGATTATTCAGCGCAACGAGTGGTTAGCCCGCTAAAAATACCAAATATTCACCGTCTGGGCGGATGGACCATTCGGTTTCACCTGATTCTCACGGTATACTATATTATATATACATGATATCAGCAATTTTGCATAGAACACGCTGGTAAGAAGAAATTGCAAACTTTCTTAGATTTTTGCTGGTCAAAAGTTGCAAACTTTCGTAGATTTGGCACGATATTTCAAACAAAGAACTTTTTTCTAACAAAGAACTGCTTTTTGAACAAGAACCACACGTTGCTCTATGCATGCGCATTGCGTAGCGCGCATTTCGCGGTGACGGAAGTTGCGTCACATCCGTTACAATCTCTTTTTTAAGGAGGGGATTCATCATTATCATTATTATTATATTATAATTATCGTCATTATCATTATAATTGATGTGTCAACATTTGAGCTGGTGCCACCTGAAAAATGTCCAGGTCATCCTCTGTATGTCCAGGTCTCCCACTTCGTAGTTTTCGGTGCCCAGGTCCTTCGCCCCGTAGTTTTTAGAGTCCAGGTCCTCCGCTCCGTAGTTTTTAGAGTCCAGGTCCTCCGCTCCGTAGTTTTTCGTATCCAGATCCTCCGCTCCGTAGTTTTTAGAGTCCAGGTCCTCCGCTCCGTAGTTTTCAGTGTCCAGGTCCTCCGCTCCGTAGTTTTCCGTATCCAGGTCCTCCGCTCCGTAGTTTTCGGTATCCAGGTCCTCCGCTTCGTAGTTTTCCGTATCCAGGTCCTCCGCTCCGTAGTTTTCGGTATCCAGGTCCTCCGCTCCGTAGTTTTCCGTATCCAAGTCCTCCGCTCCGTAGTTTACCGTATCCAAGTCCTCCGCTCGGTAGTTTTTAGAGTCCAGGTCCTCTGCTCCGTAGTTTTCCGTATCCAGGTATTCCGCTCCATAGTTTTTGGTATCCAGGTCCTCTTCTCCGTAGTTTTCGGTGTCCAGGTATTCCGCTCCGTAAATCTCGCTGCCCAGGTCCTTCGCATCGTAGTTTCCGGTATCCAGGTCCTTCGCTCCGTAGTTTTCCGGTGTCCAGGTATTCCGCTCCGTAGTTTCTGGTATCCAGGTCCTCTTCTCCGTAGTTTTCGGTGTCCAGGTATTTTGCTCCCTAGTTTCCGGTATCCAGGTCCTCTTCTCCGTAGTTTCCGCTGTCCAGGTATTCCGCTCCGTAAATCTCGCTGCCCAGGTCCTTCGCATCGTAGTTTCCGATGTCTAGGTCCTCCGCTTCGTAGTTTCCGCTATCCAGGTCCTTCGCTCCGTAGTTTTCCCTGTCTAGCTATTCCGTTCCGTAGTTTCCGGTATTCAGTTCCTCTTCTCCGTAGTTTTCGGTATCCAGGTCCTCCCATCCTTAAATCTCGATGCCCAGATCCTTCGCTTCGTAGTTTCCGGTGTCCAGGTTCTCCGCTCCGTAGTTTTCGGTGTCCAAGTCCTTCCCTCCGTAGTTCTTGATGTCCAGGTCTAGCGCAACGTAGTTTTCAGTGTCTCGGTCTTCCGCTCCATAGTTTTCGGTGTCAAGATCCTCTGGTTCAGACACTTTTCCACAACACATCTATTTTCCGATCCGACGCACGGATCGATTTCAAATTGGCAAGGGAAATTTACTCTGTCGATATCTCGCTTCCTATTGGTTGTTGAACAAATCCG
This sequence comes from Tenthredo amoena, assembly GCA_963966615.1. NCBI lineage: Eukaryota > Metazoa > Arthropoda > Insecta > Hymenoptera > Tenthredinidae > Tenthredo > Tenthredo amoena. The sequence goes on along the minus strand of OZ016499.1, from coordinate 261,092 downwards.
ATCACGCAACAAAAAAATTGACCCCGATCAATATACGAAGTCATTGACATCAAGACATCAATTAATATTATTATTAGTATTATCTTGAATTTTATTCCAGAAACTGATGTTTTCGTAATATATCATCGGTATGAAAAAGGCCCACCTTGTCGGTCCTAGTTTCTGAGGTATCTACGTTTAATACGAAAAGAAACGTCAATACAAGTGTTAAATGAATTTATGTACATGAATTTCAAGTTTAGAATAAAATAACATCGCAATTCTCCAAGCTCGCGGGACCAATTTTTTAACGCAATGTTCGTTGTTCATTCAGCAATACTTACATATACATAATGCCATATCGACAAAGTGTGACCTATAGCTTGAAAAATATCATAGAATCACATTATGGTCTGTTTCGATATAAGGCCTGTTTATCTTACGTAAGAATTTTACAATCAGACGATTGAAGAAAATTTTCCGTATTCCATGTTTGTACTACCTCTAAATATGTGGCGCTGTTTGAATAGACGAGTTCATGAGCGGCATAAACTATGATTGGTACAAGCTGTCGTATGATTCTCAGAAGGAGATTTCTTGGTCATATAGAATATCTTGTCCGCTTTGCGCGAACCCGAAAATACATAATTTCATTTTATGACAAATGACTGAGAGTTGATCTTCATATGTGTATAATACATTAGAGTTAGTTCAGCGCAGGCCTGTTCACACATACAAAAAGTAATGAAATACCCGGCAAAAACATTGTAAATGTCAAAAATTACAGCCGAGTTCTAAAATGATTTCGCCGGCTAACAAAATCGAAACGTTATACTCTTTTTTCAGCGATAGATTACAAACATCATTTCGTTACACAAAATAGTACAAAATAATACGTGAAATCAGGTAGCGAAGCCGAGCGTTCCCTCAGTTGATTTTCATACTTCAAATTATGTTTTTCAAATGCCAATCAAAGGAAATGAATGGAAAAACGATCATTCGTTACCTTTGACAGAACAGCATATTGGCGACGGGAAATATTGCTGAAAGAAGTTAGCTCGTATGATGATACAAACTCGGCGGGCATAGATTGTTCTGAAAATTATCAATTTCTGAAATGTGCGGTAATAAGATCAACAATTATTGTATCTTTGCGAGTAACGTATTACTCGCTCGTTTCATTCGTTTGTGTGATGCATTTATTTATGCACTACCTCTTGTGAGAAACACGATTTTCGTTGAGCTTTCCCAGCACTAGTGCGTGAAAAATGTTTATAATTTTTAAATCTGAAAGAAAATATAGGACTTAGGGCACAGGCACATAGAGGGACTTCGTGACGAGTGTGAAAGTGCCGCACGATCCGAAGACGAGGTCTTTCCGCGCCCTTGTCATATGAAAAACTATTACATCGCAGTTTCAGTTTACAATAATAAATATCATCAATGCCAAAAATGTTCAAACAGTCTTTGATCATGCTTAAAACAATTTTGTGGGTGTGATCGTTACGGAGTGGCTGAAAGAAATAAATGAAAAGAAAAGTGCAATTGATAATTTTCAGAACAATCTATGCCCGCCGAGTTTGTATCATCATACGAGCTAACTTCTTTCAGCAATATTTCCCGTCGCCAATATGCTGTTCTGTCAAAGGTAACGAATGATCGTTTTTCCATTCATTTCCTTTGATTGGCATTCGAAAAACATAATTTGAAGTATGAAAATCAACTGAGGGAACGCTCGGCTTCGCTACCTGATTTCACGTATTATTTTGTACTATTTTGTGTAACGAAATGATGTTTGTAATCTATCGCTGAAAAAAGAGTATAACGTTTCGATTTTGTTAGCCGGCGAAATCATTTTAGAACTCGGCTGTAATTTTTGACATTTACAATGTTTTTGCCGGGTTATTATCATCTTATATACACTAGGGTGTTTCAAAACCAACAAAATTTTTATTTGTTTTCAAGTCTCATAGTCTCAAAAGTTACTTTGAGACCTAAGAGAAATCGTCTTGAAAAATCAGCCCGAGGGTCAAATTATGCCATTTGAATGCATGTACACAATTTTTTTTCCTATTTTTCGTCAAAAAATGTCTGAAAATTTTTTTTGCTAGAACTTTAATCGGTATATGTCATTATAGGAAATTAAATTTTCTACAAAAAGTCCTGTATGATCATATCCATAACTTTAACAGGCAAAAAGTTTTTTGATCATTTAATGATCAAAAAAAAAATGACTCATTAAAGCTGTAACGTTTTTCTGTTAAAGTTACGGATATAATCATACAGGCCTTTTTTGCAGAGAATTTAATTTCCTATAAGGACATGCTTTTCCTATAAGGACATGCCGATGAAAATCGCAAAAAAAAAATTTTCATAGCTTTTTTGACGAAAAATATTTAAAAAAATTTTTGCGTGCATTTCAAATGGGAAAATTTGACCCTCAGGCGCCAGCTCAATTTTTGATATATCGGACGGATGTTTCAGGAGGATTTCTCTTAGGTCTCGAAGTGAGTTTTGAGAATGAGACTTGAAATAAAAAATTTTTTTTTCTATTTCCAAAACCATAATATATACAATATACATACATATATTCTGAGTGGTTCTGAGTGGACACGTAACATACTGTACGGGGTGATGATCCACAATGAGGTATTTTCCTTCTACAAGTGGATTTCTCGTGAAAATCTAAGACGATAATTATCAATGCTAAAATGTCGAGGCGAAAGCCGTTTTTCGATAAGACCCGTTTAAAGTTACCCGACACGATAGCTGGATACGAAACTGTCTCAGGGCCGCTACCGCCGGCCTGGAGGTCCTCGCGACGCGTCACTGGCCACCGCGATCTCGCCAACAGACTAAACGACGATCAGCGGCCCTGAGATAGCTTCGTATCTGCACTCGTGTATTGGCTAACTTCAGACGGCTCTTGTTTAAAAACGGATCCACCATCGATATTTTAGCATCGATAATTTTCGTCTTAGATTTTTACGAGGATCCATTGACAAAAGGAAAATACCTCATTCTGGATCACCCTATATACCTATAATAAACAAACTATTACGTGTAACGCACTGTATCTTATACAACTATAGCTGTCATATAATACCAAATTTCATTAAACTGTTTTTGAAGTATATTTGACTTTTTTATTATATTTTTAACATAATTTTAAACTTGTTGCAGATATTTGAATCCTCATATGAAATATATTAAACTTCTTCATTAGTAGATCAAACTTTATTAAAGATATATTCAAATTCGATTTGGATATTGTAGACCAGATATGAGATATAATACTTTATGAAATATAAAATGAACTTATAAATATGCTTAAGTTTTAGTTGACAGTCTCTAATAACTATTCCATTGCTCGTGATCCAAAATGGCTCTCAGTTTTTGAAAATTTCTACAACGTCACATGCTTCAGCGTAGTAGGGGATCATTACTCTCATAACATTTGCTACAGTTTATATAGGTAGTTCATATTTTTAAGTAATATGACTGCCACAACATACAACAATTTTATCTCCTGCTCCCTCTGTGTCTTATGCTGGCTAAGAGGGAATGATGTATTTGTAAAAATCATTTGAAATATCAACCTACTTATATCGACTATCCTCCAACTCATAATGCAAGGTAGACTAAGAACGCTTCATAACTCAGCGAGTGTCAGTGAGACGATACAAACTACCTGCAGTTGTAAGGAAATGAGCGTAAGTATAATTATATGACATATTTTTCAAACAAAATTGTTGACCCCTGATATAATTATGAAAGGTAATTATTTGTATTACATTTTATCGCGAGTAACTATTTCCTTGATTCTAATATTTAATATTAGATTTTTCCTATATAACAAAGCTTCACGATCCCCACGTCAGTAACTCATATATTTTATTATTTCATTTCGTTAATCATTCGCTCAAGAGATATTCTCTTGTTCATCTCTCGAGTCGTACAGTATTACCATTTCATTTAATCAATCGTTCAAGAATATATTATCATTTTTACCAGTTATTATTTCACCAATTATTTTAATCACCTCATCCTCACTTAATTATTACAACTAGCCTCTAAAATAGTTTAAGCATTTCAATTGAGACCTGTATAGGACTAGACGGCAAAGATCCCATTTACAGATTTATCGAAAGGTAGATCTTTTATTTTATTATTTTATTCAGTCTGTGACGGGACTCACCCAATTAGTAAAATTCATTTATTAATCAACCGCTCGGATTCAACAACATTACCGCGCCCGTCACAGTAATAATAACATCTTTGAGTGATATTTTTTATATTATATTTTTTTATTGATTTTTTATTTTACATCAAACATTCCATCTGAAAAAACTCGAAAATTGTTCATCACCGCCTCTTTGCGGACTGTTCTCGCCGCTGCTCCTGCCTCCTCCGCCACTCCCGAGCGCTGTTACCGCCCCTCGTCCCCCTGTATGCTGATTTTTATATTAGCAATTGCCCCAAAAGCTAATACGTGTTCCTTTGTTTCTTACTCACGACGATTAATTCGAACCCTAATTCCCCTCCGATTTGATCAACACAGCCAGAATTATTGAGAATTGAATAATTAACCTTTCGATTGACGATTACAAACAGGTGCGAATTCGCATCAAGGGTATCTTATTCACCTGTATCTCTTAGAAATCGAAAAGTATCATACGTTTCCCTCACCACGGAAAAAAAAAGTCCAATAGTTTCCCCAGCAGATGGCCCCGGACCAGCATTCAATTATATTTTGGCCATCGAAGGAGACGGACGTAAATTTATTTACGGTGCGAATTTCGACCGGTGTACAACCCCCGGCTGGTAAACGAGATTTTGGCAATGAAGAAATCAAATACTTGAATAAAAATTGCATTCTAACAACATTCTGCGTTGATTTGTTCATTTTTTTATTCATTCGAAACAAGAATTATTCTGGGAGTCGTTAAAACACTATAAAATTTTATTTTCGGGTTACTTCGATAAAACTCTAATTTCCAACCACTCAATAAATCGATTATTTTCCTAAATTGTAAAAACAAACTTATATATACCCTCAAAATATTAATATTTCCGTGGATTATAGTCTTTACAATTTTCATCATTTTAATAATCAAGAATTTGCTCCAGTGTGTAAATCTAAGGTTTGCAAATAGGTGTTCGATCAAAGGGTTATGGATGAAATTTTTTTTCGATTGTCGCCGCTTAACATCGCTGAGTAAGTATAAAGCAAAATTGATCAACAATCTAAATTTTAAATCACTGTCGTCACTGAGTTCACATGCAATCTCATATCCAGTGTCTACTTAATTTCATCCAAAGTTTAACTGAATATAGTTCAACATGTTATGAACGTTTGGTAAGATTTTCAGCTTACCTTTTTTCTTTTGATTGCATAAATTGAATAAATTAATAAATTTTTTATATAAATATATTATGTATTGTAAAGTATTTTATATTTTTGTCAGCCGTCAGGCTATCAACAAAAACGGTCTTTAGGGTGAAGTTCTTTGCCTTGAAACTAATATTGTGCTCTGAAGCTGGAAAAGGGACTCCTCGATGAAGGTGCTGGAAATGGGTCTGCCATAAAGGTACACCTGAACTATCTCTAAAGGACTTATGCTATACGGACTCGGACGTCTCCGCCAAAGCCGTCCTTCCCTCCACAGAGCCGGGACGTATGTCCAAGCCTGTCGTGCCTGTTTTCACTATCTTATCCTATTCTGCAGATCCGGGATGTGTATCCAAGACTGCCCACCAGACTCGGGTTAGCTTTTCCTTGGCCCTCGGACACGAGAGTTCTCCCTAATGCCGCACGACCTTAGATTAGCTGCCCAAAGCTGTATCTAATCTATTATGACTTTTATTTGGTGATCTGATGAAATACAAACAACCGGCATCGCAGATGGTATGAATCGATTTATTGGGTTTATCTGAATAGATATGAACATAGAAAGTTGTATAATGTTTCTTCTTAATATAATCTAAAATTAAGAGATGCTAGCTTTTAAACTTAATGAGCCCATTAACTGTTTTAGCCTAATGACTCTAAGTTTCCTCTGACTGTTCTGCAATATCAAGCAACAGGGTTATCTTTTGAATAAATAGAATTTAAAGTGAATCTATTGAAGTTAAGTTATTAGCCGAGGATGGCCCTCGAGCTAATAATGCAAATGAGTCGATTCGGAGCTATACCTGAAATCGCTGCTCTTGTGCTGGCGAGCTCGACTTTTATACCGTACTTCCCCACTCCCTTAGTCAGAGTTGTCTATCGCGACTCTCGGGGATTATGACGTCTTTGTTTTTGTATCATGTTCGGCTTTGTGTCTGTGAGGCAAGGCCGGATATGTTACATTGCCCCCTTTCGCCGATCGTGTTTTATTTTCCGTGTTTCGTTCGCTGCTCCTCTTGTTTATCGGAAGCTTCCGTAGCCTTCTGGTTGGAACGGAACAATCAATCGATCGGTGAACGTCAGTTGCTGTCGGGCATTGCCGGGATCAGTTGTCTTCCTATTTCCTTTGTCTCTTGTCTGGGACCTTCAATTTTTATTGCCCCTGTGCCAGTAATCCTCTCAACCCGAGTGGGTCAGTCGGATCGTATTCTCGTATGTAGTCTGGAGTCTGCGATGCAACGAACGGCGCTAATTGTGGTGGCGGTTCTACAGGTTGTCCGTGGTGTGTTCCTCTCAATGCCTCAGGCAGGTCTACACGGTTTTTGTTTATTAATTTGTGGATTCTTTGCACATGCCCTTCCCGATCAAATACAGGTAGGTCAATTTTGTGCAATTTCCATGGCAGGTCTTCCTTCACGTCTGACCTCCTTTTTCTTTCAGGTGCCGAACCTCTTCGCCATATGACTTTCTCGTGTTCGGCCAGTGTTTTAATATCAACGATCACTGGCTTCTTCACCTCTTGGCATTCCTCGATGGTTCCACTCGCCTCTAATTCTGCAATCAGCTGATCCTTCAGGTCTTCAATATCTGCATCGGTCAGTGCCCAAGTGGCATCGTAAAGGTCGATAGACACTGCGGTACGCTTCTGGGCGTTGTCGTTTACCTCCGTGGCTGGATTCGACATTGTTGCTTCCCTTGACATTGACCTCCACCTTTTCTCGCTGGGTGTCATTGTATCTCTCCCTTTCCGGTATCTTCCGTTACCACTAATAAAGCGTCCCGAAGGGTTGATGACCGACACTCCAGACAGGCCATTTTCCTCGTTGGACCTCGCGGAATCGGTTTGCGTTTCAACGCTTCTATAACTGGTCATGATGCTTGCTATCGCACGTACTGGTCTCAATTAGTCATCCCCGAAATTTATATATTCACTCCAGTCGGGCTTATATTTGGACTAGTCCCTGGTTTATCCTCTATTTACATTGTCTCGTAATCCTAAGTTAATCTTATTCTCTAGCCTAACTGTTTCTTATACTAAATTTCAACTAAGCTCGTTATACTTTTCTCTTCGCTCTTAGTCTAACTAACTTAAATAACGCTTTAACAGATTTGTATGGAATTTGCCTCGTTCCTTTCCGGTATCGGGGTTTTCCAATAAAAATGTAGCATCACCTATCTTTGTTTTCAATCTATACGGTCCCTCGTATAAGGCAAAAAACTTAGCCATCTTCTTGTTTTGGGTGTCTGACACATTTAACGCTCTCACCAATACTAAATCCTTCTCTTTGAATTCGGTCATTCTATGCGTTCTATTGTACCTGTCAGCCCTATATTTTCCCTTTTTCTTTATATTTTGTCTAGCTAATCTCAACTTGTAATCGTGAGTTAGGTGAAATTGATCTTTTAGAATCCATGGCGCCCAAAATCTTTTCGGTTTCTCATTTAGTTGTAACTCGCACGGGGCGAACTCCGTGGTTTCATGGTATACTTCATTCATGCATGATTCTATTATCGTTATCCACTTGATCCAGGCAGTGTGTTTACCCGTTAAAAATGTCCTAAAAAATCTTCCTATTTCCCGATTTACTCTTTCAACAATGTTCCCCTGTGGGTGCCTGATCGATGAGAAAATTGGGGTTATTCCCTCCTTTTGTAACTTCTCCAACCATTTTACTGAGGTAAACTGCGTGCCGTGATCAAACTGGATCCGTTTGGGTTTCCCCAGTTCCGGTATGTATTTACTAAAAATGCATCGAATCGTGGATTGCGCGTCGGCTATCTTTAACGGATAAATCCTTACGTATTTACTAAATGCATCGATTGCCACTAGCAGCCACCGATAGTTTCCTTGGCTTGCCGGAAGTGGCCCGTAGAAGTCTATAGATACTAGGTCCCCGACTCCTTCCGGTACAATATTTTGCATTCTGGCGCAACTATAGGCATTTGGGAATTTGCACCTTTGACAAAGATCACAGCGAGCTAACTCCTTCCTGATCACTTTAGCAAGTTTTGGAAAATAGAACGAACATTGCAAGAGTTTGTAGCACTTTCCTGCCCCTATATGACCATATATCTCGTGGCATTCCTTGATCAATGGTATTATTAAACTCTCAGGTAAATAAGCTCTCAATCTGCCCCCTGGCTCCCGTTGATAGAGGATATCGTCTTCATATCGGAACCTAAGCGGATTTGCCACTGTACCTTCCTTCACTAGATTGGCGATACGTAAGTCCTGTTTTTGCAATTGTGCTAAGGTGCGTAAGCCTTCTAATAACTCATCACTAACGCTTTTAGCTAATTCTGCAACGCAATCCCTGTAATCTGACGCTTCTAATCTTTCTTTAGTTTCCGGTGGGTAACGACTGATTGTATCTGCTACAATGTTGTCGCTTCCCTTCACATATTCTATTTGGAAATTGTAAGTCTGTATAAACAGGACCCATCGCGCAAGGCGTGAACTTGCTAATTTACAGGTTAATACGAATGTCAACGCTCTGTGGTCGGTGCGGATGATCAGATCGGCCCCTATTATAAATGTGCGAAATTTTTCTAACGAAAATACTATTGCAAGCAGTTCCTTCTCTGTCGTGAAATAATTCAACTCCGCGCCTTTTAACGTTCGACTTGCGAATCCTACAATTTGGTGCTCGTTATCATCATTTATTTGATACAGTAATCCACCTATTGCGTAATCACTGGCATCACACTGAAGATAGTATTTTCTTTTTGGGTCTGGGTGGTGTATAATCATCTCATCGCAGAAACTTTTCTTCAACAACTCGAACTGATCATTTGTACTTTTATCCCATGACCATTTAGCGTTTTTCTTCAATAGTTGCAACAATGGATACGTTAAGTGTGCATAATTACTTGAAAATTTACCGTAATAGTTTGTCAGACCTAAAAATCCTTTCAATTGTTTTGGATTTTTCGGTGTCGGAAAATTGTTAATGGCCTTAATTTTTTCTGGCTGTGGTTTGACACCATCCTTTGTTATTTTATGTCCCAGGAAATCAATTTCGCTTCTGAAAAAAATGGATTTCTGGAAATTTATTGTCATATTATAATTTCTAAATGTTTGAAACAGTTTTTCCAAATGCTTTAAATGACTCTGTGCCGAATTCGAAATACACAATATATCATCAACAAAGTTTAATGTGAAGTTATTTACATTCTGTAACACTAAATCTAACGTTCTGACGAGACTAGCAAGACTGGTGTTTAAACCATACGGTGTGACCTTGAACTGGTATGTTTTTCCACCATGCATAAATGCGGTATATTTCCGTGAATCTACGTGCAACGGCACCTGCCAAAAGCTCGCTGTAAGGTCTAAGCTTGACATGACATTAGTGTTTGTACACTTCTGAAATAATACCTCAGTGGATAGGGCACAATCCCGGTCGGGTACTATCAACTTATTGATGAACCGGGCATCAAGCACTAATCTGATATCTCCCGTCTTTTTAGTAACTACCACTATTGGATTGATATATTCACTGCAAGCTCGTTCTATTATGTCAAACTTCAACATTCGTTCAATTTCTTTATCAACTTTTTCTCTATGCACAATCGGTACGGGATACGACCTTCTGACGAATGGTCGATCCTCATAGATCTGTATCTTATGTTCGTAAATGGTGACTTTTCCCGGGATTTTTCTGAAAATATCCTTGTATTGAAATATTAAATCTTCAAATTCTCTTCGATCCTCACTCGTCAACCGCTGGCACCCCGCTAGTTTGTTTACGATTTCATCATCGGTAATATCATATGTCACATCATTGCTTGTGACCTGTACGCTATTCTGTCGACATGCTTCGGTTAAAGAAATTTCTATTATATTTTCAGACTCGATTGGTTCCATTAATACGATTTCATCTGTAATTTTATCCACTTGAATTGTTAATTTATTTAAGTTGAGGTCTAGTTCAGCCTTCCAGCGTCTCAGAGTGTCTATCCCAATGATCGCATCGCGTTTCAGTTTCGGTACTATCAACATGGGTATTCGCTCATTCAAGTCGCCGATTTTTACTTTAACGTATAACTGGCACCTAACTTTTACTGGCTTACCGCCGGTGACGCCGACAATGCAATAATTTATTACTGGTAACTTATCACACTTTTTGAAATTTTCTAGATGCCTATGGTAACATTCCTCTGATATACACGTGACTTGGCTACCTGTATCTATTAATGCTCGTATTTCTTGTTTCTCTAAATAAATTTGTACGATCGGACAAAGGACCCTTTTGTTCTTCTCTGATTCTCCCTTTTCCATAAGATATTCAGATGGGCTCTCAAAGAAATCCGATTCTACTTCATCTAAATTTGCCGCACTTATTTCTATAACGCGCTGTGCTTTGGGTTGAGGCGGCAGCTTTGACACAGCGCTTATCAGTTTTCCGACACCGCATCGTCTGGCTCTATACTATCGGTAGAGACTTCCTCGCATATCGCATTGATATTCCGCGTGTTCGTCCAATTTGGCCGTTTATGATTATCGTATGCAGCTGTTTTCTGTTTATTTTCATACGTTCCACTCGCAATGTTGTCATCGCGGCTGTTATTCGGTCTAGGAGTGTTATTGTTTTGATTTGAGTTTATACGCCAGGAGCCTGGTCTTTGCCGGTCATCAACGTTTCGTGTGTGATTAGTGTATCGCGATGTGGTGTTTGGCTGAAAATTGTGTTTTGGTGCATTTGATCTACCTCCCGCTTGCATCTGGTCAAGGAAAGACAGTAACGAATCGACATCTTGTATGTGCCTACATTTTGCTGCTTCTACGACAGTTTCATCGAAATGACGTATGAGGTTACTGACAATCTCGCCTTCAGGTATTGCCGGAGTTAGCCCGCATGCGGCAGCATACTTTCTGCTCACGTATTCTGACCAACTTAATTTTGATTCTAGTAAGTAATATCCGAATTCTAGATCTCTACGGATATCGCGTTGTGTATCTTCATTCCAATACCGTGACAGAAACCGTTTTTTGAAGTCGTCCCACGTGTGTATGATATCGCGACGCGCAACCCACCAGTCTTTTGCATCGTTTGTTAAACTCTGCCCTATTAATTTTAATCCAATGTCGTCCCCTACATTCAGGAAACGTAAGTATTCTTCTAGTTCTTTAATATAATGTACTGGTTTTTCCCAGTTCTTGCCTGCGTATGTTGGTAACTTCATTTGTTTTGAAATTAGATTTACATTGTCACAACTATCGGCTTGGCCTGTGCGATTCTGCTTAATCCTACGTATGTCACCCTCTAATCCTATCTTGAGGCTGTCTTGCTTATGCCTTAACTCATTGATCTGATTGTGTACAACCCTTTCGTTTTCGATTATTCGGGTTTTTAATACTTCATATGTTCCCACTTGTTCCCCGCGTAACATGTTTTCGCTTGTTTCTATTTTATTTTGGCAATCAGCTATCTCTCTGTTGATTATTTCGGTAACTTTGCTTATCTTTGAATCCATTCTGCCTATTTTTTCGTTAGTGATTTCAATGTTTCTTTCTAATTTCTTATCTACGCGTTCTTCAAACTTTGTGCGCTCTTCTACGTTAACTGCCTGAAATCTAAGCATGGACTGTTCCATTGATTCAAACCTATCGTCCATTTTCTTTTCCAGTCTTTCTATTATTGTTGCTAATCTAGACAACGCATCGTTCGACAGGTCGACTTGAGTCGAACCACCTGGAAGTGAGAACTTGGATAGGTTTGCATCGACAAACCCGGAATCTCGTCCCAGCTGACCTAGCTTGACGACATTGGGATCCTCACCTGCCCTAGAACCACCCGATTCCTTATCTGCCATGCCGTTTGACGTATAACCGAACAAACAAAACCCGAATCTGACGGGCAATCTATGACGGTCTGTTTATCTGATTAAAATGCCAAGGGTTGGAAAATGATTTGACTTAGTTGATTTTGTTGATTTTAGTTTGACTTGATTTCCAAAGATTTTAATTTTCGAGGAGCCCCACGTTGGGCGCCAAATGTAAAGTATTTTATATTTTTGTCAGCCGTCAGGCTATCAACAAAAACGGTCTTTAGGGTGAAGTTCTTTGCCTTGAAACTAATATTGTGCTCTGAAGCTGGAAAAGGGACTCCTCGATGAAGGTGCTGGAAATGGGTCTGCCATAAAGGTACACCTGAACTATCTCTAAAGGACTTATGCTATACGGACTCGGACGTCTCCGCCAAAGCCGTCCTTCCCTCCACAGAGCCGGGACGTATGTCCAAGCCTGTCGTGCCTGTTTTCACTATCTTATCCTATTCTGCAGATCCGGGATGTGTATCCAAGACTGCCCACCAGACTCGGGTTAGCTTTTCCTTGGCCCTCGGACACGAGAGTTCTCCCTAATGCCGCACGACCTTAGATTAGCTGCCCAAAGCTGTATCTAATCTATTATGACTTTTATTTGGTGATCTGATGAAATACAAACAACCGGCATCGCAGATGGTATGAATCGATTTATTGGGTTTATCTGAATAGATATGAACATAGAAAGTTGTATAATGTTTCTTCTTAATATAATCTAAAATTAAGAGATGCTAGCTTTTAAACTTAATGAGCCCATTAACTGTTTTAGCCTAATGACTCTAAGTTTCCTCTGACTGTTCTGCAATATCAAGCAACAGGGTTATCTTTTGAATAAATAGAATTTAAAGTGAATCTATTGAAGTTAAGTTATTAGCCGAGGATGGCCCTCGAGCTAATAATGCAAATGAGTCGATTCGGAGCTATACCTGAAATCGCTGCTCTTGTGCTGACGAGCTCGACTTTTATACCGTACTTCCCCACTCCCTTAGTCAGAGTTGTCTATCGCGACTCTCGGGGATTATGACGTCTTTGTTTTTGTATCATGTTCGGCTTTGTGTCTGTGAGGCAAGGCCGGATATGTTACAGTATACGAAAAAATGTATACATAATAATTGACAGCAAGAAAAGGCGAATGGTTTCCCCACTAGGTAATCCAAGATTAGCATCCAATTATATCTTGGCCATCAAAGGAGACGGACGTAAATTTATTTTCGGTGCGAATTTCGACCGAATTCTTCCTAAAATTGACTATCTTCAGTTTTCCTCCTCTATCTTAAAAACCTTGCACTTAATCACAATTTGCCAAAAACGAACTTGAAGCTTATGAAATTGCGCACATTTTCAAAATAAAAATCGTTGCGATTGGATGATTGGTGACGAAATGGCGGCAATTTGAAAAAAACATGGATTTTTTATTCTTGGAAAAACCCTATTTTTATGAAAATTTCAAAATGGCCCAACAGAGGTAAAACATCGTTTTTCGCCAAAACGCAGAAACACGTGTCTCATGAAATCGCATGAAAATTGATGTACCAAATTTACAAATGAATCGGAAGTGGTGGCCAAAAATCATCGGTAAATCCATATGGACTGGGCCATATGTAAGTTAAATATATTGCCAATTTCGCTAATCATCCTCATATTGATAATAGTTGCAGTTCTCCTATTGAGGTGTAAAAGAAATCAATCGGCAACTGAATTGAAAGTGTTTCAAATCCTAAGTGTATGAAATATTTTGTGTAAATCATGTAAAAATAGTTCTGACTTACCGTTGATTTCGGAAATCCCTGGAATCTCGCCGCCCGACACGATGTCGAAATTCACACTGATACGACACGAAGTTCACACAATTTCTTCAAGAATAATACACGCAAGTAAAGTAGGGATAATTCCCGCACCCGCGCACAGACAAATCCCAAGTCAGCCTAATGTGTGACGTGTTTATATGCTCATATTATGACGTATTTCTCCGTAAACGGATAAGTGAGGTAAGGGGAGACAAAAGAAAACAGAGATTAGTTCTAAATTTTGAACGTGTCTCGCGGTGATTACGCCATATCGCTCACTACACTGAAGACATGGGGCGAAAAAACACCAAAAGTGAGTTGACTCCCACCTAAATATAAAATATGCATTTGATTGATTTATCTCGCAATATTGTATTCCATGTTTCGTTCACATTATCTGAATTTATTCTACAATATTTCCTATACAAATGGATGATCTAGGAAGAACCCTCCTATTTAGTTTCAGCTGCTTCTCTAAAACTGCTTCCTCGTCTTGACTAATAATCAACATGCAACTTTTCTCCGATTGTTACCCTTACAAAAATAATGAGAAGTTGCTCGGATCACATTTATGACCAAAATCGGTATGTGTAGTACGTATATGCATTGTAACGTCGATGTCAGAGGGTCACCGACGCACCCTACGGCGTTCCTCAAATAAAATAACGAATTTACGAAATAAATGTCCTAGCGGTATTGTTTGTTGGGCGCCAGACGCTACTGCGTCAGTCACAGGTAGCTACGATAATTCAGACTAAAAAGACACAGAAAAGTTTTCGGAACGACGGCCTTGAAGCTCACGATTAGCTCAGATGTGCAGCGATAATGATAGAGTGGGTAGGTTCGCCTTAATTAGTTAAAGAAATAAAGTTCGATACACCAGATAAATCCTTCAAGGGAATTAATAATTCCGTATATTCACACTTTTCAGCGGTAACAATGAAATTCAATATAACAAAAGAATATGATCGGAAAAAGCCACTAGAATTACTATAATAGAGACGATATATGATATGAAGCAAAACAAGCTATTATACTACGTTTTAGACTACGTATCACCGAGCGATACGATACTCTGGCAAATTCTTCAACACGGCGGCACGCTAGCGATATTAAGTATGATTTTGGCGATAATACTTTAACAAATGACTCTAACTGATTTTCTTAGATAACGGATTAAATTCAAATACTAACTGAAATTATTAACGAAGGGGTTCGCAATGTACGGAAGATTAGGTATCAACGATAAACGGCAGATTCGCAGATATGCTGCGGAATTCAGATAAAGAAATTACTTATTAACTAACTTAGCCTATGACATCTACGTTCAGCCAACCCTCGGGGAGTTGGAAATTAATTAGCGACACACCATGCACAATAATATAATACAAACTACCAAAAATAGATCAAAAGACTAAATACAGAAAATAGATGGAGAAAATAGATAGAGGAAATAGCTTAATCAAGCGGTAAAGTAAGTAAGCAGCAGGGTCTCAAACAATAAGCCTCTGAAGTATTCAGCAACGATAGATCTACTCAAATATGCACAAGAAAATAGCTACAGCCAGTCACGAAGTCCTTTTACTGAGTTTCCTCAAAGAAAATGAACTAATCACGTGGCCCGTGGGCTACACGCTACACAAAAGATACGTTAAGCGGAAAATTCAGCGAGACCTCGTGGCTTTACAACAAATAGAGCAAAGAAACCTTACCTTAGCGGGGATGTGGATTCTCACACATACTTTAACTTGAACTTAAACTTCAACTATAACGGCGGGAACTAATGGATGCTAAAACTTAATAATAGTAATGGTAACTTAGCGATGCGGTATGTACGATTTTAAGGCTCGCGAGAGAGGGTTTTGGCACGTCTGTCTCAGATGCTAATCGAACGTAGAAGTGACGAGTTCTTGCAGGATTTCGGTGGTCTCCTCGCTGCTCCTTACGCCTAGGGGGCGGGGAACCTATGAGATATATCTCATTACTTGATTGGCTCCCTTAACCGACGACTTCGGGTGCGTTCCGATATCCGCTCGAAGTACTCATGGCGCTGACAACGGTTGTAGCGTTCCGATATTCAAAGCATAGTTCAAACACTATGAATAACGGAACGACTCGTGGCTTGCTCCAAGTGGTACAGTGTTTGATCCGTCTACTTTTTGAGAACGTTTTGTAGGTTATGTTAAGAATTTTGGGTAATGTCAGCACACGAAAAAACTGTCGCTGCAGCTGCTGCAAGGGCTGTTACCCGAATATTACTATCAACATCGGAAAGCTCCAGTGACAGCGACAACGAACTAGTAAGTACGCTATAATTTTCAAACAGCTAAAATATCTACCTATGTGCAGTTACCTTGTCGATTAGGGACAGATTCTTGGAACAGAAACTTCATTCGCATATTTTGATTTATAGCCAACACCTGTGATGGATTACGTTGGCATTGTGTCTGCTGTGACAGGTATAAAGCGATTGTGGCATTCATCATCTGATAGCTCCAGTGACGACGATGAAGCGACTGTTGAACTGTTAATAAACATGCCAATAATTTTGAGACCTCGTATCCAGTGTTACGTGGAGACAACAATATCTCAATACTCAAATACAGAATTCAAGAGTCATTTCCGAATAGCACGCGATACTTTTGAATTCTTATCAGAGAAAATCGGACCTGTCCTTAATCATCAACATGGAAGAGGTCAACCTCGGATATCTGTCGAGAAACAAATCCTAATCGCTATTTGGACATATGCAACTCCGGACTCATATCGGTGAGTTAAAAAAAAATATTACAATGTCCAATCCTAAATCAATATTTGTTTACAGATCTGTCTGTGACCGATTTGATGTTGGCCGAGCGACAGCTATCCGTTCTGTTCGACGAGTCACAAACGCATTGTATCATCTTGCGCCAAACTTGATTAAATGGCCCGAGGATTTAGAAAATGTTATTGCAGCTACTCATGCGGAAAATAGATTTCCTGGGGCTATAGGTGCCATTGATGGAACCCACATCAATATTCAAGCTCCAAGCGAAAATTCTGAGAGCTATGTTAACCGGAAGGGTCGGCATTCTATTCAATTGCAAGTGATTTGTGACAACCAAATGCGTTTTATGCATTGTTACACCGGTCAACCAGGGTCACTGCATGATCAGCGCGTATATCGCCTTTCCAATGTACAAAGTGTTCTGGTGGATGATGATAAATTTCCCAACAATAGTCATATATTAGGGGATTGTGCTTACACAATTCAAAAACGTTTACTAGTTCCATTCAAGGACAATGGCCACCTGACAGCACGACAAAAAAATTATAATTATCGCTTGTCAAGCTCTCGCACTGTCGTGGAAAGATCATTGGCGCTACTTAAAGGTAGATTCAGGAGTCTTCTCAACTGCTTACCCATGACAAGAATTGACCTAATTCCGCGTTATATAATTGCCTGTTGCGTGCTACATAATATATGCCTCATTCGAAATGATGAATTTGCAGAACTATTAATACTGGAAAACGAGAATCATGCTGAACAACAAATGCATGATGAACTTGCTATAACGAGAGCAGAAGGTTTGGCAAAACGTTTAGCGATTATGAATGCCTTACCTATGCGATGAATGTAATATGATTATTAGGGTGTCCGTCATTTCCCAAATTGACTTTTTTCATTTGAGTATGGTCCAAATCATTAGTTTATAGCCTAAAAACAACTATGGAAAAAAAAAAATGTAAAAAAAAATACCCAAGTGAAAAAAATCAATTTGAGAAATAATGGACACCCTAATAATTATGAATATTAATAATGAATTTATTTCCGTAAATATTGTTTTCTATATAAATATCGACTGATGACAATGAAAAAAATTGTAAACAAATAGTTTTTTATCAGAACTTTTATTTCAAACTCTGTACGTAATAATAAGTAGTAAACATACACCATTATAATCACAGACATATCTTGAGCAGGTACTTAACGAGTATGTATTACAATATAAGAGTACAAAGCTTAATACAAATATAGGTATTGCATTGGCATCACTTGGTTCGTTAACCAACATATTAGATAGCATAAAAAAAAAAGAACATAAGGAATAAAATCAATTTAACGAAACAAATTTCAAAATCATAACAAGAATGTATGGTTGAGTAACTAGTGTTATACCAGAAATGAATATAAATTTCAGACCAACCAAGTAAAACACAGAAATATGTATATTAATCTGAATTGTCATATTCATCAAAGTCACTTGTGCGTTCTGGAAATTTTGATTTTGTGGCTAGTAATTTTGTCAAAATATCACTTAGTCTTCTCGCTTCACGAATTTTTTCTTCATGTTGCACTTGTTTCGCTTCTCGATATTTCCTTTTCTCCTCAATTAAACGTTCCATGATGTCATATTTAGATTTCTTTTGCTTGGCAGTAGTAGCTAGGTTGAACAAAATATTAGAATAAATGTATTGAAAAATAATATAAATTTTATTGCTGCTCCAAATTTTTTTTAAGACACAATTATCCAAGTGAAACCATGGTTGCCTTTCGGAATATGCCTTTACTTTGACGGTGCGAAGAGCTATTCGTTTCACTTGGTTGATCGCTGGTAACACTGTCTGACTCAATACAATCAGATGATGCGGTGGCGACAGGCTTGATCCATGGTCTGTTTTCAAAGAGTTCATCCAAAATCTGCAATTCATCATATGCGTACATGGGACATAAGGTTAACATTAATATTAGAAATGCACGTATAATCATGAAAGATATATCACCGACATCTAAAAAATACCAGTTCCTGCGTTCGTTTCCAGATCTATTATTATGATCCTTCACAGTTTTATAGGTTCGTTTCAATGATGACAATTTAGAAGCGCATTTGCTGCCTGATATTTGATATCCTTTGTCCGACATTACTTTACTTACTGACTGTTCCCAGGCCCGCTTTTGACTCATTTTGCCGTTGGTGAAACTTGATTCCGTTTTTTGATAGGTACGAATCAATAATACAACCATTGGTTTTGTCCAGCTACAAGTCCCTAATTGTGCAAATAATATCAAATATTTACTACACATCCAATCAAATACATATGAGTTTCTAATGTCTGAACACTGAGAGAAGTATTTAAGGTACTTTTGGTGATGCTATGACTGGTTCAAGAACGCGATCCATAGTTTTTGAGAAACTATTAAAGCAATTTGATGAAACACCAGGAAACGACACATTATTTTTGCATAAAATAGCTAAGTATTTTACTTTTCTGAAATTTTAAAGTTTAATTTGTATAGATTGCTACGTTTCGAAGAAATTACGAATTTCGTTTTGAAAGCGATCAGAGCATTTCCAATGGCTCTTTGAGGAGGCTGAGAGTGTTACATGCCCAATTGTTTAGCATTTTCAACTGATCGGAAAGTCGAAAATTACTAAGATAATTGACTATTCGGTCCCATGGGCAACTGACTGTTTTGCTGTGTTCGAACGTTTGAAATTCACCTATATGTGGCAAGAATTTTATTACTTTTATTTTGAAATTCATATTTACCGTGATCTTTCTCATCGGAGTTATCAGCAGTTTCATCTATAACGGGTTCAGTAGCTGAAGATCCTGATTCAACATTGTCTGAGTAGAAATGAGGCGTTGCCACAGCAAGAGTACTTTTTGATCTTACATTTTCTGTTACACCAGTGGCCGCGAGTGCGAGTGGTGCTCTCGTATCAGCAGACTGTTTTGCAGAAACAGCTGCTTGTAATTTAGCCTGGTTGAAAAGTTGAGTTGCAAAGACCAAATCTGTGTAAAAGATGCACAATTTATTTTTATTCTATCTGATAATGATTGAACAATGCATCATTTGCTAGAACCTAGGTTATGTTAGAATATTTATTAACTCAATATCCAAAATTCGAATGGATGTTAAATATTTAATGGAACATACCTTCTCCAGCTCGTTTCGCATCATCAGCACTAATTATAATATTATAAACTTCACTTGTTGCTGGATCAAATAATGATGCAGTAACATCAGATTTTGTTGACGCTGCCATTTTTGGCGATAAGTGGGGGACGCGTAGAATCCCTCAGCTCCAGAGCTAAGGCATCGTATGCATCCCCACTTCATTTATTTTCATGTCCCCACTCTGCTCTTACGCGTTACGTCTAACTTTCTATGCGAATATCGGAACGAGCTAAGCTTGCTCGAAGCGCTTCACGCGAATATCGGAGCGCACCCTTCGTAGCAATTGCTCGTCAGCCGTTGTCTACCAAGCGTCATCTTGTTGCCGGCCATCAGGCGCAGGGCTCCGCGCTTCTCAGCGGTAACTCAGCTGTTCCTCGAAGCTGGGGTTGCGAGATGACGTGGAGGAAGGTGTGGCCTTGGCTCTTACGTAGCGGTACCGTCCTTGCGTTACTAATCTCTTCGGAATAGGCTCTACAGCGGCAGACTCACCCGAAGTCGACCTCGCTGCAGCCTCCTGACAGGATCTAGATGCCCCTGGACCGGATCTGCAGCTCTGTTGATCTGCCAGGAGCACGCGGGACGCAATTCTCGCCCACTCTCACGTGGCTCATCCTTCGGCGATAACGTTACGCCACGAGTCTTTCCCGGACCAAACGTGGCGTCGGTAATAATAATAGGAGCGGTAGATGGGAGCTGGTGCGTTGACGGGAGGTTGCGGCGTCGTAGCGTACAACCCGGTACGCCGTCGTTGCAGGCCAGATGCTCGGCGGTAAGCGACGTCAGCTGACAGGGAGCCGTATGCAGGCCCTGTTCACTCTCAGCGGCATCTTCGTCCAAGGTCAACAACCTTCCCTCCAGATGATGTGGTACTACCCTCGGTACTTTCTAAGGTACCGGTCCCGGGCTGCGTACCGTGGAGGCCTCAGTGGCGATAGTCGTAGTCATCTCAGCAGCGGAAGTTCTCGGAGCGGAAGTTCTCGAAGCGGAAGTCTTGATCTAAATCGTCTCTCTCTCTCTCTCTCTCTCTCGCCGTACATTAACAAAAAAACACATCAAATTAGTCTAATTCTAATATTTCTTAACTAGGTGTGTCGCTATTATCCCGAGGTTGAGACGTGCTCTACCTCTCTCTCGCGGTATAGGTAGCTGAAAGAATTCGCCGGAAGGGCTACTGTGACGGCAGAAAATCTGCAACGTCACAGCATGTATGCATAAAGCACATGTTCTGACGATAATTTTCATGTATCGGTTTTTTTCAACTTGACCAACCAGAGCCAAGCTATAATTATTTGAATACTATTTACTTAACAAAATTCAAAATTTTCAACTCCGAAGTTTTAGATAAAAAGAAATTGGGAATCACTCATACACGTTGTTTTCAGTTTGCTGAGGGTAGAGAAAAAATTATCAAAAATCTTGAAGAGGGTGTGACCGAGCCTGACTCATTTGAAAGAGAATATATACGTATATACAGAGTGAATTCCTAACGGGTAGACAGGTGAATTCCTATTGCGCATGCCCAGGTGCCCGATCGCCGATTGTTTCCGTCGGAAATATGAAATTTATACATGACAGATCGCCGCGATGTATCTAACCCAAAATATTTTTACAGTTTTCTCGAATCGGTAATTTATTATTCGTTGTTATTGATTAAATATAAATAAAGGCTCCGACACAGCGTAGTATATCTTTAACAATTGCAAATGACACGAAATGTTTTATGTATTACAGGTGCTGTTAATTTTTCGTCGAATTTACAAAATTTTGGAAATTATCTTCAGACTGTGATGACTTTTTGCCGCATTTACAATATAATTTAAATTATCTTCCGACTGTGATGATTTTTCATCGCATTCGCAATATATTAGAAATTATCTGTAGCCTGTGAATATGCTTTCATCATGTCTTACAACCCCTCTATCAAGTGATTAGTTATAGGTTATATTTGTGGTTATAATGAAATCCACGTATCATCGACAATACTGACATAACGATGAAACCTTTTGCTACAAAACCTCTGATTTTATTTGCCGTATCAACAACTTACAAACCATACCCGGCGTAGCGTACGATTTCTTTATACAAAATTAATCAATTGATCGACTCGCATTTTATTATTAATGATTATATGTAACTTTATTCAGGTAAATTATTTACAACAATTATGGTTTTCCGAAGCACCTCTGGTGTTGCGTGATCTTTCATGTGTGGTAGAGAAGAGGAACATATTATTTGAAGTTTGAACTGGGAACTGGGAACTGGGAACTGGGAACTTGGAACTGGGAACTGGGAACTGGGAACTGGGAACTGGGAACTGGGAACTGGGAACTGGAAACTGGGAACTGGGAACTGGGAACTGGGAACTGGAAACTAGGAACGGGAAACTTGGAACTGGATTCTGCAAATTTTTAACAAGGTTAGTCAGTTTTTATCGTTAATTATCTCAACGTAAACAGTCAAGAACTTCCTGCAAGCACATGCAAATACAAAACGACAATACTCAATAAGATTTTTTATGTTATCATTTGACTAATCAAGACTATATGTCTTCCGCAATAGAAGACCAACATCATCTGATATAAATTTGTATCACTCGCCATGACACGGTCACAAGTGTTTCAGTTTATCTGTTACAAGTGAATACTTACAAAGTTAATGGAGGAATTTTTCGAATTGATTCCCCTCCGCTAGGTTGCAATAGCCCAGCCTGTCATAAAATGCATCGCTGGCATTCCTTAATTGCTGCGGAGTGACGCTCGCCAGGACCTCTCGAATTCCGTTCTTCAGGTCTTCAACGTTATTCATTCGCCTTTTGAATAGCTGGTTCTTGACGTGTCCCCGTAAAAAGTAATCCGGAGAAGTGAGGTCCGGCGAGCGTGCAGGCCAGGCTATTGGACAGAATCTACCCAGCCATCTCCCGGGGAACTCCTCATCCAGATATCTCCGCACTGGTAGGGCCGAATGAGCGGGTGCTCCGTCCTGCTGGAAATACATTGGCTGGTCCTGTGTTTCGTAAAAAACAGCTAATTATTCAACAGTATAATGCTCAGCAAGTTGTAGAGTAATGCCGGCTGCGACGACAGGTCTACAAAGAATCGAAAGTATTATATCCCGTTAAGTTAATGTTCGTAATCACTAATTATTTGATTTAAAAATCAATTACATTATCCTCCAGTGCCCGTATCTGCGTCACAACCTGTTGCTGCAGTATTTCTATATACTGCCCCCAACGAAGGTTTCCTTCTATGAAGATCGGGCCAATGAGCGTCCCTCCGTAGATCCCACACCACACATTGACTTTATGCGGCCACTGCGTGTTCACATCTATTGCCCTAAATGGATTATAGGACTTCAGGATACGGACATTCTGCCGATTCGGAGCACTGTACACCTGTACAGTGCTCTCGTCCGTGAAAAGAATGCGTCCTGGTAATCCCGGGTCTGCGTTTATTCGCTCCGTCATCTCTTCACAAAATACAATTCTCTGATAGGGGTCCGCAGCGGTCAGATGCTGCTGTTTATGGTATCTATAAGACCGACATTTCATTTTGTGTATCAGAAAGTTTTGGACGGTCGATTGTGCCAATCCCAGTTCCTGCGCAGCAATTCGAGTACTTAATGAGGCTGTGGATGGAATAATGCCGATGCTTCATACAGCCGTGCTTCTTTATACGATGCAGAAGAGCCTAAACTTGATAAAATGTCTAATATTCGCTTCGATCCGAATCTTCGGTGCAATACTACAGCGACGCCTAGAAGCAGAGGAGACAAAAACGATCTTGATCTCACAGCAGATATACATACTCGAATGCAAGAAACTTTTGACTAAATTTAACAACAATAAACTCGACTATCCTCGACTAGCCGCAACAGTCGACTGCCCGTTGGGTATTGTAGCTGCTAAAAATCTTAGGTATAACCCGGCAGCTGCATGGAACTCGAAGGGCCCATTTTCGATCGTGGGGGGGTCAGGAAGATCCGACGGGTCCCTTTCCATTTTAGTGGACTAGTCAATACCGGAATACTGCTATACACAAGTATTGCGAGGAGCATTTAATATATACGTATGAAGACTAAATGAATGTGAAGTAGCACTTTTTATAGAGAATTCAATTACATTCAATTTTGTTTTCTATGATTTTTGTCGTAGAATCGCTCGTCGACGAGATATATGAGAAAACCTGAGCGTCGTCGTGCATTGAACCCCGTAAACAGGGCGCTCCAAATACTAGGGCTATCTTTTAAGCGCAATTACCTGGAAACCGTTACCGGTACGGACAAAGTGTTAAGGACTCTTTTTGTAGCAAATTTAGTTTACTTCACTTTTGTACTGAACTATTTTTATCGTAGAACTGACATATTCCGAGATATTTCCGAAAAACTATTTTTTTGTACCTTTTAGCCGCCATTTTTAGATGTTCCGAACAGCTGATCAATGTTGACTTTTGAGAGGTTAATCCTGAGGCAAAAATGAGGTTGTATACCAAAAATTAGCTTGGTGGGATTTATTCCTAAGTGAAAACCTAAAGTGACTGGGCTATTAGGTTGGAATGAACTTGGGTTGGAAATCGTCTTGGGTTGTAGAAATAAAAAACCTTGAAATTGCATGTAACTAAGGTCAGAGAAACACTTGGAATCGGATGTAACTTAGGTCAGAAAACGACGTGGTTTGGAAAAAAAAAAAAAAAAAAAATTGCTTCTAAAAATCGCAAAAACTCGGTTAAAATCGCAAAAAAACGGGAAAAACAAACATATGGTAGGCGTCGACGCAAGGAATCGACCGACGCGTGGTTATTCGGCGGTTGTTTGCTGTGTTTTTCGTCGAAGAGGCGAAAAAAACCAAAAAAAAAGATAGCCGTCGATCGATTTTGAAGTGGGCGGAAAGCGGTCGAAAAGCCGTGCGTAATGCCGAAGACCGCGTCAAAATCGGTTGGGAAACGTCGCGGATATGCGGTTAATATGGATTTGTAAATAACTAGGTTAGGTTGGGTTATAGGCTTGTACTGTAGCGTGGTATTTTGATAATCCCAGTTACAAGGGAACTCTATAGCAATATATGGCGATGCGTAGCGCAGACAAGGGCCTCCAGGAAAAGGAAAAATTAAGAGAAAAATATTAGCTTTAACTAATGCCTGTTTCACTTTTGTAATTATGTAACTCGAGTACGATACGCAACGAGATTTCTACCGTCGTGGGAATTACTGCGGAAACTACATCTGGAATCGTCATCGACCTCACCGGCGGAGCGGGGGTGGCCTAACCTTTTGATTTTTATTCCAGATATAGAAAGCTCTCCCCTTCCCGTTTTCAACGACCCCCCAATGAACTCTCCACGACCACCCCTCGCGGAGCTACGAATTTGCAAAGTTTTCGACCCAACTTGTTTTTTTTTGTTTTTTGGGGCCTGTAGACCGATGTTATACCGTGAGAATCAGGTGAAACCGAATGGTCCATCCGCGTAGGCGCCGAATATTTGGTATTTTCATGGGGATAGCCACTCGTTGCACTGAAAATCCCTAGGGTGATTCTGGCGCGCGGTCGATGAAACTCGGCAGATCGACCGCGCGCCAAGATCACCCTAGGGATTTTTCAGCGCAGCGAGTGGTTATCCCCCTAAAAATACCAAATATTCGGCGCCTACGCGGATGGACCATTCGGTTTCACCTGATTCTCACGGTATACGCGTTTCAGGCGATTTCCAGTCGATTGGGCCAGTCGGGAAAGTACCTTTTTTTTTCTTCCTCCCTAATTTTCCTCAGGGTGATTTTTTTTCATTCTTCTTCGAAACAGCAAGAAAACGCGGTCGACCCCGAGACACAACGAAACTGATTTCACAAGACAAAATCGTGTAATTTGCGCACCGAAAATCTGCAATGAAGGAAAAAGGAGCAGGGTGTGCAGGAAAGTAACGGTAGACGCGCAATTCCGGCAAGCAGCTATTTATTGCACAACGCTCCACCCAGTCTACTCTAAAGGGTTACATGGGTTTAATCGGGGAAAAAAAGGCCTATTTTCAACCATTTTTTTTCCATATGAAAAATAAAATATTTTATTCAAACTTTTTACTGTCTTAAACATACAACATACATTTGACAAAGAATTTCCGAAATTTTCGTAGAAAAATATTCAAAACTCCGTCATTGCGACGTCATTTCCGGTGACCCTTCGGAAAAAAACTCATGACAGGATCAACTGAAGTAAAAAAAAATACGTGTTTCAGTTAAGACCATAAATTTCTGAGGGCATTTCTGAGGGCATTGCCGGTACCGTTGAGCAAATGCAGCCGGCGCGACGCTGCGGTAGTAGATATACTAGGCCGGTTCTAGACCAACGCGTGTTAGTGCACACACACACGCACGCACACACGCACGCACACACGCACGCACACACGCACACACGCGCACCTCCCCGTGTCCGTGTGAGGGGGTGGGGAGGGGCGACGGGGGGTGTCAGGTTTCATGACGTCACGCCTACGTCACGCCTACGTCACGTGACGTCACGCTACGTCACATGACGTCGCAGCCACGTCACGACAGCGACGCGTCGCACAGTGGGGAATTTTCAAGAAAACGTGGCCAAAACTCGAAAAACGAACTTTCCTATGCAGGTATAATGACCAAGGGGATTGGTTAAGAACTAATTTCTGCGTAACCTCCCGTTTGTCCCAACCCTCTAACCCTCATAGTCTCTTAGATATTTCAGTTCAAAGTTGACCTTCGTCCGTGACGGTTGCGTACCTGAATTTTGCTATAATATTCGCTCTAACTTTGAACACTTCTAACTCAACAGTGTAAAGTGATAATCAATTTCACCAAAATGGATGATCTTCCTCAAGGTATGTAGAAAATTTTGCCCATTTTACAATTGAAAAATAATATTTATTGTCCCTGTTTATGTAGTCTAACGATAATCCTGTAAAGTGCCTTCGATCGGAAATAAATATAGACTTTGCGTAGACTTTTAGTTGAGAGTCCCACGACATCCCGCCTTCGTTTTTTTTTTTAAATTAAAGCTTAGAATATCAGCTTTCGAATGAAGTGTGAATCAGAGTGCGCAAACGTGCGCGGGCTGGTCCAGAGCATTTTTAGTGAGCGTATGCGTGTTCCGAGAAGGCCCCCGGCGGCGGCGCGGCACTCGCTTGCCGCGCCGCGCCGCGTTTCCATGCCAGTGCGCTGCCTAGTCAGCCGAGCTGGGCAGGTAGCTCGCTTACTTGGAACTTTCTCACCCTAAGCGGACTCGGTCGACTGGTTTACTCTGACAATAGATTCTAAATATTAATATATTGTTCATAGACATTCTGATACCTGATTTGGCATACCTACGTACAATTTGTTTCCGAGAGGCGAAGGGATTTGTTCGAAATTTGTTATTGTATTCGAAAAATTGTGTTACCAAGTGCACAAAGGCGTATGTCTAATCCTCATTCGGATCACAATGACATTTATAATTAATACGAAATACTATTTTTTTTTTTCTAGGTTCTGGAACTTCCCTTATTACTTTCAAACGAAGGGAAATCTTTTCGATAATACAAAAACACTTGGCCGCGGATCTCCAGGAGCAGATAATCCATTTGGAGCGAGAATTATCCGAGAAAAGTGAATGTGCCATTCGAATTCACCGGGATACCAAGATAAATTTGTCGAAGTTATTCTCCAAAATGCGCACAAAATGGCAAGAATCAGGAAGGAAAATGACAAATTTTCTCAATAACAATCAAGAGTGGCTAGAGATGTATGCTAGTTTCATCCGACCCCTTCATCACAAGCCTGAGGAAACTACCTCAAAAAAAATTGAAGCAATTTTCGTCAGAAGCCATTTCACTATTAGCGAGCCCAACTATCGCACATGAAGATCTGTATCCGGATTCGGATTGAATTATTACTTTTAGTTCCTGCCAATAAACACTGTTTACTATATTGCAAGAGAATGATTATTTTACCCCGGAATTCCCGAATCAATTGTCTAATCTAGTATAGCAGTCGCTCCACACACATATTTTAAGTTCACCATTTTGTTTTTCTAAATTTGAATATCAGATTCGTAAACAGCGACCCCGAAAACATCGATAAAGTATACAAACAATCGAGTTTTTTACGAAATTCATGTCTGATTCGGCCATATTCGAGCCGCCATTTTGTTTTTCTAAATTTGGATACCAGATTCGTAATCAGCGACCCCGATAACATCGGTAAAGTGTATAATCAATCGAGTTTATCACGAAATTAATGTGTTCATCGGCCATATTGGAGCCGCCATTTTGTTTTTCCAAATTTGGATACCAGATTCGTAATCAGCGACCCCGAAGACATCGGTAAAGTGTATAATCAATCGAGTTTATCACGAAATTAATGTGTTCATCGGCCATATTGGAGCCGCCATTTTGTTTTTCCAAATTTGGATACCAGATTCGTAATCAGCGACCCCAAAAACGTTGGTATACGAAATTTGGAAGAATTCCGATGATCCCCTGGATTATGGCCACGTTTTCGTGAAAATTCCCCACTGTGCGTCGGCTCGATCGGGGCCCTGCCGTTGAATTTTTCCCGGCAAGGGCGGGAGCTGCTCCCCGGGGTACGCCACCGACGATTCTCGGAATTTCGCGAACGGCTCTCGGAATTGTCGGCATGGGACCCTCGGAATGACGTCACACACCCTCAAAATGACGGCACACACCCTCAAAATGACGTCACACACCCTGGAATTAACGTCACACGCCCCAAAAATAAAATTCCAACCCCCGCGTCAGGCTGGTAGGTTCGCCGTTCCAGAATCCGTGAGGTAGGGGGTGGTGCGGAGGCCCGTTCGAGCAGCTTCGACGGGTCGCGACTTGTTTCTTTACGCCGGGACGCTCCTTATCGCTTGTCACCCGACACCTCCGGTGAGCTCGCCGGAATCGGACGATCAGTTCGCGGAACGCTAAGAACGACCTTGGGCGCGCTTCGCACCAAGCTTCTGGCACGTAGTAGCGCTCGATGATGACTCTTGGAATTTTTCGGACAAACAATGATGAACATGCGGATGCGAGTCCGATAACTAACGATTCGTGGAATTTCTCAAAACAAACAGTTCCTGGTATGTCCTTCATTTTCCAGAGACACAACTTGCATGTAGTTGAGCCTGATGATGGTTCTTGGAATTTTTCGGACGAACAGTTCTTGGAAACATCGCTTCGGCACCCTGTGATGAGTTTCGTAGAGTTCGTTATTTGATACCTCTGCGTTTCGTATGAGGAACATGCAGATGCGAGTCCGATAACTAACGATTCGTGGAATTTCTCAAAACAAACAGTTCCTGGTATGTCCTTTGTTTCCCAGAGATACGAAGCATTGTTTCATCATATGATATATTCGGCTTATAGAAATATCTATTAGATCGAATAAAGCTAGAGATACCACCCTTAATTGCAAAAGATGAGTAGTGGGGGTGAAAACCGATTATAAAAGTTCGGAAGTCGCACTGGAACATCGCATTCCACAATTATTTCTCGAATGGTTCAGACCACTCCCCACACGGAACAAACATGTCGAATAGAAGTTCAATGAATATCAACATGGAATATTCAGGATATCTATGAGATATCAAAATTACGTAATATAGACGTGTAATAAATATCCATATGTCGCGCTTTTTCACATCTTATAGATGTTTATAGTATATCGTTTTGGATTTCGATCAGATATCATATACAATTTATATGAAGATCACCTAGACGAGTAATGATGATTACGTCCTATATATTTTGTATGGGTAAAATAGATATTGAATAATTCAAACGAATATACAGGAATTAGAAATTTTATTCACTTGGAATCGTTCTTAAGAAATATGCTTAGCATGATGGTCACAGAATATCAATTGCACATGTAATAATTGGCTCAATACATAACAATATATATATTAATCTACGCTGTTATAATTTATACTATGAAACAAAATTTCACCTTGAACTTTACTTGTAGTTTTCATTATCGGGTCTATATATCTTCTAATAATTAGATTAGAGTAATAATGTTATTCATTAGAACATGCTTTTATACCTATACACTATTATAGCTATTTCTTCGATAATTTACAATGCGAAAGATATTTTTCGGTATTTCTTTCTAGATCTTCTTTTTTTGAGATCTCGAATTTTTAAAACCGGTTACGACTCATACGTAACCGAACGTACTGATATCGATATAATACTCAAACTTAAAAATAATGGTTGCAATGAAAATAATTATTATGATATATAAGATATACGTATATCTAATCTATACTTTATGCATGTGCTAGAAAATCCGCTATGGAAAATAGGATAATATTGGCACAATGTTTTTGCTATCCTATACGTTTTCCTCATTGCTATCCACTGCAGCATCTTCGTCGTTGTTATTCATAGCGTTTTGTTCTAATTTTTTGCATTCAACATCATAGCGAGCCTTGGCATGCTGAAACCATATTTTCACTCGTCGCTCGAACTTTTCCTGATCCACAGCCCGATTCTGACCCTGACCTATGATTCGGCCCACTGCGGCTATAATCGAGTAATGACTTGTCATACAGCAAAATACTAATTATAATTATTAGACCAGCTACTCATGCATATAGGTAGGTGCAATAGCAGAACTTTTTACTGCAGTCATCTGTTATTTACACTAATTAATTAGTCATCATGACTCACTGCCAGCAAGTTTCATTAATTGCAAGACACAGAGCTTCTGCTTGCCTTTTCTTCCTTCCCAGCTATACTGTGCAGCTAACTGGTTAGAAAAAACGCGAATTGGAATGCGCTTGACCGCTTCATCGAGAGACCGACCTCCAATATTAGTGTAAAAATTAACCTGTCAAAGACAATTCCGAATAACGTCAATTAGAGAATAGCACATTTAAATACAGATGTTTTCGAATTCAGTCTTTTACTAGCTATACTGTAATATACCAAGGAAGCTTTATTTTCACGTTTCTCTAAAAATGCTTCCAGTGTTTTAACATCTTCTGCTGTTTTCAATGGAAGCATGTCTTGTACTTCTTCTGTAGGATCGTCATCTATAGCGACAGTCACATTATCAGGTCGGACCTCTGCATTTTTTTTCATGACACGTAAGACTTCCAGCACGTGTTTCAGATCATGCTTCATGGTAGTGACATCTCTTTCGATCTTTTGCACGTACTCTGGAACGTACGAATTCATTCTCTGATTCAATGTGTACGACAGAACAGTGTGTATGAAATTTCACAAAACATAATGTGATGTTGTCGGAAGCTATTAGCTTTAGCCGCTAGCCGACAAAGCGTGGTAACAAACGATACAGTATTACGTAGGGGCTTGCTCAGCGTGATAAATACGATATCCTGAATTCTAGTTTAAACTAGGAACCGCATGGTCACTCAAAATGAATGAAACAAAGCCACGTTAATGGATCAAAGCTGTATACGATATAATAAACTCGATTCCACACGATACGATACTGGATGACACGGTATTAAACGATACTCAACTTTACGAGATAACTTTACTTTAAACAGAAAGGTATTACCGATAGGTTATAACAAAATAGTCACGTATGACCAGAATTAAACAGAATTACAACTAAATTTTATTATAACGCGAGGCTTGAGGCCACTCGCGGCTATCTTCGCTCAGGTTTTTCAGGAAAAGTACTTATTCTACAGACTTCATGCACAATAGATATTTAACATACTAAATAGAAGAAAATACTACGATAGAAATAGCCAAAAAGCAATATATAATCAATGATGGCGGAAAAGCAATAGCCAGTCTACGAATTCTGCCAGACTCGAGGTGGTTCGATAAATTAAACAAAAACGAGCTTCTTAGCCCAAGAATAAACCATAAAACAGACTTTTATACGAACGACCTCGTGCCTTCACATAAAGAAATCAAGACCTTACCTTAAATTGCCTCACGATAGAACACGACACTATTTTAATATAGACTCGATACGATATTAGGAACGATATTTGGCGATACTCGATGTTCGATACTCGTTGACGATAAGCAGCGCAGACAGAGCGAAGAGTAGGCCGATTAGCCTACGTACCCTCCTTATATAGTCCTTAGTTCGCTTGCACCGACTCATGAAATAGGTCACGTGTCTCACCACCATCCTAATTGGCTCTCGTCATTTTTGGTTGTTTCGACGAACGTATGAGGTGTTGTTGCGTTTCTCAGGAGGAACCTATCCTACCCCTGCCGTTACGATACCCCTCTTCTCGCTGCCTTCCGATAGAACTCCCTGGCGCTGGATTCATAAGAAATCTCGCTCGCCAGAGCTATATGATAATTCTCCCAAGGCCTTACATTAATTAGTCAATCCTTAAGGAAATTGCACAATAGCCTCGCGCTGGACCACAAGGATCTCGCCCACGACAAAGTTCGATAGGTTGGAACGCCGATCCGGTTGTTTTCTGGACCAACCCGGCCGCGATAACAGTTTCTGAGAGAGTAGATCTACGATACCTGCTCCAGCTGATTAGTCATTGGGTGGGAGGCTGTGAATATTCCTTCACATGACCCTGTACGCCACCCTCGTCTCAGTTGTGCAGTCTTGTTAAACGGTAGGCTCGTCGGATGACGGGAGGATTATTCGTGCTTCTCGCACATCCCTGTACGCCGTCAATCCAGTTCGTTGGGGGTGGTAGAATTCGCCTGGTCGAGAGGAGGCGCTGACCTTGCCACTTTCTTGGCGGAACGAAGGTTGGCACGCCGATCGAGACGTCGATAATGACCGTAGATGTCGGGGTTTCCTGATAAGCCATGGTTTCTTCGGTAGTTTCCACGACGGTGAATGCCTCGTAGAAGATGTACATGATTTACAAAAATGAAATAGTGCGTTAATTTAACCTAATTTTGTCTTTCCCTGGAGACCTTAGTAGAGAGGGTGCAGTATACCGTTTATGACCCCCCCCCCCCCCCGACCCCCCCCCGGCTCCATTTTTTTTTTTTTTTTTTTTTTTTCCTGAAGCCAACCTAACCTAACCTAACCTAACCTTACCTAACCGATTCTAACCTAACCAGATCTGAGCCACCGATTCTAACCTAACCAAATCTATGCTACCGATTCTAACCTAATTAAATCCAGGTTAGCGATTTAACTGGCGTGAATATCGTCGCATCTCACATTGGAGCGTCCTATCGAATCCATTCCTACTGCGGTTTCGGTTCCGACGTAAGTGTGACGACTGTTCACCCGCTACTGCCAAGTGTACCTGACAGTAGAAAGAGTGAACGGACGTCGTTGTCAATGTGTATATAGGTGTAGATTTTTCTTCCTCCCCCGTTTTGGCAGTATGCCGTTTATGGCCTTCTCGAGTATATATAGTGTGACGGGCAAGACCGACGATTGGGGTGGGGGGTTGGTTATCGAGGTCAGCTGCGTGCACAAAACCGGCAATCCCACCGTTTGGTAAATTTGAGATTTGACAGTTAATAACTAATTATTCAACCACGAAATCTACGTACAATATAAGGTTGGGCGCCAGGTACCTAAGGTACCGCGGTAACAAAACGAATAAAATAATGATGAGAATGAAACGTAATGCTCAAAATTTAAATAACATAAACAATTTAATAACACCAAACGAGACTACTCGGCGAGTTCAGGGTGAGGGGAACGTGGGGGCGAATAATATAGGCGAAACGATACAATTAAGGTTTATGGAAAAATCACAAAGAAACCCAAAAATTTATTTAACGTAAAATAATCAAACAGGAGGGCTGTGACCCAGTGACCGAAATTGACAAACAACTGATAGTTACGAGGTATGTGGGTCACCAGCGAGGAGGTATTGGTTATGGTAATATAGAACAATTCACAAAACAAAGAAAAGAACTACCTTAGGATACAGTAGGAACTATTCATAGGGTACAAAGAAAATAA
This sequence comes from Tenthredo amoena, assembly GCA_963966615.1. Taxonomy (NCBI): domain Eukaryota; kingdom Metazoa; phylum Arthropoda; class Insecta; order Hymenoptera; family Tenthredinidae; genus Tenthredo; species Tenthredo amoena. Next base: position 227,276 of record OZ016499.1, on the reverse strand, counting down.
TCAGATCAGGTCGATAACATAGGGGGGATCTGGGGGAGCTAGGGTCGATACTTTTTTGGAACTATTGAAAATCAATTAACAGGGTCGATAAAGTAGAACAATTAACCGAAAAATTCTAGTGCGTCGGGGCGAACCCGTACGAACTCTCACGGACATGCACGAATACAATCACAAAAGACACGCTATGCCATGAGGCAACACACAATAATAATTAAAAATTACTGAAATTCACCAGAAGGGAACACAAATCATACTATCTAAATTCTTAAATAAACCAGCTCAGATTTTCAAAGGATTTTCAGGGGATTTCTACTCAGAATGAGAGGGATGTACACAAGTTTGGGGAAGAATCTTATCGAGATGGCGTTGGTCGATCTTTCTAGAGACACGTGGCTAGGTAACGGCTCAAATAATAACAAAGGACTAAACCCACGCTTTCAATGCCGGGATAGAAAAGACGCTATATCTTGAGGCCAAAGGCTTCTTAGAAAAATCGATCTAACGTACACAATTTAAAAAAAATATAAGGATTTTTAGGGGATTTAAAAAGAATAAGGAAAACTAAAACGCAACCATTCGATAAGATTTTAAGAGACGTTAAAATCAGGCAAATTAATTTGGGTAGTTTCGGTAGGTCGACTAGGATGAGAGCTTACCTTAGATGTACGGACCCAACGGCACACCACACAAACAATTAGTCTTTATAGAACAGGGTACAAAACACAAAAAAAGAAAGAACAAAACGAAGGAAATGAATGACGTTAGGAATTTACCTAAAACCACGAAAATAACAACAAAATAAATGGAAATATTACACAAGAAAACGCGAGGATAAAATTACACCAAAAAGTTATATACTCGATCTTAATGTAATCGCATCCAAACAAGAAGTGAAGTGTTTTTTGCCGGTTACTACCCAAATCAAAAAGAAATAGTGGGAGGGGGAAGAGACAAATGCATGCGATGCATTTAATTGGTGGACGCTTTTGTTCTTCTTTCTTCGATGACGAGGTGGCGGGCCTGACAGGGCCTTTGGCACTCAGAGCTTTTGCCAGGGGGTTGATAGATGGCATCTCATGTTTTCTCGATACCCTGGAAGGCGGAAATATCTGCATGTGGACCGGTGGACCAGGCCGGTACGAGACAGAGGGGGAGGGGAGCGGGATTTTCTTGGAGATAGGCAGATCGTAATGCAGCGGCTTCCAGGCGTATCTCAGGATACGATGATCTTGGCCGCCCCGGCTACTGACTCTGAGGCTCCCAGGTGACCTGCCAGGCGTAATGGGATTGAGGGATGATCTCCCTCGTTGATCCGGTCGAGACGGCACGTACGATAATAGAGAGGAACGGGAAAAATAAAGGATTATAAACGATAGAAATTAAATTAGGGGACCTTCGGAACCTGAGCTGGGGACTTCTTGTTTCGGTTATTTCTAATTTTCTCGGGATCGCTTTCGTCTGAGGAGGAGTCGATTGTTCCATTACGAGGCAAATATTTTGCCTCGTTACAATACATATACACATATATGCTAACCCCCAATTTATAATATTGCTACAGGGTATTATTATCAGAACATTGCAGGCTCTGTACAGGAAATGCGGTTCTGCGTGGTATATGCAGTCTAATGCGGGTTTATACGAGAAAATTATAATGCGAATCATTAGACATTTACTCGATATCTATTAGATCTTATTGTGGAATCTATAGAAGACGTTAATACGTAGAGATTAAATAGATATCAACTATACATCAATGTGGAATATATACGGAACTTAGATATATGGAGGTTCACTGGATATCTATTAGATATTCATGATATCAAATGGATATTTGGATATTTACTGGATATCTCTTAGACGTCGTGTTCCGTGTGGGTCTGAAACACCGTGAATTAAAAACGCGACTCGAGCTGTTAATAAAGAATATCAACGAAGTGAAAGATTGGATCCATACAAAATCAGACATCAACCGTCTCACGAAGAAGCTTGAAACGATAAAGATTTGACTGAAAACATGGATCTCTCCGCGATCAACAAATTGGGTCGTTTGGAGGAATTCCTCCCGACAAAAAAGCTAAGTGACCTGGAGGTGTTGAAAGCCTATCCCATTACCGATCTCCGAAAAGTGGAAACCAAATCTGGAGTCAGGATAGTGGTGGATGTGGACAACAGATTTTGTATCTTCTTACTGGCTCGAATGGCTAAAATTTCGAAGGATGACGCTGACTTGTTGCAGAAAATGAGAGAAGCTGCTGATGAAAACCGCTTACATGTGAAATACCTTGGTGGAAAATATAATCAAGTCGAATTCCACTACATATAAATTTTCTATTCAAGCACACACACCATATTTTATTATTCAAACATGAAAACCCAGATTAAATTGATCCATACCTGTATATGTATATTAATTTTAACAACGATGTTTTCCATTTATTTTTTTCTATATAAATATTAACTATATTTTGTAAATCTATAGTATAGGATTGAATATTTCGATTTCAGTAAGTCAATCATTGTATATGTAAATGTGACTATTAAAATAAAACGTATCACATAAAACCATCCAACTATCATTTGCAGACGAACCCTTATACATTTATCCTGTAGTATACCATATTTGATATATTACGCTATAATATAGTGCGTAGAACCTGAGCAGGAGTCTCATGTTACTTTGTTCCTAGAATGTAAACTTATCATTACTTTAGAAAGAGATGCATGATGCAGTTCTTAGAATTCATCGGTGAAGCTGGTCTATAAAATGATCACTCCACAGTTTTAACGCATCATTCAAGTTCAAGCTTTTGTAACATACAACTGTTGTTAGCGATCACGAAGAATGGACTCAGGCAAGTGTCTTAAACTTATTAGCATTATGGAAAATGCTTACGATATTTTGGAAGAGAGATCATCGACTGTAGAAATACAGAAATGGTTGCGATTTGGAACTCAAAACATCAGACTTTTGAATAAAATTTTACGAAATAAGGCTTCCACCGTCGGGGAAAGAACGAGAATTTTAACAACCATAGGAATCCTAAAGTCATTGAGAGCACAGTTTGAGCAGTGTCGGAAAAGAGGAGAAGGTATGAGGAGATTGCGGAGAAGCGACAGAGTAAAGTGGGAAGGTCTGGAGTCAGCTTTCAAGGGAAGAATCAGAACGGGGGTCATAGCGAATTTACGACGCAAAGATCTGAAACATTTTCGGGATGATTCGAAAAAATTAATCATCAGATTGAAGAACATTTTGCGGAAAGAAGGAAATTTGAAAGTAAATGTAGTTTTGTCCTGTAAATTTAGTACCGTGAAAGGCGGTGAAATTGTTGAGAAGATGAAGTTCTTCAATACCGAAAATGAAGCTATCCTACCAGCAACGAACATTGACGAATGGTTTGATGAGAATGTAGAGGAGAAATTGTTAGTCAAGATCGAAGACTTCCAGGAAAAGGATTCGGGATGGTCGTTGACTGAAATTATAAATATGGTTGTAAATATCAACAAATACGTGCCACTGCGAGGAGGTATATCCACTTACACACATTTACCGAAGTATATACAGTAGGGTGATCCAAAAAAAAACTTTTTTTTTTTCTTTTCTCGCACACAGGCTCAAAAGTTCCCTTTAGTTATAAGAATGAGCCTGTCAAAAGCTGAGCTCTTAATTTTAATATTAGGATGCTCCTCATCGCACTTTTCTATTTCCTATTTAAATAACACGTGAAAATTTGTTTTTGCTCCTTCTGATTTGTATAACTAGCTAACGATGCGTCATATAGAAAATCTACAAACATATTTTTGTAGAGAATTGAATGCTCTACAAAAAAGGTCTCTTGCACTTTTTTGATAAAATTATTTTAGAAACTCATTTTTTGTCAGGAAGGTAGTTCTTTGAACTCGAATATCATTTGAATGGCTGAGTTTATCAAAAAAGTGTAGGGGACCTTTTTTGTAGAGCATTCAATTCCCTACAAAAATATGTTTGTAGATTTTCTGTATGACGCATCGTTAGCTAGTTTTAAGAATCAGAAGGAGCAAAAACAAATTTTCCCGTGTTATTTAAATGGGAAATAGAAAAGTGCGATGAGGAGCATCTTAATATTGAAATTAAGAGCTCAGCTTTTGACAGGCTCATTTTTATACCTGAAGGGAACTTTTGAGCCTGTGTGCGAGAAAAAATAAAATAAAAGTTTTTTTTGGATCACCCTAATATACAGGATAAAAAGGCGGTGATGAATATTATGAACGACGATCCGTACTGTTTTCTCTGGTCAGTCATAGCAGCTCTTTTTCCGGCGGGTGATCATGTGAGTAGAACGACTTCTTATCCGCACTTCAGTACAGTGCTCAGGTACGAGGGTTTTAATTTTCCCATGAGTCTGAACGAAATTTCGAAATTTGAAAAATTGAATGGTTTAACGATCAATGTTTATGGTATAGATGAACATGAAATAGTTCCTGTTTATTTGAGTAGAACGAAATCAGACAAGTCTACCATACCTTTTCGTGTTAGAAACTAATATCGAGTCAAATGAAATTGATGACGTTAGCGATACAATATATCATTTTGCATGAATCAAAAATTTGTCTCGACTGGTAAGTTCACAAATTTCAAAGCATGTTCATCGTAGCTGGTTGTGTGATAGATGTTTGAGTCATTTTCAGACTGAAAATTGCTTGATCAAACACGGGTTAGATTGCGTGAATTTGAATAAATGCAAAGTAATATTACCGGACGAAAAGGATAGAATCTTGAAATTCAAAAACTTCAAACATAAAGAGCACGTTCCGTTCTGTATTTACGCTGATCTCGAATACCTCTTGCAATCGGTTGATGATGCATCCGAGTCTAGGAACAGAAGGGTGTATGAAAAACACGTCCCGTATAGTATCGCCTACTATTTACATTGTACTTTCAACGATTCAATTTCTAAATTCAAAATCTACCGTGGAGAGGATTGTATAGAATGGTTTGTAAACGTGTCACAACCCAGGTGGATAATGACAATAAAATATACCGTTAACCGTGATAGTCAATGATATTTTGTCTCCTTGATTTAACACCTAAGCGTTGGGATCGAAGACTTCCAGAGGAAGAAAGGTTGTATTCATAAATTATTGGAATATTATGTATAAATTGAATAAAGTAATCTTTATTATACCTCTTTGAGTTTATTCAATATCAACGAGTTCCACGGTTTTGGGCGTAGAGGGTAATGAGGTGGTTAAAGGCGGAACGTTGAAAACTCGAGTCGTAGTTTCTACGGTATTCACAAGGATGTGGCTTCCGTGATCTTCAATGAAATGTTGGGTTTGAGAGGTACCAGGGGGTAGGTCGTCGAGTGTGGTTGGGGTTGGTTGCACCTGAGGGTTCCCGATGTTGAGTTCTACGGTATCTTCGTCGTCCAGAGGGTGGCTGAATACGCGTTCAAAGATGGCTGGGAGCTCGGGTGGACCTAGCCTGATGGCTTTTTCTAGGCAGGCTTCCAATCGTTGTTGGTATTTTAACTGTGCCTTGGCAATCCTTTGTTTAATTACCTTGCCCCCGCGTCGATTATTTTTCTTTCTCTTCCTGGGTCTGTCCACGTTCATTTACATGTAAGGTGCGAGGAGTTAGAATAACTGGGTACAAGCTTTGCTCTATAGCTGGCTAATACTGCCCACGAATATGGAAATTGGGTGCAAGCGTTACTCATGGCTGGCTAATGCTACCCACGAATATAGGAAGTTGGGTGCAAGCGTTGCTCTTGGCTGGCTAATGCTACCCACGAATATAGGAATTGAGTGACTGTAGACTAATTGTTTTCAGGCCCTGGTTGAGTTGAAATACTCGGGGTACTTACTTTGATTTAGGAGGGTTGCACCATGAACTCACTTCGTATTAATAAAAGTATTTTAATGAAACTTAATAATTGAGAGTTTAAGTCTTTATGTGAAGATAACTTATTAACTGAGGTAGAAACTGTTGAACTGGTAAAACTGACTTGATTAGTCTGTACTGTGTGGCTGTTATTTCTGAACTGGTGATTTTTACTGAACTGATCTGTGTAGTAGGTTTCTAACTTGCGACTGAGTATTGAAATTGAAGTTGATATAATATTTTAGAAGCGGTGCTCTTGGGTTATGGTAACCGAAGAGCACGGCTTGCGTTTTATAAACATTTGCAGCTGCGCTATGAAATCAAGAGCACGGTTTGTGTTTTAGTAAACATTTGCAGCCGCGCCATGAAATCAAGAGCACGGCTTGCGTTTTAATAAACATTTGCAGCTACGGGAATGTTTATAGTACACAGTTCCCGAGGCGCAGCTTTGTTTATAATTTTCAGCTGTGCTGCCTCACTGCCTGATATTATTTTACTGTGGTAATACTATCGTGGTTATATCACTAGTTAAAAATTAAGAGTGCATAAGGCCTGGGAAGCAGGCTGAGTGTTAGTGAATTATAATATTGGCTTATAGTATTTTATGGTTAATTGTGTGATATATATATATATATATATTGTAACGAGGCAAAATATTTGCCTCGTAATAGAACAATCGACTCCTCCTCAGACGAAAGCGACCCCGAGAAAATTAGAAATAACCGAAACAAGGGGTCCCCAGCTCAGGTTCCGAAGGTTCCCTAATTTAATTTCTATCGTTTATAACCCTTTATTTTTCCCGTTCCTCTCTATTATCGTACGTGCCGTCTCGACCGGATCAACGAGGGAGATCATCCCTCAATCCCACTACGCCTGGCAGGTCACCTGGAAGCCTCAGAGTCAGTCGCCGGGGCGGCCAAGATCATCGTATCCTGAGATACGCCTGGAAGCGCGCTGCATTACGATCTGCCTATCTCCAAGAAAATCCCGCTCCCCTCCCCCTCTGTCTCGTACCGGCCTGGTCCACCGGTCCACATGCAGTGTAACATTGCATTTTGGAATGCTGTTACAGTCCGCCCAAAACCCTTGGCAGGTCTCGTTAAGGGAGCGAAAGTGCGAAAGACCGCTGAGGTCATGAGTGAATGTACCCGCGTATAGGGAAATTTATCTCCGAGAGGCGACCGTGACCGACTTAGGCTTTTGATTTGAGTCTTATTTTTTTTTGTTCTTTTCCATACTCTCTGTTATGTACGCGGGGAGCCAAAAGTTTCCCAGATCGAGGACTTGGCTACGAATCCCGACACGAGGGGTAAAAAGCGACGTCCGAAGCAAGTCTGGGACTGTGATTCAACCTGGAGGAACGCGGAGGAGTGCCTAGGGTACTCAGCAACGTGGGAAATTGGCGGTGGAGGAGATTCCCGCCGCCCCCAAGAGCCTGCGAGCCGCGTTCCCTGCCTTCCCGAAGGATTTTCTACGAAAATCGGCGAGGGACAACTAGACACCCGACGAGCGCCTAACGTAGCGCAACCCCCCGATCAATTTTGAGGATCAAAGGTCGATATTGCGCAAATTGAGAGCGCGAAGACACGAGCGATTTTCGAGTAAGACACTCTGCCGTAGGCCTGCTTAGCAGGCAGAGCATCGAGCTCTGATTCAAGTTAATCATTTTGTTAATCCGCGAGGCTATTCTTGCGAACTTTTTGAGTCTTAGCGTGTGCTTGTGTGCAGTTTGAGTCTATCGCCCCGAGGCATTATTTCTTCTGTTCAGGAGGTGGCTGGATTACGGTAAGCGTTAACTTATCTAATCCCAAAATTGCCTTTGATCTGCGCCACGAGGCGAATTAACACTTTGGAGGGTCGAATAAGCCGTACTGCGAGTCGGTAGGCCGTAGCCAGTGTTTTAGAGGAATTTTCGCGTTCGGGAAATTTGGTTTTAGGCCCAAACAGTGGCCATTTAGTAGTCAACCTGTAGCTGTGCCGAGGCTCACCTATGAGAGCGAGTGAGAAAGTCTAAGTCAGTCGCTGTCTCTCTCTCTCTCGCGTAGAGATTCCAATATAGTCAGTTATAGTCGAGTCGAGTTGGTTTTGGTTTTGTAAATCTCAAGTCAAGGTCCTGTGGACTTGCCTACGCGGCAGAGTTAGGATTAAGTTATTGTTACTGTTTATTGTAGAATTTTGTGAAGTATTAATTAATACCTCGCGGTGTAGATTTCGCCGATGACCCGTTATCATTGTTCCGCGAGGCCCTAATTTGTTAAGTTCTTGATTATTTTACTGTGGTATTGTGTTTCTTTACTGCGTTCCTACGTGGAGGCTTGTATTTTTGTCAAATTTGTGAAACGTGGCGAGACCGCCTATACACGGCCCTTGGCCACAACAAACCCGCGGGGGAGTACCCCCGGGTACACGATTACCCTTTACTTATTTTATTTTAACTTGTTTTTCTTTACATTTTTTTTTTAGTGAATAAATTCTTTATATTTCTTTGTTAAATTGAACTCCACGAGTCGTTCTTTAACGCCTAACTGATCCTTAATATTAATCCCGACCCCTCTCCGCGGTACTGTTGCTAGTCGCCGCTTAAGTTTCCGTTAGCCTTTTGTTTTGTTGTTGAAATTTTGAAAGTGGCGAAGATAGTTCGCCTGGCGCCCAACCAATTTAACTTTTAAGATATAGCTGTGTGCACGTTGGATTGACCCCGGAGGCTGGCTATCCGGTCCAGATCCGAGGGTTAACAAAAATCCACGTCACAGCAGATATTTCCGCCTTCCAGGGTATCGAGAAAACATGAGATGCCATCTATCAACCCCCTGGCAAAAGCTCTGAGTGCCAAAGGCCCTGTCAGGCCCGCCACCTCGTCATCGAAGAAAGAAGAACAAAAGCGTCCACCAATTAAATGCATCGCATGCATTTGTCTCTTCCCCCTCCCACTATTTTTTTGATTTGGGTAGTAACCGGCGAAAAACACGTCACTTCTTGTTTGGATATCGAGAGAAAGAGAGCTTTGTTGAATTGGAAATCTTTTTTCTGCAATTTGTGTCCACCGATAGAAACTTATTTTTTTTTTGTTGTTTTGTGTGTTTAATTTCGATTCTATTTGTTTTTCCTTTTATTTTCATTTACCTTGTGTGTTGATTTCTTTTATTTGTTTGTTTCGTCCTTTTATTTGTGTGTATTTCTAAAAAAAAAAAAAAAAAACTATTTATTTTGTGTTTGTGCCGTCGAGTCCGTATTCCTAAGGTAAGCTTCCAGTCTAAACGACCTTCCGAAACTACCCAAATTAATTTGCCTGATTTTAACTTCTCCCAAAATCTTATCGAATTGTTGCGTTTTAGTTTTCCCTATCCTTTGTAAATCCCCTCAAAATCATTATATTTATAAATGGTGTATCGTTAGATCGATTTTTCTAAGAAGCCTTTCGCCTCAAGATATAGCGTCTTTTCTATCCTTGCATTAAAAGCTTGGGTTTAGTCTTTTATTATTGTTTGAGCCGTTACCTAGCCACGTGTCTCTAGAAAGATCGACCAACGCCTTCTCGATAAGATTCTTCCCCAAACTTGTGTACATCCCTTTCATCCTGAGTAGAAATCCCCTAAAAATCCATTGAAAATCTGAGCTGGTTTATTTAAGATTTTAGATAGTATTATTTGTGTTCCCTTCTGGTGAATTTCTGTAATTTTTAATTATTATTGTGTGTTGCCTCACGGCATGGCGTGCCTTGTGTAGTAGTATTCGTGCATGTTCGTGAAAGTTCGTACGGGTTCGCCCCGACGCATTAGATGTTTCGGTTAATTGTTCTACTTTATCGACGTTTTTTTGATTGATTTTAATTAGTTCCAAAAAGTATCGACCCTAGCTCCCCCAGATCCCCCTATGTTATCGACCTGATCTTATTATTTTCTTTGTACCCTATGAATAATTCCTACTGTATCCTAAGGTAGTTCTTTTCTTTTTTTTTGTGAATTGTTCTATATTACCATAACCAATACCTCCTCGCTGGTGACCCACATACCTCGTAACTATCATTTGTTTGTCAATTTCGGTCACTGGGTCACAGCCCTCCTGTTTGATTATTTTACGTTAAATAAGTTTTTGGGTTTCTTTGTGATTTTTCCATAAACCTTAATTGTATCGTTTCGCCTATATTATTCGCCCCCACGTTCCCCTCACCCTGAACTCGCCGAGTAGTCTCGGTTGGTGTTATCAAATTGTTTGTGTTATGTAAATTTTGAGAATTACGTTTCATTCTTATCATTATTTTATTCTTTTTGTTACCGCGGCACCTTAGGTACCTGGCGCCCAACCTTATATTGTACGTAGATTTCGTGGTTGAATAATTAGTTATTAACTGTCAAATCTCAAATTTACCAAACGGTGGGATTGCCTGTTTTGTGCACGCAGCTGACCTCGATAACCAACCTCCACCCCAATCGTCGGTCTTGCCCGTCACAAATTTGGCGCCCAACGTGGGGCCCACAATAATTATCCCTGATCCCTTTCTATTCTAATTTCTTTTCCATTTCTCTATCGCTTTGGTATTTATTTGTTTCAAGTAGTTGTTGTAGTAGTAGAAAGTTTTCCTTTATCATTTGAAATGGATCCGACACAAGGTGATCTTCCAATACCCCCTGCGACGATATCTCCTTCCCCTGGCATCAGTTTGCCAGACAATACCGACATGCTAATCTCCCATTTGAGTGGCTTACCCGAGCAAAGTATAAATCAGATGCTTCAGACGGCATTTTTAAAAACTACCGGTAGTATTGAGTCGCGTAGGTGGCGACTACTCAGAAATTATCAACGTAGCCGAGGATTTAATGTAACTTGGGTCCCCGAAGATGACGAATTTACCCTTTTCGAACAAGCTCATGTTGAGCGCGAGCAAGACCCTCCCGAATTTTTACCCCCCTCGCCCGAAGGAACCATGACCCCGCCTTCCGAATTACCCCCAGTCCCAATAAGTCAGTCCACCGTAATTCTAAACCCCCTTAGTCAACCGCGGGTTAGCTTCGCGGAAATGCCGGTACCGAGTCAAATAAACGTACGACACGGCCAAGCCCCGGAAAACGTTTCCCTGAATACCACCCCGCGAACCAGTCTTCCTAATCCATTCGCTATATATAATTTGCCTTCCAATTTTAACTACCCGCCCCCAAAAATAACTCCGTACGAAGACACTATTAATCCTTCACGAATGTCAATTCCCCAGCAGATGACTAACTTTTTTGCCGGGCCGTCAAATTCACTACCCCTTCTGCCCCCTCTTTCTTTCCTACCCCACCAACCCTTCCCTCAAGCTACTAACCTATTGCTGGATGCCCAAGTCCCCAGTCCCCAACGTTTGATGTCGGAACAATTTTCGACTCACCGGGATAATAATGAAAGATCGAATCACCGATCGAGAAACGAGACCCCCCGCGATTTGCATAATATTGTTCGCCGGTGGAACCTTAATTTTACGGGCACACGCGGTACCAGCGTAGAAGAATTTTTGAAACGGGTAGACGAGTGTCGTCATGGAAGTCACCTGAGTGACCATGATTTGTTTGAAACCCTGCCGTTTATTTTATCAGATAAAGCTTTACATTGGTTCAGGTTGAATCGTTCAGCCTGGACTGGCTGGCAACCTTTTGTATCAGCCTTCCGTACGCGTTTCGGAGGTATTAGCTTTCAATTTAGAGTTCGAGAAGAGGCGCGTAGAAGAACCCAGGGCCAAGACGAGCCAGTAGCCGACTATTTGTTGAGTATTAGGATGATTCTTGCTTACCTTAACCCTCCCCTATCGGAAAGGGAGCAACTAGAGCTAGCTTTCTCAAATCTGTTCCCGGAATATCGTCTATTGCTATCACGAGTTCATTTCAATACTTTCGAGGAACTAGAACGTGCCGGTGAACAAGTTGAGTCTTCTCAAGCGCTAGGTAGATTATACGTACCGCCCCCCACTGCCGATGAATCTATTCTTCTGAACATGCTTACGTGGGCAAACGTACCCTACCTCGGGCCCGCGTAGCCGCGTTAGAAAATGTCGTCGACACCGAAACTACCCCCGAAGCTCCAAAACCATCTAATAGTCAAAAGAAAGGTGGAAATAAAGGAGCAAAGAACGCACCTTTCCCGACCGCTACGTCGGAAGAACGTTCCCCAGTAGCAGCAGTCCCCTCTACGTCCGCCCCTCCTCGCAACGCTACCGCGAACCCTGTAATCCGTAATACCGCACCTGAATCGGTACCAAGGAATACAGTGAGAACCGATACCCGATCCATACCCCCTCTGATGTCCCTAAGTGTTGCCCCTCCGACAGTAAACGAAATGCACTGTTGGAATTGTCGTCAAACAGGACATATGCGCCGCGAATGTCCTCAACCCCAATCGCGACATTGTTATCGCTGCGGAGCACCAGGAGTAACTGTCGTGAGTTGTCCTAATTGTGCTGGATCTCGTACGGAAAACCCCTCCGGGAACTAAGGAAAGGGGTATCCTCTTGTTCCCCCCAAAATAAAACAACCCCATCGACTAACCCGCTGATAAATTATAGTCCCATGGTAGCGGCCCTCTCTCATGATACTCGGTATTATTTAGACGTATTCATTGATAACCAGCCGGTTAGAGCCCTCTTCGATCCAGGAGCCTGTGTATCTTATATCGGTCGACTATCGCTAGATCGTTTCAGCGAAGCACGGGAAATTGCTTCTCGGAATCATCGATCCGAGATCGTTTATCCAAATGGGACGGTCGATACTACTCACGGGGAATTAGCTCTTCCAGTTCATTCTGAAGGTTATCGGAAGGACCTTGTAGTGCGCTTTGCTACCTCTTTCGAATATGAGGGAATCCTAGGAATGGATTTTGCCAATGCCTTTAACGTAACAGCTAATTTCCAAACCCACTGTTGGAGTAGTCCTAACTCAACCGAAACGCCCTTCTTGACTCGACAAGGAGAACCTTTCGTCAACGCAGCCCTGGAAAACCCTGGGATACATCGTGAAAAACCGGGTTCCTCACGAGAGGACCAGACAACTCTCCCAGGAAATACTATCGTACCGTCTCGAAATACTATCGTACCGTCCCTAAATACTATCGTACCGTCTCGAACCCCTATCGTACCGTCTCGAACCCCTATCGTACCGTCTCGAAACCCTATCGTACCGTCACGAAACCCTATCGTACCGTCTCGAAACCCTATCGTACCGTCTCGAAAACTTATCGTACCGTCTCGGACTCCGTCTCCAAACCCTACCGTACCGTTCCCAAACCCTACTGTTACGTCCCAGAATAAGCTGTCCCTTAACAATATTGTTTCCAATATAATTTTAATTTTCTTTCCTATTTTAATTCAGTTCATTTTGAAATTGAATTATTATACCCAGACCTCCCTGGAGTCAACGTCGTCGCGCCTATTGATTATCGGTCTGGGCATAGAATAAATACTAGGATCCATAAATTAGTTCGTAGGGTTGCGTGCGAGAGATGTTTAGGATCATGGAATGCCAGGGACGGTATCAATGTGAATAAGTATGGTTGTGAGTGCCAAATGTAACCTGGCACCTAGTTTCGATTTCAAGTGGTGTTTCCGTTAAGACAGCTACAAAGTCACGTAGAGCAACGGTTCCTAGAATGCAACACTCTTGCTGACTAGCATTATAGAGTCGATTTGACCCAACTTCATCGATCCAGCGATCCTGGTTTTCCCTAGAGTACAAAGGGACATCCGGAGGGCGCAAGGGCTCCTTCTCACTGTACTAAGCAGCCAAGTTCAAAATTACTTATCCCTAGTCACTTTACCGAATAAATTTGGCGAAATTAATTTAATTAAAATTCATAAAAATGAGTCGACTATAGCTAGCGACCACAGAACCATCGGCGGAAGAAATGGGTCCGATGAAGTCGGAACTGCCCAATAGGGAATTAGCTTTAGCTCAGTTACTGCCCTGATTGGTTGAGTCCCTTGGACGCGAGCCGTTGTAAGCGCGCGGAATAAACAACCGCGTGCACCATCAGCAAATTTGAATCTCAGGACCTCACGCCCTGAGATGCATAGCTCGTGGCATTCGTTCGTTAAATCGCAGGCCGTGAACGTGTGTCCGGAATACGCATTTGAGCATTGGTGATTAATAATCTTAAAGTTCCTGCCTAAAGACTCTGTGTTTCGATAAAATTCTATAAATCTCCAATTCATTTCAAATTAAATAAGGACATATAAGATTTCTATTTCCTGAGCACACATATAATTTCTATTTCATGAATCGAGTTAAAATTAACTTTAGAATCCCATCGTTTTTTTTTCGTGATAGTTAAGTGCAACAACCGATCCTCAACCCACGTATCGCCGGTACATTCTCAACAAAGCAGAAACTCAACCAGCCAGGGCCAGGGTCATACTCAGGATTCGAGTGTCCCCTCAAGGAAACTTCGGAAAATCATAACGTCAAATCCATTTCTTCTTTTATCAGCCTTCATTATTTCCATTGTCACGGTATTGTTATCAGAATTTATTACTACAATTATTTTTCTCCCGCCTATGGTTCCAGGCGCTCAATAGTAAACCAGAACTCAAGTTTTTCTTGAGAATCCTTTGGAAAATTCTCAAGCGTGGGAAATAACGCAAAGCGTTGTGAGAGCAATCCTTATTTTCCTCGCATTTTGTAACGTCTAGAATTAAACAATTAGAAATAAGACACACGTGACTCGCCACGCATGGGCGAACCGGCGATAGATTTTGTACGTTTGACGGATAATTGTAGACGAAGGCTAAACCCTAAACATCCCTCGCACATAGTCTCGTAGTTTTAACGTTAGTAGTTAATGACACCTTTATATGTTTTTTGAACGAGCGGGAGGTGATTAACGCAAAAGCGTTGTGAGGAAACCCTCAACACCGGGGCCGTCGTTCGAGTCTAACCTGGGAGTAGATTTAATTTCATTGTTTCATTTATTTCCTTTTTGAATATATTGCTAAAGCGATTATAGATTGTCAAATAATTCCATCATTCCCTTCACTTCCTCTCCACGACTTAGTTTAAAGCTCTAGTACGGAGTTGACAAGATCGAACCCAAAATTCAAGATTAAGATCAGGAATTTAATTAAAATAAGAATAAGGAACGGGTTGGTTTTCCTTTCTAGCTAACTCCTTATTTGTGATGTATATGGCGTGAACCATACAGTACGCACCGCTCGGTTACCCTCACGTCACACTACCGTATCGTCCCCAAACCCTACCGTATGGTCCTCGAACCCTATCGTCTCGTTCCCGTACCCTACCGTACCGTCTCGAACAATTGTCGCACCCTCTTCGACCCCTATCGTACCGATTCCGAAAGATAGCTCATCGCCTCCCAACACTATCGTCTCGTCGAATTTTCGTCTTGTGGGGGACTTGCCTATCGCCTCGAAGACTTACGCACAAGTCTTAAAGGTTTGTCCTCCAGCGTCCAAGCCCTTGGCGAAAATGTCCCTAAGTTCAACTCCGGTGTCGACAGAATTGCCGCTTCCGTTCAAAACCTCGGGACTTGGAGAGAGGAATTCTCCCAAGAATACCGACGGTTATGTGGATTCCGTAGCAGAACCTATAACTAAGGAAAACCCTAGTACCCCGGGCGAACTTCAAATCGTCCCCTCAAAACCCAATTCTTCGCATATCGGTATCGCTGAGTTAACTACCGACCAATTGAATCAAGTTAACGCGGTATTAGACGAATTAATCCCTCCTTCTTCAGGTTATCCCGGTCTCACCAACTTAACCACCCATAAAATAGATACTCAGAATCACCCCCCGATAAAACAAAGGTACTATCCCGTCTCACCTATAGTTAGGGAAGCCATGTACGAAGAGGTAAATGGTATGTTAGAAGCGGATATTATAGAGCCCTCCAACAGCGAATGGTCCACTCCCGTAGTTATGATTAAAAAGCCTAATGGAAAATATCGATTTTGCTTGGATTTCCGAAAGATTGACGAAATCGCGAAGAAGGACGCGTATCCCTTACCGTATATGACTGCCATTTTAGACAAACTTAGTGAGGCGAAATATATATCGACTATTGATTTAAGTCAGGCTTATCATCAAGTGCCCCTAGATCCCGCGAGTCGCGAAGTATCTGCCTTTACCGTACCGGGTCGTGGTTTATTTCATTTTAAAAGAATGCCTTATGGACTGTCGGGAGCTCCAGCCACCTTCCAAAGGTTGATGGATAAACTCATCGGACCGGAAATGGAACCTTACGTTTTTGTCTATCTAGACGATATTATAATCGTAAATTCGAATTTCGAAAAGCACCTCAAGTGGATGCGAATTGTCCTAAATAGAATTGCCGAGGCCCGTCGAACCATAAATGAGTCAATCCACGTCAAGCGGGACGGATTTGGCCAAAAATATTCGTCGATGTTTCGGATTCTTTTTTAATTTTTTTTACACATTCTCTGGGTGAAATAAACAGATGAAACATTTTTTTTTTTTTTTTTACTCAAAGGGCTTAGCAGCTGCAAGGGGTTGAATTTTCGAAAAAAACACCAAAATTCGGGATCGCGCTCTTCTTTAAACGTTAATATCTCCGGTTCCCTTTGTCGTACAGACATCGTCAAAAACTCATTTTGAAGCTCTTGAATTGCACTTTCATGTTATGAATTTTTAATTCATGTAATAAACAATTTTCTATTTGTTATTAACAATTATACTTTTCAAACGCGATTTTCGAGATGACTACCACCTTCGAAAATTCTGAAAAAAATACGAGCGTATTCCTTGATTCATTCTCTACGAAATCTGTAAGTTTAAAAATGGAACTCCGATGGGAACTATATTTCCAAAGCGGTTGATTCATGCGGGACGTCGCGCACGGCCGGGTACACGAGCGTTGGGGCGGCAAGACCCTGTTCGCGCGTCGTTACATACTTGGAATTGAACTCAGGTGAGAAACTAATTCCGCGTAATGCGATAAATATGCCCATTATTTGAACACCTGTGTGTCGACCCTCAGGTATTTAAAATACCCTCTTTTCACCCTTCCATGGCCTCCCTAGAATATATAAATGTATTGCAGGATTTGACTATTTCAGTATCGTCTTGACGCTTACTAAAGTCACATCGATTCTTTGTTCACGTAGTTTCACACGACTGAAGAATATTTAAAAATTTCAAAGTGCATCAAAATCGAATCATAGCAATAACTATTATGGCACCAAAACAGAAAGGTTTTGACTGTATATAAGTTTTGATATGTTTCAAGATTTTAGTGAAGCGTTTTATTTCTATATTTGTATTTTTGTTGTTTTAATTCGAATATTCAGTATGAAATGAAATAAATAGTTGATAATTTCGTAAATTATTGGACTGATGAATTTGAACGTATAACAGCCCCCCCTGTATTCCTTGCATGCAAAGCGAACAAGCCTCGGTCTCGGCGCACTCGCGTACCCGGCCGTGCGCGACGTCCCGCATGAATCGATCGCTTTTTAAATATAGTTTCCATCGGAGTTCCATTTTAAAACTTACAGATTTTGTAGAGAATGAGTCAAGGAACACGCTCGTATTTTTTTCAGAATTTTCGAAGGTGGTAGTCACCTCGAAAATCGCGTTTGAAAAGTATAATTGTTAATAACAAATAGAAAATTGTTTATTACATGAATCAAAAATTCATAACATGAAAGTGCAATTCAAGAGCTTTAAAATGAGTTTTCTACGAGGTCTGTACGACAAAGGGAACCGGAGATATTAACATTTAAAGAAGAGCGCGATTCCGATTTTTGGTGTTTTTTTCGAAAATTCAACCCCTTGTATCTTCTACGCCCTTCGAGTTGAAAAAAAAAAAAAATGTTTCATCCATTCATTTTACCCAGAGAATATGTAAAAAAAATGACGACGATTTTCAAGACCATGAGGTCAAAAAGGTGTCCCGCTTGACGTGGACTGACTCAAATCGGGATAAAAGCTATTTTTGTAGATCTAGCGTGAAGTATCTTGGATTCTTGGTAGATAAGCAAGGCTGACGCGCAGATCCAGAAAAAGTCTCAGCAATAATCAAATACCCCGCTCCTAGAAACATTAAGCAGGTTCGAAGATTTTTGGGAATGGCTTCCTGGTATCGTAGATTCATTAACGATTTTGCCACCCGAGCACAGGCTTTAACCTCCCTATTAAAGAAAAATCGTAGGTGGTGTTGGGAGGACGAACAGGAACAATCCTTCCAAGACCTAAAGTCCGCGTTAGTTACCGCCCCTACCTTGAATTGCCCGAATTTTTCTGCCCCTTTCTTTCTACAAACCGACGCTAGTGATACTGGAGTTGGAGTCGTTTTAACTCAGACCGTAGACGACCAAGAATACGTCGTAGCGTATGCTAGTAGAAGCTTGACCCCCCTGAAAGAAAGTATACCGTTACCGAAAAAGAATGTCTGGCTGTGGTATGGGCTATTCGCAAATTCCGTGCCTACCTAGAGGGCTACCGATTCACCGTGATTACCGACCATAGTAGCCTTCGTTGGCTGTATCACCTGAAGAATCCCACAGGACGTTTAGCTCGTTGGGCCTTAGAACTTTTAGAGTACGATTTTGAAATTATACATCGCAAAGGAGCCCTCCATCACGTACCCGATGCCCTCTCTCGTATGTTTGAAGACCCTACCGACGCCATAGCCGCAATTGCCGAAACGACCGATGCTTGGTATAAAAAACGCGTGGAAAACGTAAATTCGCGACAAGAGCAATACCCGGATTGGAAAGTAGAACCAGGACGATTATACTGTCATCGAGTAGATGCCTTGGCAGGCCCCCTCCTTCCCGACTTAGATGCTTGGAAACTAGTCCTCCCAACTGAATCCCGAAATACTGCGATTATCGAAAATCATTCTCTACCTACCGCTGGTCATTTAGGAATAGAGAAAACTTATGCCCGAACCGCTTTATTGTACTATTGGCCAGGCATGTATCGGGAGATAGCCGAATACGTAAGGCATTGTGAAGTTTGCCAACAGATCAAAGTGGAACAGACCGCTCCCCGAGGATTAATGGGAAACCGAGTCTTAGAGCAGCCATGGACAATGATTGCGGCAGACATCATGGGCCCCTTCCCCCCTAGCCGTCAAGGCTTTAATTATGTTTTGGTAATCCAAGATTTATTCACCAAGTGGGTAGAAGTAATCGCCCTAAGAAAAGCCAACTCCGCGTACATACTAAAAGCTCTCGAAGACTTAGTTATTTTCCGGTGGGGTACTCCAGAAGTATTACTTACCGATAATGGTACCGAGTTCGTTAATAAAGTCATGAAACAAGCTTGTGAAGAAATGGGTATCTACCACAGTACCGTTCCCCCTTACCACGCCCAAGCGAACCCAGTAGAAAGAGTCAATAGAGTTTTAAAGACGATGATCGTAGCCTTCATAGAAAGTGACCACCGTACTTGGGACCTCCACCTTTCGGAATTTCGTTTCGCTATAAATACCGCCTCCCACAGTTCGACCAAACTAACCCCTGCTTTCCTCAATTTTGGACGCGAACTCCGACCGAATAATCCCCTGAAGAAAAGGGAAGAAGGTCCTCCCCAAATCCGACCAATACCGCCCGAAGTTTGGGAAAACCGAGTTCGCCGATTGTCGGCCTTACGTGACCGAGTCGCCAAAAATCTCGAAAACTCCTCCGAGCGCCAAGCTAAATATTATAATCGTGGTCGGAAAGACCTAAAATTCTCCGGTGGTGATTTGGTTTGGCGTAGACAGCATGTCCTTTCTTCAGCCGTAGACTTCATAGCCTCAAAACTAGCCCCAAAATTTAAAGGTCCCTGCATGATCTCCAAAGTATTGTCAGCAGTAGTGTATGAACTTGAGGATTGTGATGGAAACCCCGTTGGAAAATCTCATATTAAGGATCTGAAACCCTATCGTACCTTCCCTCCCGTAGAAATCCCAGAGATAATTCCTGAAGAAGTTCCCCAGGAAATAAATATCCAAGAAGTTCTCTCACAAGTAGAAACCGAACCCCCGAGCCAAATAACCACTGTTAAGTTACCGATAACTCCTTTTAGAGAAAATGTGGAGAAAACAGGTACCCAGGTACCGAACTGGGACGCCCAGCAACCGCTGGAACCGGGGGGAGTGGGCCACCCGCTACGACCCAGGTCGACCCCGGATAGAAGAGCCAGTGTTAAACCCCAATATCGAGACCACCTACCAAGGAGTCAGGTCGCGAAACTCTCTGACGCAACCAGCTTGGATCTCGGCCAGCAGGTCATCCCAACCAGCCTCCGCGAACCACCAGAGTCAATCCGAGACATCACTAGAAGACTCAGACCCCGAAATCTCAAACCCCCAAGCTACTTCTAGGCCCATACCGACCACCCATTCCCCGTCCTTTCCTACCCCAGCACCTTACCGACCCTCCCAAACATCCCCACTCCCCACCGTTCGCCCACCAATGGCCAGGCTCTATTATCAGGAAGGTCAATTTATACAAAGAACCTCGACCCCGTCCTCATACGAGGAGAGATCCTTCTTCTCGTCACCCGTTGACCCCAGTCCCGTATTTCCAACCCCTGGGTCGTACCTCAGCAACGCCCGAACGTCCTTCTACCAGGGACCGTCCACCCGACCGGTTCCTCTGTGGAGAGTGACAGGAGCATACGACGTATGTGGAGCACCGACCCCATCCCCAGCGACTCCACCTGCAGTCCCCGCGATGCCGCCACCCCAACGAACCCCGAGAACCCCCGATCTGTCTGGGGCAGGGCAGTGTTGGAACTGCAGGGAGCTGGGTCACCAATATTCGGCCTGTCCACAGCCGAGGCAGAGCTCATTCTGCTATGGGTGCGGCCGTTTGGCCCACACCCGAAGGACCTGCCCTACCTGCAAGCTAGAGTGGCTACAAGAAAACCGAAGAGCCATCATAACAACCAACCCCCTTCCCCCTCAATACCCTCCTATTCCGGTCACTCCATCCCAACAGATGGAAGTTATACTATCGATAGTACAACTCCTAGGAGCCATGACTCCTAGGTGAATTGTTGTGGGTTCTGTTATGTTGTAGTGTTTATTTATTTATTTCTATTTTTTTTTCCTCTTCTCTCGTCTCCTCTGCTCTTCTCACTTCCAGCGTTCATTCCGTCTTATTCTATTCCCCGTCTTACAAGTTCCTCTTCGTATTTATTTTGTTTAAGTACCGTTTCTTTCTTTTTGTTTTGTTTTTTTTTTTTTCTGTGTTCCCCTTCTCTTCCTCTTTCGTTTTCCTTCTTTCCGACCTCTCTAGTAACTCTATCTACCGTGTCCCCTCCTTTTTGATAACCGTTCTGTCCCGTACCGTCCCGTTCCGCTTCCCTTCTTTTGTTTCGTTATTTTCTGTTTACCGTTGCTGTCTACCGTCCCCCCCCCCCCCCCCCCCCCCCCCCCTCCCTTACCGTAAATATCGTGGATTAATCCTTAAGCGATTTTGCTCGTTAATCGTTATCCTATTTTGTGTATTGTTATTGTTTGATTGTTACCGTACCGTACTTACGTAAAATCCTACTAGTCAGGAAACTGTACTGTTTCGATATTAAGTTCCTAGAGACTGTGATATGACCTAACGTGTGATGTAGTTTTAACTGTAAACCTTCCTCGACTTATGATTGACTGAGGAAAGAATATACTAAGTGCCATATCGTAAACTGTTTAAAGTCAAATCTTAAAACCAAAGAAGAGGGCTAGACCTCTCAATTAGGTAAATCCTAAATAAACCTCCCAGTTATGTTTTCTAATCAATACTTGTCGTTTTAATTAGGTCCTTTCCCTTGAGAATCTTATCGTTATTTTTCTTTGTTGTTCATAGAATCTACTTGGATATTCACCGAGTAATTTAATTATATGTTTTATGAAATATGACCTATCGAACTTGAGCTGAAACCTGGAAATTCGGTGAGATTACGAATCACAGATAAACTTACATTGGCCAAATAATAAATTTTTCGGAAGAAGTCGATGGTTTGAGAAGCTTTGTAGGTCTCGCTTGGAGACTACACGCTTCGTCTGGGGGGGAGCTTTGTAACGAGGCAAAATATTTGCCTCGTAATAGAACAATCGACTCCTCCTCAGACGAAAGCGACCCCGAGAAAATTAGAAATAACCAAAACAAGGGGTCCCCAGCTCAGGTTCCGAAGGTTCCCTAATTTTATTTCTATCTTTTATAACCCTTTATTTTTCCCGTTCCTCTCTATTATCGTACGTGCCGTCTCGACCGGATCAACGAGGAAGATCATCCCTCAATCCCACTACGCCTGGCAGGTCACCTGGAAACCTCAGAGTCAGTAGCCGGGGCGGCCAAGATCATCGTATCCTGAGATACGCCTGGAAGCGCGCTGCATTACGATCTGCCTATCTCCAAGAAAATCCCGCTCCCCTCACCCTCTGTCTCATACCGGCCTGGTCCACCGGTCCACATGCAGATATTTCCGCCTTCCAGGGTATCGAGAAAACATGAGATGCCATCTATCAACCCCCTGGCAAAAGCTCTGAGTGCCAAAGGCCCTGTCAGGCCCGCCACCTCGTCATCGAAGAAAGAAGAACAAAAGCGTCCACCAATTAAATGCATCGCATGCATTTGTCTCTTCCCCCTCCCACTATTTTTTTGATTTGGGTAGTAACCGGCGAAAAACACGTCACTTCTTGTTTGGATATCGAGAGAAAGAGAGCTTTGTTGAATTGGAAATCTTTTTTTTGCAATTTGTGTCCACCGATAGAAACTTATTTTTTTGTTGTTGTTTTGTGTGTTTAATTTCGATTCTTTTTGGTTTTCGTTTTAATTTCATTTACCTGGTGTGTTGATTTCTTTTATTTGTTTGTTTCGTCCTTTTATTTGTGTGTATTTCTAAAAAAAAAAAAAAAAAACTATTTATTTTGTGTTTGTGCCGTCGAGTCCGTATTCCTAAGGTAAGCTTCCAGTCTAAACGACCTTCCGAAACTACCCAAATTAATTTGCCTGATTTTAACTTCTCCCAAAATCTTATCGAATTGTTGCGTTTTAGTTTTCCCTATCCTTTGTAAATCCCCTCAAAATCATTATATTTATAAATGGCGTATCGTTAGATCGATTTTTCTAAGAAGCCTTTGGCCTCAAGTATAGCGTCTTTTCTATCCTTGCATTAAAAGCTTGGGTTTAGTCTTTTATTATTGTTTAAGCCGTTACCTAGCCACGTGTCTCTAGAAAGATCGACCAACGCCTTCTCGATAAGATTCTTCCCCGAACTTGTGTACATCCCTCTCATCCTGATTAGAAATCCCCTACAAATCCATTGAAAATCTGAGCTGGTTTATTTAAGATTTTAGATAGTATTATTTGTGTTCCCTTCTGGTGAATTTCTGTAATTTTTAATTATTATTGTGTGTTGCCTCATGGCATGGCGTGCCTTGTGTAGTAGTATTCGTGCATGTTCGTGAAAGTTCGTACGGGTTCGCCCCGACGCATTAGATGTTTCGGTTAATTGTTCTACTTTATCGACGTTTTTTTGATTGATTTTAATTAGTTCCAAAAAGTATCGACCCTAGCTCCCCCAGATCCCCCTATGTTATCGACCTGATCTTATTATTTTCTTTGTACCCTATGAATAATTCCTACTGTATCCTAAGGTAGTTCTTTTCTTTTTTTTTGTGAATTGTTCTATATTACCATAACCAATACCTCCTCGCTGGTGACCCACATACCTCGTAACTATCATTTGTTTGTCAATTTCGGTCACTGGGTCACAGCCCTCCTGTTTGATTATTTTACGTTAAATAAATTTTTGGGTTTCTTTGCGATTTTTCCATAAACCTTAATTGTATCGTTTCGCCTATATTATTCGCCCCCACGTTCCCCTCACCCTGAACTCGCCGAGTAGTCTCGTTTGGTGTTATCAAATTGTTTGTGTTATGTAAATTTTGAGAATTACGTTTCATTCTTATCATTATTTTATTCTTTTTGTTACCGCGGTACCTTAGGTACCTGGCGCCCAACCTTATATTGTACGTAGATTTCGTGGTAGAATAATTAGTTATTAACTGTCAAATCTCAAATTTACCAATCCCACCGATTGCCTGTTTTGTGCACGCAGCTGACCTCGATAACCAACCCCCACCCCAATCGTCGGTCTTGCCCGTCACAATATATATATAATCTTAAGTCGAGTATATGTGTATACATATGTATGTATGCGATGTAATAGTGGTATATGTGCCATCTTTTATTTGGCTATATGTATCATATGAATATTAATAAAGATTATTGAATAAAGAATTATTTTAGTTCAATTAGAGTATAGTATGTGTTTTATGCTTAGACTGGCTGGAGTTCGAATATACTCCGTTAATTTAGTTCGAGTATAGAAGGTATATTCCTTCATGCTTAGTTAGCTTGAATATGAGATGTACGTATATATATATATAAATATAATATATATATATAATATATTTGTTTGTCAATTTCGGTCACTGGTCACATAATATATATATAAATATATATTATGTATATATAATATATATTTAATATAATAATATAATAATATAATGTACATATAATACATATATATATATATATATATGATACATATATCTATATATATTATGTGTTGTAACTTTTTGGGGTTGCTCGGATCGCGGCACTGAAGGTGATTACGGAAGTTACTTGTAAGTTCTTTATCTTGAAATTATAATCAGGACCTCCCGAAATAAGTATATGTTAGACCCTAATACAGACTAGGGCGGAGCGAATCTCGCCGTAGCTGCCTCCCTCAGACCTGGATGCGGTAATCCGCACCAAGGCTGTATCAGACTTGGATCGGCGTTATCTTACCAAGACAGTACCCTGACTTGGATGCAGCTAGTGCACCAAAGCAGGCATCTGATCCGGGCAGCGTTTGCCTGACCGAAGCTGTATGTTAGCTATGGATTGATTAGTAGAATAAAGGAAAGAAAGAAGTTCTGAGATGGATTTTAGCTGTTCAGTTAAATAATAATTTAATCTATAAAAATTATGAGTAAAAATATTACAAAAAGAAAATTGTTACAAAAAAAAGTATTAACCTAAAGAGTTAAATAACAAGAATAACCTAAGTTTTGAATGTGTTTTGAGTTTTCGGCTAAGCCACGATATTACCGTTATAAAAGTGTGAGAATAATAGATAATGTATTGAATGGTAGAGATTTGAGATTGATATGAAATAATTATATAAGTTGACTCTATACGTAAGCCCCTGCTATAGGTGACTCCGTCTTGCAAAATGATTCTAAAAGGTACCTGGGCGCTATGCCTGTCAGGTCCTGGCTAATTAGTAGTGAGTCGCACCGGTGCTATACCTAGAATGCGCTGCTCTGCCGAGCAGCACCGCTCATTTTATAGCGCTTTGTGACGTCAGTTGTTATGCGTGAAGGGGGATGCGCGGTTGTCTCATGTATTCGTATCAGGCATAACGCCTGATACGTTACAATGTATATATGCGCGAGTAGATTCTAAAAAGTTATTATATTTTAAGGTATTGTAAGATATATAGGTATTGTAACGTGGTATTTTGTAAAGACCCGTTACAAGGGCACACTATCGGAAAATACGACTATGCGTAGCGCAGACAAGGGCCTCCAGGAAAAGGAAATATTTAGGAAAAGTTATTAGGTTAAATTAACGCACTATTTTATTTTTGTAAATCATGTACATCTTCTACGAGGCATTCACCGTCGTGGAAACTACCGAAGAAACCATGGCTTATCAGGAAACCCCGACATCTACGGTCATTATCGACGTCTCGATCGGCGTGCCAACCTTCGTTCCGCCAAGAAAGTGGCAAGGTCAGCGCCTCCTCTCGACCAGGCGAATTCTACCACCCCCAACGAACTGGATTGACGGCGTACAGGGATGTGCGAGAAGCACGAATAATCCTCCCGTCATCCGACGAGCCTACCGTTTAACAAGACTGCACAACTGAGACGAGGGTGGCGTACAGGGTCATGTGAAGGAATATTCACAGCCTCCCACCCGATGACTAATCAGCTGGAGCAGGTATCGTAGATCTACTCTCTCAGAAACTGTTATCGCGGCCGGGTTGGTCCAGAAAACCCCCGGATCGGCGTTCCAACCCATCGAACTTTGTCGTGGGCGAGATCCTTGTGGTCCAGCGCGAGGCTATTGTGCAATTTCCTTAAGGATTGACTAATTAATGTAAGGCCTTGGGAGAATTATCATATAGCTCTGGCGAGCGAGATTTCTTGTGAATCCAGCGTCAGGGAGTTCTATCGGAAGGCAGCAAGAAGAGGGGTATCGTAACGGCAGGGGTAGGCTAGGTTCCTCCTGAGAAACGCAACAACACCTCATACGTTCGTCGAAACAACCAAAAATACCGAGAGCCAATTAAGACGATGATGAGCCACGTGACCCATCAGAAGTCGGTACGAGCGAAAATAAGGCCTATATAAGGAGGATACGTAGGCTAATCGGCCTACTCTTCGCTCTGTCTGCGCTGCTTATCGTCAACGAGTATCGAACATCGAGTATCGCCAAATATCGTTCCTAATATCGTATCGAGTTTATCTAAAATAGTGTCGTGTTCTATCGTGAGGCAATTTAAGGTAAGGTCTTGATTTCTTTATGTGAAGGCACGAGGTCGTTCGTATAAAAGTCTGTTTTATGGTTTATTCTTGGGCTAAGAAGCTCGTTTTTGTTTAATTTATCGAACTACCTCGAGTCTGGCAGAATTCGTAGACTTGCTCCTGCTTTTTGGCTATTATTGATCATATATTGCTTTTGGGCTATTTCTATCGTAGTATTTTCTTCTATTTAGTATGTTAACTCTATTATTGTGCATGAAATCTGTAGAATAAGTACTTTTCCTGGAGAACCTGAGCGAAGATAGCCGCGAGTGGCCTTAGGCCTCGCGTTATAATAAAATTTAGTTGTAATTCTGTTTAATTCCGGTCATACGTAACCATTTTGTTATAACTTATTGGTAATACCTTCCTGTTTAAAGTAAAGTTATCTCGTAAAGTTGAGTATCGTTTAATACCGTGTCACCCAGTATCGTATCGTGTGGAATCGAGTTTATTATATCGTATACAGCTTTGATCTATTAACGTGGCTTTGTTTCATTCATTTTGAGTGACCATGCGGTTCCTAGTTTAAACTAGAATTCAGGATATCATATTTATCACGCTTAGCAAGCCCCTATGTAATACTGTATCGTTTGTTACTACGCTTTGTCTTAGGCGGTGTTACGAAAACTATTTTGCTTTGGGTACGAAGTATCGCTTTGTGATACCAAATCTGGAGTCTAATTTCTAGTTTTATATCGAGTCAACTCTGACCCGCCTATGACTATTTTTGTAGTGTAAAACACGTAAATTCTACCCCGACAAGTAGGTAAATTATCGTAACCTATTAATGGAAATCTATGTCTGACTCTGTTACCGATATCGATTAATTACTCACTTGCATTGAATAAATAATTGATTGATGTTACCTCAAACCCTATCGTTGCATTAATAATTTGTATGGTGTACCCTGCCCCTCTATCTAAGGCTATGGAAAACTGAGTTAGTTGAGTTATCGCTCGTTGCATTCTCGTAATTTTGGCTAAATAATCTGTTTTATGGTATCGTAAAATTTTGGTTAAGAAACGACGCACAAGCGTCTGGCGCCCAACATCTAGTAAGTTCAGTTAAAGTAACACGGGAAAGCGTCGAATTGTGACGTAGTAGTGGTTTTCCTCTCCTATAAAGAAAACTGCGTTACAGTATATAATGACATGAAAAATTACTCGGGTCTTGGGTAAATTATGTGATTATGTAGAGGGTCGGGGACCGTCACAACGGAGGGTAACTTCGATATAATCACTCATGGTGTTGCGGCAGTGGATATCGACCGCTTTGCTGACTTCGTTATGAACTCAATCGTATCAACCACTGAGCGGCATGCACCCTTGCGGACTTTTCTGGCTTTCAAGCCCCATGCTCCATGACTTTCGGATGAGCTCAAGTCCCGTATTCGTAAGAGAAACTCTCTGTTCAAGCAGGCGAAGCGCTCAGGTAGTGTGCTAGGTTTTGCCATTTATAGGCTTCATCGCGATCAGCTCTCTGTTGAAATGCGGCGAGCTGCAGATGACTATACCCGTCAGAGGATCTCTACTATCACTGATCCTGCAAAACTGTGGCTGCAACTGGCGCACTTGGGTCTCCTTCGACCTCGATCGACTTGCCCCCTCACATTTTTCACAGTCGATGAACTAAATGTCGCGTTCGCAGTTGTATCGAATTCTGCATCCGGCTGTGACTCACGGGATCTTACTGCGCTCCTATCTTCTAGGGCTGACGTGCCGTTGACCGATGCGGTATTTGAGTTCTCTTTGGCGAGTGCAGATTACATAGCAAAGTTGATCAAGGCTACAACCACACCATCTCACGCAGCTGGTCCCGATGGTATCTCTCCATTTATTATTCACCAGGCCTTACCCTGTTTAGCTTCCGTACTTGCGGCTCTGTTCAACAGCTGCTTATCGAATGGTTACTTTCCTCCCGGCTGGAAGCGCGCCTTCATTTGCCCTCTCTTGAAAGTGAATCCGCCTCTATCACCCTCTGATACTCGCCCTATAATGAATCTCTGCGAACTGTCGAAAATATTTGAGCGCGTGGTGCGTGCTCAATTACTGAGTTTCATCACGTCGCATAACCTATTTGATCCGCGGCAGTCAGGGTATAGGAAAGGCTTCAGCACGCAAACAGCATTGCTGAGGTTGTGCCATGATGTTAGGCGTGGTGTGGACGATAAATGCGTAACGATATTGGTCTTGTTCGATTTTAGCAAAGCGTTTGACACAGTAGATCATCTGCCGCTTCTTGTTAAACTTAAAAGATATGGCTTCTCGGATGGGGTTCTGCGCTAGATTTTTGCGTACCTTACCGGTCGCTCGCAGGCTGTTGTTGATCACCGCAGAGCTTGCTCCAATTGGCTAAGCACAACCTCGGGCGTTTCTCAGGGTTCTGTCCTGGGTCCATTACTCTTTTCGCTATTTATTAATGATATTGGTTCTGACTCGCGGTATATTCAACATCTGATATTCGCTGATGACACACAGATCTACCTGACATATCCTCCCTCTGAACTTGGTACCAGTTTGGCCAAAATTTCGCACGACGTCAACGTAATAGCGAACTATGCAACAGCCAATGGGTTGAAACTCAATGTAGGAGAATCGAAAATATTAATCCAAGGTAGTGGGACGTTTATTAATCGCATTGACTTTGATAGTCTCCTCCGCATATCGGTTGGGGGCACCCTGCTCCCCTACGTGGATGAGGTTCGCAACCTTGGTGTCATAATGCGTTCGAATTTTTCTTGGCGAGGTCACGTAATGGCTATCTCTAACAAGGTTAACTTTGCGTTACACCGGCTAAAGTTCCACCGTCATGCGCTATCATTGGAGCTAGAGTCGCAGCTAGTCAAATATCTTATTTTCCCACTAGTCGATTATTGTTGCTTAGTTTTTGATGATATATCGTGCGAGCTGAATTTGGTTCTTCAGCGCCTAATCAATAATACCATTAGATTGATCTTCAACTTGCGCAGAGATGAACGCATCACTCCTTATCGCAGGCAATTGGGTTGGTTGTCAGTTCGCTGCAGGCGCCTCTATTTTCTAGGTGTCATGATTTTTTATATAAATCGCGGGGTATCCCCGACCTACTTAGCTGAATTATTTCTACGTGTTATACCTCCTGAAGGTCGCTCCATACGTCCAGGCTCCTCAGGCTTTTTTCACATCCCCGCGCACCGTACTGTTACATTCCGCAACTCGTTTCATTTATCGGCAGTATATTTTTGGAATTCCCTACCTATCGAGATTGTCTCCTCTCCTTCAATCGGGATTCTCAAGAGCAGACTGTTTGCCCATCTCTTTGCCACCGATACCGAATCGACCTAACCTTTGCTTTTACTCCAGCCTAGGTTGATGTGCTTCACTATTTTCACCTTTCCATCTCGTCGACCTGACTTTCATGCGTTCATCCCTGCATCTACCGTAGTCTAGTCTAATTATTTTATTCATTTACCTATTACTGTACTTACTTCTTGTATTATTGTTGATTTGGCCTATGGGTCATCATTTGTATTTCATTCTTGATCTCATTTTGTTTTCATTGCACCCCACTCTATGTTATTTTTACTTTTCCCATTTTTTGTTATCTTACTCTCTGTATTACCTGGATTGACCTTGGATGCATCATTTCATTTCTATTATTTTTTTTTTTTTTCATGTTTTATTTTTATGTTTCATTTTCAACTGGTATTGTATCTTTTTAATTTCTATTCAGTCTTACCCATGCACTGTATTCTACTTCAAGTTATTCTATTCGCCTTATGTTATATCTTTCTTCTTTTCTCTATATTTATCGTCTGCCATCTGCGTATGTCTCTTATACTTGCTTGTTGTGCCTCCTATTTCTACTATATCTTTCATGGTCACTCAGTTTATCTATCTACTATATTCTTAAGTAATTTTCATGTCAACTTATCTTTCATTGTCTCTATATTACTTTCTTCTTGTTCTCCTATTATTATGTGTGTATAAAACGTTTCTTCCATTTGCCCCTGAGGTGTCCAGGGCATAATAAACGAATCAATCAATCAATTAATCACCCTGACGGAGGAAAACGAGCCCCAACCGGCAGGATGTAGCACGCAGTACGACATGGTAGTATCCCCCACTGACGCACGCACATATGTCGAGGTACACCATAGTACAAATAAACACAAACAACTTGCGGGCGGCAACCGATCTACTATAAAAGACGGCCCTGGATGTAAAAGCAGACGTGTTACTGGTCAGCGAGCCAGTAAGATCAGGCAAAACCTGGGGAACTAGATACCACAGTACTGACGAAAAGTGCGCAGTCGCGATACCAAGAAACGAAATTCCCTCAAGACGCCTTGCGACGAGGAAGGGATACGTAGGTGTGGAAACAGGGGAGCTGATCGTCTTCAGCTACTACTTTGCCCCGAACGATGCCTGGGAAGCCTACAAAAGACAGGTCAGGGAGGTTAGTGCGCGTGTAGAAAACCTGCTAGCACTGACCCGAAAAAAGTGTAAGGGAGTCATCATTGCCGGCGACTTTAACGCCAGATCCGTGGCATGGACAACCAAGACAGACAACCGAGGCTCAGTCATAGAAAAGGAATTCATGGACAAGCATAACCTCATCTGCCTTAACGATCACAACCAACCGACCTTCAGAAGGAGGGGGGCAGTGTTGACAATAGACATTACACTGATCTCAGCCCAGCTAGGCCAGATCACCACATGGGAAATTCTGCCGGAGGAGACACTTAGCGACCACCGTGCAATAAGGTACGAGATTAAGCTGAGCAACAGGCCACAGCAACAGCCTAGGAAGATAGAGCAGACACGCTGGGTCCTATCCAAGCTAAACCAAACGAAACTGACAGATGCCCTCTCCGAGCCACCGGAACCGGGACCAGGGGATGCCGAGGGTAAAGCGGAGGTTCTGGGGAAATACTTGATAGACGCATGCGACGCGTCCATGCCGCGCAGAAAGGGGGGCATGATTGGAAGACAGTTACACTGGTGGAGCGAAAGCATTGCGAATGCCAGAAGGGAATGTATGCGGGCAAGAAGGACCCTAACAAACCACAGGGGCCGACCAATCACCCCAGCGGCCACCATAGAGAGAGAGAGGAGGAAGAATACAAGACAAAGAGAAGGAAGCTCCGCAAAGGAATTGAAAGAGCCAAAGGCAGGGCGTGGCAGGAGCTAATGGCCACACTGGAGTACGACACCTGGGGGTTAGCGTACAAAATCGTCAGGGGCAAGGTAGGGAACAAGATGTCCCCCCCCAGCCAACATGGAGGAGGCGCTCGCAGCGGCACAGGAGCTCTTCCCACAGGGCCCAACGATAAGTGACCTCCCCGCCACGAGGGCTGAGGGACCGCCCCCGGAAGGAATTATAGAGGTAGAACTGGTGGCGGCCGCAAAAGCAATGAAGAATGGGAAAGCCCCGGGTATAGACGGCATCCCGGCCGAAATAGTGAAAAAATGCCACAAAACCAGCGCGATGTACATCGGGGACACACTGGAGGCGTGTATGAAAGAGGGAATATTCCCGAGGACATGGAAGACAGCAGTGCTAATTCTAATACCGAAGCTGGGAAATAGCAAGGACGAGCCCAAAAAATACAGACCGATCAGCCTCAACAGCAACATGGCTAAGCTGATGGAACACATTCTGAACAACAGGATAAGACGGCACCTGGAGAAAGGCGGAAGACTAAGCAACAGGCAGTTTGGATTCAAAAGGAGAAGGTCCACCCTAGACGCGATCGATAGAGTAATAAAGGACATTAGAGAGGAGGACAAGGGCCAAGGATGGACTATGGGCGTCTGTATCGACGTGAAAAACGCATTTAATACGCTACCACACACAGAAATAATAAGAGCGGCAGAGAGAGCAGGCCTCTCCGCGAGCATGATAAGACTGGTGAGCTCGTCCCTCAAGGACAGAACAGCGGTCTTCGAAGTAGGGGGGGGGGGGGGGGGGGGGAACACTCGCCATCACGAGAGGCGTCCCACAAGGGTCGGTATTAGGACCGACACTCTGGAACATGATGTACAACAGCATCCTGGAGGTCACAGAGGGTATGCGCGACACGAGAGTTGTATGCTACGCTGACAACGAAATAGTATTGACGAAAGGAAGAACACGCAAAGGTGCGGCGAGGAAGAGTTCCATCGTGATAAGCAAAATATCAGCCGCCATAGAGAATCTAGGTCTACAGATTGCAGAGCATAAAACGAAGGCGGTGCTATTCACGAAGAAAAAGTCCTTCCAGCAGGTGCAAATGAAAGTAAAGAACGCCCCGATACAAACAAAAAGGACAATGAGATACTTTGGGATCCTGCTAGACGACAAGCTTACTTTTGCGAGTCACATAAGGATGGCCACGGAAAAGAGCTTTAAGGTCACACAACAGATAGAAAGGGTGATGCCAAACATTGATGGACCTAAGCAGGCTCGAAGAAAGCTCTTAGCCAGGGTTGGGGAATCAGTACTCATGTACGGAGCTCAAATATGGGGTAACTCGGTGAACACTCAAACAGAAAGAAAAGTCATCAAGACGGTACATCGGAGATGCACGCAGCGCGTGGCCAGCGCCTACCGGACGATATCTCACGAGGCAGCCGGAGTCATTGCGTGGATCCTCCCATTTGAAATGATAGCTGAGGGCAAAGCAAGGGAGTAGGCACGAATGAAGAATAGAATCCGAGAACTAGAAAGACCGGAGCTAGACACGCACACCGCGCAAAAAAGAGAACGACAGCTAAAAAGACTAAGGAAAGAGACGAAGATTGAGACGCTGAATTGGTGCAGGGAAAAATGGCGGACCCAGTGGGCGAACAACCAGGAGAAAGGTCAGTAGACCAAAAGACTGATCCCAGACATTGGGATCTGGTTAGACCGAACGCATGGAGACACAAACTACCACATAACCCTGGTGCTCGGCGGCCACGGAGCTTTCAACGAGTACCTGAAACGCATGGGCAGGAGAACTGCTGCGAGATGCAGATACTGTGGTGCTGCAAGGAAAGCCGTAAAGCACACTATCTTCCGGTGCAAACACTAGAGCGCACAAAGAGCAGCGGCTGCATCGGCTAACGGGCAGCCCATAGCACCAGAGAAGCTAGTAAGCGAAATGCTGACGAGCAAAGAGAGATGGGACGATATAAGTGCAGCGTTAAGAGAAATCCTAGATCAAAAAGAGGCAGACGACCGGCACGCCGGTTACTAACAATATAGTATACCAAGATTAAACAGTACGAACAGACAGACGACACAAGTATAAATGAAGAAAGGAATGAATGTATAAATGAAGAGTGCGAGCGTAAATGAGGTGATCAGGAGAACCTAACCACATAACATTCCTTGGAAGGGTGCTAACCTCACGACCCCACGAGGAAGGGCTCCCGACCAGGGGCGACTGCCGTTGCCGGTCCCAAGCCCGGATGAGAAAAGTAGAGGGGCTTAACCTGATCTAACCTTGTTCACTACCGGCTGTCCAACGCCAGGTGCAAGACGCAATGCCTGACGGCGGATCCCTTGCACCTGTGTCGAGAAACTCCAACTCGGCGACAGTTTCGGTCCGAAAAAAAAAAAAAAAGGTTAGCTAAGGTTAGGTCAGGTTCTTCCCCTGGGGCTTGCGGGACCTTGTCGAGGTGAGGGAGCTTGCGTGCACTAATGACCCGACGGGTTATGCCGGCGGGGGGCTAGTCCCCCTGGCAGGGTCACTCAAGCCGGACAGGCCGGCGGCGACGCGTCGGACCAAGGAGCAATCCAAACAAATCCAAGCCAAGGTGAAGTGCCAAATCGTGTCGACGGCTGCATGGTACTGGGGGAGGAGTATCGTGAACGAACCGCTGGCGGACTGGGCTAACCCGCCTTCTATCGCAGCCTCACCCGCCCATGCGAGGCTCTGGGCGGGCGGACCACTTAATTCCGCAGTTACTCGTGGGATCCAATCATGACGACCGCACAAAACAACAACAACAAAAACAAAAACACAAGCAGGAACGCACTCATGTTGATGTCGCTGTCCAAGGACAACCGGCAGGGCAGAGACCTAAACGGGGAACAGTGGGAGCGGATATCGTTATCGGAAGAAATATACGAAGCTGAACGCTGCAATAAAGGAAGAAGCAGGGAGAACCCAGAGGCAGAGACGGACTCGGAAAACGAAGAGGACGACACCGTTGCAGCGCAGGAGGAGGCGCAAAAGAAGAGAAGGCAGGGTGTCATGGACATCATAAAGATCTACGGAGAGAGTAAGAACCTCAAGCGCGAAGATAAGGAAGAAGCGAACCGGGCTGCCCGAAAGATCATGATGGACATGACAGAGGTAGGCAGTGACGCAGAGGCAACAAGCCATCTCATTATGGACTGGCCGACACGAATCGGTCAAGTGATGCTGAAGGTGTCGCAAGGTCGACGATTCAGCGCAGCAAGGATCGCCACCATGCATAACTTTAGGAGTGAAGGGCAGGCCATCATCAACAAATGGTGCGATGATAAACCCCTGAACCTAAGTAAGGAGGATGCGGACAAGGCAAGGACCCCGTAGACGCAGGAAACCGTAAGCAGGAGGCGAAAAAGATCGGAGATGAATCCCCCCGGAAGTAAAAAGGACTCCGCAGGGGATAAGACCCCAACGCAGAAGTGCAGTAAGGTCCAGCAGATGGTGGGGGCCGCCTCCAAGAGACCCGCGAACGCGGACAAACAAAGCAAAGACCCAGCGGAAACCTGCGAGGAGGGGACCTACGCTACTCCACGGGGGGAACAACAGACGCTGCAAAATTGCGGAGGTAGGACCACGGAAGAGGAACGAGGACTCGCCCAGGAAAACTTGCCGACCCAGCCGGCCAATCAAAGGGGGAGCGACCGCTACCAGGACCCGGCGGCAAAGGAAGAGGGTGCCAATGTGCCACGAGAAAATACAGAGAGAGGACAAGTGCCCTCCGAGACGAACAAAGAGCGTAAGCCAACGCTCGCCATCAGAGCGGAAGGCAAATCGTTTACAGACCTACTTCAGGCGCTAAAGAAGCGAGTAAGGACGGACGACATCCACGTCAGAGGTGTGAGGAAATCAGCGAACAGCGAGGACGCCATAGTGGGGCTAGAGGCGAGGAAGGACGCAGTAACACTAGTACAGCGAATAGAGTATGAAGGGCTTACAGCTTTCATCCTTGGCCCAAAAAGACAAAGAGTGGCGATCACTGGAATCGAACCGACCGCAACCACCGAGGAATTAGAACAGGCCTTCCGCGAATAACCTGAGGCTGAGCCTATTCTCGTCAAATTCATGCAGAAGAACCGCGGCGCCAACTCGCAAACGGCGTGCGTGGAGCTGGTGGAAAGGCATGCCAAACGGATGCTGGCACAAGGGGTGGCCAAGATAGGGTGGTCGATGGCCAGGGTCAGAGCTTGGGAGGTCTCCGATGCCTGTTACCGCTGCGGCACGGAAGGGCACATTGCGAAGGCCTGCAGGGAGGCGACGAGCGTGTGCTACCGGTGCAAACTGCCGGGGCACACCAAGAAAGACTGCGACCACGCAGAAAGTGGGAGCGAGGAAGACGACGAGGTAGCGGGACAACACGAGAACGCAACGAGACAACAAAAAACCCAGCGCGACCATATCCTGACAGGATTCATAGCAATGCAGAACGCGCGGAAACAAGTACCCACCCGGAGCGACAGGGAAAACAGCGGAGGTCCTAGCATCAGCGACACCATAAGGACAAGCAAAGAGAACCGGCACTATAGGTCTATTGCGGTGCAAACCGAGGAGCGGCACGAAGATGATCGCGTAGTAAGGGTGATCACGAAAACCACTGAGGGCAGACCATCAGTGCTAACGGAGGCGCAGGAAACGTACGCCCAGGCCGTCACGAAAGCAGCAGCCAACAAGCGAACGGGCAAGAGCGCGTGCCAGCCGGCGTCAGATAACAGCACCGAAAAGTCGACCCAGGGGGAGGCGAGAACAGAAAGTTTCTGTTCTAGACGCCATCCTGATCGATCAGAAGGGCAAGACTTTCGTAGAAACTCTGAGGAAGTTGAAAGTCAAGCTAACAATGCAGGATGCGGCGGGCATACAAGCCGTCCGCATGTCAAGAGCAGGAAAGGTGCTCATACAGACCAAAAAGGGCAGTGACGCGAGGGCGCTCGCTGAGCGACTGGGGACCATGCTCGACAGAGACGCGACGGTCCGGATGTTAGGGGATCGCGTCACCATCAAAATCAGGGGAATGGACGCCCTGGTAGAAGAGCGTGACCTTATGGCCGCATTGAAGGCGGAAGTACCCGCCACGGAGGAGGAACAGGAATGGATCGAAATAGTCAGTCTCTACTCCTACCCATAGAAGAAGAAGGGGGCCTTCGCCAAGCTACCGCGCCGCCTGGAACGGCCACTCGTGCAAGCTACGGCCATGCGGGTGGGCTGGACTAGGACCAGAATAATCGCGCAGCCCAACGGCAGCCCGATCTGTAACGGGCCTGGGGCTGCCGGTTGGAAAACGCTAGAGGAAAAATAATGAGCGACACGATGAATCAGCTGGACTGGGCCTGTATACACAGAGGACGGACGCCAACCCTCCGCAGAGGCAATGCAGAATCGATAATCGATATCACCGTGGATGCGACCCCCGCAGCAAGGAGAATAACGGGATGGCAGGTACTCGACGACGAGACACTCAGTGATCACAGCCGCATAAACTTTGTAACCAATGTGGACGGGAACCGAGGACAGACGGAGGAGCGCGGAGAAAGAGAAAGAGGAGGAGAGCCAGTCTCGTGGAACCTGAAGAAAATCAACAGGGACGCCTTCCGGAAGGCCCTGAGGAACATGACGTTTAAAACGGACGCGACCAACACCCCGGCCGCAGAAATTCTGGAGGAGACGGAAAGAATCCTTCGTGCGGCCCTTGACGCCAGCGCGCCACGCCGAAAAAAGATACCGGGAAATACACCCAAATACTGGTGGAACGAAAGCATCAACCAAGCGAGAAAGGCTTGCATAAGCAAGCGAAGAGTGCTCAAGTGGGCGAAGGGGAAAAATCGCCCTGAAACGGAATTGCAGAGGAGTAGGGCAGTTAGGGGAGAACCCCAGTTTTTGATGAATTTTTTATGATGCTAAAAAATGTTCACTTTTTTTGTTTTGTGAATTTAAAAAAAAAAAATTTTTTTCTTTTCCTCAGCGATAGATGCTGGAATAATAAAATATTTTTCATCCCCTAGATTAAATTATATTTCTTTCATCCCTTGGAGAAGATTGATGGGTAGACCCTTCAGTCCTACTGTAGACCGTTGCCTCGACTGGTAAGGGGCACACTGATGTGTCAGAGCTGTGAACAATCCGGCCAGGTTCCCTCCGATCGTCAGTGATCATGTATTGTGATTGTTATTGGGGAAATTTTCCACATTTCTATTTTCATTATGGTGAAAGTGCATAATTACACCCAAGCAGAAGCATCATCATTAATTTTTGGAATTTTCACCTCGGGGGTATTTTCCCCATTCCAAATTTTCTAATTTCACCGTGGCGAAAATGCGTAATTTCACTCGGTTTTTTTTTTACAGTCACTTTGCATCCATCAAGGCGTTAACATGGACGGCGACAAGATTCAGAGGCACAACGAAGTGTTGCATGCAATAGCGAAGGCTAGCGATGCGATAAGATGCAAGCAGAAGAAAATCAAGTTGGACAAAGACACTACCGACGAGCTTATGGGGGAAATGTTCAAGCCCATGGTAACACCATTGGAAAAATTGGTTGATACCACCAAGCAGCAGCAGGATATATAGGGTAATTCAGGTTGGGCGCACCACCTTACGTGGATGTATTCCTCCTGAAAATCGAAGACTAAATTTCCTTTACTAAAACTTCGAGGGACTAACGGTTTGGGAGCTACGGAAGATCTTAGTTGACCAATCACAGGGCTTATGAGTAACGTAGACAGGGCCGGTTCAAGAGTGTAAGTCGAGCAGTGCCCACGGCGGGTCGAGTTTTATTGTACGACGTTTCAGTTCGATTTCTAGATGAGTATGACGGCGTCGCCTCCTGGAGATGTCTTCATACGGCATTCACTTCCGTTCTCGTCGTCCTGATCCTCTGCTTCATAGTTTCGGTCGTCCAGGTCCTCCGCTCCGTAGTTTCAGTCGTCCAGGTCCTCCGCACTGTAGTTCTCGTAGTCCAGGTCCTCGGATTCGTAGTTTGAGTCGTCTAGGTCCACCGCTTTGTATTCGTCCAAGTTCTCGGCTTTATTAGGTGATTATTGATTAACAATTAATATTGTACAAACAAATTTTATTAACTTATCTTTTTACAGCGAGTTGTAATTTGGCAGAACCGGTGCGACCCATAGCAGCTGTTACTAAAAATCGGGCTTTATCGAAAATTAATGAATTATGCTTCGTATGAGTACAGGTAAGCTGATAATGTGCCTGCATGCCTTCAGAAAAGTACACAGATGTGACGGTCCCCGACCCTCTACATAATCACATAATTTACCCAAGACCGGAGTAATTTTTCATCACATTATATACCTACGTATTTTACAATATAATATGCTTTCTAGAATCTACTCGCATATACATACCGTGCGTTTTCGTGGATGAGCGACATGCCTAGATCCGAAGATAGCCGAAAGGACGCCCTATTATATGCAATTAAGGGTACATGTCATATATATATCAGTATTTTTGACATGTGACGGCGAGCTGTCAGCTACTGTAGAGCCTACGTGCATTGGCGGCGACGTTTATAGGTTATTCTTCAATCATAAAACTAGCTGAATGACGCGGATCAGTGATCAATCGATTTCGAATAATTACGTGTGATTAAAGAATAACCTATAAACATTGCGGCCAATAGATATAGAGGCTCTACAGCAACTGACAGCTTGCCGTCAAGGGGCGAGTGTCAGAAATACTGATATACTATACCGTGCGTTTTCGTGGATGAGCGACATGCATAGTTCCGAAGATAGCCGAACGTACACCCTATTATATGCAATTAAGGGTACATGTCATATATATATCAGTATTTCTGACACTTGAACCTCGATGGCAAGCTGTCAGTTGCTGTAAAGCCTCTATGTCTATTGATCGCAATGTTTATAGGTTATTCTTTAATCCCACGTAATTATTCGAAATCGATTGATCACTGATCTGCGTCATTCAGCTAGTTTTATGATTAAAGAATAACCTATAAACATCGCCGCCAATGTAAGTAAGCTCTACAGTAGCTGACAGCACGCCGTCAAGTGTCAAAAATACTGATATATATATGACATGTACCCTTAATTGCATATAATAGGGCGTACGTTCGGCTATCTTCGGAACTATGCATGTCGCTCATCCACGAAAACGCACGGTATATGACATGTACCGATATTGAATAAACTCAAAGAAGTATAATAAAGATTATTTTATTCAATTTATACATAATATTTCAATAATTTATGAATACAACCTTTCTTCCTCTGGTAGTCTCCGATCCCGACACTTAGGTGTTAAATTAAGGAGACAAAATATCATTGACTATTACGGTTAATGGTATATTTTATTGTCATTATCCACCTGGGTTGTGACAAATTTGGTGACAGCGGCCGGGATTTACCTAAACCAGAGAAAAAGCTTGTATTCGTAAATTAATTTTTTGCTAAAATTATAAAATGGCACATGGAACTAGGAGCAAAGATCTCACAATGGACGAATTAGCTAGACTCCAGAAAGACCTAGAAGAAAGATAAAAAAAAATACAAACTAGGGAAACTCAATTTTCAAAGAAACAGGAAACACTATCTAAAAAAGAACAAAACGTAGAAAAAACAAATCAAGCATTACAAAATCACTTAGAAATCATGCAACGCGAATTAAGAGCTCAAGCCGATTTAGAAGAAATGATTAAAAAATTACAACACGAAACCGAGCAACTTAGGACAGAAGAGGAACGCGATCTTAGGCATGAATCAGATAGTACAATTTCAGTCACCCCAGGAAATCTTAATAACGAAGCAGTAATAAATCAAACTCCGCCGAGACGCGATCCACCTCCTGTGCCCGAACAACCGCCCGGTTTTCCTTTACAAATTACGGACGAAATCCTCACACTTAAACGCGAAATAGAAGCATCAAAACAAAATAGGCAAGGCACACCTTCACCAAGGACAATTAGAGTAGAACCAGAAGTCACAATACCATTAAAAGATGCTATTGCCCCTATAACAACCTATAACGGCGACGGAGACAAATTAAATTCATTTATTAGATCTTGTAAAAGAGCCAGAGACATGATTTCGCCTAACGCAGAAAGTGCTTTCATACGAGTTTTAAAAAGTAAATTGACAGGGCGAGCTTACGCAGCAATAGAAGATGAAGAATTCGACAGTTTAGAAAGATTCTTAGATTCCTTAGCAGAAATTTTCAGTCCACCAAAATCCATCAATTTCTACAGAGGAGAACTAGCTAATGCATATAAAGAACCAAACGAACACATCATAGATTTCATAAGTAGAGTCAAAGATTTTAAATCTGCAATCTTAGAATCTGAAAGGAGAATCGATGGATATGTTGGCGTTGAGAGACGCGAAGCTATCGATAAAGACGCCCTCGAGAGCTTTCTAGACGGTTTACCCGCAGACTACCGGAATTCACTACAGTTAGCCGGAATCAAAAACTTTAGGGATGCCTGTACAAAGGCTATCGAAATAGGTAAACGTTCCGAACGCGACCGCGAGCGGACAAGATCA
The DNA here is from genome assembly GCA_963966615.1 of Tenthredo amoena. Classification (NCBI taxonomy): domain Eukaryota; kingdom Metazoa; phylum Arthropoda; class Insecta; order Hymenoptera; family Tenthredinidae; genus Tenthredo; species Tenthredo amoena. The sequence goes on along the minus strand of OZ016499.1, from coordinate 186,137 downwards.
GACAAACAAACTAATAACGCGAACGCTAACAGACCTGCATGCAAATTTTGTAAGAAAACAAACCACGAATCAGAAAACTGTCGATTCAAAAATACAAACAACAAACCCTCAAATCCTGAACTTAGTGAGGAAAAGAAACGAACTGATTTGCAACGAACTGACGAAATAAACACGAACCCCAAGGTTCAAAACCCTTCCACTTCTAAAATTTGTTACTATTGTAAATTCCCTGGACACTCGATAGAAGATTGTCGTAAAAGAAAGTATAACGAAGAACGCAAAAGGAATATTCAACAAAGTCCTAATTATCGAAATCAAAATACAAACCAGGGAAACGAGGCAGGGCCCTCAGGGAATTACACAACTCCCCGAGAGACGGGCCAATCGCGACAGGTCCACCCGACTCAGGTCCTCGACAACCTACCATTACCACAGTAAATTTGAGCTTAGGTGCAGTACCCACTATAGAAATACAATCGCCGGAATTAATCGGACCTACCGAATTCATGATAGACACAGGGGCTGAACCGAATATTATTAAATATAAATACATAAAAAATAAAAATTCGATAGACACCAACCACATTATACGGATGAGAGGAATCGGAAAAATAACAATCCGGATAGCTAACGAACCGATAAACCTTCACGTAGTACGCGACGATTTTTCTATTAGGCAAGGTGGAATCCTAGGATCAGCTTTCTTTAGGGAAACGCAAACTACTATCGACTACGGGAACGAATGTCTGATAGTAAACCAACTTAGGATACCCTTCTTGACTAATCCAAATACTATACTAGAAGCTAGAAGTATACAAATCATTAAGGCAAATGTGCTAAATTCAGAACTAACCGAAGGATACCTCCCAAAGGTACAAACAACTCCAGGTGTATACCTCGGTGAAGCTATTTATACTGTCTCAAATGGACAAATTCTACTACCGATAATTGATACAACGGAGAAACGATTCAACGTGCAAACTTCAAAATTGAGTTTACTCCCATTCTTAGACGAAGAACATGACCCCATTACAAAAATGGAGGCAGTCACCTCTCAACAGTACGGATCCGCTCCTACTATTTCGGGCACACATGGACCTACCCTAGGGACTGGCTTAAAATGTGTGAAGCTTGATACAGAATTAGCCAATGCAATCAGCATCTCAGGTGTCAAATTAATTTCGGATTCAACTACTAATTTTGGCCCAAACGAGGCAACTACTAATTTTGGCCGACACGAGGCAACTTCCAATTTTGGCCCACACGAGGCAACTTCCAATTTTGGCCCACACGAGGCAACTTCTAATTCTGCACCACACGAGGCAACTTCCAATCCCAGCCCACACGAGGCGACTTCTTTTTGCTAAATTCCAAACTTTTGCTCTAACGATACAAATACAACTTCTATATTTCTAAACCAAATAGATCCTAACTCACAGGAAGAAGATAGGACGACTAAAATCAAAAAATTACTGCGACTAGAACACCTAAACACAGAAGAAAGGGCTAGCGTAGAAAACCTAATAAAACAAAATTCAGATAGATTCCACATACCAGGCGAACCGCTAGGATTTACTAACGCGATGAAACACAAAATCACCACAACGGACGATATTCCTATTAATACCAGACAGTATAGGTTTCCATCAATCCACAAGGATGAAATTAACAAACAAGTGAAAGAACTTATAGATAACGACTTGATCAAACCCTCGCTATCTCCGTACAATTCGCCGGTATGCATCGTACCTAAAAAACCTGACTCACAGGGAAACAAAAGATGGCGAATGGTCATCGACTACCGTAAGTTGAACGGAAAAACAGTAGGTGACGCCTACCCGCTACCAAACATAGTCGAAATTCTAAATCAGCTAGGAAGCGCTAAGTACTTTTCAGTTTTTGACTTGGCCTCCGGATTCCATCAAATAAAAATGGAAGAATCCGATAAAGACAAAACCGCGTTCATAACTTCGCACGGACATTACGAATGGTGCCGTATGCCATTCAGATTAAAAAACGCCCCAGCTACATTTCAAAGACTAATGGACCACGTGTTAACGGGACTACAGGGCAGCGAACTCTTTGTATATTTAGATGACATAGTAATTTACGCGAGTTCTCTTACAGAACACGAACAAAAATTCACTACTTTAATAGACCGTTTGAGAGCAGCTAACCTCTGCCTACAACCAGACAAATGTGAATTTCTCAGAAAAGAAGTAAATTATCTAGGTCACGTAATTAGCGAAGAAGGCCTTAAGGGTAGGAGATACTGAAATCTGCCCATCTCAACCAATTGCAATATTCAAATGAGGTTTCACATACATGTTCTCCATCTCAAAACGTAGACTTTGTGGAAATCTCAAGTCATTTGAACCGATAAGTACAGAGTTACTCCTCACAATGCTTTTGAAATAGCTTTTATTAGAACACCTCCCTGCGCTCCAATTATTCTTGAATCTTGCTGGGCTTCCACACACATACTTCTGGATACATAAGCTACAAAACTACGTCGTATTTTTGAGATCGGTGCGAAACTGGTTTTGGACACTGGTTTTCATGAAAAGTGAAAAATTTAATTTCAATTATTTTTTCTGAAATCCGTATTTGTTTCTCGATTTTCATAATCTGACGTAAATTTGTAGCTAATGTATGTAGGAATGTGCCCTGAAAATTTCAGAAGTCTACAACAAAAGCTTCAGCGCAGGGAGATTTTTGAATTGGCAAAAACATAGTTTTCAGATAAATCGATTTTAAGTTTTTTTTTAGACTATTGACAAAATTCAAGATTTTAATTACTGTATGAACCAAACTAGTTTCAGAAAAGATTGCCAATAGTTTTGAAGCATGTTACGTTGAAAAAAAATTGCTCTCACAATATTTGAGTGGAATTCACATTTTCATTATACATGCTACATTTCAGAAATTACGATTTCAAGGAAGTTGGATGGAATTATGAAGGATATAAATGATTTCAACTTTGAAAAATTTGAACATATATTTTAGCAGTTCGGTTGATATAAACTTGGCCTCATCGACTGTGAGCAATTTGACCTGCGGGCAGCGAATTGTACGGTTGATAACTTGTAAATCTGGTTCTGTGGAATGAATACAGGCGTTTTGAACTGCATGTCGATCATCACACTGACAGCTTTATAGGAACCGTTTCTGTAAATACAAATATCAGAGTAAAACCAGATAATAATTATGCTTTGAAGAATAATATAAGTAATATAATAGAAAAGGAAATGTACACAATTAGATATTCAGGTGTACTTATCTTTTGAGGCTTGGTGAAAAACATCCTTCTTTGTGGAAAATACAATTTTGTCAAGACGACTCTTACGACTTGCTAGCTGAAAATAAATCAAGATTATTACACCACATGGTCATATCACTAATACAACTATAGTAGCATCATGAAACCATGACGATCACGCACTAGCACGAACACTTCTTGCCTTTCACAGTTATTGCACTTCACGTTTTTCACTAAATCCTGTAAACACGAAGAGTAAATTAGTAAAAGAATCACCTGCTTCAATAGGTGGATTTGGATGGGGATCAGGATTGAGGTTAGGGTCGTTCGAGCCGCTCGACTCTATTTGATGTTCTGCCTGTTCTGCCCGTTTTTCGGCCAGTGTCCTTCGAGCATCTATCGCCTGCTGCTGCCGAGCGCTACTTCTCCTTTTAGGCTTTAGCCAACGTCGATGAATTCGATGCATCTTTTTATTAAAGCACGTTATTCGAGTAGAGCACACCGTGAATTTCGCTCGTAATGCCCGAATTCCCGCCTTCGCGGTATGCCTACCCAACATGAGTGCCATCTCACGCCATCGACTAAAATTATAGATTCAGAAACTTCATTACCGAGAACATCTTATGTGAATCACTTTAGTACGGTAGCTGGATGAAAAAATGCATCTCAAGTTACTTTTTTTTACAAATTGAAATAGCGATAACCGAAATATAAGAAAATTGGAAACTCTATACGCTTTATTGAGTAAACGAGGCATAATGAATTTTTTTTTCGGTTCGAGGATTTGTGTACGTATAGATAAGAGTTCAAAGAACACTTTTCTGTAAAGAACCGAAAATCGATTTTTTTGGAATTTTTGCACTCAAATTTCAGTATCTCCTACCCTTAAGCCAGATCCAAAAAAAACTGGAAGCAGTCAAAAATTTTCCAATCCCTAGGAACCCGAAAAACATTCAACAGTTTTTGGGACTAGCGGGTTATTACAGACGATTCATTCCTAATTTCTCTAAAATTGCTAAACCATTAACGGAACTTTCGAAAAAGGAAATAAAATTTCATTGGAACACAAAGCAACAAAAAGCATTCGAAACCCTAAGGGACAAATTGTGCGAAAAACCAATTTTACAATACCCCGACTTCACAAAACCTTTCATTTTAACCACTGACGTCTCAGTTTATGCTATAGGAGGAGTTTTAAGTCAAGGAGACATAGGCAAGGATCTACCCATGGCATACACCTCTAGACTCCTGAACGACGCGGAAAGAAACTACTCTACCATTGAAAAAGAACTTTTAGCCATAGTTTACTGCGTTTTACACTTCCGACCATACCTATATGGCAACAAATTCACTTTAATAACTGACCACAGACCATTAGTGTGGTTACATTCGGTAAAAGACCCATCATCTCGACTAGTAAGATGGAGACTCAAATTAGCGGAATATACCTATACCATGCTATACAAACCTGGACAGATAAACCTAAACGCAGACACATTGTCCAGAAACCCACCGGAAATTACAAACGAGCTACAGGACGAAGAGCCTGCAAATCTTAACGAATTATTACAAACAACAGAGTCGAGCAAAATATTTGAGGCACCCTTGGAGTACGCCTTAGTACATGTAGCATCACGAAATCTTGAGTTCACGGGACAATTAGCATCAGAATTTTTAACAAGATTTGGACAATTAGATAAATTACGAACTTTCAACACTCCCGTAGGAGGAGTAACAGCATTATACTCTAACAAGGACAAGAGAATGGTCTTGTACCCAGTAATAAAAGAAAGGGATAAAGACAAAGCAAAATTCAAAGACATTAAACAATGCATATTCAAACTAAAAGAACTCACAACAGAATTTAAAATTTTCCATCTTACATTTACAAATTTAGAATGTAAAGAGAACGGATTATGCTGGACCAAAATAGAGCAATTACTCTTGAAACTTTCCGGCAAGGAACCATATCAAATAAAAATATACAACCCGCCATACCCCGTTACCTTCGCAACACAAGGCATTCAGTCAACAGACGAATCAGACGACGAAATATTCACCCCCACACCTGCTCAGCTAACAAATATTCAGGAGACTACCAGTGGCTTATTCCTTATAGACGAATCGTATTCACTTGCCCACTGTGTAGCCCAAGACTTATTAATGGGAGCCGGCATAGCCATAGAATTCAAGAACCGCTTCGGTAAGGTTGAAGAACTTAAGAATCAAAATAAAAAGGTAGGAGATGTAGCATACATAAAACACGGGACTAGGTACATCTTTTACTTAATTACAAAAAGGGAAAGTAGGAACAAACCAACGTATCAAAATCTCAAGCGAAGTCTGTACGAACTACGAAGATCATGCATCAAATTTGAAATTCAAAGAATAGCCATGCCAAAAATAGGATGCGGTCTTGATAAATTAAATTGGAATAAGGTTAAGGAAATAATAGCTATAATATTTACCAAACCTTTCAAAATTTTGATAAGTACATACAATCCGCACCGTGACGGCGGTACCACTTCTCGATTCAGCGATAACATAGGACCAGTCGATAACAATACGGACGAAATTGACGATTCCTTGACAAATTTATTTTCTGACAAAAACATAGAAAATCACAACCACGAAAACGAGGAAGTAGATTCATAAATTTCAGACTCTGTTAAGAATCACAACTCTGAAAATGAGGAAGCCCATTCAGAAATTTCAGAAGTTAGTTCAGATACAGAATCTTCAGACGATGAAATATTCGAAGGAAATAGAAATTACGAGTTACGACCCGAAAACTCAGGTCAAATTAGTGAGACACGCGATAGATTATCCATGCAGAAAGGAAACTGGGTATGTTTCATAACAGTTAAAGGAGAACCATACGACGAAGGCAGTAAGGATCTCTCCCAAGCTAAAAGGTTTCCTAAACTTACAAACATTACCTTAGCCAGAGCCGCTGTAAAACAAGTAGGTAACAAAAAATGCATAGGATTACCTATCAAGGAGTCAAAGAATACTCAGCTCGACGAAGAAATATTTAAAGAAGCCTTACGATCATTAATCAATGTCATTTACGAATTAGCTATTGATGAAATATCAATAGCTCAAACAAACCAAATAGATTCACTATCTTGGAAAACTATCTTAGGTCTGATAAAACAACTATTCGTAGACATACCATGCAAAATTCAAATTTGTAAAAATTTAGTACGCATTCCTGAAGAAGACGAAAGAATAGAAATCTTAGAGGAATGCCACAGCTCAGCTGTGGGAGGTCATAAAGGTATCAAGATTCGCGGCAGCGAATCGCAGCCGAGTTCCCCCCTACTAACTCGGCGCGGCAGCCACGAATCATTTACCCGAGCAAGCTCTTGTTCTTTCAAAAAATCTGCCATATCTCTTGAACCGCTGATGATTTTTTAATAAAATTTATAGGGGCGTAAGGCTCTCCCCAGTTGACCTTGCTCGCAAGAGTTCGACAAAATCGTCCAAGTGGCTTCGGAGATATTGACCGTCAAAGTTGATCGAGAAACACAATCTTTTTCTTTTTCTTTTTCTTTTTCTTTTTCTTTTTCTTTTTCTTTTTCTTTTTCTTTTTCTTTTTCTTTTTCTTTTTCTTTTTCTTTTTCTTTTTCTTTTTCTTCTTCGTTGCAGAACGTTTTTCTTGGGACCACGATATCTGTCGAACCGTTGCACTTATGAACTTGCAATTCTCAAGGGGTGTTCTTGTCATCGAAATCTTGCCCGCTATTGTTTTTGAGCAATAAACGACCATGCATAACTGAGTTATTCATAATAATAATTATTATTTTACCAATTAAGATTCGCAGCAGCAAATCGCGGCCGAGTACCCGTAGGCCGGCGTGCCAGTATGATTATTATTATCATCATCATCATCATCATCATCATCATCATCATCATCATCATCATCATCATCATCATCATCATCATCATCATCATCATCATCATCATCATCATCATCATCATCATCATCATCATCATCATCATCATCATCATCATCATCATCATCATCATCATCATCATCATCATCATCATCATCATCATCATCATCATCATCATCATCATCATCATCATCATCATCATCATCATCATCATCATCATCATCATCATCATCATCATCATCATCATCATCATCATCATCATCATCATCATCATCATCATCATCATCATCATCATCATCATCATCATCATCATCATCATCATCATCATCATCATCATCATCATCATCATCATCATCATCATCATCATCATCATCATCATCATCATCATCATCATCATCATCATCATCATCATCATCATCATCATCATCATCATCATCATCATCATCATCATCATCATCATCATCATCATCATCATCATCATCATCATCATCATCATCATCATCATCATCATCATCATCATCATCATCATCATCATCATCATCATCATCATCATCATCATCATCATCATCATCATCATCATCATCATCATCATCATCATCATCATCATCATCATCATCATCATCATCATCATCATCATCATCATCATCATCATCATCATCATCATCATCATCATCATCATCATCATCATCATCATCATCATCATCATCATCATCATCATCATCATCATCATCATCATCATCATCATCATCATCATCATCATCATCATCATCATCATCATCATTATTATTATTATTCCACAGTGGGAGGTGATACCCATACGTGGCGCGTCCCCGGGTGGTGGATAGGGGGATGCTCGCTGTCCGTGGCAACACGGGCAGAGGGTAGGAGTGAAATAAAATAGCTCTCGCGAGCCAAAACACTAGGGGAAGGAACCCTGAACGAAAAACCAAATATGAGCGGTGTGCGACAAAACAACGTACCCCAAGTGAGTACCCCTAAGGGGGGAAATCTCACCACCGACTCCGACCGGGTGAAAGCCCCGGTGGTCGGTGCCGGCCTCAAGGATTTTGGGGGAGGCCAATCGCACGTAGAGGAAAAAGGGAAAGGCATAGCATCTCAGGACCGAAGTAGAGGTGCCACCGACCGCAGCGGCAAAGAGGACCCACAGGGAGTAGCTGAAACCGGGGTTGGAAGAAGCCCGTTCCAAAGGAGCTCGCTTCTCCACCGGACTCCCCCGAAGGCTCTAAACCCACCAGAGGGATCAGATAAAAGCTCGGCAGACACAAGGCAGATCAGCCAGCGAGAAGAGCACGACGGCACTCCGCTAAATGCCGCCCCGGCGACGGCAGGACAAGACCAGGAGGGCAGAAAATCCGGTATAGCAGAAACAGCCGAGAAAATGACCTCTCCAAAACGCGAATACATCGCGAAGATGAGAGAGGAGGAGGAAAGGGCATGGGAGAAGTGCCAGACGATTATTAAGAATATGAAAGCCGCGACAACTAGGCAGCGTAATATCTCGATGGATGTCAAAAATGGCATAGCTGAAATAGAGGAGGTGCTCGACGTGATATCCCATTACAGAGCAAGCTGGCTGAAAGCCGAAGAACGGATGCGGGAGATGACAACGAGAGAGACAGCAGCACCTCCAGAAGAAGCACTTCCGGAAGCACTGACACCCCACCATACCGGAGGCCAGAAACGCCTCGCCTCGAGCCCGGCTGAACCTGAAACAGAAAAGAAAAGGCGAGATGAAGAGTCGACTGAGGAATGGGTCGCAGTAAGACCTAGAAAGGAGGAAAAGGGAAGGAAGGTGACTCAGACGGGAGAGAAAAAACAGCAGCCGCAGCAAGTAGCAGACGGCAACGAGGCGAACCAGGAGAAGCCTGGAGCAAAAAAAAAAAAAGAGAAAAAGACCGCCGAGACCACCGCTTGGAGTTCTAATGATCAAGCCAGCGCACAGTGGGGAATTTTCAAGAAAACGTGGCCAAAACTCGAAAAACGAACTTTCCTATGCAGGTATAATGACCAAGGGGATTGGTTAAGAACTAATTTCTGCGTAACCTCCCGTTTGTCCCAACCCTCTAACCCTCATAGTCTCTTAGATATTTCAGTTCAAAGTTGACCTTCGTCCGTGACGGTTGCGTACCTGAATTTTGCTATAAAATTCGCTCTAACTTTGAACACTTCTAACTCAACAGTGTAAAGTGATAATCAATTTCACCAAAATGGATGATCTTCCTCAAGGTATGTAGAAAATTTTGCCCATTTTACAATTGAAAAATAATATTTATTGTCCCTGTTTATGTAGTCTAACGATAATCCTGTAAAGTGCCTTCGATCGGAAATAAATATAGACTTTGCGTAGACTTTTAGTTGAGAGTCCCACGACATCCCGCCTTCGTTTTTTTTTTAAATTAAAGCTTAGAATATCAGCTTTCGAATGAAGTGTGAATCAGAGTGCGCAAACGTGCGCGGGCTGGTCCAGAGCATTTTTAGTGAGCGTATGCGTGTTCCGAGAAGGCCCCCGGCGGCGGCGCGGCACTCGCTTGCCGCGCCGCGCCGCGTTTCCATGCCAGTGCGCTGCCTAGTCAGCCGAGCTGGGCAGGTAGCTCGCTTACTTGGAACTTTCTCACCCTAAGCGGACTCGGTCGACTGGTTTACTCTGACAATAGATTCTAAATATTAATATATTGTTCATAGACATTCTGATACCTGATTTGGCATACCTACGTACAATTTGTTTCCGAGAGGCGAAGGGATTTGTTCGAAATTTGTTATTGTATTCGAAAAATTGTGTTACCAAGTGCACAAAGGCGTATGTCTAATCCTCATTCGGATCACAATGACATTTATAATTAATACGAAATACTATTTTTTTTTTCTAGGTTCTGGAACTTCCCTTATTACTTTCAAACGAAGGGAAATCTTTTCGATAATACAAAAACACTTGGCCGCGGATCTCCAGGAGCAGATAATCCATTTGGAGCGAGAATTATCCGAGAAAAGTGAATGTGCCATTCGAATTCACCGGGATACCAAGATAAATTTGTCGAAGTTATTCTCCAAAATGCGCACAAAATGGCAAGAATCAGGAAGGAAAATGACAAATTTTCTCAATAACAATCAAGAGTGGCTAGAGATGTATGCTAGTTTCATCCGACCCCTTCATCACAAGCCTGAGGAAACTACCTCAAAAAAAATTGAAGCAATTTTCGTCAGAAGCCATTTCACTATTAGCGAGCCCAACTATCGCACATGAAGATCTGTATCCGGATTCGGATTGAATTATTACTTTTAGTTCCTGCCAATAAACACTGTTTACTATATTGCAAGAGAATGATTATTTTACCCCGGAATTCCCGAATCTATTATCTAATCTAGTATAGCAGTCGCTCCACACACATATTTTAAGTTCACCATTTTGTTTTTCTAAATTTGAATATCAGATTCGTAAACAGCGACCCCGAAAACATCGATAAAGTATACAAACAATCGAGTTTTTTCCGAAATTCATGTCTGATTCGGCCATATTCGAGCCGCCATTTTGTTTTTCTAAATTTGGATACCAGATTCGTAATCAGCGACCCCGATAACATCGGTAAAGTGTATAATCAATCGAGTTTATCACGAAATTAATGTGTTCATCGGCCATATTGGAGCCGCCATTGTGTTTTTCCAAATTTGGATACCAGATTCGTAATCAGCGACCCCGAAGACATCGGTAAAGTGTATAATCAATCGAGTTTATCACGAAATTAATGTGTTCATCGGCCATATTGGAGCCGCCATTTTGTTTTTCCAAATTTGGATACCAGATTCGTAATCAGCGACCCCAAAAACGTTGGTATACCAAATTTGGAAGAATTCCGATGATCCCCTGGATTATGGCCACGTTTTCGTGAAAATTCCCCACTGTGCAGCGCAAGGAAAGTCCTATGCGGAGGTCCTCAGCGAGATCCGAGAGAAGACCAACCCCGCGGACACGGAAACGCACGTCAAATCGATTCGCCGGACTAGGAACGGGGAGGTGCTAGTAGAGCTGGGCCCTGAAACGAAGAACAAGGCAGCTTTCGGTGAGGTCATCAGGGACATTCTGGGGCAAAATGCCACAGTTCGTAGCCTGGACCGCAGGACGACGCTGGAAATCCGGGACCTAGATGAGCTCACCACCCTCGACGAAGTCACAGAGGCTATCAAAAGAGAGCTGAAGGGGCTTGCCACAGATCTACAAGCCACGGTGACGAAAGCGAACAGCAGAGCGCTTAAAATGGCCATCGTCACACTGAACGCAATCGGGGCGAGCGAGCTGTTAAAAAAAAAACACATCAAAATAGAGTGGGTCAGCTGCCGGGTGAGGCAAAGGGTCGACGTACCAAGATGCTACCGGTGCCAGGGCTACGGGCACCTCGCCACCACGTGCAAGGGCCCCGACAGAAGCAGAAGCTGCTACAAATGCGGTAGCCTCGGGCACAAAGCCAGATCGTGCCAGGCGCCGGAACGCTGCATCCTGTGCGCCGAAGAGGGGCAACAGGAGGAGGAAGCCACCCGCCATACTGCGGGATCAGGACGGTGCAAAAACTTCAGGGACGCACTGGAGAGAGCAAGAAACGACCAGCGCTGTTCCGCGTGATGCAGGCAAACCTGAACAGGAGTAGGACAGCAGATCACCTGCTCGACCAGCTAGCGGCCGAGAGACAGGTTGACCTGCTCCTAATCAGCGAGCAATATCGAGACAGAGAGTCGCCTACCTGGTTTAGCGACCAGCTAGGCACGGCGACGATCTGGATAACGGACCCGCGAAGAGTCACAGTGAAGGGCCACGGGAGAGGAAGGGGCTTCGTCTGGATCAGGACCGAGGAGGTAACGTACTTCAGCTGTTACCTCACCCCAAACGAAAGCATACACTGCTTTCGCGCAAAGATCGACTCCCTGGAGGACGCGATCCTCGCCACAACAGGCGACGCCGTGGTGGCGGGGGACTTCAACGCCAGGGCAGTCGAGTGGGGCATGCAACACACCGACTCCAGGGGCACTTACATCCTGGAAATGGCAGCTAGGATAAACTTCCTCATCCTCAACGACGGCGGCACGACAACTTTTCGCCGACCAGGGTATACGGAGACCATCCCAGACATCTCGCTGGCGTCGGAACACCTCGTACCACACGTGGAAGGATGGCATGTAATCGAAGATTACACGGGCAGTGACCACCAGTACATCATGTTCGAAACCAAACAAAGCCCGCAGAGACGAAAAGACCCGCCGAAGAGAACACGCCGGTGGAACCTAAACAAGATCCAGCAGGACTGTTTCAGGGAAAAGATAAACGAAGGCGCGAAAACGATCGAGATCATGGGAGCCGTTGGAGAAGAAGGAGCAGAAGCCCTGGCCGCCTCAACCATGAATCTCATAACACAGGCCTGCGACGCATCCATGCCGGGCACGACACCTCGACACGGCAAAAGACCTATGTACTGGTGGACGCCAGAAATCGCAGCATTGCGGCGAAGATGCCTCAGACTCAGGCGGGCAGCACAACGGGCAAGAAACCGCACGGACGCAAACGCCAGGTCAGCCGTACATAAGGCTGAAAAAAAGCTGCTGCGGAACGCCATCAACCAGAGTAAGATCCTGTGCTGGAAAAAACTGTGCGAAAACATCGACACTGACCCATGGGGACTGGGATATAAGATCGTCACTCAGAAGCTGGGTGCCCGCAGTGCACCCTGCACCATGGACGCGGCCACTGTGACCAACATCGTGCGAGCCCTCTTCCCTGCTCACCCGGCCAGAACCCACAGAGACCTGCGAGAGGTGGGGGAATTCCCGCTATTCTCAGAAACTGAGCTGATAACTGCCGCAAAGACTCTCCGGAACCAAAAAGCGCCGGGCCCTGACGGCATACCCGGCGAAGTACTGAAGCTGCTCGTAAAGGAGAACCCACGGATGCTGCTGAACATGTATAACGCGTGCCTGACGGCCGGAGTCTTCTGTGCCCGCTGGAAGACCGCACGACTGGTTCTTATCAGCAAGGGGAAGGGGGAACCGGAGCTGTCGTCATCGTACCGACCACTATGTATGTTGGACACGGCTGGGAAGCTGCTTGAAAAACTGCTGAAAACACGACTGCTCTCGGCGATCGAAGCCGCAGGCGACTTGTCGCCAAGACAATACGGTTTCAGAACAGGGCGATCAACACTGGACGCAATCCAGGAAGTAGCGAAAGCAGTACAGAGGGCGGAAGACCATAACCACCACTCACGCCGCATAGTGCTTCTCGTCACGTTGGATGTAAAGAACGCTTTCAACTCTGCGAAATGGAGCGATATGCTAGCAGCGCTGGAACACTCGTTCCAAATACCGAGATACCTGCTGCGGATGATGGAGGCCTACCTCAGCGACCGCACCCTGCTCTATGACACCACAGAGGGACAGCGAAAGATCGCTGTAACAGCGGGAGCAGCCCAGGGGTCGATCCTTGGACCCAACCTCTGGAACGCCGCCTACGACAGCCTGCTGAGGGCGAAGACACCCGAAGAAACACTGCTCGTTGGATACGCAGATGACGTCGCGGCTCTCATAGCGGCAAGAAACATCGAACAGGCGCAATTAAAGCTCAACAACATCATGAGAACCGTTACGACATGGCTGAAGGAACACAGCATGTCGCTAGCCCTGGAAAAAACGGAAATCGTCATCCTCACGAAAAAGAGGATCGATACAGCAATCCCTATGCAAGTAGGAGAGGAAGCAATGCCAACCAAAAGATCCGCCAAATACCTCGGAATCACGATCGACAGGAAGATGAGCTTCGGGGAGCAGATCAAAATTACAGCAGATAAAGCCGCGAAGGGAGTCGCTGCTCTCAGCAGACTCATGGCAAACGTCGGCGGACCAACAGCGAGAAAACGCAGACTACTGATGTCTGCAGTTCAGTCCGTGCTACTCTACGGAGCAGAAGTGTGGGCCCAAGCCCTAAACAAGGAGGTGCACCGGAAGAAGCTCGCACAGGTTCAGCGCAGAGGAGCACTGAGGGTCGCTTCGGCGTACCGCACAGTGTCTGAACCGGCGGTCCTGGTGATTGCCGGGGCAATACCAATCGCGCTGCTCGCGGCCGAGCGAAGAGCGATCTATATCAGAAAGAGCGAGGGCGATAAGGCCACCATCCGAAATGAAGAACGAGGCCGGACACTGGAGAAGTGGCAGGTGTCCTGGCAACAGGAGACAAGAGGACGATGGACGGCGAGGCTCATCGCAGATGTCCGGACCTGGATTGAAAGACCACACGGCGAGATCGGGTACTACATGACCCAACTCCTCAGCGGGCACGGGTACTTACGGTCTTACTTACACAAAATGGGTAAGGCGACATCAGCAGACTGCCTGTACTGCCCGGGCGAAAAAGACGACGCTGAGCACACGTTTTTCGGGTGCCGGCGATGGACACAGCAGAGAAAACCCCTCGAAGACAAGATAGGACGCTGAGCCCCGAAACCCTCGTTGGAAAAATGTTGATCAGCGAGGGCAACTGGACACAGGCTACCTGCTACGTGGAGGAGATCCTCAAGCGCAAGAAGGCCGACCTGGAAAGAGAAATACATTAAAAACAGAAAGAACATGATAAATGGAAACAGGAAATATACAGATGACCAGCAGAAAAACTGAAAAGTAAAGACCACGGCCCACCTCGAAGTAATGTGACAAACGGTTCCGAGGTGGGGTCCAGGAGAAGGTAGGTGGAGTTTAGTGGGTATACCATACCTGGGGAGTCCCACACACGGGGAAGCAGGCAGCTTCCCTATGGTGCGTAAAGCATTCTCCACCTACCTGAAAAAAAAAAAAAAAAATTATTATTATCATCATCATCATCATCATCATCATCATCATCATCATCATCATCATCATCATCATCATCATCATCATCATCATCATCATCATCATCATCATCATCATCATCATCATTATTATTATTATTATTATTGATGTGTCAACATCTCGTAGTTCGCGCTACCCAAGATATTCCGTACTCAACAATGTGTCCGCTTCGTAGTTTTCGGTGTCCACGTCCTTTGATCCGTAGTTCTTAGAGTCCAGGTCCTCCGCTCCGTAGTTTTTAGAGTCCAGTAGCGGGATTCTGCACACCACTATCGTGAGCTAACGATATCGTTAACTCTCTTTGACGACAAGTGTCGCTACGAGCGATTCTGTAAGCCAAGGTAGCGACGTTTATCGCTAGAGAGCGTCGTTACTTAACGAAAAGCGTCGTTAACGTACCGAGGGGTCCCCGAGGCCTCGCTAACGCTTAGCGACGTTCGATACCCCCATGCATAACGAGTAAAGATTTCGAAAAAGTTATGACAGTCTATGTCACAAACGCAGCAAATTCCCTGCTGATTGTAAAACAGTCTATATTTAAATAGTGTAAATATAAGTAATATATTTGTAGGTAAGTACAACATTTTTGTTAATAATTCAGCTTGTTATTTTAGTCGATGCATGGGTGGAAGTATGTGTATCTTTTAGGTTATATATTTGTTCTGTTATTTATATCGGAGTAAAAGTTCACGTTTTTATGATCGTGCACAATGCTTTGGATGTCTGCTTATTTAAAACAATCTAGCTGTATTTTTTACTGTTCAAAAATCTTATATTCTATTTTTCTAATGATTTGGTGTTGAGACGCTGCCACATCTCTTGGTCAGCCTCTTAATATTGCAGTATGGCAGAGAGGTACCTTGCGTGGCATTTACAAAATTTGGAGGCTCGTGTACGGAATGTTGAAAGAAGACTTGAGCGGAGAGAATTGCGTGAACTTCAAGATCCATTCGAACTCCCAGATAATGCATTCATTGAATTATACCGCCTATCTCCAGCAGTTATGTCCGATTTGATAGACGTATTATACCCCCAACTACGGCGAGATAGGCCTACAGGATTGTCTGTGGAAAAACAGGTATATCTTTTGGTTAATTTCACGATCTGCTTGTTAGTTTAATAAGTTTTATTGATATGCTAAGTATTTGATTATTACAGGTATTAGCAGCAGTAAGATTTTATGCAACAGGATGTTATCAGCGACCAGTTGGTGAGCAATGGGGTATATCTATGAGTCAGTCATCGATTTCTCGCTCCATTCGCAACGTGACAAATGCGATCAATGAATTACTCTTACGACTTTGGGTAAGGTTTCCAATGACAGAGTTGGAAAGGCAAATCGCACGACAAGAATTCGGAACTGCAAATCAGCCTTTCGAAGGTGCAATTGGCGCGATTGATTGTTCGCATATTGCCATACTTGCGCCGAGAGAGCATGAAGAAGGATACGTTAACCATCACGGCTATCATTCGCTAAACGTGCAAATGGTGAGTAAACGTTATCACTGTAGAAGTATTGTAATATTGTGTAACACGTGTTTATATTTTTTCCAGATTTGTGATCCAAATCTGAAAATACTGAATGTGAATGCACGGTTTCCTGGCGCGAGAAATGATTCGTACATTTGGAGTGCGTCTCCAGTACGCCGGATAATGGAGCAATGGTATAATCGTGGTGAACATAGCACATTTCTCATTGGTTAGTTTCGATGTGATATAAATTTTTTCAATATGTTTAATTCTGCTTCGGTCGCATAGTACCTATATTTTGAATTGCAGGTGATCAAGGATACCCCCTTGAACAATGGCTTATGACTCCTCTACCAAATGAAGCTATCGGAACACCAAGATTCCAGTACAATCAGGATCTCTGCAGTGCGAGAAATTGTGTGGAACGTCTCTTTGGAGTAATGAAATCAACATGGAGGCGCCTGTCAAAACACAGAGTCTTGCAGTACGAGCCCGGTATGGCAGGAAAAATCGTGAATGCGTGTGCAGTTTTACATAATATGCGTATTCAAAACGGTATGCTAATGGAAATGGTTGATGAAGGCGAAATGGCAGACAACTTGCCGCTCCTCGAAAACGACGACGATGAAAATCTTCGACCACTCGCTGTAGCACGCCGCATTCAAGACCGGTTGATAATACAGCGATATGGTGTTTGATTAGCCCAATAATCATCGTCCTGGGACTTTCAACTTGACCGTAAACCTAAGGATTACCATGAAATTGTGCATATGAATTGCAGCGTTGAGAATAATAAATGCGCAAAGATTAATATTAAATAAATATGGGGATGTCGACAGGGTATAAAATTTGTATTTTCAAGAGTTCCAAAAATCTTTTGGTCTATTGATTCTCTTTTCTATTTATTAAAAAATATATGAAAATATAAAAGTCTTGATTGTCTACCTATGTCGCATACTGCGGTAAAAGTTCCGATAACACTTGTGTCAGCTGCTTAAACACTTCGACTCTTGCAGCATCATTAGCAGCCTGCTGCACCGCAGCATCGGCCTGTCGCTGCGCTGCGTTGGCAGCAATGAGGGATGCTTCCGCTTGGATTTTCATAGCATCTGCTACCTGCTGTTAGTAATTGCAAATAAAAGTTAAGACCGGAGTTTACTAGTACATGTATGGAGTTCAATAATCGTAAATTTAGGATGAAATTATATTGATATTTATATGTATCAACTACTGTACCTCCATTGCGTTCGCGTGTTGGCGTGAGATCTGTGCGAACTCTTCTTTGGAGCCACGAAGCTCCGTGCTGATTCTCGTTCGATTACCTATTCCAGTACAATTACTGATATTAATCATTTGTATCTGAAGGTAGATTTTTGAATGTACAAAAAAAATTAATCAGTGACAATTTATGCAGCTTACGTATATACATACACGGTCGTTTTGCTCCACGTACTGCAATCTGCGCTTTTGCTACTCGCTTCGGAATTCGTGGAACCTCGACAGAACTTGACAATGTTCCGGCAGCGAGTTCATTACTGTGCAATACACTTGACTCTGTGTCACCTCTTATATCCTGTACATCTTTAAAACCGATAATATAACAGACATTCCGTGAATAGATCTATTGGGGCATTCCATACCAAGTGGCCCACCCCAATTTTGTGCATTCTCAAAATAGGTTCATAAATTTTCGACAAGAAAAGCACAGAAAAGTAATGCGGGCTTTAGATTACAGCGTTTGAAAGTCTCAACCCTGTAAAACCCCAATTTTGAGAATGTACAAAATTGGGGTCGCCCACTTGGTATGGAATGGAGACGACGTTGTGTAATATACGTTGTTCCGATTCAAATATAATATCTACCTGTACTGTTGATCTCATCTAGATCATATTCCTCGTCGCTGCTTCTGCTGGTTGCAAACAATGAGAGCATTGCTGGTGGCTCGAGTAATGCTGTGTCATCACCAGCAACGAGGCGGACAATCAATCCCTATAGAAATTTATTTATTATTCTTCGCATTGTGATAGATTGATGATTCATTTTGTATAGTGCAGGGGGGGTTCTTTAAATGCTTATTCAGCCAGGGAATAAATATAAAATAATATAAACATCCAACGTACTTGTTCTTCTGGTGTACTATCCGGACAGTCTTGACGTCCCTCGACGTATGAATTCCCAATCAAACCAACAACTCGTTCATCAACAGCCGTTAGCTCTGCCTCAGTTATTTATTTGTTTCCTGTTGCAGCCCTACCATTTCGCAGATTTCGAATTTTTATCGATGTACGGCTCTTTAAGTCTCTCCATGTCTACTCAAAAAAGCATCAAATGATAACATAGTAAATATGAAAAGTTTTCCAGAAAATAAAGACACAGATGCAGAAGTTATGCACAAGGGATACATACCACTTGCCATTGCGCACTACTTCTTTTCGCACCCATAATTGTGTTGAGATGATCTGATAATGCCGTCCATTTATTTCGCAGCTCATCTCTTCCATTTATTCCAGGAAATTTCCCAGTGGCTAGGCTACGGTTCCACTCCATATAATCAAGCATTGCACTAATTTGTGCCTCCGTAACCCGTGGGCCCCTCGATTTCTTTGTAACTAAATTACATATTTCATTATTCTTTGATTCTTTGTTCGCTCTTTCTGTGATTATGTATTATATTTTTTGGTGGAGTTTTGAACTGTTTGTTTTTACAATAGTTAGAAATAGCATACGTACGCTGCGGTGTATTCATTGTGTATTAAGGTCCGTATTCAGCAGTCTTAGCTAAAAGTGGCGGTCGCTTTTAATAAGGAAATTACACTGTCAAACCAATAATTCCACGATGCCGCTATCGGATTTAAAATGTTTCAAAACTAAAAATTGTATTTAATTTCATAAACCAAACAATATACATAGATAGAAACACAGACGTTGAATACATTACGTTGAAATATTTCCACTGAAAAAATAACTAGTATTATATTGGCTATGCTTCGCGATGTTGCCACTTTTCTCTACAATTACAACGATTGTCGCTACCGGCTTATGCAACGATAAGTCTCGTTAAGTGATTCGTACAGAATCGTACGTATCGATAGCGCAAGCGAAAACTGTCGCTAGTTAACGACGTCGTTAGCCAACGATAGTGGTGTACAGAATCCCCCTACAGGTCCTCCGCTCCGTAGTTTTCCGTATGCAGGTCCTCCGCTCCGTAGTTTTTAGAGTCCAGGTCCTCCGCTGGGTAGTTTTTAGAGTCCAGGTCCTTCGCTCCGTAATTTTCCGTATCCAAGTCCTCCGCTCCGTAGTTTATAGAGTCCAGGTCCTCCGCTCCGTAGCTTTCTGTATCCAGGTCCTCCGCTCCGTAGTTTTCAGTGTCCAGGTCCTCCGCTCCGTAGTTTTCCGTATCCAGGTCCTCCGCTCCGAAGTTTTTCGACGCCTAGGTCTTCGGCTCCGTAGTTCTCGATATCCAGGTTCTCCGCTTCTTAGCATTCGGTATCCAAGTCCTTCACTATCAAGATTTTCGTACCTTCGATACCCGTACGTCGGCGCGCCAGCCTCGAATCATCATTTATCCGATATCAATTCTGATATCTCGAGAAAATTGTTTTATTACTTATATTATCATTATTATTACTATCATTATCATTATTTCTTCTTCTTCTTGTCTCCTTAGTTCATTATAGAGTTAAACCTTCCGTCACTTGATTGTTGCCCTTTTTGGACATTGTCACACATTGACACATCATTTTGCAGATCTTACCAGTGTCTTGAAACATTTCCGTTAATGCAAACAGTCGTCCGAGAAGGGCTTGGTGCATAAAGAGATCAGATATACTTGAGTGTCTGCGAACTATGATGCAATTGTGCATTCGTGCCCTGTGGGTAGTTGGGTGTTTTTTTTTTTTTTCATTTTTTTTCCGTGGATACACTGAAAGGAGAGTTTATTTATTGTTAACAAATCTGTTTTTGGATTCGGCGAAATGAAGATTTAGTTGTTATCAATAAATTTCAGTTGAAGCCAAGACGATTTAATTTAGCCAAAATATATCGAAATAATATTTGGTAATAATAATAAATATCATTTGGCTCAACTAAAATTTAGTAATAACAACTAAATCTTCATTTCGCCATATCCAAAAAATATTCGTTAACATCAAACAAGCTCCAATGAACTTTTTCCTCAGCGTATTACCTGCTTAAAAGTTATTTTTTATGAAGAAAATTCGCGTCAAGGGTCAACTTCACTTCAACTCCGAGCGATCTATCATTAATTATTCAAATATTTGATCCGACAAAACCTACAAATGTTTTTTCTTCACGTGAAATAACATTACTCTTACAATTAGTATACTGCAATTCCCATAAAAAATTAAAATATTGATATTTCAAGAAAACCAATGAGAGAGACAGCTTTACTTGAATCGTTTGATTGAACAGGAACTTTTCGAATGCTGGCTCATCGTCACTCGCTTATTCGCGAATTCAACGACCAAATTATTACTATATTTTTTCGTTTCACGATTATAAAACACGGAAGCATAGTTGGCGCGAAATATTTGTTTTGTGATTGCAATAGATATGTTATCATTTTGGGAGAAGAATATTAATATATAGGTTATAATTACCAGGTCCATTTAAACAGATGAGTGAAATTGATTGAACAGTTAGTTAATCTCTAATAATAGAAATTGAAGTTCCGTTAACTGAACATATAGTTGACATTTATTGAAGAAATAGAACATTTTAAAAATACCATACATGTGACTCGCAAAAATTGTGCCTGGCACAATAGACTAAAAATGCTAACAGTGAATATTCACGAAAAGTTGAATATACGGCCGAATAAGATTGTAAATATTACTAAATTTCTGGTGTAGTTTCTGTTATTAAATTAATGAATCACAAATTAATGCTCACTGTACTAGATTCTATTATTCTTATTATTATTATTATCATTATTTATTATATGTTACCTCAGCGGAAACAAAATTTTATGGTTACTATGAAATAACATTTTAACTACTATATTGTAACATCACCGACTGCCTCAAAGCCACCAAATTGCGCACGCAACGCCGAAGAGGTAGAAGAACAGAAGAGCAGTGGGAGTACACCGCTGGTGACGTCACGACAGGTATATAAAGGGACGATTTCGCTAGCCTAATCAGCGATTACCAGGCAAAGCGCCCGAATCGACTCACTCTTAGATACTTGTAAAGGAACATAGCCAGAGCGGCATGTTACCTGCTAGATTCATGAAGACATAAGTCCTTTCGCCATAGCGGCATTAGAGTCACTTTAAATCAATATATAACTCGTAATGAGCTTAGCTGGCCAAATGCGGATCAATGTACCATCAAATAACTTGTTCATAAAATTTTTCTTTGTAAATAAACTAAAGTTTCTTTTTGATAACGTAAGATCTTGGTTCTTTATCTTGCCTAACTGGCATCATCCTTAGAAGCCAGCTTCGGTCTCGAGGGAACACATACAGCACTGGTTGAGCTTTAATTGCAATCCGTGTCCGACAGTGGACTCATAGGCATCCAAGTCTGAAATTGGTAGGCACGGTAATCTTTTCGGTTACCCTGCTCTGTAGGTGGTATACAGCTCTGGTGGCAGCGACGTTATCCGAGTCTGGGGCCAAGTCTTTACCTCATAGCACATCCCACAACGTTAACGGCTCTGTCTTTGAAAAATAAGTCCGAGTCCGTATCCCAGCCTGCTTATGCGGTTCTGGCTGTGAAATATCAGTCCGAATCCGTGTCCTTCTTTACATAAAACGGTTCTGGCTGCGAAATATCAGTCCGAATCCGTCAATTCCCGCACCTTATCATACGTACCAATCCATAATATTTGAGGAGCTCTAATTTATTCATTTTATCGTCATTAGACAAAGAACCCACCACAACTTCGGGTGTTCCTCAAGAGCATTGCTCGGGAACAACCTCCGTAAAGTTGCAATATATACCGTGCGATTATGTGGAAACTACACGCTCCAAGCGCGCGAACTTTGATTTGCTCGAATATCATTGGCCGGTGAAATCGCGCCAGCAACTTCACCAACTTTTCAGTAATATCCCTAGCTCTGTCGTCTGCTGGATTCACAAGAAACATAACCTATTCCTGCCACGGTCTGCCGCCATTTGTATTTGACAACAATCGGAAACAAACAGCAGACGGACTCTAGGGATACTCGTGCAGAGTCTGAAATTGGTGTCCCTCGTAATAGTCGAATAAATCAGCGCCTGCGCGCTTGGAACCTGTAGTTTCCACATAATCGCACGGTATATACGCGAGTAGATTCTAGAAAGTTATTATATTATAAGGTATTGTAAGATATATGGATATATAATGACATGAAAAATTACTCCGGTCTTGGGTAAATTATGTGATTATGTAGAGGGTCGGGGACCGTCACATTAATGAAAGAAGTCGCTAGAAAATATAAAATCAAAAAATTAAGAACTACTGCCTTCCACCCCTAATCCAATGGATCCATAGAACGATCGCATCACGTACTAACGGAATATTTGAAGCAATTTGTAGATAAAAATAATAATTGGGACCAATGGTTGGCACAAGCTATGTTTTCTTACAACACTCGCACCCACGAAGGAACCAGGTATACTCCTCATGAGTTAGTTTTTGGTAAACTAGCGAGAATGCCCTCAGAACACGAAATAATAGATCCTTCAACGGATAAAACATACGAAGACTATCTCATCGAGCTTTATACCCGAATAAGAGAAATACAAAACCTAGCTAAAGAGAACCTAGAACAGGCAAAGATTAGGTCCAAACAGTATTATGATAGGAAAATAAACCCGCTACACCTCACGGAACAGGACGAAGTATACCTCTTAAAGAAACCTCAAAAGGGAAAATTAGGAGACCAATATACAGGACCATATAAAATCATTGAAATATTAGATAACCAAAATATTAAAATAAGAGTAAAAAATAAGGACAGAATAGTCCACAGGAATAAGTTAAAGATAGCTAGACTGGAATAAAATTTTATGTCAAAGGGTAAAATGAGGTTGACCGAAATACCGTGTTACAGACTGACATGCAGTTATCGCTGAGTGAAGGAAACGGGAAGAGGTGAAGCTCTGGATCCGTTTGACCAGTCAACGAAGGTCGACGTTCAGGTTCAACGCACCTCCTTTAGATTCACATGGACGGGCTTACGGGAGGTTGACAGGGAACAGCAGTATTATAAGGAATAGTGAATTATTATTATTATTCTTACCTTTATTCTAGCTCGACGATCTCGACGATTTTGGGCGTAGCGGGTTGTAAGGGGTTGTCAAGATGGCTGGTGTCGAAAGATCGTCTCGTCAGAGTCGTTTCTATGGTGTTGACTATACACCTGGCCCCCTGGTAGTCGATGCTGTGTTGGACTATTGTCTTTGGAGGCTCTTCTAAATATCCTTTGAAGGGTCCCTCCAGCAATTCAGCTGGTTGTGGCGAAGGAACTTCGGTACCCGAGAAACTATTATCCGTATGATTTGATTGAGTTTGGTCGGTTTTTGGTAATATTGTAACGTTCTTACCAACTTACTATATGGAACACACGCTTACCAACGAAAGACGCTGACAGACCAAATCCCTTCTTTATTCTCTAATAATATTAACCTATTATATCTAACTATAGCATGTAAGAAACCTACTTCAGCACTAGCGGTCCATACCAAAGGATAAGTAACACTCAGCGATCGGTAAAATACCACCAGCAAAACTTATATCGATGCAAGATATACGACACTGCTACCCTCTGGTATGAACCACGCTAAACCATAAAGATATATTCATGTTAATATTCTACACTATATAAGGAATATTATTAATAACTTTAAGTATTATTCATACATTTCTTTATTCATACATATGTATTAATTATATGAGGAAACATACTCAAATTCATATAAAAATACCACTACACATTAACATCATATACCTACCTCATATACTATATTATATACCTTAAAATATTATAACCAAATACCATATAAGAAATAATTATAAGAAATAGAGAATGAATTTCCCTTGGTAAAACTAAGAGCAGTTCACTCTCTACGTGAACTCAAAGCAACCGCATATGAATTACTTTAAGATAAGGGGTACGCTCAACCGAACACTCAATACCCACTTATCAAGTGTTGATTTTGAAACTCTAAACTCCAAAACAGATTAGCCACATCCGGAGTTCACTAGAAATATTATTTGAACAGTGAAACATACCCAAGCAGGCACCGACTTGCAAATATTATCCATATGCAGCTGGCCAGAGTCCACCGTGGGATGAGAATTTGTACTTAACTAAACAACCCCACCACATAGATTTTAAGGCCTATATAAACCCCCACTTACCACACAAGACTACCGCAATCTTACCGCAGCCTTGCATACGTCAGTCTTCAATTAAAACTCGTGCAAGTAGTTACTCTGCTCAGATCTCTTAAACGAATTTTGACAAGTTAACTTCTGTTCGCGAAAGATTCTTAACTCGTGTCCACGGTCGCACATTCAAAAGAGAATAACTTCAATAGTAGTAAGACGCGTAAGTCTTTTGTGGTCTTGGCGCTTCGAGAATTATTCTATTTTCTTATTAAACTTGTAAAAACGGTTTAACTCACATTCATATCAAATAAACTGAAGGTTAATCTTAAATCAAGCAACTTATCAACCTCAACTCAAAACCAAGGTAAATTACGCCTTCATTCACACACTATAATAATACCTAATTCCTCACCACCGACTAAAAGCCGGGGCGAAGAATTCAAACGTCTAAGCCAGCTTCTAGCCATCCTATTACACAAATTCAAGACTCTGTCGTATGGGCGAGGATTTAGTGGTCCAAGCTTACTTCAGAATCTTACACACGTTTAGCGAGCACAGACGAGGGACTACTTTCCAAGCTTGCGTTAAACCCTTCTTTTCTTACACGACTTCAAAACTCTGTCGTATAGGCAAGGATTTAGTGATCCAAGCTTACTTCAGGATCTTACACACGTTTAGCGAGCACAGGCGAGGAACTACTTTCCAAGCTTGCGTTAAACCCTTCTATACTTACACAACGTCAAGGCGAGGATATCGAAAAGCCAAGCCAACGTTAACCACCTCCTTTCTTCCCCCGCAGATGGATGGAGCTGTAATAAAGAAAAGAAAGTTCAAACGTCGTTCGGGAAAAAGAGCAAATGCGCGTCTAGCTAATGCTATAGCTCGTCGGCAACGCCTAATAGAATCACTCAATTCCTCAACGCTAGACTGGTTAAAAGACTACATTAACGAATTATACATAGGGCCAGACGACAGTGACAGCCGCGATACTATTATATTACCAAAAACCGACCTACGAAGCGGAGGACCTGGACGGCGAGAATCACGAAGCGCGTGACCTGGACACCGGAAACTACCAAGCGGTCGACCTGGACCTCGGAAACTACGAAGCGGAGGACCTGGACGGCGAGAACTACGAAGCGCGTGACCTGGACACCGGAAACCACCCAGCGGAGGACCTGAGCAAAGTGAACAAGCTACCTGGACATGACGATTTCAGTCGGAGACAACGATTTAATTATCAACAAGTAATTATACTCAAATCTTGACAGTTATTCGATTTGACACGGGCACTGTTAAATTTTCACTTACAAGCCGGGCCTGTCTTGGTCACGTATGAGCTCCGTAATTGGTCAACTTTGATATTTTTTAACTGGAACACCGTCGGTCCCTCGAATTTTTCTTAAAAGACATTTAGTCTTAGATTTTCACAAAGAATCTACCCCTAAAATATGGTGCGGTCGAACTGAATCACCCTGTATGTATAACTAAGTGGAGCCATACTAAAATTGAAAATCTTGTACTTTTTTTTGAATTGCAATTATTATTTAATTCCATGTTAGTGCTGTTCGAACAAAGAAAATTTCACCCTTGAATAGAAATTGAATTGAAAATGCAGGAATTTTCCTGTACTACACATCAAGAATCAAGAATTTCAAAATGCTCCTCGCATTACAATGACGGTCGCAGGATATTCGTCTTTGAGGGTGGTATTCAGAACACTTAAATGAAGATGTTTAAGTATCGAATTCGGAGGATTGAGTCTGTTGTTCCAAAAAAACAGGCAAATATGGATTTTTATTTGTTTTCAACGAACAAGGGATTCAATCGTGAATTCAATTTGTGGATATCTTCATCTTTAGTGTTCTCAACACCACCCGCAAAACATGGATGTCAGTAAACATTATTGTGACGCATTAACATTTTGAAATTCTTGATTTTCAATAACTAACGCTGGATAATTCCTACATTTCTGATTCAATGTTCAATCTTAGGGTGAGATTTTCTTTGTTGTAAACACTAACATGAAATCCGACACTCATTCAAGTTGTGAATATGCAAAAATATTTATAAACTTTCAGTTCTAGTATAGGCCGCTTAACTTGCGCTCCAAGTGCCCTATCTGCTTCATGCACGTAAAGCATGGTTTACAAATACGCATGCCACGAATATTTTTTTACCGTACTGCCTCGCATTATAGAAAAAGTATGTATTTTGTGGTATACGTGTTTATAGAAAAAGCCCAACTTGATTTACTTCACGACTAGTGATTAATAAAAGTTTCCCATAACTAATATAAGAAATCAAAATTGGCAAGTATGTTTATTTTAACTATGTTAAATAGAAAAGTAGTAACGACCTTATGAATGAGTCTTTCTAAATGTTAAAAGAAAAACTTATCTTACATTTGGTTAAACTTTTAAAGTGAAATTAGTGCATAAAAGAAACACCTCTTCAAACCAACTGGAAATAAAACTGAACGTCTACTTTGGCGAATGCCGCAAGGACTGTCCTCGGCGAGACACTGACTTTCGCTGATTGTCAATTCAAGTTTTGAGAACATGTGGTTTCCGATTTTTTAGAAATTTGCATTTCTGAATTGCTTCTTGACATTCGTACAAGGAAGGCAATTTCTTCAATGTAGCAGGATCACCGAAAATTCTTCGGACTGCTTTTTTTTCTTTCGTACTCCATCTTGTACGCCTAGTTTTACCATATGGTGAAGCTAAAATAACAGACAAATTAACTTGAAAACAGTACAAAATAAATCAATACGTGAAGCAAAAGTGATTGACTTACTGCTTCGATGTTTCAAAGAAGACTCCTTTCGCCCAGTATTATTATTGCCTGCAGAAGACTCCTTTCTCCCAGTATTATTATTGCCTGCAGAAGACTCCTCACTGGCAATATCGCTGTTGTCAATAGTGTTCGCAGAGTTTTCTGCACAAACATTTCTCCATGATGTCTCTCCGAAAGAAGTTTCGTCATTTGGTTCATAATTTGGTTCGTCATTTGATTCGTCATCAGGTTCGTCACGACTTCCGTCGTCTTCACTCTGACCTATTGCAGCTTGGAGTAAGCGAGACACGTGTGTCACCTCTCTAATTGGAATAGGCACTCTGTACACGTCTTTGTGTATTTGCTTATCGTGGCCCATGAAATTAGCTAGCTCTGCAACTTCATTTTCTCCGATACCTTCCATCGCGAAAAACGTTGCTATGTGTTTACGAAGAGTTGTTCCTCTCACAAGGGAACCCCGCCAAGTGTCCCCCTCCGATTTCAACGAAACTTTGGGAGATTGTAGAGGGGGTGAAAATATTCGACACGTATTTTTTTATATCTGCGGAATTCCACCCCAAGGGGGTGTAATCAACCCCTGAAAATTGCGGATTTCGCTATTCGATAGCTCGTGAAGAACGAACGGCCGAGGATTTTTGGCTGACAAGGTGCTACCGGGGGTTTTCGGGGCCGCTGATTACGAATCTGGCATCAGATTTTCAAAATTCAAAATGGCGCATCCAATATGGCGAACGTCGAAACGAAAAATGGTACCAATTTTCCCAAAATTCTGTACCCGGGGGTTTTCGGGGTCGCTGATTACGAATCTGGCATCAGATTTTCAAAATTCAAAATGGCGCATCCAATATGGCGAACGTCGAAACGAAAAATGGTACCAATTTTCCCAAAATTCTGTACCCGGAGGTTTTCGGGGTCGCTGATTACGATTCTGGTATCAGATTTTCAAAAATTATAAATAAAAGACCCCACAAACTAATAACAGTTTTATGACTGTAGAAAAAAATACGGTGTGGTAAATACCTCGCTAATTCATGATTAAGCTACCTTTGGCAATCGTTTTATTCACTTTTATAATATAATGGTGTTATAGTATACGAATATAATATACGAATATAGTAAACGAATAAAGGTCTTATGTATACGAATATAAATCTTTAGATTGAACCTTACAATATAGCTTACATCATGCGTATTTCGTCACGGGTGATAGTTTTGACAATAGTGATATTCATGAAAAAAGTGTTTTAAACATAGCGACTTTTTACACCACGCACACTTGATAATAGCAACGTCGCCGCATATGTCACACGTTGGAGAACTCTCGGTAAAACAATATTGAACCGGATTTTCGAATTTCGGTGGTCTTGCGTCTATGTATCCACTTTTATACCATGAATATTTAAAAAGATCTGTAAATCTAGGAGACGAAAATTGATTGTGAGTAAGACTTTGCAGCTTGACGATATTGTCTCTCAAATGAAGATTCACGTCGTAATCATACAATATCACGATATCAGAGAAATGTTTGATATAATTCTTCCATATGCGAAATCCGTACACGTCCAGTGGCTGTATCATTCCAGTTGTCCCTGGGGGAATGGTTAGAAGTTCTACTTTTTGTCCATTGAAATTCATCGTTTCAAATACGCCCGGACATTGACCACTCCATGAATCCAATAATATAACCGATTTCGGACTGGTGTGCGGAAGGTATACGTCTTGAAACCAATGTTTAAAATGTTCGGTTGTTAATTTCCCAGATTTCGAAGCCATAAGATATACATTCTGTGGTTTAAACATAGTCTCTTGCACTCGAGGACCAAATCCTCCACTAGATTCTTTTAAAACAATTAATAGAGGTGACAATAATTTGCCATCGGCCGAAATCAAAGGCTGTATGGTGTAGCTGTGCGTTGTTGATGACTTTGATTGTATTATTGATTCCACTGTTTTTTGCCCTCGCAACGCTAAGGTTCGCCCCGCATGTAGCTCCAAATTGAAACCGCTCTGATCGGAATTGTAAACGTTTTCGACTCCGATATCGACGATGTGGGTTTTTACTTTCTGAATGAAGATGGCAGCCTGCTCTTTTAAAGATTCCTGTGTTGCTAATGTATTTTTTGTTATATGTTTCGTAATTTTCCGCGACACGATTCCGTGACGTTTCTTAAATTCTAATAGCCAGGTTTTGGATGCCTTAAATTTTGCTGGTGCCATATCAAACAGTTGTCGCGCTCGTATGGCCCAACGTCTAATATCAATATCGTGAATTGGCAATTTCCTATTTAAAGCATCCATTACATTGTTAAGAGTATACTCACAGATCATTTTCAACTTTTCTCTGTATGTCCCACCTTGATTAACTTGATGTGCCCAGCGCCGTAATTGTCGCACAGACTGAACTTTTCTGAATTTTGATTGAACGGACGATACCTTTCTGTTTCCCGTTTTTCCGGACCTCCAAAATTCTGTCGCTTGTTTTTTGTAATCATAATCCAAATCTTCATCATCGATGGTGCAAACTTGGTCCGGTGCATCTATATTGGGATTCAGAAATCTTTGATGATTCCAGTCTTCTGTTCCATCGTTGTCTTCTATAATTTCCGATTCGTGCACTGCATTTGGATGTTCAAAATCCAAACTCCATTCAATTTCAGTTTCCATTGGCTGTATCATTGCATCTTTGATGATGATTTCGAGCTCTTCGCTCAACTGCCTTTCGGATTCCGTGACTGGAGAATCGAGTAATTTAATAGCATTGAATGCTAGAGACAAAAGCTGAATGACGTTCAACGGATTGACGTGCATTTTTCTCCAAGTCTCTTTAGAGGGATGGATGAACTCAACTCCATACGTAAAAATACACTGAACAACAACAGATTAAACCGTCTTATGTAAGTTCGGTTTATAAGATAAAACGCGTTTCTCATCACCGAATATTTCTACTTCTGGTTATCAGCACAGCATTTCTATCAGAACTATTTATTATCAATCATTCATTACTCATGATATGTCAATAGAAATACATTTACCGTACATATTTATGAACCAATATTTTTACGCAATATTGCATAAATATTTATGGAACATTCAATTTATGAAATTACCAGAATATTGGCAATAATTTTCATGAAAATATTTACACTGTTGTTTAGAAAATACTTGGAAATTACAGTTTTTGAAGATTTGATAGCAATTTCTGGAATTGAAATCATATTTTTATTGAACAAAAAATCATTACGTCATATTCTTGTCATCTCTAACGATACAATGTCCGTCTACTGATCTACTCGTAATTTTCCAATATCAATTTTCCAATTCTAACCTCAGATTTGTAATCAGCGACCCCGAAATCCCGGGGATACCGAATCCGAAGCAATCCACACCATTTTGGAAGAAGTCGGTCCGCCATTTTGTGTCAGTCATGTTGAATTTTCCAATTTCGACTACATATTTTCAATCAGCGACCTCGAAAACCCCCGGGTACAGAATTTTGGGAAAATTGGTACCATTTTTCGTTTCGACGTTCGCCATATTGGATGCGCCATTTTGAATTTTGAAAATCTGATGCCAGATTCGTAATCAGCGACCCCGAAAACCCCAGGGTACAGAATTTTGGGAAAATTGGTACCATTTTTCGTTTCGACGTTCGCCATATTGGATCCGCCATTTTGAATTTTGAAAATCTGATACCAGATTCGTAATCAGCGACCCCGAAAACCCCCGGGTACAGAATTTTGGGAAAATTGGTACCATTTTTCGTTTCGACGTTCGCCATATTGGATGCGCCATTCTGAATTTTGAAAATCTGATGCCAGATTCGTAATCAGCGGCCCCGAAAACCCCCGGTAGCACCTTGTCAGCCAAAAATCCTCGGCCGTTCGTTCTTCACGAGCTATCGAATAGCGAAATCCGCAATTTTCAGGGGTTGATTACACCCCCTTGGGGTGGAATTCCGCAGATATAAAAAAATACGTGTCGAATATTTTCACCCCCTCTACAATCTCCCAAAGTTTCGTTGAAATCGGAGGGGGACACTTGGCGGGGTTCCCTTGTTAGTTGACCAATCACAGGGCTTATGAGTGACCAAGACAGGGCCGGTTCAAGAGTGTAGATTGAGCAGTGCCCGCGGCGGTTCGATTTTTATTGTACGAAGTTTCAGTTCGATTTCTAGATGAGTATGACGCCGTCGCCTCCTGGAGATGTCTTCGTTCGCCATTCACCTCCGTTCTCGTCGTCCTGAACCTCTGATTCATAGTTTCAGTCGTCCAGATCCTGCACTTCGTTGTTCCCGTGGTCGCAGGACCTGGACGACTGATACTACGGAGAGCAGGACCTGGAGACTCAAAATACAGTGCGGAGGACCTGGACTACGAGAACTAAGGATCGAAGGACCTGGACGACTGAAACTACGGTGCGGAGGACCTGGACGACTGAAACTACGGACCTGGATTACAAGAACTACGGAGCAAAGGACTTAGACCACAGGAACTACGGAGCGGAGGACCTAGACTACGAGAACTATGAAGCGGAGGACCTAGACTACGAGAACTACGGAGCGGAGGACCTGGACTACTGAAACTACGAAATCGAGGACCTGGACGACTGAAACTATAAATCAGGGGATCAGGACGACGAGAACGGAGGTGAATGCCGTACGAAGATATCTCCAGGAGGCGACGCTGTTATATTCATCTAGAAATTGAACTGAAACGTCGTACAATAAAAATCTCATGCTATTTCTTACAGGTGTATCGTCAGTAGTCTATCTAGCGCATCCTAGGCGTGGCACAGTCGTTGTCTCTCGGTCATAATAATCCGAATTAGTAATGATTTCGATTGGATTTACGTATCAACCATCCCAGTTTTCGCACGTCTACCACGCGTACGATTATACATATACATATGTGTGCTGTAACGTGGTATTTCGTAAATCCCTGTTACAAGGGAACTCTATCGGAAAATCGCGATGATACGTGGCGCAGACAAGGTCTCCAGAGAAAGACAAAATTAGGAAAAATTATTAGGTTAAATTAACGCACTATTTTATTTTTGTGAATCATGTACATCTTCTACGAGGCATTCACCGTCGTGGAAACTACCGAAGAAACCATGGCTTATCAGGAAACCCCGACATCTACGGTCATTATCGACGTCTCGATCGGCGTGCAAACCTTTGTTCCGCCAAGAAAGTGGCAAGGTCAGCGCCTCCTCTCGACCAGGCGAATTCTACCACCCCCAACGAACTGGATTGACGGCGTACAGGGATGTGCGAGAAGCACGAATAATCCTCCCGTCATCCGACGAGCCTACCGTTTGACAAGACTGTACAACTGAGACGAGGGTGGCGTACAGGGTCATGTGAAAGAATATTCACAGCCTCCCACCCAATGACTAATCAGCTGGAGCAGGTATCGTAGAACTACTCTCTCAGAAACTGTTATCGCGGCCGGGTTGGTCCAGAAAACCCCCGGATCGGCGTTCCAACCTATCGAACTTTGTCGTGGGCGAGATCCTTGTGGTCCAGCGCGAGGCTATTGTGCAATTTCCTTAAGGATTGACTAATTAATGTAAGGCCTTGGGAGAATTATCATATAGCTCTGGCGAGCGAGATTTCTTATGAATCCAGCGCCAGGGAGTTCTATCGGAAGGCAGCGAGAAGAGGGGTATCGTAACGGCAGGGGTAGGATAGGTTCCTCCTGAGAAACGCAACAACACCTCATACGTTCGTCGAAACTACCAAAAATGACGAGAGCCAATTAGGATGGTGGTGAGACACGTGACCTATTTCATGAGTCGGTGCAAGCGAACTAAGGACTATATAAGGAGGGTACGTAGGCTAATCGGCCTACTCTTCGCTCTGTCTGCGCTGCTTATCGTCAACGTGTATCGAACATCGAGTATCGCCAAATATCGTTTCTAATATCGTATCGAGTTTATATTAAAATAGTGTTGTGTTCTATCTTGAGGCAATTTAAGGTAAGGTCTTGATTTCTTTATGTGAAGGCACGAGGTCGTTCGTATAAAAGTCTGTTTTATGGTTTATTCTTGGGCTAAGAAGCTCGTTTTTGTTTAATTTATCGAACTACCTCGAGTCTGGCAGAATTCGTAGACCCGCTATTGCTTTTTCGCTATCATTGATTATATATTGCTTTTTGGCTATTTATATCGTAGTATTTTCTTCTATTCAGTATGTTAAATGTCTATTGTGCATGAAGTCTGTAGAATAAGTACTTT
Organism: Tenthredo amoena; assembly: GCA_963966615.1. Taxonomy (NCBI): domain Eukaryota; kingdom Metazoa; phylum Arthropoda; class Insecta; order Hymenoptera; family Tenthredinidae; genus Tenthredo; species Tenthredo amoena. Next base: position 152,255 of record OZ016499.1, on the reverse strand, counting down.
TCCTGGAGAACCTGAGCGAAGATAGCCGCGAGTGGCCTTAGGCCTCGCGTTATAATAAAATTTAGTTGTAATTCTGTTTAATTCTGGTCATACGTGACTATTTTGTTATAACTTATCGGTAATACCTTTCTGTTTAAAGTAAAGTTATCTCGTAAAGTTGAGTATCGTTTAATACCGTGTCATCGAGTATCTTATCGTGTAGAATCGAGTTTTGCTTTATCCATTAACGTGGCTTTGTTTAATTCATTTTGGGTGACCATGCGGTTCCTAGTTTAAACTAGAATTCAGGATATCGTATTTATCACGCTTAGCAAGCCCCTATGTAATACTGTATCGTTTGTTACCACGCTTTATCGGCTAGCGGCTAAAACATAAAACCCTTGTCTTAGGCGGTGTTACGAAAACTATTTTGCTTTGGGTACGAAGTATCGCTTTGTGATACCAAATCTGGAGTCTAATTTCTAGTTTTATATCGAGTCAACTCTGACCCGCCTATGACTATTTTTGTAGTATAAAACACGTAAATTCCACCCCGACAAGTAGGTAAACTATCGTAACCTATTAATGGAAATCTATGTCTGATTCTGTTACCGATATCGATTAATTACTCACTTTCATTGAATAAATAATTGATTGATGTTACCTCAAACCCTATCGTTGCATTAATAATTTGTATGGTGTACCCTGCCCCTCTATCTAAGGTTATGGAAAACTGAGTTAGTTGAGTTATCGCTCGTTGCATTCTCGTAATTTTGGCTAAACAATTTGTTTCATGGTATCGTAAAAATTTGGTTAAGAAACGACGCGCAAGCGTCTGGCGCCCAACATCTAGTAAGTTTAGTTAAAGTAACACGGGAAAGCGTCGAATTGTGACGTAGTAGTGGTTTTCCTCTCCTATAAAGAAAACTGCGTTACAAATTGGCGCCCAACGTGGGGCCACGCCAAAGAGGAAATAAATTTTTGAGGTACATCAATCAAATTTCGGTAAATTTACGGAAAAATCGCGAAAAATTCGCGTAAATTCACGTAAAAATTCACAGAAAATTTATAAAATTTTCAAAATCTAGCCGTTAGGAACCACGCTAAACAAAGGATAAGAGAAAAACAAATCTTGAAGGATTAACCGCGTACGCTATTATTATTCAACATAACAGAAAGATTAATTTAATCTTCTGAACAAAAGTTGTTGACTACGCAGTACTCTTAAGACCTGTATCGTATTTATCTTTCTTACATATTTTTCAAACCAACTTATATCGACCGGCGACCGCTGTGTTTATCCTCAGCGCTCGGGTGTTTACAATTTCTTCATGTCAAAACCGTCGTCTATCGACGCGTGGATTTATCTACTATCAGCTGACGAATTACGTCACGAATTAATTAGTCTATCTCGTTCACCTGTCGGAACCCTCCCCACTTTGCGCGATCGACTCCTTCGCGCTTACTAACACCAACGCGGAGAAATGTCAGACCCCGGAACCCCGGCAGATCAGCGGCTGCACCCGGATGCAGTCGAAGATAGTCTACAGTCACCCCATTCGCATGGGCTACTAAGGGAGGATGGATCGGAATCCATCCATAATATCGAACGTAACGAAAATCGCGAAGATCCCACGAATGATAACACCCAGGAAAATGACACGAGCGAGTTAGTAAACACACCGAACGAACAACGAGTTAATTTCGGCCCTCCACCCCCAGTAAATCTATCTCAAGCCTCTCGTGAATTTACGCCTCGTGATAATCGCAACCCCTATCGACCGCAATTAAATACATCGCATCAAAATTATTACCCAAGACCACCAAATCATCACGCACCGACACCTGCCGCCGCGTACGATATTATGCGTAAATGGAACCTTACATTCTCGGGTTCACGTAACGAAGATGCGGAAGCATTTTTATCTCGAATTAAGGAAGGCCGAGTCTTGATTAACCTACGTGATGAAGATATTCTGAATAGTTCACCGTTTTTCTTATCGGGCGTCGCCATCTATTGGTTCAGATCGAAACGCCATAGTTGGCAAAATTGGTCCCAATTCGAAAACGCGTGGCGTATTCGTTTTGGAAACCCCGACCTGCAGTACGCGCTGAGGGAGGAAATCAGGCAACGGATCCAGGGCAAACAGGAATCTGTCGCAGATTATCTGACGTTTATGAGGGCCTATTTCTCGAGATTATACCCTCCATGGAGTGAGGAGGAACAAATGGAATACGCGTATCGTAATCTCCTACCGCGATACCAAATCTTGATTAGACGAGACGAGCTCTACGACCTCGACACGCTAGAAGAATTAGCACGCAGATTAGAACTTAGCTATGGCGTCGCGGGCCGCTATCATGCACCCCCAACAGCTGAGAATTCTTTACTCCCGGAACTAGCGTATCGTGGAGCGCGCACTCCTCAGAAACAATCCCGAAACACGCTCACCGCGTGCAGTATCGATATTGAAGACCCCGACCTCGTAAACGCAGCTATATCGTCTAAACCAAATTCCAACAAAAAGTCGCAAAACGCGAAAAACACCGGAAATAAAAAGAATAATTTCCCGAGTAATGCATCGGCCGTGCCGACGTCACCTATCGACCCCGTAAATTTCGCGAACGTTGTTTCTCCTACCGGGGAAAATTCAGAATCAACCCCTTGGATGGGTAAATGCTGGAATTGTGGGAAATCAGGACATAGATTCCCACAATGTAACGAAGATAAAAAACGATTCTGCTATAAATGCGGTAAACCGGAAGTAACGAAACTGACGTGCCCTCGGTGCTCGGGAAACCAGCCAGGGAACCGTCAGTAAGGGCGATCGCGGAATCCCACATTCAGCCCGCGAAAACTACCCCGGAAATGACCCTCGGTAATTTAATACAAGACTCGAGAAACCTACCGTTATTATTTATCGAATTTGAAATACTTGATCACACCGTACGAGCTCTATTTGACAGCGGATCCTCTCGTACTTTTGTAGGTCCAAAATTAACCCCGATAATCGAATCTTTAAATTTATCGTTATCAGAAGCACAGGCTAACCATGTAGTTACCGCCGCTGGTAAAACAGCTAGCGTAACGCATAAAATCACGTTACCTATCGAATTATACGACCGAACTTTCAAAATTCACGCACATATGGTACCAGAATTAAACTTTGCATGTATCCTCGGTTTAGATTTCATTCCCACCTGTAAAATAGTAGCCGACTTTGAAGAATTAACATGGTGCTTTAAGGATAATCCTACCGAAATCTTTAATTTTGTTAACGATACCCGTGCTAACGTGACTACGTGTAATGGCCTTTTACTACTCTCGGATGAGCAATCTACTCAATTAAAAACTTTACTAGATATCGAAATACCACCAGCTTCCGATCAGATTGGGGTTACTTCTTTAACTTCGCATCGCATTGACGTAGGAGATCACCCCGCGATTCGACAACGATCCTATCGCGTATCTCCTAAAATACAGGAAGCTATCGATGAAGAAGTTGATAAACTATTAACATCTGAGTGATTGAACCGTCTCGTAGCGAATGGGCCAGTCCTATCGTTTGTTTGAAACATGGATTCGTCGGACGAAGATATTGAAAGCCCCCGCGGCTGGAATCGTCTGCGGAAATACTCAGAGCTTCTAGACCTGATGTGCGCAGCCCATCCAGAACTGAGAATCGACCTCCTAGCGGCATGTGCCGAGGTCACGGAGGATAGAAATAATCCTCGAGATCGGGTAGTCAGTGTCGCGACCATTTATGATCCCCCGGAGACAGCCGACGCGAGCACTCAGTGCAACTGTTCGGTGCCGATGATTACTGTAGGCACCCAAACCGAACCCCACCTAAACACCCGGAATAAAAATATTCAGACCGATCCGATCACTAAACCGGAAAAATTGGACACCTCGACACCTGGACCGTCTCGCATCTCTCCGCTTCTACCCACCATTCCATCTCAAGACAATTGCGAACCGCGACCAGGACCCTTTCGTAAATGTACTGCGCCCCCTATCGTGTCACCCCCCAGCGCTAACCGTGCTTCTACCAGCCTCCGAGCCACGACCACCTTACGCCGTCCGACTCCTCCATATGACCCGGGTTACCCGCGGGCCTGTTGGAACTGCGGCATTCTGGGACATCGCTCCCCCGACTGTCCGTACCCCTTAACAACGCATTGTTTCCAGTGTGGCAAGCCAGGTGTCACGAAAGCGGCTTGCCCAACTTGCTGCCGTGACTGGGCCCGCAATATTAATCACCGCCTAGCCGAGGGGAGGCCCGTTAAATCCTGGCGTGCACCACCCCCGAAAACGCGTGATTCACACGCCAAAAAGCCTCGCAGTGGCTAAACTTAGCGCTCTATCGTTGCCTCCATAACGTCACGGTTTCTCCAGAAACCTGACCATATCTAACTCTTTATAAACCTGACCATATCTAACTCTTTATAAAACCTGACCTACTTAACTATATCTATTCGCCTAAGCCCTAGTTGCCCTAAGCCTAGTTGCTTATAATTCTATCGTTATTCATTATACTTATCGTACTTTAGTTCTATTATTTTGTTACCCTCATTATCTCAGGGTCCTTATTTAGTTGATTACGTTCAATAACTACCGTTACTTGTCCTATTTGATACCTCTGATAAATAAATCATGTAACCTCGCCAATCTGTCTCAGGTAATTTAACCACCTCACCAACTAGGATCAAAATATCGATCCTCTACCCGAAGATAATCGTCTTATATCGAACAACAGGTTCTAATACCGATCCAACCAATAAACAGTGTCGCAATCCTTTAAGATTTGTTCTATCCAATCCTTCGCGCGCGCTATCGTCCGTTCGCGGAAAAACTCACGTGTGCTATCGACAAAAAACTCACTTCTTTTGTTTCGCGTGCTCAGCACAACCTATGGTTAGTTTAAGTTTTGTTAAAAGCTAATTTTTTTTGATCTTGTAAATAGTTCAGTAAATACGGTCAAGCTACCGTTTAGGATATCTCCAGAAAAATTCTCGCGTTCAAAGTCAAGTTTTGGTAATGTTAAGTCTTGCTCTACGTATTCGCCACTCACGAGTTACCTGTCGTTTTTAGTAACTGATAAAGACTCGTGTTTTCACTGAGGCATCACGGCCTTGTCGGCCTTCCCCTGGGAGGGAAGAGTTGTAACGTGGTATTTCGTAAATCCCCGTTACAAGGGGAACTCTATCGAAAAATCGCGATGATACGTGGCGCAGACAAGGTCTCCAGGGAAAGACAAAATTAGGAAAAATTATTAGGTTAAATTAACGCACTATTTTATTTTTGTAAATCATGTACATCTTCTACGAGGCATTCACCGTCGTGGAAACTACCGAAGAAACCATGGCTTATCAGGAAACCCCGACATCTACGGTCATTATCGACGTCTCGATCGGCGTGCCAACCTTCGTTCCACCAAGAAAGTGGCAAGGTCAGCGCCTCCTCTCGACCAGGCGAATTCTACCACCCCCAACGAACTGGATTGACGGCGTACAGGGATGTGCGAGAAGCACGAATAATCCTCCCGTCATCCGACGAGCCTACCGTTTAACAAGACTGCACGACTGAGACGAGGGTGGCGTACAGGGTCATGTGAAGGAATATTCACAGCCTCCCACCCGATGACTAATCAGCTGGAGCAGGTATCGTAGATCTACTCTCTCAGAAACTGTTATCGCGGCCGGGTTGGTCCAGAAAACCCCCGGATCGGCGTTCCAACCTATCGAACTTTGTCGTGGGCGAGATCCTTGTGGTCCAGCGCACAGTGGGGAATTTTCACGAAAACGTGGCCATAATCCAGGGGATCATCGGAATTCTTCCAAATTTGGTATACCAACGTTTTTGGGGTCGCTGATTACGAATCTGGTATCCAAATTTGGAAAAACAAAATGGCGGCTCCAATATGGCCGATGAACACATTAATTTCGTGATAAACTCGATTGATTATACACTTTACCGATGTCTTCGGGGTCGCTGATTACGAATCTGGTATCCAAATTTGGAAAAACACAATGGCGGCTCCAATATGGCCGATGAACACATTAATTTCGTGATAAACTCGATTGATTATACACTTTACCGATGTTATCGGGGTCGCTGATTACGAATCTGGTATCCAAATTTAGAAAAACAAAATGGCGGCTCGAATATGGCCGAATCAGACATGAATTTCGTAAAAAACTCGATTGTTTGTATACTTTATCGATGTTTTCGGGGTCGCTGTTTACGAATCTGATATTCAAATTTAGAAAAACAAAATGGTGAACTTAAAATATGTGTGTGGAGCGACTGCTATACTAGATTAGATAATAGATTCGGGAATTCCGGGGTAAAATAATCATTCTCTTGCAATATAGTAAACAGTGTTTATTGGCAGGAACTAAAAGTAATAATTCAATCCGAATCCGGATACAGATCTTCATGTGCGATAGTTGGGCTCGCTAATAGTGAAATGGCTTCTGACGAAAATTGCTTCAATTTTTTTTGAGGTAGTTTCCTCAGGCTTGTGATGAAGGGGTCGGATGAAACTAGCATACATCTCTAGCCACTCTTGATTGTTATTGAGAAAATTTGTCATTTTCCTTCCTGATTCTTGCCATTTTGTGCGCATTTTGGAGAATAACTTCGACAAATTTATCTTGGTATCCCGGTGAATTCGAATGGCACATTCACTTTTCTCGGATAATTCTCGCTCCAAATGGATTATCTGCTCCTGGAGATCCGCGGCCAAGTGTTTTTGTATTATCGAAAAGATTTCCCTTCGTTTGAAAGTAATAAGGGAAGTTCCAGAACCTAGAAAAAAAAAATAGTATTTCGTATTAATTATAAATGTCATTGTGATCCGAATGAGGATTAGACATACGCCTTTGTGCACTTGGTAACACAATTTTTCGAATACAATAACAAATTTCGAACAAATCCCTTCGCCTCTCGGAAACAAATTGTACGTAGGTATGCCAAATCAGGTATCAGAATGTCTATGAACAATATATTAATATTTAGAATCTATTGTCAGAGTAAACCAGTCGACCGAGTCCGCTTAGGGTGAGAAAGTTCCAAGTAAGCGAGCTACCTGCCCAGCTCGGCTGACTAGGCAGCGCACTGGCATGGAAACGCGGCGCGGCGCGGCAAGCGAGTGCCGCGCCGCCGCCGGGGGCCTTCTCGGAACACGCATACGCTCACTAAAAATGCTCTGGACCAGCCCGCGCACGTTTGCGCACTCTGATTCACACTTCATTCGAAAGCTGATATTCTAAGCTTTAATTTAAAAAAAAAAACGAAGGCGGGATGTCGTGGGACTCTCAACTAAAAGTCTACGCAAAGTCTATATTTATTTCCGATCGAAGGCACTTTACAGGATTATCGTTAGACTACATAAACAGGGACAATAAATATTATTTTTCAATTGTAAAATGGGCAAAATTTTCTACATACCTTGAGGAAGATCATCCATTTTGGTGAAATTGATTATCACTTTACACTGTTGAGTTAGAAGTGTTCAAAGTTAGAGCGAATATTATAGCAAAATTCAGGTACGCAACCGTCACGGACGAAGGTCAACTTTGAACTGAAATATCTAAGAGACTATGAGGGTTAGAGGGTTGGGACAAACGGGAGGTTACGCAGAAATTAGTTCTTAACCAATCCCCTTGGTCATTATACCTGCATAGGAAAGTTCGTTTTTCGAGTTTTGGCCACGTTTTCTTGAAAATTCCCCACTGTGCAGCGCGAGGCTATTGTGCAACTTCCTTAAGGATTGACTAATTAATGTAAGGCCTTGGGAGAATTATCATATAGCTCTAGCGAGCGAGATTTCTTGTGAATCCAGCGTCAGGGAGTTCTATCGGAAGGCAGCAAGAAGAGGGGTATCGTAACGGCAGGGGTAGGCTAGGTTCCTCCTGAGAAACGCAACAACACCTCATACGTTCGTCGAAACCACCAAAAATAACGAGAGCCAATTAAGACGATGATGAGCCACGTGACCCATCAGAAGTCGGTACGAGCGAAAATAAGGCCTATATAAGGAGGATACGTAGGCTCATCGGCCTACTCTTCGCTCTGTCTGCGCTGCTTATCGTCAACGAGTATCGAACATCGAGTATCGCCAAATATCGTTCCTAATATCGTATCGAGTCTAGATTAAAATAGTGTCGTGTTCTATCGTGAGGCAATTTAAGGTAAGGTCTTGATTTCCTTATGTGAAGGCACGAGGTCGTTCGTATCAAAGTCTGTTTTATGGTTTATTCTTGGGCTAAGAAGCTCGTTTTTGTTTAATTTATCGAACTACCTCGAGTCTGGCAGAATTCGTAGACCCGCTATTGCTTTTTCGCTATCATTGATTATATATTGCTTTTTGGCTATTTCTATCGTAGTATTTTCTTCTATTTAGTATGTTGAATATTTATTGTGCATGAAAACTGTAGAATAAGTACTTTTCCTGGAGAACCTGAGCGAAGATAGCCGCGAGTGGCCTTAGGCCTCGCGTTATAATAAAATTTAGTTGTAATTCTGTCTAATTCTGGTCATACGTGACTATTTTGTTATAACTTATCGGTAATACCGTTCTGTTTAAAGTAAAGTTATCTCGTAAAGTTGACCGTGTCATCCAGTATCGTATCGTGTGAAATCGAGTTTATTATATCGTATACAGCTTTGATCCATTAACGTGGCTTTGTTTCATTCATTTTGAGTGACCATGCGGTTCCTAGTTTAAACTAGAATTCAGGATATCGTATTTATCACGCTTAGCAAGCCCCTATGTAATACTGTATCGTTTGTTACCACGCTTTGCCGGCTAGCGGCTAAAACATAAAACCTTTGTCTTAGGCGGTGTTACGAAAACTATTTTGCTTTGGGTGCGAAGTATCGCTTTGTGATACCAAATCTGGAGTCTAATTTCTAGTTTTATATCGAGTCAACTCTGACCCGCCTATGACTATTTTTGTAGTGTAAAACACGTAAATTCTACCCCGACAAGTAGGTAAACTATCGTAACCTATTAATGGAAATCTATGTCTGATTCTGTTACCGATATCGATTAATTACTCACTTACATTGAATAAATAATTGATTGATGTTACCTCAAACCCTATCGTTGCATTAATAATTTGTATGGTGTACCCTGCCCCTCTATCTAAGGTTATGGAAAACTGAGTTAGTTGAGTTATCGCTCGTTGCATTCTCGTAATTTTGGCTAAACAATTTGTTTTATGGTATCGTAAAAATTTGGTTAAGAAACGACGCGCAAGCGTCTGGCGCCCAACATCTAGTAAGTTCAGTAAAAGTAACACGGGAAAGCGTCGAATTGTGACGTAGTAGTGGTTTTTCTCTCCTATAAAGAAAACTGCGTTACAGTGTGTTCTCAGACTAGGGTACCAATTATACCTATACCTAGCTGTCCAACACACTCACCGAAGCTGCCTTCTAGCTAAACAAAGTGAATCTAAGTTGCTGAAAATGACTTTAAAATTTAATTAGTGAAAAGGAATCTTTGAAAATGAAATAATAATGATCAGATTTCTAGATTTGTTTAATTTTAGCTATCATTTTCATAGCATGCTAATGCAAAGCAAATGATAGTGTTTCGTTTGAATCTTGATATACAACAAAAAAAATTATAACAGAAATTATAAATCGAATAATAGAAAATAAATCGTAGAGAAAAATAAAATAAAATAAAACATAGTTTCGTTGTCTCGAGAAAATAAAGAAAATCAAAAAAAAAGAAATTAAATCTAAACTAACCTAAATCTTACGACTACTCGCGCTCGCTTTTGTTTCTGTTCCTTTTCTTTGATATTTTGTTTAAATTTGAAATTTGTAATTTAATGATTTCAGTACAAGTGCTGTTTTAGCTAAATGTCTAAATTTTAATGTCTTCGATTTTATCAGGCCGCTCTGGCACAAAAAGAAAGATTCCTAAATTTGAGGTTATGAGAAGTGAAAGTTAAGTTGTGAAGAGAATAATTATTGTGAGTCGGTCGGCCCCTAGAATAGAAACCTAATAGAAGCGTATCTGCCATGCTTTAGGGTGGGACAAAGTTTGGTTGCGATCAGCGCCAATCACCTTGCAGTGGTTGTTTGCAGTACTAAAGAGACAACAAGGAATCGGGGAGATTCCGGCGGGTGATTTAAATTCGAAATAGAGATATTTGTCCACTTATTCATGAAAAAGGAATAATTCAATAGGAAGAATATAAAAAAACTCCGAGTATCTGATTGATATGTAAGTATTTATGTCATATATTATGCCTACTACATTATTACTAATATCTACATTACGAACTGAGTGATGAATGTTTGTACATTTTTATCTACAACTATTAGTATTACTTACATTTATATGAAAACATTAGAAATAACTTAATATTACTGTTTATAAGTATCTTATTGTTGATGTAATTCGTCGGACGGGGGTCAGAAGAGAAAAACCAGCAGAAATGCTATTGGCAAAACTGCTGGTTTTTCTCTTCTGACCCCCGTCCGACGAATTACATCAACAATTGAACTCCCGGGTCACTAATCTCTCCTAAGTATCTTAGGTATTATTTTTTTTCTTAGTTTTTAGGTATAGATTATGTGCTTTTTTTTAATTTCGTCAACGACGACACTGTTTCCATTCAAAAATTTGATATTTTTTCCGCATAATATTTTATTGACAGACTTGCACCAATGAAAGACTAGAAGTTTAATAATTATTTACAAGAATTTACCGACGATCTTATATTGCTTGCAATTTATTATTCGTAACGGGACATGTTTTTTTAAATAAGACGACAAAATTTTGGTCAGATCATTCCGATGGCATATTTTTGGCAAAAGGTAGTTAGTCAATCCAATGCACTTACCCACGATATAATTAAAGTTATAATTCGGTTTCGTCAACACGCAATTTTGATATTGTTTATCTTTAATAAATTCAGTATCAGAATCGTTGTTTACATTCTGCAGATTTGCCATGCAGTCAGAGCAATCCCCGACAGATTTTTTCAATTTTTTTACTATGTATCCACTGTGACGTTGCAGATTTTCTGCCGTCATAGTAGCCCTTCCGGCGAATTCTTTTAGCCAACTATACCGCGAGAGAGAGGTAGAGCACGTCTCAACCTCGGTATAATAGCGACACACCTAGTTAAGGAATATTAGAATTAGACTAATTTGATGTGTTTTTTTGTTAATGTACGGCGAGAGAGAGAGAGAGAGAGAAAAAGAGAGAGGACGATTTAGATCAAGACTTCCGCTTCGAGAACTTCCGCTCCGAGAACTTCCGCTGCTGAGATGACTACGACTATCGCCACTGAGGCCTCCACGGTACGCAGCCCGGGACCTGTACCTTAGAAAGTACCGAGGGTAGTACCGCATCATCTGGAGCGAAGGTTGTTGACCTTGGACGAAGATGCCGCTGAGAGTGAACAGGGCCTGCATACGGCTCCCTGTCAGCTGATGTCGCTTACCACCGAGCATCTGGCCTGCAACGACGGCGTACAGGGTTGTACGCTACGACGCCGCAACCTCCCGTCAACGCACCAGCTTCCATCTACCGCTCCTGTTATTATTACCGACGCCACGTTTGGTCCAGGAAAGACTCGTGGCGTAACGTTATCGCCGAAGGATGAGCCACGTGAGAGTGGGCGAGAATTGCGTCCCGCGTGCTCCTGGCAGATCAACAGAGGTGCAGATCCGGTCCAGGGGCATCTAGATCCTGTCAGGAGGCTACAGCGAGGTCGACTCCGGGTGAGTCTGCCGCTGTAGAGCCTATTCCGAAGAGATTAGTAACGCAAGGACGGTGCCGCTACGTAAGAGCCAAGGTCACACCTTCCTCCACGTCATCTCGCAACCCCAGCTTCGAGGAACAGCTGAGTTATCGCTGAGAAGCGCGGAGCCCTACGCCTGATGGCCGGCAACAAGATGTATCTCATAGGTTCCCCACCTCTAGGCGTGAGGACTCGTCACTTCTACGTACAGCTATCGAGTAGTGAAGACGCGTGTTCCGAACCCCTCTCTCGCTCGATATCGTCGTTATCTATTTGTTAAGTTTGTCCTTGTCGATTCCTACGGGTATTTAGTTCCGCTGTAAAGTTTAAGTTCGAATAAGTGTGTGAGCACCGACATCTTCCGCTAAGGTAAGGTCTCTATGCTCTATTTGTTGTAAAGCCACGAGGTCTCGCTGAATTTTCCGCTTTACCGTATCTTTGTGTAGCGTGTAGCCTACGGGCCACGTGATTAGTTCATTTTCTTTGAGGAAATTCAGTAAAAGGACTTCGTGACTGACTGTAGCTATTTTCTCTGCCTACCTTAGTAGATCTATCTTTTCTGAATACTTCCGATGCTTATTGTTTGATATCTGGCTGCTTACTTACTTTACCGCTTGATTAATCTATTGTCTCTATCTATTTTCTCTATCTATTTGCTCTATCTATTTTCTGTATCTAGTCTTTTGATCTATTTTTGTAGTTTGTATTATATTATTGTGCATGGTGTGTCGCTAATTAATTTCCAACTCCCCGAGGGTTGGCTGAACGTAGATGTCATAGGCTAAGTTAGTTAATAAGTAATTTCTTTATCCGAATCCCGCAGCCTATCTGCGAATCTGCCGTTTATCGTTTGTGACATGGCAAGTCACAAACCCCCCAAACCACGCGGAACGTAACGAAAATAGCCGAGGCCGATCGGCAGCGAGAGCCGATCGGCACTCTCTTGAGAGACCGTGAACGAGTAAGTCGTTAGCCCTTGCAACCCTTTATTTTTGGAGCCCCGGCTTGATTACCCGCAGGTCAGTACCTCTGAATAATTCTTCGTCACATAACGCACACACACACACACACACTCACTCACCACCCCTGTACCTAGCAAGTAGGATAAGAAATAAATAGTTAATTGCAGTCGAATAATCCGCGAGCCTTCATTGCCCCCCCCTCAACCTCCATCCTTAGCTAAGGGATAACTACCCGTCACACGTTGATACCTAATTTTCTGTACATTGCGAACCCCTTCGTTAGTAATTTCAGTTAGTACTTGAATTCAATCCGTTATCTAAGAAAATCAGTTAGAGTCATTTGTTAAAGTATTATCGCCAAAATCATAGTTAATATCGCTAGCGTGCCGCCGTGTTAGAGAATTTGCCAGAGTATCGTATCGCTCGGTGATACGCAGTCTAAAACGTAGTATAATAGCTTGTTTTGTATCGCTTCCAAGGCGCTCGCTAGCCGACCGGCGTGTTATTGTTTTTTATACCGCTGCGTGAAAATAAGGCGTAGTTAAATTATATTCTTTTCTTTGTAATTTTGTATTTATCCCATATCAAATCCTATCATATATCGTCTCTATTATAGTACTTCTAGTGTCTTTTTCCGATCATATTCTTTTGTTATATTGAATTTCATTGTTAACGCTGCAAATTGTGAATATACGGAATTATTAATTCCCTTGAAGGATTTATCTGGTGTATCAATCTTTATTTCTTTAACTAATTAAGGCGAACCTACCCACTCTATCATTATCGCTGCACATCTGAGCTAATCGTGAGCTTTAAGGCCGTCGTTCCGAAAACTTTTCTGTCTTTTTAGTCTGAATTATCGTAGTTATCTGTGACTGACGCAGTAGCGTCTGGCGCCCAACAAAAACTATCGCTAGAGTATTTATTTCGTAAATTCGTTATTTTATTTGAGGAACGCCGTAGGGTGCGGCGCACAGTGGGGAATTTTCACGAAAACGTGGCCATAATCCAGGGGATCATCGGAATTCTTCCAAATTTGGTATACCAACGTTTTTGGGGTCGCTGATTACGAATCTGGTATCCAAATTTGGAAAAACAAAATGGCGGCTCCAATATGGCCGATGAACACATTAATTTCGTGATAAACTCGATTGATTATACACTTTACCGATGTCTTCGGGGTCGCTGATTACGAATCTGGTATCCAAATTTGGAAAAACACAATGGCGGCTCGAATATGGCCGAATCAGACATGAATTTCGTAAAAAACTCGATTGTTTGTATACTTTATCGATGTTTTCGGGGTCGCTGTTTACGAATCTGATATTCAAATTTAGAAAAACAAAATGGTGAACTTAAAATATGTGTGTGGAGCGACTGCTATACTAGATTAGACAATAGATTCGGGAATTCCGGGGTAAAATAATCATTCTCTTGCAATATAGTAAACAGTGTTTATTGGCAGGAACTAAAAGTAATAATTCAATCCGAATCCGGATACAGATCTTCATGTGCGATAGTTGGGCTCGCTAATAGTGAAATGGCTTCTGACGAAAATTGCTTCAATTTTTTTTGAGGTAGTTTCCTCAGGCTTGTGATGAAGGGGTCGGATGAAACTAGCATACATCTCTAGCCACTCTTGATTGTTATTGAGAAAATTTGTCATTTTCCTTCCTGATTCTTGCCATTTTGTGCGCATTTTGGAGAATAACTTCGACAAATTTATCTTGGTATCCCGGTGAATTCGAATGGCACATTCACTTTTCTCGGATAATTCTCGCTCCAAATGGATTATCTGCTCCTGGAGATCCGCGGCCAAGTGTTTTTGTATTATCGAAAAGATTTCCCTTCGTTTGAAAGTAATAAGGGAAGTTCCAGAACCTAGAAAAAAAAAATAGTATTTCGTATTAATTATAAATGTCATTGTGATCCGAATGAGGATTAGACATACGCCTTTGTGCACTTGGTAACACAATTTTTCGAATACAATAACAAATTTCGAACAAATCCCTTCGCCTCTCGGAAACAAATTGTACGTAGGTATGCCAAATCAGGTATCAGAATGTCTATGAACAATATATTAATATTTAGAATCTATTGTCAGAGTAAACCAGTCGACCGAGTCCGCTTAGGGTGAGAAAGTTCCAAGTAAGCGAGCTACCTGCCCAGCTCGGCTGACTAGGCAGCGCACTGGCATGGAAACGCGGCGCGGCGCGGCAAGCGAGTGCCGCGCCGCCGCCGGGGGCCTTCTCGGAACACGCATACGCTCACTAAAAATGCTCTGGACCAGCCCGCGCACGTTTGCGCACTCTGATTCACACTTCATTCGAAAGCTGATATTCTAAGCTTTAATTTAAAAAAAAAAACGAAGGCGGGATGTCGTGGGACTCTCAACTAAAAGTCTACGCAAAGTCTATATTTATTTCCGATCGAAGGCACTTTACAGGATTATCGTTAGACTACATAAACAGGGACAATAAATATTATTTTTCAATTGTAAAATGGGCAAAATTTTCTACATACCTTGAGGAAGATCATCCATTTTGGTGAAATTGATTATCACTTTACACTGTTGAGTTAGAAGTGTTCAAAGTTAGAGCGAATATTATAGCAAAATTCAGGTACGCAACCGTCACGGACGAAGGTCAACTTTGAACTGAAATATCTAAGAGACTATGAGGGTTAGAGGGTTGGGACAAACGGGAGGTTACGCAGAAATTAGTTCTTAACCAATCCCCTTGGTCATTATACCTGCATAGGAAAGTTCGTTTTTCGAGTTTTGGCCACGTTTTCTTGAAAATTCCCCACTGTGCGGCGGTGAATCTCTGACACCGTCGTTACACCACTTACATAAACTTGAATACATTTCGAAACTTTTGTGCATTGTAACGGCATGCTCGTTGGGACTTGTATATTATCTCGGATTTTTTCTGTGACAATATCGTCAGAGTCGTTGTATAATAGATCTTTTAAATTGCCCAAAACACCATCGGATACATCATCTTCGCAATTAAAATTTCTTGTGTGATAACTACTAATTTTATTTATGGCTGTGCTTTTGAAAGAAGAAGAGAAGGCAGTTGCTGTGGGTTTGATTGCTCTGACGGCATGACTCCGGATACATCCGAAAAAATTTTCAAGCGCGTCCTGATCAAAAACTCTGGGTGTTACATAGCTGTATCCCTTTTCAAACAAATTTTGATGCATGAAAATGAGACGGTGGAGTGTATCGGTCCAGTTTTTAGCTGAGGGTGGCACAATAAATCTTTTCTTTTTTACATCATAAAATTTCATGGTTTCAAAAACTTTGATAGCCGCGTACCAATGGGCGATATGTTTACTGGAATATGTGACGGCGCATCGTAGTTCTTTGCCTGGTGGTGCACTCTGATGATACCCATTAACACTGTCAAATGTTCGGTCCATGAACTGGCAGAAGTCTGCCGTGCCTGTCGTCATGGTAGTCGTAGGATCCCATTGAATAAATCTTTTAATTAGCGCCGAAACGGATTGGCTTAGTACTTGTGCTGCATAGGACACCTGTGGCAAACAAAATAAAATAAAATTATTGTAATTTTAAAAATACACAATTCGATAAACGTAATCACAAACAGTCATGTTTACTGAGTCAGTTTCATTTTTTTTTTTTTTTTTGTGAATACAATTGGTAGTTTGTGAAAAATCTATCTAAGCTATGGAATTGGATATAAATGGCATAATCAAATACCTTCATTTTTTTTTAATTTTGTCAGGCAAGACATGTCGATCAGTCAGTTTAGTAAGAATCCTCATTTCGCCATCTCCTGTATCCATCATGTACAAGTCCACAATATCCTGCCACTTTGCAACCTTCTCTCCTCCATTGACTTTGAAATGCAATTTCTTGGAGAGCAAATTATGGCGCATTCCTTTCAATAAATGTGGTGGATTGTAGAGTGGGAAGATCTCATCCTTGCCTATACGAAAGCTTGAATGCTTTCCTGATTTTGTTTTCAGTAAATATTTTATTGCTGCCTGATTACATGCCCCTTGATCACAGACAGTTGCTATTACTTTGAAACCAGAATTTTGAATTGCTTCTATTACATTGACAATTGCTTTTCGCAACAATTGGGTTTGGTCCCCAGTTCCCGTAAACATGTAGGCTAATGGTTGTTCCCATTTTTTAAAAATACCCTTTGCCATGAAAACTAAAGCATGGCATGCAAATTTTGAATTCCGAAAACCATCGCCGTAATCTTGGAAGCCAACGATCTTATCTAGTTTCTGACTGTAAAATATATTTGGCTCTATTGCCATTTCGTCCCAAAAGTAATACGCAGTTTTTATCTCTTTTATTTAATAACTGACTCGTTTTTCTAAGTTTTTCGAAAAAAGGAGCATTGATTCCAGGCTGTAAATTAACTTTTTACAGTAAAGAACGCAAAGATTTTTCACTTGGCAGAGCAAAGATTTTTCTCAGCAATCTATAAGTTTTCCCACTCTGTTTCATGAGACTTAAAGCTAAAATCTCATCGTCTAACGTGTACCGTCTACCCTTATGACGTCTGGTTTGGTTTCGGAGCTGGCTTGTGAAAAAAGTAAGAGTCGTACTATTTAGTTTATCAGTTAGGTACTGTGAAAATCCGTTATTGAACGCACTTTCTGCCATTTTCAGTCTATCTTCAGAGGTGATGCATTTTTTTTCTAATTTTGCAGATAATCTTTTCAACCGATTAGCAATTTGATGTAATTTTTTAGCCTTAGGGGTTAAGTTATTCGCTCTTGTAACAGCTACATCATGTAAGAAAGACAGTCGTTTTCTGGATATTCGTTTGTCATGTCGTCTGTGTATGTCGTGTGGTTTTGGGGTCGTGTTCAGATGGTTGGTGTGGGGTTCAACCGCAACTACAAGAGATTACAATTATTAATTTATGTTTTATTGAAAAATTCAAACCTTCAAAATTTTGACGAACATAATTTGAATGTTATATCAATGGAACAGTCTAATATACATAAATAACAAATTTGCTAAATTTAGAAATGTACAATTCTAAAAGTCATTTACTTACAATTGCGCCAACTACTTGTTCAATGTAAAGAGTTTGCATTATTTAATTCAGTATATTTCTCAATATTTGGCATTTTGCAATTTCTCTATACCTGGTATGCTGTTTATCAAAATGTCTTGGTCACATCCATTGGTCGCAGAGGGAATTCTCGGTTTCTTACATGCCTCTTCTTCTATTACCTCTGGCTGCGAGTCTTCAAATTTTCTTTTCACTGGAACTGTAGTACAAATTAATGTGATTCAGTAACTTTTTAGACAAGGTACAATGTCAATTATTTTTGTGATTAGGTTACCTGAAATTGTGTTCAAAACGACTTTCAGAACAATTTTTTGATGACTGTTATGCGCCGTTGTTTCATCTTGAGATGATACATTTTGTATCATCTTCACCGCTTCGTCAAGACCTGCAATGGAAATTGATTGTTATATTATATGTTTGGTTTTCATTCGTATGTATTCTCAAAATTATTTATATGTTATGAAATGAAATTTTACGTATCGTTACTATCGTGTGAATGTTAATATACAAATGCAGCCAATATTTACAAATATTCCAGATTTTTCGTAAAAATTAGATTACTTGCCTGGTATATTCATTGTTGGCAACACACGTTTCTTCAGTTTCTTACTGTTAGGAATTTGATCATCAGCTTTGAAATGTGCCCCACACATAGTATACACTTTGTAAATATGTTCATCGCTGATTTCGTTGAATCTTGGATGTTGAGCTCGCTGCTTCCATATTTCAAACACATCCTTCTCGTTTTTCGGAAATCTGTGCCGGACTGATATTCTGTCCGAACAATTTAACACACAACACTTTGGTACTCTACTCATTCTTTTTTCTTTCAAAAGTCAAACGACGCTAACCAACGCTAACAGCACAAGCAACAGGTTGTTGTCGAATGAAAATGGCGGTGGCGTCGTATTACGTGTCGCCGACGACTGCAGCGCCAAAAAGCGTGCCGGGGTTGTTTGCAGTACTCAATTCGGTACCAGTCAGCCTATTTTAGATTCCATGCCCTGGGTCGGCCGCTTTGGCTCAAATCCGCTGATTTGCGTCTCAGCGTTCGTTCTTATATAGGTCTTGTGACGTCATCAGTCGTCACCCCACCTGCGCGTATGCGTATGTGCTGTGTACGACTATACCAGTATAGGCTGGCATAGCCGTACACGTTACAATATATATATAAGATCTTGCACAATCTTCCGCATTAGGAGTTTGTTGTCCATTTTTAATTTATTTTCATTGTCTACGTTCTCCGTGCTACATACAGCACATAAGTTTCAAGAAATTATATAAAAAAATTCGTAAGTGGAAACAAGTTTAGTTAAAATTTCGAACAGGCTTTTGCTCGCATAATTTTTTTAAATATACATACACATATAAGTAATCAGGTCCTTAATCACTATTATCAGATAGGCATCGATATAAAAGAATCAATCATTTTCGTGTATATAAGTTATCATCTCGCATAAACCTATATCATTTCTTTCTCTCGTTTCCCGCTGAACGGTTGCTTGTATCGATGAAGTGTATTATGGGGACAGAGGGGCAATATCGGCCTACGGATCCTGGTGTATAGTCATCATAACTCGTTCGTTTCTGATTTAAAAATAAATTTATAGTCAATCTTCTTGACAGTTTTTGAATTTTTCGCCGAATTTAATCGACACGTGGCCAATCATCTTCCTTCGCTCTATGCGTGAAGGCTGCGGTGCGAGGGTACGGCGAGTAGCATGCGCGCGCAGCGATACACAGGAGTTGACGAGTTGTGTTATGTGTGGAATAAGCAGTGGCAAACGAGGGTACATCGAGCTCGGTACGTATTATTATCATCATTTGTTGGATTTTTCTAGTATCAAAGTTCATTGTTTTACTAAAACGCGCATATCTGTTCGCCCAAGCTGACGTGTGATAATTCAAGATTCTGTCTTAACTGAAAATGAATAAAATCACATCTCGTGTAGCATTTATTGTTCTCGTTTTCAGTTTTTATATTGTCTTTTATTTATTTCTGTTTGTCTATTTATTGCCATTTCTTTTTCAATGTTTTACAGTACCATTGCGTGTGCTTACATTCTATACACCACATGGCAGTTATTCTAACATGAGCGACAGTGTTACGTCTTGGATGTGAAATATAAAGAGGTTGCGAATCACTAGTTAGATGTGTTGAGGTTCTGATTCAGATGTGGTAGAGTTCTATGTTTCTTACCGAGTCTTGGATAACTAGTTCTTCTGATTGACGTATAACTCGTATTCTGTTGAGGTAATGGGTTTTTATCAGTCACCACCATGCGTGGGTGAAATAAATGTTTGTTGATTTCACTTTTAATTAACAATATTTATTTATCAAACTGCTTAACGATGTTGGTTGCTAATCAAACATTTGCATGTTGATTAACTTTAGTCTATGGTTTTTATATGTTGATAAGATTTGCACTTGGTTAATTTATGAATATATTAAACACTTCGAATTTGGTATTATATTCTGAAATCTAAGTCTTATGTAGTTTGATCTTTACTGTTTGAAATTTCGTGACTAACTGCCTCATCCTGGAGGAAAAAGGATCTCTCCTCGCGGTTACACGGGGGAGGAAGTTTTTAGTACTCGCGGGAAAGCGAGTCTTTTCTCATTGGTAAAAGACACATTAAATTTAAGAGGGAAAAAATATGGTTGGCGAAAATAGAATTTGTGCGAGACGATTGGGTCAGAGGCCCAAGCGTCGAGATGCCGAGAAGGGATGTTTTAAGCGTCTATGATCTGTCTTCTTTTAAACAAAACTGTCTTTGTCTTTTGGGTTCTCCGCGTTTGGCAGTAAAATTCTAAAGATCTTGAAGATTTATGTTTCCTCAATAAAGATAGTTTCTAACGTTTCCAAAGTTTACTTAAAGTTTAGGATTCAAATTTATGAGTTTTCGAGTGTTTTCGGGCTTACTTAGTTTTGTGAGAGACTATGGAAAAATTAGTTATGGTGTATGAGATTGAGACTTCTTAAAAGTATTGACTTATAACTATAGGTAATTTGATATAAAGGATTTAGGAAAAAAAAATTATAAATGGAATTACATCGATAGAGGTGTTATTGAAACTCTGATGGTAATTGCACGTCGGTATTTTCTATACCTACGGTACTAACTACGGTATCTGTTATACCTAAAGATTATACCGTGCGATTATGTGGAAACTACAGGTTCCAAGCGCGCAGGCGCTGATTTATTCGACTATTACGAGGGACACCAATTTCAGACTCTGCACGAATATCCCTAGAGTCCGTCTGCTGTTTGTTTCCGATTGTTGTCAAATACAAATGGCGGCAGACCGTGGCAGGAATAGGTTATGTTTCTTGTGAATCCAGCAGACGACAGAGCTAGGGATATTACTGAAAAGTTGGTGGAGTTGCTGGCGCGATTTCACCGGCCAATGATATTCGAGCAAATCAAAGTTCGCGCGCTTGGAGCGTGTAGTTTCCACATAATCGCACGGTAAGTTGAGCTTTCAACCTAGGACGTAACAACAGTATCATATTTAGTGAAATGGGGATTTCCCCAGCTTGTGGAAAAATTTCGGGGTATACAGATTCACATTTTCCCAAGAGTATTCCCTTTTTATGACAAAATAATTATAATGACGCGTTTTTGTCCCACTCTTGTAGAGCAAAATATAACCGAAGATATGTTAACGATTTGAATCTGGCGCCGATGAGCGCCAAATTGTGTAAATGTACGCGGGCGTAGGTATGAGCGGTACGAGTAGGAGAAAAACAATAACACTAGGAGTCGAGGTACGAAGTCCGAGAACGGGACGGGGAGAAGTGCGAATAATTAGTGCGTATCGTGACAGCAAGAACGAAGGAACGTGTCTGAGCGTGCGGTAGTCAGAACAAGCGAAAACTAGAGTAATTCACGAGATATTTTGATAAGAATTATTACGGTGATGAGCGAGACGTTTACGGAAGAACAATTTGACCAATTCTGCGAACGAAATCGGAGTGCACAGCGGCATTACACTGAAAAAAATACTATGCTCAAGACAACTATAAGGTACATAGTTGAAGCGTCTGTAGTTGAAGAAAATAAAAAATATGGTTTCACCCGCTATAAGTTCGGAAAGTTAAATGATTGTTTTAACTTCAAAAATATCGTAAGATAAAATAGTTATGATAATTATATTCTTCGTTGTTAACAGAGACAATGAGTTAATCGTTAGCGTACGACATGGCATTGCGTTGGACCTAACATATGTTATGGCTGTCGTACAAATATTGCGAAGTTGTCGCAACACATAAAATGCAGAATGTATATGAACAGTTACGTGTACGATAATTTCGCACGGATCGTCAACGTTATATTTTCCAGTTGGGAGAACCAGCGTGAAATAGTAGCGCGAACAAATCTTTGGTTTGGTCAACTATCACAATAGTTGTCGCAGTTATGAAGAATAGACGCATCGCCTCTTCATACGGAGCGTCAAAGTTATAACTCATAGTTGAAAGAACCAGCGCGAAGAGTAACGCGAACGAATCTTTAGTTCGGTTACCTGTGAGAATAGTTGTCGCAGTTATGAAGAATAGATGCATCTCCTCTTCATGCGGATAGCGTCAACGTTATAAGTTATAGTCGGTGGAACCAGTGCGACGGAGTAGCGTGAATGAAACTTCGGTTCGGTCAACTATCACAATAGTTGTCGCAGTTATGAAGAATAGACGCATCGCCTCTTCATACGGAGCGTCAAAGTTATAACTCATAGTTGAAAGAACCAGCGCGAAGAGTAACGCGAACGAATCTTTAGTTCGGTTACCTGTGAGAATAGTTGTCGCAATGATGAAAAATATATGTATCTTCTCTTCATACGGAGCGCCAACGTTAACCTTTACACGTCCTGAGAAATGTATACTTACATTTGCAGTGTGCAAGTTATCCGAGAGAGTTCGCCGACAATTTGTAGTGAAACGGTCCAGTAAGTCTTTCACTCGCATTATTTGGGTTAGGCTCGGCGTTCACGAAAAAACAGACTTTGCGTAATTATGTCTTTGTTTGTTAGAGCGATGACATGGTCTGAAATTTTGCCAATGCAAGGAACAGCTATATTCAGCTTCAATATACCGATATGAATTATTTCTGTCGTATTAGAATTCGTGGACGTATATACCTTGAAATTTTATCGTCAAACTCTAGGAAAATTTGTTAATACCGATATAATTCCAGCACCGATCTAATCAAGTATTTGACGAGGGTGGTGGTATCACTAGGAACTTTTCCTTAATATTAGTTGATTGTTTTCAGAAGATATCGTAATGTTGGAATTTTCAATACTGAAAATCATTAATGGTATACCTGTAATAAATCAACAAATAAAGGACGTACTGACCCATAATCAAATTCTACTTATTTTCGGTAAGTCACGTGCGACGCTGCGCTGTGCGAATTTTTTAGCTCGGCTGCGCATCACGTGACGTACCATCATGCCTTGCGGGCCTGTAATTTTTCGCAGTTGTGCGTCACTTCCGTGAAATGCGTTAGCACTCATGTTGCTGCCACCATTTCCGCTGAATCTATGTGCGACGCTAGGCTGTGCCAATTTTTTAGCTCGGCTGCGCATCACCTGACGTACCATCATGCCCCGCGGGCCTGTAATTTTCGGCGTTACCTACGCGTCACTTCCGCAAAATGCGTTGACACTCCTGTTTACTGCAACCATTTCCGTTGCATCTATGCGCGATCTGCGTCGTGCGAAATTTTTGCTCGGCTGTGTATCACGTGACCTACCATGATGCCCCGTGGGTCCGCATTTCCGTTCATTTCCGCCGTCCGCGATTTCCGCCTAAACCCCGTCGTGACGTACTCTGTCTTCTCTTCCGGCGGATCGCAAGCGGCTGCACGTGGGGTTGTGAGCCCGGGTGGAATACCTTCCTTAATCGGCTGTGGATACAGGCATCTAATATATAGAAAGCCTAATAATGGACGATCTACTTCGGTTATGGAATCTTGAAGAATATATCCAGATATTTAAGGGTAAGTATTCTTCCTCGCAAATCAAACACATGTTTACATCTTGAAACGTGGTCACGGTCGCGTTGCTTGGGTATCATCGTACACGAACGTATTTAGTTTCTTGCAAATGGAATGCCTTTGAATATGAAACGATTTTGTTCATCCTCTTATTTTTTTTTCTTTTTTTTTCGTTTTTTTTTTTTGTCGAAACCTCGTCCTTCGTCAGAAAACAGCAGTACTTTGATAGCCATTCAAGATAGATTCAGTGTCTGAAACGTGGTCACAAGGAACGTTACACTGCCATACCTAGATAAGACGAAACGTTTATGGGTAGATATCGATTGTAAATTTCGAAGTTATTATGTCGGGGCCATACTTGAAATAATATAGTCAATTTGATTCTTTGGATTTGGGGCTCTCCGACCCCGGATAAAATGACTATGCTGACCAGGCTCCTTCCCCCGCCCGCCATGCTTTTCAGTTTGCGTTTTGATCTATTTATGAGTATTTAACATATAAACGTTGATCTCTCTTGAAAGCACCTATCTATGATACAATTGGGTTAGCTACGTTTTTCTTTTTATTTGAAACGATAAGTTGGTTGATGAGTAAGAAGTGAAAATCATCAAATTCTATTCCATAGTTAATAGAATAATCAGGGTAATCTGAAAGCGTTTATGCTCAAATATGACTTCATATTTGTCTAAAATCATTTTTAATATTTTCTCAATTTTACGGATCTGAAATCAAAAGTGATGTTACACTCAGTCAGATAGGACGCTGTTGCCGCTTTGTCAGAAATAGTTACACTCGTTCCGTTGTGATTTGAAATTTATTTTGTATCGTGTTTTCAGCTCAGTTCATCAAAGTAAAGATTTCGTTTTTTGTATAGATGAAGAAATTGATGAACAGTTGATGCTTTTAATAACAATGCATGATCTCGAAAAACTGATTCCAAAAGTAGGGCCAAGAGCACGCTTTTGCTCCCGCCGAGAGCAGTATCGCCAATCGCTCCGCCAACAAACTGTAGAGGTAAGCGATATTTATCTAATATCACGTGTCTAATGGTATCAGGTCGTATCTGCCAAAAATGCGATTTTGGTGGTAAAAAGTTGTATAATTTTTTTTTCGCGCCATTCGCTGTAAAAATACTTCAAACGTATAGATTTATTGGAATTAGTCGGAAAAAAAACTGAAGTTGAAAAGTCGTATGTCAGGTGGATACGCCCTTATACCATTAGTTAACGGGATTTTTTTTTCATAAAGTTAGTACTGAAAGGGCGTATCGCCGGTACATACGACCTTCTACTGTTGTTTGATCGAATTTTGAATTATGAATTTTCGGGACGTATTTTCATGTTTCTCGCGTAAATACAGAAGAAAAACATTATACGCCCTTTTACCTTTTTGCACGGTAATAGGGCGTATGCTTACACATACGACCAAATACCATTACACACGCGATATAGGTATACCCTGTCTTACTAGTCGCACCAATATTCGGAGAATTTTTCTTATTATTCAGTGCATGAAAACAAAAGACTAAAACTGCATCCAAGAAATTGGTTTGGTAGATGATTTTGGATAAAAGTAAATAAGTTACAAAGAAAAAACATTTGTTCGATCTATCGCAAATAATTGATGTAACTTCTATCCGACAAAATAACGTCAAAATGGCCAATTGATCTTATGACAACGTAACAGACGTAGAATCAATAACATTCATATAATTGATGTACAGAAAAAAAGCATCAATTTAATGGTTGATTGGGAAACAAATATGAACAGTCTGTTAAGAGGTTACACATGATAGGCGGGTCGAAGAAGAAGCGGAAATTATTTGATTTTTTTAATTCAACTATCGTATCGGGGACTTTTATTTTTCAACTGTTATTTGGTTATACATTTAAAAGAGTGCAAACAAAATATTTTGACAATTTTGTTTCAATGCTGGTTGATGGGTTAATTCTTGATACGCTTGTAATTTAACGTGTTATGCTACTGCTCAAATAAACAAACATATATAGCGGTACTTCTACATTCACCATTCAATTATTAGAAATTAAAAGAAAAATATATTAAATTGAAAAAAAAGTCAAAGAATAATGAGTTTTGTCAGCATTGGCGGTCTAGCCACAATTATTGCAAACTTGTGAGTAGTCTTATAAGTCATTTAGCATTATGAAATGTCTGTAATTGTTATCATTTACAGCCTAATGATTCTAAACATCTCGACAAAACCAGCCGGGAAGATTGCTCTGATAACGAGTTACTATCTGACACTGTAAGTAATGTCTCCACAAGTACCACCTTGAGTGAGGAGGTACCTAGTTACAACACTGAAGCTTCGGATTGTGACAGCTCTGCAAGTACTTCACATCGTCCTCAATCTGCAGGACAGGTATGTCATCGAGCAGATAATTTGCTGTAGAATCGTACAGCACGTCTTAATTTTCACATGTTATTGGGTCTTCTTGATGATGACGATGACCATAACTTACAAATTTTATCGGTGCTTCTTGTTTATAAGGGCCATATGTTAAGAATCTCCTTCAGAGAAAATCTGTTCCCTTTTGCAATCCAACCCCTGCGTTATAAGCCATTTCCAATAATCTTTTATTAATTTTTGCATTCAATTTTCAAGAAACTGAGAGTGCTAATAAAAAAATCCCCACTCCTGAAACCATTGTTGAAGCAAACTCGGCTCTCTACGCTAGATCGAAAGCACTTGACAGACGCCGTAATTGATCATCTATTGCAGCAGAATTTAACGTAAGTTTAACTCTTATTCTCTTTGTCACCATGGTGTATAATTGTTGTAAGTCTGTAAATGTAATTTGTACGAGGTGCGTTCATATTAATGCAGATCCAAAATTTTCCATAACCTGAGAAGAATTGTCTTCACTTGTTGAAACTATTTTTCACCACTAATATTATCTCTTGCATTTTAAGAATTAGACGAAAAGTATTCGAATTCTGGGCTGACGAAATCGTTGCCGTATTTAATCGAGAAGAGAAAGGAATTTATTATGTACCGTATATTTCTGGGTCTGACGGAAGGCTCTCAGGCGGAAAACTCTGGCATCGGTATTGCAATATCAATCGATATATAAAGAAAAAGAATTTGCTTTGCAAAGAGGATACCATTGCAGAAGACCCTCTTTCTGAAGATATTTTGGCAGAGAAAAACCGATATTACATGGATTTGAATACTGTCGGTCCAGACGACGAAGCTACTGTGAAACGATTATGGGATCACACCTATAATTTTCGCATGGCTGACAAATTCAATATTACTGACAAGGGAACCCCGCCAAGTGTCCCCCTCCGATTTCAACGAAACTTTGGGAGATTGTAGAGGGGGTGAAAATATTCGACACGTATTTTTTTATATCTGCGGAATTCCACCCCAAGGGGGTGTAATCAACCCCTGAAAATTGCGGATTTCGCTATTCGATAGCTCGTGAAGAACGAACGGCCGAGGATTTTTGGCTGACAAGGTGCTACCGGGGGTTTTCGGGGCCGCTGATTACGAATCTGGCATCAGATTTTCAAAATTCAGAATGGCGCATCCAATATGGCGAACGTCGAAACGAAAAATGGTACCAATTTTCCCAAAATTCTGTACCCGGGGGTTTTCGGGGTCGCTGATTACGAATCTGGTATCAGATTTTCAAAATTCAAAATGGCGGATCCAATATGGCGAACGTCGAAACGAAAAATGGTACCAATTTTCCCAAAATTCTGTACCCTGGGGTTTTCGGGGTCGCTGATTACGAATCTGGCATCAGATTTTCAAAATTCAAAATGGCGCATCCAATATGGCGAACGTCGAAACGAAAAATGGTACCAATTTTCCCAAAATTCTGTACCCGGGGGTTTTCGAGGTCGCTGATTGAAAATATGTAGTCGAAATTGGAAAATTCAACATGACTGACACAAAATGGCGGACCGACTTCTTCCAAAATGGTGTGGATTGCTTCGGATTCGGTATCCCCGGGATTTCGGGGTCGCTGATTACAAATCTGAGGTTAGAATTGGAAAATTGATATTGGAAAATTACGAGTAGATCAGTAGACGGACATTGTATCGTTAGAGATGACAAGAATATGACGTAATGATTTTTTGTTCAATAAAAATATGATTTCAATTCCAGAAATTGCTATCAAATCTTCAAAAACTGTAATTTCCAAGTATTTTCTAAACAACAGTGTAAATATTTTCATGAAAATTATTGCCAATATTCTGGTAATTTCATAAATTGAATGTTCCATAAATATTTATGCAATATTGCGTAAAAATATTGGTTCATAAATATGTACGGTAAATGTATTTCTATTGACATATCATGAGTAATGAATGATTGATAATAAATAGTTCTGATAGAAATGCTGTGCTGATAACCAGAAGTAGAAATATTCGGTGATGAGAAACGCGTTTTATCTTATAAACCGAACTTACATAAGACGGTTTAATCTGTTGTTGTTCAGTGTATTTTTACGTATGGAGTTGAGTTCATCCATCCCTCTAAAGAGACTTGGAGAAAAATGCACGTCAATCCGTTGAACGTCATTCAGCTTTTGTCTCTAGCATTCAATGCTATTAAATTACTCGATTCTCCAGTCACGGAATCCGAAAGGCAGTTGAGCGAAGAGCTCGAAATCATCATCAAAGATGCAATGATACAGCCAATGGAAACTGAAATTGAATGGAGTTTGGATTTTGAACATCCAAATGCAGTGCACGAATCGGAAATTATAGAAGACAACGATGGAACAGAAGACTGGAATCATCAAAGATTTCTGAATCCCAATATAGATGCACCGGACCAAGTTTGCACCATCGATGATGAAGATTTGGATTATGATTACAAAAAACAAGCGACAGAATTTTGGAGGTCCGGAAAAACGGGAAACAGAAAGGTATCGTCCGTTCAATCAAAATTCAGAAAAGTTCAGTCTGTGCGACAATTACGGCGCTGGGCACATCAAGTTAATCAAGGTGGGACATACAGAGAAAAGTTGAAAATGATCTGTGAGTATACTCTTAACAATGTAATGGATGCTTTAAATAGGAAATTGCCAATTCACGATATTGATATTAGACGTTGGGCCATACGAGCGCGACAACTGTTTGATATGGCACCAGCAAAATTTAAGGCATCCAAAACCTGGCTATTAGAATTTAAGAAACGTCACGGAATCGTGTCGCGGAAAATTACGAAACATATAACAAAAAATACATTAGCAACACAGGAATCTTTAAAAGAGCAGGCTGCCATCTTCATTCAGAAAGTAAAAACCCACATCGTCGATATCGGAGTCGAAAACGTTTACAATTCCGATCAGAGCGGTTTCAATTTGGAGCTACATGCGGGGCGAACCTTAGCGTTGCGAGGGCAAAAAACAGTGGAATCAATAATACAATCAAAGTCATCAACAACGCACAGCTACACCATACAGCCTTTGATTTCGGCCGATGGCAAATTATTGTCACCTCTATTAATTGTTTTAAAAGAATCTAGTGGAGGATTTGGTCCTCGAGTGCAAGAGACTATGTTTAAACCACAGAATGTATATCTTATGGCTTCGAAATCTGGGAAATTAACAACCGAACATTTTAAACATTGGTTTCAAGACGTATACCTTCCGCACACCAGTCCGAAATCGGTTATATTATTGGATTCATGGAGTGGTCAATGTCCGGGCGTATTTGAAACGATGAATTTCAATGGACAAAAAGTAGAACTTCTAACCATTCCCCCAGGGACAACTGGAATGATACAGCCACTGGACGTGTACGGATTTCGCATATGGAAGAATTATATCAAACATTTCTCTGATATCGTGATATTGTATGATTACGACGTGAATCTTCATTTGAGAGACAATATCGTCAAGCTGCAAAGTCTTACTCACAATCAATTTTCGTCTCCTAGATTTACAGATCTTTTTAAATATTCATGGTATAAAAGTGGATACATAGACGCAAGACCACCGAAATTCGAAAATCCGGTTCAATATTGTTTTACCGAGAGTTCTCCAACGTGTGACATATGCGGCGACGTTGCTATTATCAAGTGTGCGTGGTGTAAAAAGTCGCTATGTTTAAAACACTTTTTTCATGAATATCACTATTGTCAAAACTATCACCCGTGACGAAATACGCATGATGTAAGCTATATTGTAAGGTTCAATCTAAAGATTTATATTCGTATACATAAGACCTTTATTCGTTTACTATATTCGTATATTATATTCGTATACTATAACACCATTATATTATAAAAGTGAATAAAACGATTGCCAAAGGTAGCTTAATCATGAATTAGCGAGGTATTTACCACACCGTATTTTTTTCTACAGTCATAAAACTGTTATTAGTTTGTGGGGTCTTTTATTTATAATTTTTGAAAATCTGATACCAGAATCGTAATCAGCGACCCCGAAAACCTCCGGGTACAGAATTTTGGGAAAATTGGTACCATTTTTCGTTTCGACGTTCGCCATATTGGATGCGCCATTTTGAATTTTGAAAATCTGATGCCAGATTCGTAATCAGCGACCCCGAAAACCCCCGGGTACAGAATTTTGGGAAAATTGGTACCATTTTTCGTTTCGACGTTCGCCATATTGGATGCGCCATTTTGAATTTTGAAAATCTGATGCCAGATTCGTAATCAGCGACCCCGAAAACCCCCGGGTACAGAATTTTGGGAAAATTGGTACCATTTTTCGTTTCGACGTTCGCCATATTGGATGCGCCATTTTGAATTTTGAAAATCTGATGCCAGATTCGTAATCAGCGGCCCCGAAAACCCCCGGTAGCACCTTGTCAGCCAAAAATCCTCGGCCGTTCGTTCTTCACGAGCTATCGAATAGCGAAATCCGCAATTTTCAGGGGTTGATTACACCCCCTTGGGGTGGAATTCCGCAGATATAAAAAAATACGTGTCGAATATTTTCACCCCCTCTACAATCTCCCAAAGTTTCGTTGAAATCGGAGGGGGACACTTGGCGGGGTTCCCTTGTGAGTACTACGAGAGATTTCCCATATTAGCCACTCCAATAGGATCTTCATTGGTAATATTACACATCATTCTACGAAACATTTTGAGTCCCTCGATTCATTGCAACCGTCATATTTCAGTTGGTTCAAGATTTTGAAAAATCTAAAATATGCGACGTTACTCTATTAATGAAGTGTTGGCCTGAAATAGCTCCTGAAATCCTGCGTGTTGTTGCCGAAAGAAAAATACGACTTCCATTTGATATTGGTATGTATTAATGATCAACGAGTTTGCGCCAAATATTGAACAAGCATTGGTTACAATTCCAGCAATACACGTGACATAGTGAATAATGTATCAAATTTTTCGTTTTATGGTAGTATGTAGACATTCTATTTCGTGATATGGTTTTTCAGGAAACCTACTATCTGAATCGTCAGCGTTATTAGCTCTAACGCACTTAGTAGCACCAGCAAACGTAAAAACTGGCAACAAAAAAAAATGGAAGCCATCCGCACTTGAGCAAGGTTGTGGATTTATCTTGCACATCAATGTGAGTTGTTACGATTCATCATACAAATCGACTTATAAGTTCATAAATTTAGTTCTCATACATATTTCAGTTATACTTCTACTAAAAATATAGCGTCAAACTTGCCATCGTGATACCCCATTGAACACTAGAATGAAATCTGCTCAGAACCAAAGTCCACTAAAAGTATTTCATCAGTTTTATAATACTACAGATTTCAATTATGGTACCACCATTGCAGGCAATGATAGACTTGGAACAAGAACTCGAAAGGATCAAGGAGCAGCTACTTTTGTACGGATTGACGCTTCAGCCACTCGTCGTTGCTGTTGGACCACTAACCAACTTTGATGCCATTTATGTAATTGTCAATGAAGTTAAGTACACTGCTAGCACTCTTTTGTCAGCCGTTGATATGTGCTTTAAGGTACATTATGCACTTTCTGCAAAATACAATAGTCAATCAATACAACTGTGGACATTCATAGAGAAGTATCTGTACCGTATAAAAAGTAACAAGAGTTACAACAACGTTGAAATTTTATGGAGTGACATAATGTCTAAATGATCACGACAATCAAAGTTTAAAAGTGGTGGTACTCTAATGTATCTTCCAGATCAAAAATAATAAGTATTACAATAACATTAAAATTCATGGATTGTAACTATTGAATAATCACGTGAACAAGGATTCTAAAGAAGTATCAAAATCTGCAGGAATTGTGACTTATCACCCTGTGCGTCAAAATTCTATCATACATTATGCTCATTGCATGTAGTATCTGCTCCAGTAAGGTCCCAATCAAAGATATGATTTTGCACGTGAAGTTTGTACACCGTTATCAGAATATTACTAATATTTATAAATGTACACAATCAAATTGCCTTCGTACATTTTCTGGCATACGCTCTTTTCGTCGTCATGTTGCAACGCATGATACTAAAAATAGTGAATATGTACAAACTGTTCACGGACAAAATCAATCGGCTCCAGATTCTGCAGATTCAGATTTTGAAGAAGCTCTTGTATCAAATACATTACCAAACTTTTCTACTGCTAACTCAAATATAGATTTTGACCAATTTAATACTACACTTGACGAAAATGATGTACATTTAACTTCGATCTTATCAATTATAACAGACTTATCTGGCGATCCTAGTATGTCACGTATTCAAGTGTCACGTATTCTGACGCACATCCACAAATTTCTAAATAATAATTACATTGATAGATTAAAAAAACTCATAATTAGTTTCATACAAGAGCCTTTTTTAAAAGAAATCGCAGTCAAATGTTTTGATAATATCCAAAACTCACTGATCCCCGTGAATACGGAACACAAACGAATGTGCATACTCAAATCGAAGGGTGTATACATTGAACCGCGAGAAATAACTTTAGGATATACAGGGTGATTCACTGCTACCGGGCCATTTTAGATAGGCGGATTCCTTAGGAAATTCTAAGACTAAAAGTCCTTTACCAAATATTCGATAGACCTCCAGTTCCCGAGCTACGGAGGATCTAGGATAACCAATTACAGAGCTTATACGTGACGCGAACAGGGCCGTCTAAATATCTTAAATTATTGAAATGTAATTTTCATTTCGATAAGTAATTTCGGCATCACTTGTAACTGAAACTGGGATTGCTGCTGGCGTTGGTTTTGACGTCCAGGTCGTCCAGGTCGTTCAGGGTATCCGCCTCATGATCCAGGTCGTCCGCTTCGTGGTTCGCGTCTTCTACGTCGTGTGCTACATAGTTTAGTTGCACATGTCATCCGCTTCGTAGTTTTCGCAGTCCAGGTCGTTCGCGACGTGGTTTCCAGCGTCCAGGTTGTGCGCATCGTAGTTTTCGTAGTCTAGGTCGTACGCCTCATAGTTTGCGTCGTCCAGGTCATCCGCTTCGTAATTTTCGTCTTGCAGGTTGTACAGCTCGTACTTTACGACCTGGACAATGAAGACCACGAAGCACAGGACCTGGACAAAGAAGACTACGAAGCGAACGACCTGGACTACAAAAACTACGATGCGCACAACCTGGACTACGAAAATTACGATACGCACAACCTGGACGCTAGAAACCATGTTGCGAACGACCTGGACGACGAAAACTACGAAGCGGACGACCTGGATCACGAGGAGGATAACCTGGACGTCGAAACCAATGCCAGCAGCAATCCCAGTTTCAGTTACAAGTGATGCCGAAATTACTTATGACGAAATAAAGACTACATTTTATTGATTTAGGATATCTAGACGGCCCTGTCCGAGTCACGTATAAGCTCTGTAATTGGTTATCCTAGATCCTCCGTAGCTCGGGAACTGGAGGTCTATCGAATATTTGGTAAAGGACTTTTAGTCTTAGAATTTTCTAAGGAATCCGCCTATCTAAAATGGCCCGGTAGCAGTGAATCACCCTGTATAGAAGTCCGTAGTCAGTCTGGCGTCTTGCAAAATAAAAAGGCAACTGCTCAATATGTTCCTATCGGTGCAACACTTACAGTATTTTTGGAAATTCCAAATGTGTTTAACACAATTCGCGAATATTATAATCATTTAATTAGCACTAGTAGCCATATTGTCAAGAACATAATTCAAACAGAATTCTGGAAATCGAAATTCACATGTTCACACACAATGATATTGCCACTGCTATTATATGAGGATGACTTTGAAACTGCGAATCCTCTTGGTTCTCATGCTGGAATCTATAAACTTTCCGGTCTATATTGCACCATTGCATGTTTACCACCAGAACATTCAGCTAAATTGTCAAATATATTTTTGATACAACTTTGCCATGCTGATGATATTAGGTCATTCGATAAAAACATCATCTATGCACACGTGATACGCGATTTCAACTTGCTTTCAACAAATGGCGTTGATATAAATGTGAATGGAAAGAAATTCACTGTCCGTTTCCAAGTATTCGCGATGACCGGCGATAATTTAGGGCTTAACAGTGCTCTCGGATACGCACAGGGTTTTAACGCGCGATTCTTTTGCAGATTTTGTAAAGCTGATAAAGCTATGACACAACAAATGTGTGTTGAAGACAAGTCTCTTTTAAGAACAATCATCAATTACGAGACGGACGTGGCATTGAATGATGTTTCCCTGACGGGTATCAGAGAGCCGTGCATCTGGAACAACTTGAATAACTTTCATTGTACAGAAAATTCTGCAGTTGACGCGATGCATGACAAGCTAGAAGGGAATTGTAAACGCGAATTAGCCGGTTGTCTGAAACATTTCATATGTAGCAAAAAATATTTCACGCTTTCAGTTTTGAATCATAAAATCAAATACTTCAAGTACGGATCAAAAGTTAATCAGCCACCATTAATATCGATAGATAACTTGAAAAATGGAACTCTGAAAATGTCTGCTGCTGAAGTAAAATGTTTCATGGCGTGTTTTGGGTTGATGATTGGTGATTTGGTTCCCAATGACGATGAATACTGGCAATTATTCCAATTGTTAAGGAAAATCCTACATGTAACGTTACAAACGTCAGTATGTTCTGAAGCCGTAGATTTACTAACCAACCTGATAGAGGAACATCACCGTATTTATATATCGTTATTTGGTCAAACTTTGAAGCCAAAACATCATTTCTTGCTCCATTATCCTCGTGTCATGAGTAAATTTGGACCTATTCGACATTTGTGGTGCATGCGTTTTGAAGGAAATCATAGACCACTAAAAAGTGCTGCTAACGTTTCTGTTTGTCGCAAAAATGTATGCCGCACTGTAGCGATTAAAAATCAATTGCAGTTTGCAAATCTTGTTTTACAAGGTGACCCGTTTTTCCGAAAAATTTCTTTAAAACCAATGCACATTTCCATGAAACGTCTGCAATACACCAACGTAGAAAATTTACCTGACAAGTTTTTCAAATTCATGCCTGTGAAATATCTCAATGTACAAAACTATACTTATAAGACTGGAACCGTACTGCTGATTGATATTGAATTATTCCCTATATTCGCCACTGTCGAACAGATTTACTGTAACCAAACAAATACTGCAAGCTTGCAGCCTAGTCTAAACAATGTCGCACTGATCGTACGCCTATTTTCAACACAATTTCTGGATGAACATTTACAAGCTTTCAAAGTGGAGGATACTCAAACCTTGAGGTTCCTAACACTTGACTCTCAGAAGCAGTTATTTGATATTCAGACGGTGATCCGTAGATCCGATGGTATATACGTATCTAATGATTTATAAACTGATTTTGTTCTCAAATGAGACTTGCTACATGTGTTATGTCATTACCATGAAGAAACATTCATACGGATCAAAATGTGATACGAAACAGAAACTTCTCTAATAATTTGTTCGCAGATTTCACGTTGCATAATTCATGTGTTCCTAATCGTTATTTTATTTCTATACTGACAATGAGTAAAAATCAACTTCCTCACATGAGGAACTCACATAATGACTTTGAATTATTTTATCATCATCATATATTATATGAAAAGCACAAGTTGAGATTACTCATGTAACGGATTATTATTTGAGAATATTATTGCAAGTCTGCATTTGATAATTTATCAGGGTACTTTATTATTACTGTTATTACATATATAACGAGTTGATAGCAGCAGCTGTTCAAAGTCACTATGTGAGGAACTGAATTTCAGTATTATTATTTCATAATCATCATATATTATATGAAAAGTACAAGTTAAGATTACCCATGTAACGGATTGTTATTTGAGAATATTATTGCAAGTCTGCATTTGATAATTTATCAAGTTACTTTATTATCACTTTTAGTGCATATATAACGAGTTGATGCTGCAGCTGTTTAAAGTCACTATGTGACTTTCTCGCATGAGGAACTCACATAATGACTTTAAATTATTTCATAATCATCATATATTATATGAAAAGTACAAGTTGAGATTACTCATGCAACGGATTGTTATTTGAGAATGTTATTGCAAGTCTGCATTTGATATAGTTTATCAATTTACGTTATTATCACTTTTACTCATATATGTAACAGATGGCTATTTTTAGAGTATTATTATAGTATTATATTACCCGCATTCTGCATGTGATGGTGGTTTATGAATATATTTTGTTATATATACATATATATATTGTATAGCAATTCTATGTGAAATATTGCCTCTCAAAAATATAGTGCCCACCAATTAACTGTATATGTATTCCTAATTTGCCCTGTAACTAACTAAATTCTCATTTATGCATGCTGGTATATTCCCGAAAATCACTTCATGTAATCGGTACAACTATACGCATCACAGTAAACTTACCTTTAAAAATTGTCAGAACCACTTCTGTACGCTAGTCAAAATTGCCATGTTTCATAATCATACTTACTATCTCCAGTTGTTACTACACCTTTAGGAGGGTTTTGAAACGACTATGCAGTATTACTAAAGTCACCTTTCCGAATCATCAGTACTACTTTTGTACGTCAGTCGATATCGCTATGCATCATAATTAGATTAACCTTGACGAGTTGTTACTACGACTAATACAAAGATTCGCAACAACTAAGCACTATTACCAAACGAACCCTTGCGAATTGTCCGTACTACTTTTG
This sequence comes from Tenthredo amoena, assembly GCA_963966615.1. Classification (NCBI taxonomy): domain Eukaryota; kingdom Metazoa; phylum Arthropoda; class Insecta; order Hymenoptera; family Tenthredinidae; genus Tenthredo; species Tenthredo amoena. Next base: position 115,354 of record OZ016499.1, on the reverse strand, counting down.
TACGCTATTCGATCAAGTTATGCACCATGATCGGACTCACCTTTTCGAGTGATTATTACAACCACTGAACATGCTTATGATAGCCACATTATACTGTTGTACTAATCTAAATGAGGAGTTCAATCAGCGTACGGAACAGTACACTATCCATTATTTCTACACGGGATAACAATAATAATAGTTGCCATAGTGATGTATTATGCGTCGTTTTACCACACGTAGTAGTGCGCACAAACATCATGATGTAGTGTCAAATATTTGATGTTGTTATTCGAACTAGTAGCTGCGGCTTGACAGTCATAGTAAATGAGTTACGACAACAAAATTAATTAGTAAAACCGTGCATATTCAAATTAACTGTATGATTATTGTTGGCAATATAGTACCACTAAGCATGAATAATAGACGGTCTTACTACATTTTTTGTAGTTACTGTAACAAAAAGATATGCAAGGTCCGTGAGAGCACTATATTTTATAGTTGCCTTATAGTAGACTTGACTATACATTTTTTTCAGTGTACGAGCCAGAAATCATGGACGGACAATTAAACGCAAATTTGTCGCTAAATGGCGGCGGAGAAGTAACAGGTCGAGGTAGAGGTACCGGGAGGGGGCAACCCCTAAGAGACAGAAACGACGCGCAACAAATCGGAGCACGCGAACGTAATAACATAACCGGTACCAGTGATATGGATATTGACGAACCACATGTAACGCAAGCACCTATACCAGAACAATCACCCGATAACTCCGGATTGGAGAACGCGATTTGGGCAATGATTGAGGAAGGGAGACGCAGGGACATGTTGTTACAGGCACTCTTTCAACGATTAACAGGGAACGAGGAGCCACTACCACCCCTCCCTAGACAACAACAAACAGTACCAACCTTCCATGTTATGCCTGACCTCAGCGCGAACATTGTTGATTTCACAGGCGAGACGGGAAGTATACGTGCCAAGGATTGGCTGGATACCATTGAAAGCATGCGACGTCTACACCAATGGCCAGACAATTTGGCATTAGAAGCTGCACGATCACATTTGAAATCGGGCGCCCGCGAATGGTTTAAGATGAATGCACGCGAGATACTATCGTGGGAGCAATTCCGAGTAGCCTTCCGCGTAACATTTGTAACGACCGAAAGCGCGACAATGCTGTGGAAGAGAATGACTGACCGAGTACAACAGAAGACCGAATCCTTATGCACCTATTTCCACTCGAAAGTGAAACTTTGCAGCGATATAAAACTAAACTTTGAGCACACTAAGGAACAATTATTGGTGGGACTCTGGTCACGCGAGCTATGCAACGCAACGGCCGCTCGAAGCCATGCAACTAGAGACGAATTACTACACGACATTCTACAATACGACAGGATGATCGAGCAACGAATGGACCGAATGCGATTACAAAAGGAATCAAATACGAATAATTCGAAACCTAGCACAAACCAGACGCCAACGGCAGCTACGAATACAACGAAAACGACAAGAAACGACACCACGACGCGAAATTCGGACAAGCGGCCACCAATAGTAAACGAAAACGGACAACCGAAATGTTACAACTGCAATAATTACGGGCTATAGTGTATGTATATGTGGTGGTGTGAGGAGCGGAAGACGGGCCGGCAGGTGGAATCATCCGTTCTGTATGTATGCTTGTACTAGACTCATTTATTACATAAAAGAATAGTATGGAATGAGATACAGTGTGTACTGCGCAAGCGCTACAGTCTTTTATATATATACTTATATATTGGTGTTAGTACACATATACCATATCCTTCCCCTTTTTATATTTTTTTTCTTTTATTGAATACAAATGTTGGTATATAAAATTACTATTTACAAGTTCCTTTTTACATTATAACGATCAATAGGTTTTATGTTTCTTTTTGACCTTCTTAGTTCTTGAGATTGCGCATCTCTTTCAACGTTTTGTTTTACACTGTTTATATCATCGCTTTTAATACTTTCTTTTTCACTGTTATTTTCACTGTTTAATTCTTGCCACTTTATAATTTGATCAAAATGTCTCTTATGCTCTCCTCCGTCTTTAAATTGAATAATACAACTTCGTGGGGAGTTTATACGTACAATACGAGCTTTTGACATTTTTGGATGATCTTTGCGAAAATCCTTAGCCATTACTACAGTTCCAACTTCAAATTCGTCATTTCTTTTGCCCTTGAACTGTTTGATTTGGTTATCTTGTTTTATTTCGACAATTTTCCTACTATCTGGACGTAGTAATTGCAAAGGGGTTCGCAATTCACGATTATACAAAAGTTTAGCAGGAGTTTCATTCGTTGTTACATGTTTCGTAGTTCTATACGCAAACAAAAATATTTGAATCGCAGTTTTCACATCGACGTTCATACTTTGTGTGATCGCTTTTATTTTCCTTTTAAATTCTTTTACAAGACCTTCAGCAGCTCCATTGGTTGCTGGATGCTTAGGAGCAGAAAATGTAAATTTAATACCTAACCCTCTGAAGTAAGTTGTACAATCTTCGCTTATAAACTGTCTACCTGAATCGGTAACTATTTGATACGGCAATCCATGCTTTAAAAATACTTCTTTAAAAATCTCGATAGTATGCTGCGCTGACATGTCTTTTACTATATAAACTTCAGGCCATTTAGAGTAAGCATCGATAATTATTAAATAAGTGTAACCTAAAAATGGTCCTGCGAAATCTGCGTGAATCCTATGCCAAGGATGGTTCGGGTAAGGCCAAGGTGAAAGTTTCATTCTTATTGGATTATCGTTAACTACTACGCAATTTTCACAATATCTTGCTTTTTCTTCGAGTTGTTTATCGATATTAGGCCACCATACAACCGACCTTGCCATACTTTTCATTTTTACTATCCCGAAATGACTTTCATGTATCTTTTCTATTACATCTTTTTGTAATTTATAAGGTATAATTACACGTTGGCCCCACATTAAACACTCTTTTTCTATTGTTATTTCATCTTTTCTTAACGCATATGGTTTATATTCATCTGACCAATCTTTTATTTTATTTTCTGGCCAACCATTTGATACCATTCTTTTAACTTTTGATAATATTTTATCGTTAGCCGTTTCTCGCGCAACTAATTTATAATCTAAACAAGCAATTTTACTTTCAACTACGTAGTGTAAATAAGTATACTTTCTTTCGGTATCTAATAATTCGTGTTGTTTTTCATCCAAACTCGGTAAACGTGACAATGTGTCTGCAACAATGTTATTTCTAGTACTTATACATTCTATTTTGTAATTAAATGCCGATAAGAAGTATGCCCAATTTTGTAGTCTGCTTGCTGCCATTTTAGGTATACCTTTTTCAGGTGAAAATATTCTAGATAATGGCTTATTGTCAGTTCTTAATATGAATTCTCTTCCAAAAATATAGTCGTAAAATTTTGTCACACCAAACATAATTGCTGCAGCCTCTTTGTCGATTTGTGAGTAATTTTTCTGTGCATCTGTCAAACGCTTTGATGCAAATGCTACTGGTTTATCACCATCTTTGTAAGGTTGACTAATGAATGCACCTAACCCCTGTGGTGACGCATCACAGGTTAATATTAATGGTAGCGACGGATCGTAGTTTACAATTGTGCGCTTTAATTCTATTTTTGTCTTTTCGAAGGCTTTATCGCAACAATCTGTCCATTCGAACTTTTCATTATTGTTACATTTATATAATGGTGCTAAAATATCTGCTCTATCTTTGAATAATCTACCATAGTAATTTATTTTTCCTAATAGTAGTTGCAATTCTTTATGAGTAGATGGCTTTTTCATTTCTACTATAGCTTTGTATTTATCGTCGTTTATACTAATATTATTATTAGATAATTCAAAACCGAGATATGTAATCTTTTTCTGAAAAAATCCACATTTTTCTTTTCTACCGACTAAACCACAATTAACTAATTTTGTTAATGCTAAGTCCAAATTTGCTAAATGCTCCTCATCGCTATCACCGGTTATTACTACGTCGTCTGCTACAATTGCAACGCCTTTTACATCTTTCAAAATATTTTCAATCGTTTTCTGGAAAAATCCCGGTCCCGATGCTATACCGTACATCATGTGTGTACAACGAAATAAGCCTTTATGGGTATTAATTGTCATTATATGTTGCGAATTTTCGTGCACCGGCACTTGCAAAAATGCTTCCTTTAAATCTATTTTCGAATATCTTTTGACATAAGCGCTATTTTTAACTTTACTTTGATTCGTTTGTAACTTTGCTACGGCATGATCAAAGTTTGGCTGTGCGTACCGTATAATTTTTAATTCCGGATTTACTGTAACTTTAAAATCTCCGCATATACGCACGTCCCCGGTCGGCTTTATGACAGGCACTATCGGTGTTGCCCAGTCACTCGTTTCTACCGGTACAAGTTTTTTATCCTGAACTAACCTATCTAATTCGGTTTCTATCTCTTCTTGTAAAGCAAATGGTACTGGCCTCGCTAACATATACTTAGGTGATGCACCTTCTTTCAATTCTAGGTTTATTTTACTCTTTGTAAAAGAACCGTTTTGAGAATCAAAAAATTTACTATGTTTTTGTGAAATATTGCCTAACTTTTCTTTTAACTCATTTTTAGTTTCAATAACATTTAAATTAGGTACTTTATACAGTGGCCACATTCCTAAAGCTTTCAACCAAGATCGACCAATTATTGGTGGACCACTCGATTTGGTGACGTATACATCAGTTCTAACCTCAACATTATTTGCTTTTACGTTAATATCTTGTAACACTCCTAGCGGTTTGTTTATACTGCCATCATGATTAACAAATTCTATATTTGTATCATTTAGTTCGTTATTTTTAAAATATTTATTCTTTATTTCTACCGGTATTATTGACATCGCCGCTCCAGTGTCTATTTCCATTTTAATTTTCGCATGATTAATATCGATATTCATATATTGTGGTTCTACACATGTGTCACCTGGTATATATTTAGGTCGCGTAAAATACAAATTTTTGCGTGTGAACATATCGGCTAAGTCTTCCGAAATACTATTAGTCTCCGAATTATTATCATTATCGTTATTATACGAACCGAGATAACCTACACGCGGCGCGCTTTTACATGCGACTTGTATATGTCCTTTTTTTCCACACGCTCTACAGACCGAATCTGCGTGACGACACTTATAAAAGCTATGGTCTGACCTACCGCATCGATAGCACGCATACTCCGATGCTCGATGTTGTTGTTGCTGTTGATGATTGCGACCTCCTCGGCCTCTCGGCGTATTTCCTTGGTGCGAACGCACCGACGGCACCTGCTCGCTCTGCTGGCCGTGTTGGTTGCCTCTCTGCATGCCTCGGCCTCGTGATCCTCCCCTCTGCTGCTTCCTTTGATTGTACTGCGGTCCTCTCCGACCGCTTTGCGGATATTTAGCGGCATCCATCTTGTGTAAATTTTCAGCCACGTGCTCGTGATTTCCTTGTACTTTTTCAGCACCTTTTTCAGCTGCCTCCGATGCCAATGCTTTTTTTAGCGCCGTTTCTAACGTCGGCGTCTCCATTTTTAAAATCTCCGCTCTTATATTTTTTACTTTAAGGCCCACTATTATTTGGTCTAAAATCTGCTCGTCCACATTATTTTCGAACTTGCAATTCTTTGTTAATTCACGGAGCGCGGCAACATATTCACTAATATTTTCACCACTTTTTTGCATTCGCTGCCTGAAACGATTTCTATGTACTAAGTACGAGGCAGGTGGTTTGAGATATACTTTCACTTTTTCAATAATAGTATCGTACGGAGTCTCTCCTGGCCTTTTCGGCTTGCATATTTTATCAATTATGTCATAAGTATCTGCGTTTACTTTTGCTAGCAGAATGGCTCTTTTCTTATTTTCATCAACAACGTCGTTTGCTATGTAGTACTGCTCGATGCGATCGACAAATTTCTCCCAATCATTCTTGTTTATATCAAAATCCAAAGGTGCGGATACCTCCATTTTCTTTGTTTGTTTGACCACCCTCGTTACACTGTCCTTTTTCTTGTCGTCGTTTTTCTTTTCACTTCGAGCGTCTTCTAACGTTTTAACTTGATCGCCTCTGCCTGCCTTGAGCTCCTGCTTTACGTAATCTCGAAATATTACTCTTATTTCATCTAACGTGTCGTCCTTCTGTACCACGACACCGTTAGCGATGCACACTTCTGCTAATTCTTCTTTACTCAAACTTTGTATCCACGACGTTCCAGTTACGCCGGGCATTTATGCAATTTATTGACACTGCACGTGCACTTTTCTTCTTTTCTCGTCTCGTGAAGAAATAAAGCTGCTATACTACCTTACGAGCGAATAGAGACGGATTGAAAGCGATATTTTCGTTAAACTTGAACAATTACATGAACGACTGGCCACACTTCTTCGTTTTACCTCGTCGCCAGTTATAGTGTATGTATATGTGGTGGTGTGAGGAGCGGGAGACGGGCCGGCAGGTGGAATCATCCGTTCTGTATGTATGCTTGTACTAGACTCATTTATTACATAGAAGAATAGTATGGAATGAGATACAGTGTGTACTGCGCAAGCGCTACAGTCTTTTATATATATACTTATATATTGGTGTTAGTACACATATACCATACGGGCATTTATCGAAAAACTGTCCCGAACCCCGAAGAGAACTGAAATGCTTAAAGTGTAACGGCAAAGGTCACAAACAACGGCACTGCACCGTACCGGAAAACGCACAAACGAAAACAGTGAACATAATGGACGGCAACGACACGTGCGCGGTCAACAAGTATTTAAAGATAATCCGCGTCAATGAGAGTGAGCTGAAGGCATTGATCGACCCCGGGAGCTCGGAATGCACAATAAAAGCCTCAGTAGCCTTAATAGAACAATTCGAAATAACAAGAATGATTACAGAACTCAAAAGCTTTGGACCGGCACAATTTAAAGTGAAGTCCCCGGGCATAGTGCGCGCATCGGTGACAGTTGATGACGTGACGGTACACAACGTGATACTACGAGTTGTCCCGGATGACGCATAATCAGTTGATGTATTAGTGGGACGCACGTTTACGGAAGCCCCCTTAGTAGAATATCATAAAGTGGGTCAAAAATTGCTATTCAAAAGGAGTGAGGAAAACCAACGTCTCAGTACCACTAACCCGGCCGATCATACGCAGATCGAATTACCTCCACATTCGATCAACGTCATTGAGATGAAAACATATGACGAGGTGTATGACCTCCCTGTACCCAATTTGAGCGAACACGCACAAACGGTAATGACGAAAAACACACACCTACGCGGTGACATATCACGAATGACGACGAGGGAGCCGGATGCAGATCGACGACCCATCGAACGTGACGACATCGACGTGGGAACACAACAACCCGAAGAAATTATAGAGGACTTATTAAGAGTGATCAATAAGTATCGTGATTGCGTTGCGACCAATCTGGAAGAGTTAGGATGCACTAACAAAGCGATAATGGATATACGCGAAACACCTGGAGCGAGACCTGTAAGTAGTAAACCATATAGAGCGAGCGACACCGAACGCGAAATAATAAAATCTATCGTTAGCGGATGGAAAAACGAAGGTATTGTCACGGAAACAGACTCCCCGTACGCTAGCCCCGTCTTACTAGTTAGAAAGAAAAACGGTGAATCCAGACTCGTGGTTGACTATCGAAAATTAAATAAACAAACTGAGAGAATGCATTTCCCATTACCCGATCTCGACGATCATTCAACAAAAATAGGAGACAGTTCGAAATATATAACACTAGATTTAGCTCACGGGTATTTACAGGTACCACTAAGCAAAGAAGCCCGCGCGAAGACGGCTTTCATTACCCCGGACGAAACTGGGGAATTCACAAGAATGATGTTTGGGTTAATGAAAAGCCCGTTCTATTTTTCAAATGCGATGTATAAAGCGCTAGGACCATTACGGAATCAGGTGGTATTGTTTTATCTCGACGATATCTTCATTCCAGGGAAGGATTGGAACGACTTAAAGGATAGACTAATAGCAGTATTCGAAGCATTACGGGATGCAGGATTAACTATCAAACTGTCCAAGTGCAAATTCGTGGAAGAAAAGGTGACTTACCTCGGATTCGAAATATCGAAGCACGGTATTGAGCCCGGTGAATATAAAGTTAAAGCGATCGCGGACTACTCACTACCCAACGACATACACGCGGTAAGAAGGTTTTTAGGAATTACGAGTTTCTTTCGACGGTTTGTACCACGATTCGTCGAAATCGCAGGACCATTATACGAATTACTGAAAAAGGATCGACCATTTACTTGGGAAGACCGACAAAACAACGCGTTTAGAGATTTAAAGAATGCATTAACGAATAAACCAGTCTCGCAGCCATTTAATGCGAAAAACGCGACCGAGTTACACACAGATGCAAGTACGAAGGGATTAGCGGCGATGTTGTTACAACGCGGCGCGGACGAACGTTGGCATCTTGTTTACGCGATTAGCCGTAGGACAAACGAACCGGAACGAAACTATCATTCGAGCAAGCTCGAATTATTAGCAATAGTGTGGGCGATAGCACGATTGCGAAACCTATTAATGAATATACATTTTAGAATAGTTACCGATTGCGAGGCACTGTTGTATTTAAATACCGAAAAGACTAAAAGCGCACAAATAGTGAGGTGGGCGAATGAACTGAGCGAGTTTGATTTCGAAGTTACCCACCGACCAGGTACAAAATTAGCCCATGTAGATGCACTAACTAAGCAGAGCTCCTGTGGGTATAGCAGAGTGTGAGAGTGAAATGACAGAGCGATTAAGCGAAGTATTTGCAATACTGAGCGAACAAGACGAAATAACGATGTACCAGTATGTGGATGACGAGTTACGTAGAAAGAAAGAAATATTATCTAAGTCAGTGAGTGCGCGAACAAATCAAGAAAAAGGTGAAGTGACCGGGTATGAGTGTCACGGCGGGATCCTATATAAAAAATACGGACAAAGATTACTATACGTAGTACCAAGGGCGATGCGAAAAGGACTAGTAATTAGGTTCCACGATTTGCAAGGCCACCCCGGGCCAGATCGTACGATTGCCAAGATTTCGAACTACTACTATTTCCCCGGAATACGACGATACGTTAAGTATCATGTGCGTGCTTGCGTACACTGTATCGTGACTAAAGGTAAACCGGGAGTGCAAGCCGGCCTCTTGCACCCAATTGCCCCGGGACCCCGACCGTTCGCGATAGTCCACGTGGATCATCTCGGACCTTTAATTACGACGCCGCGGAAAAACAGTTACGTGTTCGCGTTGATAGACAATATAACAAAATTTGTGATACTAAAGGCAGTACGAAATACCAAGGTCGGGAACGTGGTACGAGCAATGGAGGACTTCGTCCTAAACTTCGGAGCCCCCATGCGAATCATCTCCGACCGCGGAACGTGCTTCACGGCGAAAGAGTTTCGTGAGTTTTGTCAACGACACGGAATACGACATACTCTCAACTCACCACGGCATCCTCAAGCCAATGGCCAGATTGAGAGGATGAACAGTACTCTCATACCAGTACTTCGTGCCAGCATCAACGACAGCGAAGGGCGAGATTGGGACGTGAAACTCAAGATCGCACAACGAGACCTGAATGACTCCTGCAACGCGACCACAGGGAAGTCGCCATTCAAATTACTTTATGGCTACACGGCGCGCCACGACGAAGGAATAATGCGGGCACTCACGATAGAAGACGGAGCAAACTATACCCGACCGGAAGAATTGCAAGAAGAAGCTCGGCAACGAATTATCAAAGAACAAAAAAAATATAAAGAACGCTACGACCGTCATCGCTCAAAAGGGGCAATCTTCAAAAGCGGCGACATCGTTTACATGAAGACGGCACGCGTAGCGACAGGCAAATCTACCAAATTGCAAAATAAATACAGAGGTCCGCTGGTAATTACCAAAGTTCTACCCAGCGACACTTACGCAGTCGCAGACCTACAATCGGACCAGCCAGGTCGTACGTACGCGGCGACCGCACACGCTACCCAGTTGAAAATCTGGTATCCAAGTTGCGACTCCGACGAAAGCCCGATAGTAGACAACGACGACGAAGAAGAAGAAGCTACAGACCAAAAGACATCCAGCGGTAAAGACCACAAAAGTCTTGTGACCCACACGAGACCCACCCGAATCCGAAAAATCCCAATAAGGTACCAGGATTTTGTTATCAACGATGCGCACGAGGACGCGCACGAATAAGGATGGCCGAGTGTTAACGATTTGAATCTGGCGCCGATGAGCGCCAAATTGTGTGAATGTACGCGGGCGTAGGTATGAGCGGTACGAGTAGGAGAAAAACAATAACACTAGGGGTCGAGGTACGAAGTCTGAGAACGGGACGGGGAGAAGTGCGAATAATTAGTGCGTATCGTGATAGCAAGAACGAAGGAACGTGTCTGAGCGTGCGGTAGTCAGAACAAGCGAAAACTAGAGTAATTCACGAGATAGATCTAAATTAGTGCATAAGACATAGTCGCATGGGGCTGAGCCCTTAAAGGCCTGTTTGTGATTTCTGTTGTGTCGTCCTAAATTTATCATTAAATCAATATATCTATTTTCATAGCCGGCAATAGAGACTCAGTGTTCGTGATACATTTATTTTTCCCTCAACAATTTCCTGACACTTCAATTCATAAATTAACAGATATTTTAAAAGACTGCCTTGACGAATTTTTGATTGCCGAATTAATACCAACAATTGGACTACGAATCAAATTTATGAAAAAATTGGCTGCGGAATTCAACGTTAAACGGGTACAAGATCCTAAAGAAAAGAATACTCTGCAGCAAAACTGTGAACAACAGAATATTCAGCAACTAAATCCTGAAAAAAATAATATTTGACAGCCAGATTCTAAAGAAAAAGATGATGAGCAACAGAATATCGTGAAGGACCTTCCACAGCAGCATATTGAACAGCAGAATAATCAGCAATTAATTAGCAGCAATGCACAGCAAAATAATGTAATTATGAGTTGAAAATTCGTCTACTGTCGTATATTCGTATAGTAATGGGTGCACTTATCGAAGATGGGGAAGATTTACAATTAATAAGAAGTAGTATATTTCGCCATAGTCTGAGAAATTTTGGCAGTAAATTTTTTTTATAAAATTTTTATTTCAAATTGTCATCAAAGAAAAAACAAATCAAAAAAAAACATTGTCTCTGAGTAAAACACAATTGGCTGAAAATTTTGCAAAAAAAAAATTTCTAACAATATATGAAACATCCTGACTCGTTCAACTTTTTGGTGGAAAAAATCTAAATAATTTATAGGGGTTTTTAAAAATCTAAATTAAACATTGGTAAAAAGAAATCGAGGGTTTGTCAATCCATCAAGGGAAAGTTCAAGAGGGTATGTTTTATGTTTGTTTTTGTATGTTTCGTATGTTTTTGCTATTTTTCGTCTGCAGGACAATGGTAGTGACTTTGAACAACTGGCAACGTCTCAATTACTACAGCCGTCAAAACCACGCAGTCTATCGCGCTCTAGTTTGAAATCACGCTGCAGTATATCCTCAAGCGACAGCATATATCGCAAACGCGTGAAGCGCGGAGAAAGCAATTATCTTGCAAACCTTTTGGATACTGTTAGTTTCGGCCGTGCTTTGAAAAGTGAATATACTCGAACATCCGGGTTATCTGATTCGTCATCTTTGCTCCTTTGTGAGATTATCGTAGGAGACCTAATCAAAGATTGTGATGCTAGAGTGACACCTGCAGATTTCTCCGATATAGCAGACGAAATATTACGCATATTTTCTAAAGAGCAAAAAGAGACTTATTTCATACCTCCGATTTATAAAGGCGAGTCTGAGCAGAATGTATCAAAACGTGCGCGTGGACGCCTCCCTGATATGTTTCATAACAAACTTCAATTATTTCGGAAAATGTCAGGATATACTGAACGTAGCAAATCTCAAAAGCGATCTCAGCAAGAACCAATAAGTGACGACGTGAACGAAAGTCTTCAGTGGCTAGCATACAACAAAGATTTCAATGAAATTGAACCTCACTGGCAAAAAGCAATTAAAATACGACACCATTTATTACAACAGTCTGATATAACTGTTTCTAATTACTTACAAAAGTATTCGGTATTGACCGATCCAGAGCGAGGACATACACTCATCGACATTGACTTCAATGAGCTTCATAGCACGGCATTAAGTATATATACTAACTGGAACTCATTTATAGAAAAGATTTTTGAAATTACTGCCACAAGAAAAATCAGCGGTATTGTGAAGCAGAACCAGTCTTGGCTTCACGATGATGATACTTCTCAACGTAAGTGCTTCTAGTGTCATTCAACGATAACCACTCAGAACTCATGATTGATATCTTACCCTTTTGAATCAACATCATATTTGTTTCATTCTTATTCAGATGCCAAAGAGTTCATTTAAATACGACTACTGTCACTTCTAGTAGCACCACGTGCATTGATATCTATAAAGAATCGTAGAGTGTGGAAACCATCAGTCGAAGAAAGCCAAGATGGTATGGCCGTTTATGTGAAGGTGAATTTTCATTTCTGATCTCTATCATAAAAGCAAACTAAGCATGATTTTATTAAACCTACTTTTCTCCGTGTAGTTTCTGTTGAAATAAGGTTATGAGAAGAAATGTTTGATAGTAAATATACTAGGCCGGTTCTGGACCAACGCGTGTCAGTGCACACACACACGCATGCACACACGCGCACCTCCCCGTGTCCGTGTGAGGGGGTGGGGAGGGGTGACGGGGGGTGTCAGGTACGTCACGCCTACGTCACGTGACGTCACAGCAGCGACGCGTCGGCTCGATCGGGGCCCTGCCGTTGAATTTTTTCAGGCAAGGGCGGGGGCTGCTCCCCGGGGTACGTCACCGACGATTCTCGGAATTTCGCGAACGGTTCTCGGAATCGTCGGCATAGGACCCTCGAAATGATGTCACACACCCTCAAAATGACGTCACACACCCTGGAATTAACGTCACACACCCCAAAAACAAGATTCCAACCCCCGCGTCACGCTGGTAGGTTCGCCCTTCCGGAATCCGTGAGGTAGGGGGTGGTGCGGAGGCCCGTTCGAGCAGCTTCGATGGGTCGCGACTTGTTTTTTTTACGCCGGGACGCTCCTTATCGCTTGTCACCCGACACCTCCGGTGAGCTCACCGGAATCGGACGATCAGTTCCCGGAACGCTAAGAACGACCTTGGGCGCGCTTCGCACCAAGCTTCTGGCACGTAGTAGCGCTCGATGATGACTCTTGGAATTTTTCGGAGAAACAATGATGAACATGCGGATGCGAGTCCGATAACTAACGATTCGTGGAATTTCTCAAAACAAACAGTTCCTGGTATGTCCTTCATTTTCCAGAGACACAACTTGCATGTAGTTGAACCTGATGATGGTTCTTGGAATTTTTCGGACGAACAGTTCTTGGAAAGATCGCTTCGGCACCCTGTGATGAGTTTCGTAGAGTTCGTTATTTGATACCCCTGCGTTTCGTATGAGGAACATGCAGATGCGAGTCCGATAACTAACGATTCGTGGAATTTCTCAAAACAAACAGTTCCTGGTATGTCCTTTGTTTCCCAGAGATACGAAGCATTGTTTCATCATATGATATATTCAGCTTATAGAAATATCTATTAGATCGAATAAAGCTAGAGATACCCTTAAGTGCAAAAGATGAGTAGTGGGGGTGAAAACCGATTATAAAAGTTCGGAAGTCGCACTGGAACATCGCATTCCACAATTATTTCTCGAATGGTTCAGACCACTCTGAAACACCGTCAATTAAAAACGCGACTCGAGCTGTTAATAAAGAATATCAACGGAGTGAAAGATTGGATCCATACAAAATCAGACATCAACCGTCTCACGAAGAAGCTTGAAACGATAAAGATTTGACTGAAAACATGGATCTCTCCGCGATCAACAAATTGGGTCGTTTGGAGGAATTCCTCCCGACAAAAAAGCTAAGTGACCTGGAGGTGTTGAAAGCCCATCCCATTACCGATCTCCGAAAAGTGGAAACCAAATTTGGAGTCAGAATAGTGGTGGATGTGGACAACAGATTTTGTATCTTCTTACGGCTCGAATGGTTAAAATTTTGAAGGATGACGCTGCCTTGTTGCAGAAAATGAGAGAAGCTGCTGATGAAAACCGCTTACATGTGAAATACCTTGGTGGAAAATATAATCAAGTCGAATCCAACTACATATAAATTTTCTATTCAAGCACACACACCATATTTTATTATTCAAACATGAAAACCCAGATTAAATTGATCCATACCTATATATGTATATTAATTTTAACAACGATGTTTTCCATTTATTTTTTTCTATGTAATATTAACTATATTTTGTAAATCTATAGTATAGGATTGAATATTTCGATTTCAGTAAGTCAATCATTGGATATGTAAATGTGACTATTAAAATAAAACGTATCACATAAAACCATCCAACTATCATTTGCAGACGAACCCTTATACATTTATCCTGTAGTATACCATATTTGATATATTACGCTATAATATAGTGCGTAGAACCTGAGCAGGAGTCTCATGTTACTTTGTTCCTAGAATGTAAACTTATCATTAGTTTAGAAAGAGATGCATGATGCAGTTCTTAGAATTCATCGGTGAAGCTGGTCTATAAAATGATCACTCCACAGTGTTAACGCATCATTCAAGTTCAAGCTTTTGTAACATACAACTGTTGTTAGCGATTACGAAGAATGAACTCAGGCAAGTGTCTTAAACTTATTAGCATTATGGAAAATGCTTACGATATTTTGAAAGAGAGATCATCGACTGTAGAAATACAGAAATGGTTGCGATTTCGAACTCAAAACATCAGACTTTTGAATAAAATTTTACGAAAAAAGGCTTCCACCGTCGGGAAAAGAACGAGAATTTTAACAACCATAGGAATCCTAAAGTCATTGAGAGCACAGTTTCAGCAGTATCGGAAAAGAGGAGAAGGTATAAGGAGATTGCGGAGAAGCGACAGAGTAAAGTGGGAAGATCTGGAGTCAGCTTTCAAGGGAAGAATCAGAACGGGGGTCATAGCGAATTTACGACACAAAGATCTGAAACATTTTCTGGATGATTCGAAAAAATTAATCATCATCAGATTGAAGAACATTTTGCGGAAAGAAGGGAATTTGAAAGTGAATGTAGTTTTGTCCTGTAAATTTAGTACCGTTAAAGGCGGTGAAATTGTTGAGGAGATGAAGTTCTTCAATACCAAAAATGAAGCTATCCTACCAGCGACGAACATTGGCGAATGGTTTGATGAGAATGTAAAGGAGAAATTGTTAGTCAAGATCGAAGACTTCCAGGAAAAGGACTCGGGATGGTCGTTGACTGAAATTATAAATATGGCTGTGAATATCAACAAATATGTGCCACTGCGAGGAGGTATATCCACTTACACACAATTACCGAAGTATATACAGGATAAAAAGGCGGTGGTAAATATTATGAACGACGATCCGTACTGTTTTCTCTGGTCAGTCATAACAGCTCTTTTTCCGGCAAGTGATCATGTGAGTAGAACGACTTCTTATCCGCACTTCAGTACAGTGCTCAGGTACGAAGGTCTTAATTTTCCCATGAGTCTGAACGAAATTTCGAAATTTGAAAAATTGAATGGTTTAACGATCAATGTTTACGGTATAGATGAAAATGAAATAGTTCCTGTTTATTTGAGTAGAGCGAAATCAGACGAGTCTACCATACATCTTCTTATGTTAGAAACGAATATCGAGTCAAATGAAATTGATGACGTTAACGATACAATATGTCATTTTGCACGGATCAGAAATTTGTCTCGACTGGTAAGTTCACAAATTTCAAAGCATGATCATCGTAGCTGGTTGTGTGATAGATGTTTGAATCATTTTCAGACTGAAAATTGCTTGGTCAAACACGGGTTAGATTGCGTGAATTTAAATAAATGCAAAGTAATATTACCCGACGAAAAGTATAGAATCTTGAAATTCAAAAACTTTGACATTGATATGTTGATGTTTATAGAAAGAGGTATTCGCGGTGGCGTGGCCCAATGCACGAACAGATACGCTAAAGCCAACAACAAATATATGGGGACAGAATTCGATCGGAGTCAGGAAGAATCATACCTCATGTATTTCGATGTTAATAATTTATGTTATGAGTCACTTCCTACCGTGTAGCTTTTTCGAGTGGATGTCGAATTTCGAAGAATTTAACGTCTCAGATGTTTCGAATGAATCCTCCATAGGTTACATACTCGAAGTCGATCTAGAATATCCGAGAGGACTCCAGGACTCTCACAAAGACTTACCATTGTGTCCGGAGCATTACATCCCACCTCTTTTGAAATGTAATAAATCTAAATTAACAACTACTCTTTTCGCAAAAAAGCGGTACGTCATTCATTATCAAGTTTTAAAACAGTGTTTGAGCTTAGGTATGAAGTTGGAAAAAATTCACAGGGTATTAAAATTTAAACAAGCACCGTGGCTCAAGAAATATATAGATTTGAATACCGAATTGAGAAAAAAGTCAAACAACGATTTTGAAAAGAATTTTTATAAACTCATGAATAACGCTGTTTTCGGGAAAACCATGGAAAATGTTAGAAAATACAGAGATGTGCGGCTGATTACAAAGTGGGATGGGAGATACGGAGCAGGAGCGCTTATCGCTAAACCAAATTTTCATAGCTGTACTACATTCGGTGAAAATATGTCAATAATTGAATTAAGTCGAACGAAAATTAAATTCAATAAACCTGTATATGCAGGATTTTCTATTCTGGGTCTCTCTAAAACCTACGTTTATGATTTCCATTATAATTACATAAAAAGCAGATTTGATAACCAAGCAAAGCTTATGTATACCGAGACGGATAGTCTCATATATCACTTTACCGTACCTGATGTATACGAACTCATGAAACGTGATTTGGACCGATTCGATACTTCCGACTTTCCTCCGGGAAATATTTATGAGATGCCGTTGGTCAACAAGAAAGTGTTGGGATTGATGAAAGATGAAAATAACGGAAAAATAATGACTGACTTTATAGGTTTAAGAGCTAAATTATATTCCTTCAAGGTTTTAGGTGAGAATAGAGAGCGGAAACGTGCCAAGGGAGTCAAAGGGGCTACACTGAAAACTATAACTTTCGACGACTACGTACAATGCGCTCTGCAGCATCAAAATCTAACAAAAAGTCAAAATTTAATACAGAGTAAGAATCATCAGGTTTATACGGTGACGCAGACGAAGATAGCGCTGAGCTGGAACGACGACAAGAGGATCATATTTCCCGATACGACGGACACGCTTCCGTGGGGTTATGACACATGTAAATAAACTGTACATAGGTGTAAAATAAAGAAACGTTGTATTTTTATTATTAATAAACCTTACAAGTCGGACTTATTTATCCAACTGTTGTGCGAATTATCAAATCCTAACCATTTTACATATAAGTTATTTCCACGTCTGCGCAGTACTTTCTCGATCAGATAAATATCTGAATATTTGACTTTAGTGAGTTCCTCCTCGTAGAAACCTCCGTCGATCGGCTGGTCCCGGTAGTCGACGAGCTTGTAGGTCACCGGATCGGTGTTCTTCGTCTCACTTATCGTGAAGATCTCCGTTGTCCAATTCGGTGTATATCCTTTCTCGAAGACGTGTTTGTACTTGCTGATTCGAACCCTGTTTCCGACCTTGAATTTCGTTTTCCTCGATCGATTCGCTCGGAGATTTCGATACACTTCTCGCAGCAGCCGCTGTTCATCCGCGCGGGTGACGTCGATCGGTTGAACCCTACGCCGGGCGGTCCGCGACTACCGCTCTTCATCGCGCTCGTCGCAATCTGTCGTCCGAACACGTCCACACTCATCTTTCGCGCAGGCTCTTCAACGGTCGACGTGCAAATGGCGCCGATCAGTCGCGCGACTCGATTAATAAGTGATTCCAGCCTCACGCAGTTCCTCGACGATGGAAATGATTTCGTTGGAGTGGCTCGGATTCCCGGCAGCTTGCGACGACAGGAGCAGCCGAGGCCGGTCCACGAGTTCGTTGGGATCGTCCCAGTGAACGTAATCCACTCTCCTGTCTTTCCGAGCAACCATGTACTTGGGTAGAACTCCTTCACCTCTACGTCGACGTTTCGGTGGCGACGGTGGTAACGGTAAGACGTCCACGCGCCCGCGTTTCGTCGGTGGTGGCGACGGTAAGACGTCCACGCGCCCGCGTTTCGTCGGTGGTGGCGACAGTAAAACTCTCTTGCACTTGCGTTTTCTCAGCGAGGAGTCTCTACGCTCGCGTTTTGTCGGTCGTGGTGACGGTAAACGTCCTTGCACTTGCGTTTTCTCAACGACGGGTCTCTACGCACGCGTTTTGTCGGTGCTGGTAAGATATCCTTCAACTTGCGTTTTCTTGGTGGTGGTAAGACGTTTAGTGGTAGCAAGATGTCCATACGCTCGTGTTTTCTCGGTAATGGTAAGAGCTTCGTAGGTTTCCACTCTATAGGTGATGGCAAGACGTCCGTACGTTTATGTTTCATTGGCGGTGGTGGTACGATATCCGTACGTCCACGTTTCGGCGCTTTCCTCGTCCTCAGACTCCCTTCATCATACGTTGTCGGAAACGTTTCAGTTTCCATTTCTTCCGGCGGCGGTTGAATCTCATCCTCAGAGATGGCTGTACGTTTATCGGGTAGTGGCGATGGTGCGATGTCCCCGAGTCTACGTTTCGCTGGCGCTTTTCTCTCTTCTTTCCCTTCATCCGCTGTTACAAACGTTTCGGTCTCCATATCCTGCTCGGTTTCATCTTCTATCGGTTTCATCTCCTTTTTGACCGGATTGGAAACTTTCACCAATTGTTCGAGCGGGGTAACTATCGGTTTGAAGACATCGCTCATCGTCCGTTCGACAGCCTCCCTGTCTGACCTCAGCGTTCGATGTTTCTGACGAATCGCGTCGCTCGCTCTCGCGATACCACGCAAAACTTTCTTCTGTTCGCGAATACTTGTACCCTGCATGTTGACGCAGCTGTGTCCGGAACGCGACTGTCTCACCGTTATGCGAACACGATAAATTTATCACTTGTTCATGCTCACAAAACAGTCGAATCCTTTCCTATATCGTCCTTCGTTCATCTCGCTTTCCTTGTCGATAACAACGAAAGCGTACTTGTCATTGTTCCAACACGCGGAACACAAATCTCTGAATTGCGCGTACGTCATATCCGTGTTAACGTGATCGTCGTAGACGTGCTTCGGATTCATCTCGTCCTGGCGAAAGAGTACCAGCAAATTAGCGTTGTCGCGCACCAAATGTTTCGGGATACGAGCGTACGTCTGACAGAGGTAGAAACAGTCGACGTCTCTGTGTCGCCCCATGCAGAAGCAGGCTCTCACGTTGTCCTGTTTTTCGCACGCTATATCGTCGAAAATCATGATCGAACCGGGTCGCGCATCCTGGGGTTTGACCACCTCCTCGCGCCCGTTGAAGAGGAAATAACCGACGCCTTCAACGGGCTCCAGTATTTTCGTCAGAAACTGGTACTTGGGCTGACTCAGTGATTTCGAGTAGACGTAGACGTTCTCGAATCTGAGACCGTTGGGGTGGGTTATGAGGGTCAGAAGCGCGTTGGTCTTGCCGCAATTGGACGGGCCGCAGAAGACCGCTCGCACGCTGTTCGGCAGTAATTCTCCGTGTCGTTTCGCGCGCGTCGTTCGTTGAGCGACTTCGTCGAAGTTCGTCACCGGCAACTCGGTCGTTTGTTTCTCGAACTCCATCTCGATGACGACTAACGGGTAAGATATGGGGCATTCCACGCCAAATCGACCACTTTTGACCCCGACCCCCTTTCGATTTGGCTGAAACTTTTTTATCTTTTTCTACCCCACTGAAAACGTCTCTCAGAATTTTTTCAACTTTTTCTACCTGACCGAAAAAAAATGACTCTTTTTTTTTCAAATGGCCATAACCTTTTTCAAAAATTGACTTGTCGGGAAGTTTTTTTTTTTTTGGAACATTTTGGTTTTAAAGGTTCTTTTCAAAAAAAAAAATATAAAAATGTTACGTTCCCTATACCTCTCACTCTCAATACTCGATACCCAACATCCTGCATGCATCCTATCCCATGACCCTTAATCAAAGGAAGTCTCAACCTCACGATTCGAAGAACTATCATCCCTACCTAAGTACCTATAAACTGCAAACCTTGCAGTTTAACACGCTCACGCCCAAGAGACAAAGAACTCGCTCTCAAACTGACACCATATTCATTATTAGCGCAACACTCTTCAATTAGCCATCGAGCTATCAACACATCAATTAACTCTCGAACAATCAACTCTCAAACACTCAAATCCTACATCTAAATAGTTAATACCTAACTTTAGTAGATTACAGTTAACGCATACTTGTTTTCAACCATCAATATAACCACGTATCAATAAATAATTCTAATTACAATCATATCAACGAGCACACATTATTCACTTCAACCATCCGCACGTAATCCGGTTACCCTCAGGTGTAAAAACGAGGTACGAACTCAACGATCTCAACAGAACTCACAACATCCACAACCCTAATCATAACATTGGTGGCAGCGGAACCCCTCGTTTACCGAATTATAGTGCTAAAAATAAGTGAATCCTACATCATTACATATACGCGACAAAAGTGATCCGCAATTTCTGAATACACATTTCTTCATGGAAAACTTTCCATACTCCAAATCATTGTGACAAGTCGTAAAAACCTACCGACAGTAATTATACTACTCCGAAAGCCATAAATTTGAACACAGAAATACCGAACGAAGACACAAACTACGAATATACAAATCTACATAATACAAAGTGCATATATACATACATCAAAGTGAAATATAACAAAAACTACAGAAAATATCCCAGCAATAAAATCAAAGTTGCTAAAAAGAAGTGCCAACAACATCCTCAAAGGCATCTCGCCCCACAAAGATTCACCTGAATCCACCGATTAGCAACCTCGCTACAACGAAGTCCGTACTCCCCAGCCGACGGCAAGACATCTTAACTCATCACGACATCCTAGATCCAACGCAGTTCTACACAACAACTCCACCCTCGGAAACACCGACACAGATTCGTACTCAAAATGAAAATCATTCTAATTTTGATCATCAGCCTGTAAGTTACTTTTAATTTTACACTAAGCAAACAGTTTTAGATCGAAATAATCCAACACACAAATCGCCAAAATGACGGACAATGAATCCTCATCCGGAACGCAAACAGAAGTTCCATATTGGTCTCTTAAAGACATATTAGATACGATTCCATACTTTGACGGTCGAAACGTGAATATAAATAACTTCATTAGAAGCTGCGAAAATGCAAGACCTCTTGTGAAACCATCACAAAGTCCGATATTAACGCGAATGGTACGAACTAAAATTTACGGAACCGCAGAATCCTATTTAGGTAGTAAAGAATATAATACACTTGACGAAATTTTAGCAGTTCTAAAGAGAGCATTTTTACCTAAAAAGACCATATTCGAATGGCAAACCGAGTTGAACAGTGTTAAACAGAAGAGCGACCAACGTGTTTTGGATTATAGCACTAAAGTCGAAGATATCTTGTACAACACAATACAAGCCATCAACAATTCACTCACCAACACAGACACAACTAGCATGATCTCGGCAATTCAGGACAACGTATTAAAATGCTTCGTTAGAGGCCTAATTCCCGATATAGAGTTCAGAGTGGCTGGTACGCACCCGACCACTTTGACCCAGGCAATTGAAATAGCCCTCACAGAAGAACAAGAATTTTTAAATCGCAACCCCCTTGACAATAGTAATAATAGTAAAAATAACACTAACCGTAACAATAATAGTAATAACCAGAAAACACAACAAAACCAATCACAACCCCCAAACACACAACCAAACAGACGATTCAACAACCACCCTCAAAATCCATCAACTCCTCGGAATCCAAACCAACGACCCGAACCTAATCAAAATCCTGTAACTTGTACTTACTGTAACCGCAGAGGTCACACAGAAGACATTTGCTATACCCAAGCCCGCGATATAAAACAAGCTAAATACTGTACATATTGCCAGAGACATATTGCCACACCCTAAACGAGTGCCGCTCTGCTAAAAACCAACAACAACCTAACCAATCACAACAGTCAAATCAACAACAACAATCTGATCAACCACAACAGTCTAATCGATCAAACACGCAATATTCTTCAATATCATGTAATTATTGCAAACGCCAAGGACACACAATCGAAAATTGTAGAAAACTCGCCTATAATAAATCACGCAACCAACAATCACAGCCTCCTTTAAACTCGAACACCGTCCGCCGGGAGAACGCGCCGACGGATCCAGAACAAACACAACAGCGTTCAACGATACAATAAATCATGTCTTCGAGACAGAATCAAAATCAATAAACGAGCTACTACCAGTCATTGAAATCGATATAACAGAATTAAAAACAAAATCAAAATTTGTAATAGATACTGGTGCAGACATAAATATCATCAAACTCAATCGCTTAAAAGAGGAAACAAAACGTGACGAAAATAAAACGCGAAAAATGACGGGAATAACAGATGGATTTATTAGTACCTTAGCTGAAACCAAATTAAAAATCAACGACAATCACCACGAATTTCATATTGTCCCCGACGACTTCCCAATAGCTCAAGATGGCATTATCGGACAACCCTTGCTATCCAAAGAAAAAGCTCTAATTTCTTACAAATCCAATACGCTAACTCTGATAGATACAGTAATTCCCTTCAAACTCCAAAAACATAATTCACATACAATCGCCGAGACCATCACAATACCAGGCCGTACAGCCCAAGTAATCCCTATTAAAATCGCAAATTCAGAAATCAATCAAGGTTACGTAGATACAATCAATCTAGGTCACAATATCCACTGCGGTAAAGCACTCCTAACAAATAGAAACGGTCAAGCATGCATATACGCGATCAACTCAAACGAATCAGCTGTCGAAATAAGAGTGCCGACAGTAACCCTAGAACCTGTGCTCGAAACATTTAGTACACTCACACGAGAAACTACTACAGAACGCCCAGCGCTCGAATAAATCTCAAGAACTCACGGTGACATATACAATTCTACAGGCGCAATCATTCATTTCATACCACAAAATTTCCAAATATTACGAGGAATTTCGGTCAAATTACTAGAAGCCTGCAATCTGAATGAATACGAGCTCATCACCTACGCAAAAAATAGTATAGTCGGAGCTACTATAAAAGATACAATCTCTAACACCTCACAAGTATTATACCACTCAATAATCATGGAAACATATTACAGTGACACAGACGATATAATGATTACGAAAACACTCGATACCCTAAAAAACCATTTACTAACGCAAAACACAAAATCAATCTCAATTCCTGACCTATCTGACGAACTAGGCAAACAAAAATGGGATAACATTTTGAAAATAATAATCTCAACCTTCAATAACACAAATATTACAGTAAAAATCTACGATACTAAACCTCCTAACCCGACTCAAAATACTCACGAAAATCCAAACGTGTTAACAATAAACGACACAATCGAACCTAACGCTACTACAACTGCCAATAATAATAACAATAAATCCGAAAGATTAACGATCCTTAAAAACTTGATGCATCTAGATCACCTAAACAACGAAGAAAAAGAATCCATACTCGCACTTACCACAGAATTCAACCACCTATTTTTCTTACCAGGCGACAAATTATCACATACGCCCTTAGCAAAACATTCAATTCCAACCACAGACAACATCCCGATCAACGTAAAACAATATCGATATCCAACCATCCACAAAGACGAGATACAGAAACAAGTTTACGACTTATTAGACCAAAATATCATCAAACCATCATCCTTTCCTTATAACTCCCCCGTGTGGATCGTACCTAAAAAACCAGGTGCGGAAGGCAACAAAAGATGGAGAATGGTTATAGATTTCAGAAAACTCAACGAAAAAACCATAGGCGACGCGTATCCCCTGCCAAACATAAACGACATACTCGACCAGTTAGGAAACGCTAAATATTTCTCAACCTTCGATCTCGCTTCAGGCTTTCACCAAATCCCCATGGACCCAATTGACGCCCATAAAACAGCTTTTTCAACTCCACATGCCCATTACGAATTTAATGACATGCCATACGGACTCAAAAACGCCCCGGCGACATTTCAAAGACTGATGAACCAAGTTTTTTCCGGTCTAGAAGGAAACATTGCATTCGTATATTTAGACGATATCGTTATCTACGCACACTCCATAGAAGAACACGAAACTAAATTCAGAAAACTAGCCAATCGACTACAATCAGCGAATCTAAGTCTACAAATTGGAAAATGCGAATTCCTAAGAAAAGAAGTAGTCTACTTAGGACACATTATTACAGAAAACGGTGTAAAACCAGACCCTAAGAAAATAATAGCAGTCAAATCATATCCAGTTCCTAAAACAGCCAGACAAATCAAACAATTCCTCGGTCTAGTCGGCTATTACAGACGCTTTATCGAAAACTTTTCAAAAATATCGAGACCATTAACTACACTTCTCAAAAAGAACGTTAAATTCCTCTGGACATCCGAACACCAAATGGCCTTCGAAACCTTACGAGACTTGATATGTATATCCCCTATATTACAATATCCTAAATTCGATCAACCATTTATCTTAACAACTGACGCATCTAAATATGCGATAGGCGCCGTACTCAGCCAAGGTAAAATAGGAGAAGACTTACCGATAGCCTATACTTCGCGGACACTAAACAAAGCAGAATTAAATTATTCCGTAATCGAAAAAGAACTACTAGCCATCGTATATTCAGTCCACCATTTCAGACCTTACTTATATGGACATAGATTTACACTTGTTACCGATCACAAACCTCTCGTCTGGGTCAGCAGCGTCAAAGACCCAACCTCACGATTGATCGTGAGATGGAGATTCAAACTAGAAGAATACGACTATGCTGTCGTATACAAAAAAGGACAAATCAATTGCAATGCAGACGCACTATCACGCAATCCACCTGTAGATGCTAATAAACTACTACCAATCAATGCAAAACGCGACCGAAATCCGAGCACAGATAGTATATCAAATCCTGACGCGAAACGAAGAAAAGAAGCACACCAATTCCCAACTCACCCGCGACAAAGTACAGATGAATCACCAAACCCCGCTCCCGTAAAGAAATATAAAGGCGACATCGATACAAATACAGACAACGACGAACCTACACATACCTCCATGGATTGTCTACTATCAGCAAGAGAAATAGTAAACTTCCCAAATAGACCCCTAACAAACTATTCACAAACCGACAGTTCTGTAGATAATCAAATACTCACAAAGAGACTAATTCACCTACCAGACAAACATACAGGAAATAATTCATCAACTGATACCGAAATGGAGAGTCTGTTAGACAACCTGACCACATTTTCAGAAGATCCATCCACAGGCGACTCGACAGACAGTTTCCCGATGCCTAAAAAACCAATTAACGTTTCAAAATCTACTAAAACAATAAAAATCGATTCATCTACGGACACCTCCGCTGATAATTTACCATTGTTCAAGAGAATCGATCAAAAACGAAACGCTACGTATACAGATATTTCCCCAGACAATCTACCTCTAAATAAAAGATTACGAAATACCGAACGCTATTCGAACAGAAACACTTCATTCAGCAAGCCTAATCTCACTCCAAACAGTCCTAGCGATAACCCAGACTCAAGTAACACGCGCGAAGAAAAAACAACGTACAGCGAACGCACTAGCGCACGATCTCCAACACACGCATACAAATATAAACTACGACCAAAAAAGCCCAAATCTCCCCCACTACCACTTGACACATCGTCAGACGACGACCATATCCCTTATTATAAACAAAAACTCCCTACCTCCAGTGAATCGTGGACCTCGAACCGCAAGAATCGTACTTCGAAACAAAAATCGCCCGTTTCCAGTGAATCAGAGACCCACAAAACGAATTATAAAAAATCATATTCAGACGTCGTGAAAGAAAAACAACGAACAACAATACCCAAAACTACCACTCCAAGAGAACACACTACATGCCCAATCACAGAATCCATTTACCATAACCCATCCTACAAACAATTTCGAGAAGTCTCAAAACTCTTACCAGATTTAGAAAACCAATTCATAACAGAGATAACCGAAGATTTATTTACAAAAGACGACAATTTAGCACATTGCATCCCAGCTGACTGTCTAATCGGACAAGGTATAGCACAAGAAATGATTGAACGGAACATTATAAATCGCGACGTATTAGAATCAAAGAACCCCCGAGTAGGTGACATCATAGTAACACCGTACAATAATATCAAAGTGTATAACTTAATCACCAAAGCGGAATTTTTCAACAAGCCCACGTACGAAACTATGTATAATATTATATGTAAGCTCAGACAAAAACTAGAATCAGACAATGTACAGTCGATATCTATACCAAAAATAGGTAGCCGACTAGACAAACTAAACTGGAAGACCGTTCGATCAATGATTTACTTCGTTTTCCAAAATTCAGACGTAAAAATAACTATTTGTGATTTCAAACCAAGTCAAAGAACCGCACCACATCCAGAAAATAACCCCGAAAATCCAAACTCAAATAACGAAAATTTCATACAAACCGAACATACAAACATACCTGAAAATCCAAAAAACAACTACACAGAAACAAACATACATAAAAACCCGAATAATATTCCAGAAAATAATGATCCCCCTCCAAACGTTAACCAAAGCTCACACAACATCGAAGAAACGAGTTTAGATAATACACGACAAAATCCACCTCAAAACCCCATTCCACATTTCAGCCAAATAGATCCAACGCCAACAGCGACCAATATCAAAGAAACAAACGACGATATTCTCATGAAAAAAGATAACTATGTACACTGCATGCCAGCTGACTGCATTATAAAAAAAGGAGTTGCTAAACAATTAATCGATATTGGCAGCCTAGATACAAATTTCCTAAAATCTCAAAACCCAGAAATAAATAGCGTAATCATAACACCAAATAATAAAAAATTCATCTTCAGTCTTGTAACACAAAACAAAAACTACGAAAAATCAACGGTAGAAGGAATACATAACACACTAATTATTCTTCGTGACATACTACAAACAAAACACATAAAATCCTTTTCAATTTCTAAAATAGGCAGCGGATTCGACAAATTAAATTGGTTCGCAATAAAAAATATTCTCAGAAAAGTCTTCAACTACACGGACATTACAGTTAACATATGCCTCAACGAAATCAACGTTCCTAAACCAGAACTACGCCAAGACATAATTCGCGAAAACCACGAATCCGTAATAGCTGGCCACAAAGGAATAACTAAAACATTTAAACGAATCCGAGCAATATATTTCTGGCCGAACATGAAAAACGACATAGGAAAATTTATAGAATCATGCGAAAGCTGTCAAAGACGAAAACTTGTCAAAAATAAAGTCAAACTTCCGATGGTAATAACCGACACACCGACAACCGCTTTCGAAAAAGTCTCATTAGACATTGTCGGACCCTTACCAACTTCAAACTCACAAAATAAATATTTACTAACAATCCAAGATAATCTAACCAAATATTCAGAAGCAATACCACTAAAAAACATGACATCGACAACAATCGCCAAAGCATTCGCAGAAAATTTTATTTGCCGCTACGGAGCACCCGAATCAATCCTAACAGACCAAGGTCCAAACTTTCTAAGTCCCGTGATGAAACAATTAGCAAAAATCTTCAGAATCAAACAAATCAAAACAACAGCTTACCATCCCCAATCCAACGGTTCCCTCGAACGCAGCCATCAAGTCTTAATCGAATACTTAAAACACTACATTAATAATAAAAATAACTGGGACAAATGGATTCGCTTTGCAATATTCTCGTACAACACATCAGTACACGAAGGTACCGGTTACACACCACACGAACTCATTTTCGGAATGATAGCGCGCCAACTATCAAACATACGCCTAGACAAAAACGTTTCAAACAAATATGAAGAATACCTCCAAGAAATAATAACCCGACTCAAAGAAACTAGACAGGACGCTACAAACAATCTAAAAAACGCAAAATCAAAATCAAAATTGAGATACGATAAACACATAAACGCGCACAGCTTCCAACCAGGACAATATGTCTATTTGATCAACGAAACAAAAAAGAAACTAGACGACCACTATAAAGGCCCATACAAAATAATTCGAATAATTAACAACATTAACGCAGAAATTCAAATAAACGACAACAAAACGAAAATAGTCCACATAAATAAAATCAAACTAGCCAAATGATAATTAATTAACAGAAATATAAACCAATAAACAAATATAAGAAGGAAAATAACAACACCAAAACAATCCCCATATCCCGAACAAATCAATACTTAACATTTATTAATATAAAACACAATAAACAAACTCAAAATTGAAATTAATTACCTAAGCTTAACTTACTTATTAATCTTACCTAACATATAAACAACAACTCAACTAAAACGAGAATTAAGATAGAAATACAAATACAAAAAAAAAAAAATTAATAATAATAATAATAATAATAATAATAATATATATATATACAACGCTACAACTAGCACGGACCCCCAAGGACCGGAACCAAAACTCCACCCGGATAACATACCCGGCCCTCCACGGAGAGGTACGCTTCGAAATTTTCCCTACACAAAGCACACCCCATCCGGGGGACAACGTCTAAAGAACGACGGCATCGACGGCACAACGAAACACCGTCTTGATGTAATGCCCAGCGATGGATCCGGAATTCCTCATAGCGGATCAACGCTGAGCGATGGCGTCGATAGCAATTGTCGCACACCCTCTCTCCAGTGTGCAACACAAGCCACCCAGACCCCATGAGACACGAACCGCCGTGGTTCCAGGCCTCACGCAGGATCTGCTCTCTCACACTCCAAGAATCGGCGTACGGCACCCTCAGTTCGCGGATTGCCCGCCTCGTACCAGCCACCACCCCGGCCTCATTCAATTTTTCATCAAAAACTAAACAAAAAAAAAAACCCGAGAAATAAGAATACCAACAAAACCGACATTTTAAACAACAACCACGAAATCCCTTACCTCTTTCGAAAGCCGCCATTTCACCAAATCCCAAACTCATAATGATGCAGAATACAAAAACCTCAACCGAACGCTTCGAATACCAAGAGACGAATGAGACCGAACCACCAAAACCGACC
Source organism: Tenthredo amoena (assembly GCA_963966615.1). Taxonomy (NCBI): domain Eukaryota; kingdom Metazoa; phylum Arthropoda; class Insecta; order Hymenoptera; family Tenthredinidae; genus Tenthredo; species Tenthredo amoena. The sequence continues at coordinate 85,906 of OZ016499.1, read as the reverse complement.
GTATCAGCAAAATCTAAACTTATAAACACCAATCACCACCCCCACTCATAACGAAACCCAGACACACCATATACCGACCGTAAACGAATACATTTTCAGAGCTACATTAGCTGAGCAAGACGAAATCAGAAGCCTATACCAAACATCAATGTTCAAAGAAAACCCTGGCATCTACTACGAGCACGTACAGAACCTCAGAACCTACAACGACGAATGGACATTAATAAACTTTATTGATTTAGATAACCTAAACGAAAAATTCGAAACACTAAAAAAATATTTAACCACAATAAAACAACAATGCGACTCATACGTAAGCAGGTGCGACATGCACGAACATATAGGAATGATCCAGAATCGTATATCAGTAGTAATAGAACAACAGAATCAAATAGAAACTCTTGTAGGCAAACACGACGACAGCAACATACAACAATATCTCACACAATACATCAACCACAAACATAAAAGATCACCACCATTCCAATTCATAAGTAAAATCAGTAAAACACTATTCGGAACTTTAGACGCAGACGACGCAGAATATTACAACGAACAAATCAAAAAATTATACGTAGACAACAACCACCTCGCTTCACTACTCAAAGAACAAACACACGTTGTAAAATCTACCCTAGGAGCACACAGAATACAACTCAAAGAACTTATGGACCAAATCAAAGAAATAAAGCAAGTAGAATTACATTACCTAGTCGACACCATAAACAAAAACGAGAGGGCTAATAAAGGAAATAACCTCCTCCTCAAACACCTCATACAACTAGACCAATACACTAACGAATATGAACTAGACCTCAATAGCCTAATCGACGCAATCTTATTTGCAAGACAGGGACTACTCCACCCCAAAATCCTAACACCCGAACAAATCATGTCAACAATCAGACAAATACAGAGCCACAACCCTACGAAACAATTCCCAGTTCCACTAGAAAACGAATACGCACAGGAATTAATAAGACTCTCAAGACTCGACATAACTTACATAGATACCAAAATTATATACATTATTTCAATACCACTACTAAACACCAATACCTTCAATATCTACCGACTAATTCCGATCCCAGTAAAACAACACTATGACACCACGGACGACAAGTTCGCATACATTAAACCAAGCAGCGACTACATAGCAATAACAAGAGACAGAACATTATATTTCAAATTAACCGAATTAAAATTCAATAATGTATGATGTCGTTAGAAATGTACATCTGCAGACAAAATCAACCACTATTCCACACGAACAACCACATCACTTGCGAAATAGGATTATTCATCCAACCAACGGAAACAGATATCAAAACATGCGACGTCAGACTCGGAACCTTCAACGGAGTATACTGGACAGAACTAACTACATCCAACTCTTGGATCTATTCTTTGACAAAACCAGAAGTCATGCATATCGTATGCACAGATGAAAATCCAATCCAAATATTGAGCGATTCCGGAATACTAAAACTAAACAACAAATGTACAGCAAATTCTAACACAATCACCCTATCCACAACCAAACACTACCAAACAACGGAAACCCACTCCTATGCACCGAAATTCAATTTAAATATCTCAGACTTCTATAACCCATCCGAAAACGAAGATCCCAAAAATTTATTCCTTATCCCTATAGCAACACTCAACAAAACCCCATACCTTAACTCTAAAGATTTAACTTCAAACGGCTTGACACTCGACGATATCATCAAACAAACAAACGAAATAACTAAACATAAAGAATCCACGGATAACGAAAACCGTATCGAAAGCATATTATATTACGTTTCTTCTGTATTCGGATCATTATCACTAATGTACATCGCAAACGAATTCTCGATACTAAGCAAACTATTGAAAATTTTTACAACAATTCAAACCCTCTGTCAACGAAACGAACCAAATAATCAAATAGTTAGCTACCGTGGAAATCAGGATCAAACCGAACCAGATAACCCACAAGAAATAGCTACACGACCACGAACACCTCACACGCAAATCATCATTCAGCAGGCCAACCCCCCAACAACTACTACTACCCCTATCACACCAAACGTAGAAATTATCGAAACACCTCATACATCCTTTTACGCGACATAAGAAACGCTTCACAAAACCTAACAAAACTTCTTATATATTATAATACCTACAACGCTAAGATAGCATATACAGGGTGACCCAAAAGTGCCGCACCTCCTTGAATAGGCGGGTTCCTTATCGAATTCTAAGACGGAAGTTCCTTTACGAAAACTCTCCAAGGCCAACGGTTTTCGAGTTATTCAAAATCGCGATTGACGAATGAGAGCGTTTCTTATCATCGTGATAGTGCCGGCTCAAAAGCAAGCCATGGGCAGAGCCCGTAGTATCTTTTTTATTAGCTTGGACGACCGCTATTTTTATTATTATTGAATTCAATTTGTATTTTCGGTCGTCCAGGTCGATTGCACCGTAGTTCCTGACGCCCAGATCTATCGGGTCATGGTCTTCGCGGTCTAGGCTTCATCCGGCGTAGTTTACGTCAACCGTTCCATAGTTTTAGCGGTCCAGGTCGTCCACTCCATAGTTTCTTGCCGTTCACGTCAACCGCTCCATAGTTTCAGCGGTCCAGGTAATTCGCTCCATAGTTTTAGCCGTCCAGGTAATTCGCTCCATAGTTTTAGCCGTCCAGGTCATCCGCTTCATAGTTTTCGGCCGACTCATGTTTTTCGGGATCTATCTAGCTACTAGCTACCAATGAATGGAGCGGTTGACCTAGACGGCCGAAAACTATGAAGCGGATGACCTGGACGGCTAAAACTATGGAGCGAATTACCTGGACCGCTGAAACTATGGAGCGGTTGACGTAAACTACACCGGATGAAACCTAGACCGCGAAGACCATGACCCGATAGATCTGGGCGTCAGGAACTACGGTGCAATCGACCTGGACGACCGAAAATACAAATTGAATTGAATAATAATAAAAATAGCGGTCGTCCAAGCTAATAAAAAAGATACTACGGGCTCTGCCCATGGCTTGCTTTTGAACCGGCACTATCACGATGATAAGAAACGCTCTGATTCGTCGATCGCGATTTTGAATAACTCGAAAACCGTTGGCCTTGGAGAGTTTTCGTAAAGGAACTTTCGTCTCAGAATTCGATAAGGTACCTGCATATTCAAGGTGGTGCGGGAATTTTGGGTCACCCTGTATATGAGGGTGATTAAAAAAAAAAAGAATTTTTTTTTTAATTCATAACAGGTTCAAAAGTTTCATTTAGGTATAAAAATACGCCTGTTAAAATTTGAGCCCTTAATATTAATATTAAGAGGTGGCTCATCGCAAATTTCTATTTCCCATTTAAATAACACGCGAAAATTTGTTTTTGCTACTTCGGATTCTTATAACTAGCTAAGGATACGTCATACAGAAAATCTACAAACATATTTTTGTAGGGAATTGAATGCTCTACAAAAAGGGTCTCCTACACTTTTTTGATAAACTCAGCCATTCAAATGATATTCGAGTTCGAAGAACCACCTTTCTGTCAAAAAATGAGTTTCTATAATAAGTTTATCAAAAAAGTGCAAGAGACCTTTTTTGTAGTGCGTTTAATTCTCTACAAAAGTATGCTTGTATATTTTCGGTATGACGCATCGTTAGGTAGTTCTAAAAATCGGAAGAAGCAGAAACAAATGTTCCCGTGTTATTTAAATGGGAAATGGATAATATTACCGAGGTATAAAATTCCAAAAAAAAAAAAAAATTTCTATGATATTTAAACGAAAAATCGAAAAATGCGATGAGCTACCTCTAAAACTTAAAGTAAAGAGCTCATCTCTTAACAGAAGTTTTGTTTTGACATACCCGGACACACTAATATTGTAACTTTTTTGATGTTGTTTGCGTCACGGGAGTGGCGCAAACAAGAAGTTATTGTGAGTTTTTTATCTAATAATGTTTAGAGCCGCTCTATCGAATCTAGTCTGACGGGTTTCTAATGCGGACTTGGGAGTAGAAGACTCCGAAGCCGCCAGTGCATACCTGGGTGTGCAGATGCACGCCAAGGATGCCAAGTATCCCTGGTCGCGGACTTGGGAGTGGAAGACTCTAAAGCCGCCTTTACATACCTGGATGCGCAACTGCACACCAAGGATGCCTTGATCTTCTAATCGCGGACTTGGGAGTAGAAAACTCCGAAGCCGCCTCCCTCAGACCTGGGTGCGCTTGACACACACCAAGGCTGTCGCAGACTTGGGCGAGTAAACTCGCCAAAGCTGTCTTTTAGCTAAGGTGGAAATAAGTCGCGATGTATAAGGAAAACTCGGGGTAAAGAAGCCTGCGTCGTATGCTTTAACTTAGATTTTAATGCAAAACCATTTGCGTGAACAAAAAGGAAAATAAAATATGTACAAGAAATAATATGAAATGATAACAAACTGGTTCCCTAAGGTTGCAACCGAAATCTATAAAACTAAATATAAAGCTAATATAAACAGTGTTTTTGTTTGGGTTTAGGTTTGATTACCATGGATATGCTAAGTTTGAAATGAGAGTATGTGTTGTATAATTTGAGCAAAGAAGGAAAATGGATTCTAAGTATTAATAAAGTGACTCGACCGAAATAATATAATTTTAACTATTATTCCAAAAACTAAATGATTCTAATAGTTCACCGGGCGCTTTGCCTCGGAGACTCGTTACTGAAGAGAGAATGAGCCAATAAGGCGCTATGCCGTGTATTGCTGCTGGTCTGAGTGGCGTCGCGACTTATATATTCGTCGTGACGTCACTCAGGCCAGCGTAGTTGTTGACAGTGTGGTGCCGTGTGCACGCTTGCTTTGGTTTGAATTGTAACGGCACAGGCCTGGGTAGGCCTGGCACGTTACAATATATGTATATATATGTATAATGAATGATTTATTCAATTTGGTTAGACTTGGAAGGATTTGAAAACCCGTGCACGGACCAAGTTGACGCATATTGTGACTACCAGGAACAGAACTCGCAATTTCCCAGACGACACCGAACCGCTGACTGAGGACGAAAAAAAAGTATTGTCCACCATAGGTTCCGCTGTGGTCGAGGGACATATTGGTGTTCGCGACAGCCTGCCTGCGAGTGTGGTAATAATTTTTGAATTACATAAAATAGCGCAAAATATGAACAATAATTATAAATTTATTTAAAACAGTGTAATTTAATCTAAACCTACTATAATAATAAACCTAAAAATGACAATCTGAATAATAACATCCTAAAATATATCACTTCATCCACAAGTCGTCGTTGAGGAGACTGATCAATGGGGATCAAGATGTCCTGCTGCAAGATAATCGACACGAAAAGTCCTTCTTCGAGCACTTTAAAATTGAGTCTGACACATACACACACGAACAGTCATTACCTGCAGATACACTACCCCAGCACATACCAATTGCATCATCGTCCACCACTCAAGTATCACCTTACACAAGGCACACAAACATTATCATCATCCAAAACAGAAGCACTACTCGCACACACGACACAAACAGGGTCATTACACGTACACACACAACAAACATCATCATCACGCACACAACAAACATCATCATCACGTACACAACAAACAACAGCATCATCATCACGCACACAACAAACAACAGCATCATCATCACGCACACAACAACCAACAGCATCATCATCACGCACACAAGCATCTCACATAACATTATCACCCGCAGACACAGTACTCGAACACATTCCAAAAAGAGCACCGTAGAGGCGGAACTGTGATTCTAGGATGGCACAGTTTGTGGCTCTGCAACACAAACAGAACGAAATACTAAAGGTTAGATCTTATTGAATATATAGTATTTCAAATTTTTCATGATTCTGATCTTACACATTGTAAATTTGTATAATTTTTTTCATAGACAATGGCGCAGGCAATGTTAATATTGGCGCAGAATGAATCTAAACGGCTGGATATTCCACGGGAGCTGTTGATGAAACGTAGACGCAAAGATGAGCTTCCTGAAATTAACGACGAACTTTAGGCATTTTTCAAAATTTAAAATAACAACACATGGCATTCAATTCATAATAATATCCAAATCATTTTCCAATAAACAATAATGAATATATCATCAACGATGAATACTTAACTTATTTTCGGAGTATATCTGAAACATTCCTCTACGAGGGTGTGGTTGGAGTGTGCAACGGGTGTTCCACCTAAACATTATTAAAACGTTAAAAATGATAAATATCGAACCAAGTGTATACTAAAACATATTTCATTAAAAAGAAAAAGGTGTCGAACCTAAAATAGCGTTCGGTTCACATGGAATACCCCTCAACCATCTCATTGAGCATAGCGGTCGTGGACAATCTGCTCACGTACACGCCGACCTTCGCCAAGAGGTAGTACTGGTGCTTCTGCAGGTTCGGGCACAGGCATAGGCACGTCGACAGGAGGAGCGTATTCTTCTGCAGGAATGTCGTCCAATGGCAAAACACCATAGTGTAAGGGCATATTGTGCAATGTTGCACATGCGTTCACTATGTTGCCTGCCGATTCGGGGTCGTACATAAGCACGCGTTGCTATTGCGTTAAAAAAAAAAAGAACTCTATTATGTAGTGTCCAAAGAATATTTGAAAATTATTACATTAATTATATTACTTAATTCATAGTTGAGCAACTTGTGACAAATCGTAGTTCAAATAATACATAACCAACCTTTGACAAGCATCTCCAGACCGCCTTGAGCACTCCAAAACACCGTTCAATAACAGAACGTGCCTTGCAATGAGCTGCGGTGTATGCAAACTCAGCGGTGCCTACTTGAGCGTTGGTGATTGGCGTCATAATCCATGGCTCTAGTGGATAGCCCGAATCTCCTGTAAACAGTATAGTGAATATGGTTGAGGAATATACTACTACGGTGCTTTGGGATGTACACACTATGGCAGGAATTATTCTGTACAATGAGTATTCACCTAGCAACCATGTTCCACGTTCCCCGTCCCCATAGCACATTTCCATGAGCGTCCTCACAGGAGACTGCGTCCAAATAGCAGCGTCATGACGTGAGCCAGGAAACCTTGCATTGACGTTCAATATTTTGAGATTTGGATCACATACCTGAAATTGATCACGGTTGAAAAAATTTTACCAGGTAGTACTACTTAGAGCGAATGCAAGCAATGTGTTAATCTTAACTAAGCATCTGCACGGTCAAAGAGTGGTAGCCGTGGTGGCTCACATATGCTTCCTCGTGCTCTCGAGGAGCTAGAATTGCAATGTGTGTGCAATCTATAGCACCAATAGCTCCAGTGAACGGTTGAGGTGCACGTGCAAATTTCAGTCGAGCTTCCTCTCGCTCCTGTGGTGTTGCCGGGAACTTGATCCATTGCTGAAGCAAGTGATCGTTGATTGCCGTCGATACTGATTTCAAGCAGCGACTAACCGCAGTTTGGCTAATCGCCACCATGAAATCTTGCCCTATAGCACGCTGGTATGAACCAACGGCATAGAACCGTACCGCACACAGGACCTATCAAGTACAAGTTTATACTCTATACAAACTGCACATTCTTCATTGAAGTGTCTCCAATTAAAAATTTTTTAAAACATTTAGTACAAATTGAAATCTGTCAAAAAGAAGTGTAACAAGTCATTCTCACTTGGCATTCGACTGATAGCCCATGGGAACGATCTCTTTCAAGATGTGGTCGAAGGTGGTTGATTAAATCGCTAGCCAACTCTCTTGAAACCCTAAATAGTTGACGAAATTGAACTTCAGGAAGTTCAAACGGGTTTTGGTCGTCACGTAGTTGTCTGCGGTTAACCATCAGTTCAGCCACCGCGTCTTCTTCCTCCTCCGCATCAAGTACGTCGTTGGCTAACCACCCCATAGCCATCTTTGAATTATACAATCATTATTGATTAATGCGATCGCTAACGAGTCAAATAAACCATAGAAATACATGAGTAAAGGTGAGCCCTATTCATTGAAAATGGTGTAGTCCATCGAAAATAAATCTGTGATGCATGAATGGAGACTACGGAGTATGTAAAAATCGTATCAAAAAAGTATGAATCTAATTGAAAAATTAAAATGCTTGTGAATGTTGAAATATATTTACATGGAATTCTGAAGTGATGAATGAAACATGCTTTTCACAACATTTGCAATATAGAAGACGGAAATATTTAATGTCTCACGTATGAAACGATATGATTTGTAAGATTTTAATGTCAAACTATACGAAGATTCAGTAATGATTGAATAAATTGAATACACAATGAAAATAATGATTTTAAGGGCTATACCGTTGAACAATGAATGAAAAATAATGTATAATATATTTATAAATGCGACGCCACACTAACCTCGATGTATAAATTGGAATTATTTATTTATGTAATTGAAGGGACAGCACTGGAACCCTGCAAAAGACGACTAAGAGACGATAGCTATATCGAAAAATATATTATGCACTCAATGTAAGGTTATAAAATAATAGATTATAAACTAATCTTACACTAAGTACAAAGTCAAGACAATAAAATTAAGCTGCGGATGAAGAATATCAGTTAACAATATAAATGGCAATGAAACTTGAAGTTAAATCGCACTATATTGAGTGTTTAAAACTTTTGGAAGCTGAATATACGTGTATCGTAAACAATGGTTGCGTATATAAAGCGACGCTAACAGTTTTTTTGGCGCCAACCGCTACGTAGGGTGTTATAAACTGTCTAGAGCGCCTACTCGATGTCGCTGGAACGCTATACCTATAACGTCTTGACATTGTTTAGGCGTTAACTATCTATAGTTTTAGCGCCCGGCGTAGCACGCTCCCGCCAACCGTATTTAAAGCCATTAGCGCCGTCATGCATCAATTTAAATAGTATTCATTTACGTACTTGCTTGATTTAGTCTGACACGTGTGAAAGATTTTGACTTCTTAGTATAGTAGATCGTGACGTGTGAGAAGTTTTGCTTTATCAATATGATATATTATTACGCGAGTAAAGTTTAAATAGGATTTTTTATTTACACATATTATTTATTTTATAGTCTGATTCCTTCAGATTCGTTTACGTAATGTATTTCAAAAATTTTATGTATTTTATTCGAATCAAATTAATTATAAAGTATATAATTAAACAAAAATATATGCGGCATTCCATGCCAACTCAACCTAGGTCTCTGACCATCTCGATTTGGCACACGATTTTTGATATAATTTTTTCATGCTCCAAAAAGCGCTTATATTTTTAAAAATATATTTTCTATCATGAATTTGGTTTGCTTATAATTTTTTTAAACAAACATATTCCGAATTCTCAAAAATACTGTATTAAATATAAAAATTTACGAGCAGAACATTGTATTTCGTTTGAGTGAATGTATTTTTGATTATAGTTATTATTGATAATTTTAAAATAGAAAAAAAAGTTTTTCTAACATTATGTCGACATTCTCACATCAATAATCTACGTTTATGTGATAAAAACTTTTATCAGAGAGTTAAATTGCAGACAAGTATCATTATAATGCGGTACCAAAAGTATGAACGTTCGCTTATGTAACACATGTAGAAAAAAAAATTAGTTCATAAATAAAAAATTGTTACTTACCTACTTCGTTATCAATTATTGCAGCTGCTGTCTTCCGAAACGCGGCAAATTATTTGAAGAAATCACAATTCACCATAGAATACGGAAATTCTGATAGATAAGTAACTCACTTATACCGAGATAACGCCTGACAACGGGGCGTTAACTTAACGCCGGGCGTTACGTAGCGCCAAAAGATCCAGAATCGCATACCAGGTCAATTATTGAAGCACCACCTGTTGATATTCGTTCATTGAAAGTTCTTCCGTCAAAACATCAGGAAAAAACTTCTGTAAAAAAATATTTTTGCCCATACTGCAAGAAACTACAAACTAAGTTTGCACGTCATCTCGAATTAAAACATGCATCAGAGGCTGATGTAGGAAAATTTATCAAATTACCAAAAGGCAATTATGAGAAAGCTAAAATAATTGAAACCATTCGTAAATATGGAAACTTTCTTCACAACACAGATTCCAGTCTCAACACAGGCGTTCTCATAACATGTAGACAGCGTCAGCCAAAATATGATCGCTTCGTTGAAGATTAAGTCTGTTGTTCTAGTTGCAAAGGTTTTTTCTCGAAGCAGATTCTGCGACTTCACGCCACGAAGTGCAATCCAACACGCAAGAAGGGCGTACGAGATTTCACCGTTATGAGCGGTTCCACGTCACTTCACTCGAAAATAAACCGTCAAGTCACGGATTTTTGCGCCATTCAAAATATCTTCAGAACTATGAAAAAAAAAAATATAATTTGAAGGATTTTGAAAAATTTTCAAAAATGGCGGAGTTAGAGCTATGTGAATTTTCGTGAACCGCTGTTGCACCGCTATGTTTAAAAATGGATATCTCCGAAAGTATTCAACGGAGCGAACTGAGCTTGGAATCATTTTGTTCGTAAAAGAATGCGCTTTTATGAAAAAAATTTCAATTCAAAAAAAAAAAATTCCTTCACTTTTTTTTCGTCGTTTGTTTTTTAAATTTTACTGCCATTTCCGCGGGACTCACAGAAATTCATGGAGATAATTTTTTTTAGATACCTGGATCCTTCCCCTCCAATCCTAAAAAAAAAAATTTACGGAGAAAATACCTGGGCCGAAGAAAAAAAATAAAACGTCTCGTCGCGCGTCGCCGCGCGCGCCAATCCACGTCCGCGCTACTCCCGCAAGCTCGTTGTCTTGCGTAGTGGAGTTATGACTGATGAATCTTTTGCAATATTTTGGTGGCTCTGAAAAGGGCCGATGTTTTTAGCGATGATTTGCTGGATGACACTGAGTAGGACACCTGTTTGAAATCAATTCATAATTTTCATCGAATCGAATTTTCCTGATGCGGAAAATAATTTTGTTTTGCCGAGTTTATGGGATATTAGAATGACCGCATGTAATTTCATAGTACCACGAACTGTCAATGCCTTATCGAATCGATTTTGTAAAATAGATTAATAATTGGGCATGTCTTATTTTCGCAGCATATCTTTTGCGTACTGTACGTCTGCAGAACATCAAGCGGAAGAATCTATTTGACAAAATCGATCCGATAAAGCATTGAGAGTTCGTGGCACTCTGAAATTACATGCGGTCATTCTAATATCCCATAAACTCGGCAAAACAAAATTATTTTCCGCATCAGGAAAATTCGATTCGATGAAAATTATGAATTGATTTCAAACAGGTGTCCTACTAAGTGTCATCCAGCAAATCATCGCTAAAAACATCGGCCCTTTTCAGAGCCACCAAAATATTGCAAAAGATTCATCAGTCATAACTCCACTACGCAAGACAACGAGCTTGCGGGAGTAGCGCGGACGTGGATTGGCGCGCGCGGCGACGCGCGACGAGACGTTTTATTTTTTTTCTTCGGCCCAGGTATTTTCTCCATAAATTTTTTTTTTAGGATTGAAGGGGAAGGATCCAGGTATCTAAAAAAAATTATCTCCATGAATTTCTGTGAGTCCCGCGGAAATGGCAGTAAAATTTAAAAAACAAACGACGAAAAAAAAGTGAAGGAATTTTTTTTTTTGAAATTGAAATTTTTTTCATAAAAGTGCATTCCTTTACGAACAAAATGATTCCAAGCTCAGTTCGCTCCGTTGAATACTTTCGGAGATATCCATTTTTAAACATAGCGGTGCAACAGCGGTTCACGAAAATTCACATAGCTCTAACTCCGCCATTTTTGAAAATTTTTCAAAATCCTTCAAATTGTATTTTTTTTTTCATAGTACTGAAGATATTTTGAATGGCGCAAAAATCCGTGACTTGACGGTTTATTTTCGAGTGAAGTGACGTGGAACCGCTCTTATGGGAAGGCGCTTAACAGGATACATTCACGAACTTGCCAACGTTGTCCTTCGTCGAACAGTCTTTCCCGTCATGCGAGATGATATGGTGGTGAGGTCTATTAAGTACGACGAACTAATAATTTTATATGGCAACAGGTTGTGCGACAAATATACCGATCCTCATCAACACGACATGATCAGAGCGCAATTGAGATTGCTAGGGCGGTTTAAATACGCTATAAAGCAGATCAACAAAGAAATTGACGATTTTGCATCTATTTTCCATCCTAAATACTATGACGATGCAATATTAGCCGTTAGAAAATGTGCTAAGTATAATTAGATTACTCACACGTTCGAAAAACCAGCTGTTGCTACTATGCTTGGTACATTATTAAAGAAGCGTATAGGTCGTCGTAAGGCTCAATGCATAAGAAAACAGAATTATGACGGAAAGCAGGTTGCTGAAGAGTTTCTGGTATTATTTGAAGATGACTATCCAACTACAATTAATAAGAAAGTTATGGCAGATCAAACTGAACAAAAACGCCAAAAACAAATCATTCTTCCTTCCAATCAGGATATTCGACGGCTGTACGACTTCTTGAGAAGAAAATGTCAAACAAGTTTGAAAACATTAGAAAAGCAATTTAACTTATCTGCATGGAAAGTCTTAACTGAATCTACGCTCATTTTAGTTCAAATTTTCAATCGTCGAAGGGCAGGAGAAATTGAAAGACTTCTGATCACTGACTATGAGAATCAAACGGAGCTTAATCAAAATGTGAATGCAGATCTCTATGCGAAACTGACTGATGAAGCTAGAGAATATGCAAAACAATTTGCGCGACTCACCATCCGTGGAAAGTTAGGACGAACAGTACCTGTGTTATTATATCCATTGCATATTTCATCTATCGATATGATTTTGAAATATCGAACTGAAGCAGGTATAAAAACCGATAATAAGTATATTTTTAGTGTGCCTACCACTAGTCATTTGAAAAAGAAGTACCTCAGAGCATGTATCTTAATGCGGAAATTTTCACAAGAATGCAGTGCTGTCATGCCAAGATCACTGACAAGGGAACATCGCCAAGTGTCCCCCTCCGATTTCAACGAAACTTCGGGAGATTGTAGAGGGGGTGAAAATATTCGACACGTATTTTTTTATATCTGCGGAACTCCACCCTAAGGGGGTGTAATCAACCCCTGAAAATTGAGGATTTCGCTATTCGATAGCTCGCGAAGAACGACCGGCCGAAGATTTTTGGCTGACAAGGTGCTACCGGGGGTTTTCGGGGTCGCTGATTACGAATACGAATACCATATCTAAAAATTTCGAATAAAAGACCCCACAAATTAACAACAATCTCATGACTAAAGAAAAAACTACGGTGTAGTAAATACATCGCCAATTCATGAATAACTTACTTTTGGAAATCGTTTTATTTATTAATATAATGGTGCGCTAGAATAGATATAACCGTGTAATGTATGCTTTGTTGATACGATAAAACGCGTTGTTTTTCACCAAATATCTATACTTGTGGTTATCAGCATAACATATTTTTCAGAACTATTTATTATTAATTACCATTACTCGTGATATAGGTCAGTAGAGATATATTTACCGTACATATTTTTGAACCAATATTTTTACGCAATATTGCATAAATATCAGAGAACACTTGGAAATTGCAGTTTTTGAAGATTTGATAGCAATTTCTGGAATTGAAATTATATCTTTATTGGAAAACAATGAAATCATCACGTCATATTCTTGCCATCTCCAAAAACACATTTCTATCTACTCATCTCCGTTTACCAATATGAATTTTTCAATGTTAACCTCACATTCGTAATCAGCGACCCCGAAAACCCCGGGAATACCGAATCTGAAGCAATCCGCACCATTATGGAAAAATTCAGTCCGCCATTTTAGGTCAGCCGTTTTGAATTTTCCAATTTTGACTGCAGATTTGAAATCAGCGACCCCGAAAACCCCGAGAATACCGAATCCGAAGCAATCCGCACCATTTTGGAAGAAGTCAGTCCGCCATTTTGGGTCAGCTATTTTGAATTTTTCAATTTCGACTGCAGATTTGAAATCAGCGACCTCGAAAACCCCCGGTAACACCTTGTCAGCCAAAAATCTTCGGCCAAAAAGCTATCGAATAGCGAAATCCACGATTTTCAGGGGTTGAATACACCCCCTTAGGGTGGAGTTCCGCAGATATAAAAAAATACGTGTCGAATATTTTCACCCCCTCTACAATCTTCCGAAGTCTCGTTGAAATCGGAGGGGGACACTTGGCGATGTTCCCTTGTAAGTTGGCTAACGAATTCGTGATCCATTTTTATTTGGAATGACGCTATATGTAAGATCTCTTTTGGAGGTTCTTGATCTGAAACTGTCTCGCCTGGGGAGATCAGTGGATTCCGGCTGAATAGATCGGCTACGACGTTGTCGCGTCCGCTGCAGTGAGAAATTTCGAAATTGTACTCCTGCAGGAATAGTATCCATCGTGTGAGGCGGCTGTTGTTAAATCGGGTTCGCATAAGAAATGATAGGGCCTTGTGATCCGATATCACGTGAAACTTGGTTCCGGATAAGTACGTACGGTATTTAGCGATTGAATATACAACTGCTAGGAGTTCCTTTTCCGTTACGGTGTAATTTTTTTCAGCGCGATTTAACCCGCGACTAACAAGTGATACTATTCTATGATTCCCTTCATCGTCGATTTGGTATAGTACCCCACTAATTCCGCGATCGCTTGCGTCGGTCTGTACCCTGAATTCTCTGTTAGGAATGAAATTAATCCTAAAATTACTGTATTTATAAATCTATTTTTCAACTTTTGGAACGCTATGTCGTGTTTGTCGGTACATGAATATTTTTTGCTTCGTACTCAATAAATCGCGAAATGGGTCGAGAAAGTTCGCGTATCTGACAATGAATCTACGGTAGTAATTGCATACGCCTGGAATTTGTCGTAATTGTTTTATATTCTTGGGCCGAGGAAATTTGCGGATTGACGCGACTTTCCCCGATTTGGGCTTACACCCGTTGTTGACAGAATGTATCCTACGAACGAGACCTCTGTTCGACAGAAAAAACTTTTGGATCGTTTAAGTGTGAATCCGTATTTTATCAGTCTACTGAATACTCGGTCTAAATGGTTTAAATGCTCTGAAAAAGTTTCTGAAGTTATTAATAAATCGTCAACGTAAATAGTTGTAAATTTGTCGAAATCATTGCCGATGGCAAGATTTACTGCGCGTATGAATCCGCTTCTTGCGGTTTTCATCCCAAATGGAATTCGTTTAAATTGGTAGAGAGAACCTTCGTGTAAGAATGCCATGTATTGACGCGAATTTTTTTCAAGTGGCACTTCCCAGTAACCTTGCACAAAATCAGTGGACGTGATGTACCTAACATTATTGAACTTTTAAATTATTTCGTCGATGGGCGGTGGACGCTCGTTATTGGCTGTCATGTGACTATTTAATTTCCGCGCATCTAAGCAAATTCGTATTGAATCGTCCTTTTTTATGACTGTGGTTACCGGATTAAGATACGGCGAGGTACTCCTTTCAATAATACCTTCTTCTAACATTTTACTGATTGTTTTTGCGACTGCTGGTCGACGTGCGTAAGGCACTGGGTAGGCGTTTGCCTTAAAAGGTCTGTTAGTATCTAAGCTAATTTTGTGTTCATAAACACTGGTGAATCCGGGCTTATTACTGAAAGCACGCTTATTTTTTTATTATTATTGCGGACAACTGTCTTCGTTGGAAGTTGTTCAAGGTTTCAATTTGGTTGACCATTTGTTGTATTTGGAGTTGAAAGTCGTTATTTAAACTTCCGCATGTCTCTGATGGAGATTGATGGCTTTTGCGGTTTTGATCAAAAGTCAGTGCATTAAAAAATGACGTTTCCTGACGAATTTCGTTATTATTTAAAATTTGAGACAAGCCTTTGATATGTGATTCTATTGCTAACTCTTCTGATGATATTTCTAAACTTTGACTATTGCGTTCCCGAGTTCTTCGTTTGAAGCTAACCCCTGGTTCTTGTATCGTAAAATCTTTGAATCGGATTTCTCGAGTGTCTAGGTCAATTGTTACTCGGTGCTCGTGAATCCAGTGGATCCCCAGTATAGCGTCTTCGAATGCTACCAGTAGGACGTAACACGGGGTTTCGATCTGATGTGGCCCGATCTCAATTTTAATTAGCGCCTGATTTTTTATGGTGGGTGATTTGTGAATAAACGGCCCCTCGTACCCTCATGTTTTGTACGGTTAGTGTCGGAATTTTTTCTGTTTTGGATAAGCGTTGGAATAACGCCTCGGAAATGCTAGTTTTATTTGACTCCCAGTGTCTAAAAGCGCAAAGATAGGAATATTATTTATTTTAAGCCTTAAGTGCGGGCAATTTAATTGTTCTGACTCTACTTTTGAATTTACAGGGATTTCCTCCACTTTTTTAATTAGGTCTTTGAACATAGATTTTATGGCATCCATCGAACCTAGGCATCGACCTCTGTCTAGATTCGTTCCCAGTTTAAACTTGACCCTGCTTTATTGTCGGGGTTTGTTTTGCGATACGGAGCTGGTTTGTCGTCACGCGGTACGTTTGGCCCCTTTGGTATCGCACCTTTGTTTTGATTTATAGTTCGTTTGTCCATGTTTGGTACATCATTTCCATAATTTCGCGGCGGTTCGTTATACTGAGGTTGTTCGTTAAAGTGCGGTTGAGCGTGATAACGTGGTTGATCAAGTAGCATAGGATTTTCCATGAGACTAAGTCGTTCTAGTATTGAGTTTACGTTATTGTAGTCAGTAGTGCCGATTAATGAATACACGCATTCGGTCGGAAATTGTCTGATTATATTATAACATATCTCAAAAGTGGACATTCTATCGTCAATCCGTGTTGCTCGGTGCAACTGATCGTAAAAGTACTCTGTTGATGACATTTCGCCCCATCGATTAAATCGTCTGCTCGCCCATTCGCTTCTCTTTCGCAACCGCGTCGGTTCGCTCCAATGTGCACGAAGAAATTCCTCCTTGAATTCTGCATATGTGTTTAATTTTTATTTTATTGCCGCAAACCAGAGTTTGGCGCTACCATGGAAGATGTGATTGTTTATTTTTAATTCGTCTAATTGAGTATTTGGCTGGACGCTCCATTTCCTGAACCAGTTCTCGAGTTCTTCTAAGAACTCTAGTGGAAATACTGTATCGTTATTGTTAAACGTGGGTGGTTTTTCCTTTATCAAGTGCGTGAGCATGGGTAGCTGACTGTTCGTTACCGCGCGGAGCTATTCTGAGCTATTTATAATTCAATTTGACTTATTGACGAAGTTGACTGATTTGGGATAGGCCGTGAGGCTCCTCTTTCCGTCGTTTGGAATCGATTGTCTACGGTTTGTTCGACGTGATCGCTCGTCTCCGAACGAATCTCTTGTCTAGCTGCTTCTAGCTCGTTGGCAAACGTTATCTGAATTCTATCAATTTTATCGTGAATTTTTTTTGTGTCGGACTTAATTTCAGTTTGTAATTTAGCTAAGTCTGTTTTAGCTTCTGCTCGAGATTTTTCCCATTCTATTCTAGCTTCGGCTCGAGACTCAGCCAGAAGGGCTTTGAGGTTATTTAATAAACCGTTTTGACTATCCATATTGGACGTGTCGTTACATATATGATATGTGGTTAACACCAGTCTCAACATCTGTACTCGATTGATCTACATAGCCCTCTGCCATGATTTTTTTGTTGGGTGCCTTTTTCGCACTGCGAGTAAGGACCATCCGTCACTAATGCTATTAAATTTTTGAAGAATCTATGGATATTTTTAAAAAATAGAGTGACGTAAGCCCCACGTTGGGCGCCAATTGTACTGTTTGCTCAGATAGTACGCAATTAATTCTACTTTATTTGATAGGGTTTTCTCCTTTATTTTATCCAGAGCTCAAGTTCAATATTATTTGTTCTCTGTGAGGCTCTATCAGGGCGCTTGGAAGAAATCCTTGAGCCTCTTTTAAATATCATTTAAATAGGTGAGGGGTGTGAAATCAGTTAAGTACAGATTTTATATATGTAACAAGGTAACTCGTTTTTTTATTTAAGGTGAGTGGATATATTATTACTATAGGGTAATGTTTTTCTAGAGCTGACTTGACTATATTTATATAATTACAGAACAAGCAGTCCTTTTTACTGTTTCTCTTAATAGTTATTCAAAACGCCTGTATTTGCGTATACTTCTTGACTTTATATAGACTAAAGTGTGTTCGGTGATATTCGAAGCATAATTAATTCGAAGTGAAGCTGGCTTTTATTGCATAACGGGTCCGACATCCCAGAAGGGCGAAACAATCAAGGTAGCTTCTCCGTTATACAAAAAGCATATGTGAAGGTATACGGACTGGTAGGGAGGCCGAAACAACCCATACGCGCCGCACACTTGAGGTCTTTTGAGCGACCACCGTATACTTGGCAGATCAAAAAATTATTATCAATTATTATTGATTGCAATCGTTAGGGAATCGTTTGGGGATATTTGGGAAAGCATTTTCATGATTTGGGAAAAATGTATTACTTCATAATCAATTAAATTAAAATATGCGTATAGTTAGCAGACGCATGATTGGAAAAAAAAAACTCTACATGAATTTGCTCTAAATCGTTTGGGGATCTCATAAATATACCCCTTTTCATTTGGGAAAGGTTGCAAATTGTAATTTCATTGTTAATTCAACCTGAGTAATTATAGTGTAATAACCAGTATGATAACCCTCAATTCTAGGGACTTTCTCATCGACCGGGTTTTCCCCTAGATGGCTAGTGACGTCAAGTATTCACATTCACCGTCTGTAATTGCGATCAAATGCAATTTTTCGCACATGCAATCATTTGTTGGTCAATTGTGGATGTTCAATGATGCTCTCCTGACGTTTCATAGCCAAGCGATTATTCGTAGGTTAAATGCAAATCTGGACGGTGGACGGGTTCTAGGAAATTTCCCTTAGACCGATTTCCACGGCAAAATTTTTATTAGCTGTCGAAAGAATTCCACTTTCTCTTGCTCTACCCCTTGTTTTCAATTACTTAGACGTATTTCCAGCGAAATAAGTAGATGATTGACATGAGTCAAATGATTGATATGCATGTAACTGCGATTACCTGACACCTAACCTCGAATGCCACTGACGGATGTATGAAATGAATATTGATAAGGTCGAGAAAATAAAACAAACAACTGCTCGCAATTGCTTGACTTTATTTTTATTATGTACTCCGTCGTAATTTCTATGAAGCAAAGTAATTGCATGAGTCACGATCTGATATTTCTGTTGGAACCAAAATGATTGTCATAAACATCAGCGGAATTTGAGGATAGCTGTCAGACGATCGTGCACACAGTTATGTTATGTAACTATTTTATTTCATAGAAAATACAAAGGATTGATTGAAAATAAAGTAAAACAATCAAGAGCAATTGTCTGTTTTATCTCCTTGACTCTATCAATATTTGATTTATACATCAGTCAGCCGAATTTGAGGTTAGGTGTCAGGCAATCGGATAGAGATAACGAGCCTCAACGACATCAGCAGAAGGAGTCACTCGATCTTCAAAATAACAATGGGAACCTTCCTGGGAAAGTCGACCATTGGAAAATGGGGGTGGCTGGGGATTCAACGACGAGAGGCACGTTCTTTCAACCCTGGTGCCGTATAAGCTTAGGATTTGTCATTGAAAAGATGACGGAGCACGAGATTCTAAATGGGAAAGTACACAGCAGAACAGTCAGGAACATTGAGCTGACGCAGCCATCGCTGAGGGACCAGGTCTTGATGACGATTATTTTCGTGACTACCTATGCTGCCACGGATGAGATGCTTTGTGCTCTGTCGTTTACTGAAGAGGCATAGGCTGTGTCCAAATTGGTGAGGAAAGCATACTTGATGCACACTTGCTCTCGGTTGAGACCATTGGTCTATAACTATATATATCGATATATATTGTAACGACGGTGTCAGAGATTCACCGCCGCACCCTACGGCGTTCCTCAACTAAAAATCGAATTTACGGAATAAATACTCTAGCGATAGTTTTTGTTGGGCGCCAGACGCTACAGCGTCAGTCACAGATAACTACGATAATTCAGACTAAAAAGACTCAAAAAAAGTTACGGAACGACGGCCTTAAAGCTCACGGTTAGCTCAGATATGCAGCGATAAGGGTAGAGTGGGTAGGTTCGCCTTCTGATTAGTAAAATAAAGAGTGATACACCAGATAAATCCTTCAAGGGAATCCACGATTCCGTATATTGGTCAGAATTCGGCGTTTACAATAGTTAGCGGCAACAAATAAATTTTCTAGAACCAAAATAATATGATCGGAAAAAGCTACTAAAAATAATATAATAGCGACGGTATATCATGTGATTTGACTTGGGATAAATTCGAATTTACAACGGAAAGAATATAATTTAACTACGCCTGATTTTCGACGCAGCGGTAGCAAAAAACAATAACACGCCGGTCGGCTAGCGAGCGCCTTAGAAGCGATACAAAGCAAGCTATTATACTACGTTTTAGACTGCGTATCACCGAGCGATACGATACTCTGGCAAATTTCTAACACGGCGGCACGCTAGCGATATTAATTATAATATAGGCGATAATACTTTAACAACTGAATTAGACTAACTTTATCAGATAACAGACTGGATTCCAAATGCGCAGAAATAGTTTATAATCGGGGGTTCGCAATATACAGAACTATTAAGTATCTCGGATAACGATAGACTCAACGATATACGGAGGGATTCGGATCAAAGAAATTACTTATTAACTAACTTAGCCTATGACATCTACGTTCAGCCAACCCTCGGGGAGTTGGAAATTAATTAGCGACACACCATGCACAATAATATAATACAGACTACAAAAATAGATCAAGAGACTAAATACAGAAAATAGATAGAGAAAATAGATAGAGAAAATAGATAGAGAAAATAGATTAATCAAGCGGTAAAGTAAGTAAGCAGCCAGATATCAAACAATAAGCATCGGAGGTATTCAGAAAAGATAGATCTACTAAGGTAGGCAGAGAAAATGGCTACAGTCAGTCACGAAGTCCTTTTACTGAATTTCCTCAAAGGAAATGAACTAATCACGTGGCCCGTAGGCTACACGCTACACAAAGATACGGTACAGCGGAAAATTCAGCGAGACCTCGTGGCTTTACAAAGATATAGAGCATAGAGACCTTACCTTAGCGGAAGATGTGGCTTCGTCACACACTCACTTAACTTTACGCGGCGGGACTAAGATACAATAAACTTAACGGAGATATTAGATTATCATAAACGTGACGGAAATACTAAATTATAATAAACTTGGCGGAAATACTAAATTACAATAAGCTTGACGGAAAGACGAGGTACGAGAGAGAGATGTTCACGAGTCTTGCTCTATCGACAATCGAACGTAGAAGTGACGAGTTCTTGCAGGATTTCGGTGGTCTCCTCGCTGCTCCTTACGCCTAGGGGGTGGGGAACCTATGAGATACATCTCATTACTTGATTGGCTCCCTCAACCGACGACTTCGTAGCAATTGCTCGTCAGCCGTTGTCTACGAAGCGTCATCTTGTTGCCGGCCATCAGGCGTAGGGCTCCGCGCTTCTCAGCGGTAACTCAGCTGTTCCTCGAAGCTGGGGTTGCGAGATGACGTGGAGGAAGGTGTGACCTTGGCTCTTACGTAGCGGTACCGTCCTTGCGTTACTAATCTCTTCGGAATAGGCTCTACAGCGGCAGACTCACCCGAAGTCGACCTCGCTGCAGCCTCCTGACAGGATCTAGATGCCCCTGGACCGGATCTGCACCTCTGTTGATCTGCCAGAAGCACGCGGGACGCAATTCTCGCCCACTCTCACGTGGCGCATCCTTCGGCGATAACGTTACGCCACGAGTCTTTCCTGGACCAAACGTGGCGTCGGTAATAATAACAGGAGTGGTAGATGGAAGCTGGTGCGTTGACGGGAGGTTGCGGCGTCGTAGCGTACAACCCTGTACGCCGTCGTTGCAGGCCAGATGCTCGGCGGTGAGCGACATCAGCTGACAGGGAGCCGTGTTACGTACCAACTTTACGCTTTCCCTAAAAATTTATAATATTCAATAAATTTGAGTTGAGATCATACAAAGACATTCAGCATTCGAGGATCACTTTTCTTTTTGGATACTCGAGAAGGAGAATTATTAAAACGTGCATTTTGTCACGATTCGCTTTGTTATTTAGAAAAGATTCATTACCTCCTTAATGTCGAAGAAGTCACGTATGATATAGAATATCTAGGATTAACGCTTACAACGTAGCAGTTTCTGTTGACCTAGCACCTATAGTCGCATCACTATAACTCTTTCTAATAAAACCCTAATTATCCTAGTATAGACAAGGAAAACCATAAGAACTAGGAAATTCTAAATTGAAGAATTGGGATGTGTGTTATGCATGGAGTGACTGTATCTAGCTAATTTTAAGAATCTAGCATATGTATAATTTAATTACTACGGTGAACCGACTATGTGGGTGCGGACGGCTGACGCGTGCACTTCTTGGGACTTAAGTCCCCAAAGGCTTGACGGCTGATTACGAGCGAGGTAGCGATCATCCTTTCGTGTCTTTCTTCTGGTAAATCGCGAGGCGCGTGGATGTAGAGAACCGGGTGCTAGTTAGAGCCTAGAGTTGGTGTTCAATCTTTAACAAAGTGGTGACCCAAGGGACTCAGTACTCGTCAAAAAAACAATTATTCAGTTCAGTTTTGCCAAGTCTCGTACTTGTAGTTATAGATTCAGTTTTAAGTTCACAAATTCAAACCTTACGTTCCGTTATAATCAAAACCTAGTGATAGACATTTTTCAAATTCAGGACCTTATTAACTTCATCAGAAATATTCAAAATTCGAGTCAGTGTATAAATACTTTATTAAAGACCGAGACTGTTCAAAAACCCCACGTCGATAGTGCAAAGTTTGGAGTTAGAAGATACTAAAAGGTGAGGACCCGCAAAATCAAGGGTGCGACGCGACATCCAGCCCTCCATGGTCGGTTCTACTAAAGCTAAGTGTCGACGATCGTTATCCATGTATTGTCATTCATGCTAAATTCCACCTTTACTATCAAATTGTTTCCAGTATTCTCACAAGTATATTAGTTGTACTTATGTGTACTTATATCATGTATTATTAGAAGTTGATACAAAAATGGGAATCGTGCCTGCTAAGCCAGTACTCTAAATACTCCGGGATACTCCCTGGTTTAACGTAGTATTGCAGGTCGAGCATAATTAAATTAAAGACAGTAATAAACTGCTCACGATATCCCAACTCAAGTTTTACTCCGACCTGAAATACTTCACGACTCCTATTCGTCAACTATATCTCGTTACTATCTTGTTACCTATATCTATCATCTATGCTTGCTATGATAATTAGTTTAAGAAAGCCCATAGACCTTGCCTAGAGCTAGTGCAAAGACACTTCGGGGAAAACCCTCAGCTTTAAGCAAGTTCGCGACGTCTCCAACTTGTCGAGCATGGCTATATAATCTTAAGCAATACAATATTAGTATGACCATAAGGAATTGCAGCGAAAGAGTTATAAAGAGTTGCTAGGTTGCGAGGATTTATCAAACCAAACATTAAATTCCGAGCGACAGCAGATTGACACGTTATATTATTTTATCACTACCAAGGTGACAACGCGAGAATCGAGAAGAGTATATTTCGTTTGGTACCTATCTAAGGTTTCTTTTAAAGTAAGCTCTCTTCACGAACCCGCGTCGTCACACACACATTATTATCCTTGTTTTAACCATACACAATATTCTTTTATGTTCAACCGTTCGTTTTATTTCAAATAATCGTTCCAAGAATATAATCTATCTTTATCAGTTAATTTCTCTATCATTTTTACCCGACCTAATACAATCCTGACAAGACAATTAGGCCCTTCTGTTAAACAATTAATGCGAGACCTGTATAGGACTAGACGGCGTAGGATCCAAAAATCGATCTATTGAGAGATAGGTCAAAATTATTTTTATTTGTTATCATAGATAACGGGCGGTTATATTTAGACGCTACGCGGTTAGGTATAGTCGGATAACCCATGTGACGCTCGTGGCATCGCGAATCATTAGTATATTGTTGATCCTTTCGTTAAAGATCGATAAGTCGTGATCATTTATACCCACGTTCGTCACAGCCGTATGCAGGCCCTGTTCACTCTCAGCGGCATCTTCGTCCAAGGTCAACAACCTTCCCTCCAGATGATGCGGTACTACCCTCGGTACTTTCTAAGGTACAGGTCCCGGGTTGCGTACCGTGGAGGCCTCAGTGGCGATAGTCGTAGTCATCTCAGCGACGGAAGTTCTCGGAGCGGATGTTCTCGAAGCGGAAGTCTTGATCTAAATCGTCCTCTCTCTCTCTCTCTCTCGCCGTACATTAACAAAAAAACAAATCAAATTAGTCTAATTCTAATATTCCCTAACTAGGTGTGTCGCTATTATCCCGAGGTTGAGACGTGCTCTACCTCTCTCTCGCGGTATAGTTAGCTAAAAGAATTCGCCAGAAGGGCTACTGTGACGGCAGAAAATCTGCAACGTCACAATATATACCGTGAAAATCAGGTGAAACCGAATGGTCCATCCGCCCAGACGGTGGATATTTGGTATTTTTAGGGGGATAACCACTCGTTGCGCTGAAAAATCCCTAGGGTGATCTTCGCGCGCGGTCGATAGAACTCTGCGTGCCAAAATCACCCTAGGGATTTCCAGTGCAACGAGTGGCTATCCCTATGAAAATACCAAATATTCACCGTCTGGGCGGATAGACCATTCGGTTTCACCTGATTCTCGCGGTATATATATATTGTAACGTGTTCGGAGTATAGCACCCAGCAGAACGACCGAATCACGACCATACGACCGTGTAAATAAGCCGCGCATCAGAGGACCCTGACGAGACCCCGCTATCAGAAGACCCTGACACGACACCGCGTATCAGAAGACCCTGACACGACGCAGCATTAGAAGTCCCTGATGACAAAGAGATAATCAACAGGTAATATTTAACGACGGTCAGGCCCGGCGACAAGGGGGGACTACGGGTACAGCTGTACCGGGCCCTGGACGATAGGGGGCCCCATTAGGGTGTTCCAATAAATAAAATATTTTTTTTTCTCAAATGCGCATCAAAATCTCGATATAGCATCTCTTCATTTTTTTCCCCTATGCTACATCTTAGCTATTACCTTTCTAATTAATAAAAAAATTATTTTTCATTTTTCAGACAATGCATGACAGAGAAAATAGTTACACCATGAGGGGTCGAAATGAGGCACCGATGAGTCAAATGAGGCACCAATGAGGCAAGTGAAATAAAATAGAAAATAGAAAATAGAAGATAGAAAAATAAAATAGATCTAGATATCAACATTAAGAGCTCATATTTGCCTGAGATATTCTATTTAAGATGCTGTATCGAAATTTTGATGCGTGTTTGAAGAACATTTTTGTTGTTTTCATTTTGTAACACCTGAGGCCCCATGTAAGACGCAAAACTAGGGACCAGGAGGGCCCACATGGGATTCAGAGTAACGGGCCTCAACATTTCTGTCGCCGGGCCTGCAGACGGTAAGTGCGAATGGTTGTGACAATGCTTTAATCGAGAGGAAGCTGATCCATATGTTTGAAGAGAACCTCGAACGCACATCAAGTTAGCTGTAGGCCAAGGAACAGAAGCTGCAGAATATTGAGGTGCTGAAATAAAGGATTGAGCTGCTGGAACAAAGATAATGGTTGTAAACTTGGCAAGGTTAATTCTGGCCCGGAAGTGATTTTTCCAACAAGCACTTCCAGGCTAGAATCAACCTTGCCATGTATACATTCAGTAAGTAAGGAGCGATGAGGAGAAGGCCAGGGACCAGAATGAGCTGCAGGCGCACCTGGCATGGTTGTGGAATATCCTTCCTAGACTCCTTTGGTTCAATTTTCAACTGCCTATGAGCTAAGAGAACGAGGGGGTAACCGTCAAATCTATGGTACCCAGGTGTTTATCCAGAGAAAAAATTTTGCTGTTTCTGAGTGGTGATCTTGTGACCTACCTCCAATTTTTTTTCAAACAGTTGGGAGGACTTGGAACCGCAGGAACCCAGGCACCAAGAATAAGCAGGAGGAAATGGCATGATGAGTTGGCGAGAGCACAGAATACCTTTCACATAGCACGAAGGTAGACTTACGTTTTTAAATGCTATGACTCAAATGACACCAGAAGCAACGCCATTTGAAACCAATTCTAATGCGAAAAATACTTAATTAGTGAAGACTTCGGACATGCGCAAAAAATTAATTTTTTTTTTCTGAGATCTTGTTATCGAACGATGCTGGGGAAATGATAATTTTTATCGTTTCAACATTTTTATTAATAAAATATACTATGAATAGAATGTGAGTTTTAATGTAAAGTCTTAACCCCTTATAACAAAACCTAGATTCTTCAATGGTTTCATTCTTTGACGTAGATAATTCCATGAGGTACCAGTACTGTTGAATTATTACATGTTTCAATCTTCACCTGCATGTCATCACATTTCAACCAAGTTCCTGAATTGCGCAGACAGTATGCAGTGAAGTGTTTCAACTTAAAACCAATTACTCCAGCAAGTCTACAAAATAAGCAAGAATTGTTAATTCTCAGATCATTTTCTTGAAAGTAAGTGAAGAAGAGAATGATTGATCAACTTACCGAAATTTTCGATCTAGATTTAGTGCAATTGGAAAACTTTTCAATGTACACTCCTGTCCTCTTTCCTGTAGCTTTCTCTCTCCCTTCACCTTCAATTTTTGTCGTATGTCGAGTTCAATAAATACGTGTTTGTTGCACTAAGTAGTTTCCACGGCCAATCCTTTACAGCCGTTTACCCTGCACAAGATATTGTCAATGGAACTGCAAAACTGCACAGCTTTTGCTAGAGCCTCAAAACCCATATTTTTTGATCACTCGATCATTGACCACCAGAAATGGGATAGCTTGATTCTGCAATGGACAATGAGGATTACTGCAACGCCTCGTTCTTTTTGCACTGGGTTCTAAACGTAGCAAGTCACTCCAAATCTTAGTGATGAAATCTTCCGCCTCAAGAAAATATCCTGAGAGGGAGGTAGCACTAACATCCCTTTGAATCGGGTAAAAATTCCGCAGAATGTTCAATCGCTGTGAGTAAATCTTTCTTGTGGCTCCTTGCTCCATAAAGTCATTCAAAAATGTCAAAGTTTTTTCTTCTGAATTCTGAGTAAATACCAAATAGGCCGGACTATCTAAAGCCGAAAACTGCAAGATATGAACGATGCTGTCGAATCCGCATGTTCTCTTAACATGAACTTTTACTGCATTGTATACGACAGGGGGCAAACAGAGGCCGTTTCGCAGGAAAAAAACTTTTCTTTGAGTCACTTGTCTTCGATTAAAAATTTTTATTTCAGGGTAAGGTTGAAAGTAGCATCCTTTGGCGATCATTGGTTTATCTGAATTTTTGCTTTAAATTTAGTCGAAACAGTTTCTTTATTCTCGGTTGGTATTCCAGCAATTTCTGTTGCAACAATCGGATCATGAACCCGTATTGAACATAAATTGGTCTCCATCCTTTCTGGACTTCCATGAGAAACTTCTGCTTGCTTGGTATTGTTATTTTCGGCTTGAAGAAGGGCACAATAGGAATGGTCTAAGAGTGCGGTACTGTTAAACAGAGGCTGCCCAGGACAGAATCGAGGATTCTCAGGTTCAGAAATCAATGATCCAATCTTCTCATCACATAGGTCGTCATCGTCATTTGAATTAGCGTTTAAGTTGTCATTCTTCAAACTGACGTTGACTCTGTCACTATAGTTATGATTGATATCAGTCACAATGTTCGAACTGACGTTGACTTTGTCACTATAGTTATGATTAATATCAGTCACAATGCTGGAAGTCTCAGCAAGTGGTTCCGATTCACAAGCCCATTTTGCGGAATGATCTGGACGACGTGGAGACATCTTATCATCATCATCATCGGAAATCGTGTCATGGATGAATACTTTGTAATTTTTGAGTCCTCCCCATTGCTCAGAGGATTTCAAATCCGAGTCATCGGCGATAAAAACTCTTCCAGGCGGTATGTTCAAGGCAAACTCATTGTCAACATCTGGAATCGAGTTGCATGTCATTCCCGGAGCATTGTATGGCTCTGGTGGCACAGATGGTACCTGTGATTGACATTTCTTTAGGTCAGACTTCATCTTCGGATGGCGCTGAATTTTATATAGAGCAGATGATGATGGTGGTGATGAGGCTGATTGCTTATCCCCAGTGTGGGAGTCAGGTTTCATTCCTGGAATATTCAGTGCTTCTGGTTTGTCAGTTGGTTGGCCTAGTGTTTCATTACGATGGACAAAATGCGTCAATTTTGCAGACATTAATTTATTGCCACTTTGGATACTGTCTAGATGACGTTTCAAGAATAAATTAGCTTCACAAGGCAAGCGAATGTTTTGGAAAATATTATCCCGCATGTGTGCGAAATATCCTTCCTGGTACGCAGTTGATGCATGCTCCTCTCTAGCAGGAATCGCAGCTGCTGTCCACAACGGGAATTCTTTTGCAATTCTCTCTAGCTGGTGGATAAAATCGGCCAAATAAAAAGCATTGACTGATTTTCCGCTCAATGTGACAGAATCTATAGGTTTTGCCATGGAAATGATTTTCTTTACCCATTGATGAGTTAGAGTACCACTCTCGCTTTCAGTGAAGCTGTTCTTTAGATCTTTCTCCTGATTTTCTTCATAAAGAGTCCTTGAAGTTTCCAAATTCTCAATTGCATGCCTTCAAGAGCCTATCAACTCCTCCAATTCTTCTCTTGCTTCTCCAACGGTTATTTTTCGTTTTGATGTATTAACTGATGTGTCATTATAAGGCTGCAGTGCTACGATGCAAATAAGTGAGAATATGCGTTCAAATTCCAGAATGCTTTGAGAGCCGATCAGTAAAGCCACACATCTAAGAAAAAAACTTTTCACAAATGGATGGCAATCCTTCAGGCATCTCCATTTCGAAACAAACGCCATTACGTGAGCCACATCAATTAATATGAGGGTAGGTGCTGGACGCGGCTTCTGTTGTTTTTCTTTATCGCTTAAAAAAGCCCACAGGAGGCACTCGTCCACATAAGTTTTCAGGCTCATATTATTGAAAGCTGAAGCAGCAGACAATGGGATCGCTCTTTCGTAATCTGACAAGCATTCACTCGGGATGGGGCACCCAATCGCTTCCAAAACTTCATCCAGTCCTCAATGAACTCCTGAGTGTGTATTGTTGACAGCATCTGATTCACACAAACTGTTGTTTTTTCAAAATTGATTGTCATTGTTTAGAGAAAGATATGCCCAGTTTCATTGTTCTCAGAGAGCTGGAATTTTCTGACGAACTTTCCTGAACCATCGATAGCAATTTGTGATTTTTGATTGACGCGACAGTACTCCCTGATGATATGAATTTGGTTCGGTGTACAGTACCACACTGCGAACTCCAAAACATCCAAGCGATGTATAGCATTAGGATACCGGGGATCTTTTGCTAGTTTTTGCAGTGATTTTATTACATCCATTTTCTCTTTACGTCCCATTCCCGATCCCATAGATCGTCGTCGTACGTATGACCCAGCTCCGTACATGCGTCTTAACGAGTCGCTGGTCAGGTCGAAACTCCTCCTTTTTTCTTTCCGTGGAAAGGCTCACGCCAACCACCCAAACGCCTCCATCTGCTCTTTGTCATTCATCCACTTTCCACTTTCTCCACCCAGACATACTCTTATTACTAACGGTCATACCGGCGCCTAGCCTCGGACCCTAGCTATCCTAACCCTTAGATTTATGACTTAAACATATCGGCTTTCGCTCCTCATACTGCATCCTAATATTTAAACCTAACGTAAACTAAATTCTGTCTGTGCATTTCACTCGACACTACATTCGGCCATCCTGCGTTGACATCTGGCCTCAGATGTCGTCTCCATCTTCACTGTGGTTGTCCGAATCACGGTCATCTTCCACGACCCACCTTTTCATATGATCCGCCGACGTCGAGGTCAGTTGTGGGCCTTCGTGTTCGCCCACCTTTTCTACAGCGTAACGGTCGTTTCGCATAACACGTGTCACCTTATAGGGCCCCAAAAATTTCCCGCGTAGCTTCAACCCTGGTCCGAACTGGGTTCGTTTAATTGCAATCAGATCGTTTTCTCCGTATTTTTCCGCCACCTTGCGGTTTTTATTGTAGCTCGCGCGATTCTCTTCTTGGGTTTTTTTGATTTTTTCCTGTGCCTCTTCTCGCAGCTCGTCACGACTTTCTTCGAATCTTGTCGCCCACTCCTCCTCGATTAGCTCTTTCACCTGCTGGTCCTCCTTAATTCGCATGTTGACCCCGAACAACAGATGAAACGGCGCTCTACCTGTACTGCGACTCACTGTGGCGTTTAGGTACCTCTGTGTCGTCTCCACATACCTGTACCAATTCTCAGGTACCGGTGTAGCCAGCTTGGTAAGAAGAGGGATCAACATCCAGTTCACCCTTTCCACCTGACCGTTCCCCCTTGGCACCCCTATCGTAATTAACGCGTGGTCTATTCTCTCGCTCTCGCAATACTCCTTGAAGGCGTTCGACGTAAATGCCGTCCCCCGGTCAGAAACGATTCTTCGTGGGTTTTCAAAAACGGCGGACTGCTTACGCCGGCGATCTAGCACCTCAACTGTATCCGTTGACCTCGTAGGGTACAGCCACACAAACTTCGTAAACGCGTCGACCACTACGAATACATGCTGATATCTCTTCTTAGTCTTTGTCATCGGGCCTACATGGTCTATATGGTACGTATTGTAACGTGGTGGATTTTATATCCGCCACGGACCTCGTCTCCACCCTATAACGTGAGCGACCTTTGCCGTGCCGTACCGCGACCACCTCTCGATTTCTCCCCAGAGTGACGGAGTTCTTATTTTTAACTGTAACTTTGTTGTCTGCCGTAAGTTTTTTTTGTTCACGCAGCTCGCCGGCACTCAGGACGTCGCGGGATGCAACAACGCCGCTGCAACATCGTGGGGGAATGTCCTCGATGCCTCGGCACTAGTACCCGCACCTACGTCACGCCACCACCGAAGCAGCCTCGTCACCTGCCAGCCGGGAGAGGTTGTAGCCTCCAGCCTGCCTCGTCTGCCTCCTTTCCTCCCGGCTGAAATTCGAAAATGTTCGCCATCTAGGTGCGGCGAACATGCCGTGTGCGGAGAGGCTTTCCCCTCCCCGTTTCGCCGAGCAGCGTTGAGCTAGATTACTCCATGACCGACTGCCTAGGGTTCATGTTGAGCGTTCCGTTACCTTACCGTAGTTTTAAGTTCTCTTACGTTTAATTTTTCTCTTAGTTTTACCGTTTCTTTTGTTAGCGCTTTTTACTTTTCTCTGCTTTCTTTTTTTTTGTAGTATCTTTCCTTCTCTTTCTTTTTTTTTGGTGTTACTTTTTTGTGCTTTTCTGTGCCGCCTCGCTGGGCTACGTCCCTAATTAAAGGTAGGCTTTTCTTTTCTGTTAGACCTCGACCATCCGTCTCCGAGAGCATTGATTTGCCTTGTTGCCGCCTAACGGCTGATTTCAAATTCCGCCATAGACGGGTTGTCGTGGTCATTCTTTATCTTACCTTAGCCTAGGATAATTAGATTCAATATCTTTTATTCTGGACTAGTCCGTATCGCTCTGGGAAAGAATTCCCGTACCGTTCCGTTTCGTACCGATTTCAGCGTGCTCTAGACTTAGCCAACGCCGAGCCTAGCTCCGGTTCCCTCAGTGGCGGTAGTCGGACGCCCCGCGAAATCGGGAGTACCTAGTTTTGTTATTTCATTTTATTTTATTTTATTGGATTTGTTTGCGATTTTTGGTTATTTCTTAGCTTGGTGCGACAGTACAATTGTATTTCTTTTGTTTTATTTTATTTTACATTGTATTGCCTGGGCGAATTGAGAATATATTTTGTTACTTTTTTTTCCGTATCTTTGCCGTACCGGAGTGTGTTATTTCTACGCCCCCACGTTCCCCTCTCCTGCTAACTAGTCGGTTACCGTTTTGAGTATTGAGTTTCGTTTGTGGCTTATTTGAATTTCTTTCTTGCCGTCTCGCTTTTTCTTATCTGGCACATTCGTGTGCCTGGCGCCCAACACTGTCTCTCTTTCTTGTAGCTTTATTGCGTGTACCTAGTTTGAGTGTGATCACGTTGGTGTGCTTTGTGCGGGATCTATTTTTTCCTATTCGTTTCCTCCGGGTAGGAAAATTGCTCGTTACAGTATCTAACGGGACATCACCTTTGGCGATAGGGTTCAGGAACCCTTCTTGCCTACCTTGTTTTCTCTCCGCTAGTATACAGTTCACACAATTCGCTAGCACTTTCTCTACTTTTTGCCGCATCGCTTTAAACCAAAAGTCTTTACGGACAATAGCTTCCGTCTTATTCACCCCGAAGTGCCCACGCTCGTGTGCCTGGCCCACTACTTGGGTTCGCATACTTTTCGGCACTACTACTAGTACATCATTATCTACTTCCTTATATAATAGATCGTTCCTTATTAAATACCCGTCGGCTTGGTTGCGTGTTGCGGCGTCCAATATTTTCCGCAAGTCTTCATCCTCATTTTGCGCTCTTACCAATCGCGCAATCAAGCCGTCGTCACTTTCAGTTACCAATAACGCACTCGGCAACGGATTACGACTCAAGGCATCCACATGCTGCATACTTTTACCCGGCCCATGGCATACTTCATAGTGGAACTCCTCCAACAACACAGCCCATCTGGCTACTCGCACACATAAATCTTTTTTCCTCATCGTCATTGCGAAAGCCTGACAGTCAGTGATAACCTTGAACGGAATTCCCAGAAGGTAAACCCTAAACTTCTTCAAGGCCTTCATAATCGCGAGTACTTCCAGCTCGTAGCTGGTGTACTTTTCCTCGGCCGGTGTCGACTTACCACTGGCATAGTAGACCGGATGGAATCTCCCGTCGTCACTACCCAGTTGCATTAAAATTGCCCCGTACCCCAGACATGATGCACCCGTGTGCAGTTCTGTCTCCGCCCCCACGCGATACAACCTTAGCACGGGCCCGTTACTTAGCGCCGTCTTCAATGCTTCAAAAGCTTCAATCTCGTGATCCCCAAAACTGAACTTCGCGTCTTTTTTCAGCAATTCCGTCAACGGCCTAGCTATTTTCGCATACCCTTCAATAAATTTTCTAAAATAACCCGTCAGTCCTAAAAAGCTTTGGACCTTTTTAACGGTTGTCGGCCTGGGGAAATTTGCTACGGCTTTCGTCTTATTCTCGGACGGCTTAATGGTATCTTTTGAAACAATATGCCCTAGATATTCGATTTCCGTTTGCAGAAATCTACACTTACTCCAATTAATTATTAACCCGTATTGACTCGAAACTTCCAACACGAGCCTTAAACGCTCCATAGCTTCTTCTACGTTTGCCGCTAGAATTATCAAGTCGTCCATGTAAACAACTAGATATTTCTTATCAATCAATCCTTTAAAAACCGTCGCGACCAACTTCTGAAAGATAATTGGCGAAACACTTAATCCGAACGGCGTTCTTAAAAATTCGTATTGCCCGTTTGGCGTCACAAAGGCCGTATACTTCTGACTTTCTTCGTCTACCGGTACGTGGAAAAACCCGTTTTTCATGTCTATCGTCGTGAACATTTCCGCGCCCTGCAGAGAGTCTAGCTGGTCTTCGATCAGCGGTAATGGGAAGCGTGGTCTCTCAATTAACTTATTTATTTCGCGATAATCGACGCAGAGTCTCGTCGAGCCGTTTTTCTTTTTTACTAACACTATCGGACTCGCGTACTCTGAATTAGACGGTCTGATGATGCCTTCCTGCATCCATAACTTCACCAAGTCTTCTACTTCTTTCTTTTCCGACGGTGAGAGCCTTCGTGGCCTACTCGCTATCGGAACATCGCTTTTCAGTATTATTTTAGTCTTGATCCCTACGTCTTGCGTCTTCTCCGGCTTATACCCCTCTATAACCTTACGAATCTTCTCGCGATAATAAGGTTCTTTAACATGGGACAGGTCAAC
Source organism: Tenthredo amoena (assembly GCA_963966615.1). Taxonomy (NCBI): domain Eukaryota; kingdom Metazoa; phylum Arthropoda; class Insecta; order Hymenoptera; family Tenthredinidae; genus Tenthredo; species Tenthredo amoena. Next base: position 51,779 of record OZ016499.1, on the reverse strand, counting down.
TTCGGTCGCTTGATCAACTACGTTAATTCTGAAAATATCCGGTGTATCTACCTTATCGTCGTCTGCCCTGTCGAGTCTTAAAAACGCCACGATACCTCGTCTCACGCGTAGTTCTATTTGGTCGAGAAAATCAGTACCCAACAATAGACTGTGCTTTAGAATCGTACTTGAAACTACGTGGAACACGACGGGAAACTCGTCGCCATCGACTGTCATATTCTTAGTGAACTCACCCATAGTCGTATTGCCGGTGGAGCCGAAACCCTCGAACTTAAGATTACTATCATGCAAGGCTGGTGACCCTATCTTCTCGTACTCGTCTGATCGTATGAAAGTAAGGTCACTACCTGTGTCAACTAATGCTACAAACTTATGGTCCTCTAAAGCCACTTCCTTCATGTATTTCTGTTTATTCGGACGCGACACAATGTATGCCTCCTTCGGCTTAGTCGGACACTTTGCCGCGATATGCCCGTAATCGTTGCACTGAAAGCACTTTGTGCCCTTTTCCTTCGCCGGACACTCCGCACCCACATGTTTTTTATCACCACAATTGTAACACCGCTTCACTGGCGTAGCCTCGTCTGCCGTCTTCTTCTTGACACCTTTTCCGTCGGGCCGCTTCGTTTTATCGTCCTTCCTTTGCTCTGCTGGCTTTGACTTCGACTTCATCTCACTCTTCATGGCTTCGTACTGCTTGAATTTTTCCTTTAACTGTCGAATAGTCTTCGCTCCGTACAACACCGCTTTATTTGTTGCCTCGTCTGGTACACCCTGTATGATATATTGAATCACGGACTGCGTGTCGACATCCGCTTGGGCAGCGATCTCGAGCATCTCATAAATATACTCCTGGGATGTTTCCTCAGCTTTCTTTCTGCGTTGCGACAGCTCCATATGCACTTTGTGGCCACTGACGGCCTCGACAAACTCTTCTTTTAAAGCTTTTTTAAACTTACAAGGAGAGTGTCAGGATTCCGGGTAACGCTTTTGAACCAAACTGCTAGGGGTGTTTCCTTGGGCCAAAATATGAGGCTCACCATGCTTCATTCAATCTCATAGGCCCTTTCAGGTTTAACGTCACCCAAATTGGAAAATTATCTCAGAATTCAGCGCCTTTCATATTATTCCATAATATTGCTACGAATTTCAGTTTGGTAGCTTATCTTGACTGGAAATAGACTGTCCTAGAAAAAAGATAGTTTTTGCAGCCTGAAAAGTGTACTTTTTGCAAGTACGATCTCCAAAATTCATAATTCAAGGTAAAAAATGATTAAATTCAGCGTTCCTCCCTGGGTAGGGCGGAGAGACTCCTTGAAAAACTATTATATTATGTCTACCTGTTGTAACATATTCATCCAATATACGGTAAGTCCATCCATATACCAGTTGAGACCTATGCACAATAGATACCTGCGGATCGTCGGAAGGCGCAACTGGATTATCATTTTTTGAACAGTATCTCAAAAGCTGCTCATTACCACAAAGCGTCGAATCTCGTGAAGTTATTACGAAGATTTGTCGTGAAATTGTAGTCATCTGAAATAGGCATATTGGTAGAGGTATGGGCCAGGTTAGGTTTCCATCGAATGTATCTGGAAAAATCAGTTTGACATATTCGTATCGCATATATAAAAAATCACCGCGGACGATACGCTCGTCATTTCGACCGGAAAAAATGCAGAGGAGGCTGCCGCGAAGGCGAGCAGGGCGGTGGACAAGGCGATCAAATGGATCAGAAGCAGAGGCCTGGCGGTCGCCGCACACAAAACCGAGGCGATACTCTTCTCCAGGCGAAGACTCGGAAAAACAGTAGGAATACCCAGGATAAGGGTGGACGAGAGGGAACTCCCGTACTCGGAAACAATAAAGTACCTGGGGGTGACGATCGACGGGGAAATGCGACTGGCTACCCACGTGGAGAATGCAGCCGGAAAAGCGCTCGCAGCAGCCACGCGGCTGTCGGTACTAATGCCAAACATCGGGGGACCAAAAGCCTCCCGAAGGAAGCTCTACGCTACGGTGGTGGAATCCATCGCGCTATACGCCGCCCCAGTGTGGGCCGACGGACGAATGACCAAGCGGGAGACCAAGGCCTTGGAGAGGGTCAGGAGAGCCGGAGCACTGAGGGTAGCAGGAGCATACAGAACGGTATCGACGAGCGCCGCGGAGGTGGTGGCCGGCCTACCGCCAATGAACTTAGTGGCGAGCGCGCGAGCCCAAATGTACAAGGCGGAAGGGCAAATACTGCGAAACGTAGCGCTGAACGGCCGAGAGAAAGCGAAAAAGATCAAGGAGAACCGGAAGAACGAGCTAAGCAAAGTGATACAGCAATGGAGCGACAGGTGGCAAGCCCCTCAGAGAGGCGCCTGGACAAGGACAATGATCCCAGACATCAAAGCGTGGATCGGCAGAAAACACGGGCAAGTCGCCTACCACCTGACACAGGTACTCAAGGGACACGGTGCTTTTGGTGCGTATCTGCACAGATTCAGGAGACGAAGAACGCCAAGGTACGAGTATTGCGAAGAGGCCCCAACGGACGATGTAGCGCACACACTGCTGAGGTGCCCAAGGTGGCAAGAGCACAGAATGGATGCCGAAGGGAAAAATGCGCTACCGGAGAGACTCGAGGGCATGGTAGGAACCATGCTAAGATGCAAGAAAACGTGGATGAAAACGGAAGCGGCCGTACGCCGCGTACTTGCCGCTAAAGAGGAGGCAGACAGAGCGAGAGGGTATTGACAAACGCTAAATATACACACAGGTACGAAGAAAAGGGGCTTTGAAGAAGAAAAAAAAAAAAATCCCGCGTGCACCGCATAGAGACAGGAAGAGAAGCTAGAGCAGATGAAACAGGACAGGCATGGAGACAGAAATAGGACAAACTTAACCACTAACATCCCTTGGAAGGGTGCTACCCCGCGTTCCCACGGGGAGGGGCTCCTGACCAGGGGCGACTGCCTAAGACGGTCCCAAGCCCGTTTGAGAAAAGTAGAGGGGCCTAACTTATCTTCACCTTTATCCCCACCGGCTCACAGTGGGGAATTTTCAAGAAAACGTGGCCAAAACTCGAAAAACGAACTTTCCTATGCAGGTATAATGACCAAGGGGATTGGTTAAGAACTAATTTCTGCGTAACCTCCCGTTTGTCCCAACCCTCTAACCCTCATAGTCTCTTAGATATTTCAGTTCAAAGTTGACCTTCGTCCGTGACGGTTGCGTACCTGAATTTTGCTATAATATTCGCTCTAACTTTGAACACTTCTAACTCAACAGTGTAAAGTGATAATCAATTTCACCAAAATGGATGATCTTCCTCAAGGTATGTAGAAAATTTTGCCCATTTTACAATTGAAAAATAATATTTATTGTCCCTGTTTATGTAGTCTAACGATAATCCTGTAAAGTGCCTTCGATCGGAAATAAATATAGACTTTGCGTAGACTTTTAGTTGAGAGTCCCACGACATCCCGCCTTCGTTTTTTTTTTTAAATTAAAGCTTAGAATATCAGCTTTCGAATGAAGTGTGAATCAGAGTGCGCAAACGTGCGCGGGCTGGTCCAGAGCATTTTTAGTGAGCGTATGCGTGTTCCGAGAAGGCCCCCGGCGGCGGCGCGGCACTCGCTTGCCGCGCCGCGCCGCGTTTCCATGCCAGTGCGCTGCCTAGTCAGCCGAGCTGGGCAGGTAGCTCGCTTACTTGGAACTTTCTCACCCTAAGCGGACTCGGTCGACTGGTTTACTCTGACAATAGATTCTAAATATTAATATATTGTTCATAGACATTCTGATACCTGATTTGGCATACCTACGTACAATTTGTTTCCGAGAGGCGAAGGGATTTGTTCGAAATTTGTTATTGTATTCGAAAAATTGTGTTACCAAGTGCACAAAGGCGTATGTCTAATCCTCATTCGGATCACAATGACATTTATAATTAATACGAAATACTATTTTTTTTTTCTAGGTTCTGGAACTTCCCTTATTACTTTCAAACGAAGGGAAATCTTTTCGATAATACAAAAACACTTGGCCGCGGATCTCCAGGAGCAGATAATCCATTTGGAGCGAGAATTATCCGAGAAAAGTGAATGTGCCATTCGAATTCACCGGGATACCAAGATAAATTTGTCGAAGTTATTCTCCAAAATGCGCACAAAATGGCAAGAATCAGGAAGGAAAATGACAAATTTTCTCAATAACAATCAAGAGTGGCTAGAGATGTATGCTAGTTTCATCCGACCCCTTCATCACAAGCCTGAGGAAACTACCTCAAAAAAAATTGAAGCAATTTTCGTCAGAAGCCATTTCACTATTAGCGAGCCCAACTATCGCACATGAAGATCTGTATCCGGATTCGGATTGAATTATTACTTTTAGTTCCTGCCAATAAACACTGTTTACTATATTGCAAGAGAATGATTATTTTACCCCGGAATTCCCGAATCTATTGTCTAATCTAGTATAGCAGTCGCTCCACACACATATTTTAAGTTCACCATTTTGTTGTTCTAAATTTGAATATCAGATTCGTAAACAGCGACCCCGAAAACATCGATAAAGTATACAAACAATCGAGTTTTTTACGAAATTCATGTCTGATTCGGCCATATTCGAGCCGCCATTTTGTTTTTCTAAATTTGGATACCAGATTCGTAATCAGCGACCCCGATAACATCGGTAAAGTGTATAATCAATCGAGTTTATCACGAAATTAATGTGTTCATCGGCCATATTGGAGCCGCCATTGTGTTTTTCCAAATTTGGATACCAGATTCGTAATCAGCGACCCCGAAGACATCGGTAAAGTGTATAATCAATCGAGTTTATCACGAAATTAATGTGTTCATCGGCCATATTGGAGCCGCCATTTTGTTTTTCCAAATTTGGATACCAGATTCGTAATCAGCGACCCCAAAAACGTTGGTATACCAAATTTGGAAGAATTCCGATGATCCCCTGGATTATGGCCACGTTTTCGTGAAAATTCCCCACTGTGCGGCTGTCCAACGCCGGGTGCGAGACGAAATGCCTGGCGGCGGATTCCTTGCACCCGGGTCGAGGAACACCAACTCGGCGACAGTTTCGGTTAGAAAAAAAAAAAAAAAAAGGTTAGGTTAGGTTAGGTTCTCCTCCTAGGGATTGCAAGACCTTGACGAGGTGGGGGAACTTGCGTGCGCTAATGACCCGACGGGCTATGCCGGCGGGGGGCTAATCCCCCTGGCAGGGTCGCCCAAGCCGGACAGGCCTGCGGCGAGGCGTCAGACCAAGGAGCAATCCAAACCAACCCAAGCCAAGGTAGAAGGTCAAACCGTGTCGAGGGCTGCGTAGTACTGGGGGAGCAGTATCGTGAGCGAACCGCTGGCGGACTGGGCGAACCCGCCCTCTACCGCAGCCTTACCCGCCCATGCGGGGCTCTGGGCGGGCGGACCGATAGTTCCCTAGCTGTTCGTGGGAATCAAATGGACGCATACCTAAAACACATGACGAAAATAAAAAAGAAAACGAAGCGGAAAGGAGACAGCAGCAACACAAGCGGGGAGGAGGCAGGTGATAGCGAGGACTCGGACAAGGCTGCCGGTAGCCTATTCCAAGAGTTCATTGTCGTGGGGGAGGGGCAGATCTCCACACCCACGCAGAGCGGCAAGGAGAGACTAGGAGCAGGGGTGCTCTATGCCAACGAAACGGACACGATGGACGAGGAAAGAGCGTGGCGCCGGAAAAGGAGGGTCCTGGCCAAGCTAATTATTTACACCACGGAGATAAGAGCCATATACAGCAGAAGCAGCAACCTCAAAAGAGAGCTGAGAAACCAGGCAGACAAAGTCACCCAGAAAACTATCCGAGCCCTAGAGGAAGGCCCAGTCGACAGAGTACTAGAGGAGGCTACGGACATATTGGAATGGCAGGTGCGAATGGGTGCAGTAATCGGGGCCGTGGCAAGTAGCCACAGGTTCAGCGTGGCCCTGGAAAATCAAATGGAGGCGTACAGAGAGGCCGGTAGGAACTACGTGGACAGGTGGTGCAACCTCGAACTACTAGAAACCAGTACGGAGGAGCGCAGAAGGCACGAGCAGAGGAAGAGGAGGACGCGGAGTGACAACGACGCTGAACAGGGTGACGACATGGTAACTCTGTCCCCGGTAAATAACTCCCCGCCGGCAAAAAAGAGAAACGAGGGCGAAAAAGAGGAAGAACGAACCCTAAAACCGCAACGACCACCCCCCCCCCCCCCCCCCCCGCCCACCGCGAGAACCCAGACAGACGGTGAAAGGGCACCAGACGAAAATATGGGCACAACGGACGAGCAGAGTAACAGAGGCGAGGCGGCCACCGGTCGGACGGACAGCACAGGCCCAGTGGGTCCCCAGGGAGAAGGAAACACCATACCGGAGTACACCACAAGGGCGATAAGGCTCAGAACAGAACCGGAAAGGACGTACAAGGATACGCTACAGAGGCTGAAGGAAACAGGGGCGTTGGGAGGGGGAAACGCTAGCAGGAATAACAAAGGCCAGGTACTCGGAAGACGCTATCATCACCCTGGGGAAGGAAACAAACCAGGAGTCACTGCTGGACAGAATGAGAGCGTCACGGCTGTCCGCCAGCGCCCTAGGCAGCAAGACGAAGAAGATCCATGTAAGCAACATAGAAGCGACCGTGACGGCGGAGGAGGTTACCACTTCCCTGCAAGCCTGTAGGCTAATCTATCTAAGAGAGGGGCATGGGGGCACCCAGATCGCATGTGCCGAACTAACGGAGAACAAGGCGAGGTCCCTGGTAAAGTTGGGCAGGGCGAAGATAGGGTGGACCATTGCAAAGATCAGGGAGTTTAGAGAAAATGAGGGATGCTTCCGCTGCGGATGCGAGGACCACGCCATCAGGGACTGTAAGGCAACGGAAAAAAGGTGCTACCTATGCGGCGATCGCGACCACGAAAAAGCGGCCTGCACCACCGAGCGTGGCAAAAGGGGAAGACAGGAAGAACAAGGGCGGGAGACGCCGCAAGACAGAGGAATCTCGGACAGTGGAGCCGAAGGGGAGGAAAAGACGCGGCAGCAGCCGCGGGAGCAGGCTTACGACCCGGGGAGGGTAAGAGCCAGAACCAGAACGATCGGGACGCAAACGATCGAGACCAGAGGCTGTGGAGGCGAGCACCATATGAATCCGACCTGGAGCCAGGTCGTGGCTGCTAATGGCGAAGGGGCCAAGAGAAGCGATGCCCCGGCGCGGAAGGGACCCGCGCAAGAAGCGCCGCCCCCAAACCAAGCGCCTAGGCCCGGGAAGACAGTAGCGGTGATCGCATGGGCGAGAGGGGTCACACACACGGAGACCCGCAAAAAGGCGAAAGAGAGCCTGCCCCCACCAGCGGAGGGCCTACTGCTGCAAGTCAGGGAGGGAAGGGCGGAGAGACCGTTTTCACGATGGCCAACGAGGAGGCCGCGAGAGACTGGGCAGCCAAGCTGCGAGTACTGGTCGGAGAAAACACGGAAGTAAGGGTCCTCGGGTACAGAAGAGCCATAAAAATCGGAGGCCTCGACGCCCTAACGGAACCAAGGTACATAAAAGAGGCCATACTGCGGAGTGAAGGGGCCGAAGAAGGCGATGAAGAGCAGACGGAAGTGGTTAGAATCATCACACACGAACGGCAGGTACGAACGGCCTGGGTAAGGCTACCGGCGAGACTCGCAGACAAGCTCGCGGAAAAGAAATACGTGAGAGTAGGCCTCACCACAGCCATGGTAAGCCTGGCAAATGGGTACTCGGCCAGATGCTGGAAATGTGGGGGACCCGGCCACGGGACTGGGGGGTGCAGAAGGACCGGGTACGGTATCCCAGCAGCGACAAGCTCAGTAGAACCTGGAGCTGATAAGACCAGGGAGGAAGCTGCGGATAAAAGCCAAACGGATCGGAACAACGAAGTACAACCGATGGAGGAGTGATGGCGAACCTGGCAAGCAACAGGGGCGGCCGAGGAAACACGGGAATGAAGGTGATGCAGATCAACCTAAATAACTCCAGAGCGGCGAACGACATGCTGACGGGAAAAATGCTAGAGAATGAGGACGACATTGCGATAGTAAGCGAGCCGGCGAGGGTTCAGATCCCCCGCGCCAAGTGGTGGACAAGCACCGACCAGAAGGCGGCAATTGCCGTATGCAACAAGGCCCTGACAACGAAAGAGATCGCAAAGGGAAACGGATACGTGGCAGTCCGGGTAGCCGACTGGATAGTCATAAGCTGCTACATCTCCCCCAACTGCGCGGAAGCGGTGTTTGCGCAATATATGAGGGAGATTACGCAGATGACCAGGGAACTGGCGAGAACAAGAGGACACCGGGTCATCTTGGCAGGGGACTTAAACGCATGGTCCACGACGTGGGGTTCCAGGAGAACAGACGGAAGGGGGGCTATCACCGAAGAAGCATTCGCAGAAGCAGGCCTCTACTGTATGAATAGGGGCACGCGACCAACATTCCAGAGAGGCAACGCCTCCTCGATAGTAGATGTAACCCGGGGAACCGCAAACGCCGTCCCGGGCATCAAGAAGTGGGAAGTGGCCAAGGAGGAGACCCTGAGCGACCATAACTACGTCACTTTCAGGCTAGACACCAACGGTCAAGAACGACCGAAGGCTCCACACACCACCAGAAGATGGAAAATCAGCGAGACGAGCGGCGAGAAGCTCGCGGTAGCAGCCCGCGACATGAGGCCGCCAGAAGGGGAGAGTCCCGAAGCCCTGGCGCGAAACCTGACAGAGGTGGTGCAAGAAACGTGCGACAAAAACCTGAAGAAGACCAAAACAAGCGACCAGAGACGGAGAGTATACTGGTGGAACGCCGAGATCGCGCAAGCCAGAAAGACCTGTACAGCGGCCAGGAGGAAGACACAGCGAGCCCGGGCACGGCCGAACAGGGCTGAGGACGCGGTGAGAGAGGCCGAAGGAGAACACAAGGCAGCGAATACCGGCCTTAAGCGAGCAATCAAGGCCAGCAAAGGCAGAGCATAGAGCAGCCTGATCGAGGAGGTAGACGCAGACCCATGGGGCAGACCCTACAAAATAGTAATGGGCAAACTAAAAATGCGCAAACAGGGCCCGGGACTGAGGGAAGACGCAGAAAAGACCATAGAGGAACTGTTCCCACCAGGAACGGAACTCCGCCCCACTGAAGAGGGGGGTGGAAGACGAACTGTGGAGTCAACGGAGGTGGGGGTCAGAGGAGTGACCACAGCGGAGCTCATGGCGGCCATAAAGGCAGCGAAACGGGGTAAAGCCCCCGGCCCGGACGGTATCGACAATGACATCCTCAAAGCGATCGCGGGGGGGGGGGGGGGGGGGGGGCGGTAGCCCTGAAGAAGGTCTACGACGAGTGCCTGAAGAAGATGAAATTTCCCGGCTGCTGGAAAGAGGGTAGACTCGTGCTGATCCCTGAAGGCGAGCCGGCAGCAGATGGGACTCTAAAATACAGGCCCATCTGCCTACTGAACGCAATGGGGAAAATCTTGGAAAAAATAATCGTCGGTCGTCTTGGAGACCACCTTGCGATAACCGGCAGAGAACTGAACCCGGGGCAGTTCGGGTTCAGGAAAGACACCTCGACGACGGACGCAGTCATGCACTTGACTGACAAGATCCGAAAAGCCACCGGAGGTGGAGGAGCTGCGGTGGTTGTATGCCTCGATATTAAAAACGCGTTTAATACCGCGAGCTGGCCGGAAATCATGAGCGCCCTAGAAGCTAAGGAGACCCCCGAATACTTCATAGGGACGATCGCGAACTACCTCTCGGACAGGAAAGTAGTGTACCACACGGAGGAGGGACCGGTGTGACGTGAGGGTAACCGAGCGGTGCGTACTGTATGGTTCACGCCATATACATCACAAATAAGGAGTTAGCTAGAAAGGAAAACCAACCCGTTCCTTATTCTTATTTTAATTAAATTCCTGATCTTAATCTTGAATTTTGGGTTCGATCTTGTCAACTCCGTACTAGAGCTATAAACTAAGTCGTGGAGAGGAAGTGAAGGGAATGATGAAATTATTTGACAATCTATAATCGCTTCAGCAATATATTCAAAAAGAAAATAAATGAAACAATGAAATTAAATCTACCCCCAGGTTAAACTCGAACGACGGCCCCGGTGTTAAAGGTTTTCTCACAACGCTTTCGCGTTAATCACCTCCCGCTCGTTCTAAAAACATACAGGGTGACCCAAAAGTGCCGCACCTCCTTGAATAGGCGGGTTCCTTATCGAATTCTAAGACGAAAGTTAGTAGGTGTACAGGGTCCTTCCTACTCCGTTTTTTTCAAATTACCTGTAAAGTCTGACAGCACCTTTAGTTTTACTCGATTTCCGGGGGTTCTAACCGACGCCTTCATGTTAATGAACTCGGTCAAACCGGTTGACAAATCAAATAGGACTAATCATAACCCCACACGACAGGTTGTAAATGAAATTAATTGCATTGCCGCAAATCTACCGATTTTTCCAAAGTGTTTAGCGTAAATCTACAGATTTTTTCGAGATCGTATCGGAGCGTTAATTTTTTTCGCGATCGTTTACGCGTACCACACTGCGAAAGTGTTCGGCTTAATCCGTATTTTATACCTGATGGAAGCACCCCACTTCAATTGAAAATCTTCAAGGTTGGTAAGTGTTTGACTTAAATCAGTATTTTATACCTGATGGAAACACCCCACTTCAATTGAAAATCTTCAAGGTTGGCAACCTTGCGAGTAATAGTCGACGCGACTGTTCAGACACATAAACATCAAATATTACTGCATCTGTCGCGAAAATAAACCGGTTCTAATTATGGTTCATGCAACCAAATGGTGATGTCTCTTTCGAGGATGGTGATTCAAATGATCATAACAGCAATTCGCAAATCTGTTCAGACACATAAAGTAGTGCTTACACAGTAGTCGGCGCCGACGCGTTATTGGTAAGCCGAGGTGGTGAAACCTGCTGCTAATTGGTTCAAGGTGATAAATACAAAGTTGCAGTCCTTAATGAGCGTTCACAACTTTGATTTTTATGATTGCCAGTAGTTGATAATATTGCATCTGTCGTGAAAAAACAAACCGGTTCTAATTATAGTGCATGCAACCAAATGGTCATATCTTTCTCTCAAGGATGGGGGATTTAAAATGATCATAACAGCAATTCACATCAATGATTTATTTCAAACATGAGAAATGATGAATCAAGGTATAGTTTACATATAGTTAAATTCGATTCGGTTATACAGTCCGCCAAGATTGTGCATGTGAAGACGATTTTCATCGGCAGCAAGTATCATTTTGTGGAATAAGTCGACATCATCTATCAACACCTTGGACATACGTGCAGGTAGAAACGATGAAAACGAGTTGTCTATGTCAACTGTTATTCTTGTCCCGAATCTTGTTTGTACTTTCCGCAAGGTGGTGATTGGATAATGTTTATGTACTTCCAGATCTGCCAATTTTTTAGTCGGAAGGTATTCATCACATCGCCCCATCTTATTAATTTTTGATAAGTCCATGGTGCTCGTCATGTCAAATTTATATTCTCCAATTTCCTTATAACCTGATTGAGATCTGATTTGGTTCTAATCACTGTTTTTATTTCGGTGATATTATTTAAAAGTAATTCTATGCGCAGTTTTAATTCTCGCCGCAATCGAGCGATTCTCATTTATCGAGAACAATTTGTAGACTAACCCTCGACATGCTAATCTCAGTCTTTTATACCCAGCGATTAGGGGAAATAATCCTCGATTCATCCGTACTGGCCCATTTTTATTAAATAAATAAAACGTGGTTCACAGCACATTGCATAACATGCGCACCCCCACTCAAGTTCACTAATTCCAGTCTTTAAACCCAGCAACCAGGGGGCGAATAATCTTCGATTGATTCCTACTAGCCCATTTTTTCAATAAACAAACGTTGTTCACAGCACATCGCATACCATGATCACTGCACCTCAGTTCATGTGGATACGAAACTCCTAGTGAATCCAGTCCAGGGCAACCGAATGATGTCATGTTAATGAAGTTGGCATTGCTCCATTGCTTCAGCCAAATGCATTTCTGGTGACCTTGCACATAGTAAATGTGGTCCTCCGATTCCTTTAGATGTTTATTTAAGAATGGTTGAAGATTTACGTATGGAACGTATCCAGTCCACCAACTCATCCCATGATATTCTGAGGCCCTATTTACAGAGTTTTTTCGTTTGTCGGATAGTTCCATATAATCGTAGGGCTCTTTGAATATGAGATGTATTATTTGGTCGTTTTTAGCACTTACTGACGCAAATTCCTTTACTACGAATTCTTTGTCGATTCCGAGAAATCCCTGAACGTCAACAAATGTGCGATGCATTGTCACTGTGAACTCACCACCGTTAATGAGTGCAGCATCAATCAGTATTTATACTTAACCGCTGGTAGAATAAAAATCCTACAAGCGGTGAAGTGTGCAGATGAACGCCTTGATCCACATCATACGATCCGAAATATTCCGATGCTGAGCAGTCTGAAGGAATATCTTCCACGTGCGGTGCATCGATGTGAAAAAACTGAAAATGTCACCTACGCCTCCGAGCTTAGAGATGCAGCTGGCACGCGCTCGTCAAATGCAACAACGAGAATGCTAATTCAGCCGAATTATCCGATGGTACAATCGACTCAGATGAGCTGATAATTAGTGGTGCAGTACTAGCATTCAATCAGGTAACAGATTGGTGTTATAGTGGTGCAGTACTAGCATTCAATCAGGTAACAGATTGGTGTTAACTGCCGACGACAGGTAGCTTATCAATCACCTGTAAAATTTTTTGACGACAATTACACGTTGTAATCCTTACTAGCAACCAGGACAGACGACCGCTCAGAAATCAAGGTGAACATGTGAGGCACATTGAAAACCCCCCCAGTATGTCTGCAGCAGAAAAAAAATTCTCCAGAATAAATACGTTAACACTCGGGGTGCTGCAACATTGATAAAATTTCAAGCCGCAGTGATGTTTTGATCTCATGAGAATTAGTATTGAAGACATACAATGTCCTCAATATCGGATTTATCCATTCACATGGAAAATAAATTGTGTCAAATGTTTCGATTGATTAAAGATTTGAATAGTCCTGAAAAAATCGGGAGATGGATTCGCAATTGTGATAGTACTGTACGTTTATTGAGGCGTGCATTGAATAATTCTGGTTTATCTTGTGGGGCTAAACATAGCTTGGAGTCAAGAATTGGTCGACTGAAGAGTCTCAGAGTTTTAGTCAAACAACAGATCAGAATCGGTCGAGGAATTGGAGATATCGCGCACGAATCACGAAGCAGTCGAGTGTGTTGGCAGGATATTGAATCCGCATTCAAAGGACGAATCCGCACCGGTATAGTGATTAACATACTACATATTGATCCAAAACAATTCCTTGAAGATGCTCAATACTTGGTTATGATCCGCATGAGGAACGCACTACGGAAACATCATTGCATTAAAGTAAATACAAGCCTCAATGCTGAATTTAACCTAAAAGAAAAAAGTGACACGAAATGTTTCAATACTGCGAATATTCAAATCTTGTTAACATCGGATCTACAAAATTGGTATAGAGACCACGTCATCACACCAATAATAACTCAGATGGAAGAATTTCAGGAAAGGGATAGCGGATGGGTCCTGATTCGACTCATTAATTTAGAGGTTAATGTGAATCGATGTGTACCTTTAAGTGGAGCGAGTTTCGTAGAATTACCCGCCAGCGTTAAAGCGCGAAAAGCAGTGATTAATGTTGACGTTAAGGATGATGCATGTTTTGCTTGGGCGGTTGTTTCCGCTTTATACCCGACATCACATCATTCCGAACGGTCAAGTTCATATCCTCATTTCTCAACAATATTAGAGTTGGAAAACATTTCATTTCCTATGACGATGAAACAAATTCCGAAATTCGAGAAAATGAATGCTCTGTCTATAAATGTTTTCATACTCAAGAAAGGTCGCAAAAATATTGAGATCGAGCCATTGTATTTGACCGACGATAAAAAGCCAATACATATTAATTTGTTAATGATACAGAACAGTAGTGGAAACTCACACTTTTGCTGGATTAAAAATCTTTCCAGATTGCTTGCCAGGCAGTTGTCGAAATCAACGCGAAAAAAATTCGTATGTGATAGGTGTTTACATGTTTTTTATAGTGAAATAAAATTGCTGAGTCATGAGACTGACTGCAGTAAGTTAAATCATTGCGCGGTCGAGCTTCCAAATGATGAAACTAAGTGGTTAGAGTTCAATAATTTCAACCGCAAGGAGTTTGTTCCATTTATAGTGTATGCTGACTTTGAATGTTTATTAAATGAATTACCAATTGATAAGTGTCAGGAAAAAAAATCTCATGCATATCAAAAACATGACGCATACAGCGTTGGATATTACTTCCATTGTTCGTATGATAACTCGAAATCGCGTTATTCATCATATCGAGGCATGAATCCGGCCAAGTGGTTTGTTATGGAATTGAAAAGAATAGCTGATAACTTGGAAGTTACCTGCAACAATTTCAGAGAAATGGATCAGTTAACTGAACGTGAAACTATACATTATCGCAATGCACTGCACTGTCACATATGTGGAGGACCATTCACCGCTACATGCACACGAGTTCGAGATCATTGCCACTTTACTGGTCGATATAGAGGCCCCGCACATATGGGGTGTAATTTGAATTATAAAGATGAACGAACAATTCCAATCGTATTTCACAATCTAAGTGGCTATGATGCACATTTTATTATTACGGAATTAATGACTGCATTCGAAGGAGGGGTGTCAGTATTAGCTCTTAATAAAGAGAAGTATATTTCATTCACAAAAAAAGTTCAAGGAAATCATTTCAAACTGAGATTCATTGATTCATTTAAATTCATGAGTTCCAGTTTGGATCAACTCAGTTCATACTTGGGAGATGATGAGTTGCAAATATTGAGAAGCAAATTCGATCATATTAATCCCACAAAGTTTAAACTTTTGACGCGAAAAGGAGTGTTTCCTTATGATTACTTGAACTCAGTGAGCAGGTTGAATGAAACTACACTGCCACCAAGAGAAAAATTTCACAATAAATTGACCAATAGTGATATTTTGGAAGAGGATTATTTGCATGCAGTTAATGTGTGGAAATCATTCAATATACAGACATTGGGTGAATATAGCGATTTATACTTAAAGACAGATGTTTTACTGTTAGCGGATGTCTTTGAAAATTTTAGAAAAAGTTGCATGATAACTTATCACTTGGATCCAGCATACTATTATACACTTCCTGGATTGACCTGGGATGCGATGCTCAAGTACACGAAAATTCGGTTGGAGTTGTTAACCGATATAGATATGTTATTGTATGTAGAGCGAGGTATACGAGGTGGTTTGAGTCAGTGTTCGAATAGGTACAGTTGCGCGAATAATAGATACATGGCTAATTATGATGTAAATGCCGCGGAAAAATATTTAATGTATTTTGATGTCAATAATTTATATGGCTGGGCAATGTCTCAGCATTTACCTACGGGGAAATTTCAGTGGTTTGCAGATGTATCACAATTTGATGTGTCATCTATTTCCGATGACGCCTCAACGGGATATATTTTGGAAGTTGATTTAGAATATTCTGAAGAATTTCACGATTATCATAAGGATTTACCTTTCTGCCCCACCCATACCAAGGCTCCAAATACGAAGGATGAGAAATTGCTCGCAACTTTGTACAATAAACAGCGATATGTCATTCATTATAGAAATCTTAAGCAGTGTCTAAGTCATGGTTTAAAATTATCGAAAATACATCGAATTTTGCAATTTGAACAGTCCGCATGGTTGCGTTCATACATCGATTTGAATACAAATCTGCGCACACATGCTAGGAATAATTTTGAAAAAAATCTTTTCAAATTGATGAATAATGCCGTTTTTGGTAAAACCATGGAAAATGTACGTAATCATGTAGATATAAAATTAATCAGTAAATGGTATGGGAGATACGGAGCAAAATCTTTAATTTCAAAACCAAATTTTCATCGAAGAACGATTTTTTCAGAAAATTTCGTTGCGATAGAATTGCGAAAGTTGAAGGTGAAGTTTTTTAAACCAATTTACGTAGGAATGTGTATATTGGATATATCCAAAACGTGTCTGTATTCGTTTCATTATGAATACATGAAACCTCAATTCCACGATGAATCCAAGCTCCTATATACAGACACAGATAGTTTAGTGTATGAAATAAAATGTGATGATATTTATAAAATAATGAAACGCGATATTGAAAGGTTTGACACGAGTGATTATAATGTGAATAATTGTTACAATATTCCGCTGATGAATAAAAAAGTTCCAGGGTTAATGAAAGATGAAAATAATGGTAATGTAATGACTGAGTTTGTAGGTTTGAGATCTAAAATGTATGCAATTAGAATTGATGAAAACGAAGTAAAAAAAGCTAAAGGTGTGAAAAATTGTGTCGTCCAAAGACAAATAACATTTGAGGATTATGTTGAATGCTTGCAGACAAACTGTGACTTGAGCAGACAGCAGCAGTGCATACGTTCAAAGTTGCATACAGTGTATTCAGTATGTGAGATGAAAATAGCTTTAAGCTCGAACGACACTAAACGTTACATACTTCCTGATACCACTGATACATTACCCTGGGGTCATTATAAAATACCGACAACTCAGCAGTTGCGTAGTGGGATTGAAGAGGATTTGGAAGTGGCTTGAAGTTGTTTCTATTATTTGATGCAAAAATACATTTATGATTATAATTATTTATTTGATGTAAAATACATTTATAATTACTTATTTGATGTCGAATACATTCATGATTATAAAACATTGTCCTTATTTATCCATGAATTGTGTGAAGAATCAAACCCCAACCACTTAACATATACATTATTCCCCTTTTTTCGTAAGATCTTTTCCACTAGATGTACATCTGGATATTTAGCTATTTTCAATTCATGTTCGTAAAAGCTCCCCATAATTGGTTGTCCGCGAGAATCTTCAAGCAAGTAAGATGCAGGATTGGTGACTTGCACTTTAATTATCTTGAATACCTCCGTTGACCAATTAGGTGTGAATCCGCGAGAAAATATAGTTTTGTATTTACTAATTCTTACAGAGTCTCCAATTTTAAACTTTGCTCGACCAGCGATTTTTATGTTGCTGTACACGGTGCTGAGAAGTTTTTTTGCAATTGATGGTGTGACGTTTCGCGGTCGCATTCTAATTGTTCTGTGCACACGATTGTTATAGTCCGAAACTAATCGTTGCAGAATATTAACCCAATTGTACGATCCATTACTGGTAAAAGCTATCCACATCGAGTTTTTCAGTGTTCTGTTCCAACGTTCAACTACAGAAGCCTTCATTACACTGTACGTAGAATAGTGATTAATGGCATGCTTCGATAAAAGAGACTTGAACGTCCCGTTATAAAATTCTTTACCATTATCAGTTTGAAGATTTATAGGTTTTCGGGGTCCTGAAATAATTGTATTGAATGCTTCGGACACATCTTTACCGCTTTTAGTCTTAAGTGGTACAGCCCACGCAAATTTAGAGAGAACATCGATTACTGTAAGTATGTACTTGAATCCATTATTAATCTTTGCATGCGGTTGCATATCCACAAGGTCTGCTTGCCACAAATCATCGTAACCGTGAGTGATGACCTTCCTCCGAGGATAATTACGTCTTGTCGGTGCGTGCAGTTCTCTCACCAGTTGTAGTTTCTCCTTACTCATTCTTAATGATATATATTGATACGTGAAACAAGTACGTGAAGTTCCTCTTTGAGCGAGTCATGCAGCAAGTCAACGTACTCCTTATTCGCACCGTCTGATGGTTGAACCGGTTTTTGCACGTTGCGCAGTAATCTGTTATCGAAATCGAAATCATCCATAAGACCTACTCGTTTAACAGTAGGTTTGATATCCACATAACGCCTTGTTTGAGCGATCATCCTATCAACATACGATTTTGTTGCTGTGTCAGAACTGTTTTGGGGATCGCCGACAATAGTCAATCGTTTACCAGCGAACGCATAATTTCCATCTACCGTACGGTTATTATTATCAACGTATGGTTTATTTACAGCATCAAATTCATTGACTGGATTGTCAACATTTTTTAAACGGTTGGTATTGAAATTCCAAGTTCCATCAGCTTCCGGTTGCAGCCCATTTATGCGAAGTGCATCGACATATTTTTTGTTGGCGGCATCGTTGTCGGCCAAAGGTGTATGTATTTGAACTATTCGATAATTCTTCGCATCGAACTGTTCCGACGTGAGGTTGTCATGCTGTGTAAGCTGAAGCCCCCGAACTTTCACAACATCTACGTACTGCTTGTTTACAGCGTCATCATCTGCCAGCGGTGTATGCACTTTTTTTAACCGCTTATTTTTCAAATTATAATGGCCTTTATCCGTAAAAGTCAAAAAATTGCGATCGATGTAATCTTTTGTGACGACATCACTTGAATCAATTGGAACACCTGCATTTGTTAACCTCTTGCCGCCGAAGTCGAAATTACCATTCACTTGCAAAATATTACCACCATTACTAGGTGTATGAAGTATGGGAGCTCGTTTAGAATCAAGATGTCTTCCGAATTTATCAACTGACATTTCGGCACTGACACAATGGTGGAGTTGTTTCACGTATTTATTCGATAATTTTAGCCTCATGGAGTTCTTCAACAATAGACTTGATTTCATTGTCATGACCCGTGTGACCAGCCGTTTTTGAAGCAATCAAAAGTCGTAATCTCTCTACAAGTTCATTCGGATCGTCCCAATGCACGTAATCTACACGGTTATTAGTGACAACCATTTTACTGGGAATCAAACCTCTTCCGGAAGAGCCGGTACGTGCAGGAGTATTAAACAAATTCGCAATTATATACTTCCATTTATAACCTTTATTACCATTCAATTGACCGTTTAAAATATATCCACGCTTGTGGGCGTTAGTTGCAGTCAATATGCTTTTGTATTTTGCAAGATCAGTGTTATCAAATTGGTCGTCATCGGGAATTCTTTTGAAAATCAATTCCAACAATCCTGGAGTTCCCTTGTACCTAACATTATTGATTATAATATTATCATTTTTATCCACTTCAATAGTAGAATCACCAATCACCCATAATCCGTCCACGAAACGGACCCCGAACGTTGTGTCAAATGTATTTTTTGTGTCGAAAATCAATCCTTTGAAATATGTTTTAGTCAATTCACCAAAGTTTTCATCAATGTATTGTATCGCATGTTCGCGCCCCTCAGGAGTTTCCAGGATTGACCGCATGGTGACTTCATCAGAATGGGATTGGGCTATGGTTTCTAGTGGCAAGAAAACACTATTATCATGATCTGAGTTCGTTTCCATCGAAGCAGGTGCACTCTGCAATCTCTTCTTGCGATTTTCCAGTGGAGTGCTGGATGGTTTGAAACGAATATTTCGATTTTGTTTGAGATCCTCGTCCTCATCTTCGTCTAGCTCAAGTTTTCGTTTCACCTGTACTATCGGTTTTCGTTCCGATGATGGATTATTAATGCTGCTGGTCTCTGCTAACATCTTTAGTGGTGCTACGATTGGTGCCAGGTTTTTTTCCAAAGCCTCGACAGCTTCCGATTGACCAACTTTCAGTGCCATGTATTTTGCCCGAATTGTTTTACTTGATCGTGCGATGGCTTTTTTTAATTTCGCATCCTCAACCGAATTGTTTTTATTAACCGTTTTAAGGTTTTCAACAAGCGCTGCAGACTCAGACATTATTTTCGATCGTAATACTTCGGAAGATAAAGTGCAACTGAATGCATTGAATTACCAGACGACGTATTCATTGAACCCCCTACGATAACGACCAGCCTGTAAGGGGTCATCCTTGACAATGACGAGAAAACCATATTTTTTTTGCCAACAGATGGCGCAGAGTTTCTGGAATGTCTCATACGACATATCGGTGTTAACGTGATCGTCGTAGACGTGACGTAGATTCATATTGTCCTGTTTAAATAAGATTAGAACGTTCGCGTTGTCGCGAATCAAATGTTTGGGGATTCGCGCATACGTTTGACACAGGTAGAAACAATCGACGTGCGCATGTCGGCCCATAGAAAAATATTCTCGAATCACATCCTGCTTGTCACAAGCCACATCATCAAACACGAACACTGAGTTGGGTAGTGATTCAGTCGGTGGGATTACATCGCAGTTGTTGGAGAACGGAAAAAATCCAATTTCTTCGATATTTGATAAAAGTTTCTCCAAATATTGATATTTGGGTTGTTCCAACGATTTTGAATAGATGTAGACGTTCTCAAAGCGAACACCGTTACAACTTTCCAGTAAACTCACAACAACATTTGTCTTTCCGCAATTAGATGGGCCGCAAATTATGGACCTAATTGTACTAGGTAACAGGGGGCCATGCCGCTTTGGAATGTTGAATTCGGTTTTACTGTCAAGATTAACGACTTGAATGGAATATGGTTGCTTGATGAAATGCATGTTGGGTTGTGAGTTGGCTGCAATTGAACGCAAAGGGTATTTATAGACGAGTGTGATTTCTTTTTCCTCAGTTCCAAAATGTACATGAACATTGATTCATCGCCAAATCACTTTGTCGCGAAACAGCATTTTTGAATTATTTTTAAAGTTGTATTGCTGAAATAATCCCAACAAATTCAATATATATTCTACTAATACTAATATGATTGACTGTGTAACGATAAGAAATTGTGGTCAATGTCAAGATCGAGATCTGGTGGAAGGGGTCTGATGAATAGAGTTATCAATTCATTACCTTTTGAACTACACATACCGGGTTATCAGTATTGCGGTCCGGGTACACATCTAACTAAGCGTTTAGCTCGCGGGGATCCGGGTATCAACCCATTAGACAAGTTTTGTCGCGAACACGATATTGCTTATTCACAAAGTAGTGACCTTGATTCACGTCATATCGCTGACCGAAAACTTGCTGAACAGGCATCACACCGCGTTAAGGCTGGAGACGCACCCTGGCTTGAGCGGGCAGCTGCATGGGCAGTAGCACGTGCTATGCGAGTTAAATTAAAAATGGGGGCAGGATTAAAGAAGAGTAAGAAAGTTGGCGGACGGTTGAAAGTTAAAAAAAAATTTTCACAACTTCGCAGGTATAGGAGGAAAGTCGGTAAACCCCGAATATTACCGCTAGCGACACGGGGAGGATTTTTACCATTTTTAGTCCCATTACTGGCAGGATTATCTGCAGTAGGAAGTTTAGCAGGGGGAGCTGCAGGTATCGCTAAATCCGTCAATCAAGCATCTAATGAACGCAAACTTTTATCTGAAACACAACGACACAACCGTGCTATGGAGCAGCAGGGTCGTGGACTGTATCTAAATCCCTACAAAAAGGGTGGGGGTATAACAAAATGTCGGAAAAAAAAAAAGTCAAAAATGAGATAATTATTCTACCTGGTGGTCCGACAACTAATATTCAGCTACTTACGTATGCGAAAGCCATGCATATTCCTTATTTTAGAGGTGTGTTTATGCGATCTGAACTAGTTGAAAATTCTGTCCATCAGAATGAATGTGGAATTATTAATTTGGATAATATTAATGGGCCTGGCACACATTGGGTGGCGTATGTAAAACGTGGCGATCAAGCGAAATATTACGATAGCTACGGGAATCTGCCTCCACCTATAGAATTGATTCAATATTTGGGAAAGAATGTGCGAATTGAATACAATTATCAACAATATCAAAATTATAATTCATCAATATGTGGTCAATTGTGTTTGTATTTTCTACATAATAATACATAGAGAGCATTGATGTTTGAACCTCAGTATCCACGCGACCGCGTCATGTCTCTGACGCTTACGCTCTCAGGGTCAACATCTATTCTCAGTGCTAATTATTTTCCTCCGATTGCGTTGAGCGAAAATTCTCAATATGTATTGGGATTAGTGGATTTCGAAACATTTAACTCTGTACCGAACGTTGACCACACAAATAATACCTTTTATTACGGGGATAACAAAAAAATCGTAATCCCTGAAGGATCTTACGAAATAGATGATTTGAATAAGTATTTAAATGTAAAAATAAGTGAAACGGAGCAGGGTCCGGAATCGTCGCCACCAATCACACTGCGTCCGAATAACAATACATTAAAATGTGAGCTCAAGTGCAAGTATGAGATTGACTTTACTGGGAAAAAAAGCATTGGTTCGTTGATAGGTTTTACCAAGCGACGGCTAGAAGCTAACGTGTGGTATGAATCAGATTTACCCGTTAACATTCTAAAAGTTAATATTTTACGGGTTGAATGTAATATCACCGCGGGGGCTTACAGCAATGCCCGTCCAGTGCACACGATTCATGAATTCTCTGCCAACGTGCCACCGGGCTATAAAATCTCCGAGTCACCTTACCATGTCATCTACTTGCCCGTGAGCCAGCGTGTAATAGACAACGTGACAGTTCGTATTGTGGACCAAGACGGTAATTTGGTCAACTTCAGAGGGGAAGAAATCACAGTTCGCTTACACGTCAAGGAGCAAAAAAATTAGTTCTCATTATGCTGATCTACGAAGATGTGCACAAATATCCCGCGAACCTTGTTCCTTCCCTCAGTGTTCAAAGTTTGGTCAAACAAACAACACCGTACGCCGTACGTCAATCGCTCACTCCCGATAACGTGCAATTTTTGAAATCACTGGGATTCGTTGTCAAAGTAAGATATGGCGAGTCTGTTGAATATTAATGCTCGACCTGTATTTGATAACAGTATAACCCGAGTCGAAGTTCATTCACATGCCCCCTACGCGAGTACATCGTATCAGAATAATGATGAGATACGGATTCCAATTCAGCAGCAGGATTTGTATACATTACCTTGCAACAGTTTTTTATATATCGAAGGGACATTATTAAATTCAGTTGCAGACGCAAATGGTGTCCATCAGCCCGTGAAAAATGTGAAATTTGTCAATAACGCTGTAGCGTTTCTCTTCGATGAAATTCGATACGAGTTAAATGGTGTTGAAATTGATCGATGCAGAAATGTTGGAATAAGCACGACAATAAAAAACTATTTGTCATTGAGTACTGATGCCAGTAAGGCGTTGGAAGTTGCTGGCTGGTCGATACCGGGAAATATGGTTGAACTGGATAAAGGATATTTTAATTACTGCATACCATTACGCATTCTGCTGGGCTTCTGCGAAGACTATAAAAGAATTATCGCCAATACGCGTCACGAACTGGTTTTAATTCGATCGAGAACTGATTCAAATGCAATATTTACGGGAGGCGAAAATGTATCTGTCAATTTAAAGCTGAGAAAATTGCAATGGCGGATGCCTCATATTAGTGTTGAAGATTTGCAGAAATTGGAGCTGTTACATCTCCTTGAGAGTGGGGCATCGATTCAGATGAGTTTCCGTTCATGGGATCTGTATGAGTATCCAGTGCTTCAAGAAACAACCCATCATACTTGGTCCGTAAAAACCGCTGTGCAACTTGAAAAACCTCGCTATGTCATATTAGCGCTGCAGACCGGACGAAGAAATAAACTGACCCACGATCCGAGTATCTTTGATCATTGTGAATTGACGAACGTTCGCCTCTACCTTAATTCTGAGTCATATCCCTACGATAATTTAGATTTAGATTTCACTCGAAAACGATATGCTTTACTCTACGATATGTATGCTAAATTCAAAGGATCGTATTACGGTGAGACTAGCAGTCCAGAACCATTACTTGATTTGGATACATTCAAAAAACACGCCCCCATCGCAGTCATCGATTGTTCGCGTCAAAATGAATCACTTAAAAGTGCATCCGTAGATATACGTCTCGAATTTCAGTGCAATGTTAATGTACCCCCCAATACTACTGCTTACTGCCTAATTTTTCATGATAAAATTATTGAATACAGTCCACTCACGAACGTAGTTCGGAAAATGATATAAACAAGTGGTGGGAGGTGATTTTCAACACTATAAATGTCTCACAAGCCCGATTAGTTGCAGAATATTGTATACAGTCATGGGGCCTACATTTATTGACGTTCAGGGGTTCGCGGGCCCCCACAACACGTTTATTGTGAAAGAGATTGCAATTCTAAGGAACAATTACAACCTTCAACATCTCGTATTCAAGCCCCCATATCCTTGGTCTGTTCTACCTGAAGATAATCAACGACAAGCATTGGAGAATAAAACTTTTCACGGATTCAGTTGGAATGATGGATACGTCCCATACTCCGGACTACAATTTTATATAAAACCACAGTTACAAGATTCTCCGTCATTTTTAGTGATGAACAAGTCTGTTAAAATAATATTGAAACGATTATTCAATATCGATGCCGCATACATAGCCGATAAAATAAATTCCCGTACGCAGCAGATACGATGTGCATGCCACTCAGGTATTTGTGCCATGGAAAATGTGTTTTCAATGCGTGATCGATGTTGGGTAGAAACTAATGATTTTTATAATGATAAATAAACTTTTATTCATCTAGTTACATTTTTTTATCGCATGCCTAAATCCCAATCCTTGAACCGAATTCGACTCGTTTCCTCATCGATTCGTCGTTGGTTTTCCAACCACTCATCCTGACTCTGGAACATTTCATTCCAGGTATCATCGTCAGAATCCTTTTCCTCTGCGCCAGCAGCAACAATCGTTGGTTTGGTTAGAGCTTGCGGCTGAAATTAGTCATTTTTTTTTTTTGTTATAATGTTCATTGAAACTCATTTGAATATCAAATATATCAATTTTTGGAATTTTTTTTGTTTGGAACAGAAGAATGTGTTTGATGACTGAATTCATTACACGTATTTAACACTTATGCTGATTGTTTTTTCCAACCTTTGGAGGGAGTTCCTTGTCGTGCTGCTTCTTTTTCACCATGTTCTCTTCTGGCTGATCCACCTTCGCCGTCTGATGAATTTCCGGCTCATCACACTTTGATGATTGAGTTGTGATTTTCTGGGGCTCCATCAGTGTATAGTCTGAATTGAAAATGAATCACTGTTATCCAATAGTATGGAACGCTTATCTTAAATATGATTCATCAAATAGTGTGGAATACTTATTCGAATTCTGATTTTCAATAGTATGGAACACTTATTTGTAATAAATGCCAAATATGAATACCGCACATACCGTAAACTTGATGTTGAATCGTACTGGTCAACCCTATAGCAGACGTATGAATGGTACCCGTTTGTACCCGACATATATCAGCTCGTATTCTGTGAGTGGAGGGGGGGGGGAGCATTTCACATGAATGAAGCTCGGAGGCGTGGGCGACATTTTCAGTTTTATCGATGCACCGAACGTAGAAAATATTCCTTCAGACTGCTCAGCATCGTATGATCGAGTTGACGTTGATCGTACGATCTGATAATTCGGCTGAATTAACATTCTCGTTGTTCCATTTGACGAGCGCGTGCCAGCTGCATCTCTAAGCTCGGAGGCGTAGGTGACATTTTCAGTTTTTTTACATCGATGCACCGCACGTGGAAGATATTCCTTCAGACTGCTCAGCATCGGAATATTCCAGATCGTATGATCGAGTTGACGTCGATCTCGGATAATTTGGCTGAATTAGCAATCTCGTTGTTGCATTTGACGAGCGCGTGCCAGCTGCATCTCTAAGCTCGGAGGCGTAGGTGACATTTTCAGTTTTTTTACATCGATGCACCGCACGTGGAAGATATTCCTTCAGACTGCTCAGCATCGGAATATTCCAGATCGTATGATCGAGTTGACGTCGATCTCGGATAATTTGGCTGAATTAGCATTCTCGTTGTTGCATTTGACGAGCGCGTGCCAGCTGCATCTCTAAGCTCGGAGGCGTAGGTGACATTTTCAGTTTTTTTTACATCGATGCATCGCACGTGGAAGATATTCCTTCAGACTGCTCAGCATCGGAATATTTCGGATCGTATGATGTGGATGAAGGCGTTCATCTGCACATTTCGCATCTTCTCGCACACTCGCGTTGATGCATTTGACGAGCGCGTGCCAGCTGCATCAGCATCTCTGAACTGGTAGGTGGGGGGCATTTTCAGTATTTATAAACCGCTCCAATTAAGGCTGCATTCAGTCCGCAAATTCTATTGCCAAAATGAAGTACTTAGTGATTTTGTTTTGTACCATTGCAATTCAACGAATAATTGCATCACCCGTGACCTTGGCCGATCGCTTGGTTCACGATTTGCGTGTGGATGAAATCCATTCACTAACGAATGTAACCTACTCAGGGTTACATTACCAAAAATTCGCGGACATATCGGATAGCACCACCGTTCAACAAAATCAACTGCATCCATCCAAAAAGTCGCCTTATAGTAATGTTGTGAATTTTTACCAGGCTGAATCGTTGACGACTACTACTACTACTGAACGCCCTGTCGGTAAGACTTTAACTATTGTTTCTGCATGTAAGCTAGATCCATATAATTTCATATCAGAAAACTTGAATTCTGCCGTTGAACCGGTCGTTCGAATTTGATTACAGATTCAATAACACCTGATTACTCAATATTCGGAGATTTTGGCGCAGATGTAACTACTAAAGACGATGTAGGTAAAGTTCGAAGTGTGCAACTCTCGTTATTCTACAGCTTTAGGCGATACACACATAAGCCGGACTGATTCTAATAGTGTAATCATTACATTACATTACATCTGTTCCAGGAGAGATGATTAAATACAACAACGTCCAGTTACTTGTATGATATACAAGTATCATTTATTAATGTAGTAAAATATGTAGATTGAAAAAACATGGGGAACACTAAATGATATGGTATACGCAGATTGTTACATAGATATAAATATAGATATAGATATAGATATGGATATACATAAATCGATTGATTGTAGTTCATTGTGTAGATCAAAAACATAGAGCACTGAATAGGTGTTACATATGTAATCAATAATGGTACCTTAAATAAATAAATGCTGCATATCCATATGCATAATGTACATTATTCAGTTTCAACTGATTTCATGACTGTCAGAATACCCATGCCAACCAATTCACAATCAACCATACTATGTCTATCGAAATCTTCAGAATTAATTAAAATTTTGATCGACTGTTCTTCATCAATGGCTTCCTCTTCCATCGCCGCGCAAAGTTTTCCAGCGAATAACTTCATACGATTTTTTATTGTGTTCGAATGCTTTGTAAGTTCTTCTATCACGATTTGAACACATGGAATCTGCTTCATGAGATTATCATAAGTCACTTGCATCATTACGATGCTTCCGATGACTGATGTCGAGAAAATTACTGCCCTTTTGTCATAAAATTTGCAGCATTTAACTATTATATCCCCATTAGCATTCAGGGGAATCGCGTGTTCATTTCGCGATTGGGGTAGAAATCCAGATGTTAACCATTTCCTCAAAACTTCTTGATGCAGCATCAAATTTTGCCAAGTATTGTGATTAAAAACCAGTTTCTTATTCTTGACGTTGTCCACAAGGGTTATTATAATTTCAGCTGTCAAATCACTCTTGATCAATACCCCAATCTCCAAACTCTTCGAGCAACTTTTGTTTAATTGATACTTTCGTTGTAAAATATTGCAAGATTCGAATTCCGTGATTGTTGCATGATAAATGTTGTTTGTTCGCTGTTTTTTCGGACTAGGAGATTCGTCTCTGTGGGAAGATCCAGCTCGCTTGCAATTGGAATTGCAGGATATTAGGGTCTGCGTCTTCTCGAAGGATCCAGGATTGGAGCAAAATACCCAATGTTCGTTACCATCACACGTTTCAGTGTGGTACTCTGAGGCATGCGTTTCAAAATTATCTGCCATTCTAGCTTGGATGATTCTCTAGCTTGGATAATTCTCTTGTGAGAACTGGTAGAACTGTGTGCATCGGTAAACTGGTACAGGGGTTTTATATCTGAGGTGAAACGTTGGAGAGGTGGTTCAAACCCGATAAAATTCTTTTCGATGGAGTACGAAAAAAAAAAAATCGAATCGTCCTATGAAATTGAACCGGATCTTTCACGAAACAAATCTTCCAGTGAATTACCTGCTTAGAGCGCTCGAAAATGCAACGGCGTTCAATCCGACACCTGATTTTTCTTAACTACCAGCGGGGTGGGTGAAACATTAATTGCATACTGCAACTATGTATGGGCTTCACTTTATCACGTTGAACCGATTGGATGTAGATTTCACTACCTTGGCTTACCAATAACGCGTCTGCGTCAACTACTGGCAATTATAAAAATCAAAGTTGTGGACGCTCATTAAGGACTGCAACTTTGTATTTTGGCAATTGTAAAAATCAAAGTTGCGGACGCTCATTAAGGACTGCAATCAAAGTTGCGGACGCTTATTAAGGACTGCAACTTTGTATTTATCACCTTGAACCAATTAGCAGCAGGTTTCACCACCTCGGCTTACCAATAACGCGTCGGCGCCGACTACTGTGTAAGCACTACTTTATGTGTCTGAACAGATTTGCGAATTGCTGTTATGATCATTTGAATCACCATCCTCGAAAGAGACATCACCATTTGGTTGCATGAACCATAATTAGAACCGGTTTATTTTCGCGACAGATGCAGTAATATTTGATGTTTATGTGTCTGAACAGTCGCGTCGACTATTACTCGCAAGGTTGCCAACCTTGAAGATTTTCAATTGAAGTGGGGTGTTTCCATCAGGTATAAAATACTGATTTAAGTCAAACACTTACCAACCTTGAAGATTTTCAATTGAAGTGGGGTGCTTCCATCAGGTATAAAATACGGATTAAGCCGAACACTTTCGCAGTGTGGTACGCGTAAACGATCGCGAAAAAAATTAACGCTCCGATACGATCTCGAAAAAATCTGTAGATTTACGCTAAACACTTTGGAAAAATCGGTAGATTTGCGGCAATGCAATTAATTTCATTTACAACCTGTCGTGTGGGGTTATGATTAGTCCTATTTGATTTGTCAACCGGTTTGACCGAGTTCATTAACATGAAGGCGTCGGTTAGAACCCCCGGAAATCGAGTAAAACTAAAGGTGCTGTCAGACTTAAAAGGTAATTTGAAAAAAACGGAGTAGGAAGGACCCTGTACACCTACTAAAGTTCCTTTACGAAAACTCTCCAAGGCCAACGGTTTTCGAGTTATTCAAAATCGCGATTGACCAATCAGAGCGTTTCTTATCATCGTGATAGTGCCGGCTCAGAAGCAAGCCATGGGCAGAGCCCGTGGTATGTTTCTTATTAGCTTGGACGACCGCTATTTTTATTATTATTGAATTCAATTTGTATTTTCGGTCGTCCAGGTCGATTGCACCGTAGTTCCTGACGCCCAGATCTATCGGGTCATGGTCTTCGCGGTCTAGGTTTCATCCGGCGTAGTCTACGTCAACCGCTCCATAGTTTTAGCGGTCCAGGTCGTCCACTCCATAGTTTCTTGCCGTTTACGTCAACCGCTCCATAGTTTCAGCGGTCCAGGTAATTCGCTCCATAGTTTTAGCCGTCCAGGTCATCCGCTTCATAGTTTTCGGCCGTCTAGGTCAACCGCTCCATAGTTTCAGCCGTCCAGGTAATTCGCTCCATAGTTTCAGCCGTCCAGGTCATCCGCTTCATAGTTTTCGACCGTCTAGGTCAACCGCTCCATAGTTTCAGCGGTCCAGGTAATTCGCTCCATAGTTTTAGCCGTCCAGGTAATTCGCTCCATAGTTTAAGCCGTCCAGGTCATCCGCTTCATAGTTTTCGACCGTCTAGGTCAACCGCTTCATAGTTTTCTGAATCCAGGTAGTCCGCTACATAATTCTTGACCATCCAGATCAACCGACTCATGTTTTTCGGGATTTATCTAGCTACTAGCTACCAGTGAATGGAAAAAAAAACGTATTCATAATACTTCAATTCAACTAGATGAACTTTTTGATCATCTTATTTTGCATCTAAACATTCGCAGATGTAACTCGCGCATTATCTTGCGAACGATCGTCAATAAGGTTGCTAGAAAATGCTAAACTTGTTAATCGTTAACATGATTCCAGATGAAACAGTTTAACCCCTACACAGTGACATGAGGGTGTGTTCATCATAAAATAAAAATTGCAGTCAAATACCACTTTTATGAATCAACCAAAATTTAGCGAATCAGTAAAAAAATTATAAAATGGTGGGTAATGAATAATACTGAAAGAGGTACATCTGTGCCTAGCTGCAAAGGATTGTTCCTCACTGCGTTGATGCTCGCTGAGACGAACTTGACGATAATTATCTGATAGTAAATAAGAATGTCTATTTAAAAAACAAAAAAAATTCTAGAAATAACTAGACTCATTTTTATTCATTTTGATTTATTCAACACATCAAATTATATGTAAAATTAAAGTATAAGTATAGGTATAGTATAGGTCAAACTTTAAGTAATGCGAGTGCAACTGCAGAAGCATACGCAGAGCGGTATCCGAATCGCCGATTACCCGACAAGAATGTAATCTTGCGCGTCATCCATCAATTACGCGAAACTGGCAAAACCGATGTTGATCGATCTAGGCTCGGACGTCCAAGGAGTGCATGCGTCCCAGAGTTGGAAGAATTGGTTGTCGAATCACTCGAAACCGATCCAACACTGAGCCTACAACAAGTGGCTAGGATGTGTGATACGACATACTCCACAGCACAGCGAATAACGAAGGGTGAAAAGATGCATGCGTATCACTACATCCGAGTACACAGCTTACTGCCCGAAGATTACCCCCGTCGCGTCGCATTCTGTGAATGGTTGTTGGCACGGAATGCAGAAGATCCCGAATTTAGCCGAAAAATATTGTTTACGGACGAATCGACTTTCGGCCGAGATGGCACGTTCAACCGACATAACTTGCACGTAAGGGCTTTTGAAAATCCGCACGCGATGCAAGTTCAAGGGTTCCAAGCTAGATTCAGCTTGAATTCGTGGGCAGGAATTAGGGGAAACGTATTGGTGAGTTTTCACTCATTACTCCCGACTGAGTTACCACCCCGTGTAAATAGTGTTAACTATCGTGAATTTCTTCTGGAAACACTGCCCGATTTATATGAGAATGCGGAACTGGACCACGAAGACATGTGGTTTCAACATGACGTGGCATCGGCACACTTTGCCCAACAGGCTCGTGATATTCCCGATGCGGCGTTTTCGGCTGCGTGGATTGGCCGTGGCGGCCTGATTGTTTGGTCACCGAGATCCCTAGACCTGAACATGCTTGACTGCTTTCTTTGGCGCCTTGTTAAAGGTTTTGTTTATCGAGCAGAGATGATAGAAATCCCTGAACAACTTCGAGAGGCAATACGGCCAGCTATTGCGATGGTAGCATCGGGCTGAACACGAGGCTGAGAAAAGACATGAAATAGGTAGATTTAAGTCACATTTGAGGTAATAATGGTCATGATGTGAAAATGTAATAATTCTTTTTTTTTCACTATTTTAACCAGTTTGCCTACGCGGGGTTGATGCCAAATAAATTGTTCATTACCTAAAGGAGGTGTTCGAATTGCCTGCCTCCCTGTTCTATACACAGGCGCGCTCGACGGAGCAGGCTTTCCTGAGCGCATTCGAGCATCACCGGTGTCACCATCGCAATAGCTGCCCGTATTGCCTCTCGAAGTTGTTCGGGGGTTTCTATTATCTCTGCTCGATAAACAAAACCTTTAACGAGGCCCCAAAGAAAGTAGTCTAGCATGTTCAGATCCGGGGATCTCGGTGGCCAAGCAATCGGGCCGCCACGGCCAATCCACGCAGCCGGAAACGCCGCATCGAGAATATCACGAGCCTGTTGGGCAAAGTGTGCCGGTGCTCCGTCATGTTGGTACCATATGTCTTCGTGGTCCAATTCCGCATTCTCTAATAGATCGGGCAGTGTTTCCAGAAGAAATTCACGATAGTTAACACCATTTACACGGGGTGGTAACTCAGTCGGGCCCACCTGAAAGGGCAAATCAACGATCTATTTGATTATGCACCTTCTGGTACGACCACGCAAAACTGATTTTGAATTATTCATTTTTTTAATTATTAAAATATCAATATCAGAATCCAAGTAATGAGTGGAAACTCACCAATACGTTTCCCCTAATTCCTGCCCACAAATTCAAGCTGAATCTAGCTTGGAACCCTTGAACTTGCATCGCGTGCGGATTTTCAAAAGCCCATACGTGCAAGTTATGTCGGTTGAACGTGCCATCTCGGCCGAAAGTCGATTCGTCCGTAAACAATATTTTTCGGCTAAATTCGGGATCTTCTGCATTCCGTGCCAACAACCATTCACAGAATGCGACGCGACGGGGGTAATCTTCGGGCAGTAAGCTGTGTACTCGGATGTAGTGATACGCATGCATCTTTTCACCCTTCGTTATTCGCTGTGCTGTGGAGTATGTCGTATCACACATCCTAGCCACTTGTCGTAGGCTCAGTGTTGGATCGGTTTCGAGTGATTCGACAACCAATTCTTCCAACTCTGGGACGCGTGCACTCCTTGGACGTCCGAGCCTAGATCGATCAACATCGGTTTTGCCAGTTTCGCGTAATCGATGGATGACGCGCAAGATTACATTCTTGTCGGGTAATCGGCGATTCGGATACCGCTCTGCGTATGCTTCCGCAGTTGCACTCGCATTCCGTCCACATTCCCCATATAAAATGACCATCTCGCAATATTCTTCAGTAGAATAGTCCATTTTGAGAGTTTACCAATCGATTTACAATGAAATGAACCCACGCCAAA
The DNA here is from genome assembly GCA_963966615.1 of Tenthredo amoena. NCBI lineage: Eukaryota > Metazoa > Arthropoda > Insecta > Hymenoptera > Tenthredinidae > Tenthredo > Tenthredo amoena. Next base: position 18,943 of record OZ016499.1, on the reverse strand, counting down.
TTCAATTAAACAACGTTTGTTAAAACAAAACATAGCCATCGCCTGGGCTGTAGCGCGCTAAATTGCATTGCACTCGTATTAAAAATAATTGTTGGTCATTTTCTGATCAATTTCATCGCGATTAATTAATGAAACTATGGAGCGGTTGACCTAGACGGCCGAAAACTATGAAGCGGATGACCTGGACGGCCGAAAACTATGAAGCGGATGACCTGGACGGCTAAAACTATGGAGCGAATTACCTGGACGGCTAAAACTATGGAGCGAATTACCTGGACCGCTGAAACTATGGAGCGGTTGACCTAGACGGTCGAAAACTATGAAGCGGATGACCTGGACGGCTAAAACTATGGAGCGAATTACCTGGACGGCTGAAACTATGGAGCGAATTACCTGGACCGCTGAAACTATGGAGCGGTTGACCTAGACGGTCGAAAACTATGAAGCGGATGACCTGGACGGCTGAAACTATGGAGCGAATTACCTGGACGGCTGAAACTATGGAGCGGTTGACCTAGACGGCCGAAAACTATGAAGCGGATGACCTGGACGGCTAAAACTATGGAGCGAATTACCTGGACCGCTGAAACTATGGAGCGGTTGACGTAAACGGCAAGAAACTATGGAGTGGACGACCTGGACCGCTAAAACTATGGAGCGGTTGACGTAGACTACGCCGGATGAAACCTAGACCGCGAAGACCATGACCCGATAGATCTGGGCGTCAGGAACTACGGTGCAATCGACCTGGACGACCGAAAATACAAATTGAATTCAATAATAATAAAAATAGCGGTCGTCCAAGCTAATAAGAAACATACCACGGGCTCTGCCCATGGCTTGCTTCTGAGCCGGCACTATCACGATGATAAGAAACGCTCTGATTGGTCAATCGCGATTTTGAATAACTCGAAAACCGTTGGCCTTGGAGAGTTTTCGTAAAGGAACTTTCGTCTTAGAATTCGATAAGGAACCCGCCTATTCAAGGAGATGCGGCACTTTTGGGTCACCCTGTATAAAGGTGTCATAAACTACTAACGTTAAAACTACGAGACTATGCGCGAGGGATGTTTAGGGTTTAGCCTTCGTCTACAATTATCCGTCAAACGTACAAAATCTATCGCCGGTTCGCCCATGCGTGGCGAGTCACGTGTGTCTTATTTATAATTGTTTAATTCTAGACGTTACAAAATGCGAGGAAAATAAGGATTGCTCTCACAACGCTTTGCGTTATTTCCCACGCTTGAGAATTTTCCAAAGTATTCTCAAGGAAAACTTGAGTTCTGGTTTACTATTGAGCGCCTGGAACCATAGGCGGGAGAAAAATAATTGTAGTAATAAATTCTGATAACAATACCGTGACAATGGAAATAATGAAGGCTGATAAAAGAAGAAATGGATATGACGTTACGATTTTCCGAAGTTTCCTTGAGGGGACACTCGAATCCTGAGTATGACCCTGGCCCTGGCTGGTTGAGCTCCTGCTTTGTTGAGAATGTACCGGCGATACGTGGGTTGAGGATCGGTTGTTGCACTTAACTATCACGAAAAAAAACGATGGGATTCTAAAGTTAATTTCAACTCAATTTATGAAATAGAAATTATATGTGTGCTTAAGAAATAGAAATCTTATATGTCCTTATTTAATTTGAAATGAATTGGAGATTTATAGAATTTTATCGAAACACAGAGTCTTTCGGCAGGAACTTTAAGATTATTAATCACCAATGCTCAAATGCGTATTCCGGACACACGTTCACGGCCTGCGATTTAACGAACGAATGCCACGAGCTATGCATCTCAGGGCGTGAGGTCCTGAGATTCAAATTTGCTGATGGTGCACGCGGTTGTTTATTCCGCGCGCTTACAACGGCTCGCGTCCAAGGGACTCAACCAATCAGGGCAGTAACTAAGCTAAAGCTAATTCCCTATTGGCCAGTTCCGACTTCATCGGACCCATTTCTTCCGGCGATGGTTCTGTGGTCGCTAGCTATAGTCGACTCATTTTTATGAATTTTAATTAAATTAATTTCGCCAAATTTATTCGGTAAAGTGACTAGGGATAAGTAATTTTGAATTTGGCTGCTTAGTACAGTGAGAAGGAGCCCTTGCGCCCTCCAGATGTCCCTTTGTACTCTAGGGAAAACCAGGATCGCTGGATCGATGAAGTTGGGTCAAATCGACTCTATAATGCTAGTCAGCAAGAGTGTTGCATTCTAGGAACCGTTGCTCTACGTGACTTTGTAGCTGTCTTAACGGAAACACCACTTGAAATCGAAACTAGGTGCCAGGTTACATTTGGCACTCACAACCATACTTATTCACATCGATACCGTCCCTGGCATTCCATGATCTTAAACATCTCTCGCACGCAACCCTACGAACTAATTTATGGATCCTAGTATTTATTCTATGCCCAGACCGATAATCAATAGGCGCCACGACGTTGACTCCAGGGAGGTCTGGGTATAATAATTCAATTTCAAAATGAACTGAATCAAAATCGTATGGAGAAGGAAAGAAAATTAAAATTATATTGGAAACAATATTGTTAAGGGATAGCTTATGCTGGGCCGTAACACCGGTAAACCATAGGGTGACCAGAGGGGTACCCCAGGGCTCGGTACTCGGCCCAACACTCTGGAACATCATGTATGACGGGATCTTCGGGATCGAAATGCCCCCAGAAGTCGAGATGGTATGCTACGCCGCCGACACGGCGATCGTGGCAACTGGAAGGTCTGCGCGAGAGGCGGGGCTCGCAGCCAAAGAGGCCACGGAGGCGGTAGTGGAATGGATTGAACGGATGGACCTTGAGGTAGCGGAGAACAAAACAGAAGCAGTAGTCTTCCAAAAGAGGAGAAAAAAGGGCGTACAGACACCCAGAGTGGTAGTGAAGGGGCACGTGGTGCAGTACTCCAGGCAATTAAAGTACTTGGGGATTACGCTGGACCCGACGCTCACCTTCACCCCGCACATCAGTAGGGTCACGGCAAAGGCTTTCCGAACCGCGAACAACCTGGGTAGACTAATGCCCAACATTGGGGGACCCAAGCCCCAGAGAAGGAGGATGATATCGAGGATCACGGAAAATATCATGCTCTACGGGGCGGCCGTGTGGGCCAGCGCCATGAGCAAGGCCATGAACAGAGATAAAGTGAACCTGACACAGCGGGTAGGAGCCCTCCGAATAGCGTCCGCGTACAGGACCACATCAGAGGCCGCCGCGGCGGTGATAGCGGGGACACCCCCGTTGGACATAGTGGCAAGAAGCCGAGAGGCCCTTTACCAGAAGCTCAAGGTGGGCAAACATCTAAACGCTCCAAAGAGAGAAAGAGCCAGATCAGTAGCCAGGGCCAAGAAAGAGGCGGAGAGATGGATCATGGAGGAGTGGCAAAAAAGGTGGACGAACACCAACAGGGGAGCCTGGACGAGGAAACTGATACCAAATGTGGAGCAATGGGTACGAAGAAAGCACGGGCAAGTGAACTACCATCTGACACAAATGCTCTCAGGGCATGGAGCCTTTAACGTGTATTGGAAAAGATTTGGAAAAAGACCAACGGAGGACTGCCGATACTACAGTGAGCGAGACGATGCAGAACACACAATCTTCGACTGCCCGGAGTGGGCGCAGCAGAGAGGAGAGAGCTGGAAAACTGACGGTGGCATTCCCCTACGCGCAGAAAATATCGTGGCGGAGATGCTTAAGAATAAAACAAGATGGAACGACATAAGCGCCATAACGGCAAGCATTATCATACAGAAGGAAGATGACGACAGGAAAGAAGGATGGTAACCCAGGAAGACAGCGCAACCAGTAGGACACAAGACGAGACGACGTGAACCAGCGCCCCCCACGGAACAATATTAGAAAGATAAAGAAAAGAAAAAAAAAAAAAAAGAGCGCCGGAAGGGGTGAAACAGAGAGAGAAACGAAGGCGGATGTGCCACACAGCACGGGCAGGTGACCTGCACACACAGAGGACAGCCGCTCACAGCACACAGACAGCTGGATGAACATACAATAGGGTAGAAGCCCCCATGGCACAGGAACAGGAAGCCACATAGGCAACGGCGGACAGTCGCCAGGCGACATCATAAATATAGATAGACCGTAGGAGACAGAAACGAAGTTGAACGATAACGGAGAAGCCGCCCGACGGCACACACACCTAACGCCCCCTGGAAGGGTGTTGCCCCGCGATCCCACGGGGAGGGGCTCCCGACCAGGGGTAACTGCCATAGCTGGTCCGAAGCCCAGTTGAGAAAAGTAGACGGGCCTAACCGTACCTAACCTTATCCTCGCCGGCTGTCCAACGCCGGGTGTGAGACGTAATGCCTAACGGCGGATTCCCTGCACCCGGGTCGAGGAACTCCAACTCGGCGACAGTTTCGGTAAAAAAAAAAAAAAAGGTTAGGTTAGGTTAGGTTAGGTTCTCCCCCTAGGGATTGCAAGACCTTGACGAGGTGGGGGAGCTTGCGTGCGCTAATGACCCGACGGGCTATGCCGGCGGGGGGCTAGTCCCCCTGGCAGGGTCACCCAAGCCGGACAGGCCGGCGGCGAAGCGTCAGACCAAGGAGCAATCCAAACCAACCCAAGCTAAGGTAGAAGGCTAAACCGTGCCGAGGGCTGCGTGGTACTGGGGGAGCAGTATCGGGAGCGAACCGCTGCACAGTGGGGAATTTTCACGAAAACGTGGCCATAATCCAGGGGATCATCGGAATTCTTCCAAATTTGGTATACCAACGTTTTTGGGGTCGCTGATTACGAATCTGGTATCCAAATTTGGAAAAACAAAATGGCGGCTCCAATATGGCCGATGAACACATTAATTTCGTGATAAACTCGATTGATTATACACTTTACCGATGTCTTCGGGGTCGCTGATTACGAATCTGGTATCCAAATTTGGAAAAACACAATGGCGGCTCCAATATGGCCGATGAACACATTAATTTCGTGATAAACTCGATTGATTATACACTTTACCGATGTTATCGGGGTCGCTGATTACGAATCTGGTATCCAAATTTAGAAAAACAAAATGGCGGCTCGAATATGGCCGAATCAGACATGAATTTCGTAAAAAACTCGATTGTTTGTATACTTTATCGATGTTTTCGGGGTCGCTGTTTACGAATCTGATATTCAAATTTAGAAAAACAAAATGGTGAACTTAAAATATGTGTGTGGAGCGACTGCTATACTAGATTAGACAATAGATTCGGGAATTCCGGGGTAAAATAATCATTCTCTTGCAATATAGTAAACAGTGTTTATTGGCAGGAACTAAAAGTAATAATTCAATCCGAATCCGGATACAGATCTTCATGTGCGATAGTTGGGCTCGCTAATAGTGAAATGGCTGCTGACGAAAATTGCTTCAATTTTTTTTGAGGTAGTTTCCTCAGGCTTGTGATGAAGGGGTCGGATGAAACTAGCATACATCTCTAGCCACTCTTGATTGTTATTGAGAAAATTTGTCATTTTCCTTCCTGATTCTTGCCATTTTGTGCGCATTTTGGAGAATAACTTCGACAAATTTATCTTGGTATCCCGGTGAATTCGAATGGCACATTCACTTTTCTCGGATAATTCTCGCTCCAAATGGATTATCTGCTCCTGGAGATCCGCGGCCAAGTGTTTTTGTATTATCGAAAAGATTTCCCTTCGTTTGAAAGTAATAAGGGAAGTTCCAGAACCTAGAAAAAAAAAATAGTATTTCGTATTAATTATAAATGTCATTGTGATCCGAATGAGGATTAGACATACGCCTTTGTGCACTTGGTAACACAATTTTTCGAATACAATAACAAATTTCGAACAAATCCCTTCGCCTCTCGGAAACAAATTGTACGTAGGTATGCCAAATCAGGTATCAGAATGTCTATGAACAATATATTAATATTTAGAATCTATTGTCAGAGTAAACCAGTCGACCGAGTCCGCTTAGGGTGAGAAAGTTCCAAGTAAGCGAGCTACCTGCCCAGCTCGGCTGACTAGGCAGCGCACTGGCATGGAAACGCGGCGCGGCGCGGCAAGCGAGTGCCGCGCCGCCGCCGGGGGCCTTCTCGGAACACGCATACGCTCACTAAAAATGCTCTGGACCAGCCCGCGCACGTTTGCGCACTCTGATTCACACTTCATTCGAAAGCTGATATTCTAAGCTTTAATTTAAAAAAAAAACGAAGGCGGGATGTCGTGGGACTCTCAACTAAAAGTCTACGCAAAGTCTATATTTATTTCCGATCGAAGGCACTTTACAGGATTATCGTTAGACTACATAAACAGGGACAATAAATATTATTTTTCAATTGTAAAATGGGCAAAATTTTCTACATACCTTGAGGAAGATCATCCATTTTGGTGAAATTGATTATCACTTTACACTGTTGAGTTAGAAGTGTTCAAAGTTAGAGCGAATATTATAGCAAAATTCAGGTACGCAACCGTCACGGACGAAGGTCAACTTTGAACTGAAATATCTAAGAGACTATGAGGGTTAGAGGGTTGGGACAAACGGGAGGTTACGCAGAAATTAGTTCTTAACCAATCCCCTTGGTCATTATACCTGCATAGGAAAGTTCGTTTTTCGAGTTTTGGCCACGTTTTCTTGAAAATTCCCCACTGTGCGCTGGCGGACTGGGCGAACCCGCCCTCTCTTGCAGCCTTACCCGCCCATGCGGGGCTCTGGGCGGGCGGACCACTTAATTCCCTAGCTACTCGTGGGATCTAATTATGTCAACCACACAAAACAACAGTAAAAAAAACAGAAACACAAGCAGGAACCTACCCATGCTGACGTCGCTGTCCAACGACAACCGGCAGGGCAAAGACCAAGACGGAGAACAGTGGGAGCCGATATCGATATCCGAAGAAATATATGAAGCGGAACGCTACGACAAAGGCAGAAGTAGGGAAAACTCAGAGGCAGAGACGGACTCTGAAAACGAGGAGGACACGGCTGCAGCGCAGGAGGAGGCGCAATCAAGGAGAAGGCAGGGTGTCACTGACAAACTGCTCTCCCTCTCTATGGACATCATGAAAGTCTACGGAGAAAGCAAGAACCTCAAACGCGAGGATAAAGAGGAAGCTAACCGGGCTGCCCGAAAGATTATGACGGACATGAGAGAGGCAGGCGGTGACGCAGAGGCTGCAAGCCACCTCATTATGGACTGGCCGACACGAATCGGCCAAGTGATGCTGAAGGTGTCGCAAGGTCGACGATTCAGCGCGGCAAGGATCGCCACCATGCACAACCTGAGGAGTGAAGGGCAAGCCATTATCAACAAATGGTGCGACGATGAACCCCTAAACTTAAGCAAGGAGGATGCGGAAAAGGCAAGGACCTCATGGACGCAGGTCACCGCGAGTAGGAGGCGGAAAAGATCGGAAATGGATTCCCCCGGGAGTAGGGAGGACTTCGCAGGGGATAAGACCCCAATGCAGAAACGCAGTAAGGTCCAACAGATGGTGGGGGCCGTCGCCAAAATACCCGCAAACGCGGACAAACGAAGCAAGGAGCCTGCGGAAAGCCGCGAGGAGGGGACCTACGCACGGGGGGAAAGACAGACCCCGCGAAACTGCGGAGGCAGATCCGAGGAAGAGGAACGAGGACCCGCCTTGGAAACGAAGAGAGGGCAAACGCACCCCGAGACGAACAAAGAGCGTAAGCCAACGGTCGCGATCAGAGCGGAAGGCAAATCGTTCACGGACTTTCTTCAGGCGCTGAAGAGGCGAATAAGGACGGACGACATCCACGTCAGAGGTGTGAGGAAAGCAGCGAACAGCGAGGACGCCATAGTGGGGCTAGAGGCGAGGGAGGACGCGGTAAAACTGGTAAAGCGAATAGAGTACGAAGGGCTTACAGCTTCCATCCTCGGCCCGAAAAGACAAAGAGTGGCGATAACCGGAATCGAACCGACCGCAACCGCCGAGGAATTGGAACAGGCCCTCCGCGAACAACCTGAGGCCGAGCCTGTCCTGATCAAATTCATGCGGCAGAACCGAAGTGCCGACTCGCAAACGGCGTGCGTGGAGCTGGTGGAAAGGCATGCCAAACGGCTGCTGGCACAAGGGGTGGCCAAGATAGGATGGTCGATGGCCAGGATCAGAGCCTGGGAGGTCTCAGATGCCTGTTACCGCTGCGGCACGGAAGGGCACATAGCGAAGGCCTGCAGGAAGGCGACGAGCGTGTGCTATCGGTGCAAACTGCCGGGGCACACCAAGAAAGACTGCGATCACATGGGGAGTGGGAGCGAGGAAGACGACGAGGCTGCGGGACAACCCGAAAACGCGAAGAGACAGCAAAAAACCCAGCGCCACCAAACCCCGGCAGGATTGATAGCAACGGGGAACGCGCGAAAAGGAGCACCCACCCGGAGGGACAGGGAAAACAGCAGAGGTCCTAGCATCAGCGACACCATGAGGACGAGCAAAGGGAACCGACACTATAGGTCCATTGCGGTGCAAACCGAGGAGCGGCAAGAAGATGATCAAGTGGTAAGGAGGATCTCGAAAAGCACTGAGGGCAGCCCATCAGCGCTGACGGAGGCGCAGGGAACGTACGCCCAGGCCGTTAGAAAAGCAGCAACTAACAACCGAACAGGCGAGAGTGCGCGCCAGCCGGCGTCAGACAACAGCACCAAAAAGTCGATCCAGGGGGAGGCGAGAACAGACGCCATTCTGATCTACCAGAAGGGCAAGACATTCTTAGAAACTCTCAGGGAAATGAAAGCCAAACTAACAATGCAGGACTCGGCGGGCATACAAGACGTCCGCATGTCAAGAACAGGAAAGGTGGTCATACAGACCAAAAAGGGCAGTGACGCCAGGACGCTTGCTGAGCGACTGGGTACCATGTTCGACAGAGACGCGACGGTCCGGATGCTAGGGGATCGCGTCACCATCAAAATCAGGGGAATGGACGCCCTGGTAGAAGAGCGTGACCTAATGGCCGCACTGAAGGCGGAGGTACCCGCCACGGAGGAGGAACGGAAACAGATCGAAATAGTCAGGCTCTACTCCTACCCGTGGGAGGAGAAGGGGGCCTTCGTCAAACTACCGCGCCGCCTGGCAAGGCCACTCGTGCAAGCTACGACCATGCAGCTGGGCTGGACTAGGGCCAGAATAATCGCGCAGCCCAACGGCAGCCCGATCTGCGATAAATGCGGACGAACGGGGCACAGGGCGGCAGAATGCCGTAGAAACCCCCAGGACCGCCACACTCGCAAGAGGCCAGATGCAGAAGCAGAAGGCACGGGTAGACGTGGAGAAGAAGGGATAGAAACATTACCACCAGAGGATCACAATGAAGGAGACACACTCCCAGTGGGATGCAGCACGAGATGTGAGGAAGGCACAGAGGACTCTCCATTGAGGAGGGACGCACCCGGGATGGAACCCGAAGAAGGAAACCTGGGCCAAGCGGCCGGGCCACGCCAAGGGCACTCAACACAAGGATGACGGCTCACAAGACCAAGATCACGGTATGGCAGGCAAACCTCAATAACTGCCACCAAGCGCGGGATCTAATCGAGAAGGACGCGGTCGACAAGAACGTGGACATAATGATCCTCTCGGAAATCCCCCCTGGGACAAGGCCGAGAGGTAGAAGAATGGCGATAAGCCATGATGGCAAAGTAGCCATCGTCGCCATAAATAGACAGGTCCAGTTCAAAGCCACAAAGATCGGAAGAGGATACGTGATCGCGAAGCTCGGCAGTGCCACCGGGATAGCGGGGGTGTACTACTCGCCGAACAGAACAACCGCGGATTTCAACGAGTATTGGGGGGAGCTTATAGCGGAGGTCTCCAACTTCGCGAGGAGAGAGCAAGTTGCAATGGCCATAGCAGGCGACTTGAACGCGTGGTCACGGGCCTGGGGCTGCCGGATGGTAAACGCTAGAGGAAAAATAATAAGCGACACGATGAATCAACTGGACTGGGTCTGCATAAACAGAGGGCGGACGCCAACCTTCCGCAGAGGCAATGCAGAATCTATAATCGACATCACCCTGGCGGCGACCCCCGCAGCAAGAAGAATAACGGGATGGCAGGTACTCGACGACGAGACACTCAGTGACCACAGTCGCATAAGCTTCGTAATCGATGCGAAAGGAAACCGCGGACAGACGGGGGAGCGCGGAGAAAGAGAGAGAGGAGGAGAACCAGTCTCGTGGAACTTAAAGAAAATCAACAGGGGCGCCTTCCGGCAGGCCCTGAGGAACATGTCGCTTAAAACGGACGCGACCGACACCCCGGCTGCAGAAATCCTGGAGGAAACGGAAAGAATCCTCCGCGCGGCCCTTGACGCTAGCGCGCCACGCAGGAAAAAGATACCGGGAAGGACACCTCAATACTGGTGGAACGAAACCATCAATCAAGCGCGAAAGGAGTGCATAAGCAAGCGAAGGGTGCTCAAGCGGGCGAAGGCGAAAAATCATCCTGAAACGGAGTTGCAGAGGCTCGCGGAAGACCTGCGTGATGCCCGCAAGGTCCTAAAAACGGAGATAAAAAGAAGCAAGGAAGCAGCCTGGAGGAGCCTTCTGGAGGAGGCAGAAAGGGACCCCTGGGGAAGGGCATATCAGCTAGTAATGGGCCGACTAAGCGGAGGTGGCCCCAGTGCCCCCGAGTACAAGGAGGACGCAGAACGGGTGATACATGAGCTCTTCCCGCAGTGCAGAACCACTCACGCGCGCGAAGGAAGGGATCTACAAGGAATAGCGGAGGAAACACACCCGGAACAACTCACGGTCACGCAGCATGAGATTCGCGCAGCGCTCAAGGGAAGCAAGACGGGGAAAGCCCCGGGCCCAGATGGAATACCGGTCGAGGCACTGAAGCGGATGCACGACGAACACCCGCAAGTGCTCACGCGCCTATACACCAGTCTTATGGGGGAACTGAACTTCCCGAACAAATGGAAAACGGCGAGGCTGGTGCTGATTCCGAAAGCGCCTAAATCGACTGACGAGACGGCTAAGTACCGCCCGATCTGTTTGATAAACACTCTGGGCAAGCTATACGAAAAGATCATCGTCGAAAGGCTCGCGAAACACAACGCCGACAGTGGGGGAATCAGTGATACCCAATATGGATTTAGGAAAGGGAAGTCCACGATAGACGCCCTAGCGGCGGTCACGCAAACAATAAGAGGCAATCTGGAAGTAAAAAGGGCCGTAGTGGCAGTCAGCCTGGATATAAAGAACGCTTTTAACACGGCAGGATGGGCGCAGACCCTAGCAGCATTGCGCAAGGCAGACACCCCGCCGTACCTCACGGCCCTGGTCGGAGAATATCTGCACGAGAGGGAGATACAACTCAGAACCCCACATTACCACCTGAGGCACGAGATATCCAAGGGGGTCCCACAGGGCTCGGTGCTAGGTCCCCTCCTATGGGACATAATGTACAACGGGGCACTGACATTACCGATGCCACCAGAAACCACGGTACTCTGCTACGCCGACGATACAATAATACTGGCGGCGGGACCCACACCCTGCGCAGCGGCGGACAGAGCCCAGATAGCCACGGACGAAGTGGTCGACTGGATAACCAAGCAGGACCTCCAGGTCGCACCGGAGAAGACGGAGGTGACCATATTCACCAGGAGAAGGCGTACAGCAGAGGCAAGAAGGATCGAGGTACTTGGCCACCCTGTCGAGTACGGGAATACAATGAAATATCTGGGTGTAGTGCTCGACAAACGCCTGAGGTACACGGCCCACATCGAGGCAGCCGCGAACAAGGCGCGCACGGTGATGGAAAACCTTGCAAGGATAATGCCAAACATCGGCGGCCCCAAGCCGCACCGCAGAAGGCTGTATGCCCAGGTAGGGCGGTCGATCGCCCTCTATGGCGCCCAGATATGGGAGACGACGACCACGGTGGTACCCAAATACAGAGCGCGACTACAGGAGGTCTCAAGAGCAGGAGCCCTGAGAATAATAAGTGGGTATCGAACGGTGGCAACGGATACGGCCGAAGTAATAGCGGGGACACCCCCACTGTACCTGCTAGCGAGAGAAAGAGCAGAGCTGTACGCGGAGGAAAAGGCAAGCGTCATACGTCATCCCCAGGAAACTCCGGAAGAAAGTAGAAGAAGAAGGGCACAGCAGAAGAAGAGAGCCCGCTCGCGCACCATGAGACGGTGGCAGGACGCATGGACGGAAAGCAAAAACGGACAATGGACGAGAAGACTCATTCCGAATATCGGAATATGGGTGAATAGGAAGCACGGCGCGGTCAACTACGCCCTGACACAAGCATTAACCGGTCACGGAACCTTCGGCTCATACCTGGCCAAGTACGGACGACGCAGTGGTCCCACGTGCGAGTACTGTGAAGAGCGGACCGCGGACACACCGGAGCATACAATCTTCAAATGCGATAAGTGGGCAGGGTACCGAGACAGAAACTGGGAAATGGAAGGCCCGCAGATAACACCTGACAACATAATCGGGGCAATGGTGGAATCGCGTGATAATTGGGAAGCTATATCCGGCAGGCTAGCTGAACTTGTCACCGAAAAGGAGACAACAGACCGGCAGAAAGGATATTAAAGAGCAAGGTCAAACGAATGAAAAAAAAAAATGGAAAAAAAAGAAAAAGAAAAAAAAATGGAAAATAATGCAACAACGGCGAACGACACAACAAGGGGCGAGCCGGGTCACACGAACGCACAGTCACACTACACACATACACGTACAGACATGTATGAATGGTTACACACACACGAAGAGGGTATGCAAGGGTATGCGGGAGAGAATGAGTGAGAGCTCACTGCCCCGAGAGAAAGGAGACGCGCGAATGGAGCAGAGAAAGCGATAGGATGGGAAGCAGGGCGAATAGGGTCCAACCTAACCTCTAACATCCCTTGGAAGGGTGCTACCCCGCGATCCCACGGGGAGGGGCTCCCAACCAGGGGCGACTGCCATAGCTGGTCCGAAGCCCAGTTGAGAAAAGGAGACGGGCCTAACCGTACCTAACCTTAGAACCCCACCGGCTGTCCAACGCCGGGCGCAAGACGAAATGCCTAACGGCGGATTCCTTGCACCCGGGTCGAGGAACTCCAACTCGGCGACAGTTTCGGTCAAAAAAAAAAAAAAAAAAAAAAAGGTCAAGTTAGGTCAAGTTAGGTCAGGTTAGGTCAGGTTAGGTCAGGTTGGGTCAGGTTAGGTCAGGTTAGGTCAGGTTGGGTCAGGTTAGGTCAGGTTAGGTCAGGTTAGGTCAGGTTAGGTCAGGTTAGGTCAGGTTAGGTCAGGTTAGGTCAGGTTAGGTCAGGTTAGGTCAGGTTAGGTCAGGTTAGGTCAGGTTAGGTCAGGTTAGGTCAGGTTAGGTCAGGTTAGGTCAGGTTAGGTCAGGTTAGGTCAGGTTAGGTCAGGTTAGGTCAGGTTAGGTCAGGTTAGGTCAGGTTAGGTCAGGTTAGGTCAGGTTAGGTCAGGTTAGGTCAGGTTAGGTCAGGTTAGGTCAGGTTAGGTCAGGTTAGGTCAGGTTAGGTCAGGTTAGGTCAGGTTAGGTCAGGTTAGGTCAGGTTAGGTCAGGTTAGGTCAGGTTAGGTCAGGTTAGGTCAGGTTAGGTCAGGTTAGGTCAGGTTAGGTCAGGTTAGGTCAGGTTAGGTCAGGTTAGGTCAGGTTAGGTCAGGTTAGGTCAGGTTAGGTCAGGTTAGGTCAGGTTAGGTCAGGTTAGGTCAGGTTAGGTCAGGTTAGGTCAGGTTAGGTCAGGTTAGGTCAGGTTAGGTCAGGTTAGGTCAGGTTAGGTCAGGTTAGGTCAGGTTAGGTCAGGTTAGGTCAGGTTAGGTCAGGTTAGGTCAGGTTAGGTCAGGTTAGGTCAGGTTAGGTCAGGTTAGGTCAGGTTAGGTCAGGTTAGGTCAGGTTAGGTCAGGTTAGGTCAGGTTAGGTCAGGTTAGGTCAGGTTAGGTCAGGTTAGGTCAGGTTAGGTCAGGTTAGGTCAGGTTAGGTCAGGTTAGGTCAGGTTAGGTCAGGTTAGGTCAGGTTAGGTCAGGTTAGGTCAGGTTAGGTCAGGTTAGGTCAGGTTAGGTCAGGTTAGGTCAGGTTAGGTCAGGTTAGGTCAGGTTAGGTCAGGTTAGGTCAGGTTAGGTCAGGTTAGGTCAGGTTAGGTCAGGTTAGGTCAGGTTAGGTCAGGTTAGGTCAGGTTAGGTCAGGTTAGGTCAGGTTAGGTCAGGTTAGGTCAGGTTAGGTCAGGTTAGGTCAGGTTAGGTCAGGTTAGGTCAGGTTAGGTCAGGTTAGGTCAGGTTAGGTCAGGTTAGGTCAGGTTAGGTCAGGTTAGGTCAGGTTAGGTCAGGTTAGGTCAGGTTAGGTCAGGTTAGGTCAGGTTAGGTCAGGTTAGGTCAGGTTAGGTCAGGTTAGGTCAGGTTAGGTCAGGTTAGGTCAGGTTAGGTCAGGTTAGGTCAGGTTAGGTCAGGTTAGGTCAGGTTAGGTCAGGTTAGGTCAGGTTAGGTCAGGTTAGGTCAGGTTAGGTCAGGTTAGGTCAGGTTAGGTCAGGTTAGGTCAGGTTAGGTCAGGTTAGGTCAGGTTAGGTCAGGTTAGGTCAGGTTAGGTCAGGTTAGGTCAGGTTAGGTCAGGTTAGGTCAGGTTAGGTCAGGTTAGGTCAGGTTAGGTCAGGTTAGGTCAGGTTAGGTCAGGTTAGGTCAGGTTAGGTCAGGTTAGGTCAGGTTAGGTCAGGTTAGGTCAGGTTAGGTCAGGTTAGGTCAGGTTAGGTCAGGTTAGGTCAGGTTAGGTCAGGTTAGGTCAGGTTAGGTCAGGTTAGGTCAGGTTAGGTCAGGTTAGGTCAGGTTAGGTCAGGTTAGGTCAGGTTAGGTCAGGTTAGGTCAGGTTAGGTCAGGTTAGGTCAGGTTAGGTCAGGTTAGGTCAGGTTAGGTCAGGTTAGGTTAGGTTAGGTTAGGTTAGGTTAGGTTAGGTTAGGTTAGGTTAGGTTAGGTTAGGTTAGGTTAGGTTAGGTTAGGTTAGGTTAGGTTAGGTTAGGTTAGGTTAGGTTAGGTTAGGTTAGGTTAGGTTAGGTTAGGTTAGGTTAGGTTAGGTTAGGTTAGGTTAGGTTAGGTTAGGTTAGGTTAGGTTAGGTTAGGTTAGGTTAGGTTAGGTTAGGTTAGGTTAGGTTAGGTTAGGTTAGGTTAGGTTAGGTTAGGTTAGGTTAGGTTAGGTTAGGTTAGGTTAGGTTAGGTTAGGTTAGGTTAGGTTAGGTTAGGTTAGGTTAGGTTAGGTTAGGTTAGGTTAGGTTAGGTTAGGTTAGGTTAGGTTAGGTTAGGTTAGGTTAGGTTAGGTTAGGTTAGGTTAGGTTAGGTTAGGTTAGGTTAGGTTAGGTTAGGTTAGGTTAGGTTAGGTTAGGTTAGGTTAGGTTAGGTTAGGTTAGGTTAGGTTAGGTTAGGTTAGGTTAGGTTAGGTTAGGTTAGGTTAGGTTAGGTTAGGTTAGGTTAGGTTAGGTTAGGTTAGGTTAGGTTAGGTTAGGTTAGGTTAGGTTAGGTTAGGTTAGGTTAGGTTAGGTTAGGTTAGGTTAGGTTAGGTTAGGTTAGGTTAGGTTAGGTTAGGTTAGGTTAGGTTAGGTTAGGTTAGGTTAGGTTAGGTTAGGTTAGGTTAGGTTAGGTTAGGTTAGGTTAGGTTAGGTTAGGTTAGGTTAGGTTAGGTTAGGTTAGGTTAGGTTAGGTTAGGTTAGGTTAGGTTAGGTTAGGTTAGGTTAGGTTAGGTTAGGTTAGGTTAGGTTAGGTTAGGTTAGGTTAGGTTAGGTTAGGTTAGGTTAGGTTAGGTTAGGTTAGGTTAGGTTAGGTTAGGTTAGGTTAGGTTAGGTTAGGTTAGGTTAGGTTAGGTTAGGTTAGGTTAGGTTAGGTTAGGTTAGGTTAGGTTAGGTTAGGTTAGGTTAGGTTAGGTTAGGTTAGGTTAGGTTAGGTTAGGTTAGGTTAGGTTAGGTTAGGTTAGGTTAGGTTAGGTTAGGTTAGGTTAGGTTAGGTTAGGTTAGGTTAGGTTAGGTTAGGTTAGGTTAGGTTAGGTTAGGTTAGGTTAGGTTAGGTTAGGTTAGGTTAGGTTAGGTTAGGTTAGGTTAGGTTAGGTTAGGTTAGGTTAGGTTAGGTTAGGTTAGGTTAGGTTAGGTTAGGTTAGGTTAGGTTAGGTTAGGTTAGGTTAGGTTAGGTTAGGTTAGGTTAGGTTAGGTTAGGTTAGGTTAGGTTAGGTTAGGTTAGGTTAGGTTAGGTTAGGTTAGGTTAGGTTAGGTTAGGTTAGGTTAGGTTAGGTTAGGTTAGGTTAGGTTAGGTTAGGTTAGGTTAGGTTAGGTTAGGTTAGGTTAGGTTAGGTTAGGTTAGGTTAGGTTAGGTTAGGTTAGGTTAGGTTAGGTTAGGTTAGGTTAGGTTAGGTTAGGTTAGGTTAGGTTAGGTTAGGTTAGGTTAGGTTAGGTTAGGTTAGGTTAGGTTAGGTTAGGTTAGGTTAGGTTAGGTTAGGTTAGGTTAGGTTAGGTTAGGTTAGGTTAGGTTAGGTTAGGTTAGGTTAGGTTAGGTTAGGTTAGGTTAGGTTAGGTTAGGTTAGGTTAGGTTAGGTTAGGTTAGGTTAGGTTAGGTTAGGTTAGGTTAGGTTAGGTTAGGTTAGGTTAGGTTAGGTTAGGTTAGGTTAGGTTAGGTTAGGTTAGGTTAGGTTAGGTTAGGTTAGGTTAGGTTAGGTTAGGTTAGGTTAGGTTAGGTTAGGTTAGGTTAGGTTAGGTTAGGTTAGGTTAGGTTAGGTTAGGTTAGGTTAGGTTAGGTTAGGTTAGGTTAGGTTAGGTTAGGTTAGGTTAGGTTAGGTTAGGTTAGGTTAGGTTAGGTTAGGTTAGGTTAGGTTAGGTTAGGTTAGGTTAGGTTAGGTTAGGTTAGGTTAGGTTAGGTTAGGTTAGGTTAGGTTAGGTTAGGTTAGGTTAGGTTAGGTTAGGTTAGGTTAGGTTAGGTTAGGTTAGGTTAGGTTAGGTTAGGTTAGGTTAGGTTAGGTTAGGTTAGGTTAGGTTAGGTTAGGTTAGGTTAGGTTAGGTTAGGTTAGGTTAGGTTAGGTTAGGTTAGGTTAGGTTAGGTTAGGTTAGGTTAGGTTAGGTTAGGTTAGGTTAGGTTAGGTTAGGTTAGGTTAGGTTAGGTTAGGTTAGGTTAGGTTAGGTTAGGTTAGGTTAGGTTAGGTTAGGTTAGGTTAGGTTAGGTTAGGTTAGGTTAGGTTAGGTTAGGTTAGGTTAGGTTAGGTTAGGTTAGGTTAGGTTAGGTTAGGTTAGGTTAGGTTAGGTTAGGTTAGGTTAGGTTAGGTTAGGTTAGGTTAGGTTAGGTTAGGTTAGGTTAGGTTAGGTTAGGTTAGGTTAGGTTAGGTTAGGTTAGGTTAGGTTAGGTTAGGTTAGGTTAGGTTAGGTTAGGTTAGGTTAGGTTAGGTTAGGTTAGGTTAGGTTAGGTTAGGTTAGGTTAGGTTAGGTTAGGTTAGGTTAGGTTAGGTTAGGTTAGGTTAGGTTAGGTTAGGTTAGGTTAGGTTAGGTTAGGTTAGGTTAGGTTAGGTTAGGTTAGGTTAGGTTAGGTTAGGTTAGGTTAGGTTAGGTTAGGTTAGGTTAGGTTAGGTTAGGTTAGGTTAGGTTAGGTTAGGTTAGGTTAGGTTAGGTTAGGTTAGGTTAGGTTAGGTTAGGTTAGGTTAGGTTAGGTTAGGTTAGGTTAGGTTAGGTTAGGTTAGGTTAGGTTAGGTTAGGTTAGGTTAGGTTAGGTTAGGTTAGGTTAGGTTAGGTTAGGTTAGGTTAGGTTAGGTTAGGTTAGGTTAGGTTAGGTTAGGTTAGGTTAGGTTAGGTTAGGTTAGGTTAGGTTAGGTTAGGTTAGGTTAGGTTAGGTTAGGTTAGGTTAGGTTAGGTTAGGTTAGGTTAGGTTAGGTTAGGTTAGGTTAGGTTAGGTTAGGTTAGGTTAGGTTAGGTTAGGTTAGGTTAGGTTAGGTTAGGTTAGGTTAGGTTAGGTTAGGTTAGGTTAGGTTAGGTTAGGTTAGGTTAGGTTAGGTTAGGTTAGGTTAGGTTAGGTTAGGTTAGGTTAGGTTAGGTTAGGTTAGGTTAGGTTAGGTTAGGTTAGGTTAGGTTAGGTTAGGTTAGGTTAGGTTAGGTTAGGTTAGGTTAGGTTAGGTTAGGTTAGGTTAGGTTAGGTTAGGTTAGGTTAGGTTAGGTTAGGTTAGGTTAGGTTAGGTTAGGTTAGGTTAGGTTAGGTTAGGTTAGGTTAGGTTAGGTTAGGTTAGGTTAGGTTAGGTTAGGTTAGGTTAGGTTAGGTTAGGTTAGGTTAGGTTAGGTTAGGTTAGGTTAGGTTAGGTTAGGTTAGGTTAGGTTAGGTTAGGTTAGGTTAGGTTAGGTTAGGTTAGGTTAGGTTAGGTTAGGTTAGGTTAGGTTAGGTTAGGTTAGGTTAGGTTAGGTTAGGTTAGGTTAGGTTAGGTTAGGTTAGGTTAGGTTAGGTTAGGTTAGGTTAGGTTAGGTTAGGTTAGGTTAGGTTAGGTTAGGTTAGGTTAGGTTAGGTTAGGTTAGGTTAGGTTAGGTTAGGTTAGGTTAGGTTAGGTTAGGTTAGGTTAGGTTAGGTTAGGTTAGGTTAGGTTAGGTTGATGGTTAGGTAGGTTAGGTGGGTAGGGTAGGAGGTGGTGAGGGTAGGTAGGTGGTAGGTTAGGTTAGGTAGTGGTAGGTAGGGTAGGTTGGTGAGGGTAGGTTAGGGTAGGTTAGGTGGTGGGTAGGTTAGGTGGTAGGGAGGGTGGTTAGGGAGTTAGTAGGGTGAGGTGGTGAGGTTAGGTGTGGGTGGTTAGGTTAGGGGAGGTAGGTGTGGTAGGTAGGTGAGGGAGGTGAGGGGAGGGGAGGGTGGTTGGTTAGGTGGTAGGTAGGTGAGGTGGGGAGGTTGGTGAGGGTGGGTAGGGAGGGCGGTGGGGTGGGTTGGGGTGGGGAGGGTGAGGGGAGGGAGGTGGAGGGTAGGTGAGGGGAGGTTAG